>OX122882.1:55815610-57286860 GCA_944738645.1 Eristalinus sepulchralis
AATCTCTTGACCAAATTTCTACGAAGCAGAGACCTCTGCTAAGGATATGATCAAAGTGAAAGAAAAAATGCAATTTTGTCCCTTAGTGACGTGACAGGGAAAAAGTTTTATTCTCGACTTTATAAATTCTTGGCTGTGTTAGGAAACGTTTGCGCGAGAAAGTGATGGATTTATAATTATGAGCACTAAGTTCGGATTAGTTTTTGTTACACTAAGTACAGAAACTAATCAATTTATTTTGCAGAAGTGTTGCATCAGCCGGGATTAAAAAATAAGCTTTATGTCCTCGCCGTGGATGGGCAGGCAATGTCGTTAATGAGCAACATAAAATTTATTTTGTCTTCGTGCGGGGGTGTGAGCATGTGTGAGCATATATATGTAATGCATATAAATAACACATACGGCCTGGTGCACGCGTCCGTATAGCTATACGGACATAGTTAAGTTTAATGTATATAATTAAGTAGAGTTAAGTTTTAGGCTAATTTAATTGTTTATAGTGTTAAGTTTATGTTTAGTTTTAGTTAGAATAGGTTTGTTATTTAATTGTTTTCTTTTTTTTTTTTAAGTTAGGTTAAGAAAAAACATAACCCAGAATTCCACGTTTTTTTAAATTTTCTTGGAGGAAAAAATGTTTTAGTCTTAAGCAATGAATTTAAAAAATGCAAGAGGCCGAAAGGCCTAAATAAAAACACTTAGAGTACTCGTGAAGAGTCAGTAAGTTAGAATTAAGATCACTGGATTATATTGGTAAGCTAGTTTAAGTATTTTTGTCTAGTAATTAAGAAATGAAGTTTTTTTTTAAAATAAAAATGCATTGAAATCTAATCTAAATCTGTTGTTTGCACTCGATCTAGGGAGTACCAAAACAACCCTGCCAATGCACAGTCAAGTTGACATACTTATGTTAAATTATTCTTTATGCAATATCTATAAACAAATGTATTCTTTACCAAGGGTTCTTTACACTTTGACTTCAATTTATTGGGCCTATTCGGAAACGCAAACTTTGTGCAAATTTTGCAAAGCATATCATTGAGAAACATACATATATACGACAAAGCAACCGATTCTAAAACGCAGTAGTGCAAATATTTTTTGCCAATATATGCAAAATTACGCAAATAAGAAAATTATGTTGCTTTTTTCAATCGCTGATTTTGCGGCTGTCGGCGTCGTTTGATATTGAAATAATGTGCGAAGAAGAAGAAAGGTAAATAGTTACATTAAAGGGAAAAATTATTATATGGGCATATTAATTTATTTTTGGTAAATTAAGATCTAGATCTTGGACGCATCAGGAGATGAAACTGCTAAGTTTAATTCTATTGAAATGTGAAGCAGATTTAATTTAGGAAGGAAAAAAATGTGGCTGTGGGGAAAGGTGCGCAAAGAAGCCCTTTTAATCAATCCGGAATTTGCATATACAAAAGAGGATATTTTTCATAAGTGGAACCATATTAAAACCATATCTGTTCAGACACTGATACAGACGGATCTACTGTTGACGACCCTGCAAAAATGCATAAAGAGCAATGTCAGGTCCCTTAATATAATATAACACGTGCCGCCGATGAACTTACAGAGGCCCTAGAATCCTTTCGTGTTACTTTCATGTTAATTTCCGAAGTCGCAGAGTCTTCAATATTTCTTTTCTATTTTAGGAGTATTACTTCGCCTTTGCCGTACTGTCCAAACTTTTGGTTTGACAAAGACCTTTTCTTCGACCTTACTATTCATAGTCTGGGTGCCTGTGTGCAGGACAATTGCTAAAACCCTTCTCTTTTAGGATACTGGTTGATTTTTGATTCATTCTGCCGTTTTGGGGGGCTAGTTAGTCTAAATAATTTTCCACATTCAGATGCCGATCATTAAAGGGCAATGAAATTATTAAATCAACTAAGCCCAAAACTAATGAGCTTACTAAATGGAAGAAATTGTAAGAAGTATAAGAAAATGAGATAGTATGATTCATACTTCCCAAGTTTTTCTAATTTTCGCTATGCTTATCTCCAGTGTTATTTTTTTTTGCCTCAGCTTTAGGTGGATTTCTTTCCATTATTGAAGTCAATATTGCAAATATGAAATTTATCAAAAAAAAAAAAAACTAGTATATGTATGCACATTATAATTTTATTCATGTTTTTTGTTTGTTTATAAAATTAGGTACAAAAAAGGGAAACAAGTTTTCTTCTTTCCAAGGGAACCTTTTGGTTGTTTTTTTTTTCAAATACGAGTACAGTATTTACTTATATTACTTAATTGCCATATAATTGCTGAGGCTTTGGGATGTCAGCAACAAAAAAGTTCGCAGGAATTGTATGAAATACATTTTTTAGTATCCGCAACATTATCCTTTCAATAGTCTGCGTGACAACTGGGCGTAGAGCCTCAAAGAAATCAGGCCAATTTGTATTGAAGAATGTATTTGTGGTTTCTTCTAATTCCTTATTTCCATTAAACAAATTATCGAATCGGGTTTTGAAGCCTCCAATTACAAGATCTATTCGGACATCGGTAACGTTGTAGAAAACAAATCCGCCTTTTTCGTAGAGTCTGGTTTTGGTGAATATGTCTGTATTCATATTTTCTGTGAATGATACAATTAAGAAATAAATATTTTATGTAAGTATGATATAAGTATGAAGTATATTATAGTGAAATATAAGAAGAAACTGCTTTAATGTGAACATTTTTAGAAGTATCTATTTTATTGGCAATAATATAGTACATCCCAACAAAAAGGACACACGTATGCATATGTATGTAGTTTATAGGAAAAAAGAAGTACTATTTTCAACGTTTCCTTTTCAAAATTAAGTTAAAAATTATTCCAATATACGATTGTATATTTAACATGTCTTCAAGTAAATTAATGCGTGTTTTCTTCCATTGTTTCTTTCAGTTCTTTCTTTAAGGTCGCATGAATACCTTGTGTAGAACGATATGCTGCATGACAGAGGAAAACAGTTTTAGGAACATTTGCTTGGAAAACACTGCTATGATAAAAGCGGGATATCTTGGGGGTAGTGCCAAACATTTTTTAACCTTTTGTTTGCAGAAATACAGTTTTTTACTATTTAGAATTCGGGCGACGGATAAAAAAATATGTGATCTAGTATCTAAGCGCTTTTTGGAGACTATCAGAAAACATAATATTTGTTTAAACCTTAGTCTTTTGCCCATGAATTACTGCACGTACAAATGTTAGTAGTTTATTCCATTTACGGTTAGCACATTTGATGACATCTTTAAACAAGCGAGCAGCTTCATGAATATACTTGATTTCTGCGTGGAAGACACTACAATGGATGGGAAGATGAAGTATCAAACTTTAATTACAGAAGAGCCTTCGATCCTTCTTTTTGAAGCCATCCGTGTAAATTTATAGACTATATAGGGGGTGCCGGGCGGTGTACCATCGAAAAAAACAACTTACTTCGGTAAGCGGTAGGTTGAGACTCTTCGTTTATTTCGCTCGTTCTCCTATTTATAATAAGTGCATACATATATGTGGTGGCTGGGTGATGTGGGAACAGGGTAGGCACTGATTGGTATCAACCTGGCGATGCCCAGCTGTTGTAACTGTTTCCCACACATCAACTGTGCTTATAGTACCTCCACGTCGGTAGCCACCGGATACTGGTTGTTGTTCATCCGAACTCAACTTGCTAAACCACAATGATTTACGGATCTGCACGTGGAATGTGAGGTCCCTAAACAGACCACGTGCAGCCGATGAACTTGCGGAGGCCCTGGACTGCTATAAAGCAGACATCACCGCAATTCAGGAAATGCGGTGGGATGGGCCGGGCAAGAGAAGAGTGAGAAACTGCGACATTTACCACGGCGACTGCTACAGGGAGAGAGGGAAACGCTTATTTGGATGCGGTTTTGTTGTTCGAGGCAGACTTAGGCAAAAAGTCTTAAGCTTCCAATACATAAGCGAACGCCTCATAACTATCCGCATCAAGGCTAAATTCGGAAATATAAGCCTCATATGCGCCCACGCCCCGACAGAGGAAAAAAGATGACAGTAGTAAAGAAGACTTCTATTACCTCCTAGAAAGGACATACGATCGATGCCCCAGCTACGACACCAAGATCTTTTTAGGAGATTTCAACGCTCAGCTGGGAAGAGAAGAAGTCTTTGCTAAAGTCATCGGAAGACACAGCCTGCACGCCAATACCTCCGGAAACGGACTCAGGCTAGTTGACTTCGCCTCGGGACGAAATCTCTCTGTGGCCAGCACGCGGTTCCCACACCTTAAAATTCATAAGGGGACCTGGCGATCACCTGATCAATCAACCGTCAACCAGATTGATCATGTTGCGATCGACGTCAGACACTCCTCCAGTATTCTCGATGTCCGAACATTCCGAGGTGCAAACATCGACTCGGATCATCACCTTGTTGTAGCCAAGGTAAGAACCCGGATATCGAGAGAGCAACGGAGTCGAGACAGGCCAAAACGGTTTGACGTCGGAAAGCTACAATCGCAGCCGATCGCTAGAGCCTTTACCGATCGATTCTCCCTGAAACTATCTCAAAGTTCGACGCTGCCTGCACAAACAATAGAAGACAAATGGAAACTTTGTCAAGAAGCCATCAAAGAGGCCGCCACTGATGTGCTGGGTTTCACGCCACCACCTAAGAGGAACCCATGGTTTGACGACGAGTGCAGGCAGGCGCATGCAGCCAAACAGGAAGCTTAAAAGGCAACGCTGCATCGAACGACGAGAGCTGTTTGTGAGCTCTACAAACAGAGAAGAAGGGAAGAGAACCGGCTTCTCAGAAGAAAAAAGAAAGAGCACGAGAAGCGCGCGGTCGAGGAAATGGAGAGGTGTTATGGCAGGAATGACGTCCGAAATTTTTACCGCAAGATAAAACAGTTATCTTGCGGTTACAAACCTCGGACTGAAGCCTGCCGGGACCAAAATGGACAACTGGTGGTAGAGTCGCAGTCGGTGCTGAGAATCTGGAAGGATCATTTCTGCAGACTCCTAAACGGCGATGACGACACAAATCCCGCTGTTAGGCAGAATGTTCCACTCAATTTGGACGACGATGGACAAGAATTCCGTCCCCCCGACCTTGACGAGGTCAAGATAGCAATATCGAGACTGAAGTCGAACAAAGCTGCTGGCGCGGACGGACTGTCCACAGAGCTGTTCAAAGCGGCTGGGGATGAGCTGGTTGGGTGCATGCACCAGCTCATCTGTGAGATATGGTCGGAGGAAAGCATGCCCGACGAGTGGAATCTCAGCATCGTATGCCCGGTCCACAAGAAAGGAGACCCCTTCGACTGCGCCAATTATCGAGAGATCAGTCTCCTTAATATCGCGTATAAGGTTCTCTCTGCCGTATTGTGTGAGCGCCTGAAACCGTTCGTCAACAACCTGATAGGTCCTTATCAGTGTGGTTTCAGGCCAGGGAAGTCCACAATCGACCAGATCTTCACACTGCGGCAAATCCTGGAGAAGTCCCAAGAAGTACAAATCGACACCCACCATCTATTTGTCGATTTTTAGTTTTGGCATCCCTACCAAACTCGTCAGATTGTGTAGGATTACGATGGAGAACTCTCGCTGCTCCGTCAAGGTCGGTAGCGAACTCACCGAGACCTTCGATGTCAACAAAGGATTTAGACAAGGCGACGCGCTGTCATGCGACTTCTTTAACATCATTCTTGAGGGGATCGTGCGTAACTCACACGTCAACACCAGAGGCACGATCTTCCACAAGTCCCTTCAACTGCTAGCTTATGCGGATGACATTGACGTGATCGGCCGAACTCAGCGAGCCGTCAATGAGGCGTTTGCTAGCATCGAAGCGGAAGCGGCTAAAGTGGGACTGGTGGTAAACGAGGGCAAAACTAAGTATATGCTGTCATCGAAGAAGGACGCAGAACATCGACGTCTCGGACAGAGCGTCACTATGGGCAGCAGACATTTCGAGGTAGTGAAGGACTTCGTCTATCTCGGCTCCGCGGTGAATAGGGACAATAACATCAGTACCGAAATCAAGCGCAGAATCACTCTTGCCAATCGCTGTTTCTTTGGGCTTAAGAGGCAATTGAGTAATAAAGCCCTCTCCCGAACGACCAAAGTAACTTTGTACAACACCTTGATCATCCCTGTCCTGCTTTACGGCGCAGAAGCCTGGACGTTACTAAAAGCGGATGAGGAAGCCTGTTCGAGAGAAAAGTCTGCGTGCGATTTTTGGTCCTGTTTGCGTTGATGGCATCTGGAGGAGGAGATTCAACCACGAACTGTGTGGGCTGTACGGCGGCATGAACCTAGTCAAGCGTCTACGGATACAACGGCTACAATGGCTAGGCCATGTAGAGCGGATGGACAGCACTGCTCCGGCCCGAAGAGTCTTCGAATCCGAACCACAGGGACAACGCAACAGAGGACGTCCCAGACTGAGATGGCGCACACAAGTGGAAAAGGACCTCAACCAACTTGGAGTGCGCAATTGGAAGCAGCTGGCAAAAGATCGTGCTAGCTGGAGAGGCATGCTGGTTGAGGCCCAGGTCCACCCCGGACTGTAGCGCCATCTGAAGAAGAAGAAGCATACATATATGTTACAACGTAAGTTAATGATCATACGATCTCTTGTTAACATTATGTTACAGATGTCTTATGTTACGAACAGTTTGAGTGCATGTGATTGGATTACATTCTTGCATTATATATAAGGAGTAATATATATAAGGTTGTAATCTAAGACAAACATATTTTTTTCATTTAAAAGCCTACAACTCCAAACTGAGACCATGCTTATATCATTTTCCGTTGCTTATTCTTGTATTATTACACAGGCATGTCTTAATATTCTAATTTAATTTTTTATTACGTGTATATAAATAAATGGAAAGTACAAAAAGATGACATTCGTGTTAGTAGGGTTAGAAGTAAAATTTGTCATTAAGTTACTAAGGTAAACTCACCGATTTCCATAAAAAATTTTCCATGTCCATTAAGTTGTAATAGAAGAACTTTTCCATCCATTTTATAATTTCCCTCAATCCTCATTTTCGGAATGAAAACTTTAGTTTGCCAACTAAAATCTTTTTTGCTGACTCTATAATTTTAAACATAAGGTTCTTAATAAAAATAGTATTAACATACATATATATATACATATACATACACACACACACACGCGCACGCGCACACACACACACACACACACATATATATATATATATATATAAAAAGCCTACAACTCCAAACTGATATATATATACATATATATATATATATATATATATATATATATATATATATATCACCGTGGCGCAGTGGTATCGACTGCGGCGCAGAAAGTCTGGGTTCGATTCCCGGATGGGACACCTAGCATTTTTTCACGGCACCACCTCTTTCGAGTTGCTGACTACACTCAAAGAGTATTACTTGTCTATGGAAAGCTTCTCAAATCTCGCAGTTCGGAACCGGCAAAAAACTGTAGGTCCCTTCTACTCTTGAAGAACAATAGCATGCACAACACGATAAGTTGTTGTAGAAGCTAGGCCCTGGTCCGTTATGGGCTGTAGTGCCACTCAATTATATATATATATATATATATATATATATATATATATATATATATATATATATATATATATATATATATATATATATATATACGCACACCCATATATATATATATGTATATGATTTATATATATTATATATTTGTACCTAAGTAATTGCGGATTTCGCGACCTTAGTTGAACTCTTAGGTTTTCTGACGTAATCGAAATATAAAAACATTTTGTTATTTGAAAGCTGATACTTCAAATATCAATCAGTAAAAAATTTGTATGGTCGGCTGTATAGTTTTTATCTGGCGTCTGTTGAAAAATGGAAAATAAAAAAAATAACCTTTTCGTCATATTTTGCTTTATTATTTCCGGAGAGGAAAAAACGCAAACTCACAAAAAGTTATATGCTGCTTATGGCGGTGAAGCTTTCAAGAAGAAAAAAATTGGCTTGCCAAAGGTAAGAAATTATGAAATTAAATTAATGAATTTACCAACTTTTTTAAATAACATACAACAAATCTTGCGAGAAAAGGAACGGCATCATAATTTCAGGATATTTTACGAAAAAACAGGAGTGTTGATGACCTCAACAAATGTTGTTTTTCAGAAGCTTCGTTGATGAAGATTGCAACAAAAGAATCAAGAAACCGGTTAAATTTGATAAAGAGTTACGTTAGAAATGTAACATTAGAAGAAAAGAACAATTAATTGTTCTCATCCAAATGAGATTTGCACACGAGTGCAAAGAAGGAAAATTTCCAACCTTCGAATCGGTTGCCAACAACGAATCCTCGTTCATATCAAAGGAGTATAGGAATAGCAGTACCAAACTTGGGTACCCTCAGAAATGCTTAGACAAATTGATCACATATTTCACTTTGGAACTACCTGCAAACACCAAAATTCTACACACCATATTATTTTAGCGTTTTTGCTGTTCACTTAATATCGTCCTCTAAAATTCTAAAGTAAAGTATTAAATTATAATTGAAATGACTGGTGATATGATTTGTTACGGAATAAGCAATACTAAATCATTTTACTTTTTTCACTGTCAAGCTATATTCAAAAAAAAAAAGTTTTAGTTATGCAAACCGGTATTGGTTGAGTATTTTTTATTTGGTCTGTTTATTTTGTATGATACAGATGCAGGACAACAAGTTAGATCAAATGACAAAAAAGAAACTTTATTCTAAAGGAATTATAATCAAGTGGAACAACTCAAACCTTTTTAGAAGGCATAAACACAGAGAATGTAGTGAGAAGCTGTTTTAATAAAGCAACTTCTCCTCAACCATTACCTGAATTAATTATCTTTTGCTATATACATACACTTATTTGTCAAGAAAACGAAAAACAAGTTTAAATCGATTTCTCTGTAATGTCTTTCAGACTAGATATAAAATGAAAAAGAAAACACAACTTAAACTATTTAATAATGTGATATTTCACCCAAGCGTTTGTTTAAAAAATGCTCCAGATATTTCTACTCACCTGCTTTCTTTAATGACGATATTACTAAGCCCTTTTACTACAAGGTCTGTTAGGTTAGCAGATATTGTTGCTACTTGATTGTTATCTTGCTTGTATACAACTTTTTTCAATGTTAATGGATCAATTGGCGATATTGATTCCACTCCAGGTAAGCCTTAATTAAATCAGAAGCACTTGAGAAAGATGAACTGAAAAGTTTTCAAAGTAAGTACCTTTAGCAAGTTGGTCGAATAACATCTGTATGGAGTTGGTTGAACATTTCGTGAAACCCGGCTCATATATTTTACACGGCGTTATGTATGCAGCTGAATTAAAAACCATTTATTGATATTAATACTTATTGCAATAAAATTTGCAATCAAAAACAATATAATCTATAATATCCAAATGGTGGATATATTAAATTGATATATTGACTTCCTATGACACTAATATGAAGAATATTACAACTTGTTTTGTTAAAATATTAGAGGAATCGTATATAATCATGAGACAGTTAATTTAATTACTTTGGGCTTCTAATTTAGGATGTCTTGCAATATTGAAGAAGTTATGAATATGAAATGAACTGAGAAAAATATACAATTTATTGAAATCAGCGTAAACAGCTGTTACAAATTTCACAGATATTCAAGTTTTCGAACTTCTTGCGAGAATTTAAATTTAAATTTTAATGGTCATAGTTTTTAAGTTCATATTGCCATTTGAACTTGTGCGTAATTTTTTAAGCAGTAAAAATAAGTAATTGGCTGCAATTTGAAGATAATGTATTAAGTAATAACCATGATTCCCAATCACATTCCTAAAATAGAGGTATATAATAATATTTTATCTAGTACATAGAAACAAATTAAAAAATATATCTAATTTCATGTGTAGATATATTATATTGCCTATTCTTACTATTTATTAAGCCTGATAAGTTTATGCATAATTCATATTAAAGAATGAAGGTTATGAAGTGTATCAGAAAAAATAAATTGTGTGGACAATTAAATGCAAAGTTACAGTATACCGTATTTATTTTTGCAAAAATTAATATTTGTCATATTTAAGATTTTCTAATAGCACTAGGAGCAACGATACAAGTATGTTTAGAATAGTACTGTGCATTTGGAAGTCCAATGACTTTATAAGTCTAATTGTTTCAAAAATTTATTCATGGATTTGGTATGGTTTATTTTTGTCAGCTTAAATTTAAAATTGTGTGAACTACTCCATATTTTCTTATGTGCGTACTTATTAAAAAACGTCTTAACTGAGATACTACTAACTAGAGGATTTAAATTATAAGCTGTTAAAAAATCACAAGGAAAGTAAAAATGATCTTGATGCATGGAATTTATATTATAACAATTTTTCGTAAAATTTTTCAAAAAAATATCAATAACAAGCTAACATAAAACCAAATGCCAAATAAGAACAAAATATATCGTTATTAAAAAAATAGTGTACAATAAGTTTAACTATGCTTTACTCCGTGTTACTGTAATACTTATATTTATAATTATATTTGGTTCCCGCAAATTCTTCAAGTACTCTTTCGCGGAGATTTTTACATTACGTACCTAGCAAATACATATATATACAATATGTTTTCCATAATACAGTCCAACATATTTGTACTGTATAAATATTTAACCACATGTGAATTCAACACAATGACATACTTAACTTTACGATCATTTTTACTGTGTTAGGTCAACATTTATGGGCAATCACTTAGCACTTATTTCGTCAGCACCCGACATAAAAAGGGCATATTGGGAGGTTCTAATGCAATCTTGGGATGACGACAAGTAATCACAGTAAGGATGTTGAAAACGTTGCGAAATATTATTAAACGTAACTGATAACATGTGGCCATGATTTTGAAAGTCTTTCAGCCTTGTTGTCAACACGTTTAAATGACGCTCCATAAGAAGAGCTATGTATTAAATTTCAACACAGTATAAACTTACGTTGTTCCGTCAAATAATTGTTCGCGGATGTTAAGGAAAGGAAAAATATTCCGATTACCGCAGTTTTGAATAACTTATGAGCCATTATGACTTCTATTAGAACTGTACACAGCAAATACTAAAATCAAAGTAAATTCACAAGCTTCGAGAACACGTATTTATTATTCTCCATGATTCTTACAACTTTTCCAGAATTAATTGCTATTACTTGTAATTCATTTGATATTGTAGTTTTTTTTTAACACATACTAAGTTACTTGTCTAGGGTGTATCAGCGCCAATGGCGTATATTATATTTTTTTTATTAATTGATACGAGGCTTAGTAAGTTATTCTAGTTATGGGTTATTATCATAGCGTTACAATAATAAACTCGAAATTTCAATGCTAATTTCAAAAACAAAAATGTTACAATTTATCATATGGATTGTGTGTTTTGATAATTATGCTCATGTGGGTTCACTCGTAATATTACGAAGACGAACTACAAACACTTATAAGTATATTCTTATTGAAATTCCTTCGCCTTAAACCTTCTATGATAGCTTTTAAAATTTGCGTGTTAAAAAAACAAGAATGCATTCAGCACACCAGAAAAATAAGTATATAACATAAGATGCATAAATTAGTAATATAAGTAATAGTATAGGAATAGTAAAGTTGATCAATATTTCCTGTAATCAATGTTAAAAATGTAGTCGCCTTTTCTTTCTTAAAGATTTTTTTTTAATAATTTTCTTGCACATTAAGCACTCGGTTTAACTTCCAGTATTGATTAGTGTAGTTTTTGTTTAAGATTTCAGTATGATCTATTATTATACTATATAGAAAAACTTTCTCGTTTATCCCCCCAAGCCCATAAAAACCGTCGTTAAAATACGAAGATAAAATTTGGCAACTGTTGACTTCTAAAAGGAGGCATCTTTTATTTTTGGTCAACATAGTATGTATTATGTGTGGGTATTCTACACATAAATGTTTCTCACACAGTAGGCGTATGTTCAGAGCTTTGTTTCATTCTTGAAATGAGAGAATAACGCAGGAAAAGCACTCATACACAACATTTCTTTTACGTCTGCTCAGAGGACAACAAAAAACAAAAAAAAAAATTCCTGGCAGTGCGAAGACTTCGAAACTCTATGTATTGCATGCAGTGGAATTATTCGCTTGCTTTAAAAAAGTAAATTAAATTATGTATTTAAGTTACTTTAATTAGTAATTATATACTGTAATTTTTAAATAAGTAAATAAGGAAATATGATTATATATGTAAGCATTGACAAATATTTTTCTTATTACTTTATTTTATAAAATTATTACTTTTCTCCTTCCTTATTAAATGTTTGAATTAGGCAATCAGGTACTGAAAACTGAAAAATGGAGTATATTAAGCAATTATTTTGTTGGAAAAAGTGATGTGTGGTGTGCGGTCATTTCTTCTTGGAATAACACTTCACATTATACGATATGTATGTATGTATGTATATGAGATCGAGCCGAGAGAAAATAAACGATGTACAGTAGCTTATCTCAAATTTAATCCGATTTCCACCCAGCATTTTTCCATTGAACTATCTCTTTAAAACAATTCTACTGTTTTCAAAAAATAACGTTCGTTCTACATTAAATATAGGTCTCCTCTACTTTTAAGAGGAAAATAACATACGCAACATGATTGATTACTGTACTGTCTAACCTTGACCCCATACGGCCTGTGGTGCCACTGTACCTAATTAAATATTTATTTACTACTACCAATCCAAAAAACCTTAAGTTAAGATACCCTTACAATTTTAATATTTTAAACTTGCTAAGACGGTATGACGTTTTTCTCACAATATGTTAACGTGACCGTGAAAGTTAGTTTGCACAAACTAACCGTAGGGTAATATTCCAATAATCATAAGAAATCTAAGTTCGTCTTGGTTGTTTTTTCGTTTATTAATATGCGGTAGTTAAACTGGTTTGAAAATGAAACATAACTACCATACTTGTATTTTTATTGAAGGCAGATTATACAGTAATTAGTTACGTTTGTACATTGATGCTAATAATATTAAGAGAAAATGAATGACAGGCATGTAATTCGACAGCGTGGTTCTGATTGAATAGTGACCGTGTTATTGGATGAGAGATATTGTGATTTATGCTGTATCTGCTGAACTTCAAAACCGGTCTTCACGGCAATAAAAAAGTAATATTCAAGGATTGGACTTCAAATCAGATCAGATGTCAAAATCTCTGGTGTTCTTCTTTATTGAAAATTGCTTAGCAACTGTAACAAATATCCAAAATGATCTTGATTTAATTGTAAGTGTTCTTTCTAAAGTAAGAAAATCATTTATCGTTTCATGTATACCTTTGCTAATTTATTGGCTATTGTATTTCATACAATTTTTCTTAACACATATCACCACCAAAAATCGTATTAAAATTAAACATAACAGAAGTGTATATTTTTCTTTGTTAAACTAAATAAGTTAATAATGAACTTTTATTAATGACACATTAACCATTCAATTGTTCTGGTGATGGAATATCAGATATAAAGTACTTAGCAGGAATGTAGTGAAATATTTTTGCGAAATTGTCATGCAGGACACTTTCCACGGTCTGGATTAGGGTGGGCCGCAATGCTTCGAGGAAATCCATCCAATTCTCGTTCAGCAATAAATTTAAGCTATTTTCCAATTCTACAGCTCCGTTAAATAAGTTATCCAATTGAGTTCTTAAGTTGCGAATCTTAAAGTCAACTTTCACCGATGTCACATTACTGAATGTAAGACCGCCTTTCTCGTACAGTTCCATCTTACTCACAGTATTCATGTCAATATTTTCTGACAGTAAATAAACCATAATAAATGGTACATTCAAAATCACAGAACCTTATATATTACCCATTTCTATGAAAAGTTTGCCATGACCCTTCAAAGTCAACAGCAGCAATCTTCCATCCATTTTGTAATCACCATCGACCCGTAGTTTGGGGATGAAAAATTTGGTATTAAAAGTGTAGTCCTTCTTATCGACTCTGAAAAATACAAAACTGTACGAGAACAAATAATGTAAATTGCAAAATCTCTTACTGATTTTCCTTAATAGTTGATTGCCCAAGCCCTCTGATTACAAGGTTTGTTAATTCTGCATTTAAGTTAGCTGCTTCATTGTTTTGCGATAATTTAACTTTACGTATTTTGTAAGGATCACTTTTTTGTAAGTTTTTGATTTCAGGAATGCCTGAGAAGAAAATTACAACAATAAGATTTGATATTGACTTGAGTAAATTTGTAAAATATCCTTTACCCTCTTTCATTTGATCAAACAGCTGTTGTATTGATTTCGTAGAACACGAAACGAAATTTTGATCTCGAATACTACATGAATCCAGAAAGGCAGCTAGAAGTAATATTGTTATGTAACCAAAAAGAAGCAAAAAAATGTTAATTAAATAAATTAATTTAATTCGGTTACATGCCAAAAATTTTAACAATTTGCTTACGTTTTTCAGTAATGTAATCCAAGCAAAAATTCTCCTTGCTGAATATCGCCAAAAGAACGAAGAAAATTATTTGTTTCATTGCGCTTCCAAAATTCCAAATGTACTGTGCAGATGATTCTACAAGAGACGATTAAATTCTTTGATTTGGACACCTAAGCATACGGGTCAACATTGTAGGAAACCTGAAAAATTTGATGATAAATGGTAGAGTGACTATTTTTTTTTTCTTTGAAACTGGTTTTACTTGGATTTGCTATGGTAATTCAAATAAGCAAATATATGTTCCTATGTTTTAATACCGAGTCTTGTTTAATTTTATAGAATTGAAGGTTCATCTTGCTCCAGACCCGTGAAACGAGGTAATGACGGAATAAGTTGCGAAGAGACGATAGCACACTTAGCTAAGAAACCAGACTTGCTTTACTATTAGGAATTTATACAATTAATAAAGTCTGTATAGGGCAAAGGTTGGAACTCAACATTCAAGTTCTAATTCGGAAGTAGCTTTATTGTGGGTATATACATTTTCAAATTCAAGCATACTGATGTTAATAAATTTTGATGTTCATAGGTCTCTTTCAGATAGTAAACTGTGTTATTTAAAATCAAATTATTATTAAATCAAATACATAAAAATATTTATTTTTACGTACTGATAAACATTAAGTTTTATAAAATTATTAATAACAATATTGCTTTAAGGAATTGAAACTTACATAATATCAACAAATTATTTTATGTCCATTGCAAATGGATATAACACATCGAAATCCAATTTTCACTTCCGAGGCTTCCTCCTGAACCATTCCTGATGAATGGTTCTGAGTTCAGGCTTGATTTAGTTGCAATGAATTGTGTATAGATGTGATAATACCAGGCAGATATTTCTGAAGGTGGAACGAAGCGCGAGGAACTGTTGAACCACGGTCGGCTACGACTGTGATCACTGTGGTCTCCGCGATTATTTAGCTCCCAAAAGTACTGGAGGAGTATGTCCACACGTACCCTTATAATAAAAATAGGTGGTGGCCTTAAACAGGTAACTACGTTAGAGTTTGATCAATTCGCCAACGAACAAAAACCTGACCACCGAAAAACTTGACAGGTACTTTAACAAATACAGCCCGGCTGTTAGCTTATACAGTGGTACTAAGATTCGGTCTGTTTGATCCAGCAACTCGAGCATGTTTCCATGAGTAAATAGAATCTTCCGAAGAAAAGGTCTGGAAAATATTAAAACCATCCGACTTGACAGAACGACAAACATCGCTAACTTACAAAAATTAGTCGACATAGATCCAGATCCTCAGGGGAAGGTGAAAGCAATTGGAGGCGTCTTCCAGGAAGCATGCACGGTTAACAAATCTCGTTATTATATCGTCGATAACAGAGCCCTGCTAAGCTACTTCTATCTACGTAACAATATACATAAATCAATTGCGATCTGAGAAGTCTGGTTGCATCAGGTTCAGTGACATTCTGCCAAATAATGTCGTCGCAGATGAGGATGTATTAATACTTTCCACGATCTGTAGACCAATTTGAAATATGGCAGCGTAACATCAACGTAACGTAAAAGGTTACAACAAGGAGCGGTTGCGTCCTAAATGACAATACCTCTCAAGTGGGGACTACGCGTTTACACCAAAATTTACACTGCAGCAGTTTAGGAAGTATTACCACAGGATACTGTTTTTTAGAGTACCAATCTCTGACATATCCGTTTAAAAGTAGCAGCCAATGATAGAACACAAACTCTGTAAATGTGTTTTTCAAAAAGGGGGATGGCGGCTAAAAAAAACTTTGTGTAATTTCATACATTTATTTGCCAGCGCATCGAGAAAATGTTAAATTTACTCAATGTTTGGTGGTTCTTTAATATGGACTTACGTGGTATGTAAGACATTTATAATTTTACATTTAAGAAACTGATACAATTGAAAATTTTGTAGCTTCAAATAGTCTAGAAGGAATGCAGATTGTTGATTAGATTTTGAACTTTTTAATTTACAGTTCCTTAACTGTGCGTAAGTAACAAAAACAGTAAAAACATAGTTTTTATAGTTTTTAATACCTGTTTCATGGTCTATAATTTCTTTCAAAAAGAAGAAAGGCTATATTATATATTATAAATATATGACTGTTATTTATAGTATATAAGTAAAAAATACCCACTTATTGAACTAGTATTGATTTCTGCAAGATAAACCTATACTTATTTATTTAAAAAATTACACTAAGCCATAAACAATGAATAAAAGCTTAAAACCCAAGTGCTTTTGTTCCACGGAAACACATCGCGAATATAGGTATATACCCGTAATATCATTTTCCATGTCCGTCTACGTTGCTGTGATAGGTAGGGATGACATTTATTTATAAATTGTAATTCTTCATGAAGACTCTTCGAGTGCGAATAGGTATTAAATACTTTTATTTTATGTAGTCCGTAATCCAGCATAGAAAATCAATCAAAATCAATTTTTAATATATACTAATAATAAAAAACTAAAGATTTTGTTTGTTTGAATTATGCTCATACATAAATCAAGAATGACTTTCCAAAAGAAGCGAATTATCACTGAAGCATCACCTGTGATAGAATTGTTCCTTCCTAAAAAGTTCTATCAAAATATCAGTGACATGATATGTCAAACGTTTAACCTATCTATCACTGTGATATATGTGAAAGTATAACATTTTTCACGACAAATTATTGCATTATATGCAACGGAGTCCTATCAAGATATTATTAAAAATCATTCAAAGAAATTTGTTTTAATCATAGAAAAATATTGTAATTTGAAAAAAAACTCTGTAATTATTCGCAATTAGGCACGTTTGAAACATAGGTGGAATGTCTTTCATGTTTGCTGAAGACTTTCGACAAATGTATTACGTGATAATTAGAGGTTACGCTTTGTCCTAAACTAAACATTTGCTTGAAAACTTCTCATGGATTCGGGTGGAGGTACGGAACATATTTCTTTAAAGATATTTATAATTGAAGACGGGAAAGTATCTCATTTTGAAATTGGTTGCGATATAGATGAAAAAATAACCAGCATTTAAGACTTAATATCTAAAGTCTACTTTTATGTAGTCGAATTGGCTGCGGGAAAAAGTGTGTTGATAAAATGAACGACCTAATTTTAACTAAACTTCCAGGAAAAAACGTTTACTTTACTTTAATCGATAATGAAATCGATAACAAAGATGTGGTTTATTACTCACACTGGTTTATTACTATAAACCTGGAGGCCTTCCTTCATATTCCCTCAAGTTAAAAACAGAAAATTTTAACTACGAAATTTGAGTAACAGGTCAGACTACAAGTTAAATTTCTCCGCAATAACGTAATCGTTGCAATAGCTTGGACTGGTACAGAAATTGGTCAAACAGTACTTATCCTCGCATCTCAACGATTTCCATTGATTTACCCTTTAATTTTGAAAGGAGTTATATATAAGCATTTAAAAACGTAGGAACACATAAACAAAAAATGTATAATCTACTCAAATTTAATTATATAAATATCTGTACAGTTATTTATAACATACCCACATTTTATAAAACTCCCAGTACGTCTACCCAGAGTGTTTTTATTATTCTTATTCCCGTGAATTTTTTTTACTATAGTTCCATTTTTTGTTTTGTTTTATAAAACGCGGGTAAAACCGTTGTGCACAATTATGTCTTAATAGTTTTGGAACTTACTATGCTTATCTGTAAAAGATTCATAGCGAAACTACTGCATCGATTTTGGAAAAATCTAAGTTATCCATTGCACTGTTTAACCACGTTGTTGCGTCATTGGTTCAGTGAGAGTTTCCCTTGCATTGTTCTACTGGTTCGGTTGCAAAGTAAAGTAAAAAGTAAAGCTTATACAGTAAAGATTATAGAATTCGTCGTTGAATTTTCTTCTACTTTCCACAACGCACACCCTTGGAATTTTTAGATGGGCACAATAAAATACTGAGAAACCAAAACAACAAAATCATAAAACTTACTGACTTCGTTCCCAAGCCAATATTTAGTATAGTGCGGCTATAAATGATCCTAGCAAATATTTAAATATCTAAGCATAATACTTTACCTTCAACCCTTTGGAAAAGGGTCTTGCAATTCATTTAAACACAAATATTTAACGATTGTAGTAATACTTATTTGAAATATGTTTGGTATTTTCAGAATATTAAAACAGTGAATATTTAAGACTTCTGAGAAAATCGATTTGAAATATGACGCCAAATTGACATCGATATCGTAGAGAAATCGTAATTAAAATCAACAGTTGCTAAAAAAAGCATTTTGCGGAGTACTGAGAAAAAGTAGTGTAGCCAATTATGCTATCAAGCTTTTCTACTTCATATGTATAATGACAGACCTACTATGTACACGTTTATATATATCTACATCCCCGTTTTGTATAAGCTTACTACATAACATAGTTTATCCTAACAAATTGAACATATATACAAACATATTAAATGATAGGTAGTCATCGATTTTTCTTTAATTCAGTGCTTCTTAAATATAGCATGTGTATATGCAAAGCAGTCTGATTTCTCTTTAAATATCATTTCCGTCAAAGGCAAGGTTAACCATTAGGGAATTAATTTTCTCATTTACAAAAGACACTCAGGCGCAGTGTAGAAATTCAAAATACCTTTCAATCAAATAACTCAGTGACTCATCGGATTGCCTCATTTAAATAATCCCCTAATAACATACTTATCGCGATCTTTTCTGCACTGAAAAGAAAGTAAATAAACACTATAAATGTATCGGCTCATCGCGCTGATACTTATTAACTGATAGAATTTCAGCAACCTGCGCCTTTATTGAATTTGGTAATGAAATACTTTTAATTTAAAGTCTTGAATTGATTAAATTGGTACAAATGTAAGCTTTTAAAATTTTACCTGCCTTCCTGTAAGTAAACAAACAAAAAAATTTCAGTGTGCGAAATCAGTGAAAATGATTCCAGCAACGAAGACATCTCAAATAAGGCTTCTAGATTTTTCTGTTTATGTTGTGTTTTTAATATCTGCAACACTCTGTGTGTATTCTTCCGAGTAATATTGCACGTAACATTAATGTATTGTTTATTTCAGTTGCAATGTCAGTTAATGAAATTAATATGATTTATTTAAAACAAGTTATTGAGAGACTGTTTTTGACACGCTTGAGCTACAACGAATATGGACTTAGATTGACTTTCAATGATATTATCACAGTCGATGATTGGTGGCTATTCATGAAATCTACATTTGCAGAAAATATTGCAAGATTATCTCTCAAAAACGATTCAACTCTTAGCGGGCTTGGTTTCGTTACGCCGCCAAGATTACGACAGTTGCGAGTTCGTAATGGGACATGCACTATTAATGTCGCTTTCCGTAATCTATTTAGCACATGCTACGGAGATTATTCAAGTGAAAATGAAGATTTCAACAATTTTCATAAGTGAGTAGAATAATTTATTTACGAGTTCTCTTATTGATATTAACATCGAAAGTCATTTTGCAGCTGTTGCATTTTGCGACGAGTTAATTCAAAATCTCATAAACCTTAATCGCAAAAAACTCAACATTTCGTAAAAATCAAAATCCCTATCTATCAATCCGAAAAACAAATATCCGAAGTGTTCGAAATTCTCGAAATACGAAATTCTAAAGGAGAACTCTCTCCATGTAAACCTGCTTGAAGTCCCTTTGACTTTATTCGAACCTAATGGAATTCATGTAATATTTGTTTGGGATTTTGGATTTCGGGATTATGCCCGACTCCCATTTACAACACTTACTACACATATTTGCAAAGTATACAACGAGCTCATGTCCTTACAGATTTTATTCGTCACTACAATATACATATACATAAATTTTTTTCTAAGCCACACTTTATCCGGAGTAATAACCTGTAAATGTATATAATGACTGTATAGCTATAATCGGTTGCCGGCTAAAGGCCAATGTCTGATTGTGAACTTGAAACCTGACAAATTATTATTTACGTAAGGCGAAACTCTTCCATTTCAAACGTAGTTACATATGGTATGCACTTGCGAGGCCACTAAATGGCTTCGAGAATGTCTCCACATATGTTTTTATCAATTAAGTCGTTTTATTTTTTTTCCAATTTTTATTGCAATTATAATTTCCATAGTGGTACACACATGAAGGCAAGTGAACTCAGCTCGTCACCTCTGGGGGGTATGGTTGCGACATATGAAGGTGGAGGTTATGTTGAGAGATTTTCGCTTGATGTTGAAGAAAATAAGCGAACTTTGGAAAATCTCGAAAGCAAAAACTGGATTGACAGGGGAACAAGAGCTGTTGTGATAGAGTTTGCCCTATTTAATGCTTATACTAACTGGTTTTGTAACATTAAGTAAGAAATGCAGAAAAAGATGTACCGTATTTTAACTCATAAAGAAAAACTTACAGATTGTTAACAGAGTTTCCCTCAACTGAAGCCATTTTAGTTTCCCATACTTTAAGTCCCTTAAAGTATTCAATCATGGGTAGTGGCGTTTTTCTCTATATCTCTGCTCTCTTATTTTACGGGTCTATTATTTGTTACACGTTTCACTTAATGGCCAGTCTAATTAAAACCGAACTCAGTCCAGCTCAGAATTTTATATGGAAAGTTTTGGATTTAATTATAATTTTGGTAAGCGAAAAAAACTATAAATTATCGTTAATTAAATTGCATTTTAAAGTTTTTTATTAGTCGAAATTTAATGATACACATTAAGAAAGCTAAATTTAACTGAACTACCTGTGTATGTAGATTTAGCTTAATGAAAAAAAAACGAAAAAAACGAAATTTCAAAAATTACTGTCCCAGGAAAACATTTTCCTAGTAAAAATAAGACTTTTAGAAGATGATTTAGAAAGGGCAAGTGTTGGGTCGCTCACTAAGTACTTTTTTTCTGTTAGTGAAACTTAAACATGTTTTTTTGTATTGTGTAAAACATTTGAAATTATGTATTCTCTATTTTGTTTCAATTCCTTTTGCAATCTTTCGGGCAAAGGATCGATTCCACGCTCATAAAGCTATTGATCCTTGCTGAAAAAAAGCTGCTGCAAGGTTTTTGACGTCCTGATTTATGGAGAAGGTACTTCTTCTTCGTCGCCGTGGTGTAGTGGTAAGTGCGCCGACTGCAGTGCAGAAAATCGGGGTTCGATTCACGGACGGGACACCTCGCATTTTTTTCACGGCACCACCTCTTTCGAGTTGCTGACAACACTCAAAGAGTATCAATTGTCTATGAAAAGGCTTCTCAAATCTCGCCGTTCGTAGTCGGAAAAACACTGTAGGTACCTTCTACTCGTGAGAGAAAAGTAGCACGCACAACACGAGTAGTTATTGTGGAAGCTAGGCCCTGGTCCGTTGTGGGCTGTAGTGCCACTCAATTATTATTATTAATATTATTATTCCATCCTAATATTTTTGCAGAAACCAGAATAAGAAAAGGTGCCAAGTCCGGAGAATATGGTGAGTATGGTGGCACACCTCATTCAAGCTGCTAAAGCTTTTGGCGATTCATCAAACTTGTCTGAGGTCTCAAAATTCGTTCAGTAAGAACATTGGACCCATGTGTCAAGCTCCAAATTTAATCGTAGACGTTTCATGTACCTGCGGACGGTCGCGCTAGACAAATTTAATCTTTCAACAGTCTCTCGAGTTGTTATTCGACTTTGTTATTTCATCCTCTCATACTACATCTTCTCTCAATGCGATCTAAAGAGATACATAAACCAAGAGTACCAACAACAAATATGACGCGAGTGAAAAAATTATAAACACCACTGTTAAATATTTAACCCGACTGAAACACAGCCATAATTCCTAACCGTCATACTTAAATCGGACATTAGGATGTAAATCCGACTCCGTCTTGGACACACTGAATTTACTCATCAGCACCTGCTCATAAGGGAGCCCTCTCCAACCTGCCTCACCTGCCACAGACCAGTAACCATCACCCATCTCTTAAGTCAATGCTTTCTATCATAGCAATCAGCACTGCCAAATAACCTCAATCACAACGTAGACCTACTACATACCCTCAAGAAGCCAAGGAAAACTTAGCATTACAATATAGAAAGTCATTGCCACTATTTGGCCCCTATAGTTCATGTTAATTACAATTTTTTTTGTACATTAATATTATAATAAATAAATAAATGTTATTCGCCGATTTGACCAACGACCTTATTTTATCCCCATCGGTTTCAAGAGACCTTCAAGGAGGTGTTTTTCTACGAACAAGCCTTACTGTATCAGCTGTTCAAATATATAACGGTAAAGAGTTTAAGTGCAAAGTGTTGCGGCTAAAGAACGAGTCTCTATACTTAACTGTACGTCCTAAGGTAGGCTTAAGGATGAACTGATGAGCACTCCTAGCAAGCGAGCGAGAATAAAGAAACAAAAAGGGATACTTTTGCATGATAATTTTGGACCAAGTGATATGCGTCCGATCAACAAACAAGCACTTGTACGATTCTCACTTTTGTTCTTTTAAAGTCTTAAGAAGTATGATGCATGTAAGGAATACGTTAAAATTCTGAACTGCAGCTTCATTTTTATAGTTCCCCTTATTTCAAGTACTCACAACGTTTAGTTTGTTATGAATAAAAAAGAAAAAAAAATCATTAATTTAACACACTGAGTCTGCATTGGCTAAGAAATTTTGTGTATTATAATTGTCTAAGTGATTATAGTTGGGAGATAATCATTATCTATTATACATCATTTTCGAAAACTCTTTTCCTTCAATTTTTGTGTTGTTAGCTAATACTGTTCAGTCGTATTTGTTCTTTTTTGTTATGTATATAATATGTTTCTCATAGTGTGAATCAGATGATGTTGTCTTCTGTAAATTTATTCATCTAAAAATGTTCGTATATTCAACAATGAGTAAATTTTTTGTTTTTAATCACCCTATTAAAAATGCAAATCAGTAAAGTGCAATTCAGAACCAGAAAAATGTACAACTAATGAACGTGCATATGTAATTACTAATTTAAAAACAGCTTTTAATGGGACTCTTAAGATTTTACTTAACTGTGGAAATTCATCCTTAGATATTTTAAATACAAATTTGTCCTAAAAGGCCGGAATAAAATATAGAAAGGTATTCTAAAGCTTGTAAAAAAATTAATAAATTGCAGAGCGCATAATGGTTATGTGAACAGGTTAGTTCGATCTTTCGACAGAATAATATTATTTGAGTGGCACAACAGCCCACGAGTGGCCCAGGTCTAGCTTCTTCAGCAACTACTAGTGTTGTGAGTGATTTTGTTGTCTCACGAGTATAATGAACCTATAGTTTTTGCCGACTCCGAACGGCGAGATTTAAGAAGACTATAAGTACTCTTTGAGTGTTGTAAGCAAGACGAAAGGTGGTATCGTGAAAATGTGTTAGGTGTACAGACAGGGATTTGAACTTGGACCTTTGGCGTGTGGGTCGACGCACTTAACCACTACGTCATGGCGACCACTCTTTCGAGAGAGGTCCCTGTTATATATATCGGTACTGATGTTGATCCGAGGTAAAATCCTTGACTACCTCAAACTTTTTATAGCTCATTGTGACATTCAGTCCGCCGCATTGTTCGTTTCATCGCACTAATTTCGTCTGCACATGTCGCAAAATATGGCATCAGCGTATGATGTTTTTTTGACAACGTGTCCTGTCCAAGGTTGCCCTGTGTGGATAAACCCATGTCTGCTCACAGTAAAATTTAAGTTTTCTTGACGTGCAAGGCTTTTTCTGATAGTAAAAAATAAATAAAAAATATCTCTGTTTTTCCACCTTCCCAATGCTGATGCAAAATATTTACCGATGTTTTCTGTATTGGCTTTTACTAACACCTTATACTTATTTTTTTTAGCTTGGATATATAATTCTAGTGTACACCGTATGGCATATCTTATATCTTAAAACTATTTTAAAAACGGATAAAGTCGAAAATCACAATTTTAACTTAGATATAATATGCCAATGGTATACATATTTTACTTTTACCGTTGGACTTAGTATCTTTCTAGTATGGATTAAATTACTTAAGTATGCTTCTTTTCAACAATTTAGTAAAACACTCCAAAAGGTAAGTTAATTTCTATTTGATTTATTAATCGTTATAAAGCGTTTAACACTTTATTAAACAGAGTGTTTATGATTTACTTGGATTTGCTATTATGTTCTCAATAATATTCGTTGCTTATGCGAATCTTTCGGTTTTATTGTTCGGCTCAAGACTAGAGAGTTTTCGTAATTTTCGGAATGCTTTTATCTCCGCAATAAGAATGGTGTTATGCGACTTTAATTATACTGAGGTTGAAGAAGAATATCCCATACTGGCACCAGTATTCTTTCTGTCCTACATATTGCTTGTGCTTTTTATTCTAATGGTATGCAATTTATTAAATGTATAATGTTAAATTTTTAGTGTTTATTTTTATCTATAGAATATGTTTCTTGCAATTTTATATGACACTTACTCCGAATTGAAAGGTGAACTGAAAAGTGGAAAACCGAGTACTACTAAAAACGAAATTCTGTTTATGTATGAAAAAGTGAAGGTAATATTTTCAAGACGAGCAGGAAATTCTACAAATACGTCTGCGGATGGTTCTAAATATTCAGAGAAGTTAGACAAAACAAAAGAAATGCTGAAAAGAGAGGAAATCGCTATACTTAGTTCGTAAGTTGGTAGCTGAACTTTGAATTTTCAAACTATATACCTGATAAATTCTATCGACTTTGAATATAATAGTTGTAAATTACAATTTTTCGGGTGTTTGGTTTTTGGAACTATCAGCATTGTTCCATGTAAACTATTTCCTCTTTAGTTACGTATGCGTCTACGTTATGTATGTTACACCTACGGTGAGTTTATGTCCTTATTTATTATCCCCTTTTTCTAAATGCACCTGGGGAAATCTTCTTCATCCTTTGTAATCAGGATTAAGATTTACTGCATGTTTGAACCCGATTGACGTTAGAAGGCTTTTAGATGAAGGATGTAATAGTTTCTTTACACTTAAAGAAGACTGGCTTTAATAAGCTGGTTGGTTATATCAGGGAAAGTGGTCTAAGGGTAAACTCACAGGAAACATAATATATATTTTTCCACTTTTGACCCATTAACGTGATGGGCGACCATACCTTCTAGAGAAGCTTTATTTTTTGACATCAGATAGCAAATTTAATCGGAATTCAATCATTCAAGAATGTATGATGATATGTATACCCAAAACGAACATAATCTGTTTAGACAGCCAGGCTTGAATCAAATTCCTTGGATGACACAGTTTCCGTTAGAATACATCCCTCAAGTGCCTTCTATCTCCTAATGAGATACAATGGCCAAGTACTTCAATATCCAACTGATATGAGTGCTACGACATACTGAAATAACTAATAATAATAAATACTTCCTGCGTGAACTCAATCACAATAATATGGGATAAGACCATGGCTACATAGCTAGCCGACACTGCTTTTAAAAATACTAAGAGAGAATATTCGGGCGGCATCACAATGTTTTCAAAGGCCTTCGGGAGAATGTATTCTCTCATTGATATATGCTTCCACCTAACCAAAAGGCGATCGAACTGAATATCGACTTAACTGGGTCGGAGTGTATCGAATATTTTATTGAGCTTTACTTCTTAAATCGAAAGATGGATATCCCTATATCATGTTTGTGACGAAAAGGTTCGTGTCAAATATCATACGTTAATAGATCGTTATAGGGTAAGATGAAATACGACACAACCCAACAAATACGTGTGAAGTTATTTATGCAAAGCAACTATTGTCTTTCTCATAAATTGTGAAGCTGATTTTTTAACGCTAAGAAAGAAGTCAAGCAAAAGGAACTTGATATAGAAAACTATGAAAAACATTTTATCGATTTTTCTCTTTTCAAAAAACATAGCTTTTATTTTTTTTTCAGTGTTTTTATTGTTCTAGCTTATCAATGCAGATTTGTGTTTCAATAATTTAATTTACTAATTTAGAATTAATCATATATAAGAGGGATATATGTGGTCTGTTAAAAAAATAGAGTTAATTTTCCTTTGTCTCCAAAAATATTTAATTGTTTCTATTCTGTCCCCCTCAAAGGGACTACTCAAATATAATACACTTTTGCCAGTGTTCTTTCCAAACCTCGAAGCAGTTCTCATATGCACTTTTTGGTATGCCCTTGAGCTCTCTCAGCGATTCGGTTTGTATTTCCTCAATCGTCGCAAAACGTTCATGGGTCTCTTTAATCTTGGGAACAGGAAAAAGTAGCAGGGGGTCAAATCTGATGCATACGGTGGCTGGTTTTTTACCCAAATAATTATTATATAATAATAAATAATTATTGTAATGCAAAAGTCATACGCTTAATGCCCAAAATTTCCGAAAAATGCACGGCATGAGCAAACCGACATGCCGACGTCTCCAGCAACTTCTCTAGTAGTGATTCGACGATTCTCCATTACAATTTTATCCACTCTCTCAACAATTTCTTCGGTAGTTGATCTGCTGGAGTATCCAGGGTGAACGTCGTCATTCACATCTTTTCGCTCTCCTTGAAAAGTTTGTACCACCTGTAATCATTTATTTTGACTCAGAGTATACGCTCCGTATGCCACTGTCAGCCTTTCAAGTGTTTTTGAGTACTTAATTCCATTTTTCACGGCAGGAAATTGCCGAACAGGTAAATATGCTCTATAGCTGAAACTGTAAACATGTGTACGGGACTAGTGTACTAACATAACAAAATGAACAACTCTATTATCGAATGTATGTATGTACGTAGACCACGAAATTTGAAAATTCGCCTTATTTTTTGAACAAACTTTGTACATTTTTTTTATTGACAGATTTTCTTCGACTGTAATTTTATCATTCTTGTAATACTGCATTTCTTCCGTATAAAAAACCATAAATGATCTAATTAATATTTTAATGCGTTTTGCTTATTGTTCCATTCACAGATGTTTCGAAATTCTGGTCGATAAAGGATCTCAAGAAGATTTACAAATGTAAATTATTTCCATACATTAAGGGCATGTTAAATTCTTTAAAATTAATAATTTTGCATTCCAGATTACGAAAAAGAATTCAAATTTTGGAAAAGTCTTTAAATGTTCTACTGCTGAAAGCTGATGATATAATAAGAAAGGGGGAAAAAGCTTCAGTAACCGTTTAAATTACCCTGCTATACGTTTGGTAAGATCTCAACAGTTTGAGAAATTGTCCCTAGTGAAATAAATATTTATTGAATATTTAAACCAACCAGATGATTTTTCTTGTGCCAGAACAGATTAGAATTTACAATATACCTCTGGGAATTTTTTAAGATCGCGTTTAGAAATTTGTGAATCATGACGTTTCATTATCTTATATTCGGTTATTTTGATGTACAATAGTTTAATGCATGCATTTCTATTAGAAAAAAATAAACAATAAAAAAAAATACATTTGGAAAAATGCATGTATTTCTATTCATGCTGAGAAGTTTACGCCGACTGTTCCTTTCGACGCACAAGGTAAAGTTAATTATTGGTATCAATTTTTGTAGCTGCTAGTAATGACTCTATTAAATGCACAAGCCAATTTGACATACGTCTTATGATGGTTACAAAGATCGCCAAAGACAAGACACAGAGACCGGACAACACCTATTGCAGTGAGAGACCAAGTAGGCTTGGATTGCTGTTTGGGTATAGCGGAAATCAATTAAATTACACAGATGCTTTCATAGATGATCTGTGGTATAAACGAAACCCGTCGATTTTAGTCAGGCAGTAAATCAGTTCCGTTTCCAGCGCACCAATTCTATAAACCCAAATCTTCTTACCCGGGGAAAAGACTGAATGGACCAGTGAATATCAAGTTGATTGAGTCCATTACATTCCGCACAAGATTTCAGGCTGAATTCAGGCCGAAAGAAAATTAATTCTGTCGTGTTAATAAAGCTGGCCAAGAATGATGTGGCCAAGAATCGCAGCTACAATTAAAAACTGTATCAGATTTCTACCATCTTTTGGATTACAGTAGGTACGCTGAAGCTGAAGTATGTGTCAGGAGGATGGGGAGCAGCGTATCTGGGATAGGCCAAAATGGCAGTCAACTATAATGTACACTAATACTCTTGGTGTTGTATAAGATCCATCGTCTGCAATAGACGTTCAACCAAATAGCGCAAAGCTAGAACAAGAACAGAGTTTTAAATTGCATACCCTTAGGTGGTTTAATTCAACATATTGTAGCACCACTTAACATCTTCGAGGTTATTCGTCTGTTATAATTTCATTTTTATTTATAACTGTTATAAATAACTTGATACTGACAGAAGAAATGATTCGCAGTGGTAAAATTAAAATAAAAAAAATATTTTGAAAATAAAAAGGAGTACTGTTTATAAAAAATGTGCACTTTAACCACTTAACCGTCATCCCGTAACAAATGAAACTCAATTTCTTATAGCTTAATATGAGAAGACAAAGAAATTCACAAATGCGATTGCCAGCTTTAGTACTTTAAAAAATTGACGTAACACCCACAATTACGAACACAATTTAAATAAATAAGGAATAGCGTTTTAGTAGTTAGGCATTGTAGGTTTAAAATTAGTTCATTAGTACAGTTAAAAGACGGTGGCTGGATGTTAGCGACCAGTACATCTACTTTATCTATTAAAAAAAAGGTCTGAAAAATAATAATTGGCAACAGAAGCATACAAATCGTAAAAATAAAATTATAATACTTTGAGTCTATAGATATAACGCCTCTTCCAGCAAGTCTACAATTAAAATTAGCACATTATGAAATTTTATTAAAAAACAACCACTTTACTTATCTTCTACCAAGGTGTAGGAGTGCTCAAAGGAAAAAATAGAAACATTTAAGAGTGTAATGATTCGTTAAGCACCGCTTCTTAGTTAGCAGGGAATTTATCCATTTCATGTGCAAATGAGTGGAGAGTTCTTAGGTCATTCTCCTAATCTAATGATCGATGCAAATAACATGATGATTGCAGCAAATAACAGACTGGAATAGAAAATAGTGATGTACAAAAGTATTCCGTGAATATTTCTCTACAAAGGTGAAAAATAATACAATTCAAAATTAATCTTAGAGATATCCTATAGGAGACTTTGTACTTCCGCTGAACATTAGTACGAATACTTCACTCATCAAGTCAACATTCGGTATCACTAATCAGAGATGTAAAAGAATAAAATCTATTGACTTTATCTGATATTTTTTAAATTCTTTATTTAGCTTAGGATCTTATAGATGGAATCAAGGAGGAGCTTACGATCAATCCAAGTAAGAGCTAGTTTTATTTTCAACTATGTCCGATCTATGATGGCGTTTTCCACACTAAAATTGGAGTTTAGCCGAAGATAGTGTAAACGAGAAAAACTGTGCATCAGAATGGAACACAAATGGGACATTTTTCTATGCACATATTCTTTAGAAGATTCAATTTTGTTGATTTTCTTTTAGATGAATAAGTGTATCTAATGAAGATAATGTATAAAAACAAATTCTTTGTTATAGAGTTTACCGCTTTTATTGCAAAATTGTTTATGTACATGTATGATTTAAATTGGTTATGCCCGATTCAATTTTATAATGCAATATTGTGCACTTCTTTTCTGAATGGAACGGAAACTGTACGACTTTAAAAAAAGGTTTCGGTAGTTCAAGTGGCATGGCCCGTTAACATAGCACGTGCAACCAAAGAACTTGTGGAGGCCCTGGAATACAATAGAGCAGACATCACCGCCATCCAAAAGTGCGGTGGAATGAGTCGGGCAAAAGGAGGGTGGATAGCTTTTGTTCTGTGAATAATCCGATAATAACCTATCTGGATTGTGAAAAAGTTTAGCTATTTGTAAATAATGTGATTTGATTGAGTTACCTGCAGTATCGAAAAAAATGGGATCTTGAGTTAAGGTTTCTATTTTCATTTTTCGCAGAACTGAGATCGTTTTAGAAAGAGAGTTTTTCGTTTTGACCAAGGAGAACCCAATCAAAGATCGCATCTTCGACATCACTCTTTGGATTATATTAAGAGGAAATCTTTTTTTATCTAGCGAACCCATTTAACCATTTCGATTGGTAAAACCTTTAATGGTTTGTCGCTAAGTAGCATTTGGTATGACATTCTGGTTCTTGCTAAGGTTGCCAGGAAGTAGCCATACAGCACTCCTTTATCTGCTTTAAAAATATACAGATCTTAATTGGTATAGGTATACACGGTTCTGTAGATATAGAAAATCAGTTTCGAAAAGTGATTGAACTTCCAGCTTTCTGCAGACTTCATTAATTTTGTTCTTCCATCATGTCGGAACCGTATATTCTTATTAACAGCAGAGGACAGCAATCATTTCTTCAGATTTGTTATGGTCGGCTAGACCTAGAATTTCAAAATTTTTTGGCTATCTTATATATTATTTACTTTATATACTAAGGGTTGTTATGCATTTTTTCATGTTATTTATAGCATGACCTTTTTTTTGTGATGTTTGCATAATCTGTTGAAGCAGTTATCTTAAATGTATGTTTCATCAAACGAATTGTCAAATACAACATTCCTTAACTCATTTGTTTCCATTTCATTCTCTTCCGTGTTGTTAGTGTCATCTAAATTTCTGAGAAAATATATCTTCGTTCTTAACTCTTTGTAGGCTCTTATGGAACCTCTGTTAAGCTGCAACGAAATAAAAAATAAAATAAGTTTATTTAACCGATCATATACATGTTATCTTTAAAATATTTTACAAGCAAGATAAACTGTTTGCTTATTGAGGTTTTGGATTTTCTAATGACAAAAAAAACAAGAAAATCCGATGTTTTGTTTATCAAAAATATTTTTGTTCTGCTATTGTATCATCTAAAATCTGTCTTAAATAGTTGTTGTTGAAATCATATATTTATTAAGGCTATTTGGGTTTCCTAATAGAAATTGGTAGAATATAATATCTAATGCAACTGGAACCAACTAATGAAATTGTTATTTCTTCGATCTTGTGGTTTTTAGGTTAGAGACTTTAAACCTTAGATATTCTTCGAATTCTTTCGGATACTTTTTATGAATCTCTTAAAAAAATTTAAAATTGGATGCGACTTGAGTCGACCTTTGCAAGTGCATATAATAAAAGTAGCATTTCACCAGTACATCATTCCCTTTGATCTGTTACTTAGCTTAGTTTATTCATAAACGAATCAAATAATTGTAAGAGAAAAACTCGTACAGACTATTCCTTTCATGATTAAGATACCATAAGTATTGTGTTACATAATTTTCATTTTTACATAAAAAAAACACCTCTACAAACATATACTAAATTTAATATAGAAAAGATTAAAGACAGATTATTAAAATTTGAAATGTATAAAAAACAAACGCGAGGTTTTTGTTGGATTGTCTCTTACAATTTGAAATTTAGGTTTCAATTTATATTATCATTTACGTTTTATTTATATTATGATTATTAAAAATCTCATTTTATCAATGGATAAACGAAAAAAGAGAAATTCTCAAAATAAATCAAAGCTATCACCACGCTCTAACTGCAAAAATACAATATACCCACAAAAACTATTTGTATTAAATTTTTAGTTTTTATTTTTTGATCATTTCAACTTTTAAAAATTGAAAATACAAGTTTCCAATAAAGGTATTATATTAAGATTTTCAAAATGTTTTCTTTGCATTATTTACTTTTTTAGTATTATACTTTTGACAGCATTTTATCTCCAATTTCAGCACGAATCCTTCTTAAATACTTACACAAAGCATTTGTAGTAACTCACACAACAACTTTCGGAGTTCGTTCAGCGAATGAGAAAAAAAGTGTTGTTTGATATATGATAGATATAAGTCCATAATCCACTTCAAATTGTACCACCGATAGAAATAACAATGTTACGAATTTTGCTTACGTTACTAACAGTAGTACTTTTGAAAAGAATACAAACATGTGGCTCTCGGAAATACAAAAACAAAAAAAAAAAAAAACAAAAAATTAAAACAATAAATTCAAATATTCTGGTACATTGCTCTCAAGATTATAATTGATCTTAAAACTGAACCTAGATTGAACTTGCCAAATAAAAAAAAATATAACCCATATGTAATAAGCAATCTTTATAATGTCAAAATGTGTACATAAATATGTACACTTCGAACATTTCGAGAGTAAGTTATTTCAAAAAAATAATGTTTGCAAAATATTCCTCAAACAGTAATGATAACGACACCAACAGTCGAATATTGAAAGAATTATTTATATATTTTCTATTTTTAACTGTGACAACAATAAGTAAGTCATTTAGTGATAAATTTTAATTCTTTAATTACATTACATTGCTTAGCAACTATGTCTGCAAGGGGAATTGACATGTTTTATTTCAACGACGTGGTCAACAGGTTATTCCTACAAAGGTCCTCCGATTTAGAAGATGCGCTTGCTTTGGAATTTAGTGATATTGTAACATTTGATGATTGGTGGACATATCTTGAGACAACATTCGTAGAAGGAATTGAACATTTCGTGGACAATAATTCCGTAAATAGTTTGTTTGTTGATGGTAACATTCTTCTTGGCCCACCACGCCTTAGGCAAATAAGAGTGAAAAATGAATCTTGCAATATCGCTGAACCATTCAGAAGAGTTTTCACCACTTGCTACGGACAGTATTCAAAATTAAATGAAGATAAAAATGAACACCTTGGGTAATCAATGAAAGTTATTTTCTTAACACCATTATCTTTTTATTTTACAGAACAAGACATTTTAAACAAAGTGAGTTGAATGCGTATTCATTGTGGGGATCTGTAGCAAAATATCATGGTGGTGGTTACATACAACAGCTTTCCAAGGATAAGGAGGAAAATGAAAAAATATTAGCACATCTCAAGGAAATAGTCTGGATAGACAGTGCAACAAGAGCAGTATTATTCGAATTTTCAATATTTAACGCTAATGTTAATTTGTTCTGCAGCGCAAAGTATGTTTATTTGCCTTGATTTGTTAATTAATGAAAGGGTCTTAGGTTGATTGCAGAAATTCCGGCAACTGGTGGCATTATAACATCCAGTCAACTCCATTCACTGAGGCACTCGCCCATTTGGAACGATGGAGAATACTTTAAAAAAATATTCTTCGCCTTATTTGTTACTTTAATAACTTTATTCACGGTCGACACGATTCGTAGAATAATTAGGTTTGGATGCATCACATCGGTAGCAACGTTTTTCAATTTGTGCAACATTATTATTCTCTTGGTAAGTTTGTTTGAGTTAAACCTCAGGCCGTACATCATGGTACTCAGTGCCTTATCATTCATACAATGATCTTAAAGAAAATATATTTTTCCTTAAATACACGATACATTCTCTGTACACGTGCACAAGAACAACAATTTAATTTGCAAACAATGTTTTTATATATTTTTATATTTTTTACTAGATCTGCAGATTACTTTTGTGGTTTAGTTTTTATGTCTTACCTACGAGTAATTAAGGGATTTACCTCTTTCTTTTATGTGACAATAGCCTATTTCAAGTATATGAGAAGTGACCAATTCCGCATTTGAAAACGCTTAAACATTTATTGTGAGTGCATATGCTAGATATGCAAAATTAAGAGTAAGATTGATTAAACTACATAGAGAGTAACTGAAAAATCATCTCTTTAAACATAATATTCAATATCGAAAGTGATTCAACATTTTAAAATATACCAGGTTTCTGTTTATCTTAAAAATCTGAGGAAAAGATAACACCAATTGTTTTTAAGCTCGAAATTTAGTAATTTTTATGTCTTACCTACGAGTAAGCGTCTCACAAGCCGGAGATCTTAACTGCAGCATCTTGCACCACAATTCTCAAGAAATAATACTTGCACAAAAAAAAATATTGTGGGAGAAAAAAGGACACACAGAACTATTGGTGCCTCCTCATTTAAGTGTCCATTTTCTTTTTTTTAGTTCACAAAAGTACTGTCAAGTGCATTCAAATCATTGGAAAAAACGGAGATTCGTGTCAAATAAAAGTTAATAAGCATTTCGTCCGGCGAATATACAATGGGTTAAAAAAACAATATTTTAGAAATTGCAGTCTAAATTGTCGGGCGTTTCATATTTTATATAGAACCCCTAAAATGTTTGGCTTTTCCCAAAATTATAAAACTGATAGATTCGAATTTTGCATGTGTATAACTTCTTACAAAGCTTCTGGGATTGGGTATATTTGAATTTTCAAGATCGCTGATCTTAATCGATTATGCTGTCCAAATTTATGTATATCTGAGGATAAATAATTTTAAATTGCTTAGCAATTTTATTCTTAATGGAACTACGAACTACTCGTAAACATTGTTTTAATTTATACCTACATACTCTTACATACTTTTAAATCGAATGAATATGATTAACGAGGACATCACACATCAAAGAATGCTATTTTGTCAGTATGTAACAAAATAATTTTAATGCTGAAAAAACGTTAACATAATTTAGGTTTCCTATTTTTCAATCGGATATGTAATTTGGCACACAATTTACATAAATTCCATGCTGAAGAAATATTCCAGAAACGCGGAAAATCACTTAAGTTTGGATATTATATGTTACTGGAATTTGATATTTATAGATGCGGTAGGAGTTTGCGTTTTTATTGCTTGGGTTCAAATATTTAAATATATCAAGTTTAATAAAACCATGCTGCAATTTAGTAGGACTCTTCAAAAGGTTTGCGTTTGATACTACTTAAAGTTACCGAACATTATTTTAAAAATATTGTCTTATGTATACAGTGTGCCAAGGATGTTTTGGGTTTTAGCATAATCTTTGCAATTGTTTTGACGGCATATTCATATCTTTCAATTTTGCTTTTTGGATCATCACTGTCGGATTTTCGTGACTTTTCATCTGCCTTTTTAACACTCATGCGAATGGTCTTGGGAGATTTTGATTATGAACGCTTAGAAGAAGCTAACAGGATTCTTGGTCCAATATTTTTCCTGACCTTTATATTATTTGTGTTTTTAATCCTTATGGTAGTACAAGTGCAATATACGCTTCTTTAAACCATTGTAAAATAAATTTGTTTTGCAGAACATGTTTCTAGCAATAATAAACGAGACGTACGCAAATGTAAAATCGGATGTTGAAATAGAGAAAGAAACTCAGTTTGAGGAATATATCAAGGCATTATTATTGAATGCCAAACAGTTCATCATGCCACCGATAAAGAAGACGGCTGATGAGGAGATATCAAGCCAGGGATATAAAGAATCTGTTAGTGCAAATACAAGTATTGGGGTTCAGGTAAAATCCAAAGACTCAATGAAGAATTTGATTAAGACTAAAAGGGATGTCATTGAATCGTAAGTTATAAATAAAAACCATAAGAAAAATAGTGAAGATAAGTATGCTTTGCATCATTAGTATGCTTTGCATCATTAGTATGCTTTACATCATTTTATTCAGATCTTAACCTTAGTGTTAATTATGCCAGTATGAATCATCGTTTTATGTCCTGTTCCACCTCACTGTAATTATTATTTTTAAAATATTTATTTTGCAGATTTGAATGATGTAACCGTAAAGCCACGTTTGCTTATTTTTGTTCTGCGTAAACGACCCTTAGAGGAAGAAGTGTTGGAAGTGTAGTAAGATAGTACTGCGTATCATATCATCTCTATAAGTAATAAAGGTTATATTAAAAATTCGAATACCCACGAGGATATACTCGTTGAGAGAGTGTATGATATATTAATAGCTCTACCTCTAACTCTAAATTCTCTAATATCAATATAAGTCTTAATTGCATTATTTCAAAAATGTCTCATCAGCTATATATTTTTCTTCTTAAACAACTATTTCATAAAATGGATGTTTTTTTCCTGGTGATACATAACTCTTATTTGTAAATCCGAAGAGTTCGAAATCAGTTATTACAGTTTATGTTTGCTTTCGTGATAACGTTCCCTCTATGAAGTCATCAATGACTTCAGTTAACCTTGAAATCATTCAGCTCGCCCGCTATCAGAATCATGTTGTTCAAAATGATTACCTGATTTACTGGCATGATCAAAATATTCTTTAATTACTGTTGTGCTTAAATGAAAGGATCTTTTGCCTATGTGGGTTTAAGGTTGATTGCTTTAAGTCAGCTTATGCTAACTCAACTTTATTAATGGAGTTCAAAATAAAAGATTATATTTCTTCTTCTTGTTTTAATGGCGCTGCGGTCCTGGGTGGACCTGGGCCTCAACCAACATGCTGCTCTAGCTATCACGATCTCTCGTCACTTGCGCAGTTCAACTTAACCTGTCCTCTGTTTCGCTGTCCCAATGGCTCGGACTCGAAGATTTTTCGAGCCGGAGTTGGGGGATTCATACGCTTCACTATTTTAAGCATCGTACCCGAAGAGACTGGACCAGGCGCAAGCCGCTGTATAGCCTATAAGATTAGTCGTTGAGTGTTCTCCTCCAGACGCCATCGACGCAAACAGGACCCAAAATTGCACCCAGAACTTTTCTCTCCAAAATGTGCTTTCTCATCCGCTTTTAGTGACGTTTAAGTTTCTGCGAAGTAAAAAAGAAAAGAAGATCCCAAAGGAGAAGTAATTGGCAAGAGTGAATCTGCGTTTCATTTCGGTACTGATGTTGATGTCCTTAAGTATCGTAGACGAAGCCTTTGACTACTTTGAAGATTCGACAAAATAGGTGGTGCGTGTCGATCTGTATTTCTTGGGTCTTACTCAGGATATGCCGTAAAGTCTTCACTATTGTGGACTTCCCTGGCCAGAATTCGCACTTTATTAGTGAACTTATCAGGTTGTTGACGAACTGTTTCACGCACTGCAGAGAGGATCTTGAACGCAATGTTGAGGAGGCTGATTGCTTTCCTTCAACCATATCTTACAAATGATTTCGTGTATGTGCCCAACTAGGTCATTTCCAGCAGTTTTACAGACAGTCCGTCCGGTCCAGCAGCTTTGTTTGACTTCACACCAACGACTATTAAATACTCTAGCAAGTATTAGACTGAACGTGTGATGCAGCATACTTTAAAAGTGATCACTCGGCTTAGCGGTGGCCAAATGCATTGTCTAGCTTTAAAATAATTCTATTTCTAGACATTTTGCATTCATGTAGCATCTTTCTTCTGGGATGGGGTATTACTGAAATGATTTTGTAATGATTGCACGTGTCAAAAGACTGATAGGAGATTCAAGCTTAATTCTTATAATATTGAATATCGTGTTGAAAAGAAAGAAACTCGTGTTCTGGGCTTAGTTGAACATACAATTATTTACACTTCTAGTCCAATGCTAAAGGAAAAAAGAATCACATATTTATGCTAAAAAAACTTTGAATTCTATTCAGTGTTTGTTTCCGTAAGCGTTGCGTTATTTTGAAAGATATAAGTATTTCTTCTTTAAGTAATTTTGCATGTTTTCACTTTGTGCATTTTTTACAATTTGCTATTATTTAGTATTTTAGTTGATCCGACAACATGTTTAGACAGATTAAAATTTAAAATTGCTATTTTCCAACAGCTCAAAGACTTTCGAGACAATATTGCTTTGTACCTATTGAATTGAATGACGCTGCCACCAAAAAAGTGAACTTAGCAACTTGATAGTTATGAAAGAATCACGTTTGATGAACTCTTTAACTAGAAGTTGTAACAAAACAAGTTTGGAATCTTAAAAAAATGGTCTTTTAAGTTAAAGTGTACAAAGTGGATTGATTGAACACCAATAGAAAAAATGTCGCAAGCCAACGAACAAATGAATGGTTAGAATTTACTTTTGGAAATGATTTTTGCAGTCTCAAATATTCGGCAATAGGATCAAACCAGGCATTTTTTTTGCTCTGAATATCCCAAGTCTACATTTAAGACGACTAAATTCACAATATATAAAAGCAATAAAACGTACTATACGAGTATATATGACATATACTCATACATATGCTGTGGATTATGATGCATGCCTTCAAACAATTTCAGATATTGCTGAAGATTCTATTACACGACGTTCAACAAGTGGATAGGTTTTAAAAGTGGTCAATATCCGATATCTAGAGCATCGAAAAGGCATTCGTGTTTACCTCTATTAAATAAAGAAGCAGATTGTATGGCAACGACATATCAATGGTAGTTAAAGAAATAATGCATCTATTTCGTAAAATTTTTGACGGAAGACTGTTGCTGACCAAACCTCTCCGTTGACAATCAAATGTGAAATCCCAAATTTCACATAGTGAAGTTAAATTTAATTACTTCTTACGTACAAAAGTTTACAGAGAATGATTGATTGATTTGTTAGTTACACATTTTAGTTAAAAGTAGGCCCAGGTCCACCCCGGACTGTAGCGCCATCCGAAGAAGAAGAAGTTAAAAGTCGCAGCATGAGAAGATGTTCATCAATATAAAAAACATGGTAGTTCACTTTAGCTCACTAATTAATTTTCCGGGATTGCTCAGTATCTATTCTTATAAAAGTCTAGTTTAGAGCTCGAGCCTAAACTTCTTTTCAGGATATGATGCATCCTAGTATGTACTCTCAAGATATTCGATTTTGAAGTGTGTATCTTATGATCTTAGAAACAACAACAAAAGTTAAGACTTTGAAGAACAAGAAGACTTTTAAGAACAAGTAATGCTAAAACGAGAAGCATTTCGATTTGTCATAATTACCTCACAGATAAATTTACAACGATCCAGTTTTAGAAAGGATAACTTTTCTTTTGAATATGTTTTCATATTATTACTATTCTATTCTCCACTATTCTCTATTTTTCGTGTGTGATGGGCATTCTATTGTACTTTTGATCCTTAGAATAGGAGCGTAATTTTTCTTTTGTATTAGTCGAGGAGCATTATTCAATTGTTATTGTTTGTAAAGTATCTTTAAACTTTTATCTTTTAAATCATTCAGATAGTTAGATAGACAGTTTGTTGCTATATTATCTTTTTAAGGAATTTATATACATATCTGATATTTTTTTGTTTTTATTTAACAGGGTTTATGAAATACTTCCAGATCACAATGAAGAGGATTCGTAAGTTATCAAAGATAGGAGTTGGTTAAATGCTGTGCGCAACTCACAATAAAATATTTTTTTCCTTTATAGACTGAATGAACGAGTAAAGTCGGTGGAGCATAAAATGGAAAATTTAATAAAGCGCCTTGATTTAATAATAAAATTGAATGAATCTAGTGAAAATAACACGTCCAACCGATCAATATGAAGACTCCTTGTTAATTCAAAATACTTTTTTAATAAATCTTTTTTAAAATATATGTATATTTTTTGCAAAATTGTATGTTCTTATAAAGATATTTACGTGTCCGTATAAGCGATGCTCTAAAAACTACCACAATGTCAGATATACTTGATTTAGAAGATTTTTCGTTAAAAAGTGTGAGCATAGAATATTATATATAATATATATACGTAAATACATTTTTTTTTATTAATACAAATGGACTTATGATGGTTCTTCAAGGCAAACTGTCAGATTTTTTAATGATATAACGATAAATCGTCCCATTGTGATGTCAATTGTTGTAAGCGTTCCAAGAAAACTGGCATACTGTAGCACATTATTATTATAAACAAATGTATTATATCAATTATTCATAATTATAAAGACACATCCCGTACTCAATGCAATGAAATTATGTATTAAAATTATGTATTAAAACATGTCACCACCGCTGCTATGTTATCATTAGCCATTAAGCAAAGAAAAAAAGCTCGGTTTGTAATAAACAGTCGAAGCGAAAACGTCTCTTTTCTTTACTCGTCTTCAATGTTCTCGGCGTCTCAGAAGAACAATTGATGCGATTAGTGTACGTTCGGCTGTATAATTCTTTAAGTGTTACAAACTCACATTTTACGTTTTATATTAAGTGTTTTATTACGAGTGGTGAAAAGAACAATAAGAAGAAAAAATTAAGCATTTTAAAAAAAGAAATGGATCAACGTGTGTCTAGATTCCTGCAAATGGCTTCAGTACAATCGTTGAAGGATAAATTATGTGCTTTGGAACTACCTTCAAATGGAGTTAAAGCCATGTTGAAAGCCCGCCTTGAGGAAGCAGTTCAGCAACTGAATGATGTTCAAATTGACGAAGTTTTCCCAGCAAGTAATGAGGATAGCAGCATTGATGACATCGAAGAAGCCGCTCCTGAAAATCATACGGATCAACAGCAATTGGAGGATTTGCGAAGGATCGTTGCTAGAAAAGAAGGAATTCTAGCACTACAAAAAGATTAGCGGAACTAAATAAATCAAGTGGGTCATTTACTAATTCTTGCTCATAAGAACATAGGAGACTTTCTCTGAAGACGATAGTTTCCCAATCTCCAAATGGATTCAACATTTTGAGCATTCCAAGGAAATTTATAATCTCGACGAGTCAAAGTGCTTCATCTTTGCAAAAGGATTGTTAAGAGGAACCGCAAAGCTTTTTCTGAGATCTAGTTCATTTCGATCCTGGAGTGAGTTGAAACAGCATTGACAAATGAGTTCCACCATCACGCATCAGCCGCCGATGTACACAACACATTAAAGAACCGAAGAAAGCGCAAAGAGGAAAATCTACAACGATATGTCTTCGCCATGCTAGAAATCGCAAGCTTATCTGCTATTGAGGAGAGTGACATCATATCATATATCATCAAAGGCATACCGGACTCGTCATTCAACAAACAAACTCTCCGAACAGCCAATACTATACCTGAGCTCAAAATTGCATTGAGAAGGTATGAAAGGATGAAACTGGAATTTTCATTTAGTATCTCAGGATTTCAAAAGACAACATCACAACCAAAAACAATTGTGCATGCCAAAAACAAATTCAACATCAAGTGTTTTAACTGCAACGAATCTGGGCACGTGTCATCGAAATGTTCAAAACCACCACGCGAGAGAGGATCCTGTTTTCGGTGTGGGGAGCTGGGGCATATTATCAAAGTTTGCCTGAAAACATCAGTGGTGTGTGTTTCTAAAACACGAGTGAAGCTTCAATTTTTCAAGACTTTTATAGTGTGTACCATCTACAAGGCAGCAAGTATGGAGCAGTCAATACAACAATGAGTGCAGTTACGATGATTGACACCGGGAGCCCCATTAGCTTCGTGCAAGAGAGGTTTGTTCCATCATATCTGGTAGCGTCTGTGGAGTTTCAATCGGATGACTTTGTGGGTATCAACAACAGTAAACCTATCATTGTTGGTAAGGTATTTTGTAAAATAAAATTCAATAATAAGTTAGTAAATCAGTGCTTATATATTGTAAAAGATGATACAATGAAAGATGCCATTATTTTAGGAAGGGACTTTCTAAGAAAAACAAATGTAAAATTAAGCTTTCAAAAAGATAATGACAAACTTGAAATTGATAAACATTTTGATGATGAGGTAAATAAAGTTTTAAAAATTGATACGTTTGATAATCGCGATAGCAAATTCGGTTTGCATATAACCGAAAATTTAACTAACCAAGACAAAATTAAAATTCAAAATATAGTTGCAAATAGTATTTCTGCGAATGAAGATTATGTTAACAATATATCAATAAGTGATATTGAAATCAAGATAGTTCTTAAAGATACGAACAGTGTTTTTAGTTGTGCGCCTAGAAGATTGCCATTTGCTCATAGAGTTGAGCTGAACAAAATCATAGATGATCTTTTGAAAAGAAAAATTATACGTGAACTTTCACGTTTTTTCACCATCTGCTTCACCCATAGTTTTAGCGAAGAACGGTTTCCAGCATGTTAGAATGGCTGATGATTCAATTAAACTTACGTCATTTGTGACTCCAACTGGACCGTTTGAGTACATTTTTATGCCATTTGGGCTAAAGAATGGGCCAGCTGTTTTTCAAAGGTATATACAATCCAAATTTAAAAAGCTATTGCAATCCGAAAAGTTAGACATTTATATTGACTTGCTTGTTGCAACGGAAACATTAGATGAACATTTTAATATTTTGAAGGAGGTTTTTAAAATAATTCAGAAAATCATTTTCAACTTCGCTTTGACAAATGTTTATTTGCATATGAACAAATAACGTATTTAGGATACGAGATTTCTCTAAACGGAATACGTCCGAATTTAGATGGTGTGAAGGTTGTGCAATTTTCCTGATTTTCCTGTTCCAAAGAATATACGGTGCTTACATTCTTTCTTGGGCTTATGCTCTTATTTTAAAAAGTTCAATAAAGACTTTTCGATTGCCGCAAAACCGTTGTGCGACCTTTTGAAAAAAGATTTTCAGTTCGTTTTGGTGAAAAAGAACTTTCGGTTTTTGAATTATTGAAGCAAAAGCTCTTAGATGCTCCAGTGCTTAGTATTTACAACCCAAATGCAATTACTGAGTTACACTGTGATGCAAGTTGCTTCGATTTTGGGGCCGTTCTGCTTCAGCAGCAAATTGACAAACTTTTTCACCCGGTGTTCTTTTTCTCCAAACGAGCAACAACTCAACAGTCAAAACATCATTAGTACGAGCTTGAAACGTTGGCAATAATGTATGCTCTCAGAATGTTCAGGGTTTATTTGTCAGGTATTAATTTTAAAATACTTACTGATTGCAAGTCGTTGACCCTGACCCTTAAAAAAAAACTTCCCAACCCAAGAATCTCACTGTGGGCCTTAGAGCTACAAGATTACAATTACACAATTGGAAAGAGAATGAGTCACGTTGATGCACTGAGAAGGTGTCACAAAATCTTAATAATTGAAGCCGAATCTTCTGAACATGCATTAGCAGCATCTCAACACAAGGACAAGACTGTAAAGCAATTGGTTTAAATGCAAGAGAAACGGGAAAGTCAGTTGTATGAACTAATTAATGGATTAGTATATCGGAAGTTAAATGGCCAAGTTTTCTTTTACATTCCATCTCAAATGGAAAGAAGTGTTATTCAAACACATTATGAGGCTCTTTGTCACGCATTTACGGAAAAATTGTATAACTTCATAAGAAAAACTTATTGGTTTCCTTGGTATGAAGGGCAAAATAAAAGATTACGTAAAGAACTGCTTAAAATGTATTAATTTTTCATCTAACAGTGGTAAGAAAGAAGGTGTGCTACACAACATTCCTATAGGTGACAAGCCATTTGAAACAATTCATATTGACCACTATGGCCACCTTCCCTCTGCTGTTCATAACTTGAAGAAGCATGTATTTTTGGTCATTGATGGTTTTTCAAAGTTTACAAAGCTTTTCGCAGTCAAAACGACAAACACCAACGAGGTGATAAAGTGCCTAGAACTTTATTTTGAATCTTATAGCCGACCACGCGTATAGTATCAGACAGAGGAAGTTGTATTACCTCTGATGATTTCGCAAACATCTGCAAAAAGAACGAAATTCAGCACACAAAAATAGCGACAAGCTCAATCTATTGGCCTGGTTGAGAGGGTAATAGGACTTTGACATCTATGATTGCTAGGCAGAGCAAAATAGACCCTGCTGAATGGACTAGATATCTAAGTTAGGTAGAGTTTGCTATAAATAATACCACCAATAGAAGCATAGGTTTCTGCCCTAGTGTTTTATTATTCGGCGTTGCTCAGAAAGGTGAAGTAAATGATAGAATTCGTGAGTATCTTACTGACAGTATCATTAAAGGCGAATCGGAAAATTTAGAATCTTTAAGGCAAAAAGCATCTTAAAACATTGTTCGTTGTCAGGAGGAAAACAAGTTTTATTTTGACAAACGACATAAGAAACCATATCCTCATAAAGAAGGCGATCTGGTTTTGATTAAAAATACAGATACTACCCCTGGCACTAATAAAAAACTATCTCCTAAATACAAAGGACCTTACGAAACAGCTAAATTGCTTCCAAATGATAGATATTTAATAAAAGCAACTCCAGAAAATATGAAAATGTATCATATACCGGAATAAATCTATTCACATACATCATTGCACGTATCAATGTCTTCTTTTCAGTTCTAAAAAAAAAAACAAAAACAAATGAACTATAATTGAACTCTCGTTTTAAGTTTGATCTCAAATAAAAATGTATCTAAGGTTTAATTCTTTCCTTTGTATTATTGATGTTTTCTAATCAGTACTTCTGTCTATTTAACTAAGTAAATTGAGGGCGATTTATCTTCAGGATGGTCGAGCTGTAGCACATTATTATTAGAAAATAATGTATTTATTCATAATTATAAAGACACACCCTGTACTCAATGCAATGAAACTATGTATTAAATTGTATTCCTATGTAACCCATACAAATCACTCTTAACAGAAACTAGATCGAACCATAGAACAGAATGCCCTTCGTAGATCGTCTATGTAAAACAACATGTCGCTACCACTGCTATGTTATCATTAGCCAGTAAGCAAAGAAAGAAAGCTCAGTTTGTAATAAACAGTCGAAATGAAACGAATAATAATAATTGAGTGGCACTACAGCTCACAACGGACCAGGGCCTAGCTTCTACAACAACTACTCGTGTTGTTGAGATTTGAAAAGCTTTTCATAGACAATTGATACTCTTTGAGTGTTGTCAACAACTCGAAAGAGATGGTGCCGTGAAAAATGCTAGCTGTTCCGTCCGGGAATCGAACCCAGACTTTCTGCGCGGCGGTCGACATACTTAGCACTACTCCACGGCGACCACCAGTCGAAATGAAAACGTCTCTTTTCTTTACTCGTCTTCAATGTTCTCGGCGTCCTACAATACCAGGATATAATTCTCCTTTATGGCCAAATTAAATCTATATTTATGTGCCTTCATTTCTTAGTGGGGTATCCAAACAATTCAAAATTTGCTATTGCTGGGAACAATAAGCTAATTAACTGGGCAAGATCAATTTTAACCCTGCCAATTCAATATAGGATATAATAGTCACATGCTCTTCCACAAATGAGACCAATGCTAGACGAACAACTGATATCATCGCCCACACTAAAAGACACACTTAAGGTACATCTGCAGCGATCGCGCATTCATTTGAAGCAGGGGTATTACATGTAGACCCAGAAACCTCTCCTCATCTATTTGTGAGCTGACTGAAAAGCTCTTAGAAAGAGAGGTAAAAGAAACGGATTTAAGAAAATTACCGCTGAACAAATTTCGGTTCGGTTACCAAAAGCGAAAGAATGCATTACCGCTCATAAACTTATGGAAATTTTTGAAAAATCTATAAAAGTCAAAGAGCTTGCTATTGAAGCCTTAATGGAACAAGAAGATTCGATAATGCCGTCCATGTTCCAATATCACAAGATGGATACACTCAGTGCTAGGTACAACTTTTGGTCGCCAAAACGTAGTGGGTAAGTGCGTCGATTCACACACCGAAGGTCAAGGTTCGATTTCCGAACGGAAATCCTCGTATTTTTTCACGACACCACCTCTTGCGAGTTACTGACAACACTCAAAGAGTATCATTTGTCTATTGAAAGCTCCTCAAATCTCGTCGCCGTCTCGTTCGGAATCGGCAAGAAACTGTAGGTCCCTTCTACACGTGAGAAAACAATAGCACGCACCATTAGTTGATGCACAATTTATGCCCTGGTCCCATGTGAGCTGCAGTTCAACTTATTATTATTATGTACAGCTGAGATAGTAAACTAAAGAGGTGTTCTATTCCCTCTTCTATGGTTAATCCTGCTGGGTGAACTTCGCGATGTACTCAATGTTAATGGCTTCACAACCTTCGGTTAGGCAGACGACTTTGCAGTCGTAGTAAGGGGAAAGCACGAAGACGTCGCTGCAAATCTCATATAAGAGACGAACAAGACGACATTGTCTGCTCAACCAGAAGAAGAATAAATGTCCATTACAGACTCTGGAAATCAAAGAAACGCAGTCGATTACAGAAATCCGTACAGGAAAGACGTTCATCGACTTAAGTGCGTGGTTGCCTAGACACCCGAATAAGTAAACAAAAAAATATTTGAAAAAGAAAATCGAAAATTATCAAAATTGAAAAAAACAATAAACTTAAATCAAGAAACAATTTTGAAATGGATGAAGAGCTGCTTTCGAGTGACAACTCGGAAAGCCGCAGGCGCAGTTTAAGAGACGGCTGCGTAATATGGATTCTCTTAAAAAAACGGAGAACAACGACGTTGTGACGTACAGCGGAAGTGGGAATACTTTCGCAAAACTCGCTTCGTCTAATGAAATTGCTGAAGCTGAAAAAGAGCTGGAAGAAAAAAATTCAACAAAAAAATGAGCTGGAGGAGTTCATTAAAGCCCTCCAGCAAAAGCTCGAAATCAAACGGGCTCACAATCAACAACAACAAAAACAGCAGCAAGAACAACAGCAGTTACAGACACAGCAGCAGCAGAAAAAACAACAGCAAAAACAACAGTAACAGCAACAACAGCAGAAGCAGCAGCAACAACAACAACAACAACAACGGCAGCACCAGAAACACCAGCAGCAGCAGAAGCAGCAGCAATCGGAGAAACAGCAGCAGCAAAAACAACAGCAGCAACAGAAAACTAATCGGAAACAAAGGGTACCGCCGATAAACATCAGCGGCATGGAAACCGCAGACACCACACAGGTATGTGAGTTGTCTGTGGGGGACAGATTTTTTTATAAAAAACAAAGGAAGTGAGAAGCAAGCTGTCCACTGCTTAACAGAGGACAGAGGCTCTTCAAAAATTGAAGGTAGAGGGCGTGGAGTTTGTGGCGGTTCGTCGCTTCTCCACTGTCCCCTCCAGAACGCCGCCTGTGCACATGCTTCCCCTCTTCCTGGTCCAGGTCGCTCCGGGGAGCAAACTTGAATGTCTGAGGAGCATTAAGCTCCTCAACAAACAGGGAGAGGCTCAGGAGGACGAAATAGATGCTTCTCTGCGCAGGGTGCCAGACCTTTGGCCACGCCGCGACGAACTGCAACAAGCAGCCTCGTTGCGGCAAATGCGCAGAGAGGCATCTGTCTGCGCAGTGTCCGCTTGGAGAGGGGAGAGTTGAGGACAGGGCGCGCTTAAAGTGCGTGCACTGTGGTGCAGGTGGACATCCCTCAAGCTACAGGGGCTGTCCAAAGGTCAAGCAACTCTATAGAGAGTTGCTTAAGACATACCAAAAAAAAAACAACTAAAGTGGCGGATTCAAGGCCAGTGCCGAAAATTCCAGCCACAACTGTTACGCCGGTGGTTTCCTACGCCAATATGGTGTCGGCACAACAGACATTGCCGGCAGTAACGTCGGCACCAGTAGAGCCCCAAATATGGGAATTCCCGAATTGTTCAATCTTGTGTCGACAATGATGGCCAAGATTGAGCAATTTGAAGATCGTTGAAGTCTTTTCGTCAAGACCCGGTGGGTCGAGTGCGTATCCATAAAAATGGATACGGCAGCTGCTGGAGACCTCTCGATCCTGGCGTTGAATGTAAATTCACTCGTCAGGATCGAGAGAAGGTTGACTTTGCTTCACCTTTTGGAGTCTCATAAGCCTGATGTGTTGATGGTTAGCGAAACCAAGCTAAACCGGAAGCACGTACTCAGGTACAAAGACTACACAGTCATTAGAAGAGACCGCCCCCGTTCCACACGGGGGGGTGTCGCTCTTTTCATTAAAAAAGGCTTACGCCATAAAGTCGTGTATTGCGGTGAGGTGCGAACCTTCGGTGTACTGGAGATTTTGATTGCGTGCATTTCTCTCCAAGGTGGAAGGAAACTGTACGTAGTCGCGGTCTATGCATCAGATGCACCTCAGTCTGCAAATTTCATCTCAGAGCTCGAGACTCTCTTCCGAAAGCTTCGGCTTTGCTCGGAGGAGAATTATTTTGTCATCGCCGGAGATTTGAACGCGAGACACGTGGAATGGGGCAATTCTGTTCCAAATCCGAGGGGAAATTCACTCTTTGAGTGGATGACGCGGCACTCTATTGAGTTCAAGCTGAATTTACTTGCAACCGATAGACCGTCGTTTCCCAGAAGCGGGTCTTATTTCGATCTATTTATTTTGAGGCATAATAAAGGGTGGTTCCCATATACGCGAGATTGGGGAAAGTTGTAAAATAAAAATTCGAAAAGCGCAGCGGTTAAAGCGACTGGGGTCTCTGATAGTAGGTATGTATGTATGTTTATATGTATATATATATATAGTTACATTGGAACCTTAACATATCTAGTTAACTAAGTACAATGTAACTAGTTCGAAAGTTGGTGTATGGATTGCTTAGACTTAATAAAAAATTAGACCACATTTACGCAATGATGTATAAACACTGAATCTCCAACAAAATAAATCCAATTTTGGCACATTCCTTATGTGTCGCGTGCCTTTTAATGAAATGACTGAAAGCTATATTATTCAACTAAATTGGGTGCCAGGGCACTATGGTATTTAGAAAATCAAATAGTCAGACATTACAACTTGCCACGCTAGAGTGGCGTTTCACAACGCAGAAAAGGAAAAAAAAATTGCTTATCACTCTTGAGATGATGGATAACTCATTTGACTGCACACCACGCATATATTTTTTTAGCGAACTATTACACAATTATCATTAAGCTCGCTAACTTGTTGGCACTTTTATCCTATTATTTCGAACTATTATATTGTAGCAATCCGCATTCCACACAAATTCTTAATTTTGAATTGGTTGCCATCTACGGCATCCTTGGTTGCAGAAGAACTCCCACATGAGCAGGAAATCACACAACAATAAAAATTTTCACTGGACAAAAATAAGAAACTAATAACAAATATATACAGTGGGGTGCAGAAATGAGTACATGTTTGTACTAATTGCACTTATTATGCCATAACAAGAAAAAAACAAAAATCAAATTTAAATAAAAAACAGATCCTTATTTAATGTCCAATTCTAAACAAAATGACATACAATTCAACACGGAAAACAACAAGTTCTAAAAAAAAAACAACTAAAACAAAAACAACTCCAATGTACTCAATTTTGCACCTTTTAACATAATCACCGATAGAGCTTATTTTTAATACTTTGTCCATAGCCCCTTATTTCGCAAAACATTTTCAATACGTCTTGGCATACTTTCCACCAAGTTCTCAATTATTGCATTTGGAATACTCTGCCATTCCCTCAATACTCGCTGCCAAAGCTCCTCTATGTTTTTAGGTGCTAATGGGTAAAGTCCCAACCGTCTTTTCACGATTGACCACAAATTCTCAATCGGATTGAGGTCGGGACTTTGGGCTGGCCACTGCAATAATTGGAAATTTTGCTCAGAAAGCCATTTCCTTACAATTTTGGACGTGTGTTTTGGGTCGCCGTCTTGTTGAAAAATTACTTCCTCTTCAGGATAAGCACTCATATCTACAAAATCGGGAAGATGAGTCTGTAAAATTTGCAAATAGTCCTCCTTTTTCATTATTCCTTCAATTCTGTGTAGTGGTCCAACGTGCCACCATGTGAAGCAGCCCCAGACCATGACACTCCCTCCACCGTGCTTCACTGTTTCCTTAACGTGGTGCCTTTGGATGGTCTCTCTAGGACGACGCCAGCAATATTGCTTTCCATCTGACTGAAATCGATTAAATTTCGATTCGTCTGACCACACTACACGTTTCCAGTCATCTGCTGTCCAATTTTTGTGCTCGTTGGCGAATCTCAACCGTGCTTCAACATTTTTTTTTGACAATGCCGGTTTTTGTTTTTTGACCGCAGAGATGTACCCAATGTCGTGAAGAGCCCTACTTGCGGTCCATCGACTAACGGGCTTATTTATTGCCTTGGAAGCATCTTTCGGTGTTAAGAACTTGTTTCTCTTCATCTGGAGCATCATGAGACGTGCGTCCGCTTCCGATAATTTTTTTTTACGGCCTCTAATTGACACTGCAGACGTTGTTCCACGCCTTTTCTGGACTCTTACTACTACTGATTGGCTAATATTAAGCTGTTTAGCTATCGCTCGTGTCGAGGAGCCACTCGTCGTCATACTCACAATACTATCTTCAATGTTTCGGGATAATTTCTTCATTATTCTACAATTATTGTAATAGTTTATGAAATTGTTTCAAATATTCTGAAAAAAAGATCTTACCGCACGTAATCTGAAACCAAAATCAATAAAGCACGAAGAAACAAACTAAATAACTACAGTTCTAACTGTAAATTTTGATATGTCCGCGGAAAAGATATCAAACGACGCTTGGTGCAAAATTGAGTACATTGGAGTTGTTTTTGTTTTAGTTGTTTTTTTTTTAGAACTTGTTGTTTTCCGTGTTGAATTGTATGTCATTTTGTTTAGAATTGGACATTAAATAAGGATCTGTTTTTTATTTAAATTTGATTTTTGTTTTTTTCTTGTTATGGCATAATAAGTGCAATTAGTACAAACATGTACTCATTTCTGCACCCCACTGTATATATGTACGTCGTTTTTTAATTTCTTTTCTTGTATATATGGTCCATTTATGAAAACTTGTTATTAACTATGCACATATGTACGTAGATCACAATAAAATTGAATGCTTCCATAAAAATGATTTGGATTATATGTACATAAATAGTTGTTCATAATCATCTACATTTAACTATAAATCTTTAATTTGCCTTCCTTTTCTTTCCTAGTGCATTTTCCGCCATAATAGTATGCCTTAATGCTTAACCTAATGTTAGGTTTTCGATATCTTCTCAACATAGAGTATTAAAAAATGGAAATGTATTTTGGGCGTTGCAATTAATTTTTCACATTCTTGAAAATACAAAATCATATCTGCCTTTCATGGCCCAGCTATTGTTTCAACTGTATTTAAAGGTACAGTGAACGAATATGAATTTGATACGCAATACTATACACAAAAACAAAACTGTTCAGTAATTTAGTTTCCATAAGCAATATAGGCATCTAGAGGAAGTGCCAGTCAAACGTGACTTCAATTCCCTTTGCTATCATTCTGAAGGGCTTACATTCCGCATACCTTCGGAAACTGTTTCACTTTTCTTCCTTTGGATGTTGTTGATGGCTTACTTCCCTGCAAATGAAAGTTGTGTACGTGAAGTTTTTTCCTCGCAGCAAGTATTTACTTGATGTCTTAGTTCTCCCTTCACTGAAAATGGGGATGTGGGCTTAATTCATTTTGATTTTTTTATGTTTGTGTGTTTTGGGTTGGATGATGGTGATGGATCATAGACGTGAGTGTTTTATTGCTGATGGGTATGGATAACAGGATTTCATTGCTCAAACACAACAGTTTCTGAATAAGATAGTTTAGACTGGTTGAGCTCTGATGTAGGTGAAGTTTACTTGAATGTGAAGATGTGCACATTTAACAGCTACCGAGAAACTATGTGTAATGATAAGTGCTTTATTTACCAGAGGTATGGTTTTGGAAAAACAAATAAATGAAAATTCAAGCAATCTAATGAAGTTATGACACTAACAAAGTTATTTTCCATTCGTTTATATTTAGTTTTCAGCCAGTATTTAGATCAATTTACAAAATCAGATTATTTGTATGCATTGGCGAAGGGATAGCTACGATTTTTTTAAATAAAGAGTGTATTTAAGTTGATATTATACATTATACATCATAATATATACCTTTATTCAACTTGTTTAAGTTATAGCTTTTCATTTTTCCCATCCATTTACATTTTTTCCTTTAGACTCTGTAGTATGCCTACAGCCTGTAATAACTTAAGGCATGCAATAATTACTTTCTTTCAAGTGTTGGAATTGCATCTGCACTCCTAACCATGCCACAAAAATATATATGTACATATATTTATGTATACATATGTGAAAACTGATTTAAAAGGTAGTTTGCATTTATGTTTGTTGTCTTGTTTATATTTGTGTCCAGAGTTAATCAGTGTTGTTAAAATTGAATGGCCTCTAGGCGAGTGAGAGTAAATTCCGTGATGTAAGATTGTGCTCAATAAAGGAATATAAACGAGTATGTCTTTTACAACCAAACTAGTTTTTTAGTTGATTTACAATTGCTGCAAGATACTCAAAGCTAATTCAAATCATTCGCATAGTTTAAGAGTTTCTCTTAACGACATTTAGTTGTTTGTTTGCACTTATTTATATGGGCATTCTTATGCAGATAATACACTTGACCGTGAACTAGAAAGCGGTTTGCCCTGTTTGAATTTTTCAGATAAAGAATAGAATTTTATAAAGCATGTGCAGACGGTAAAATTATTTTTAAGAGTTACTACGAGTATACCTAGAATTATGTGAGAACGATTGCAACCTTATGAGAATCATGTCCCTGTGAAGATAATTTTTAATTTGTGCCTACTCATTCTTTAAAGGCTTTAAATTAAAGTAAGCGCTGTTATGAAGAAGAAGAGGATGAATTTATTTCATCACTCAGTTTGTACTATTTCATTGCTTTTAATTTTCCTTTCACTACGGAAGACTCCTTGAGTACAATAATTTCTGCCCAATGAACTTTTTTAAGGCTCAGTGAAATTATTTTGGAATTAGGCATATGGGGGTGGTGTAACTATCTCTATTGTAAGGTTTCTCTTCACATCTTTTTATTATAATAAGTTCACTTCATTTTAAATTTATAACCTTTAAAATGAAGTTGTATGTAAAATTTTAAATGTAGTAAAATTAATCAAAATAGATATTTATATTGGTCAAGCAGATAAAAACAAGAAAGAAAAGAGTGGATGTAAAAATAAATAAAGAGATTTCAGAGACAAAAGCTTCTGATATGGGTTGAGCTTGTTTTTTCGTTTTTTTTTCTTTCACGTTATTCAAATACGCCGTGTTGCTTATCTTTCGTTTTCCAGACGGACAATTAGTAGAAATCGCAAGATATGGGCCATAAAATGTACCCAGCGGTTTATTACGCTTCTTGCATGATTCTCAATATCATTCAAATGGTCACATCGAAAGGTTCGTAATATGCAATTGTTTTGGAAGAATTCCTAACCACGTTTGAACACATTCCGTTTTTAAGGCGTTTGCAGTTCTTAAATTATTCGCGAGATACGTCGTTTTATGCAGTCTACAAAATTAAATGACAATTTGTTGCCAACTGACGTCGCCAAAACGTGAAATAATATACGTATTTAATCATTTATGAAATCTATAATAGTAATGTGGTGTATGGTTTTTTGACGAGTTTCATCGTCCAAGTCATAATCTTCAATCACAGGTCCCGAATGCTATAACCATCCATACATATTTCGCCCAATGAATTCAAAACAGTGGCTCCGCATCAATAATTACTTTTTTAGCAAATCCCATCTGAGCCTAGCAGATGCCAGCACTACCAAGTTGATAGCTTGAAATGAAATAACTTCGCAGAAGTGCGAATAGGCACATTTCGGTAGAAATATTATATTGCTTGGAAGGTTGTTTTTGTTTTTCTTAGCAGAGGAAGCGAAACATTTGTTTTTCCACAAGTAAGCCTAATTGAAGTTTACGAGGTCTGTTAAAAAAAAATAAAGTGAATTTTCATTTTTCTCCAAAAATATTTATTTATTTATCACTTTCTCTTTTGTCTCCCTCAAAGTAGTCACTGTCAGACGTTTGTGCTAGTGTTTTTTCTAATCCAAAAGCAGTTCTCATAAGCACTTTTTGTTATGCCCTTGAGCTCTCTCTGCGGTTCGGTTTGTATCTCCTCAATTGTCGCAAAACTCCCGTTCACGGGTCTCATCAATTTGGGAACAGGAAAAAGTAGCAGAGGGCTCAATTTGGTGAATACGGTAGCTAAGGCATGATTACGGTGCTGGTTTTGCCCAAAAATTACCTCAAAATTCAGCAATTTCGAAACGACTTTCGCTGCCACTCTCTTCAAGCTCAAAATTTCCGAAAAAATTGTATAGCATGATCCAACTTATATACCGACATCTCCAGCAACTTCTCTAATATTGATTCGACGATTCTCCATAACAATTTTCTTCACTCTCTCAACATTTTCATCGGTTGTTGATGTGCTGGGACGTTCACGGCAAGCCTTGACATTCACATCTTCTCAACCTACTTTGTATTTACCACTTGTAAATGTTTTTTTTGACTTAGACTACACTCACCGTATGCCATTGTCAACTGTTCAAGAGTTTTTGAGCAACTAATTCCACTTTTCACGCAGAATTGAATGCAAAATCTTTGATATTTGATCAAACACGCAAGACACGTCTAACAAACCAAGTAAATATGCTATATAAAAGAAATTGTACACATATGTTCGGGACGAGTGATACAAAATCGATAATCGAATCTACGTAGCCCGCGAAATTTGCAGATTCATCTTATTTTTTGATTGATATAAAAATTAATATAAATATATATATAAAAATTAATGTGTAGAAAAACTAATTGATTTTAAATTTTATGGAGATGGGTTTGGTTGGTGTAATTATCATTTTTGTCACATACATATTTTCCATAAATCCTGAAAAAATGCTGTTCAACCCAGATAGAAACTTAAAAATGTTTATAGAGAAGATACATATATTGACAGTTCGCCAGTGCCAGGACCAGATGTAATTGTGCTGTCCAAATTTTACCATGCTTTGAAAGCTCGGTTGCAACATAGTAATAATGATACGATAAAAACATTATATTATGTGAACCGGTGAAAAACAGCAAGAGCCAAAATAGTTGGCATTTACTAAATTTAACTAATCAGGCCCACATTAAAAGCCTGGGTTAAAAATGTATGTTCTCCATGTTATATGTCGTGTTGACATCTGTGATTTGGTATTCAGCCATCGCGCAAATGATTTTCAATTAAGAAAGAAAGATAGGTTATGGAAAAAAATGTGAAACGCAAGAGAAGGTGAACTATTCCAGAGCATTTTCTAGGATAGATAAGTTGGTAATTGTTTCTTCTATTATTTTTCTGGGTAACTCAACTATAAGTTCTGATTTCCACAGAAAACGTCAGAAAATATCAAACAAATCAACAGAAAAGTGTTGCTTTCCACCAAGATAACGCGCCCGCAAAAAACGTTGGTCAAAAACCGTTTACACATTGAATGGGATATAATGTCATGTCCATCATATTCTGCAATAAAAATAAAATAAAGGGACTGCATGTCTTAGTTACTCAGCAAATTCTATCCCATAAAATTCCCAAATAAATTTAAACGTACGATTTTATTTCACAACAATCCAGCGATTGAACTTTGAAATTAAAATTTTAAAATGTATTAGTTGCATTTCTTCCTTTAGATCTGTTTTATTTTATCAAATTCTATTATTCAATTCCAATTCATGTTCGTTAGTTGATTTAAGTCAATAAGTTTACTGAGAAGAAAGAAAAAAAAAATTGTCTATGTTCTTTTATTTTCTTTTTCTATGTGTATTCTATCGGAATTCTTCTAAGCTGTGCTCCAATCGCACTTTGATGTTCAATACATGTCGAAGCTTAAAGGTATTCCGAATAAAGCTGTTGAATTGCTAGCTAAGGCCTCATTTATAGTGATATATCGAATAATATATTCGAAAAAGGGGTGTATCAACTTTGTGTTAGGCGTACTTTCAAATGTTTTAAATGTTTCAAATGGCAACAAAGTATAGTTTAATATGTACATACATATATTTTTTGTGTATGCAATGGGATCCCACTACGCCACAACGAAAACATTTTTTTTTAAATATTAAAATATATTATTAAAAATATTGGCTTCGTCTTCTGTCAAAGGACAACAGTGTCAACATATGCAGAGAGATTTATAAAGGAGAAGGAACAGGATATAACCCAAAGAAAAAGTAAAAGTCATTAGGTTTTAGTTTCAAGTATTTTTTTACTAGAACTAAGAAATGAGTCAATTATGCACTTTTAATAAAATTAAACTTAGATAATAATAATAAATAACTAAGAACTAAGGATTATTCACTATGAATCTATACAGTCCATCTGAACTCAGCCACCACACCGAAACCTTACCTTACACTCTAAACCGAATCGAATCAGTTTTTAAAATCAATGAAAGTTTGTGTTAATAGGAAAATAATAAAAACGAATGCCTTGGATAGTTTATTGGTCCAATAAATATTCTAAATAAGGCAGCAACATAACTAAGATAAATAAAAAGCACAAGGAAAAAATTAAAATATTAGTCCACATTTCGGTTCAGCCATTCACTCTCAGTTAGTTTTCTATTTCCACTTGGTTTATTTGTATCTTAAGAGTTGGTGTTTCTTATAGTGAGGGCCTCTTTAGGGTGCTGTTCATATTTGATGAAATGACTATTATGACTTTTAACATGATGTGCTATTACGAGCTAATCCATTACGTCACCGTGACGTAGTGGATTAGTGTGTTGACCCACTCGCAGAAGGTCTAGGTTCGATTCCAGGACGGAACAACTCGCATTTTTCATGGCACCACCTCTTTCGAGTTGCTCGCTCAAAGAGTACTAATTGCCTATGAAAAGCTTTTCATATCTCGCCGTTAGCAGTTGGCAAAAGACTGCATGTCCTTTCTCTACTCGTGAGAGAACAGTAGCACGCACAACACGAGTAGTGCAAGGAATAAAACTAAAAAAAGGAAAACTTGCGAACCGCTGCTAGTATGCAACTTTTTTCCAGTCAAACAAAACTACTACACATTCAAACATGAGTTCATACGATTGGTGATGTACTTTAAATGTATGTTTGAACGTTAGCGGTTTGAAATTTTTATTTATTAAGGACTGTTTTTACATGATGCAGTTATCAATTAGAGCAAAAATTTTGTTAAATCTTTATTTTTCTTATATAATCCTCTTTTCAAAATACATTTAACAAAAACGTTATGTAAGTCTGTGTCGAAGTTATTTGATTTAATAAAAGATACCTGATGAAAACAATCCCCGCCGAGTGATTGGTATAAAGACAACTAAGTATGTTAATCTCTTTTAAATTAATTTCAACAGTGATCAAAAACGTTCGGCAACGAAAAAGAGTCTTCCTCCTAATTGTATGAACGAATATTGCCAGCGTTCTTAAGAGAGTCACACATTTTCCCAAAAATTTTGGTAGGAAGAATTTATCCGAACCGCACTCTAATATTCCTTGAAAACTATTATATCTGTCAACTTCGATTCATGATAAATAGAGCAAGTGCCAAATAGAGGAGTAGGGCACAAATATGCTTAGAAGAGGTATTTTGTGCTTCATTTCCTTGGTTTGAAAAATATAAAAATGCAATTTGTATGTCTTAATAAAGGGTATTTTTGTAGATCTGTAACACTGTGCATCGAAGTACAGGTTCTCTAATAAATCTTAGTAACATTTAATTTATGTGCAAAAAAATTTTATTGACATCCTGGAAAATTTGAGAGCACGTTGACTTATTAATCATTTTTTTGTTTTCTGTCCACAGTCATACTTGTAAGATTTAACTTTACTCAAAATTTCGGTACGTAGCACAATGCAGACACGTGTCTGTATGATATGTATTTCTTTGACACATATTTAAATGTATTTGTTACAATGTACGCCTTTTAGGTTTTTCAAGTTGCTTTTTTTACATACCTCAATTATGCAATGTTACCATTGCTCTACACTGTTGAGTACTTTATATTTATAAGAAATAAAAGAATATATTTATATTTTATATATATATATATATATTTATATTTATTTTTATTTTTTTTATATTATAAGTATTACAAATAACTAACCTAGAATAGGTTAGTGGGCACTAAATAATTATTCATGTTTTTACAGATCGAATAAATATATATCATTATTTACATTTGTATTAGTTTTATGATTTATTCATATTGACGACTACATTTCGGAGCAGGAGTTCATGTCAGAGAATTGACGACATGTCATAAATCCACTTATGAGAGTTACGAACTGAAAACATTTAATTAATCAGCGATGTTGATGCGTCATGGCTTAAAGTATGTGTAAAGTATATTAATTCAAGTGTATAATTGTTCTGGATTTTCTCATAGCAAGTTTGGCTAAATACACCTTAGATCCTGCAGGTATATAGACAGTTAGAAGAAATGCGTGTATGTAGGTAAATGTAATGTAATAAAATAGTGAAAAGGCAACTGTTGTCTCAAAATAAGTTCTTTAAATGAATCAAACCCCTGAAATTTTTAATAAACACTTAATATCAGAAAAAAAAAAACACTTATGTGAACATGCATATGTCCTAGTAGAGAGTGTCATATGTTCTGGTAATTTTTAGTTATTTACTTTTATTCATTTAATTTATTTTTAAATGAATTATTGGCCGCCGGTCTGGCAGGGTGAGTAAGAGAACCGATTCACAGCCCGGTCAACACTACCGCTTACAAGTTAAAGACACAACTTAAAGAGTAGTAATTGTATAGTTTAGTGCATTTTTTTATTTAAAAATTAAATTAATAATTGTGTTTCAATAAAAATACAATATTAGGGGTCGGCAATTAACTGTATGCCACCCTACATAGACCGCGCAACAAGATTAGATGCTGAAGTACCTGTACCCTTATGGAATGTAGTGCTTCCCAATTTTTCATTTAATGAAAGAGATATGTATACATAAGCATGAAGTACGTTAGTTATGACAGGGTGTTTTTCTGTTTGTTTAAAGTTTGCTGACAAGTCCTTATATCTTATAGAGTTTCTTTTAAAGACATTAATTGCATATTAATGGTCTTACTTCTTTTTAAGTAAATCCCAATAATTGTTTTTCAGTTTAGCCAGTTAGATAGAACACAGTACGCAACATTGAAAACATTAATATATGCATGAATGTATAATACAAATATCTGTATCGCATGCAAACTGGTTAGCGCAACTAAAAAGAATCAAAACCTCCCCAACAGTCAGCTGCTGTTGCTCCAATAAATATTACGTATCTATGACACTATATAAGATTGCACATGTATACGCCTGCACCACAGTCTGAAACCTTGCAACCAGAGTTTGGTTTTCTTGTTCTTTACTATAAGGCGTGAACTTCACAGCAGCTTTAAGAAAAACGAATGAATTGACTTACAACGGGCAACTTTGTGAGACATGTCCATAGTAGCTAGAGGAAGTGGTATAAAAGCGATCAGCACTTGAGGTTTCTTTTGAGTCCGTTGGTTAACAGAGTTTCGAGTAAGTGCGAACTGCAAACGAAAGAAATTGGAAAACTACGTTAAGCTCACAAAACAATTACGTGGAATTAACTTCAGAGTGCGGTTAAATAACAAACGTGCTTCAAATAGTTACACCCACAAGAAAGAGTATTGCGTGATTTAAATTTTGCTTTTGTGTGAACACTTTAATCTTATCGAATTTTCGGGAATAAGTACACGGAATCATAACACTTGACAATGAGAATATTGGTAAGAGACAGTTGTTAATTATTTATGCTTTGTGTTGAATTTCATAAATCTCTTGCGACAAATTTGTGAACAATTAACGTTAAAAGCTGATGCAGTAAAGCAATATGATTGTGCGGAATGTGGTACCAAAGTAGCAGGTGTCGTGAAGAGGTTCACATATTATAGTTCAAAAATTCAACAGGTGTTATACGAACCGTGTGTCAGTTTAAGCATTTCCTGGCTTTTACTTTTATTAAATACTCATATTATCTACTATTTGCACTTTTTTTTGCATTATTGTACATACATTTATAACAAAATATTTTACCTATTTCAATGTCAACAAAAGAATTAGGTAGCTCAACAAGGCGGAGGCTTCAAGGTTACTATAGTAAAGTGCGTAAGGGGCCTACAGTGACGCAGTGTAAAGAAATGTTTACCTAATTTTATTTGTAGTCAGCTTTTTATGCTGAAAAACCGGATTGTGTTGGAATTGTCTTTTGCTATAATTGAGAAAACGTGCGCAAATATGTACATCTATGTACATATGTTGTTTTATTAACTTAGAAAAGGCATGATCAAAAATAGATTAATATGATAATAAATATATACATAAAAGGTTGCAAAAGTACATTTACTTAGATTTCTTATGAATATTCACATAGTGTGATATAAAAAGTAACAGATATTATAATTGCGTATATCTAATATTATATACTTACGTTATGTAAGATGACATGTCAGTAATCAAATACACTAAAAGGAAAGATATATGGATATACATTCTTAAGTTCTGTCATGGCATATATCAGCTGGGATAGATAGATAGATAGATAATGTAGCATTTGAAATATCCTTTAGACACGTAATAGACACATTTCGTATGAGCAGTTGTTAGAACAAAAAAATATTACAATTTGAATTATAAATTCTTTCGAAATTCAATCTACATACATGCTGTTACAATAACGAATTAAAAGAAAATCTTTTACAATGACTGTTGGAAGCAACCGAAAAGGGTATTTGAGAAAAAAACTTTTACTTCCATAGGTAATTTAAATATTCCGCTGCAAATTTATTCATTTTTGGTATAAATGTATAACTTAAATATTTGAAATTCATATGCAGTAGATACGAATTTATTCAAATCACATCAGTTATTAAAGAACAAAAGTTGTGAAAAAGGAAAAAAAGCAATATTTCTAGAAATGATTTCATTAAAGAAAAATCCAATTCAAACCACTAACAACATATTTTATACTATATGCAATATACAAATGACTTTACCGAGGTCATCTTGTAAACAATGATATGTATACTTTTCGCAATACGAATAAATCAGCATATTTTGTTCTTTTAGAATTCCTTTAAGTAATACTTGAAATGTGTAAGTGTAAGTAAAAGAGTCAATGTACTTTGGGGCACGATCAATTAATAATGCAGTGTAGACATATTTACAGGATACTGAAAGATATTCTTGTTCAAATTTAACGATTATTGTTCTACTGCAGGTACTTTTTTCGTGTCTCCTATTCATTCTACAAGCTAACTCGCAACAGTACACCACACCAGTACCGATTCTAAAACAAATTAATCGCCACAACGCTGACGGTTCATATACATACGGATATGAAGCGGCAGACAAAAGCTTTAAAATTGAAACGAAATATCCAGATGGTGAAGTTCATGGAAAATATGGTTATGTAGACGACCAAGGTCAGTTAAGAGAAGTGGAATATGGAGCAAGTAAGCGTGGATTTGAACCACAAGGTTAGTTCTAATAAAATCGGTGAAGTACTCTTGTATATTTTTTTTTATGATTGTTCATTTTTTTAGGAAGTGATATTAATGTTGCCCCACCAACTCTAAAAAGCAATAATCCCTATCCATTGGGTCCAAATGAAATCGATGATGGACAATATCGTGAAGATCCGGCAGTATATTACAAAGGAGGTCAAAACACCGCTCCATTGAGATACACTCCTAATAACTATCAACCACCACCGCCCCCACAGCCTCAATGGTCGCCACCACCCCAAAGAAACATCCCAGTCAGCAGATTTAGCCTAGACGACCTTCAACAATCACCACGCCCAAGATTGTCAGCTCCACAATACTACAATCCACCACAACCAAGATACCAACCTCCAGCACCTCAACCTCAATATTACAACCCACCACCACCAAGGTACCAAGCGCCATATCAACCGAGTTATGGGAGTGCCCCAACTCAGCATCACCCTGCTCTTAGAAATTTGGACATTTCTAGCGGTTCTTACAGCATCGACTACACAGGAAGGAAGTAAACAAAGTTACCACGACTTTATCTGCAATATAAGACTTAAACCAAACGATACAATTAAGACCGCCTTGTGTGTTAGATTCATATATTCTAAGATTTACAGGAAAATACACTGTATGTACAAATGTTGTGTATATTTATTGTCCGCTTTTAATGTTTTGTATTTAATTGCAATAAAACCGAGATATGTGATGTGAAATACTCAAAGAACTACGTTTCCCCATTTACTCTTTACAACCGTAAGCCAGTTGTGCAATATGCTCAAAGTTATGTAACCAGAGAACAACGCCCAACATTTGCCAAATAATTACGCCAACACAAAGCTTGACATTCCAGACCGGAGTGAAATGAACCACGAGCCTTTCTATGATATTTCAAATTGTTACGCCTGCCGCCGTGCACTGGACTCAAGCGGATAGCCACATGAAATCCAATATTAAGTCAACTGTAACCGCTGATATTTTTGGCGAACTCTTTTGAAAGTGCTCTACGCTGCAAATGTGTTTTGTTGTTTGCCATGTAAACGTAAGCGGAATTTGCTTGCTGAACCACGAGACCTTTCGATACAAGGAACGCATACACACAAACCAATGCTCCTACTTTGAAAGTTGTTGCTGCAGTCTGCAGTGAAGTAAATAGATCGAGACATGGGCTGTGGCCTTGCGGAAGTGAAAAAGCACCGCCATCTACTTCAAGGCTGTCAGCATGTAAAAATGTTGCAGGGGGAAATTATTTGAGGAATGCGAATGTATGTCATAAATAATGCCATACGCAATTGAATTTGATTATATTTTATTTTCTATGTCAATTTATATCCCTCTGCATTCTTTGAATTGTCAGTGTTTAAGTAGTGGTTCAGATTAAACCCCGTATCACTTTAATGTAGGAAATTTTGTCACATACACGAATCTATAAAGCCCAAGAAGCTTAAGTGAGTATGAAATAAAACAGATACATGTGGATCAGGAACATATTCGACTCAAACTGGTTCTTGTTCAGAGGTAAATGTTTCTGTGAGATTTTTTATAATATTTTTCGCACTGATATATTGTCTTTTTGTCTCTTGAAAAGGATTTACATGAGAAGTTTTTGTTTTGTTTTTTATTTTTTGTTTTGCATTAAGTATTTGCTTATTCTGCCCATAGTGGTGTTGACTTGAAACTTTAACAAGTTTTTATTTGGCCGTTACAAATTTGTTGTCAGGTTACGTCATGATTATGACTGCAGACATTATTTCTTTCTCAATTGTGTTAATTGTTGACTATGGAAAAATGAACTTTTGAAGCATGATATAAATGACTGTGGGTAATTGAGTCCATTTTTATGTAAAATTCGAATCTTGAAATAGAATTTCAATCATCTCGTACTTCGGCATTAATTTTTTTTTTCTAAATGCACTCGTAGTCTGTGAAAAATTTTTTTTTTTTCACAAATCTAACCTGGAGGTAGCTTCTTGTTACAAATAGAAATACACAAGAGGCATGTGTCTGAAAAAAATGTATAGAGTCTCTGCCTAGCCCTCTTTCGGAGGACTAAACTGGCTTTGTACAACAGCTTGATCATCGTAGTCCTCCTTTACGGCGCAGAAACTTGGACTCTACTAAAATCGGATAAGGAAGACCTTAGTCTTTATGAGAGAAATGTTCTGCGTGCGATTTCTGCATGCGCTTAAGATGTATAGGCTATGTTGAGCGTATGGACACCATTGCTCCGACCCGAAAAGTCTTTGTATCCGAGCCATTGGGACAACGCAATAGAGGGCTGGCTAGGCTGAGTGGAGAAGGACCTCAACCAACTTGGAGTGCGCAGTTGCAGGCATGTTGGTTGAAAACCACGTCCTCCCCGCACTGTAGCGCCGATAAAAGAAGAAGAAGAGTCCTTGCCTATTTTATTATCTTTCCTTGACTCGAAAAAACTATGAGCAATTTTGGTGAAACTCACATACAAGTTGCTTACAAATAAATATGGTAAGTTTTTATTACATATTTCTTAAATGTACAGGTAACCCTCCTATAACGCGGTACTTCTATAGCGCGATTTCGCTACAACGCGGTTTGCGAATTGCGGAATGTTTCCTATAACGCGAATCCTACAACGCGATTTTTAAGCATTTTTTAAATACATATTCTATAAACTATTCTATAAACACACAATTATCAAAAATTACTTGTGTATATGTGTATATCTATTATTCCTAGTCTCATAAAGAAATAATAATATGTTTGTATTATACATATGTACATACTAAAAGTGAAAAAAAAAAGTTTCCTACAACGCGATTTTCCTACAACGCGGAGTTTTTCAGGAACCAATTAACCGCGTTGTAGGAGGGTTACCTGTAACATTGCCTAGAAGAATTAAGAGAAGTGATATTTGGCTAATTTAAGTTCTATTGAATTTCTTACAGAATATTTTAGACCGCTATTTGCAATTGTTTTACAATTAGTAAAAAGTTGACATGTGTGATAGTGATAGAAAAGCTTCGATAATTCTCTCAAATAAATAAGTAATTAAATACAGCACCCATGGTACATACGTATATTCGTATATTTCACTCATCGAAAATAAAAAAAAAAGATTTAAAAGACAAACACCTCACCAAAAATTATTCTTTAAACCTTTGGCAAAGTTTGCGAGGAACTTCAACTTAAAATTGACTTTATTTAGTCCTTGCTCGATAGTAGCGAACTTAAAATCAAGTTAAACCTAAATTTACCTTACAATATTAATAACATTTGACAAGCGAAATTTCAGCACAGAATTTCAAAAAAAAATCCTCTCGAATTTCTATGCTTTTTGTATTTTATTACTGAGAAACAAAGCATGAAAACAATCCTCGTTCCACTTTCTAGTTCTAAGGAGTAAAAAAAAAACAACAAAAAATATATACTGACGCACCTAATATTGGAACCGAAGTAAGAGTGAGGACACACCGGTTCAAATTTTCTGCAACTGCTCTATATTGGTCTCCATTACACAACAAACTCCTGAAGAAATATACCCCCAACGTACGCCAATTTAACTCCGCCAATCCGACACTGTGGAAACAGAATGAGCCCACATTGGTTCTAAGTGAATCCTATACACGTGTGTTCCTTGGACAAAAGCTAGATTTCTGTTCTTTACAATTCTGCTAGCTAGGTAGAGCTAGAGCTAGAGCTAGGACGATAGACAGTACATGTCTAAAGGGTAGGGTAAGTTTAGTGTAATTTAGTGTAGGTTAGTTGACTGAATTCCGGGAGCTCTCTTTCGGCTTCTTTTTTGTGGTTGAAGCCATATACCTTTATTTTCTGTGGCTGTTATTTATTTTCATTATTTTGACCGTCTTTGAATTTTTTTTTGTATAAATGGGTGGAATTTGAAACCGCCCTGACCGACGAGCATGGGCTCTGTTTATATAAATAGATATAATAAAACTTAATCAACAACTTATTTTAGAAAACATTTTCTTCTTAAGACAGTAATTACTATACAGATTTATTAATAATATATTTTGTACAATTTTCTATGTACTATGATATATATATGTATTTATATTCTTAAAAATTGGGGCGAAATTGATACATGTATATGTATATAAAATATATATACATGTATATGTATGCATGTATATGTATGCATGTATATGTATGCATGTATATGTATACATAAAAGAAGATGTAATAGAAAAATTTGTTTGTTGCTTAAAAAATTGAATATCTCTTTTTCGCAGCCACGTTATGAACTAGTTTCCTTAATTATAACTTCAAACAAAGAATGGTCTAGTTACTTGTCTGTGGGAAAATGTTTATACCACAAATGTACACACCTTTGATTGGAGTCTGAATTAAGTATATGCTGCTGAAAACTAGGATCTTGAGTCATTCGTCACACAAGATAAAGGTCACGTCACCGGGGCACCACAGAAATATTAAATCAAGAAAGAAACACCCCCTACTTAAGGTACATATATCTGGATGTGTACGACTATATCAATGTCGGTTAAATATTAATGCTGTTTAAGACAGGTATTATATCCAACTAGTTATAACTGACAAATATGAAAGCCATGAAAGTTTGGCGTCAGTTGGTAGCGCTAATACGTTTCTTTCAAGGTGAGTTGTACATGGGTTTACTTTTGATTTGGATCAACTTCTTCGGTATCTTAGAAGTCAAGTTTACAGTGGCAAGCTACTTATGAGTAATAAAATACAGTAAATAGGTATAGGTGAGGTGCTTTTGCAATGGTCTACCGATTTTATGATTCACACCTCTACAGCTTTGGCTATCTCTTGTAGTTTTAGTCGACGAATTGAGTAAATACTTCCAATTATAAATTAAAAGTGAAATTGGAGAGTATATTCAGTTTACTTCCTCAGCGATAGCATGCGCTGAGTTACATCGCGTGTCTTTTGGTGCAATCATTTCTTGTTTTGCATATGCATGTTTTTTAGTTGCATCTTGAGGTAACAGACACTCAGTAATACGGAGGATTGGAAATGCAATTTGTATTTGTATCTATTATACAATATTTAGTCATAGGGAGAAGGTTACTTTATTATTTAATTATTTAAATCAATTTGTCATTTCTTATTCTGTATTACTTTGAGTCAATGTCATCGTGCTTAAATTTAAAAGATAATAAATGCATGCATATCGAAGGCGACCTCTATATTATAAAAAATATTCTGGTTGTTAAATATGCTACTATACGTCACATTGAGTCAATGTCATCGTGCTTAAATTTAAATAAATTCTATATTATATATATATTCTATAATTCTATATTATAAAAAATATTCTGGTTGTTAAATATGCTACTATACGTCACATTGGGCGTAACAGTTGCTTGATATTGGAATGTTAGAACATACATATACTGCCAGAACATTTGACAAGTATTTCCATTTTAAACACTTTTGGGCTTAGTTGGTTTAGCAAAGCTGTTTCGGTAAATTGTTCTTTTGCGCTTTTTTGGCGAATAAGTGTATTTAATTGTTTCATTGTTTTTTCAAGTTCAACAAGTTTTTCTCTTTTAATGGCGGATTACCTTTCTTTTAATTTTTATGGTCTACAAACACCTCACGGTCTTAGTTCTGAGCATTTCGAACAAGTTAATCAAAATCTGATTTAGTTTAACAGCGAAATCTTCACAGCAAATATTTCAGACGCATATCATACACTTACACACACCACTATTTATGTTCCTCTTAGTTAGATTTAACTTTTGTTGGGCGGCTTGGAGAAATAAATTATTACCCTTCTTCCTTTTTTTATGATTGTCTGGACTGTTTATTCCACAAACTTGATGCAAATAAGAAACACCCAGATTGTATTGCAACTTTGAACGGTTTGAAAATTATATTCTTGGTCCAGTTACTTCATTTATTTTTTACCATGAAGGTGTATCCTAGCGCATCTCTGGACTCTGTGTCGCTTGTTCAAACTTTTATCTATTTATTATGCAAACATTTCACAAAGCTATAGAATTTCGGATCTAAAGTTTGCAATTTAATACTGGTAACCTTACAATTTAAATTTCCGAATAGATAATTAATCAAATGAAGGAAGTCATTTTTCACCATTTCAAATGTAAAGCTAGAGTAGCATAGTGGACGTACGAAATTTGCCGGAAATAAAGTAAGCCCTTTTGTAGTGAAACTTATGACCATCCCTGTACATAACGTATAATTGAGTGAGTTAATAGGTAAATGGCGGCAAATATATGTATGTATGTATTTTCAAAATTTTAGAAAGGATTTCTATACCTTGGAATGTAAGATGCGTAATTGTGTTGTTAAAGAGTTTAGTTCACAGTAAATCCCCTTAATTACAGATCAAATGACAAAAACTATTTTTGATGAGTTAAAAATACATATGAATGACAAATACATATTTATGGAATGAACATATCGACATAACCTCAAAACATCACCTTTTTTGAGTACTGTCAGTAAAAAACTTCTTAAATTTCTGTATTCGGTAACGAAAATAAACTGTAGGTCACCGCTAATTGTGCCCAAAATACAAGTAGTTGCTAAAGTAAATTGGTGCATATCCCTCGGAGACTGTAGTGTCACCCAATTCAATAATATTTACTATTAAACACAACATTCTTACCTGTTCTTAATAAGGGCTAGTTGTAATTACCATGTCTCAATATTCTATCAACTCTGAAAACTATGTTAATGTTGTATATATACGTTATTACTGTAAGTTTTGCATTACAGGCCTTTTCTTCTTTTTTCTTCGATTTCAATCATGAGACTTAAGTAAAGCAATGCAGATTTTTTTCCTTGAATGACATTACAATTTGGCTTGTGTAAGAGTACGTCGACACTCAAATAGCAAAACGCCAATCAATTGTGAGCCTGCCGTTAAAGAATGACAACGAACCGGAAATTATATGTCTACTACATGTTGTCATTGAAAAACAAGAAATAATATTTATATAGACAGATGTTGCACAGATCTAAATAATATTTTCGCTTTTTTGTACGATTGATTTGTACAATACATCAACTTTTCTATTCTTTACCAAACAAACCTTAGCGAAGTATTCTACCAAAATGTAATAAATTTATGGGATCAAAATGCAGTTCTGACATTTTGGCAATGATATATGTATGTATGTAAACAGATATAAACGAATTAATATGTCAGATAAAGGCACAAGTATGTATAGTATAATGTACATACATATACCCACGTGTACACGTCAATGATCCGCAACGAGAACCTCGCCATTCTAACGGTTTATAATAACAGTAACAGTAATTTTCTTTCAAGTATATCACCTTTGTTAGTCCAGTATTAGTCATCCATGTTACAGTGGAGAATAAGTGTCTATAGACTAGAGACCAAGTACCTTGCATTTGTTCATTACAATCAAGAGCTTGACTTTCATCAGTGATTCTTTTATTTTTGGGCTAGTTGATTAAGAAAGAAAAATATAGTTTTGCATATCAAAATGTACTGTATGTGTATGTATGGACAGTCGTTTGACAACCTCTAGTTGAACGCAAACAACAAACTTAAGCAGCACTGCGGTACCTACCACTGACTACTACGGGCACGAGTACTTCTAGGCTACCAATACTCACCTACTTTATCCATTCGTGCTTTCGCTTTATATATTCATATTATCCGGCTGCAATCGCCAACTCGAAGGCGCGTATATCAAGGTATAAAAGCCCCAAGAGAGGTTTATAAGTGTTCAGTTATATTGGAGATTTATATATCATATGAAGTGTGAACGGTGGTGGCTAGTTTAATTAGCACCAAGCAACAGTACTGCATATACGATTATAGTCATAGAGGAACACGACGGTTTTATTCATTGTTCCTATAAAAACGAATTAAGTGTGTCAAAGGTGCAGGTATCCTGTTTTCTTCAAAAATGATTCTGGTATGTGTCGACAAAGAATAGAAATATCAAACTCTCGTGTGGTGTCAGTCCCTGCAGTGAAAATTCGGTTATACAAATTAGTGGCGTATTGTTCCATCCATTTCATCCAGTTTATTTTATACTGAAAATTAAGAGGGCGAAATCACATTCGGATACATGAATAATTTGAACAAGTGAGCGAAGTGATCAAGGCTGCATTGTGGAAATATCTGCAAAGAAAAACTCCCACCATCAAGGGGGGAGAGTCGCTTGTTGGATTTTATTAACCTGATTACGTTGGTTGGCTGTATGAACTGTGTTATGCTCTTACAGGTATTGCAATTGTTGCAAAAGAGCTGAAGTGAATTTGATGCAAATATTTTGTTGGTAGGACTACATAGTATGTGCTTGTGTCTGCACCCAGTAATGACATAATAGCGAATTCCTCTGACTTTAATTGGAAGAACGAAATAAGTTTTTGGTAGCTGTTGTTGTTTTCTGTGGCATTGTAGCAAAATGTCATGTAATGCTGGAGAGCTCTGTTTCTGAGCAGTGGAACTTTTTCCACTTGATGTAGTTTAAATGAATGAACATAGTCAAGAGTCGGGAAATTTCATTAGCAGGCACTCGCTATTGAGAAAAGTTGCAAACTGAAGTTCATTTAATTTTTTAGCTCCGCGGGATTTTGCTAGCTTCTGTTGTGTGTTCAGCTATATCACAAGACTATCAAGAGTATGAACCTGCCCCCCGTTCGGCGCCTCCAAGGATAAGATCAAATGTTGGTGCTTCAGATGCTCCAAGGATTGAACCAGTTGCGATATTGAAACAGATTAACAGGTCTATATTTAAAGCAATGGATTTGTTTCGGAACTTTAATGATTTGTTTTAGACATAACGAAGATGGCTCCTACACCTATGGCTATGAAGGTGCTGATGGTTCATTTAAAATTGAAACCAAGCTTGCGACTGGTGAGGTCAAGGGCAAGTATGGTTATGTAGATGAGACTGGTAAGGTAAGGGTGGTTGAATATGGTGCCAACAAATATGGGTTTCAACCATCTGGTGAAGGGATCACAGTTGCACCGCCTACCTTAGTAGACGAGACAACTAACAGAGCTCGAGAGATTCCAGAGTATGACGATGATCCAAGACCGCAACGGCAATATGTAAGTAGCCTTCGCTTTGCTCTCTTTTTGGAAATTAATTATATTTGCCATCTTTTAAGGTACGTCCAAGTCGTCCACAGCCTGCTCCTCGTCCACAGCCTATTCAATCGCAACCTAGATTACAATTCCCGCAGTATGATGATCTGGAGCCTGAACCACCTAGGCGTCAACAATACTCGCCACCACCACCACCCCCACCACAACCAGCTCCAGTTCCTCCAAGATTACAGGTTCCTGGTGCTCAGCCTTCAGATGTTGTATATTCTCCTCAACAACGACCAGCACGTCCTGATTCTCAGTACTCGCAAAGCGTGGTAATACAGTAAATATACAAAAATACATCAAGTCATTAACATCTCTTTCTGAAAAGGCATTTGGAGGTCAACCATCAAATGTGAAACTTTCAAGGCCTTCATACGCCTCGGGACCAAACGGAAACAGCTTAAATAGTCAACCTATTAGGCCAGTTGTAGAACAGCCTCAGTATGGCCCACCAGTTAGGTCTCAGCCTCCACCACCAAGCTACAGACCTCCACCACCACAACAGGGTAGAAGCGCAAGTCTCCTTGATCAATTGGCGAAAGACTATGCCCTGCCACAAAGTGACACGCAACCACTGCATGACATTTCATTTGGTTACTACTAAATGAGTGTGTTACTTAAAGAAGAGTCTGATAAAAATTAAACAAATCTCGGAATATTAGTCGAAAATAAAGTTAAAACATTCTCTATTGGAAAATGGCTTCAGGGTGCGTTTGAATTTCTCGGTGTACCTTGCATCGTAGTTAAAATACATAGTCTCAGGACCTTCACTTTGGATGAGGTGACATATCAATACATACTTTCAACAACTGCTAATTAATAACTTCCATCAATACACAAGGTTAAGCAATATGAAAACCATTTCATACGAATCCGACTTTGTATCCCCAGAAAACCACTTAAAAACCCGTTGAGTCATTGTGCTACAGCAAAACGATCAAGGTCAGAAGTTGGAAACCAACGCAGGTAATTCGTTATCTTGGTGAATGTGTATCAACAACGGAATAGGCTGAGGTTACCTTGACTTACAGTCTGCGGTTCTATGTTATTTTTTTTTTGTTGTCCTCTGCGTGGTAACTCTTGATTTGCCTTGAGCTGTAACTTAATACCTCTCCATCCTGACTTTGCACGGAGGGTTCATGATCAATTGCGAAGGGAAAATTGCACTTGCACAATAACAGTAACATAAATTCATACAATTCGTGCAAAAATGTATATACCGAATCTTTGTTATGGGGTGACAGCTACAGATTATTTAAAAAAGGAAATACAATTAATTATGTGGTAGGTATAAAATTTCGAGATTCGGTGAAGGGAACAGAGTCTCATTTGGGTTTTAGTTGGTTCTTGGGGAAAACTTAGTCCACCTTAGCTATTCTGTCCCTGATCAAATTGGTTATTTTTAATTTCCTTAAAGTGTGAAATACTTTTACCAAGAAGAAATAAAATAAGATAGAGGTACATATACACAAAATTTGAATATCATGCATCATCATTTTAATCCAGTAAAGCCTCCAATTCCTCATCTTTAAACTTTTTTGGCTGGCCAAGACGAAACCACTCTCTGCACGGTTTATCGTTCGTAGCAACTTCACCTGCACTTTTCATCCAGTTAAAAAAAAAATCAAAACTCGCAAATACTCGTACTGTTTATTTAAGACAACTCAGGACATTTTTGAATAGACAAAAGTGTTGTCTTAAGCAGATGCTGATGCACACTAATTATAGTTGATAAATGTAACACCGTTCCAATGAAGTAGGTATGGAGTAGGGATTGTACCCCTAATAGCATATGCTTCACTGGTATGGAAAGGATGTTCCCCCTTCTGGAGCACCTCTGCCTACTATTGCCCAACGATTTGAGGTAAAAGAACCAATATTCGGGGACAATCTTAACGTCATCATAAGCCGTTACGTGAACAAATTATATATAAACTCTAAAGTACACGTTTGGGCGGTATACTGCAAGGGTACTTCTGTACAAATATGTTGTGAATTAGTTCCTACCACTTTCGTGAACCTTTTAGACAAGTTGTTATTTGATGAGAGTCCAGTATTATATCCAGAATGATATACACTTAGTAGGCGTAGTCTAGATGATAAAAAAATATTAATAATAATCTCCGCCATCAAGTTTAACTCATCAATGGCTATTCCCAAGCCAAAGCAGGCGAGTTTATAAACTTGATCCAACAACCTTGCCGTGAGATCGCCTGTCTGATAGAATCGCATCCAAGGTACGTCTGGGAAGGCGCCATGAAGAAGACATTTGCACCAAATGGCCAAATGATAGCAGTAAAGCCCTTATTTTGTCAGTCATTACCCAAATTTCTAAGTTTTGAACCGATAACTTGACTTTAACACTAAGTTCGGCCTTTTTATTGCTGATCCCAATTTACAAAAAATCTACAAAAGCGTTCATTGATACTTAAACTTATCCACGTTTTTTAATTTGACTCCACTAATACGTAGAGTGCATTGGACAGGCGTTTTGAAAGTTACCATCACTTCTGACTTGTCCACATTCATAAGCACGTGCTGACGTACGTGCGCTACCAGTGAAATGTCGTCATTTCTCATTTATCTCTTAATGACTAAAGAAAATAATATTTAAGGTTTCTGCTGTTATATTTAATTAAATTTCACCTATGTATGTTAAAAATGTGGCTACGATATGAAAATTAAGACCCTCCTTTGAATTTGTACATGTGTATATTCTTCAATAAAATGTTGGATCGATATTTTAGAAGCAATAAAGTCAAAACGTTAGTAGTCCTGAGAGAGAGAACATCCATTTTCCTCGGTAGCTTAAGTTGTATGGGTCTTCTCTGTTGCGGACCGGACAAACGACACCGAGATTGCACTCATCGGGCATGTTTTACAGATGAACTGGTGGATGCACCAAATTGGATCATACCAAGGTGTCTTGAAGAGTTCCACGGATAATCCCTCAGCCCTAAAACATTCTTCGACTTCATCGTTATCTAAATTGAATTTTCTGTTTGTATTTTCTATTGTAGTTTTCCGTCTTTAAACCGTGCTATGCAAAAAGAACTAGGATAAAAAAGCGCACAGAACTTCTCTCTTAAAAATATCAAGGGCTTTCATGCCTACTTCTTGATGTTAGATATTATTTCATTACTGAAGTGGAATGAAATGGCCGAAGTTATTTGAATATGTAAATACTTTAGTTTTTGGTTTAATGAATTCCTTCCTTTTAATTTCTTACATTCCCTCTTTCATAATTCATGTAAATGCTGATAAGCAAGCGTGTAAAGCTTGGATTGCGGAACCTTCTTGATGACTTACACTCCACTGGTGATCTGAGGTTGCATAACAATCGTTGTGCATTATTTTTGAAAGTTATTTAACAGATCATCAGAATCTTTTGTCAAAAATATGTATTCTAAATTGCTTCAAGTCTGATGTAAACCATATTAAATATTAAAAAAATAAGCTTTTCAATATCGCTAACCCTAAGTTTCACAGTACGAAGGCCGACGATATCATTTAGTTAGACAAAAATAATCTGCCGCTGTTACTTAGATTACTGTCGGGTCTTTAAGGTAAAATAAAATGAAAGTGAGTCTCATAACTGACTGCATATGTATTAGCTTTGGTGAAGAAGAGCTTGAATCATTTTTTCCATGAACTGCATGAAATTGCAAATTAGTCTCCCAGTTTCTATTTATCTGCGTATATCATCAATCAAAAAATCAACTATGGATATTCTAATCGATTATAGGAAGGTGTGTTCGAAATAAAAAGAGCAATATACAATAAAAAGGAATAAAAGAAGACACAAAAACAAATAAATGTTCAATATCTTGATTTTTATCAAACTATTATTTATTTAGCCTAATAATTCGATTCTGAATTTCTGCTGTTAGAAAAATTGTAGTCAAACTTCTTTTGTAACGTGGGCTCGCATTGTTTTCCGATAATCTTTTCCCGACTGAGCCTAGCGAAACAGTTTGAAACAGATGATTCCTAAGATCTACGAATTGTGCAAACGAACTCAAAACAATGACATAAATATAATAATTTTATTAATTTAAATACTCATTAATTACATCATATATCAAAAAACAACAACTCTCACAGAACAATTTATGCAAACAAAAACAATATAACTCCTATTCTAAGTCGGTCTAATTGTTAAAAGAGCCATTTACAAGCAAATTCTAACTTAATAAGACTACCACATCAGTCGCTTAATTCTTCATCAGTTGGTGTTACAGTAGGTATGAATGTGCAAGTAGTTGAATTGGGATCTCTTCGTCATATGGATATTTACACCTTTTTGCGTTGGAGTTTATTTTTATAAGGCTATAGGTCACAGTTTAAAATTAATATAATTCATACGCTATCACCAGATGAACACCTCAGTAATATTCATCTGTAAAAACAAAAATCATACGATATGGTTAAACAATTTTTATTAATGTGTAAATTGGTGGAAAATGTAATTTCATATCGAAAGCTTTATAGATTGCGTGTTGTGCGTGTGTAGAATATATTTTCAATGGTTTCAGAAACATTCAAGGAACGGTGCAATAATTTCCGCGGTGTAGATTTTTCATGTTAGCTTACGATTGTTTGTGCTACCTCAGTAATATTTTATTCACAAATACTTACTCTTGCTCTCACATTATCACATTGAACTAATTTAGTACTGCGTGCTAATAAAATAAATATGTTCTTACTGTCAATGACTTAGATTTCGCTTAAGTAAAGTTATGTCATCAATTTTCTGTTAAACATTGCTGCGTCCTTAACACGGGAATCTCGTATGTACTCAAATTTTTTCAGGTTCGGATTTCGGAAATCCCGCCTACGGTCGAGTTTAATGTCGATTTTATTTTGTGCGGGATTGAAGTATGTGTACTTTTGTGCAGCTGGATGTTGTAGGCGGTTTGGGCCTCTATCTAAAGCGGATGGTCGATATGGCTCTAAGTTTACTTGATAGCTTGTGGACTTGACTATGTTTTGCAGAATGGCGGAATTGGGAGGATAGGTGATTAAGGAATTATCTTTGTTAGGGTTTGGATATTGATATCCTGGTGAATTATTTCCAGTGTCCTTTTGCTTATGTGCCATTTGTCGGTAAACATCTGATGGATTCTTGTCTTGCAAAGTTGGGAAGCTGGGGGAGGACGTTTTATGGGGTATTGGGGGACCGTACGCTGCTGTTATCGATTCGACATGTTCGATTTGTCTAAGTGGCGGTATATCGTATTGACTGAATTCGTTATTGTCTGGGTAAATGTAACCCTCCTGGTCGTTCTCAACTGTCACAGTGTTTGTAGTTTCGGGTTTCGGTTTTATGGGCATTAATTGGAGAATTTCCTGCAGAGCGTCCGCAGCCTTTCGTGCTTCTTTTTCAGAAAGTCTAGTTTGTCGTCCATATATATTGAAAGCATCATGTCCTGTGTATAGAATAATTGTTCTTTGTGTTAAGTATTATGAATTTATTTTGTTTATTGAGTGTGAGTAGCACTTTGTATGTACAGTTCTGGAATGTGAGTACTGGTGTTGAACAAAAACGTTGTGACGTTCTCGGATGTCCTATTTACAGATGAGGGATTAGTATAAAAAGAACTGATTGATTCTTTTTCAATGATGTCTAAATTTAAAATTTATGAATAAGAAATATACGCAATTTCAGTCATACTTTAGTTTATGTAAATAGGGTATGTACAAAAAAAAAAATAAATAAACGGGTAATAAGTCTGATTAATTCATTAATACAGAAAATGCAAAACTCCTGGCTTTATCGGAAAACTCTAAAAAAAGGGTGAAAACTACTTCTTTTATTATTATTACCACTTGATACCTATACATCTATTTCGGATAAGGTTGTATGAAATTCAAAACAGTATTATTAAATTCGTAGCATTTTATAGCGATGGCCAAGAACTAGACCTTAGATATATATTTGTAATAGCCAACAATTACATACATTTGCTAGTGATTCCACTAAGTGAGAAAGGGTGGCAACATAACGGCAATTAAAATGAGTCCAAAATATTTTTACGGTAACCTTGCTGATGATGTGATGCTGCAAAAAGCTGTATTATTTTTGCAAAAAATCTTTATGGTTGGAATCAACAACTAATAAAATGTGAAAACACGTTACAAGTTTGGCAATGCCAATTATGGGCAAATAAAAAAAAACAATAAATTTCGCAAATGAAAAACGATCTATCTGGCACAAAGTTAAATATTCGGGTTACTTAAATTATCTTTGTCACCATTCAAGACACATGCTGTCGGAAAAGTAAGAAACTTACTACTATTTGCTCCACGAAAGTCTTTCAAAATTCATAATACTATTAGTATCGCTATCTTAAATATGAGTGAATATACATAGGAATAACACGTTCATTATGGGATCCTAAGGTAATCAGAAGAGGAATTTTACAGTACTTGTATGAAAAATCAAACATATTACTGACACAAAATCGAAAATTATAAGTACTAGAACAAAATTCGAGAGTTATCTTTGACACCACTTGCTAGATGTAATAAAATGTGCCATTATGACAGAATTATTATCTTGCAGTTGGTAAATCTTATCCTTTTTTATTAAGTGACACACGTAGATTAATATTACCTCGATTGGTATTACTGAATTAAATTTATTTTTTCTTAGCCAACACCTCTGCATAATTCTACCGATTGTAGTACTATATTCATAAAAACTTAGGAAGTCAAATAAAACATAATTTTAGAATGCCTGAAACATGAAACACTGTGCTCAAGAATAAGCTAACTCGACACTTTTCTGACATTTTTCTCCAGGACAAGATGTGCGTTAGGTTTACGTATATTTGCTCAACACGTAAGAAAAACGATTAATTAATAAAGAATCAACAATCAATCGACAACTTATATTGGACTATGATTTTTATTGCCAATTAGTCAAATATTCGATTGTTACCGCTTATATGTAAAATGGTTTCAATGTCCAAGAGTAGGTGGTCGTTTAGCATGTTTGGTTGCTTAAACTTTGATTACAGTTTGTCGACTACTCAAATCTAAGCTGAAAAAGCTCTTGGAGCATCAATGAAGAACAGAAAGTGTCGTTATTTTACGCCCTGATCTTTAACTGGTAATAGAACACATAGCACGAAATTTTAAATGACAGTATCTAAAAGCTATGCCACAAAAAAATTCTTGCTATTAAATCAAATTGATGGTGAGAGTTTTGTTTTCTCTATCTACTTGTATATAGTACCTAAAAGTATTTTAAGTATAATATTTTTGCATATTACTTTATTTTAAGCTGAAATATGTGCAAATAAAACGAGTATAGTCATCTTAATAGTGTTTCAACAAACTATTCTTTCTATACAAAATAAATTAAAATAAACTATACAGGAAAGGAAAGGAAAAAATGTTAAATATTAAGTATGAAAAAATAAAAAATGGAACAATACTTACAGAATAAGCAAGACTTAAATGCAATTATATAACCGGTTCTAAGAAATGTAAGCTTACTATTCTAACCACGGACATTTGTTTTCTGGATTCAAATCTATATCACATATGGTTAACTTGTATGTAGAATAAACTATACATGCGAACATTCTTTTATAATTGAATTTTTTGAAGACCAAGCTGCAGTTTTTATAAAATGGATCTAAATCATTAAGACCAGCATTGCGTTAAGCAATCTTTGAATATATTTTTTTCAACTTCACAAGTATTTTTATTATATTGGCGCTTTCCAACTGCTGGAAATTTGTTTAAGAAGTTATGTGAAATTATTTAAGAAATGTTTGAAATGTTCAAACAAACTTTTTTTTTGGAATTGAAAAAAAAAACTCTTTTGAGCTGATAATAACACTCAAAGATTATTAACTGTCTATAAAAAGATTCTTAAATCATATTCATAAGAAAATAATACAATATACAATAGTAGAAATTTCAGAAGCTAGATCCAAGTTGTATTGTTTATTAAAAAAGTAATGGAAGTGTTTATAAAGAAAATTGTTTTATGTATTTTCATTTAATTTTCACTCAATTATGAATCGGGTAGCGCTACAGTCCACCATAAGCAGAACTAATTGTCATGTATGTGAGTCATGAGTAAAGGAGACCTTCAGTTTATAGCCGACTTCAAACTGCGACGTTTGAAAGACTTTTTATAGACAACAATTATTTTAAATAAATGTGTCAGAACTACTTTCAAAAGTACAGCTCACTATTTGTCATTTTAAATTTTAACCCACACAATTTCAAACACTTTCAAACACAAGCTCTTACTCCCATTTTGAACACATTTATTCATTTGCATTCACGCTGTAATTTCTGTATGTACATGATCTGTATATATGTATGTAAAAATATGACTGCATTTATGATTGAATTGTCAAGTCGTATTTGTAATGTTTTAACTCGATATGTTAAGGCCAGAAAAGACGTAACAAGGACAGTGCGTAGATGATATTTACATTCTTTTTAAAATATGTAGTTGGTTATGATTTGGGTTTTGATTATGATTGATCCGACAATGTAACTCTTTCATGAAAGTTATATACAGTCTATGAAAACATTGATCCACACATTCGTGCTTTTATTGAATCTGCCGGACGAACTATGTTATTGTCGTCATTTGACATGCAATCTTACAGTTGTGTACTCATGCATTGGAAAACCTTCATACCAGAAAAAACTGTAGAAACGTTCTAAACTATATTTAGAAGCTATTTACGCAAAAATACTGAAGTGGGCATTAAATAAACAAAAAATACTAAATTTTATTTCACTACTTGGACTTTTTCAGCAACTACATATTTGTGTTGTTCGTCATATTGTTCTACAGTTTATTTCCGACTTTGAGCGGCTAAGTTTGAAAAGCTTCTCACATGCAATTAGCGTTCTGAGTATTGCCAGAAAGACGGAAGAGTCCAGGAATCGAACCTAAGACCTTCGGCCTGTAAGTCGAGGCATTTGCCTACTATAATGTGTTCCTGTAAATTTTATTATTAATCCGAAACAAATTCGAAGCCGATTTGTTTTTATGGGCAGATTTGATTCGATCGGATTTACTCGTATGAATGTAGTGAATCTCAATTCACATATTCAACACGCTGACCATTAATTTCGAACCTAATTGGGAACAGCAAATTTAATATCATGGTGGAGGTTCCCCCTGGCGGATTTGAGAATGGGGATGAGTATTAATCTTCTATAAATTTTTTAGCAAATTCGTACAAAATAAGTCGTCGAAGGAGACGAATTCAAATGTGTATCAATTAAGAAATAGTAACTAAATTAAATTTGATTTCGTATGTATTTATGCATTCATAAAGCATGATCATTGGCAAATTACTGCTACATAATAGGGTTAAAAGAGGTCACATACGTATAAATATGTAACATTGCGAACGTATTGAAGTATTCCCAAAATGACTTAAGATACGAGTAGTATGGTTATGCAATGCGCAACTTTTTGACCATCATTTCGTATGCATACGCGAACCCAACTCAGGCATTCAACCACACCACCAGCACTTTCCTATACTTTCACTTTCGCCACTGAGTTTCTTAATATTGATGCCTTGACTTTCTACATCGTGAGACATTGATAATCACGTGGCTTGAAAGTGTTAGTACCAGTTATACTCACACTAAAGATAGATTGGTTTACATCAGTACAGAAACTATTTACGGCACATCCGCACATTTCCACTTTTTTGTCGTTGTGTTGATTTTTTATCAATATTTAGTACATGACCGCTTCAATAGCGGATGCAACGATGATGATGCAGTTCAATGAATCGGATCATTGCTTTTTGAATACCATGGGTGATAATGCATGAGATCGGACAACATCTCAACAAGTTGATGAATGAAGTTATTACAAATATACTCGTATATACACAAGCAACCGCTTACATCGCTACATATTAGTCAGAGTGAATGATGACAGGTAAAGTTGTTAGTAGTTTTTTGTTAAAGCACCATAACTGATTATTGCATTCTTACGCACCATCGTACGTTGGGCCATATTTGGATGGCAGATAGTTATTGGACGGTGCCTCAAATGCTGCGTGACCTGCGAATGGTGCCCCACCCGAGTAACTTTGTGGCGGTAAGTACTGATGTGTTGCACTGCTAAACGATGGCGGTTTAGATGGCGGACCGTAATTGTGATGCCCAGCAGGTATTTCGTAAGTTGTAATGGCTACAAATATAAAAAAAAATGTTTCATTTCGAATGTAATTAGCAGATATCTACAGAAAACCTAGTCCACAAAACACCAAAGAGTTAAATAATTTGATTCGATTAACCTGTGTCCAAAACGAGATCTCTCACATACGAATACGCAATCGTTGGAAACCGGTATTCAACGTGAAAATGAAAGTTGTCTGGCAATTTATTCGGTCGTTGGACTCGATACTTTTGCCTTGCATTGGTATAATATTGGTGCAGTGGACTTAACGACCTCTATCTCGATGCATTTTAAGCTTCCTTCCGCTTTAAGAGCATACTATGCACTCACTCATGCTTAAAACGAGTTTTTATACGGTTTATTGGGTTTGTGTTGGTTGCACCTACTTAAACTCAATTATATAAATGCTTTGCAAATGCACTTACTTTCTGTGTGAACAACCGGTCCAGCTGAATGTCCACCAGAGGAGCCACCAGATAGACTGCTAAATTTGCTAAAGGGATGAGATGATCCGTGGGACTGTGGAGCCGGTGATAATTGTGCAGAGTTTATAATAGCTTTGCCGACATCTGTCACTTTATCACCTGAAGCTGCCACTAACTGCAAATTAAATAAGAATGTCCAATCTTTGTTCTATTAATAATCGTGTGTTCTTACCTTTCCGCCAGCGCTCAGGGCGTAGCCACTTCCTTTGATGAGCTGACCCTTAAGCGCAGTAACTCCACCTGTTATCGCTTTTACTGCCTGGAAAATTGTATTCAAAACGGATTTCTTTAACGACCATGGATCAAATTCAACAGAATTTGCCTACAAGAAAATTTCATTGAATAAATGAGTTTCTTATACATTATATATGTATATTATTTACGTGTCCGCTATCGATTGACTTGTAACTGCTACTGCTTCCTGAACTACCAGAAGCAATTGACGCTGAGGCTCTCCCAAGACTAGCTAAAATGCCCTATAGAAAGCAAATATTTCGTTATTAATATTTTGAGTGATTATAATTATTTCAATCAACCTACGGATTTCAAGTGTGTCACAAGGTCAAGTCCACCGGATCTTTTCGTAATTTGTGGATCAGTCTCAGCGATTTCACTGTCTTCGCTGGAGTTTGTATCGTCCAAGGGATGTGTTCGACAAAGAAGTGGTAGTAGTAGAAGCAAAATAAATAATTGCTATAAAAAGAAAAACACAATTTAAAATTAAATAAACATTTACATTTTATAATACTTCAACATTTTAAGTCAGATTTCCACCTTAACCCAATTCAGGAAAAAAATCGGACTACTATAAAAGGATTCGTGTTTTTTTTTTGTTTTTTTAATTCTGATGGTGGAAAATATTTTAACCTTAGCAGTTGAATAATACTAACAATATTCTTTCCACAATCTAAAAATAATTGTATGGCACTTATTTCTATAACACTTTTAATATTTTTATTGCATTAAACCATAACACCGAGTTCAACATTTCTTTGTGAGTGTAACGTTTGATTTTTTTGCTGCTTTATAACTCGATTTATTTCAACAGAATAACCTTATAAACGTATGCTATAATTTTTGTTTTATATGGTTTTACATTGATATCATTTTTTATGACAACAGGAATAAAGTAACTATGTAAAAGCGGAGGATATTGCTTCCCACATGTAAAACAATATAAAGATATTGATTTAGTTTTGCAAAAACGTTATTGGCTAGTGTTCAAGCAAGAGATTTGCAGAATTGCAAGTTGAGAAATTTAAATGAAGCAGAATTCTGAAAGTCGGCATTATTTCGCTGCGCGCTTTTCAACACGTCAAATTTCAAAGTTTTCAGTTTTTAATTTATTCAGTTTTTAGATAAAAATTACGGTTTTTATTTAAAAGATAATAACTCTGTATGTGCAATATGAAACATATTTATAAAAATATTTCTTTAATTTTAAATTAAGCTTATTTATTTGTACAACAAATGTTTTAAGAGATGTTGAATGGAAATTATTCATTATTGCCATATTGCGTTTTATATGGTTTTACATTGATATCATTTTTTATGACAACAGGAATAAAGTAACTATGTAAAAGCGGAGGATATTGCTTCCCACATGTAAAACAATATAAAGATATTGATTTAGTTTTGCAAAAACGTTATGGGCTAGTGTTCAAGCAAGAGATTTGCAGAATTGCAAGTTGAGAAATTTAAATGAAGCAGAATTCTGAAAGTCGGCATTATTTCGCTGCGCGCTTTTCAACACGTCAAATTTCAAAGTTTTCAGTTTTTAATTTATTCAGTTTTTAGATAAAAATTACGGTTTTTATTTAAAAGATAATAACTCTGTATGTGCAATATGAAACATATTTATAAAAATATTTCTTTAATTTTAAATTAAGCTTATTTATTTGTACAACAAATGTTTTAAGAGATGTTGAATGGAAATTATTCATTATTGCCATATTGCGTTTTTAATTAAAATGACTTCATTTCTTTACTAATAATGTTCAAAAGTTATTAACGCATATGAAGACAAATTTGCTTGAATCTACTTATTTCGGAAAACTTATTTCACTGATTGGAAAATGTTTTGTGCATATGTGCTTATAATAAAATAATAGGACTGCATTTTATTGGTAAATGCGAAGTGGTATACTAAACGAAAATTACCAGTTAAATGCAGCTATTCACTCAGACTTGTTTACAAGATGTATGAGTGCCAACATTTCCAGCTGGAAGCGAATATAAAACAAACATTCCAAACATATCTGTGTGAATTGCTGCTCATTTCCACATTTTTATTAATTGCTTCTTTGTTTTTGTTGTGACCATATAGATAGATATACGTTTTTCTTCCAAGTTAAAAAGACGCTTTTTATTTTACTACCCTATTGACATTACCTCATTCAACGCAGCCGTATTTGAAAGGGTGCTAAGCTAATTAATTAATCATCACACACTGCCATTAAGGATTTTAATTTGCACGTTATACGCCCGGAAAATCACATAATGTATGGTCATTAAATTCCGTCAAGAAAATTGAATTCCAATTATGCGTTCCCTTTTCTTGTGGAAAACTATAAAGTACTTCTCGAGGGAAGTTCAGGGAGCATACTTTAGCGGTGCATAATGGTGTATAGTTCTTGTGTGAAGAGTTAAAGAAGCAATTCAAATTTAAGCACCTTAATAACCATTTAACGAACTTTGGTCTTGAATGATTATTGCAATTCACATGGTGTAGTCTTAAGCTGAAACAAAATTGTGAATACATTTACTTAAGTTATAAGGTATTTGATAGGATGGAAACTGTAATAAGATATGGTACGAGCAAGCGATGCTGGTTGCCATGGGTAGAGTTTGTCTTTTCTATTTATAGTCACTATAATGTCAACTTGTAGTTAGCAATTCCATTCAGTCAGCCTTTATATTTTGCAGATAATTGTCCTTTCTGTAGTTCATATTTTTTTCAAAAAAAAATGCAATAAAATGTGTTCGAAGTATGGTACATATAAATGTTTCTTAAGCAATGTATGGAGAAAAGATACCTGAAGAATCTATTTTTCCTTTTGAATATCTAAGTCATGAAGAAGTTTAGCTTTCTGTTAAGAAATAACGAGGAATTTAATCATTGTGTGAAACTTCGCCTTCTCAATAATATTAATTTCTCTAGTTGTGTATACAAGCATCGTTCAGCGAAATTGATATTAGGAATTAACTTTCTAGGGGCTACTTCTCATCATGCCCACAAAAAGCGAACATAAACGCAGTATCTGATATATTGTACAAGCTTCTACGAAGATATTCAATCTCTTGCTGCAAAGCGTTTATTTATCCTGTGCTGATTACTTAGATATAGCCGTCAATGAATTGCACAGATGTACTTTCGCAGTTTATAAATATGTTTATATGTTTTGAATGAGGTTGTTAAAAAATTTTCAATTTATTATTTTTATTTCGAAATTTTATCTAATAAAATTATTATTTTCCCATGTCTATTTAGTAATCGACGAAGCCAATAAAATTTAAGATAAAAAAAAAGTGATTTTCGAAAGTGATCACTTCATCCAACTACACACCAAAAGGAGAAAGCAGTATATGTATGTGTTTTTATGAAGTTACATGTGTCGAAGACTATCGTTTTTCTATAATAAAATCAAAGAAGAATAATCTGGTCAGAAGGAAAATTATTCCATTTTTCTAACAAAATTCCGCGATATATTGAACTTCCAAATAAAATCCTAAGTAAAATATAAGAACAAAATGCACAAATTCACCGTTAGTCAACCAATAAGTTTTTTATTCATGAAAGCTGATTATAAATTTGTGTTATTATTTCTAATTATATCTCAAATAGTATCATTAATAACATAGTTGCGAATAAAAAGATCAAAAACGTACCTCAGACAACAAAATAAATGCGTATTCTTATCGGATTCTTCCGAATTGGAGATTAATGGGGACGTGATGAAATTAATAAACTTGAATATCATAATTACGTTATGATCGTAAGTATATTGTGTGTTCTCATATTATGCAAGATTTCAATGTCAGGTCAGTGTTCGTTTTAATCACTTCACCCGGGATTATCATAAGAGCGTTCAGATAAACTTTGATCTTATTTTCCCAAAACACTCAGAGCATTGTATTGAATAACATACATGACATGACATAGACCCACATTCGGGTTCATAGTGTTATAACACAATTTTGAGATCACAACGTGCGTGCATGTGCATCAAACAAAAAGAATTTGAAAAAATGACGTTGCGGCAAAGGAAAGGTGAAGGAAAAAACGTAAGACCTTTGTACATAGAGCAGTCATTAAAGACGGCGAAAATTAGTAGAAGGAAATCAAAAAAGAAAATAATATGATTAATTTAATGACTGGACCGTGTTATTCAAAATTGAAGTTAATTAGGCCACTTCGTCAGGTGTTATGCAATTACGCTGTATGACCCGCATTATTCGAAATGGTGCCACGTTTTGCAAGATCCATTATCCCACATCATTTAGATTTTTATCTTAAATCTTAAGTTTGATAAGTTGATGATAATGGAAAATGTACTCTATTTAATAAATAAAGAGCAATGCATAAAATATATAATGGATAGTAATTTCGGATATAACAACAATATTTCCTATTAGTCAAACAATTTACGTATGGCTTTTTTAACATAGTTCAAACATATCATAATAACTTGAAAACTATAGTTCTCCACTAACCTCTTTTTAGAATACAATTGCAATAAATATTGAATGCTTTTTGAAAGCCATGAATTGTATAGGGTATCTTTCGTTTGAGCCGCGAACTGAAAAAGCGAATTTTTTCACATATGTACATACGTATATTTCCGAAAATACCATCACAAATTTGCACTTATTCTTATGCTATAATATGCACCTTTATTTTTTCAATACACATATTTATATCTCCACAAATATTCTTTAAGAAAATGTTTACTTCTTTCTGCATACTGTCAAACTGAATTAACGATCCACAAATAGTGTTCGAGATGCACAAACTTACGAACAAATGCACGAGAGAAGGTAAAGTATTGCTTTCATGGGCTTGTGAATGAGGAAGTGCTGAAGCGAACTTGTATAGTTCCCAATTTTGGTCCATACATTTAACCTTCATTAATGAATTTGAATTTAAAAGTCGAATTTTCTTCTTGGATAATTTTACAAAGCGGGAGTGCTTATGAAATGTTCATGATATGTGTATATGCGTATAAAACAGTGAATTCCCATTGTTTCCAAGAAGATTAGTGTACTAATGCTTGTTTCAAGCATGAAGCTAAACATATGAAATTATTTCATTTCCTCCATATGTATACGATGGCGGTTGAATTCTTCTGCAATATTTTGCGTTACGCCTGGCATTGTATCTACACCCAGTCAGACAAACATAAAAAAATTTAAAATCTTAATTTTTGTATTTATGAAATATTGTTGTTTACATGGTATGATACATGATTGCGTGGATATAAAACACAGTATAAGTAAACAGAAAAACAAAACTGGTCAATTAATCCCTCATGCATGACAAACCAGAACATATGTATCTCAAAAATTTATAAACATTTCCTTCTTGGGATGCCCTGATTATAGCAGGAAAAAGTATGTACATATATAGTATGTGCATAAGTTTCTTTACCCAAGTGCAAAAGTAAGTTTAGTTTTTTTTAAAGTTTAGTTTTAGGTAGAATAGGTTTTTTATTTAGTCGTTTTCTTTTTTTATTTTTAAGTTAGGTTAAAATATACAACCAAGAATTCCAAGTTTTTTAAAATTTTCTCGGAGGAATTATAAAAAAAATGTAATTAGTTTTAAGCAATGAATTTAAAAAATGCAAGAGGCCGAAAGGCATAAATAAAAACACCTAGATTAACTTAGAGTACTCGTGAAGAGTCAGTAAGTTAGAAATAAGATCTCTAGATTATATTGGTAAGCTAGTTTTAAGTATTTTTCTCTAGCAATTAAGAAATTACGTTTTTCTTTGGAATAAAAATGCATTGAAATCTAAATCTAAATAAAAGTGCAAAAGTCAAAAAGAAAAGGAACGGGAAAGGGGAGTTTCTCATAATTTTCTATGCAAGGCATTACTCTATTTGATTTAAAGATCAATTGCCTTTGCTGGGCGCTGAAATGAATTCAAATCACAAACTCTTTAGACGTCACTTAATCAGATAGTTTTTCTTTTCACATTTGTGTGCATGACTGCAAGCAGATTTCACAATGCAGAACGTAACTGCAAAAACTTTTCACTTCGTTAAGGATATTAATTGTTCATAGCTTAGTTATGTTTTTCCAGAAATTTAATTACATTTTTATATAATTTGTAACACGAAGGTGGATTTGAAATTGCGTAACCACGTGACACTTAATGCAAGAAATTCACTAAGCATGAGAAATGTTGATACATTTAGAATAGTGGCGTTATTAATGGCGAAGTTGCACAATATTATATGCTCTGTAATTTCCGATTCCGAACCAGCCAAAATATGCACTCGTCAACATCGGCACACTAGTGAACACAAATGGAGGGAAACGCCCAATGAATGTGTTGCCTTATAAAATGGTCCTTAAATTTCAGATTTGTATTCTGACAGGTATCACCATCTTAAAACCTTTAGGTTCATCGAAATATGAAAATCAACAACCAACCAATAAAATCATGTGAATTAAAATCTGACTGAACTTATTTCCAAACAATGTTCATGATAGTTACTCCCACATCAATCACCAAACAAATTAAGGTTAAGTTATATATTAAATTAACCTAATTAGTTTTCTGCCATATGAATAAACAAACTACAGAAATCTTCAAAATTTACTATTCACCCATTACATTAATATCTTTCGAAAGCGGTGACTGGCTAGCTCAGATTCGTTGTCACTCTTTGAATTTCCAAGTTGTTTGTTGAAAGTTTTACACAGCGGGGCAAACTAATAAAATGCCCTAAAATCTATGTATGTGTTTTTAAGCTGATTTTGATGAATAGCTGAATGACAATAAGCTTAAGCTAATTATTACATCGCTTTGAAATTCAGTTAATGACGAGTGGGAAGAGTAAACTGCAGTGACATCAGTGAAGTGTAAAATGAGTGAACTTTAAGTGGACACACAATCCTTAGATACATATATATGTCAAGAATATTGCCCTCACCTAACTTGATTTTACAAATAATTAAAAAGCTATTGTGTATGTATACATATCTTCTTTAAATAACCTCAATGATGGGCTCTGTATTGAAATCGGCTCGCTATTATCTGATATCGTCCCATATTCCCTTATAATATATAACAAAAAAGCCGGTAAATGTACATGCGTACTGCGGCATTCGACAGGTATGTAGTTAAACACAAGAGCACATTACAACAATAAAAATAAATTTTTTTGGAAAATGTTCAGCTCACGAATGTTGTTCCCTTTCATTTGCCTATGTTTACATTAACATGACAAATGTACATAGTTTATGGCAGGTGATAGTTGAGTGACAGTGAAATCGCAACAAAAGAAGCAAAACTGATCACACTTTATGCAGGTTTTCTATTTACTGAAATCAAACGAGCCCACACTATTTGCCAATAATTTTTGCAGTTTAAAACAATGCAGCGGGAACATTATGTTTAGTTCACTCAAGTATTATATTTCACGTTTCTCCGAAGGAAGGAAGCAGTGTGTGATCACTTTCTCTTGGCCGTGACACATGGTTGCGTATGCACTGTGATCAGTTTTCACGGCTTACACAAAATTTGTATGTGCTAATTTTCACCATTTCAAACGAAAACTTATAGACAGGCTTGCTTACCTTCATCGTGCAGACAAATGTTCCAATGAAATTCAGTCGATCGTGGTATAATCCTTTTTAGTTAGTCCAAATCCAGGTAATAAGTTAAATCGAGTTTGAGTAATCCACAATACACTATTACGTCAAAAACCAGGCAATTTATTCGATGAGTAGTAGATCCAACTAGATATGCAGTGAACGCGACTTGCTTTGTGTATTCGAACAATTTCTCTTGTTACATCCCGTGCCTATGCTGCGGCGTCTTAAAATCGTTTGCATCAATATCTTACAGAGACTCGTGGTTTTAAAAGAAATACCACTCTCAGCTCTTAGTTAATTTTGGATGTATGCTCTCTTTTGCCCACCACTTCTTTATTATCGCACAACACTCGCAGCTGAGGGAGCTTGGAACTTGTGCGTGCGAATGTTGGTCCCAGAGAAAGGCCCCCACCTTGTAGTAGCTCTCTCATACTTCATACCCTATTGATATGTTTTTTTGTGTCGTCTTTTTGTGGCGTCGCTCGTCGACGTCGCTGCTACTATGAAAGTGAGAGGTCGCGATGGCATAAGTATGATGCAGAAAAACAAACCAAATCAAAGTATGGGGTAGTATTACATAGTTTTGATAATGAATCCGTGCTTGGTTGTTGGAGCTGCATTGATGCATGTTCATGGCTTCGCTACTGCTACTTGTGGTTGATTGTATTTTATGTTTATATCAGTATTTATTGATCTATCTAAATGAATTGTATTTTGTTCCTGAAGGAAGCAGACTTGAAATGTTTTTCATTATATAACTGTCCAGAGATTTTTATTTGTTCAAATCACCTGCAGTATACATATGTATGACCTATATGGCCGACGGTTATACTTAGACGGTCCAATGAATTGGATTTTTCTTTCAGTATTGATCAATTTGGTACAAAATTTCAAGGATATCGAGCAAATGAATGATTTGATTGAATTCTTGTAACACGTTTATGATGTGCAGCGGGTTGATGGTTGGCGAGACGTTATACACACACTTAAGGCAGAGAAAGGATGATGATTGATGGATGTATTAATTCGTTAAATGACCTAATACATTGCATAAAATCTACAACAATCATGTTTAAAATGAACGATAAGGAATATGACACAATAATCACAAGTTAAATCAGTTGATTTTATTTTCCAATGGTCTCGATAACATAAGCAATGAAGTAAATTATGTATCAAGACCAGAGCAGGTCTTACTAAAAATTTAAGCTGTTATCTGTTGACAATTTGATTTAAATGATAGGGCATGCAATGAACTACTTAAGATCCAAGTATTTTATACACAAGTGTAATAATCACAAGAAGTCAAAGAGTTGCAGGGACAACTTTTTGCGCCACATGAGTAACATAAATACATATACATACACTTAATAATGGTTCATAGGTTCATAGCAGTCAAGTGACAGACAACTAAGTTAATACAAATTCAAACTCGTTTTAAACCATTTTCCAAAACTGTTTTTTTATGCTAAACGTTTCCGTTCCGTATTCCCAAAGTTTGTTGATCTCTCGTTTATGGGAACTGTTTAATGAAAGATATTCATTCATTTGATGAACTAGGCCGCCAGCCGTTTTTGTAGGTTAATTTTGTTTATGCTGCGTTTTATGGCTATAAGTTGTCAGTGCGGTTCTGATCATAGTTAATAACATCAATAATTTCAGTACTTGTTTTTAATTGCATTTCTCTCTCCCTTAACCTTTTGTAAAGAACTTTGAAGCATAAATGGATTCATTGAGTTTATGCTCAGTGAATAAAAAATCAAATTTCGCTGTTAGCGCTCTATACGCTGAGCATCGATATAATAATAATATAATAATAATAATAATAATAGTATAGTAATAATATAGAAGTTCAACAATATTACCGCGGTAGTGACACATAAGTTTTTCCTTAAAGGCTCAATATCTAGTTTCATTACACTCGAGTCGGATGTTACTCATGACACACAATTGCAAGATTAGACACATTTGAAATGGTCGACAAATTCCAAAAGGCGGTATTCAGTTGCCGAATTTTCATTTTGAGCGAAATAGTTAAGGCCAGACTGGACTAGAGTAGACACTTTATTACATTTTATTACCGATTCCTATTACAAAATATTTGCTATCATCAATCACTTCAATTAAATTAAAAATTATATTTTTCTTCAATCTCAAAGGTTAATATTTTTGACGCATTTTGTTTTTTAAACTTTTAAAAAATGTTTTACTAGCTAAATATTTTTTCAAGTTTGTTTAAAACTGATCTACAACAATCTTGACTGAAAATGTGTTTTGAAACATAATATGCATAGAAACTATTCAGGGAAAATATAAATAAAAAATTTTGGATAGACATTTTTTCAAACATTAATTGTTTGTTACATAAATTGAATGAAGAAATTAGGTAAAGATTTCGTTTTCCTAAATGATTTAAATCGTAACTAAAATTTTATAAAAACGAGGATACTTTCTCTTTTACGTATTACGTTTAGTTTATAAAACCAAATACTAACTCTGTATGTCTGTATGTTTAAAATAGTTTAATTTTGTATTGGATGGACACAAACATTAAACGGAAGCATCTCAACTATTTGATTCATTTGAAATTGTGAACATAATACGCACAATATTAAACAAATTGCATATCTGGGAATATATAAACCAATAAAGTTACTAAATAATTTGATAGAACGTACGATAGTCGTTTCAAAAACAGTCAACTAAATAAATTCAAATATAAGGTACGTAATATGTATGACGCCCTGGGTTACACGCTTGTGCGTTAACTTCTGCATCGAAAATTGAAAAGAGCAATAGCATGCATAAAACTAACGGTTGCCATGCCCTGATTCATTGGTTCCTGTAATACTCCGAGTATTCAGTATGCGCGTGTACACATACACACATTTTTAACAAAGCATAATAAAAGCGCCCAATATTAAAAGTGCCCTAAAGTGCCCAGTAATACACTAACATCACGTCTATATTATATACTTGTGGATGATTAACATCTACATATATCCTATTTTCATGAAAATAAGTATCACAGCTTAAGGAGATATGGTAGGATCGAAACCCACATTCTTATTTGCATGAGTTATAACTTCTACAAAATACAAAACAGAAATTCAAATGCCTGTTCACTGCATGCACCTGCCACAAGTTTAAAAACAAAACTAAGGTATGCGGAAATACTTCACTTAAGCCCGGAAATGAAAAAGACTTAAAAGTATGCGTACACGAATCCTCTTACAATCTCTCCCAATCCATTCATACTATTTGTAGTGAAAGTCAAGTCGTCTAAACCAGTCCTGGTCTCAAACATTGATTTGGTGCACATATTGATGATGAAAATCTATTGCTCTCATTTAAGCATTTTTTTCTGGACTTCCCAAGATTCATTTTATTGCGTTCGTGAGTGACATCGAAATAGGAGGCAATTTTCTTTAAACTCTTAAATTTCTGCAAAATAAGAAATTTAGACTACGTAAATATACATCTATTCACATAGAGTATCTCCATTAAGTTTCCCAACTTGCTGAGAGATCATAAGTCGGCAATTAGGTATTTCAGATGTTACATATTGCAGTGCTGCTATTTTGTCAAATGAAAATAATGAACCACTGGTGACCTCATTGCTAAGTTGTTTAACCTCGAGGCATTGAACCATAAATGAGATTCACTTTTTTATGAACCGACCATAACATTTCGGTCGCAAGGTAATTTAATGAAAATGGCTCAATATTTAATAAAGTGGAAAATGTAACCTAACCAATTCTTCTGAGGTTGGCGAAGACCTGCATTTTTGACATCGTTGCATGATGTTTGGAGGCGGTAATGGGTGGCATTTTTTCGCATATAATAAGTTATTTAAGTTTAGCGTGACTCACAATAATACTTCAAATTTGTCCAAGTCTAAGTTGATTGTTCATTTAAATTCATATGATCTTCAAATGCGAAAATTGATAAATTGAATTAACATTGATTTTGAAAACGCATTGGTAAGACTAGCAAACTCGTTTGTACTTGTATTTTGTTTTACAAACTATTGCTGTTGTGGTTGCTTGCACTTAACCATAAACTTTAAGTTTTACTTGATGATTTAAGACCTTAATGCGAAATATATTTATAAATCCAACTTTTTATTAAGCTGGCGGTTGTTAAATTTTACAAAATTAGTTCCTATTACTCCTGAATACAATTCACACGATTCACGGATTTTTTAAGGTTTTTATTATATACAAATCATCCAGATCAGAGCGTTGCTATATAACACTGCACCGATAATTGTATATGTACATACAATACTTGCTGAGTGTGTCATGAAGTCTGCACAATGCATTCTCAAAAGATTCTTCCATAAAAATATGTTCATAGGAAACGCGGCTTCAAAATTAAACACAACTATGTCAAAAAAATATTCTGATATTCGCTTTACGAATATTAAATGGTTTTTACCGTATTCACTCAGTAAGCTTAATATTTATTGAGTATTTTTCAGTCACTGCCCTTAAATAGTATTGATTTCCAAGTATACCAAATTTGACCTACGAAATCGGGCATTGTTCGAATGTTATGACAAAGAGACGTTTGGGTGAAAAAGGAATCTAATCATCTGAATCAGATCTGTTGTATTGTGTTGTAGCAATTCGCAATAATTAGTGATATAATCCGGATCATTGGACATAATAAAATAATTATATAATAATAATAATTAAGTTGCACTACAGCCCACAAGGGACCAGGGCCTAGCTACTACAACAATTACTCGTGTTGTGAGTGCTAATATTATGTTAATGGACCTACAGTTTTTTGCCGACTCCGAGTGGCGAGATGCTTTTCATAAGCAACTGATACTCTTTGAGTGTTGTCAGCAACTCGAAAGAGGTGGTGCAGTGAAAAAATGCGAGGTGTCCCGCCCGGGAATCGATCCTAGACTTTCTGCGTGGCTGTCGACGCACTTTCAACTAAGCCACGGCGACCATAAATTTTTCATTTTACGAATAGCAAAAATAATTAAAAAATCATTACACGACCAGAGCATATTGCTCGTTAAAGAGCCTTAAAGTTGAATGATGTGTGTCTAAGTGAGATTGCTTCTCAACATAAGTGCAATAAATTAAATTTTGTGTGGACATTATATAAACTAGAATGAGCCATAATGCATGCATGTCAATAATGCGATATACCATAGTGCTAAAGTTATTAATTGTTCTTATAATGCTTATTGATTTTTAAATTTCTCTACCAAGCGATCAATCTCTTCCTTTAAATGCTTTAAATGTAGAATTTAAATCAATTTCTCAAAAAACAAAATACATAAAAGCCACATTCATACATTAACCTTAAGTACTTATCGAAAGCATTTTGTTATTTGTTTTTACATTTTGGAGTTTGTCAAAGTAAAAACTGATGCTAGAAGGAAGTTTCTAACTATCCATAAAAAGTACGCATAACATATACAGACAATATTAAAAACCCCAAAAGGAGACAGACGGACATGTATAAAAAATACAATATAAATGTATCTTTAAATGATCTGCACAGGTGCAAAATTTTGTCACCCACCAATGAAGTTTAAATTTTTTATAATAATCGAAAATTCAAATAACAAATACTTCCACCGTGGAAAAACGTAGTTGGAAAATGGGTATAAATCAGCTTTATTGTAAGCAAGTCATAAGCTTGCTCAATGCATTTAGAGCAGTTTGATGCAACCAATATACCTTTCAAATAAATGCAGATATATGCAAACTAATAAAACGTTTGTTATTTGCATAGGCAGCAAGGTCAAGCATACTAATTTGCTTTCAGTTCATTGTTTGTCAAAATTTAAATACATACATTTTTATATACGTATACATATGCCGAAACGAATTAGGTAAATTATTGATCGAACTTAAACTAATATTAAGAGCTTGTCTTCGTATGTCCACTACTTAATGAATAGGAAATTAAACACCCTTTTTCATATGTAAAAATATATTGGATTCAGTATCTACAGTAAATTTAATAGTTTCCTTTTTATATTTGCTTTTTTTAGGTATTACATGAGTATTATTAAAACAAATTATTATTTATTTGGAAACTTGTTTAAGTCATATACTTCTTGTGAAATTTTATTTTTCAGGATAAGTTCATTAAGTAATAGTATGTCTATTAATTTACTATGACATGCGATGCTAAAATGTCATTCGAATTTTACTGATTTGCGAACTCCATTGTGGTCGTAAACCTTTCAAATTCAACAAATTTCGCAAGGATCTCCAAAACCAAAATTATGTTGAAAAATAACAATCCTATTCACAAATTGCGAAATGACTATTGTGAATTCAAACAAAGTCGAAATAGCGAACATAAAGTAGTAGTGTACATTAATATTACTTTGTGTTTTCAATGAAAACTGATTTTACAAAAAAAGTAACAATCAGGTAAGCCAGGATAAGCCTTCTTCGAACATATTCCAAGACTTTTTGCTTATGGATGTTTTTAAAAGAAACGGCACACCAAAAGATTAACGAGAAAAATGTTGCACAAGAAAAGACGAAATTCTTCAACATGGATAGAAAAATATTGTATTCTTGAACGCGCCCTCGAGATATGATCACCATGGTAGCAGGTACATAAACGAATCCTTTATGGATAAAAAATTCAAAATTACGTGTGAATTTAGGGGGTGTGAACAAGTTGTAGGCAATAATGTGTGAAGTAGAAAGTAAGAACCGAGAAAATAAAATACGTAGTCCGTAAGAAGTTTTATTAGTTTATATTTTGTCGTAAACTTGTGAGTAAAAATGTAAGTAATACATATAAAATAGGTTTATTTCGCTTTGTACGTTGGTAATAAATACAAATTGAAACTAAACTGGCGTGAAAAGCATGAAGTGCTGATAAAGACTTAAACAAAAAATTAAATATTTTCACTTAGTGTACATACGAGTATTTATTCACTTTAATGTTGAGTCCTTCGCCTGCTTAAACAGAAAACTTTATAATTCACAGTCTGTTCTCTGTAAATAGAAGAATACTTGTTTTCTTCGTTAGTTAGAATTTAGTTTTGTACAGAAAAATATTACAACCTGTCAATATTTACATATCATACTAAATTTCTCTCTTCAAATGTTAACTTAATAACTGTAACCTGAAATATGTAAGGTATGTGGCCCAAGAAAAGAAATGCTTGAGAAATAAATGTGAATTGTGTAATCCACATAATAAGTCTGGTTAATTCGGAATATATGTTTTTTATTTATTATATAATTATATTACTGTATATTTTTTATTTAAATTTATACAAACGTTTTTTTTATTATTCCACATCACTCAATAAGTTCCGAAACTGACAGAAAATGCATATTATTTTTTGGAAGTAGAAAACATTCAAATGATAGCTGTAAAATTTTCATGACAATCTGATTAATAGGTAAGTAGTTACAATTCTTCAAGTGACGCTACTTTTGCGATTTTTAAAACAATGGAAAAACAGAATTTCGTGTATTGATTAAATACAGCTTTTTGATGGGAAAAAATACCGGAAAAGTTCGGCAATGGTTTGAAAAGTGTTACAGGAACTCTGCACCTTCAAAAACAACTATTTATTGGTGGTATGCTGACTTTAAACGTGGCCGTACAGACACCAGCGATTCTCTACGCTCTTCAAAGCCAATTAAGTTGGTTGCACCTGAAAACGTCAATAAAGTAAATTTTGTGTTTTGGAAAACCGCAAAGCGAAATTACGTGAGATAGCTGACATCTTAAAGAAGGCAGAGTGTTCTTTATTTTGCATGAACATTTGTCCATGGGAAAGTTTTTTTCGAAATGTGTGCCGCGTTTGCTCACAATGGAGCATATATAACAACGTATCGATGATTCTGAGATCTGGTTGGAGGTGTTTCGCCAGAATAAACAGGACTTTTTGTGCCGTTACGTAACAATGGATGAAACATAGTTCAACTACACTGCAGAATCAAAGCGGCCGTCAGCGGAGTGGACAGCAGCCTGTGAACCACGCCCAAAGCGTTCAAAACACAAAGGTCAGTTGGCAAGGTTATGGCATCCGTATTTTGGGGTGCGCACGGAATTTTATTCATCGACTATTTTCAGAAAGACAAAAGAATCAACAGCGAATACTACACGACATTTTTGGTGTATTTGAAGAAAGAAATCGCAAAAAAACGTTCCCATATAAAGAAGAAAAAAATTCTCTTTCACTAAGAGAGTTGGCTACCATGGCTAAATTGTACGAGTTGGGCTTAGAATTGCTCTGCGCTCACCGTATTCTCCAGATATTGCCCCAGCGACCTCCTCCTCTTTTCAGACCTCAAAAAGATGCTCCCGAAAAAAATATGGCTCGAATGAGGAGGTGATCGCCTAAACTGATACCTATTTTGAGACCAAAGATAAATCGTTTTATTAAAAAGGTACGCAATTTTAGAACATGGTCGCCGTGGCGTATTGGTAAGTACGTCGACCGCCACACAGAAAGTCTGAGTTCGAGTCCCGGACGAGACACCTCGCTTTTTTCACGGCACCACCTCTTTCGAGTTGCTGACAACACTCGAAAAGTATCAATTGTCTATATCTATGTTGGTTCCTTTTTACTCGTGAGAGGACAGTAGCACGCACAACACGAGTAGTTGTTGTAGAATCTAGGCAATGGTAACTTGTAGGCTGTAGGCTTGAAGGCTCAATTATTATTATTATAATGTTAGAGCGGCGTTGGACACAATCACCCGTGAAGGAAATTATGTTAATGAATAAAGAAGAATTTTATCTAAAAAATGTGTTTTTTTTCGGTTAATTCCACAACTTATTGAGTGATGTGTTATAGTTTATTAGTTAGACGTTTTGGAAATTAATATTACTTCGGATTTTTCCACATTCACTTTCATTTAAGTATCAGCACACAAACCCAAAAAACATTTATTCAAATTTGTTTTAATTATTGTATACGCTGGAGAGAATAAGACTGATATTATGAACTGCTTGCGTAGTTGGGACATTTAAATATATACCATAGCTTCAAAACTTGGCTCAGATTGCAGCAAATACACTAAAGTGTTCGTATAGCTTTGATAGATTTTCAGATATTGCAGAATTTTCAGAAAACTTGTTTCGGATTAATAAAGACTCATTTATCATTCAAATTGATGTATCAAAGTTTACCAATAAATGTGTTTTGTCCTAATAGACCCTTGTCTGTTAGCCCAGACTCTATGTATGGACAGTATGGAGAGACTTGCAAATTAATCCTTTACCAAACGTTTCGCATTCTTATGATTGATGTAAATATTGCGAGACGTTTACTGATTTTTTTTCACAACTATTAATATCGGTTTTCTCAATGTAAAGAGCTAAAATATAGTAAGTATACTTACTATGCTTGGAACCATCTTTATCAAATGTCAATTTTTATACAACGAGAGGTATGTGGCCTCGGAAGGCTTTATTACTTGGCAAACATAGAAAAACAGCGGTAGTGGTAATTTAGGGTATTCATTTCTTATCTGGGCATTCGTACCACCTGAACGTTTTTCTTTTCCATTTAAATAGACAAAACTGTAATATCGTTTAAAGACATGAATTATTAAATGCTGATTGTCTTTATTTAGCTTGCATGTTTAAAAGGGTCCAACCCTTTCTAAATCAACTGGTCTTTCAGTTTTCCACATTATTGTGATGTATTAGAAATTACGGCTATTCATGAAGCCCTTTACTGGCTATTAAAGAATAAAATATCAACATTCACACCGACAGCTAAGCTGCAGTAAAAATGTTCGAATCGCACTTAGAAGAGCAAGATCTCAAAGCTCGTAATTAGCAGGGCATATGATAGACGGAAAAATCTCTCTACCTGCCTGTAAGCAAATCCAGAAGAGCAGCCTAAACAGGAATGATTTGGGAAGTATGGGAGAAGTTTTTATTGAATTATGGATAAAGAGGAGGATAAATCACTCTACGATCTTCTATGCATCTGTCTTGCAGTTGCGTTCATTTCCCCTCTAAGAAAAATCACCCCTAAAACTACGTCTCTAAGTCTCCTTGCGTTGGATTACCTCCGTTCAAATAAGGATCAGAATACGAGCGGCAACTTCACCTGAAGTGAACAAATGCAAAATATGTACGAGTTGGTTTCGCGGCGCTCTTAGGAGCCAGGTAGAATATTAAATCTTAGCTTCTTATGTGGTTTTTAGTGTCAATACAAATTATTAAATTTTCTTATTGGCCACGATTGACCGATAAGGAAATAGCTTATTATAGATAAGAAGAAAAAAACCATGTCTATTTTTTATCTTTAGTGTTATATTTGGATTGCATTTATGAACATAGTACTAAGGTACACAATTATAGGTCACCTGATGGAATCGTTAACATAAACATACCTGATCACATAATTTTACTGCGCATATCCTCCCCTAGCTGCAGGCTGATTAAATACAGATTTTGCTCTGAAAACAAAAATTTAATTGGTTACGAAGCAGGTGTTGCCATCAAACGTTAATGGCTAGCTACCGCTGCACTTTACATCTGAGGATCTTTTATGAGAAAACATTGTTTTCTTGTAGAGTGTTCTCTTCTTTTTCTGTTAAGATCTTTTTTTTCGAATAACTTGTTTCAATAGGGAAAATAATACCCGATTTGTTGACACTAGGCCCCCCGAAAGTTGTATGTTGCCTTGTCTATTAGAGACTGTGACATGTTGTCTCATACCAAGACGGTGACATAACACAATTATTGATTTTATTCTCTAAAACTATCATATTCATTTAATATTTGTGATTTAGTCACGAGCTCGACCTTCTAAAATTAAGCTGACATCCTTCAAACGAGCTATGCCTCGGTGGTTTGCATGTTGCATGAATGTCCTCATCATTATGACATCTGATTCGTATATTTAATGAGACCCTTAGCAAATAATCAACCTAAAAGTTTTGGTAATCTGTATATATTATAAAATAAAGCGACCAATTTTATGTGTTTGTAATTATTTTTTAAACTGTTCTTCTTCTTATTTTGATTTTGTTTTGTGGAAACATATCATATCATACATTTACTATAACAACGACGGCCCGTTTCCATTTGCAGTTCACCGGATGCAACATATAAAATAAAATAATAACATATTGAATGCTGGACAACTTTGCATTGAAATTTTTAACAAAACCAAATGATCCTTAAATAATACTTCAAAAGAGGATGTATTTAGGAATTCACTTTCGACGTGTCTCTTGAGCTTCCCATTATTTTATAGAGAAATTTAAGAATGTTTTAAAAAGTTTATTTACAGAATACTTCATGAAATAACAGTAAAAATAAGTGAACTAATACATTCTTACGCCCTCTTTTTGTGTGACAATTCCTACCGATTCCAAGAAATAAAATTTTCCTTTTCAATGGTTTAAATACAATATTTCAAGTGATTTTATTTCTATGGAAAACAATGCTATTTATGATATTCTCAAAAGGGAAGCATTATTTGTACTTCGAAATTTCCATGTTTATACCTATTATTAACTTCGGAAGTGCGTTAACTTCCCCCTCTTCGCTGAAGATGCAAATACCACTTAGACAGTATGATTCATGATGTAAACATACATACGAACTTCATTCACAATAAAAGATTCTCTTAAATATCTTATTTAAATACAACTTCTTGAATACATTTAACGGGCTATTACACATTTTTGAGATGGCATTAGCGCAAATTTGTGGTCAGTTAAAGTCAACTTGTTAAATTTTATCACGAAGATTGTGCTATGCTACCTAGCATTTTGTTATTTATAGCTGACTTAAAATTCACCTTCGTCTATCTTTAAACTGCCAAATGTTTGTAGTCGATAGTCAAACGAATATACATTTAATTGACAAGGAACATCAACAAATTTTAAAAGTGGAACATAAAAGTTTTTTGTTTTAAATAAGAAGTGCATTTAGCTGGTGATAGCAATCCCAAACGAAAAGAAGAGTTAGTGAAGTAAATGAGAAAATTAGTTCGGAGTACAAATCAATACTGTGAACCTACAAAAATATTGTGAAATCAGAACTAACAGCATAAGAAAGTTTTACAGAAGCCAAAAAAGACGACGCCAATGGAAGATCATGGTTTGTTACCATTGTGCGTAAAGGCTCGTGAAAGTAGCATTCAGTGCATTCGGAAACAAATAGTTATGTAGTTATGTTTCCAAAGTCAATTATCAAATGATTGCTCTACGATCAAAAGCATCAAATTAGACAGAAAACAAATGAAAAATTGGTTTTTCTTTCGAAGAATCTCTACGATCAAAAGCATCAAATTAGACAGAAAACAAATGAAAAATTGTTTTTTCTTTCGAAGAATCAAGGCTAAAGCTGCCTAACCTACCCTAAAAACTGCAGGAGGACAGATAGAATGAAGTAAATTGAAAATGCATTATAGTCCTCTGGGTAAGCGTTTTTAGTGACAATTACAGATTTTTATGTTTAAAAGTAATATTTTTATTTTTTATATTCCTTAGGATAGAAAGTACTAGATAATTGATAATATTTTATTTAGGAAATATATATTATTTTATTAATGAGTTGGGCTCTCCAAATTTAATTAAGTCAAAAAGAATATGTCGACAATTAAGAAACTTAAATTTACTATGAAGCGTCAAGAGTCAGTTGAAGACCTAATAAATTTACTTATTCTGTTTCGAAATAAAAATACCTACCTGTGTCAATGTCAGCCGAAGTGCAGCAAAAGGCGACCCAAATTGTATTAATTACATGTTTCTGAGAAGAAATACAAAAAAGCTAAATCCTACACCAATTAAGCATTATTCTTTAATAAATTTTTCTGTAAAAAAAGGTTTGCTAACGTGACCGACCGCATGCGAAAAATTTCAACATTTCAAATATTATATATCACTGAAAGATTCAAATCACAGAAGAAAACGAAAAACAAATATCTTTACAAAAAATTTGCGGATTTTAAGACAAATTCGGAAAAAAAATTAAAACAAAGTCTATCCAACAATGTCAATGATTAACTTTCAACAGGTTGACAACTGTTAATGACGACTTTACCCATTTATTTAAGGTTATTTATTATAATTTGACTAGTAAAATGTGTACATATTTTCATCAAACTCTTACATATTAGCAGATTTTCGCCTATCCAGCTCGTATTACTAAAAGTAGGCAAAATGAAATGTTCGAAAAGGGATGTTAATTGGGAAGAAGGTAGCAGTAAAGAGTTTATGCCTAAAATGTTCTTTCGAATTCCCCCACGCAATATTTGTTAACCTATTACTTGTTTCTCACCAGGTACCATTGATGAGACGATTAATAAATATGCACTTTAAGTACACTCTAAATCGATATTAGTTGCAGACAGGTTAAAAATCATCTATAAAAAGCTTCTAATTTAACTGATTTAACAGATTTAAATTGCACTTTATCTACACTAGTGTGGAGTTAACTTCTTTAAATCCGGTCGATTATAAAATATTTCCGCTATTTATTTTATTTTGTGTAGTGTTATTTTTGGGTCATATATATATTTATTTCAATTGCGCCTAGAACTATACCACATATTTGAAAAGATCAATTAAAGGGAAATTATGCTTTTGTTGCAAATGGTATAATGATTCTATATTACGATATTTTACACAATATGTTTATTTAGTGAGTGGTAAAATAAACACTTAACACCCTATGCCCGAAAAATAAGAAAGTACTTAAAAAACTGACCGTCACCAGTTTTGTTCAAAAATATGTTTTTGCATTTTTCGCTTAGAAAAGGAACAATTCAAGATATCGCTGTAGCTAAGAAAAAATACTATAGTAAATATTGATTAAGTAAAAAATATCACTGGTTATCATTAAATGCAGTCTGCGTCTTGGTTGGTAAAAAAATGTTTTCATATTCTTTCTTTTAGGGTTTGAACTGAAAATTTTCCTGGATCTCGAAAAAAAACTTTAAAAAAATTCACAATTTTTTTTTTCTTGCAGATATTTCCTTGCATTATATATGTACATATATAGTAAATATCACTGTACTGCAGCCGTAAGGAAAAGGAAAAAGCTCCTTAGACATAGTGATATAAAAATGCTAGGATCGGTTATTGGTTTTTTTAATACGGCAAAGGGCTTAACGAAAAGAAAATTTGTCCAACGAAAATATAAAACCTAAATATAATTATAAAACTAAATGATAATAAGAGTACTATATAGTATAGTATATAGTTGGATACAAACAATTACAATATTAACAATACAATATAAACGAGAACGAAATCTATGTTTTCCAGGTATATTAAATGTGAAATTCAAATTTCACACATGCATTCAGTTAAACAAGATCTATTTTTTATAATAAATTCAATATTTTCAAGAAAAAAACATGTTAACATAAGCATGTTATAATATATTACTTAATAATATCGTGAGCTTGGTGTTAGAAGGTATAACCTGTATCTGGAATATGTCGAACGAACATTTGAAGCTGGCCAATAAAATCCAAAAAGGGAAACACGGTTTATTTGTTTAGGGATGTAAGTATCGGTATATATATATATAATGAAGTCACTAATCTCACATGTGTTGCTTGCCTGTCCAAAAGGACCTTTTATACCTTCAGATAAGTTGTGTCTAGCTCAAATTCGATGGCATGGATTTCGTTTTGAAGAACAGTAGAATTTTTTATGGCGTAACTATTGTTAGGGTGCTGTCCCTATGATAACTGTCACGGACCAAGTGCCCAATGCTATTTGTGCATATTAAACGAAAAAATACTGAAATAATTTAGAGCTAAGAAATGAAAATGAAAGTAAGGATTACGTACTAGAAAATTGCAATTTTAAATAGAATATTCTTCATCACATTACATTGTTAAATTTTCTTTCCATATGTTAATTTTTGTTAGGTCTCATAATCGCCAAACTCCGAGATCTATTGCAATTTTACAAAATTCTTAAAATTTAATTACATACTATTTTTAACATCTGACATTTATCATTTTCAAGAGTTCGATCATCTCTCTTAAAACAAATTTTTTGTAAATTTAACACAGGCCCGAAGCGCCCTTGAAAAATAAACATATGAAGAAGAGAAATAGGAAATATTTTGTTTCGCCGCATATGTGTTGCACATTTTATTAATCATAGCGGCCCGTCAATACTCTTTGCTTTTCGCTACCTTCGTATTCTTCCTTGACTTTCTCTTTGTGCAAAAATTCAACCGATAAAACGTTTGTTTCCGTTGAGTCTCATATGTTACCACCGATTTCGTAACTGGCCAAAAAGAAATGAACACATGTTACAAAATTGAAACTCCGAAGAGAAATTCAGAAGAACCCAACTATAAATTTAGTACGTGGCTGCTTCACAACAGAATGAAAAAGAAAGTGTGTAAATAAAATGTGCACAACTCATTTATGTGTCGTTGTAGTGGTCTTTATTTGCACTTCCTCTTATATAAATTAATTCTGACTTATACGGTGAATATGTTACCTGTGGTAAACATTTAAATATGTACCTATATTAACAATACAACTGTGAACAAAACACACTGGCATCTGTGTCAAATTTTCGCGTTAAAATATTTAATAGTGTTTTTTTTTCTTTTCTAAACAACAAAAATTAAATTGTTTATCTTCTTTTTTAACAAAGCAATGAGAAGATGATTACAGCACGGTTTAGAAATAGGAAGAAAAAAACATTGGCACAAGGGTATATGAATTAAGAAAAATTAACAAAGATATTTTTCGATCTATAAATAATTGTTCAGTACTATTTCTGTTATCAATTGCTTTTTGTACTTTTAACAGGTTTTTAAATGAACAATACATTTATACTTTTGAATCTAGTCCTACAAATTAAACAAATTTATTTAAGTGGGACATCTTCGGATTAATTATTATTTTGTTATTATTTTTTTTGCTTAAAAAACGTTTGAGTTAGGTTAGAAAGAATAATTACTGTATTACAAAAAGTAATTTGTTTGTTGACCTGACTAAAATCCCTATTGGGCTTAGCCTTTTGTGGCACTTTTAAACAGTCCACCATGTAAGCGAAACCTTTCTTAATTGTAGAATCATCTGCCTAAAAATATTTAAATGTTTTTTGTTTGAAATTATTAAACTTAAAGCACCGAAACGAAACGTAAAATATCCATAAAAAGCGGAATGTGACAAAAAGTATACAGGTGACGTGAAGTATAATATTTAAAACAAAATAAATATAAAAACCTATTTTATGGCATTATTTTGGCATAATTTTCTATTAATCTGCTACTTCATTTTTAATTACAAGTATTGTTCAATTGTTCTTATTGTTATAAGAGTTTTCAATGTTATTAAGATCATTCTTTTCTCCATCCTCAAATGCTTAGTTTTTTATCATTTTACATACAACCGAGGATGGGATGCAAAGCCTACCAATTTTTGCACAGTTAAAGGTACAATAGTTTCTGACACTCTACTGCCTACTATACGAAAACTCACTGGCGCAAATTTATAGTCAGCGCCTATCAATTACTTTAAGTCACTATTAGTTGAAGCCACACTTAAGAGTTACCTATTAAATTAGCTTTAATTCGTAGACGGTTTTTAACCAAACGGAGATATTTGTAAAGTTTGCGTTGATAATTAATACTTTTTCAGCAACTCGAAAGTGGTCTGCAGTATTCAGTCCTGCATTCAAACTTGTCGAACTTGGGCCGTTTTGCGTAAAAGTCTACTTACCACGTTCGACTACGCAACGACAGCAAAATTTTCATACACACCTAAAATGTTACAATGGGATAGACAGAACCTCCGTATATAAACTCTGTTGCTTTTTGTTTTGCTAATCTTGGAAACATTTTAGGCACGCCGTTCAAATGGTAGAACACTGATAATATAAGGCTTAACTGATGCCCCACGATAAATTAAATAAGTAATATGCATGTCTTAAAGTGGACAAATAAATAACTTGCCTACTAAGAGTTAAAGGGGTATTTTGCTTCCTACCCATCTTAAGAGTAAATCTGTCGATATCTTTTCGTCAAGAACCACTCGGTTTGCAACGGTTTACCCTAGTTGTCGAAAAGGGTCCAGGCTTTCTACTGAGCTTTTGCTCTTGCTTTCTAAATAATACATTCCCATGCCTTAAAAGATATAACAATGGAAAACGTAAATAAAGAAATAAATGAAATATTGATCAGAACAGATCTGCAGAGCAGATGCATTTGTAAACAGTACAATATACACGTGGAAGAACAAAATCTCTATGAACCAAAAAAAAAATAACCTCGAATATGACCTAAGATTATAACTATGTTGCATAAAATGTCGAAAAAACAATGAAAAATTATTGTTCGAACACGGATTTTGTACTTTTCGTATATAACTATCGTGAGCTTTTCTTAAATCTTCGGCCAAAATCGAAAACAAACCTAGAATGGACCTCACGGTTTGAAACTTACTATGGTTATTTGGCCTAGGCTTAAAAGTTTTAATCAAAAATGTGGAGCAAAATTGTAAGAAAGTGCCTTTTAGTTACGTTCATCTTAATATTACATGATGCATATATAAATTATAATTACATACATATATATATAATTACTTAATTAGTTTTTCATCATTTTATGCGTTTTTTACTAGCTAAACAAACTGTGTGCACCCTACGTGCAAATACACACACAAATGATTGATGCGGATTTGTATTTAAGCACACACACTGATTTTTTTCTTATTTAGACATGCAAACAGATTTTTTCATTGTATGCCAACCTCTTTTAAGCTCATTCGTTGGTACTAACTACAATAAAATAGCTCCAAACTACTATGTAAGCAAAACAGCACCACAGTAACCATGATCGTTTCGTTGCATGCGGTATCAGTGACAAAACAACTTCTGGAAGTAGTTGCTTGGCTCTCTCGCTCCATCGGAATCGAAAAACAACAACAAACTCTGAGAGAACAAGTGATCACTGATCGGTACAAATTGTGTGATACTCGCTTAACAAAGATTTATTGTGTACTTAATTGTTGGGTTAACCTGACGTTGGTTTTCTTTTTCGCGACCTGAAAATACAAAAAATACGTACAAGCGTTGGGCCATGTCAGTTTTGTTTCAGTATTTTCGTATGTTTTTCTAAACTGTGATCTCAGAGCGTAGCGGTTCGGTTTTGTTTTTTTGTTATTTGTTTAAACAATTGTGGCATGCACGGTAAAGACTGAATCTACATCCTCAGTTTTTGACACTAGCCGTATACTGATCATAACATGTTTCCGACACGAAATTTTTTTGTACTGCTGATAGTATATGGAACGGTAGGTATCCAATGTGAGATGAGAATTTCGAGTAATTTTGCGCATATAGATTCGTAACTGTTGTTCCAAATGTGTTCTATTTAAAATTCTTTGAAAGCAAAAGGCGTATTAAAGGCAACACGTGCGCTTGCACTTTTACGTCAAACGCGTTTTCTTGTTTGTATAATCAAAACACCTGATAATTCGGTGATCGTTTTTATTAAATTTATAGTATGTACGTTTCTGTGTTCTGTGAAGCAATTAAACCTGAGTTAGCTGAGTGGATGGAAAAAAAGAAATGAGTTGTTTGTCGGCAAGTATGCTTTTTGAAATGTGGTTTGGACGCGGTTTCATGTCTTGTTTGCCTAATTTAAAATAAATTACAATACAGTGACTCAAGTAATTTAAGACACACGACTATGACAATTAACGTCTTTTTAAGTCTTGTCACTTACCATCTCTTTTAGTAACTTACGTTGTTAGGTAATTTTTGAATCTTAACGTTGTTGCTGAATTTTTAAGTAACCGAAAGGAAATGGATGACTTAAGCTAAAGAATAAAAATCTTTATGAGAATAAAACACTTACGTCTGCCTCATCTCAGAAAGTCAAACATTCAGAAACTCAACTAATCGGTCTGTCTGTTCGAGTATTTTCTCTAGTTACCTATAAAAAATTGACACATATGTATTTTACACAAAAATTCAAAAAATTCATGTGAACGTCGATGACCTAAAAAAAACAGTTGATAGTCATATTTGACAGCTGGAGAAGCTCACCAAACTTAAAAAAATCTATTTGAAAATAGTAAGGTGGAAAACATTGCTTGCTTCGTGTAGCCCTATTTCTTCAATAAGCTGCGAAAATTTCGCAATTTTTATGTACAATAATAATGACAACAGTAAGATATGTGTACGCGAATTGACCTGTTGTGGTATGACTTGAAAATATTTTCTTTCGTTAAATTTACTTGTTCTTATTGACGTTTTCGGTAATTTTCCAACCGAATGACATTTAAACAAATTAATTTTTTTCTATTTTTGTTCCTTTCGATAGAAAAAATGGAATCCGATCCTTTCGGAGTTAAGGAATAAGACTTTGAATTATTAAAAATACGATACTAAGCCATTTCCACGCGTTCTGATCAAACTAATAGCCAAATGAAAACTTTTTGTAATCGTTTGTGGAAATTGTGTGATGAATATAATTATGGCATTAGTTCTGCAACACTAAAATTTCTGCATGGGTGTATATGTATACACGGAGTATATGTGTCTTGTTTGCGCCAACAGAAGTTGATTGATAGAACGTATGACAAGTTTTATGATCACTAAACACTGTTATTTTGTCTTAGAACAAATGATAGCAAGGCCTGAACAGCAGGGACCTTATCGGTCGCTGTAATGAATGTATCTTCATTAACCATACATCATATGCACTTCATTTTCGCGGTATTACTAAAGATAGTTCTACGAGTTTTTTTTGTTTATATTAGCATATTTGTATGCAATATATTTACATTGAATACAAAAAATGGTTGTTAAATTAATCTTACACACCCCAGCCACTAAGTCAAGGTCACTGATTAGCAGAGCCGGTGTTGATCAACTCTTAACTTGAATCAGCCAATGTCATGATTATTTGATTTCCTCCTCAGCTTTTTTCAAATGCAATCGGATAATAAATATGCAAAAGAGGTTTTTTAGCTTGGGTTTATGAAACGTATGTGGTCAAACCTGTCGAGGTGTTGATAACTTATTTTACAGGCAGATTTTGATCGGTACGATTGCGGGGCATTCTATTCTTACTGTTTCCAAGCAAGCAATTTGCTTTCTGCAGTACAATTTTTAGCAAAAAAGCGGGCGAATACCTGCATTTTATATGCAGACATAACTTTTCGGCTTACTTTTATTGTTTGTTAGCAATCCGTAATAATTAAAGATATAAGCTGCAGTTAAAAGTACTTTATTATATTGAATTGTATTTATTTTGTTGAATTTATCGGTCGGAGCAGATTTACCATAAACTGCTAAAACTATTCGGTAGGGTTCAGCTGAAAAGAAAGAAAAAACAAAATATATATATATATATATATGTATAAATCTGAAGCATTTTATTAATGAAGTAACCTCTTAATTGATATCTAACTGAAGTCGCAAAGAGAAGATTGTGTACACAATGCATGCACCCTGATAGAGGAACTTGATAAGAATTTTCCCTCAACTTCTTCGGAGCATAATCGTACATTTGACATGCATGCCACTTTACTTCCATTGTTCCACTTATTGACTGCCTAGGAGAAGAGAATGTTTGCGGTGCCTAGGTATTAGACTGCACTTTCTCGATGAAAGGAAACTTCCCTCACTTCAAATTATAGTAGTAAGCATGCTAATCTGTCTCACAGTGATAACATAAGGCTCAAAAGTTTATTTTAATTACATCAATAATCAAAGCATTTAAGATAGTGTTAAGTGTTTGGCATACAGATTGAGCTGAGTTATAATGATGAGATTCTTAAACAAAGGTTGTTATTGTTTCGAATATAATTTTAAACAGTAAATTTTCACATCATCTTGTATGTTACTTCCAGATAAAGAAATTACAAGTACGAAAAGTTATTTCGTATGAGTAATCCATTCGTGATCCAGTAATCTCACTTTCGTTGTTGCCAAAAAGTAAGATTTCCATACAGAAGAATATATTTAAGGCGTATTTGAAAAAGTTTCACATTGTTAAGTGCAGTCATTGATTAAGTCTTTTGTCTCAACCAGTACGTATGTCGTGCATACATTTGTGTTATATTAATTCAGTTTATATTTTCTGACAGAGTAACAATCTCTTGCTGAATATTTGGTGTGCTCATTGAACCAGAGATCTTTTATTATCGCAAGGACGCCAGAAGCAAGACAAGAAAACTGAATTCTGAAGTGATTGCATTCACCACTGCGGATACTTACACATGATTCTAAGTTATGCACAAAGGTGTATTGTTTCACTGAGATACTTGTATACACGACTGTATGTTAGTGGTTCTCTTATCAGTTGCTTTACTGAGCAGAAGTACGTCATAGCTGTCTTGTACGCGTCTCAAATAGTTGAGATAACGTTCATATTATATTTTTGATATGACGGAGAAATAAGCTAAGCTAAGTAATACTCATACATACTCGTAGATCATAACATCAACGTAAAAAAATCGAACTTAGTTAAATGTTTAGAATACATTTCAGATGAATACGCGGCTACTTTTAAACACAAATGTTATACGCTAATTTTGTTTGCAAGCCGTTACTATCACGTTGTTGTTGAGAGTTAGGAAAGTCTTCTTAAAACTCCAATAAATCAAATGTTTACTTTTCTTATCCATATTTTGAAAATAATAAATTTAACTACTGTTTTTATGGAAGTGTGAGGCAGCCATAAATCTCAGACAAAAGTCATTTCCGCTTATGAACCGAATGTTTCACTTTTTTTGTAAATGATAAAAAATAAAATTACTTTCGACTAGAGGAGGTTAAGATAGCAATATCGAAACCGGATTCAAGCAAAGCTGCTGGAACAGGCGATCATTTGTTTTGTTTGCAGTCCTAAATAGGGTCTGATGAGAACATGCGGAGAACACCGCAATGCTAATAGAATTCAAGCCAATTATTATTTCGAAATCCTCTTAGGCATACAATGTATGTAATATCAGACTTATTTTCAGTGGCATCATTATACTCTTTGATTATTGTCAGCAAAATTTGAAAAATGGTGCAGTGATACATTGCAAAAACGGGGGGCTGGTTATGTCCCGGTTTCAACCCGGACTGTAGCGCTACCACAAGCCAAGCGCCAACATTTCAAATAAGTCCGTTGAAAGAGTAGTTGAAAGAGTCTCCGCGCAACAGCTAGTATTTCCATAATTTTTAGACTTGAGAATGATAGGAAAATATTTCCTTTATTTATATTTATTATATTTATTATAAAATATATATATAATATAAATATATTATCTTATAATATATTTATTATAACATAAATAAAAAATAAAAATAGTTCACAACACAATAGTAAAAACGAACGTAACAAAAATGTTTCCGCTCGTTTCGTTATTACCATGCAATTAAATGTAATTAAAGGTAATAATTAAATGAGATCAATATTTCGTCAGACCTCCAGTGTATATTAATTCTTAATTCAATATATATTTCTTAGAATGAAGCAGTTTGGAGTCTCATGTCAGGAGAGGGATGATTTTGATTTGAGGCCAGATTTCTTTGATTTGCGCACTCCCGCATTTTTTTCATTAATTTATCTTATACTCAAAGTGTCTCAATCAGATTTAAGACTAAATTATTTGTTTATCTTGAAAATAATTTAAGATAATCATATTTAATTTTAATATTTTTTTCTTTCAAGTCTTTGCACCCTTCTTTTTAATTCCTTTTTGAATTTTTTTGTTGGTTGCTTGAATTAAGGTCAATAAGTGGGGGGGCTTCACTTATTTAATCAAATCAAATCGCAAATAGTGTTATTGTTGATAAAATGTGTTATTTGAAAAATCCTTGACTTACCTCAACAGACAGGTAGGCCGATCAAAGTACAATGAAAAAGAAGAAAGTACAAGAATTGTGAATGAAATTTTTCCGGAAATTGTAATCTATGTTGAATCCAGTATTACTAAAGTAAAGCAGAAATTGCATTTTACGATGATTAATGGTAAAGTTACATATGTGGTGACGAACACCATACCATACCATACTAGAATGAATTTGGATCTAATAAAAATATTTAGTGTTATTCTGAAAACAATTTCGTGCAACTACTGCATTAACTCGAATGAATTTGGTGCTCAAAAAATTACAACATTGGCTATATGGTGATAAATCGGAAATTATATATCACCAATGGTACTTTAAATTCTGCCAAACGTAGAATTTCGAATGAGTAAAAGCATAACATTTTCTCGTTCGGCGAGAAATGAAGATGTCATCAATGAAACGTATTTGCGTATTTAAGGCCTGAACAGAAACAACAGATTGTTTCTCAGTTAGTAGTCAAGCGTTCAGAAGTTCTTACAAAATTCTGGGATTTAATTTATTCATATGGATGTTAATAAAAAATTAGTTTTTACAAAAATAATCCACTTGTTTTCATTTTTTAACTTGTACATACCCCGTTCATTTAAAGGTTACATCAACTATTTTTAGAACACAATAAGATCTTCTGCCACTTGTATATTTCAAACTTCCGATTTGTCCACTAGCTTATTTCCCAAATACCAGATTTATTTCCAACATCCCTTTATAACGGGAACAATATGCGTCGCGAGGCGGCTGTTTGTTATTTCAATTTGCACAATATCAGGGATGGTTATATGCGTCCCGTCAGGTTGGAAACAATCAAAACGTTGCCCTGTGAGTGCGTATTGAAACTGTGTGTGGATTTGTTACTAGTATTGATTTCTATTTTAGGATGTAGTCATACAGTAATGAAGGGCGTGTTTAAGGTGAAGGTTTGGTACCAGTCTTACATAAACTTTCAATTTGAATTCTTAATATGCTTAACTCATTAATATTCTTAAAATTTTTTAGAGTTTAAAGATTTATTTGATACTTCTCCATCCGCACTGTTTATGTGAACTAGGGTTTTTGTTCACATTACCAAACTTTCTAATTTTAAGGCATTATTATTGTCTTGTCAACAGGAAATTGTTACATTTTTTTCCTTTTTCCTTTATTTATTTAATGCGTAGAAGTCTTTTCGGGACGGAGCTGTGGTGTCCATACGCTCTACATAGCCTAGCCACCTTAAGCGTTGTATCCGTATACGCTTTACTAGGTTCATGCCGCCGTACAGCTCATACAGTTCGGGGTTGAATCTTCTCCTCGAGATGCCATCAACGCAAACATCTCTTGAACAGATCAAGGGCTTCTTCATCCGCTTTTAGTAACGTCCAGTTTCCGCGCCATAAAGTAGGACTTGAATGATTAAGGTGTTATATAAGCTTAGTTTTTCGAGAGAGGGCTTTATTACTTAATTGCCTCTTGAGCCCAAAGAAACAGCGATTGGCAAGAGTGATTCTGCGTTTGATTTCGGTACTGGTGTTGTTGTCCCTGTTTACCGCGGAGCCGAGGTAGACGAAGTCCTTGACCACATCCAGGTTTCTGCAGCCTAGTGTGATGCTCTGTCCGAGACGTCGATTTTGTGCATCTTTCCTTGATGACAACATGTACTTCCTGTTGCCCTTACCATTTAAGCATGCCAGCAAACGTGTCATTGACTGCTCGCTGTATTCGTCCAATCACGTCAATGTCGTCGGCGTAAGCTAGTAAATTAAATGATTTTTGGAAGATCGTGCCTCTGGCGTTGACTGGTGAGTTGCGCACGATCTTCTCAAGGATAATGTTAAAGCAGTCACGTGACACTGTGTCACCTTGTCTAAAACCTTTTTTGACATTGAAGGTCTCGGTGAGTTCGTTACCGACCTTGACGGACCAGCGACGTGATCAATCTGATTGGCGGTGGATTGATCAGAGGATCGCCAGGTTCCTCGGTAAATGTTCAGGTGTGGAAATCGTGTCCCAGCCACAGAGAGTTTCTGCCCCGAGGTGAAATCCAACAGCCTGAGTCCGTTTCTGGACGTCACAACGGATGTTGTGATTACTATCCAGCTGGCGCTACGGGGAGGCTGTATGTCAACTTGTCCTGTACACGGACGAGAATAACGTTGGCAGCTCGCCATGTTGAGTGCGATCAACGACGTAGCCTCGTGTGCTTAGGCCCATGCCCATGAAGTTTACAGTACCTAAACATGAACTACACGATGGTTATCTCTTGCAAATGAGCCCAGCAGTAACAAGGTGTTGCTAAGTACTTACCGAACTGTCCCCGTGAATCGTTAAAAATCGTTGATTCACAGAAATTCTTACTTTTCATTCCTTTGGATATAATAATGTTTTTATGGTTGTGCAATAATATTAATAATTAAAAAAACAAATATCTTTGCTTTTGAATCTTAAAGCTTATATTTTAATTTTAGGCAGTCTGCAATACCAAAGATGTGACATCAACCGCAAGGCTGAAAAGGCAAACACAAAACAGAAATGCGAACGGAAGACCGAACTCCAACACTAACCAACATTTGACAATGGTCCCTTATACGACCAATAAATATCCCTGCATTTTACTAATGTTAAACGGTTTTTCAGAATACATCGGAGTCTGATGTTATACGAAGTATCTTCAAAGTAAATGAATATGGGCTTGAAGTTTACAACACGACCCAAGTAAGAAATTTCGTTGCCTGTAAGTATTAATTTGTTCATTTGTTTTTTATTTTAATTTTTTTCAATGCACCTCCAAGCGCATCGAAAATCGAGTTAACCATCAATCTGACGAGCCATCAAGAGATGCACAGGACTTTACAGTTCAGCGGCAGCCAGATGGTAAACTTAATATTGTTTACAATGAAGCTTCGCTTTCGCAAAAATCAATTGTAAATCGAAGTTCACACAGCGGAAGCATCGGGAATGTTACTCGTTCTTCTGATTCAAAACGTAAAGGTAGATATCTTTAAAAGACAAATTTATGTTTACATTTAATTAATGAAATAATGTTCTATATTCAGACATTTATTTCCCAGATGAATTTAATTCGCGTTTTAATTGTGAACATGGTGGAAAGTCATTTTGCACTGAAGTGGCAGATTACCCAGAAGCGGAACTGGAACAAATAATAAAGAATCAAATATCAAAATATGACTTCTTCTTTGGGGAGAATGATATCACACAGCCAGTTAATATTAACCCTCGTATGGGTCCGGGAGAAGAGTCACTGTGCGCCAATTTCGAAAGAGTGATCTATCCGAAAGCGGGAGAATCTAAAGATCTCAAGTGGCTGTATATTGTAAATCATCAAAATTATACTCAAGCTGTACGAATAGAGGAGTGTGTGTGAGTATTTTTGTTTTTAAGGAATGATCAATAGATGTGAGGAAAATTAACAAAAGTCACAATATCGATCAGAAAGTGAATCAAAACAATTGAAATTTAAAATTTGAGACGATCTAGATGGAGATATCTCAGCAATTTTCGAAGACTTGGTTCCACTCAACACAGCGATGAACCTAAAAAATTTATGAAATACTAAAAGATGATAAGAACTTTCAAAGAACATTGTTTCGGGTATTCGGGCTTCAATATTTTTGGCATTGTTGATTGAACACGGATAAACCAGAAACTCAATTTTAATTAACGTTAGGGGAAAAAGAAATTTAATTAATTCTTATGATTATTTTGTAAGGTTTTCCGTTTTTTGCATGGTATGTTATGGTGTATTCGGTTCTTAAAGTATTATCCGCCTCTAGTCTTATGCTTTGTAAAATGTATTCTGTAGTAGTAAATGAACCCTAGTTTGTGAAACATTAAAATTGAAAAGAACAACGCATCCCAAAGGAAGGGAAGCGTACATTGCTCAAGGTCGGTATGACGGAGTCGCCTTGCCGCCACACGTAATTTGGATTCATTACAAAAAAGCAATTCGTTTTAAAGTTCCCTACGCGGGGTTTCTTTAAAAATTCTTATGAAAATAAATGTTTTTGTGGCGCTCTTTGAAGGTCGAGATTCAACATACCGTGCTTTTATACATTATATTACACAAATATACATAAAACAAAATTGAAGAAAACATCCACATTGGAAGTCCCTTTAACTGAACGTCGAGTCAATGTGTTGAAAAGGAAACCCCTATTTCTGTCAATTGACGGATCATATGGGTATGTAAAGATTTTTTCTTCTGACATATGTACATATTTGAATGTATATTAATGGCTAAGCGAAGTGCAAATAGTGCAAATCCCTGTATAAACTTGGAGAGATATACAAATATGACAGATAGTAAGACATACATATTTAAAATCAAATGATTTTGTTTTTGGAAACAAGTGAAGTCGTTCAGATATCGAATTTTATTCACAGCAACCAAGGTTATAATTGAATTTTCCAGTAGAATACATACTCCAATTTTTATTTTTTATTTTTATTAGATTAATTTTAAAAGTGGTGTCTTAATTCTAGTAAAATATTTAAACCAAGTTCGTTAATCTTAACAATAGTACTTAAATCTGACTTACTGACCCTTAACAGGTGCTCTAAGCTAATCTATATCTACTCTTTTTTCAAAGTGCATTTAGGCATCATAAATTTGTTATAATATATTCAATAACAAAAAGAAAGAAATACTTAAGAGTATTCCAAGAAAATGATTGTACAAAAACTTGGCCGTAAGTTCCATGATGCACTTTTCTTAGCTTTACGCACTACCTTAAAAAAACACAAGCCAGGCCACAAAGTTAACTTTTAATTTTGTTTTTATTGCGTTAAGAGCGGTGCCGAGCGCTGGTTCTGCTGCAGCCACCACATACTCCAATAAATTTTATTTATTAATTCTGGAAGACAATTTCATTCGTCTCGAAAAGAGCATTTCCGTCGATATCTCATCTGTAACTTTAGCAATAATGGTTATTATTGCGTTAAGAGTTTGGATAAATGCAGTCTTTTGTCTAGTCCCACAGAAAATAATCTTAGGTGTGTTAAACCGCGTGATCTGGTCTCCACTTGACGTTGCGAAAACGTGACTAAGTTGCCTCGTCTTGTTGGAACCACAAACCGTGCAAGTATTTATCTTCAACCGCCGGCCGGTTTTCAAAGCGAAAATCTATGTGATCCTATGCGATCATACTTAGGCTTTATTGTGAAGAACAGCTGGAATGGGTGGAGTATTTGTATAGTGACATCCAAACTGTGTCTTAAGCTTGCTCAACCCGTTAAAAATTTTTAATATTGGTCAGGTACGCAATGCTTATCTGAACTGCATAGCCACTTTAAATTCACAATAACCTGTTTATTGCCGGGTCTCCACGGGATCACGGGAAATGAGATCACCGATGAACTCGGCAGGCTGGAATCAGGAGAGATATTTTAAGAACATGAACCCGCTTTAAAGCTAGCCGCGTCGATGGTTGGGCTTCTTGAAAGCGCAATCAAAGGTAACATAACTCTCTTGAATTTAGGGCTAACCAGGCACATGTTCCCTAAAAATAATAATAATTCAAGATCTACTCGTCTTGTGAGTACTATTATTCTATCACGTGTAGAAGGGACCTACACTTTGAGAAGCTTTTGATATTTATTGCTCTTTGAGTGTTGTCTACAACTCGAAAGAGGTGGTGGAATGTGAAAAAATGCGAGGTGCTCAGTGCGGGAATCAAACAAAGATATAAGGTGTATGGATCAGCGCACTTACCAACTACACCACGGCAACTACTCGTGCATATATATGCAATAACCTCTGTAATTAATCTATTAATCAGTTGTTGTTTTGACTTTGAGCTGTTAATGTAGTGTCGTTAAACCTCATACAAATAAAAATCAATTTGATTTATCTTCATCTGAATATAAAATAAACAAGTTCGAACTAATGTTTCGGTACATACATTATATTATAAATGAAAACGATATTAACAAAATATGTAAAATTCATTACTGGTGTTCTTAATAATGATAACATGATGACGTCTCCTGTAGCATTTAGGTAGAATAAATCCGTACTTGCGTTTTCTTTTTATACCAGTTTTTTTTAATAGTTTGAGGATGAGAAATATTTCACAAACCATACTTTTCAATTTGGCGGGAAATATCATAAGCCACGCAATTTCGTCTTACTTATTGAACGTGTAAATAATTTGTTATACATAACTTTCTCGAGAAAATACCTCCAAAGGTCTTTTCTCGAGTGCTAATGTAAATCTTTTTTTTTTTACATTCCTTAAAATATTCTGTTCTTATCAATATGTCATATTAGCTATACGTAGACGTTCATGCTTGTACACTCACTTTAGTGCCTTTGACACACACATAGCTGAATATGTTTACAAAGGCTAGGGCCTCCCTTAGTCGAAAAAAATTTTATTAATAGACAGAAGTCAATGCACTTGCCCACATAATTACTATCCTTACATCCCTCTGATTTGAAAAACGAAATTAACAGGTGTCAACATTCACACTGAAAAAACACTTGTTGTGGGAATACATGTTGATTTCAATTTATTTACACTACACACATAAGGTATTAAGTAATATCTGATCAATTGTTGATATTGGTTTCGTGAGTTCCATTACACTTACAGACAGACTGGTTTTTAAATATATTGAAAATGTATATTTTACACTTTTTTTTTAAATAATTAATTTTGAGTAAGCATAAGCAAAAGCACTTGTCCTCTTAGCAAACCAAGTTTTTCCTATAAACTCCATCGTGTTTTCAGGTGCAACTGAACATTAAATATCTTAGAGTATATCAATATTTACTAAATGAATACTGTTCCGTATAGAGGAACCATGATGAGGGATTGTACAGTTCATTTTCACCTGCCGAAAATATGTCCAAATTGAATTCAACGCTTCGATAACTTTCGCACCAAGTAATAGCACCAAACGTACCGGCCCGAAAGAACTCGTTATAGATAAAATCATCAATTTCCAGAGGCTAGTATGTGTATTAGTTAACAGCCCCATGAAGAAACAAACATTGACTCAAAGTCAACTAGTATGGGAAAACAACCATGCCAACCATGTATGTTGGCCAGTCGTCGTGTACCTGCCGTAGTATGTTTTATCAATTGAAGTATAGCCATGTTCCATTGCGTCGAGCTTTTCAAAGTAAGAGAGATTAAAACAATTTCATAGTGACATACAAACAAAAGTACACATGTATATTTATGTATATCACTTCATAATACAATATATTTGAATAACCGTAGACATTCAATCACTCAGGATGCCATCATAATTGATTTTCATGAAAGGAAGACATGCAAGAGATATCTCTGCTGTGAAATGAATTTCGCTTCAGTTTAGTAAGATCTTGAAATTTGAATTTTGTAATTTTTGTGAAAAAGAGTGAACAGTATTTGTAAAAATAACCAGAAAACTTAAAAATATTAATTTACTCAAATTTATGTATTTTAAAATAAATTTATTTCACCTACGATAGAAATGAGTTTAACTGTTTAATTCTGGGTTAATAATAATGAATTCATTCGAAACATTATTTTAACTTCTGTAGGGTTATTTTTTCTTATCGTATTTCTACCGGCCTTGTGTGTGCCAAATTTCGTCACTAGTGGAGGGAGCGAAGAGATTTCAGGGTGAAAAAGGAAAAATAAAACTAGGGAAGTGTCACGCATAGAGGGTTTATATTTATAAAATACAAAAATGCATGAAAAGTAAAACTATAATCGGATTAACACTTTGAAGGTCTCAGGTGCAATTACGGGACTGAATATTTTTTTTTTTTTTCACTACACTACTTCGAGTTACTGACATTATGTCTTGTCAGTAAAGAAAGAATTTTAATTTTTTGTGAAAAGGGTAAGCAAAAAACTGTAGGTCTTCTCCATTTGTGATAAAACAAAATCAAGCACAGCACCAATGGTGCTAGTCTGGAAGGCATCAGGGTCTAAGTCTATCACCACCTTCTTGAATTGTAAGTTCTTAATGTCCTCTTACGTAGACATAGTAGTGACAGTAACTTCAACTAGATGGAATTTAATGCGACTTCTATGCGTTTTACGATACACTGGCAACGCTCAATAAAATGTACACCTTTTAACTGTTTTTTAGAACGCACAGCAAGGGTGTTTGCCAAAAATGTCAAAGGACAAAATTTGCAATACAATATAATATATAACAATGATTTTTTTTACATATGGTCTGTTATTAGAAAAAATGCCAACAAAATTTAGTTCTTATAACTTACCCGTAAATTCTGTTGTTCGGTATAAAAACCATATTCTTAAATAAAAAATCATTTCTAACCCCTTTAAATAAAATTATTTTATCTTTGCAGGAATCCAGAAGAATCATGTAAGTTTGCAGGAAGTTTTCCAAATGGCTACGAGACAAAGTGCAAGCAAAGCTTTATATATCGACAATTAGTCGCATTTACTAAGAGCGGCGAACTTATAAAAGATGTTTTCAAATTTCCATCATGTTGTAAATGTGTTGTTAAACATGTGTAAATGCCAATAAATGTTCTATTGATGAAATGCGTTTTCTCTTATTGGATTAAGACTAATTAAAAATAAAACAAATAAAAATTGAGTGGCACTACGGCCCACAGGGGACCAGGGCCTAGCTTCTACAGCAACTACTTGTGTTGTGCGTGCTGTTGTTCTCTCACGAGTAGAAGGGACCTACAGATTCGGCGGGGTAATCATTTACTGTTTAATTTTATTCAAATGGACAATTAGACATTTGTAACAGTTTTAAAGTTTTTTGACCACGATTGTTTTTCCAAAGCCTGGACATCTTTGTTTTTATTTCTCTATTTGTTCTTTGACAATTTTAACAGCAACCAAACAAAACATTTTCTACATTTAAAAAAAATGTTTTTATTTAGGATCTCCAATGAGTTGTAACGGGTTGCGAAGCAGTTGATAGATGTGATTCACCTTTCTTAAGATTTCATGATGGCGATAAGATGAGTAACCTCAAGAAATTGTACTCTGTGACGTCCATTAGCTAGACACATCATATGAGTTATTTTTCGTAAACTAATTCAATTCCTCAAGTTACATTAACTATATATGGAACAGAATTCGATGAAAACAGCAGTACAGAGTATTTTTCAAATTTCTATGGATAAAACTGAACAAAACTGGATCTACCTGTGCTCTGCATCCTTTGCTTCGTCTACAGTAATCCACAACTTCTGGCTTTGTATTTCTACCTTTATTTTTGCCATGGTTGAATCCGAAACACTTTACATTCTCGTTATGTGTAACTACTCAACACATACGAGCAGTTGAAAATATAAAATATCCCCGAAATTCCTTCGAAATCCGAAAGGATCTATTGGAATGTAAAAAAATGGTTTCCTCAAACAGTTTTTCTGTGTACCTTTCGCAATGAGGTGTCTCTGAAGTTATTTTATGTTCTGTAATTATTTCAAACATGAATGCAGAGCATTTCGTTTGTATGTATATTTTTTACAAGTTGAACTATTCAACCCCCTACTTTGATATATTTCACGCGGTGTCGCATGCCTATTGAAAATGGATAAACTGCGTAGAATGAGTATTGGCACAGGCTCTGCATTTTTATCCTAAATATTCACCCTATATCCTAACGTATTTCAGTACTTTTGAATATTTCCACTATAAAATACCAAATTGAGGCGCATAAAGTTGGTTTTTTATTGTTTTTTTTTTGCATACAAATAGAACACACTTTATTCAATTAAAAGCAATAATAGGTACACACAAAACAGAATAATATTTTAAACCAAAAAGCTATACACAAATCAGTTCACAAATAAAATAACTCGGGCTTTAAGTGACAGTGAAAAAAAAAATTCTGTAAACTGCATACGTACTATTTTTTAAGAATCACATGTACAATATAAAGCTTTCGGACAAAAAAATGTGTAAAACATTCTGTCTGGCAAATCAAAATTTAACAGAAACAGAAAATTTACCTGCTGGGCATAAGCAAGTAGGATAGAGATTAGTCTCTCCGATGGAATCTCTAGTAACCAGAAACAACCCGTAACCCAGATGAGTTGAGTGGTACACCTCATAAAAGAAATTGCATTAATCAAGGAGTTCGAAGGACAACGGCAACGTGCAAGTCACACTCGTAAATGAAATTAATCAATAAATAATCAGAATGTCTCCAAATTTTCAATAATTTGAATCAAACGAATAGAGTGGGGTAGTTTATCAAGAAAAGTAAAGAGTAATATAAGTACACACATATGTAAGTATTTGGTGGCACTCCAGCCCAAAAGGTACAAGACCCTATCTTCTTCAGCAACTAAAGGGTGATTTTTTAAAAGCTATAGGAGAATTTAAAAAAAAAAACACATAGAATTCAGAAAAATGCATGAAATCTTTATTTGAATCGATAATACGGTCCATATTATTTAATGTTTGAAGATTATTTCATGCAATTGTTGACCTTGACGCGCCTCAAATGATCCATCCGCTTAGTCCAATTTTGGCATACTCTTTCCAACATTTCGGCCTGTATCTTACGAATAAATGCTTCAATGTTGTTTTCCTATGCGTCAATTGAAGCGGGCTTGTCTGTATAGACATGAGCTTTAACATAGCCCCACAAAAAATAGTCTAAGGGTGTTAAATCGCACGATCTAGGCGGCCAATTGACCGGTCCCGAACGTGAAATAAAATGTTCACCGAACTCGCCTGTCAATAAGTCCATTGTTGCGCGTATTGTGAGGCATGTGGCACCGTCTTATTGAAACCACATGTCATGCAAGTCAAGTTCTTGCATTTTGGGAAAAAGAAGTTGGATATCATCTCACGGTAGCGCTCACGATTCACAGTTACGTTATGATTCGCATCATCTTTGAAGAAGTACGGTCCAACAATGCCACCAGCCCATAAACCGCACCAAAGTGTGACTTTTTCTGGATGCATTGGTAGCTCCTGCAATGCTTCTGCTGATATTCACTCCAAAATCGACAATTCTGCTTATTTACGTACCCATTGAGCCAAACATGAACTGATCATAAAATGGAAGAAGCGCGCGATGAACTTTCCTAACAGAGTACGCATTTTGATAATACATTTCAATAATTTGCAAGCGTTGTTCGTGTAAAAGACGATTCATGGTTAAATTGCCAAAAAGATAATAGCTAAAAATCACCCTTTACTCTTGTTGTGAGTGCTATTGTTGTCTCACGAGTAGAGGAGACCTGTAGTTTTTCCAGCGTATGAGTCGACTCACTTAACCAATACATAGATTAATATGAAATTCATGCAATAAAATTTATTCTGCAAAGCTAAGTACCGTACGTGCCGAAGTTGATGTAGCAGCAGTTGTTCTAAATCGTCCTCCTACATAATCTGAAGAGTTTGAAAGAAATATTATAACTATAAATTTCGTTGAGAAGCTGGTCTTTATGCACACTGTTATATGCAGCCTTAAAACTTCCCAGGCCAGAAACTGCGCAGATAAGAATAAGGATTAAATTATTGACGAGTGGTTTCAGGCGTTCACACAAACTGGTAGAGAGGATTTTGTGAGAATGTGATGTTAAGGATACTGATTACTCGTGTCATCAAAGATGTTATCCGACCATATGATACAGATGAGCTGGTGCATGCACTAATTCAAAAATCTCTTCAGTAATCACAATAACAGGTTCAATTTCATCAGTTACCAGAAAAAACAATGTCAGGAGTTTTATGAGAAAAATAGAGAAGAGTATACAGAAAAAGGGTTAAAAAACAGTAATTAGAGAAACATTATAAAAAATGCACACAAATTACTTTGTTAAAACAATTACTTTTCATAAGAATTAAACGACCTCGTCTATTTGCAGTCATTCAAATATTAGAAATAGGAAATGATTATTAGAAAAAAGTTAACAAAATTGCACCTGAATACAAGCCTTCCATTATCATTTAAAATAAAAATGTAAAAAATGCACAAAAGCCCATACTTAGAGAAAGCATAGTTTTGTTAAGCTTACAACACAAATTTATAGCAAATCAACACTTGGGCCGAAAGCCAAACAGCTGTATTTTATCTCCAAAACTGCAGGATTTAATATTAACTGCAATTTCCTTTTACAACTCTCCACTTATCGGAATAATAGTGTACTTCTCCACATACGAGTAGGACAAACGGCCTATGAACTTTATAAAAAAAGGCTTTCTCATTTCACATTTATTCTCCAGTCCGCCTATGTGCAAGTTTGCTAGAGCTGCTCATCGTGATACCTTGTGATGTATGGTACATGCAATTTTTTAAAATTGAATTTAAAAATTGTTTTTAATGCCTTCAACTGAAGTGCAAAAATTCCTTATTCTAGTAAAATCATTTTTCCTTCACCTCAAAAATAGAGTTCTTTGGAATACAATTTTTAGGGCTAGATAATTAAGCCTCGAACCATGTATTTTTTGATACCCAACCATATTTGAGTGGTTTCAACAGACTAAACTTCAAGTTAAAAAAACTAAGAGTTCTTTTCAGACGATTAATAACATACATTGAAACATATATTCATAGATGCTATGCGTCCAGGTACACCACATACATATAAAGTTAAACATTTTCAGATATCAGCTAAATAGGTATGAGATGCTCATATAAAAATTTCATACAATTAAGTTATGTCAATAAATTTATATATTTTTTAAAGCATGCATCAAAAAAAAAAATTTACATAAAACTAGCCGAGTGAATATCTTTACACTAACTTCTAATTTAGTCTACTCATAATTAAGTGCCCAAGTTATTTGTCTAAGAAAAAAAACAAACTTGTATTGCTTTATCTTTCAATATTTTTTTATATGCTTAATATTCCTAAGATGTACGTATTTGGACATGTGAATCATTAAATCTTACAAGAGCTCCTTAAATGCATACATATAATGGCAATAATTCGATTAGTTAAATTTTTTTTTAAAATATTGCTTCAATTAAAAATGTTCTTCCATCTAATGCCAAAAAAGTATAGTGATTGTCTACTATCCGAACTATAGAATACGTATACACAGCATCATTTCTCGTAAAAATTTGTACAAAATAAATTCTGGTCGATTGGTAAGTAACACTGACATATTGAAATCCAAACTGACGAAATTCCCAAAATTCCTATATTCCTGTAGGACTACCTACTACTACTATATTTTTTTTGACTACCTTAAAAAATTAAAAAATCTCAGTGATTACATGTCGAATAAATTAGTAGATTATTGATCCACTAAGAAAATATCGTTTAAAACCTTCTAGTCTGCAGTAATTTTTCAGCACAGCAGCTAATTCGATTATTTCGGAGTATCACTCGCGTAAGACGAAATTTTTCGTTGTCAAGCTCAAGCTTTCCTGTTACCAAGGTATAGTGCTCCAAATTGCATCTACAATCGATTTTTAGGAAAACTGAAACAGACGAAGACAGAATAATTCATATATGATTGAAGCTAGGCCTTGCCTGTCATCTAGGAAAACAGTAGCATTCAAGTTAAAAGAACTTGCGAGGCATTAAACAGCGTTCTTGATCCGTCCTAGCGATGGACCCTTCTTATTCGCAAATTATCAAAACCTTTATTAATAGTGTTACGTACGGCAAACCCGTACCTCCAATCCGACTTCAAATACTCAACCAAATAAACTTCTTCCAAATGTCCTCATCGAAATTGCACATCCTGAGCTTTGGCATTCTTTATAATGAGGATATCAAATCTTTTATGAAATTGTTGTTTCTTACTGTTTCAGGTAAAAGGAAAACACATTGAGGGAACTAACATAATTCTTATATAGCACGAGCAAACTAAAAGATTCCAATATAAAACGACTCAATCGCTCCTTCGTAAGATCCTGATGGGTCTAGAGCTTTGAGATTTAATTTACGATGTACAATAAAAGACGTATGTGTCCTTCACTTCTACAGCTCGTCGCTTTAAATTTATCTAAATACATATATGTATGTATGTATAACATGAAAATATTGCTATCAGTGCACCATTTTGAGACATATTTTCCCCGTACCTGTTTGAGGGATACATTTCAATTTGATTGAATTTATTGAATCTTGAATCAACTACCTGATTCTCCACCTGAACAATCTGTAAATTATTGCCTTTTTATCAGACCAAGACATAAAATATACGACGTGATTTTCTTTCAATAATGTATAATATTTGAAAATTATTTTGGAAGCACATTCTTAAGCGTGACAGCAACGATTTTAGTCCAATAAAAGAGGTGCTAGATTTTCATTTTGCTTCGAACTGCGCATATCTTCGTATTAACATATCTCCAAGCCATCAGAGAATTTTAAATTAAAAAAATTTTAGCAGCACATATCTTTAAAAAGAAATAAAAATGTATTTTTTCGTTGCGTTGTTATTTAAATATAAGAGGTTCAACTGGGTTTCAAAATAACATACATATATATTTAATATATATATATATATGTATAAATTCAAGTTCAAATATTTTTTCATCTAGTTAATGAAAACGGATGGAAGCAATGCCGACAAATGTCAATGAACTCAAATTCTCTTCCTGATTCTCACTCTACTTTCGTTCATGCATAAAGTAATTTTATTTTCTTGTAGGAGTGTGTGTAATACATGTAGCTACATCATTAAATAGCCTCTCTGGCATTCAGACGGCATTCCAATAAACGGCTGACATGGAAGGGGATAGAACAGAACTCATACGGCAAGCAAATATATTTTTGGGATCATATTCTAAGGCAATGAAAATAGAACAAAAAATTGATTTATAAGGAGATAATGTAGAATATTCATAGACATCACATAAATTGCTTTAAATGTTTAAATAAGAACATTTTCAAAAAATTTGTTCCGAATTGACGAAACAACTGTAGAAACTTACTTTGAGGTATTCGAGTGCTAAGCTTTTGCTCACCACCAATCCCTTAGTTGTCGAATCAATTTCGAAATCAGGAAACATTTGCTTACAAAAAACAAACGAGAAGTATATGTGTTCTAGGTTAGATTGTATGTTTAATTATTTTTGTTATTACCTTCTTTTTATGGCGTCTATAATGATTGAATGGAAGTAACTCACTCCACTTTAATGGAAAGGAAATATAGTGTTGTCCTCAAAAGTTATGAATGTATTGCTGCGTATAATTTAAATGACACGAATGGGCAGTTGAACTGATTTATTAAACCTGGATACCCCTTCCATATATCTTGTTGAACGTTATCTTTATATACAGTACGGTGCATTGTAATTATTGGATATTCCACCCATAGAATTATTTAGACAGTTCCTTGACGTGAGTTTGTTCTACAAAAACACCAGTAGCAATTAGACTGTATAATATTCACGCAAAAAAACACCTATTGTCACCAGTTAACCGTTGACGGGCTTTGAATCTGGTCAGTCATTCGTACCCTGCAGTCAAAGTACGAGACAGGAGTGTGTTTTCGTAGCATTGTCTCTTTAAGGTTGTTGGTTTGTTTTGACATCACATGAGGAAAGAGTACGAAAAAAATCGATGGAAGCAATCGATTAAGTTAACAAAAATTGATAATTTTGATATGAAAATGAGCACGAAGTGTTTTAGTATTTGTCATATGGTAAAGTGCATATATTCACCAGAAATATGATCGATTTTTTGATTAAGCCTTCATTTGGGGAGACATGTAAAACCGAACATTAGCAGGAGGGAGCACGTTAGTTGTAACATGACAGAACTCACAAACAAAAATGTGTTGAATTGCAATAGGTCGATCATTATAAATGAAGTGGTTCAAGAATGTTTAGTTCACTCCGGCAATAAATTTACTTGAAAGTAGTCAGATATGCTTAAGACCGAACCGTTTTTTTGTTAGTGTGAACGAGCATCTGTATCTGCCAGTGTTTAGATTTTTTATTGATTTAGTGTACGTAGGGTATTTGGTTTAAGTGACAGTGATACCATGGATACAGGAAATTCCATTTGGACATCTCATGGATTACATCGCGCTCAAAGTTCAAATAACCCAGGTATGCTAAGTCTAAGTTTGTTATTATATCACCGATAAGACACAACGTTTATTACAAAACAAAATAAATTCCAATAACAAAATAATATTTGCATGAATGATAGTTTTTAAAAATGCAGGCTCAATTTAGTAACTCTAAGCGTGCTCAATTATTTAATAATATTTAATAATTTATTTTATAATATTAAATATAAAAAAAAACGTAAAATTATGGAAAACAAAGAAATGAAGTTTTCGAAGGAAGAAAGAAATTCAAAAAAAAAAATTGGAGATTAATATTTAGTGTGCGTCTCAAAATGATAGAGATATCGAAAAATGTGGAAATATACACAATAAATCACATGTTCAGATAATAATTAATGCAAAATAAAATTCGAATAATTGCAATTACTGTATTTAAAAAATAATTAAGGTAAATGTTACAAAATGATAGTTTAATCAAATAAAGTCCTACACATCTTCCTTTTTGAAATTGTGTCATAGACTCTGTTTGGCATGTTGTAATTGCACTCTTTAGCTCAAGAACGTTTGTTATGCCGCCTAACAGCATACACCAGTCTTGCGAATATGCGAAATAAGTTTTTGATTGGGTTTAAATATTAGTCAGAACAACATTTCTTAAAAGAAGACTTCACGTGGGTTGGATCATTATCTTGTTAAAGTGAATTTCTATGCCAACTAAAGGTACTTCGTACCATAACACAATCTCTTGCTTGCTGTCGTTTCGAAAATGAAAGTCCTGTTTTTACATCCATTCGGTCCGTCTAAATTGATCATCACACAACACAAATAAAATTTTTGAATGAGGTGTTGCGAATGACTATGCTACATTGCTATAATAGATTTATCAGTTTACAATAATTTACTCTTATTTGACCTTTATCTCGCTCTCTCTTCGAGCAAATGGAGAACGCACTAAAAACATGTTAAGATTTTACCATTAATTCCAAACTTGTTGCTATTTACACACATTGACAAGGCTTTATCCCCTTTCATTCCTAAGTAATTAATAAAACATTTCCCTGCATTGATCTTAGGTCCTCACTTTTTGCAATATTTTTGCTGTAATTTTTTAGAAATTTAATCAAGGTTGCTTGTAACGTCTTATATAAATGTGCTACGAATGTTATGCGTCTACAGTGACTGCCAAGCTCTACTTAAGGCGTAACTCGACGGTCCAACCACTCGTAAGATAGTGCAGGAGTGCAAGTCGACCCTCGGCAGTCGGCAGACAAAATTCGCTAAGACTTCTCTGGTTCCTGAAACACCACCCGAATACTGAAAACGAAATTATCGATGAACTTGCTAGGCAAAGATTAAAAGATTCACTCATAGGGCCTGAACCCACCTTGGGACTGCCCGCGTCCTTTGTCAGGGCCTCCATCGATAGTCTTTGATTTGTTCCTGAAAAAGCTTAAGTCTCATATTGAAAACAGCAAAGAAACTACTAGCCATATAAATAGCAAGAATAGATGCATTAAGCCGTGGATGACTACTTCACTTTTGAAAAAAGTTAGAAAAAAACATAAACTGGGTTTTTTAATTAAAAAGTATCCGAATAACAGCAGACTCAATCAGAATTATAAATTTCTTATTAATGAACTAAAAAAATATATTATCTTTCACAGAGATACTTATTATCGTAGAAAATTAGCTGCTAGCGTTGGTAATCCCAAAAAAGAATGGCAAGTTATAGATGAGATTCTCAACAGGAAAGATTCTGAATCAGAGATAGTCTTTAACGTTTACAACTTAAGTGTCACTAATAATTTAGAAATCGCTAATTATTTTAATGAATTCTTTTGTAATATCTGTTCTTTTCAAAACGTTAACTGTAGTAATTCCCAATCTAGAAGGGATTTAATTGGTATAGATACAAAATTAGTGAGCTTTTTTTGCGATCCTGTTACTCCTCTTGAAATACAGGAAATAATTTGCTCTCTTAAAAAATCTAAGGTTTTATCTTTTGACATGATCACAAGTTGTGTTCTAAAGAGAATTTCATTTCATATTTCCGACATATTATGTCATATTTTCAATTTAAGTATTGAAAAAGGTATATTTCCTAATTCATTAAAAATAGCAGCAGTGTTACCTCTTTATAAAAAGGGCGATAAGACAATGTTGAATAATTATAGGCCCATATCTCTGTTCTCGTGTCAGATACCTTGGGATCTGGTTAGATCAGTATCTGTATTTTAATAAACATATAGATGCTGCTCTGGCCAGGGCTCGAGGCGCCTTTGCCCTTACTAAGAGACTGTTTTACAACAGCCAACTCGACGCGAGGGTGAAGGTAATCTGCTACATGGCCCTAATCAGGCCAATGCTGACCTATGGCTGTCCCGTGTGGTTTAATGTGGGAGCTAGTCTGATGGAAAGGATGCGGTTGTTCGAGAGGGCATGCCTTCGGGCCTGTCTTCAACTTTACCGAACTCCTTGGTCCGAGTACAAGAAATTCTACTCTAATGAAGTCTTATACAATAGGGCAAAAATGATCAGAGTGGATAATTTCATCCTGAAGCTGATTCGGAGACACACTGCAAGAGCAATGGACTCCAAAAACAATCTTATTTCTGGAGCTTACTATCCCAATATACAATACCATGAAAGGATGCGCTATAATGGTTTCGTTCCCCCAGAAGCATTTGTCTATTTTGACAAGCTAGGTCTGTTACAAGACAAGAAAGCGGTACCGCTCATCTTTCATTTCGCCCGTTCTGCTGTGGATGGGCGACTCAACTACGACCGTTCCGTTGCACGACGAGCTGAGGACAATTTCCTCCGCTTCAGTACAGCGGTATCGAGATGGGATGTACTGGATGTTGTGAAACAGCATAAAGTGTTCTGGTGGCTACAAACCGAATAAAACTCCCTCGTCGAACCCTCTAAACACCGGGTAGGGAAACCAACGGGGGGAAGTCGGCTACTGTTTTGCAACGGACCCAATACCAGCTGTAATCTTTGGCCGGCTTATATATTCTTAGCATAAGGTTTTAGGTTAGGGTTAGGTTTTAAGGCAAAAAAAAATAAAAATAAAAAAAAACACAAAAAAAAAAAAAAAAAACATAAATACAAAAAAAAAATTAAAAAATACAAAAAAAAAAAACACAAAAAAAGAGTAATATATGTGTTGTGTATATTAGATTATACACACATATATAGTTGTAAATAGACGCACATGTGCATGTATGCACGAACATATATTGATGAATTATATGATGGTATACATGCACATGTACGTACGTAGCTTAAGTTAGTAGTAGTATAGCCTAAGTTTGTTTTAGTTCTAGTTTTTAGTTTAGTTTAGTTTACTTTTTAGCTGTAGTTTTAGATATAAGTTACTTTTAGTAAAAATGTTAAGTTGTTAAGTTTTTTATTATGTTTTCTTAATAATGTAGTCGTTAAGCAAGGAATTAATTTTCATATATGTATAATAAATAATGACGCTGAAAAGCAATTTTAAATTAAGTTTATCTTAGAGAGCCTGCAAAGGGCCAGTAGGATTATTTTATATCAAACAAATGAAGTCCTGAAAACTAGTTTTAAGCATATTTTGTCTAGAATTTAAGTGTTATGTAATACATGAATAAAATGCAAAAAAAAAAAAAAAAAAAAAAAAAAAAAAAAAAAAAAAAAAAAAAAAAAAAAAAAAAAAAATCTCTGTTCTCGGTATTTTAAAAAATGTTTGAGAAAGGTATAAAGTCAAGAATGTTATCTTTTTTTGGAAAGAACTCAATTTTTTAGTGATTGTCAATTTGGCTTCAGAAGTGGAATGCCTACTGAAGCTGCCTTTTTAAAATTAACAGGAGAGCTGTACCATAGTTTCAATACCTCCGAGATACCGGCGTCTTTGTTTATTGACATAACTAACTAATAACGTTTGATATAGTGGATTATTCCATACTTTTAGACAAACTATTTCTACCTGGTTTTAGAGATAATATGCATAGTTGGTTCGCTTCCTATTTAGTTCCTCAGGGATCTGTTCTAGGTCCCATTTTATTTTTGATTTATGTGGACTCCTTGTTCGCTTTACCTTGCAAAGGAAAGCTTACTGCGTTTGCTGATGACACTGCTATTTCTTATTCAAATAAATGTTTTTTAAATATACTCTTTGTTGTAAACTATGATCTTGATTTATTGCGTAATTGGTTCGCAGTTCATAAGCTAATTATTAGCGACAAAACAAAATTTATGATATTCAATACTAATTATCTGAATATTAATGATTTACCGATATCTTATCACTCCCAGGGATGCAAACATTTTCTTTTATCTAAAAATGATTATAATGAATTCTTATTTGACTGGAAAGCTCCTTGTTGTAGCAACTGTGTTAAGATTGAATGTGTTGAAAGCTTTAAGTACCTCGGCATTATATTGGATAAGTTAAATTGGGATAATCATACACAATATTTAAGACGACATCTTAATAAAGCAGCTTTATCATATTGGACTGTATTGTCCACCTTCAATACTAAAATTAGTATACAATGGCTTGTTTAAGTCTAAATTGGAATACGGCGTCACTTGCTGCGGAGGTGCTTATTTTACAAAAACTGAACCCTTACTGATAAAAGAAAAACTTGCAATTAGAATCTTATGTAAGGCCCATCGTAGAACTCCAATCTTTGACCTGTTCAGAAATCTTAAAATTCTTCCGTTAAGACATCTATATTGCTATAAAGTACTCAAGATATTTTTTCAAAATACGGGTTATTACACAGTTCGAAACACAGATAATTATAATTTATGAGTTAACTCTAGAAATCTAGTTATTATACCACCCGTTCATAAAGTAATCTTTGGACGTTTCTACCTTGTATCTGCTCCACGCCTGTTCAATTTACTTCCTGATACCATAAGATGTGTTAGAGTGAAAAATGTATTTGTGAATAATATTATTAAGTGACTTTGGTCTTTTGACTATACTCATATAAATAATTTGTTCATTAATGAATTCTGTTCTTTAAACGCTTAGTTATAGTTTATTAATCTTATTATCTTTGCTTTCTGTTTGCACATTAAATTCTCCCCTCAACAACACTTCTGAAATAATTTGTAACTTAAGAGTGCATTCACCACTTGCCATTCGGGCAATTGAATTTATTTTAACTATTTCTATGTTTCATTTATTAACTCACTGTCATGAATTTATGAATTAACCTGTTTTCTACCTTTAAATTGTAACTGGAAAAATGAAATAAAGAATAAAACAAACAAATAAAACAAAAGTAGGGCCTTTCGTCAATACAACCAGAGGAAGCAGATAAACTAATTTCACAACTCTTTTAAGAATCGACCATGATTTGTTGTTTGTTGACCCGGAATGTTGTGTGGGTTTCGTTAAATATATTGTTTACCTTATTGCTTTCTGTTTCCATTTGAATATTTAAACGCATTTTCCGCATTTTATATTCTTTTTCTTTACAAAAATTGCTGTAAGCACTAGAGACTAATCCCCCCTCCATCACCTCACATTCTTAACCTCGTGGCCATTAGCTTCGCATAGTTTTTCGCCGGGAAAACTGACACGAAATCACCTAAGGTACCTATGCGTTTATTCTAATGTTGTCGTCCTCCTAGAAATCAGCAAGGATCTTATTGGTGTGGCAGACGTTTTTTTTGTTATAGCATTTTTTTATTTATGAAAAAAATCTTATTAGCACAGACATAAAAAACGCTAGTTTAAGTGTTTTTTATGTCTATGCTAATATGATTTTTCTTCATAAATAAAAAAAAATGGTGTGGGAGACGTTCTTGCGAATTGGTGCAGGAAGTGCATGAAAATTGACTTTATACTTATATATATATATATGTCACAGATTAATTATTGTTGCGTTTTAAGCCGTCATCTTCTGATATTTAATCGGAGGACGACCAAGAGTCTGCAACCCTTGATATGTTTATTAAAGGCAAATGCTTAAGATAACCGTAAAAACCATAGTGAAAAGAGCAGTTACGTATTAACTTGAGAGCTTATTCCATCAAAAGACCGGTGCAAAAGATAGACAATTTTTTGTTATTGGTCCCAGTTTTTGCTGACAGTGCCTTAATGTTTTCTATATAATGTGTCTCTCCTACTACATCAGTCGCCTTACGTCTAGAGTTGCATGCGCTTTTGAACAGTACGGCGTCATTATCCGATGACAACAAAGAGACAAACGCTTCCATCATTAAATACTGGCCACAGTCTATGTCCGCAAATCTTATCAACCCTCTGTCTGGTCAATGTGTTATGACTTCGTACTTAATTTTGAATTCGAAATATTATATAAATATGTATATGGTCTGACATGGACACTTCCGACTGCACCCTTCAGCCTGTAGTCTCCTTAATTTATCTGTTTGATAGCGTTGTAAAGTTGGTTGGGAGCAGACATTATTATTGTTCAGATTAGACGATATTACGAAGTCAAAAATATAAGTACGCAATAAGAGAGCATTTGCTGCTTCCCGAGAGAAATTATGACCATTATCGTCGTAATATATGGTGATGGACAAATGTATATGGGTACGATAATATTGTATCAAAAATATTGTATAGCTTTAAGGAGCTAAGATCAGGATAAAATATTTCATAATTATAAATAAATAAGACAAAACAAATTACTAGTCCATACCCGACTACAATTAGAAACAAAAACAAATGACAAAACATTAAATACTGAACAAAAGGATTCGAAATTTCACTGAAACTAAGAATTTGATTTATATTACCCAAAGTTTTTTTTCGCTTATGCTTCGTTGTCAACTTAGAGGGTTGTCCAATCCTATGTTAATTATTCTTTATCTTTAAGCATAAGTTATATAACTCCGATTCACAACATCACATCATCAATATTTTTCAGGTTCCAGTTTTTCCACTTTTGTTTAAATTCAAAATTTAAATTTAAAAAAGCTTCGGAGCATCATTACTGATATCAAAAAATAACAGTTAAAAAGTGACGACCCGAAAGTTGTACAGGATTTTGACTAGTTTGGAAACATTAAAATTTCTGATTCGAAGTGGTAGGGGAGGGGGCATCCGGAGATGATACTCAGCCAATCAATGTTTTGCGGGCAGACCACTTCACCATAAAGACGCATTCCAGAGCGCATCTCTTCACGTGGATGCAAATATTCTCTGTTTGAGTTAGCTGCCACGATTTATCTTCGCACTGTTTCTAAGTTCCCCGTCGGTTTACTACCAGCTTGCTCAATTTAAACCGAAAGGGTGGAGATAGCAGGGATAGAGGAATAGCCGCCGCTTTATGCAGCTTCCATTCCAAGATATTGTAAGATGAAACAATTTTCGTCTTTATAAAGTTGGGTGTGTGTGTGTGAGAGATATTTGTTCAGTTGTTACATAGTCTAAGTACTTGGCCATTATTTCAATTCTGTATTATACAAAAACTACGCTGATTATATTATATTACAAGATCTGTGAGCAAAATAAAAATAAATTATAAAGATTAAGAATTACGCGTGTTTTTCAATTTGAGTTATTTCGCTTGCTCACATATTGAAAAAATAGACTAAAATAGTTCACGCGAATAAACGTTCGCATGATTAGAAAGGAAAGAGTCATTGCATTTCGAATCATTACGAAAATAATATCCAATACATGTATGTTACAACAAACCTTATCGTTACTTAGAAATTTATTCAGAAGATGTTGATAAGCAAATCAGTCATTTGTTAGAGCACAAAATTATTAATACAATCAATACATAATATATATATATATATATATATATATATATATATATATATATATATATATCGCCTAAACGGCGATGACGACACAAATCCCGCTGTTAGGCAGAATGTTCCACTCAATTTGGACGATGGACAAGAATTCCGTCCCCCCGACCTCGACGAGGTCAAGATAGCAATATCGAGACTGAAGTCGAACAAAGCTGCTGGCGCGGACGGACTATCCGCAGAGCTGTTCAAAGCGGCTGGGGATGAGCTGGTTGGGTGCATGCACCAGCTCATCTGTGAGATATGGTCGGAGGAAAGCATGCCCGACGAGTGGAATCTCAGCATCGTATGTCCGGTCCACAAGAAAGGAGACCCCTTCGACTGCGCCAACTATCGAGGAATCAGTCTTCTTAATATCGCATATAAGATTCTCTCTGCCGTATTGTGTGAGCGCCTGAAACCGTTCGTCAAAAACCTGATAGGTCCTTATCAGTGTGGTTTCAGGCCAGGGAAGTCCACAATCGACCAGATCTTCACACTGCGGCAAATCCTGGAGAAGTCCCAAGAAGTACAAATCGACACCCACCATCTATTTGTCGATTTCAAGGCCGCGTATGACAGCGTGCATAGAGACGAGCTATACAGTGCCATGTCTAGTTTTGGCATCCCTACCAAACTCGTCAGATTGTGTAGGATGACGATGGAGAACTCTCGCTGCTCCGTCAAGGTCGGTAGCGAACTCACCGAGACCTTCGATGTCAAAAAAGGATTTAGACAAGGCGACGCGCTGTCATGCGACTTCTTTAACATCATTCTTGAGGGGATCGTGCGTAACTCACACGTCAACACCAGAGGCACGATCTTCCACAAGTCCGTTCAACTGCTAGCTTATGCAGATGACATTGACGTGATCGGCCGAACTCAGCGAGCCGTCAATGAGGCGTTTGCTAGCATCGAAGCGGAAGCGGCTAAAGTGGGACTGGTGGTAAACGAGGGCAAAACTAAGTATATGCTGTCATCGAAGAAGGACGCAGAACATCGACGTCTCGGACAGAGCGTCACTATGGGCAGCAGACATTTCGAGGTAGTTAAGGACTTCGTCTATCTCGGCTCCGCGGTGAATAGGGACAATAACATCAGTACCGAAATCAAGCGCAGAATCACTCTTGCCAATCGCTGTTTCTTTGGGCTTAAGAGGCAATTGAGTAATAAAGCCGTCTGTTCGAGAGAAAAGTTCTGCGTGCGATTTTTGGTCCTGTTTGCGTTGATGGCATCTGGAGGAGAAGATTCAATCACGAACTGTATGGGCTGTACGGCGGCATGAACCTAGTCAAGCGTCTACGGATACAACGCTTAAGGTGGCTAGGCCATGTAGAGCGGATGGACAGCACTGCTCCGGCCCGAAGAGTCTTCGAATCCGAACCACAGGGACAACGCAACAGAGGACGTCCTAGATTGAGATGGCGCACACAAGTGGAAAAGGACCTCAACCAACTTGGAGTGCGCAACTGGAAGCAGCTGGCAAGAGATCGTGCTAGCTGGAGAGGCATGTTGGTTGAGGCCCAGGTCCACCCCGGACTGTAGCGCCATCCGAAGAAGAAGAAGAATATATATATATATATATATATATATATATATAATACAAATGAACCTCTCTAGGTCGTTCCTAAAACAGATGCCTGAAAGTAGGAAAAACGGTGGAGAATAGTAGTAAATTACAAAAAGCTTACTATTGACCACCAGTATCCGCTGCCCAAGTAATTATTGTATTTTTTCGCTACTGATTTGGTGAAAAGTTTTTACAAAATACAGGTTGATTTTCGCAATTTGTGTTACCTTCTAAACTGAACGCGGACAATATAAGCATTCCGACGTATAACAGATAATGTACTTGGTGATTACAAAATTGTCTCTCACTGCTCTTAATTAAAATTAAGTTAAATTAAATTAAATTAGTATTAAATGAAATGATGATCAATCATGGTTTGTATCATAAAATATAAGTACATTAGCAACAATCACAGAGAAATCGCTGAAAGAATTTAAAGTGTTGATTATGACATATGTATGTAACTTAGCAAACCACGATCGACGATCACCCAAAATTCCTCTTCAAATCGTTGAGTCTTTACAGCATTTAAATGCTTTAATCCATATCAATAATAATCCATAACGAAATAAAATATATCTAACGATAGTTTAATTCTCTAAATATGCCGCAATACACCAATTATCATATACCCGCAGCCGTTGAAAAATGTACATGAATGTAAATTATGTATGTATGTCGAATGATGAAATGTATACATATATTCCGACAAATATTTTCCCAATGTCCACAAAAAGCTCCCATTTCACATTCGTTCACATTGTATATTTCACTTCAGTGTCAATTCATTTGTTTAAAGCGCAATAACGCCGACGCGGCTTATAGCCTTTAAAGGTGAAATACCGCTTCGCAAAAACTGCGACCGTTGCTGCGTTCAAAAAGGCATTGATTCTTGTTTTTCTCAATAAAAACTGTTCATTCACCTCGTTGACTATATTATTGGGCGCTTTTTTCTGCTCGTTTTCTATCTAATTGTTCGACCGAAACAATTTAATTAAGTCCTACACTATGGATCGACCTTCATCAATGATTTTCGCAATATCCCTCACAGCCCTTCCGTTTTGTCACCGTTTTAAAACTAATTTTTGCACATCGAGTTCATAGGTTCGTCAATTTCGTCCTTTTTTTATTTAATTTTTTAAATATATTACAGCATAACTTTCAATTCGTTGCACAAATAAGAGAAACTTATTTTAGGCCTAGAAATCTGATTATATGCATTAGCATATCCTGCTCCGTTTCGTTGGTAAATAATCTAGTTTAACCCGGTGATACTTACTACTTTTAGAGATAATGAGATCGGGAAGAAAAATACCTGTCATAAGAGCAGTCGATTACAGAAATTCGTTCTCAAGGAGGTTCATCGGCTTTAGTGCGCGGTTGCCTGAGCAACAAAAAAAAAATCAAAAGTAATTCAAAATTAAGGATCATATCAAAATTTCAATCAAAATTCAAAAAAGTAATAATTTTGGGTTATATGGACTAAAACTGCTTCTAGTGACATCTCAGAAAACAGAGAAGAAGATATGAACACCAAAATGAAAAGATAACCCCTGAAGGAGCAGGCAAATTCAAGGAAAGCCGAAAACGACGATATTACATCATACTCGTACAGGGGAATATTTTCGTAAAACTCCCTTGAGAGATTTGAAAAAAAAAAAAAAACGCGCTGAAGGGTTGGAATATTCGGCTGATCCGGAGACAATCCCAGAGTCTCTTTGAAGAACAAATATCGAGGATTGTAGAGATAATTGCGGTAAGCAACTCCTACAATGGCTGATCAAGAACGCCGCCTGAGCCTCTACTCTCCCTGTTCACACCAAGAAGAAGACTTAAGAGTTTGAGGAGGTAAAGGTTCTCAACTTCTAGATAATTTTATATGAGAAATCGCGGCATATTGGACCCATATGGGAGTCCGATATCTAGGCATATGTTGGACCAGCATTTGTATGGTAATATCCATAGGTATAGGTTTGACGGTAGTCAGGAAAGCCTTTACTATGACAACTAGGCTATTTTATAACAGCTTATTGATTCCAGAGTTACGATTATCTGCTACACCGTCCTAGTTCGGCCAATCATAGTGTATGAAAGCTCAGTGTGGCTCAACTTGAGTCCAGATTAGGTTATTTGAGAAGCAATGTTGTTCTGAGTCTGAGTATAAGAAGTTCTATGCTAATAAAATCTTTTACAAGGCAGAATATGTTGGAACTGAAGGCATATTGCACGACCAATGATTTCGAAAACGTCAGAAGTTATGAGAGCGCACCTATATCATTCTTATACCTTGAAACATAATATTGAAAAAATATTTATATAATATTTATATAATATTTGTGTATTATATTTAGGTATTAAGGTTTATTACGTAAGATTAGAATAAAAAAAATTGTTTTTCAATAGGTTGCTAAGTTGTTTTTAAATGAACATTTTCTTAATATTAAGTACCATACAATAAGTAGTATATGAAATTAAATAAAAACAAACAAAACCTTTCTGGGGTTAACAAATCCAATTGCAATAGATTAACTTTGAGTGTCCGCATGGAGCCAGTAAGATATATTTGTATTTAATATTTTAATAAATTGTAAATTATTTAAATATTTTTTTTATCTAGAATAAGAATGTTGAAGTTGAAGAAGAAAAAATAAATTTCGAACTGAAACTGAACCCCATGTCATATGTATAAGCTGTTGCCAACTATCTTTAACTCATTTGTACTTGTTCGAGGAACCTAAAGACTTTAAGAGTATAATAGGATTTATGCTACGGAACCGTTAATATTTAGAGTTCTTTTACTACAATTGACACATGTTTGGTAATATAAACGTGGGATAACGAACTCCACATATTCACATGTAAAACAGTGTATACTTAGAATTATTCAAAACGAAAGTAAAATTTTACCACAAAATGTTAATCAATTGGGTATAAAAAGTTTTAAGATACGATGCATTGATGTACAATTTAAGCGAATCGCCCTCTTTTTGAAATTCGCATCTGTTGCCTGTAGTGAATTTTTGTTGTAGTTCGCGATGACAGTAGATATCATGAAGCTCATTTGGGAAAAAATCGTAATTGTGCATTATGAATATGCGAATTGTGAATTTTTTGTGATTGATAGCAACGACATTTTCGAAAACCAAATAAAATCCGTTAAAATAAACATAAAAATTGATTCATTGGTCAATTCATATTGTTGTTTTGCTTAAAACAACAATATTACTAATAATAATTTGCGCAGTAAGTAGTGTACAGTCTCCAACAAATACAGTAGTCATCTCCTCTCCCCTGAGTAGAACAATTTAATAGTTAAACCTCTATCATTAGAGAGGTGAAAATTGAAGGGACAACGTTCTTTAGATCATAACGCACATCAATGCATATCTGTGCAGTTACAACCGAAAATTCGGATTATACACATTTTCAGAAAGACTTTTATTAATAAATACATAAAGAATCAACTTAAATAAAGAGTTCCTATTGAGAAATTTAAATTGTATAGTAAATGTCTTAGGGATAAAGTGTTTATTTTTATGTTGTGGTGTCAGGTTCGATTTCTGTACTAAACAACTTTTTCGAATTGATGGCACTTTAAGACTATTAATTATCAATGAAAAGATTAAACGTAAGGTTAACTTAAAAAAGTTTATAGTACGTCTAAAAGCTTGCAACTTATTTACAATGAAATAACAAATTTCCTTTTGACACCTTCTTACTAAAATTACATTACACATACATGTGCAAATATTGTACATAATGCGCAGACAACATTACATTTTCAATTTTTAAGTATAAGTGCGTATTTTCTTATTTTTCAGATGTGATTAGCGTTCGTCCATCTGCTACTAGCTCATTCAAAGACAATACGACAACATATCCAAACCTTCATTCAAATCTCATTGGTGTTCAATCAAAGTAAGAACATGTTGTAAAATATAAAGCTGTAAGTTCTATTGGCAGTATAAGAACGTAGGAAGAAACCGTATTACATCCATACCCTTAAAAAAATAGTTCATACAAAATTAAACAATTTAAAAAGCAAATTAAATAAATTGGATTACGCGACAGTTAAGAACCAGTGAACAGCTTTTTTAGCAACTCACTCCAAAAGTGAACGCTTTTTGTAGACTATTTGAATATTGGTAGTAACTTAAAAAATGTTCCATAAATTATGCGAGATATACATTCGGTCTTGGTATTCAACACAGGACATCGGCTAGGAAATCACGCTACTGTAACCTAGAGAATTCTTACAAAAGCTACAATTTATTCAATAATACTAAAAGTAACTTTCTAAAGGCAGAAGTTACAAACATATTCAGGAACTGTATTTGATAATCAAAAAAAAAGTACTGAAATTTACATTACTCTATTCGCTGTCATTAGAGGCACGATCTTCCAAAAGTCAGTTCAATTGCTAGCTTACGCCAGCCCGAAAAGTCTTCGAATGTGAGCCATTGGGACAACGCAACAGAGGACGGCCCAGACTAAGGTGGCGCACACAATTGGAGAAGGACCTCAACCAACTTGGAGTGCGCAATTGGTGGCATCTAGCGAAAGATCGTGCGGGCTGGAGAGTGTTGGTTGAGTTGCTCCATTAGACTCATTTACCATCAGCTCACACCTTCGGCCATGTATTTAATTGAGTTATGAACTGGTGCTCCATGCACTGTATTTTTTCAGATTTGAAAATTTGTGACTTCGTTTTGTTTTCAAACTGGAAAATAAAGCTCGACTAGCAGGAATTTTCGTCGAACGCAGTAACGCCCGCTTGTGCTTCGTGTCGGTAAAGTGTATTTGGCTAAAAGGAGACTATGTTGGTAAATAAAAAAAGAAATAAATTGCATATTGCTGTTGGAGAAAAGAGTAAATGAAACTAAACATTAATATGTGACGTTACTTAATCGATGAACTGCCACACGGAAAATTGTTATAAAATTATTTATTTAACAATAGCTAAAGTTATTACCAACATCTTTTTTTCTATCAAAACCGCTTATAAAACCGCTGATACTACCAATTAATATTATTGAATGTTTGAGATGGTATCAACATTCGCAACGGACCTTTTCAACTGCAAAAAAATATGTTAAAACAAAATTTAGCTGCTCTTTACCTGATCTTTAAAGTTAGCATACTACATATTTTAGTTCCAGCACTTCAAAGTAAAATTCTGCACATTGCTAACTATAAATATGTACCCTTCACATTTAATTTGTATATTGTCGTTTAGATTTCGAAGAAAATACTACCACAAGGTTCTACCAGCCTTATTAATATTGATAATATTAATTTTAATTATTATTGTGATAATATTAGCAATTAAAAGTAAGTAGTATTCAAATAATAATTCGCCAGCAAAGCTTATTGATTTTTTTTTTCATATTAGGAACGAAAGTGGATCGAATATGCACGACAAAGGAATGTATTCAAAGCAGTGCGAATTTACTGTTCAGTATGGATGAATCCATAGATCCTTGCGAAGACTTCTATCAGTTCACATGTGGAAATTGGGATGCAACACATCCTAGACCTGACTCGCTTCCTCTCAATGATTGGTTTCGTGAAGTCCAAGACAAGACCTTAAGAACTATTCGAAATTTTCTGAAAACTGAAGTTAATGAAACTGAACCAGAGGCAGTAGCAAAAGCAAAGATAATGTTTCAAGCTTGCATGGACGTCAAGGCTATGGATAAATTAAGTTTGAAACCAGTGATGGAATATTTAAGCAAATTTGGTTTACCAAATATACCCCCAGCTCTCAACATAACTGTACCGGCAAATGGAAAAATAACAAGTCCAACCTTCAACTGGATAGTTTCATTGGTAAACATTAAAAGATATACGGGTTTGGATGTGATAATAGGGTTCGATATATATCCAGACCCCGTCAATGGATCTGTAAATCGTATAGCTTTCGGAATACCTGAAACTGATTCTGTGTTACCTTTGTAAGATAATTCAAGTGTGTTTATTATTTCCATTTAATAATATTAATAAATTATTTCAGTTACGATGATCACATTCGCTTGCGTAAAGCTAAAAAAAAGCTATTCTTATCCCTTGATGAACCTGAAACCGACGAGAAATCAAATGAGAACGAAAGCAGTGAAGCAACCAAAGACAAGGTTTCCCTCGCTGCCTATATGTCATATATTCGTAAAGTTGTTGCTGTTATTGTTACATATGTAATACCGGATGTAAAACTTGAAGACTTTGTTAAAAACGCTGAGTTACTCACACTCGATGCAGTGACGATGACCAAAGACCTCTATAAAGTTAGTAATATTTTTCCTTTCACTGTTAGCTTTGCACCTAATGCACCCACAAATATTTCAGCAATTGTAATTTTAGCTTTTAACAGTAGGAGTCGGGTTGTGCTTTTTGATAACTTGAATATAATCCTGCGTCCTTTTGACTTTCAAGTCCGTTTGTTATTTTTCATAGCAAACACGTCAGAAAATATAGCATGGGTTGAAGAAAAACAAGGTTAAATCTTAACTGAATTAAATATGTGCACAAAATGGTAGAGAAAATTAGTGTTAAGATAAAATTGTTTTTTACTGTTAAAAACTTAGAAAAAAAACAGAAGCCATATCAATTCACTCGCTGGAGTTCCCAGGTTTGTATTTCGGACTGAACATTTCACATTTTTCACGACTTGCTGCCAACACGCAAAGAGGAAGAGTGATAGTTGCCAGTGAAAAACTTCTGAAAATTTCCCCTTTAGTAGTCGACAGAATACTTGTCATAAAACAATGTCACACACAACGAGTAATTGCTGAAGAAGTCCTTGATGATGAAATATTATTACTACACTCATACCTTGCATTGCGCGGTTTCAACTTTGCGCGATTTTCATATACCTATAAAAATTTGATTTGTGTGACATTTCTGACTGGAAAATGGAAGAAAGCATTTGGAATATTATATGGCATAAATGAGTCTAGAATCCGAAGACTAAGATCAAATAATGAATGAAGAAAACGGTCAGTTACACAGTCGACTGAGTTTTTCACAGAATCAACATCAAGAGTTCGTTTGAAGGTACCACCTACAGGGATACAACGGCACACATCAAACCAATTTTCGTCTAAAGATACAAGTAGAGTCTGGTTTGACAAATTATCCCAATCTGAAGCTTTAAGCGGAAGAAGCTGTTTTCTTATGTAAGCTTTTGATTGCTTATAAATCTTTTAATCCGAGAGCATTTCTAAACCGTTTTTGCCTGTTCACTGGAGGACGAGTAAAAAAGACTGGGCTTTCGGTTGCATATTCAAATTGGAACATTTTCTTTAACGCGTTACTGTTTTGGACAACGCAACATTACATTCAGTACATCTAAAAGACCTGACTCCAAACATCAAAGTTGTATTCTTGCCTCCAAAGCAAAGTCTTCTTCAAGGTAAATTTCCTAAAACACACAGATATCGGAGCCAATCCAAGCATCTGATGAACATCATGGCATTAATACTATTAAAAGTTTTTGAATAGAGTTTACTGTTTTGGATGACGAGTATTAAAACAATCAAGTCTAAAGGAAAAGGATTCTAAATCAACAAGGCTCCCGATGTAACATATGAATTTATGTGGAGGACTTAATTGAAGCTAGTAGGCATATAGCCAGAAAGCGTCGCAGACCTTAATCTAGACGATAAGGCGCTGACACATCGCAGCAAAAAAGATTAGCCTCATTTAGCTTTGAATGCATTTTTATATTTTCTTCATAGGTGCTATACAAAAATACTTAATTTATAATCTAACCTATTGACCCTAATTCTTACCTACTAACTTTTACCAAGTTATTTGTTTTTTCTTAATGTATTTGGGCTTCTTTTATTGTTTTTGTTCGTTATTTAAATAAATTTGTATTTCTAATCTTCACTCAAGAATTTGGGTCAACATATTCTTAACTTAACTTTAGACTAAAACTTAAATCTTTAAAAATTTTTGTAGGAGGCGACAGAAAGAAAGAAAGACTTCACTCTGTGCGTTATATATTTTAATTGAGCAACGCAATATGTGAAATCATCTGATTGAAAAGTCCGTTATCGTTGACGGCAGCAGTCTACTTTGCCACTTTTTGTTCCTTGCGTACACTCTTAGCTTCAGCTGCTTAGTGTGCTGGATGTGGTCTAAATAATAATTGGGACTCAAATAAGCGAATGGAAATGGATTATGTGAACCGTTACTTCCTCGAATCGTACCGAAATCATTTCTATTATAACACTGATGTGTATGTACGTGTACATACGTTAACAACATTGTCTTAATTTTCATGTTCCACAATTCACGTAAATTCATTAAAACAATTTTGAAAATTCAGTCTTCAGTAAAATCATATCAATTTCAAGATGTGATAAAATTGTGGTTTATGTGGCAAGGGTTGTAAATGGGTCAGCTTAAACTTTACGGTAGCGCCGACCTTGGATTGATTGATCCGTAACTATGCTGTGCACTTTCGTTATCAGAAAAGACAAGGTGCAATTAAAATTCGAGTTGGATATCGCTGCTGCCTTTCCTTACATCTCGGATTTTAAATTTGTTTGTATGGAGTATTTGCAATACCTACATATGTATGTACATATGTATATAAAATGCCTCATCTGCTAAATTTTGACAGGTGAAACAGACGTTCCTCTGTCTGTCGTTATATCCATCCTATCGCTTTTCTCTTTGCCAACGCAACTGATGCATACATTCATATTATGTTCCTTTATCGTCACTATATCCAACAAAAATGTGTACACTGCGTTTAGGCTCGTATTTCCCACCGTTGCTTTCGTTTTTCAACCGTTCATTTAAATAACGATACATTCGGCTTGTTACCAGTTCAATTTGCCTTTCGAGTCTTTCGGCCATTCATTTTGGATGGACACCTAAATTCTTTGAAGATTTTTTCTTTATGAAGGGATTTGCTTTTCGTTTGCATGAAGTAAACGAAAAATCTGATGAAATATGTTGCGTTGCTTATAATTTTAATTGGTATGGTGCATAAATCGAAATAGACTAGATCAACATTCTTGTTGTTGATTTCTTCGCACAAATACATTTAATAAAGCTGCTTTCATCATTTCTGAATTTCGCTGGTAGACCAGTCAACGTTTCTGTTGATTGAAGCTGTTAGAATGAGTTTGATTTCATTTGACATATTCATCGATGCCACAAGCTGAGCGAGTTAAACCAAGGTTTTCTTTATCTGTCTTTGGGTACATCAGTCTTTTTGTATATTTGGCCTTAATATGTTCAAGAAGAAACCAGACTCCACTTTTTTATCTTTACTTACTTTGATAAAGTTTTTCTAAGGGTTTGGTGATCAATTTTTGGAGAACAGCTTCCACTTGTGGTTTCCAAAAAGTAAAGTTTTCTTCACTCCGAAGCTGGATACGGCCAATTTTGAGTCGAATGGACTTTTAAAGGGGGTTGGGAGTTTTACTTGTATACTCTGGATTCTATTAATTTCTTTACATTTTCCAAGTTTGTTGGGTTCACAAACTGTTAAAATAAAGTAGCGGTTTCTCTTTTGCCATTAGATCCAATCATTATAATTTCAGAAAACTAAGAGGATTGATTATAATTCGTTCACAGTAGATAATATATGATGTGAAATATAGTTAAGGAGTATGGGTACATACTCGTAGCAGTGAACTGTAGGTCCCGTAAAGTGTGAGAGAGTCCTGGTTACTTGCAACATTTTAACATATATCTGCTTGTGATTAATTGAATCATTAGTAAAATCAATGAACATATAGTAATTTCTGAACGAAGATCAACACAGTTCACAGTCTCCGTTTTGTGTCATAGTCGAAAGGCTTAACATCTACCGCTTCGATTAAGTATGCTGAAAAGCTAAACTTGAAAAAAATAAAGTTTAGACAAACATTACCCACAATGTTTTTTTTTCACTACCTGTACTTTTCGATTTGAAAAGAAATTATTATTTCAATATAAAAATAATTGAGTGGCACTACAGCCCAGAAGTGACCAGGACCTAACTTCTACAACAACTACTCGTGTTGTGCGTGTTACTGTTCTCTCACGAGTAGAAGGGACCTACAATTTTTTGCCGACTCCGAATGGCGAGATTTGAGAAACTTTTAATAGATAATTGCTACTCTTTGAGTGTTGTCAGCAACTCGAAAGAGGTGGTGCCGTGAAAAAATGCGAGGTGTCCCGTCCAGGAACCGAACCTAGATTTTCTGCGCGGCGGTCGACGCACTTATCCACTACGCCACGGCGCCCACATTTTGTATTCAATATGTTCTCCGTAAATAATGAATTTTCTCTTATTTCAGATGCAAGAAGAAGCTGAGAACTCTACAAAAACGTCCGCTAATCCACTAGATGATATTGTGTATTTGACAATACCGAAGCTTCAAAACATGACAGACAAGTTAATTTCGCCGAAGTCACTGCCCATATGGGAAAATTATCTTCAACTTCTTATGACTCCGAATGAAACGTTCAATACATCCGAAGAAATAATATTTACTAGCAAGACTGACATCTTATATTTACAATTGTTAACTGAATATTTAGCTGATATTCCGGGGTATCGATTGCAATTCTATATTTGGTTGAGTATTATTCAAGAGCTTGTTATTCACACAACATCTACATTAAAAACGATACACGATGAATATAAGAAAACTTTAATGCAAACAGAGGGAAACCCGTCACGGTCTTTATATTGCACGAGTGGTATCAATGGGTTAATGGGGATGGCGGTCAGCTTTGCATTGGCTGATGAGGACTTTGTCACATATACCCTACCAAAGGTTTATGACATGCTTTATCATATTAGAGGGGCATTCAACGACTTGGTAAAATCAACATCATGGATGGATGCCAATACCAAGCAGGCGACACTCCAAAAATCAGCTGCAATGAAAAGCTTAATCGGTTTTCCGGGATGGCTTCATAACAGGACTATACTAGATGGTTATTACGCCGATGTCAATGTAAGCAAAGACACACACTTGGAAAACATGATTAATATTCTAACATGGCAAATGTCAATCAAAATTCGTGAATTTTGGGAGGAAAATATATTTGGTTGGGCCACAACCCCGTCCGATGTAAACGCATTTCATACATTTCAGGCGAATACGATAAGTGAGTATATTAAGGTTAATATAGTTAAATGTGTTTTGCCGTCTTATTATTCTTCCAAATTTTTTCGGATGGTTAATTTTAAATTTGTCAGCTCGTCATCTGTATATTTTTGAAGGACGAGATACTGAAAACACTGTCCGCCGAAAAGAGTGCTGAACGTCGTTTAAAATATTTTGCACAGCATTATGTATAAAATTCCGTCGTTTTACGGAAAGCTCATTGATAGTGCGGCTTTCTGTCTTTCAAATCAACAATAGATTTCATATTCACACTAATGCGGGAAAGATTTGCGAATTTCACATCCATTCACGTGCCCAAGCCACATACATCAGCGTGCTTCACAAGACAGAAGCGATGACTGAACTCAAAAATTATCCAACAGCTGGTATCGAAAAATCCGATGAAAATCACCCTCTATAGGTGTCCTATAGTTTCACTATTGCTGGAACGAAATCTTGTACGGTAAATGAAAGGACAGAGCAGATAACTAACAAATTTTGTCTGTTTTTGGTCCGTTGTTTACATAAATTATTAATTAGTACACATAGACGACTTAAGAGACGGGAAGAACTTTTCGATCTATGAAAGGTGATATTATGTTTAAAAAACTGCAACCTTTGAATGTGACAACGATTGCAACTTAGAGAAAACATGTTGGAAGCGTTTGTAAATTGCTTAGTTTTTCGAAGAAACAAGTAAGCACGCAAATATTGGGGGGTGTCTTAAAGTTAGGTATATTTTAGTAAAGAGAAAGATTTTATAGTAAAACAGTGGGAAAGTGCTGCTATGGCACAAGTGTTCAAGAATATATTGAACTTTCTTAAGCATATAAAGAAACAATACCTTTTATCTGTTTTTGTTTTATTATATAAACCGCAGTAAAGGTATACACTTAAAAAACGAATTACAAGCTGAAAATCCGCTTTGTAAGGAACAATATTTTATAAAGAAGTTTACGGAAAGCTCAGATAACAACAGTTGTTTTTAATATATTGTTCAATCATTTTGCAAGTTAAGAAACTCAATCTTGATTGGAATGTTCTGGTGGTTTTATTGATTTATTTAACGCACAAAGTTTGTTGAAATGAAATTTGAAATTCATATTGTAGTACTCATTTGGTTAATATTGCAACAATTTAATCTTAGTGTCCAAAAAAGGGTTTCCAAAGATCCAATATAAACCATAAAAATGGAATGTCTGCTGAATATGTTATATGAAATATGAATCATTGAATCATTTTGAAATCGCAGCCACATTATTTATTAACATAACCAAGTCATTTGATATTGTTGTTCATTTAAAGTTTCTGTATATCTTATATAGGGTAGGTTGGCTTCTTATCTAAGAGATCGTAAGCAGATATTAAAAAATTAAAAATACATTGAGCTCAGAGAATCTCATAAGTTTATGTATCCCACAAGGTTCTATTGTGAATCATATTTTATTCGTCTTTGCACTGCTGCGATTTGTCGTCTGTATCTATCTGTGTAGTAAGCATTCGCCGGAATATCGCATCCATTCAGGAGGATATTGTGTGTAATATCCATAAGCAATCTCTATTTCCTTATGACTGAACCGCCTATATCCGACAGAGTGCTGTCGTGATTTAATCTGTTCACTCTGCTAGCCTTATTTGAATTCCCTATCTCAGCTTATAGTCCAGAATCATAATCAGTTTTTTATTGTATTCTTGCTGGTGATTATTGTATCACGTTGAAACCAACCTTAGTTTGAATTCTTCTCTTCTTAGGAGGACTACTCCTGTTTTCTCTGTTCCCAGCTATTGTCTGTACTCTGCCATCCATTCTTCTTCTTCTTTTTCTTGTGGCGCTACAGTCCGGGGTGGACCTGGGCCTCAACCAACATGCCTCTCCAGCCAGAACGGTCTTTCGCCAACTGCCGCCAGTTGCGCACTCTAAGTTGGTTGAGGTCCTTCTCCACTTGTGTGCTCCACCTTAGCCTGGACCGTTATCTGTTGCGTTGTTCCAATGGCTCAGATTCGAAGACTTTTCGGGCCGGAGCAGTGGTGTCCATACTCTCATAGGCTCTACATGGCCTAGACATCCATTCTTGCACTCTTATAATTATGAGGTTGAGCTTCCTCTGTGTCTAGATTTGTAATCAGCGCGACAATATCAGTATTCTATAAAAAAGGTATCTGGTAACATGTTCATTCGCAGTATTCCGTCAAATGCTATGTGCCAAAGAGAGTAGAGTATTGGCCCATTTGCCGCGCTTGCTGATATACTCTTGTCTTCGCTTTATCATATAGTATATTAGTTTGCGATCGCTGAGGCATTTTTTACGAAAATAGAGTGCCGACTTCCCTCATTAACTAAACACTTCCATCGCTTCAATTTTCTTTGTTTATGATATGATCACTTTTTACAAACATCAAGATTATCTAGCTCGTTTAAAAATATATAGCGCAAATCGGTACTCTTCACCTATTAGCTGTAGCTATCACTATTACATTACAAATTTAACTTACTTCATCTAGTAAGTCTAATCTAAGATTTTATGCACCCATTACTTGAAGAAAAACTTCACAGGGATATAAATTAAATCGTGACATAAACTGTCTTTTATAATTAAGAAAACTGATATGTTTTTTTTTTGCACATATTTATGTCCTTAGACCACGTCGGATATAAAATTAACCGGAGTGATTGGTCCAGTTATAGTCTATTGAGCATATTTATTCTCCAACCGAGCTCACTGGCACTAAGTCCCTTTTCTCTTACTTAATATTATATTACGAGTAGTGCATCAGTGACTGTAATTCCCTTAAACAAACCAACAGTTTCAAAATGAAAAAAAATAAACAATACGGAATGTTGTCTTCATCATTTTCTGAAATCATCTTCGCTCTATAAAACAAATTATTTTTTGAGCTTGTCTCCGGCAAACTTGTTTAAATATTTCAGATAAATTCTATCGGTTCAATTAAAAAAATATAATTTCATTATATTGATATGTGACACAAGAAGAAATTCAATCAAAGCGAAAATCTGTTTTTCTGTAAAAGGATATAAAGAATATTTATATATCCAACTTCTGTGTACCTCTTATAATTACGAATCATATTGAGACTACACTTGATTTTCAATCTATAGCTTCGATTTCTTAAAGCAATCTGAACCCTTGTTCGACTTAACGAAAATTAATAACGTCCCGTAAGTTGCATGTGACAGTATAATGGATAATTGACATGTCATGTGATGTAAAGGTTAGCGTTAACTTAAATCTTTAGTAGAAAGACAATTAAATGGGAAGCAATTTCATACTATATGATGTATTAGATATGATATATTTTTATATGAGTACATTATAAGAATGATGAACCGATATGTACACTACAAGAATTTGTAATAGAAGGGTTTAGAATAAATTGAAGTCTACGCATGAAGCACAATAATTAAATACACAAATACAAGTTATGCATAGTGTGATGGACAGTCCTTCTGAAACTTTGAAACTAGGAGCATTCTTTCAGTTTCAGGATGATTTACGAATTCTTTGTTATAGATTCACGAGGGTATTCTTCAATGTTCAAATTACATGAGTTCTGGGTCAAAGTGAAGATGAAAAGAATTGCCAGGTTTCGCATAACACAGTATCATTAATGTAACCTGAAGGCACGATCCCTGTCATGTTAGGTAAAGTTAAACCTCTGATAAAAATATACACTACGAGAGTATAAAATCAAAAACAGTTAAGACACATAACCGAATTGGCATAAGCTTAATGTAAGAGCTCCCTCTTGAATCTAATATTGCCAAGTCTTAGGTACAAGCAAGAAGACCCATCTGAGAGGGTACATCAACTGGAACCCAGACGAATTAGGGACATTGGTGTTGCACTCCTCAACAGCTTCATAGCTAGAACTGATTTTATGTTTCTCTTAAGGTAATGTCTGCTAGATTTCAAATGCAACTAGCTTCTACACATTGTAAACAAGGGATGTCAGCCTTTCAACTTACTAGATTATTCCATATTTCAATGATTTTTTCGAGATAGGGCTTCGATATTTAAGTGTTCTCTAGAATTTTAGTGGTTATTATTTAGTTGTGTGTTTGCGTAAATTGATTGACTGCTAATTATATGACTTGACTGACATAAATTGGCTTGTGCTACATTAAGGAAGATATATGGCGCTGAGATCATATGGTATCTGTTGTGCCAACCAGCTTATAAGTCAAAGAGGCCCTTAACTTTCCTAATGAAGCTGTGGACTAAGCCTGCAAAAGATCTTAAAGAACCACGATTTTTCTAAAAAACATACTCTTCTTTCGAAGAGATTTTGTAGATTGTTGCATATGGTCAAAAAGCGAACACAAATATACATCTCGAGAACCATACAACCTATTAAATCGGGGACGGTGTCATTCGGTTCAGAATGACGCATAAGATAAAAATAATTTATTGCATTAAAATAACAACTTTAGATACTTGGTGGTATTTGTTGTGTGGATTTGCTTAAAATTAAGACTGTATGTAACATTTTTTTAAGGATAAAGCGTATATTATCATTTGGACTGTCTCATCACTGATGGCAAAATATTTCTTCTTGGACTCAAGTTTTATAAACGCAATATATGGGTCCGAAGATTATAAAAGTTTGTGGAAAACATCTGAAGTGAAGCCGATAGTTTTAAATTCTCCTTGAGTGTTGCCAGAAACTCGAGATAGTGTGTACCATGAAAAATGCTATATCCATACTCCGGGAATCGATTCTGGGATCTTTGGCGTATTATTAAATTACATTACATACATTAACAGCTATTTATGAACTAAAATCTTTCTCCAATCTGGCCAATGAGGTCTTCACTTATTTGTATTATTTCAGCAGACAATGGTGGACTTCGTGTTGTAAGTATTGCTGGAACCATATCCCTGCTTCAGCCTTTATGGCCTATTCTGTGTTTGCTTTGCGCCTTTTTTTATTGGAAGGGTAGTTTTCGTAGTCCTCCAACTTTGAAATAATAAATTGTAGCATAGATAAAGCACGTATTCCATGCATTTTATCACGGCATGAAGTGGAAAAATTTCAAAATCAATTACTTCTTTATTGCAAAGCATTGCTTTGAGATACAATAGATCATTCATTTCCGATGGGCGAGCACCACAAATAAAGTAATTGCCCAATGCAGTTGTACTTGACAGTTGTTGGACTACTTTTGTTTGCAACCTATTGAAACGAAATGGCTCACCGTAGTGGTTAAGTTATTGGATTCCAGAACCGTTGACCGAAAGCTATTTGCCTCACTTTAAACACTATCTTTTGGTGCTGTTATTAATTCGGAAGTGTCTTGCACAAATTGAAACCTAATAGGTCACTACGAGTAAAATTACGTCGTAGGTTACTTAAAATATTCAAATTAATTCAATCAATAAAAATTACTTTCAACAGCACTATCGTAGACATTAGTAAATTTGAGTCGCTACTCATCTCAGTTTCATTGGAGAATGGTTGGGAAAGAACTCCATTTAAAATGCATCATCCAGCAAATTCTGCAAAGGAATTCCGGCCGAGGCTTCGGTTACTATAACGCCGTTCGGGAAAAACTCTTTCTTCGGAGTTTACTGTCACTAGAAAAATTGTATGGCCAGCAGCTCATTCCATATTGAAATCTTGATAACTAAGGTTGTGTAAAACGCAGGCACAGGTTGTGGTTGTGGGGGTGTTTAAAAATGTATAGCGCAAATTCGGCGCTGATATATGTATATAGTCTGGTTATCTGAGTTATCCTCCGTATAACTTCCATTCCCGGTGCCTTTCTTGTTAATTGTTATTTAGGCTTTCTTTTTTAATTTTAACTACACGTTTTAATAATCCTTCGTTCTCTCCTTTTATCGCTGTGACGGAAGTATTACTATTTGGATCTGCATGTGGTTCGTTCTCTTTCTCTATAGGTCCCTTCTACTCGTGAAAAAACAGAATCATGCATAACGCGAGTAGTTATTGCAAAAGCTAGGCCCTGGTCCCTTGTTGGGTATATTTCCCTGCCTGAATGGACGTATGCATGCGTAGCGGTGCGGGCTCTAACACAAACTAGGGCGAAATTTCGTGTTTTGCGCGAAAATTTAATAATATGAATAAAAAGAATTGTATTGTATCTGTTATCTTTTTAATAGTAAAGTACCCCTCACATGGTATAGTCGCGCTGTTATTCCCCACGGGAATATGACTTTAATTACAATCAGATACAAGTAAACCAAAATATCTATCTCAACCGCCTGCATGTTAACTTATGAATGAATGTTGTAAATATTTTCATTGAGTTTCATGGTGGCAAATTTAAATCTTCTCCATAACAAAGACTGCATTTAATAATAATAATCAAAGTTAATGGAATGATTTATTTCCCTCGGAGCGTAAAGGAAAGTGCAGCTTAAGATCACAAGTGTCGTTTCTACGTTAAAAATCGGTCGTAAACCAAATATTTATAGGTGCTAATATTTTATGGGGGTACTCGCGTCAGGAGAAATTACCATTCAAGAAGTTATTTACTTAAGTATATTTTTTGTAAGTGGAAAAGCATAGTTACTGCCCGAGTCATTTGTCGTTACAAGTTGATTTTTCTAAGAACCTAAAAAGTAATTCATACAAAAACAAAGACAAAAAGTATAAGAATGTCTGCTGGGTTTTGTAAATATTTAGATTTAACTTACTGCTCTACATTTGCATAATCACCTTTACAATAATTTTGCGTGACATCGCACAGAAGTTTGAAATTCCGGTACCAGACACGACGTTTTTCACTCTTGTATGCGTGTTGCGCTAAATTTAATAAATTAATTTGTTATATAGTGTAACTAAACGGTGAGAAGCATTTACACAAAAAATAGGTATGCTTCGTTATACGGTTAGATTGTCTCAATCATATGATATAAGTAAAGATAGTTCAGGACATTGAAAGAAGCTTTTCTATCTATCATATTTGAGTTTTGTATGTGGAAAATAGTTATTATTTCACTTTTCAAATTGCGTGTTGCTACTTTTTTCCACCTTTGACTTTTCGACAATTATCGCAAAAATGATAACCAAAAATCAAAGATCTGGAGCACATATAATTGTGGAAATCAAATGGAAGCCAAAAAGTGTTGGATGTGCATGTGGCTGAGCGTCGTCCTCAAACAAGTCCTTTTGTTCGAAAAGTTTTGGTTAACACTTAATTTCGCTTTTTCGGCCCGGTTTTTGGAATTTGTGAGAGCTTCATTTTTTTGCAATTGGTAACAGGTATCATTTATTTGTACATAAAGGTCGATGCTATGAATAAGCGGTTTATGAATAACACGTGCCAACTTTGGTGTCCATACGCTCTACATGGTCTAGCCATCTTAAGCGTTGTATCCGAAGACGCTTGACTAGGCGCATGTCGCTGTACAGCTCATAGGGTTCGTCGTTAAATCTTCTTCTCCAGATGCCATCAACGCAAATAGGACCAAAAATCGCACACAAAACTTTTTTCTCGAAAAGACAAATTTGACAAAATTTAACAACACAAAATATTATATTGCTGGAGGGGAATAAAGTAGACTTGTCAAACTTGTTCTGAAAAATGCATTAAAGCAAATAATGAAACTTATGAAAAATTGTCAAATGAAGACCTAATAAATTTAAAAATCAAGACCCATAACACATTTACTTTTTACAAATAGAAAACTCTATTTCAGCCAAAATCTCGAGGACTTCCGGCTAAAATAAAATCAAAAGTAAGTCCAACAAACTACTGATTACTAGACCTCGGATTTTGCATATTTGCATATTTTTAAAGATTAAGATAGGTACATTCTGATTACATCAAAATTCGTTTCGCTGAAAATAGAGTATAAATTAATATGCATGTTTTATTTTTTTTTGGGCATATCTGCATGAAATGCATATGCATAATATATGCAAAATATATGCAAGCTATGCAAAATGTATGCAGCATATGCAGCAACTTCTTGTATTCAAAAGTAAAAATAATAACACCAAAGCACTTTAGAGAGTAATATACATTTTATTAGTAATTGCCAGATAAATTACACATAATACGTATGATATTTTATAGGTTTTTCATATTAATTAGGATGCATATTTGGTATTGCAGTATATAATAATAATGACTTTTTCGTTTGTCATCACAATTTGCTGAAAAGTTTCCTGTTATGCATTCTGTACATTCGAAACACTGCATCAACACCAAAAAAACCTTTGTTTCTGTTCTAACACTATTAAATTATTTTGGGACAGTTTTAGATTTATGTGATATCGGTCGTCGGAAAAAGTATTATTTTTCACATCATACAATCAATATTAAAAAAAATGCTTTAAATAAAGCAAAATCCGCAATAAAAAAAAATCTTCAATACTTGAATAATATAAACTTTTGCTAGTTCTCTAAGTCAGAAATATATATGTATGAGATTTTTTGCCAAAAACCTGCTTATTTCCCAATATTCTAATTTGTGCACTAGATATACATTTTGTATCTCCATGATTATATTATTATTATATTTTGACAATAATTAAAAATCCGGCAATCTTTCAAATACATTGTATATTTATTGTATAATATGGAACTCGTTTCAAAATGCTATGAAATGTTACTCAAATGTGCAAATAAATTAATTTTTGGCATATTTAGTCTCTTATTGGAGTTTCGTGAAGAATTTTCGTTACATTGAAGGACTCCCCTAAAAAGGTGTATTTTATTAAAAGTTATAGGTCAAGATAACATTGGTGGTGAAAATAAAAACGGTCCAATGTATATTTTTAAAACAAGGATATTAATTTTAGGAAACATGCAAAACCAGAACAAAACGTGACTAAAAATGTTAAAAATTTTTGTGTAACGAAATGTGTCATCAAAAATCAACAAAAAAGCTTTGTTTTCTCAGGACCTTATAGCTGTAGAATTGAAACCATTTGACCGAGGGAAATATTTTACATATCATATTCTTTCCCAATTGTGGACCACTCTTTTGTCTACAGGGGCCGACCCATTTAGCATTTAGTCTCGCATTTTTCCACCACGACACCTTATTGAGGTCGCTGACAACAGAAAATGAATCAAGAAGTTCATATATGATATTTATATTTCTCTCGGACTCACATTGGAGTTGTGTTGGAACATCAGCAATCGCAATACGAGAAATAATTGAAGAAGCTAGATCTTTGTACCTTGTAGCCTGTAGTGCTATTTTGTTTATTAATTTTGATATCCTCTAGAAACAACAAATTTTTATTGTGTATCTACATGACGTGGTCGCCGTGGCGCAGTGGTAAGTGCATCGACTGCGACGCAGAAAGTCTGGGTTCAATTCCCGGACGCGACACCTAGCATTTTTTCACGGCACCACCTCTTTCGATTGCTGACAACACTCCAAGAGTATTACTTGTCTATGGAAAGCTTCTCAAATCTCGCAGTTCGGAATCGGCAAAAAACTGTAGCTCCCTTCTACTCGTGAAGAACAATAGCATGCACAACACGAGTAGTTGTTGTAGAAGCTAGGCCCTGATCCGTTATGGGCTGTAGTGCCACTCAATTATTATTATTATTATTATTTACATGACCGTTTTTTTCGGTTAATATTGCAATAATAGATTAGATATGATATGAGTGGTAAGTCTGTACCTAACTATATTATTTTAATTATTTTCAGCTGTTCCCCTAGCAATTCTGCAGTTTCCATTTTACAATCTTGGATTAGAGTAAGATTGAATACGCAGACGATACAAGCACTCGAATAAAAATTGTTGTATCAATTTTGTGGGAATATGGCTTATAATCTGATAAAAACATATTTTTTGAAGTTCTTTCTTATTAAAGTTTTACTACAAACCAAATAGATTTATTCAAAAAAGAAGAAATTATGGTGGGCTATCGTAGCGCTTTAGGAAATGCGAGAAATCATATGCATTAGGTCTCATTTTCGGAATTGATAAAAAAAAACAACTTTATACTTCCTAACCGGCTACTTCTCTCGAGCTACTTCCAAGATTCCATGAGTTTAAATTTTCTAGTAAAAAAATAATAATAAAAACTCGTGTGTGAATTTACGTGACGTGCAAAACTTAGCAAGCCTCACGGGCTACAGTTACATTCACAAATACACAAAAAGGAACTTATTGACTATTGGGAGTTTTCTTTGCAAAATATGATAAATAAATATTTTTCAGAAACAATTTTTATACCGAGTGCATGTATCCCCACATATGTATATATGTAATTAAATAATATTATGCAATATCTTTAATAAATGAAACACTTCACAGGGCATTGAACTACGGAGCTATTGGAACAGTTCTAGGACACGAGCTCACCCACGGATTTGATGATAGTGGACGTATGTATGACCTCAATGGTAATATGAGGCAATGGTGGTCTAATACAACAATATCGGAATATGTGAATCGCACTGAGTGCTTCATAGAGCAATATAGCAGCTATTACTTGGCCGACATTGACGAATACGTAAGTCTAAAAATGATCACATTATTACAGTGAAACTTCACTATAGCGAACACCCGCAAGACTACCAAATTGTTGGCTACATGGATATAGCTGCCTTAGATAAGTCAAAATATACCATTTGCTTAAAAATGATTTGTCTGTAAAGAGGGGTTTCCGTCAATAAAAATTTCACTGTACTCGTATATAGATTTAAAAATATTATTCATTATGATCAACATATTTAACTTGTGAGGTCCTCGGTCTTTTCTTCTTTACTAATCTCCCTTTAACTTTTCCTTTGCTTATAAGGTTTTACCCGAGCTATAGTCCACAAAAAATATTTATCATATACAGTATAGTATATGACCATATGGGCAAATGATCCCGTTATGTCCCTTATAACTTATAATGTAGATAAGATACTCTTAAATAAATGCCCGTTTATTAAAGAGATAACTTGAAATGAAAAACGTTTACTACGGCCATCTGGGTCTATGCCAACTGTTGTTAATAAATTTGTTGTTTTAGTTGTTCTATAGAGTCGCATATTCTCCTGAGCGACCTCAGTTTCTGATCGTCTCCGCCCGCAAAGCGTCTGTCGATTATCTTAAGTCGCGACAGTAGTCTGCTCTTTCCGCGTGCATTGAATTGAGTAAATCGTTCCGATAGATTTTGTCAGCTCTCTCAGCAGCTGTCTGATGCTGAGAAAGTTCACAAAGTTTTACTAAATTAGTTATAACTGTAAGAATTGTTAACTATTGTAAATATTTAATGACGTAATTGAAAGTCCTGAAAATGTTATGATTTGCAAAATATTCGAGTTGTTGTTTTGATTTTCTCACGATTTTGAATTTTTATGATCCTTTTAGTCCTTGCTTGCAGTTTACGCAAAAATTCATTTCGGACTTTACTAACAAATCGTTACACTACTCCTAAAAAACTCTCAAGATAATCAGAGGTAAATACTTCTTGAACTTGCAACCGCAATTCTTAAAGCTCGTCATGAAAGGAGACGACCCACAGTAAGCAGCATCTGACAGCTGTTGGATTTCGCTGTGTGATTACTCTTCTAAATACAAGAATTATGTAATCGAATGAATATTGTTTTCTTTTATGGACGCGTCGGAGCAGTTTTCTCCTGCGAAAACGGTGGTGGGACTAAGCAGTTATCCCAGCGTCTTTGTATATATACATACACAGAATTGTTAAGAATGTTTTTCTTTTAAACTGTTTTGCATTTCTACACGAATTGTTTACTTCTTTGGCTTAAATACCAAACGCATTGCAAATGCTACCCACGTATGTGCTGCATTGTTGGCGTTGAAATTCAACATTGGGTATTAGGTTTTGTGGGATTTTGGACGATGCTAACGCTTGTTCGAACCTAATTTTCTGATATTCAGTGACAATGGAATTTGCACATGTTGGAAAGTGTGTGCATACGTCAAAGAGAATCTCACAGGGCCGAATAGCCGTAGTAATCAATATTCAACAGTGTACACTCTGTTTACAGTTCCTCCCATTTGCTTTACTTTTTAATGTATTCAGCGGTAAGTTCGATTTGTCAGGAAAACGGATAAATTGGCCGCTTTGTCAAAGCAAAGTTTTCAAATTACACTGGGCTATCGTAAAGATAGATAGAAAGATAGCTATATATACATCTCATTGCAGGAATTGTGTGGGTTTTAAGAACTGTCTGCTTTTAATTTACCAAGTCACATGCATTTTCTACAGTCCAACCAAAAATTGTTTACTTTCGCCAACGAAGACCACATTCTTTCAAAAGTCCCAGGACTTTAAAAACATACGCATATTTGGTATAATGCAAAAATTTCAACTTTTGCATTTGAAATGTATGGTATTTCCTTCAGCGCAAAGCTATTGTATCCGTTTGTATGTATTGAAAAAAATCGACTAAACTAAGAGTTAAATTTAAGTCTATTACTTCCATCGATATCAGTACGTATTTTTAGTGCAGATATATGATAACATATTCGGATCAGCCGTTACAAGCCTTTCGATTTTCCGTTCCGAATGCGTGTTCAATACTTTTCTTTGACCTCGATGCTGTTATTTTTCAGTGTTAAATCATATACTGAACTATTAATCTTGATTTGTATGTATAATTTAATAAGTATATCAAAAGCAAAATCATATATTAAATACAAAATCATTTTGGGTGAAAAAACAAAAAAAAATCCGTATTACGGCCTTTCAACACCTGGTGTTGTAGGGTTTACAGTACTGACAAGTGTTGTTGACGAGCATACAGGCCATAAATTATTCAAATATATTCAAATTTACTTTTCCAAACATCTTTGTCAATGTTCACACAAACCTGAAATATAGGAAATTGGTCAAGTTATATCACAGAATTTTCAAATTTTGTCATAATTGAACTAAGAACAGCAGATGTAATAATTTATTCATGTTGTCACCCTCTAAGAATATTTATCATGGTCAAGATATTTTGTAACATTAAATGAGGTTAAATTTGAATAATCAAATAGAACGAAATCGCACGGACCCAATTCAAATTTCGAGGCATTTTATTGGTTTTACGTGGGTAGCTGTGAAAACATCTGTCCATCTGCTGCTGTTCCAGCAAAGCCCTTGTTAATTGTGTTCTATTTTAATTAAATGCTAGAAAGTTCTAAGTGTTTACTTGAATTACGAAATTTTGAAAATTGAAAAATAAAAATATAATGAAAGCAATTGAAATATACATACATTACACAGCTTCATGGGTACCTACATATGTACATATGCCGGAACCATGTAAATTTGTTGGCATAAGTATGTTGACGGGATAAGTATGTGACGGAAGTAAAAAAATCTTACGCGCATGTATATTTTTCCCATGCCCGTTTCGGAAAACATGACATATTTTATGAAGTAGAGTTTTATAATTAAGGAAAACTTGATTTTTGTATTAGAATTTGTTATGCACGAATATGTATTTTTTAACACTAAAACAAACATACATAAAACACAAACATAAAATGAATCTCAATACTCTCGTTTCGGTAGTGAAAATTAAGTAGATGCGATTCTTTTAACCGTGAACATATATCCAAAGACTCAGTTCTGAAGTTCTGAAAGACAGTCTTATTATCCTTAAATTGTATTAACAGTAACATCAGTAAATATGGTCAAACATTTTTAGAATAACTTCATTGAAATGCTTTTTAATGAACAAGAAAACACCTGCGCGCCATAATAAAAAATTGTTTAACGATTGTAATTGCTTAAATTACGTTGTCTACCTTCATATGGACCTAATTTTCTACACGCCTAGGTACATATGTATCAATTTCACATGAAAAATGTTTTCCACTTAGTTACTTCACAATTGGGAGTTCTAATAGTTTCACAAATGGTAGCATTACAGAGTTACAGAGACTGATGGAACTGATATTTAATGATGACTGTTTTGAACTGCTATTTCTGAAGGTAATGATGAAAGGTTTATGCGAGAAAAATTGTTGGTGTGCACAGTGACGTTATTGTCTAGCAGCCACAATCGTTTCAACTTGTGGCAGATTGAAATGTGATACCTTTATCCTTTAACAGTATGTACTTTTATGTGTTGTTGGAGTGCTGATGATAAAATGCATTTTTTCATTTCGAACTTTAACATTTTGATTTACGTATGCCAAGAAAATGCCAAAAAAATATCTGTACGGTATATTTAATAAAGACCCGCAACTTAGATTTGGTTTTCTTTCAGGAACTTATGACGACTCATCAAAAAAAATTAAAAAAAATTAATTATGAATATTCTACATAGGGAGAAAATTGAATTGATTTAGTCCTCTAAGAGAACACCATATTGTCAATGCAGTGCAAAGCAAATACATAAGCGAGTTAAAAGCTGCATGAAGATGTTGTTTAAACAGACATTAAGTTATATTTTACAACGTCCGGTGATAATGTTGGGCAACATCTTAACACTATGCCACGTAAAATAAAAAAAAGAAAGAATCTAATTTTGTCCATGTTGTATGGAACTGATGACGATAGGAGAGGTAAGGAGAAGGATAAGGTATACAAGTAGACAAACCTCGAGAAGGTACTGAAAGAGATTGTCATCTTAACACCGCACTTGCATTTTTCTTCTATTCTAAAAATTATAAACGATATAACAGGAGTAGATATAGAACTTATTACGGGGTTGTATATTTTTCTGCAAACACAATGTGCACATGCCATCTTCTAAAATATTGACCATCAGCATGTTAGATTTCTCTTAGAGACGCATTAGCAAACATGGTGCACGTTTCAGAGTAACAAAAAAATAAGATTCACTTATCGCTGTTTAATGCTGAATTTAAGTTTTGTGAAGAGTTGTTACAGCTGGAAAATATTTTTATATTCTTTTTACCAATTTAAATTTTGTATATGTAGCTATTTGGTACTTATTTGTATAGAGTTAGAGACGCAAATATTGTTAAGAAACTTGTTGCAACGTTTTATTTATCTAGATATGTGTAAGGGGATTTGTTGTTGGAAGAATACATGTCAATATAAGAGAGAAAATATGTTCGCCCTACTAAATTTTGGTTAAGTACTTTCAGTTCAGAGTCCAGATTAGACCATACCTTTCAACAATAAAAGTTTTTAATTATTGTTTCAGTCTAAAGCTTTGCAATTTATGTATAATGCATAACGGGTTCTTTATGATTTCTCTTAACCTCTTTTCCATGGAGTGTACCTATTTACTTGTAATTTGTTGGCCAATTTTTTTCAGAGAATGAAAAGTGTTGTATAGGATCATGCTTTGGGTTATTATTTTGCCGGAAATAACAATTTCCAGCTAGCTTTTTGATTTGTTTTTTGGTCATAAATCCAGCAATTCTCTTCTATTCCAGACGCCATACATCCCTAGACCATCACTCCACCTCCATATTTTGGAAATAAATTCACTTTTTTAAGAGCAGTATTCGGTATACCTTTAGTATACCTTCTAGCAGTTATAGTTATTTGCGAAATCTATACGCTCCATCCTGTTAACTTTGTTGATGTATGGTGTTTGTCTTGGAATCCGCGAAAAGTAGTCTGTCTTACAAATGATGTTTCTTAGGTTTGTGATTAAAATAGTCTTGCTTAGTTGTTTTACTATACCGAGGACCGTATAACAGCTTCTGTTGACAGTTTCTCCAATTTCCGACAAGAAGTTTTCGTTGCAACGCAAATCCAAAATTATTTAACTTTCAATTCTTGTTATTACTTTACCCTTTTTGCTAGTTTAAGGCTCTACCCGGTCTACAGGCGTGTATCGCAAAGTTTACTTGAGAAGTAAGCGTTTTTTTTTTAACTGACTAAATTTGACTTTTTGTTCTCTCTCTATCTGCAGTTTTCAATAAGAAATCTGAAAGTGTAGTGGGAAAATTTTTGCTGAGAAAAATTGATTATGAAAAATTTGAAATTGTTGTCAAATCGAAGTGAAATAATTTCTTTTAAATGTGTTTATGTATTTGGTTAAAGTGATAATAAACAAGTTTTGTCTTGTAAAGTGAAAAACTAAGAAGTGCCTCAGGGCACTTTTGCGGGTTTAAGTGTAAATTAATAGCCTCTTTTTATTCATTGTGTCTTAACGTTTGTCACCTCTGCATGTATTTAGCTTGTGAACATCGATAGAAATGGCTGGTAGATGTGAACGGATCAAATTGTACACTTTGACTGATAAACACATACATAATAGAGTTTATGAACTCAGTAAAAACCGATAAAGGAGAAAGTCACTACTGTTACTTGAGTTTAAAATTATATTATTGATAAAATCGCAACATTAGAATTGAACCATTTGAAAGAACCAAGACCGACTTACAAGCTGCATAGGTAGCGTGTTATGATCGAAAAACAAATCAACGAGAATATATATATTTTTGGCGGTGATTTAATGGATGCACTTATGGGCCGTCATCATATTCAGGCACAAACATGCGATCCGACGACTCTTCTTTTTACCACTTTATCAATATGACAACAACGAACGCCGATATTGTATATATCAATATATACATATATACACAAAGTATCGACGCATACACGCGAAAAAATTAAACGATGCATGTAGTGTTTCAGCTGAAGATAAACAGTTGCTCGAATAACCTTAGTTTCGAGAGCAGCTGCTCTAGTTTGTTTTAACGCAAAATGTCCTAATTCCAGATTCAAAGATTTCATTGTTGTGTCACTAATGGCACTAAGAGGACAAAACGTTATTAATTCCGTGAATTGAATACCATAAGCTTGCATTTTCTTATTGTTAATATTATTTGTTAATTCTATACAGTTGCGTTTCAATTGGTGGCTACTTAACTGAATGTATTCCCATAAATTCTTAATTTACTAAACCGTATCATAACTTGAGTAGAGGCCCACAGCAATGTTATCAAATGTAAAGATACAAAACGTGTTTTCGTTTTCGTAAACTTGAGATTCCCAAAAAATTTTAAATTGACCACTTTATATAAAAGAAGCATTATGTTTAGACATTATGCTTGAACTACCAACGGGCAACCACAGGAGTCGTAAACTGAGCACAATTGAAGAATTGTTAATCAAGCTTCTGAAAATTGATGAAAACATTTTATAACGCCGATCAACGCCTAAAAGGCAATAAAACCTTCATAACAAATTTTATCTTTTGGTATTAAATAACAAAAAAACTGTATTTTACTTGTAGGTAAATGGCGAGTTAACTCTGGGCGAAAACATTGCCGACAATGGAGGTCTCCGCGAAGCTTTCTATGCGTATAAAAAGTATGTGAAGAAATTTGGGAAAGAGGATAAATTACCCGGCTTTGAGAAGTATAGCCACGAACAATTATTTTTTATATCTTTTGGAAATCTGTGGTGTGAAACTCTAACGCCGCTGGCGAGTGAGTATGCTGTTAAAGATTCACATTGTCCTGGGAGTATACGCCTGAGAGGAGTCCTTTCAAATTCAGAGGAATTTGCGAAGACCTTTAAGTGTAAACTTGGTTCAGGGATGTACCCAGATGAAAAGCGATGCAAAATATGGTAATCTTTTACTAATGTACATGATATTACGAATGTGCTCTTATGTGTATACATGGAAAGGTAGTATAAGTTTTAAGTAGTAAACGAAATATAAAAAGTTTTATATTTCTTCGGCGCGATATATATATATATGTATGTGGGATTCGGGAAATAAAACTCACTTTTAATACTTCAAATTAACATAGTTTATTTAATTATAAATAATCGTCTCGCGGTTGGTGACGACTGACGTGTTCGACGGTTCAACTACTACTCCTCGTTCGATTTTACTATTCTTCCTTTTATCTTGCTAGGGTGTCCGTTTGTTAAGGGTATGTGTGTGTACGTCTGATCGTCCGTGTTCATCGTCTGTTTGTCCGTCTTCTGTGTATGCGTTCGTATGATTTTGTCTAACAGTTTGGTCGCCTGATCCTAGCTGTAGTTTAGTCGCGTAATTTGTATGTCATTGTAGGGTAAGGTCAGTTCGTTTGGCTCCCGATCCCACATGTATATATGAAAATCAATATAAAAATGAACAAATAAAAAAAAATTGGTTTTATTTAATTATTAAGTTTATTTGTTTTCAGTCTTCTAACACATTTGTTGTTTATTACAATATGTAAAAAGCCTGGTTTCTTCACCCAAAATCGTAACGACGATGGCTACGTTTTCGAAACGTCCGAAATCTTGAATTGATGCCGACGACTGGTGCCGAATAACTGGTATTTCTTGAAATTGAAACTAATATTTATATATTAAATGCAATATTTTAAGTTGGAAGCGTTTTGTGAAATGCTATTATATTCACTGAATGGTTACTAAGTACGATAATGGATCATTTGACAAAAGAAAATGGTGATAAAGATATAAAAACCGACTACAAAAGTGGTGATACAGACGTAAACCTGAGTGAAAATTTAAAGAGAGTCCTACTGATGTCGTGAGGCCTCAGTAAGTGAATGCTAACCATACGACGAGAAGCTAAATGCATCTTTCTTTTGACTGCTACAAAAAGTATGCAGCTTCGCGAAAGTGAGATTAGTGATACTAAGCAATGTATATCATATTCAACACCGCTACAAACTTAATTTAAAAAAGGGTCAAGCTGAGTGACAAAAAGTTTCACATTTATCATAGAACCGACTATTTTGTAAGTCATTTAAGCTGACTTCTCGTACACGTATTAAAGAAACAGTAGAAATATAATTAAGGTTATACTTATTAGGTAACATAAGATTGCATGATGACGTTTTCGGTTAACGGTTAAGTGAAAAACTTATATGACTTTTTGAGACCAAGGAAGCATAAAGCGTCCGGGTACATCACTTCAATTGTTCTTCTCATAGGCTAAGTGGGCTGATGTTACTTGACATCAGCAACCACGTCTGCATATTCAGAATTCCTTAAAACAATTACTTTGAATGGGGTAAGGTGTATTTTGTCGAATAACTTGTCACAAGACACTGGCTGGCATTTGCATGTACAAACAAATACGTATCTCATGCGCAAACACATCCAATTGGGCAATAACGTATTTACAAACATGCTACTTTTCTCAAAGTAAAACCCTTTGTAACTCATGGGCTGCTTACATTGTGGCAGAGAGGCACAATCATTTATTGTGGTATTAATTGAAATAGCTAAACTTTGTCGGAGTGAAAGTCTTTTCACACAAATGAACACATGGGGAATTGTTAATTGAGTTCATTTGAAATACCTACTAGGATATAAATCATACGCACGTAGTTCAACGTATATTTATAAAGTGTTAAGTGGTATTTGCACAAGTATCCGAGCATTGATATACTGATGGTGCTTTAAGGAACTTAAGTATTATTATGTTGTATTGCTGGCAAACACAGTTCAAAGCATCGTTATATTGATAAAGAATTATAAAGAACATAAAAGACTGGTAAAGTTGGGCCTTTTTAATATTTTTTAAATAACAAATAAAGAAAATTTAAAATGTTCTCTTTGGAGTTCCAATATATTGTACAAATAATTGTTGAAATATTTTTGTGTGAGCATTGATTTGCTCAGGGATGAATCATACTTACTAAGGTAACATTATAACATCACCTCAGATGGCAATAATCACACATTCATAAACTAACAGGCAGTATTATGACTCTTTTATGTATGACTTGAACTATAAACGAATAAAAAATGCATATGTAGATACCCAACTGTCAGAATAACAGCCCCGTCGAAGACAATTTCAAAGCTCTCAATACCAATGAAGCCGAAAAAGACGTAGGCCTTACATCCATTACCGAGTCGCTGAATTTAATGTCACTCTTAGCATACAGGCGGCAGAAATTATTAGAAAGCTCTAACTCAACTAACTCTAACTCTAAGTACATGCTGTACTTTCGACCGCGGTTATCGTAAAAAATTGTTATTTTAACAAAAGACGGATAACATAAGGTATTCACTTGTTATATACGCTCCCATTTTGTGCGTAATCATTCTTAGGCCGCACCACACGAATATAGAATTCTCTTTCCAACTCTAGGTTTACTCCTCACAACAAAATATTTGTATAACAAAAAGCAGGTAAGAAGCTATCTCAACTTTTTTTTAACCAGATTGGTTTAAGCAGATTAGTAGGTAGATTGGTTAAAATTGTAAACCTAGCTTTAATCTTTTAAAATTGAAAACTTCTGATTGAGAGCTTGGATTATTTTCCATCGTCTGTGTTTGTATAAAGTTTATATCTCACCTGTCCACAATGGAAGATAAAGTAAGAAAAATTCCTTGCTGGAGCAAGGAGATCGTGGTAGCAAAAAGTTTCTATTTAAGTAAGCTTAATCGTTTCAATTAAACGTAGAGCCAAAAGTTCAATTAAACTTTTTAGAAAAGCCGGAAACATGTGCATAATTAGAGAAGGCTTCAGAAATTTCTTTCATGGATGTTGTGTTGATGTTCTTTTTGAGGCACAGACAGATATGCCAACTGTAAGCAGAGCTTCAAACAATAAATCAAGAAGACGCGTGCAAATTATTCTTGTTTATGCTTTTGCAAAAAAAAAAAAAACGTTTTGACCCAAATGATTTAGCAAAAAGAAAATAGATGGATAATGCTGTAAGAATTAAATAACGACAGAATACTCCCAACAACATATTACATAAAGTACACTGCAAGAAAAAATGCTTGTCATATACATACATATTTGGCAAATGTAAACAGGACGGTGTTAATTGAATGTCAAAGAAATATTCTATTACATAAATATAAGGCGGAGCAGTTGTTTAAATCAATTTATCCCTCTATGTATATATAGTTTGTTCATACCATATATGTATTTGATATTTACAAACTTTAACATGAACAATTTCAGTTTTTTGGTCTTAAAAGTTATGTTAACTTGAGAAAAAAAAACCGCTCTTAAGCAATGTACACTTAAAGTAAGCGAAAAATATCTTTTCTTCCAAAGGCAATTTGGACATTTTCCTTTCTTTAATGGATTTCCGCCACACAAAAGTAAATGAGGATGAACAAAAACATGCACACCATCCAGTAAACGATTCACCACACAGCACATGTCGGATCATGCTATATATAAATACCGATATTAACAACCCTCAATTCATGAGCATATGTGATTTCTCCATTCATAAACGTCAAATATTTTGCGTGCTTTGAGGTTAGCAAAAAACGCATTAGCACTCCCATGTACTAAGGACTCAAATGCTTAAAATTACCTTTTAGCAGAAACTGAAAGTAACACAAAGAAGGGAGGAAGGCCCTTAAGGGACTACCCATAAAAACTGGTTCATAAAATTTGTAAACGGAACCTCAATTTAATGCGATGTTCTTTTTTGTTAAAAAATACATATTTTCCTTAATTTATGAAGCAGTTGCATTTCTAAAAAACAGTATTGTGAGAAGTTGAAGCTGAATCGGTTGAAATATATATACTTCAAAATAACTGCCAAGACATATTTGATGATCAACTGAGTATGGAGGTGTATCGAGGAGTCAGTAGCGGACAACGGTGATGAACAGAAGAGGAGCCCAAACGCTAGATCGGAGTTGATTTTTCTGATGGATACGTAGCAGATTCAGTCACAGCAAAAGGCGCTTCGGAAAGTTTTCCATGCGCTTTTGACGACAATACTGTAGTAGGCTCTGAAATTCAACTGTTCATATTTCAAATATGAATCGCAGTATGCTCTGGATTCAAACGCTTTTCTCAGAAAAATAACAACCGCGAAAATGTTAAGGAACTACCGAATAGGAATAGGAGAGAACATTCATTCGTTTGTGAACAGTCGGATAAGTAAGACGTGACGTGTGAAAATAAAAGTTGAAAAGAAGAAAGTATTTTTGTATTTTTATTCCTATTATAACTTCAGAAGTGGGATTACGATGGCTGATATTGGAAAATATAAAGTTTACACGGCGCTACAACTTAAATTATGGCTTGCTAAGTTGAATAGAAAAACAACAGGCAACAAAAGAGAGCTGCGTCTATTATCTGGAACGAGGTAATTTCCCCGAAATGTGCAGTGGCGGCGTCTCCGATGTGCCGACAGTAGATGGGGAACCCCAGGATAACGAGCGAGAAGATGACGATGGTGAGGATGACGAGCGAGAAGATGAAGAGCGAGAAGATGAAGAGCGAGAAGATAAAGAGGAAGAAGATGACGAGCGAGAAGATGAGAGCAGCATAAGCGAAGACGATGAGGAACTAGATGATGAAGCAGAAAATGAAGATCGTATGACGAGTGGTAAAATGAGTGACAACACGAAAATGAAGAACAAGAAGAGAGTAAAGATGAGTGGTGAAAAGAAAAATGATGAGTGGAAACTTATGAAGAGAGAGCTGGAAATAATGCGCAATCAATTGGATTTGCGTAGACGTGAGAATAATCTACTCAAAAGGGAAAATAAATGGTAACATAAAAAAAGTCAAGAGAATGAATTTGAACAATACGACAGCAGTAGTAGGATCGTAGAGAATTTTACCAATACCAAATATTTGCTGGCAGAATTCTCCGGAGAGGCGGAATTGTTCATTCGTTCACAGACGAAGATGCAATGTTTCTGCACAAAGCATCAGTTGATGGAAGCTTTCAGCAAAATTAACAAATATGAATCCATCAAATAGTAATGACATCTAAGCAAGTGACGATTGACGATGAAATCGTGATGGCTAGACTTCCAGAAAGTCATAATCCACTGATAAAAGCGGTATTCATCAATGAAGTCAATTAGGATGCAACCAAGACTTTATTACTGCAGCAGAATAATTAAAGTGCAAGTGACTCAGCGGAACAAGCATTGGTAGCTAAGGTAAAACAAAAGGAAAAAAATCCCAAATATTCAAAAAAACATCATTGGTACAGAGATAAAGTTTTAATATTTTCTATTTGTTTGGCTTAGTTAGGCTTAGTTGTCGATTCTTCTCAACTTATCGGGGTGTCAACAATGTAACTGGCAAAACTATTTATTAATTTTGACAAATAATTATAAAATGTAAATTTTAAACAATATAGGCAGCCAGAGCATCAACGCCTAAGGCCAGAAAGTGAGGATTCTAAATACAAATTAATTTTATTGAGTTATTAATATTGGAATCTGAGAGGAGGAATTTGAAGTCGATTTGGGAATTCGATCTGTAATTTTAGATAGTGTATGGAGGAAGTTATAATAGTTATTATATTTTATATTATTTATTATTGTGTAAGTAATATTCTTGGCATAGGCGGCTATGTCCAAGTCTCAAACTATTAATTTTACTAATTTCAACACGAAATAAGTTGGTGTCCGTGCATATTCTTTAATATAAAACATATAATTAATAGTTCTGTGCCAAGATTATGTTTTTTCCCAATTGGGTTTGGTAGTTGTATTATAGTTATAGTGAAGGAAAACCAAAGAAAGGGATTTCATATCTTTCTTTGGAAGTTTTGTCCGCAAACTCATTGCCTGGTGTACGAACATGATTTGGAATCCACAATAATTTGGTGTGAGAGTCTTGAGATTGTAAAAGATGTCGGATGAAAGTCGGATGAAAGATGTCGGAGACAACGGACTAGTTGTGGGGGTTTAGTTTAGCATGAATGGAAGAATGGGAATCTGTTCATATCACTTTTTTTTTTCATTTTGGTAAAATGTAACACTCTTAAAATGGTAATTATCTCAACAGAAAAGATTTACCAGTTAAAGGGTAAAAGAAAGGGGCAAAAGTAATTTGTTGGAAAGGGATGTTTAGGTTATTGCAAAGAATAGAGTTGTGCTTTATAGGAGACAGAATTTTTTTTGTTTATTTAAACTTCCTTAACAAAATAATAAAAGTGGTCGCCGTGGCGTAGTGGTAAGTGCGTCGACCGCCACGTAGAAAGTCTAGGTTCGATTCCTGGACGGGACATTTTGCATTTTTTCATGGCACCATCTCTTTCGAGTTGCTGACAACACTCATAGAGTATCAATTGTTTATGAAAAAGCTTTCATTAATTAATTGGTGTGGTACGGAAGGAGTTGAGAGCCATTTTTATAGAAGAATTATTATAGATTGTTTTAATTTTGTTTTTATCAGATTTAGAAGAGAGACCGTATAGTATATATAGAGACCATATATGATAAATTTTTCACACTATTGTGTCGTGTTATATGAATTTTTCATCTGTACTTTTGTTTTTTTTCCTGAAAAGTTCTAACATTTTTAAAACTATATACTGTTTCTAAGTTAAGAACGTTTGCTTTTGGATGGAGAAAGAAAAGCTCTATAATAATTGCACCATGAAAAATTATCTTTAAGGGCGGAGTTGAGGTCAATAACAGGAAAAAAAGTATTTTTTTTACCTGATTGATGATTGTTTATTTAGTTTAAAATTTAATTTCAGGTAAATCGTTGGTTACGGGTAGAATATCACCAATTCGGGCGCCCTTGCAGTAGTTTTATTTATTTTTTTTGCCATTAACTTACTTGCATGATTCTCTGAAACGTACAGGTTATAAGTAAAAACACGAACTTCGCAGAAAGAACATGACAATGTACAACTAGGACCTCGTCTCTCTCGGTTATAAGGAACACAACACCAATACCAAAATCCGGAACAGGAGAGGAAAACTAAATTTGTATACATAACTAAGGCTTTGGTGACCACAGTGTGGTCTGTGGTCTCGAGGCTTTGGTTTGTTTATACGCTGACGCATCTAGTGTGGACAATTTTAACGACGAAGAACAATATAGTCTCTACAGCGGCATGCAACCCGTGGATAGTTTACGTACGAACAGGAAAGAAACCTGTTTGTGTCTCAGGTCTAAGTAATTAAGTAGATGCCACATTTCTGTCAGTATGGCTATGTTTTGTTAATTCAGAATCAGTCGTAGGCATTGGTATTGAATTGTGTCAGATGTTGTATTTGAATCTCACGGCTCACCTTTACAAAATTCGTAAGCAATGTAAGGTTAGATACTTTAGATAACTAAGTTCCAACTGAGTTCATGTATAAGTAACAAACACTCAGCTTTGAAAGCAAACGAGGCCTTTCATACTCCTCTGTCGTTCTGTGTCACAACAAACAATTCCAAACTGAGCAGGCAAAGTCCCTACAACCACCTGGTCTGAGACAGTGGTTTTAACTAGCTGTATCGGACGAGGACTTAGTTCGGCTCTGCCCGTCGTTGGATTATATTCAACAACCACCACAGCATTCTCACTAGTGGACCTACCGCATGGTAGAGCCGAAACCAAGTTTTACGGTATCCTGACCTCCCTTGACACAAGGATGCAATCTCTGGTTAACCTGATATTAGTCAAGTTTCCTTAATACCCGGGTCTTGGTCTTTGGTCTTTGGGACCATCAGTAATTCTGGTGGTAATACCACCGAATATACTACCGCACAATGCAGATATATTTCTTCCGTTATATAACTTTCAAAATCTTCAAGATTTATACCTAAACCAATAATGAAGGAGATTTTTATTTTTCGCGGTGCTAAAAATAAACTTTGCGTCGAGGAATGCGTACACATATCTTAAAAAAAACCTTATACACCTTTCACACATTGACTAAAACCAGACATTTCATAAAGTTCATAAAGAACGTTATTCACAGCACTCGGTAACTCCCATTTCCAGTGGGCTTCGTTTTGATGAAAACTTTGTACAGTTTTTATTTGTTCATTTGGAAAACTTATTTTGTCATAAAAATATCATCATATAAATCAAATTAATATAGCGCTGCTTCAAGAGACCACTTTTACAACTGTGCAGAATTTATGACTTAATGATCGTTAAGGTTAACAGAGAAAGACTGAATTGTATGTATGTAGGTATGCATATCTTTATGTAGATCGTAAAGGACATGTGAATATATTCATGTAAGGTATTTGTTGTATGCATATGTTACTGGGTGTGCATAAGATATGTATTTAAGGGAATAAAGGTGAAGGATGGGAGAACCATAAAAGGGAACCTTCAGCGTAAGTGTTTCGTGCATTAAGTTGCTTTATTCTTGAACGTTCTTGCGTCCAATATACACTGCTCATTCATTTTAGAAGCCTACGAATGCATAAAAAAATATATTCTAGAATGTAATGTTCAGTAAAATTAACGATAGTTTTTTGCATAAGTTCGCGGAAGTCTTAAATAAGATACTATAAGACGCGGTTAGTCGTAATTTCAGTCATGTCTTTACAAATTAGGAAAAATAAATTTTCCAAAGCCCCTGTTACATGTGGCTTATTTTTTGCGTTTTGTTTAAAGACTTCATTCGTTAAAGTTGGCGATTTAATTTCCATGATGTATGAAAAATCAACTAATCCAATAAGTGCTTTATAGTACCTTTTTTAAGTATACATGTAAGACATTTTTCAAACGAAAAAAAAATTAACGATGGTAATAGAAATTGATAAACTGTAGGCTAGAACTGGCCAGCGGTCAAAATGAATGTGCACGAATTCCACTGGCGTTCTTTACACTTTATATCTGTTGGTAATTTAAAAGCCTGAAACTTTAACTACAAATTTTCAAAAATCAATCAAGGAATTACCTTAAAAGATGCGCCACTAGAATACTTTCTTGTAGGCGTCCACATAAGCGAGTTTTTTAACGCTTTATTAAAAATGTTGAAACATTCGTTGAAAATAACTGTTTTTAAGAAAGGGTTTCCGAAAATACTTTACCAGCAACAAAAAGAAGAAAAACAAATGTTTTCAAGGTCAGAAAGTTGCAAGGAAGTTAAATGGAATTAGCATTGTTGCAAAAGCATCGACAGATGCACAGCTGCGACACTACTAAGGAAAACTGTTAATTTTATAAATTAAGTCATATCCTACTCTACGCGCAACTGAAACAAGGCAAAAAGTGGAGCATCAGGCAGCAACAGTCGGAAGGGAAACACAAAAAATTGGTATTATACAGAGAACAATAATTAAAATAAAACTGAATTAATTTTTTCATGAGCAGTGAACAAGAAGGTGTTGTTTAGTCAGAAAGTATGACTTAATTATTTAAGAGACAAGGACACTTTTATTTAAGTTATACGTGACTTTTTTTTAGTAACTTCTTAAGGAGGTCATATCGAAGAGTGTGTTCACCACTTTATTAATGTAGAAAATAACAAGCGTTTTAAGACAATAAAGTGTAATTTTTGTTTAAGCTCTTTCCACTTTTGCAAAGGCATGTGTCCTCATCCTAGTGGCGCATTTTTATGCTGGTAATTCATTAATTGCTCGTGGGACATTGCATCGGCATCGAAAAATTGCAACAATTGTTATAAAGAAAGTGTAGTCAATATGTACCCCGTTTAGGGAGCAAATACGTAGGTTTGGTATGATTGGTTAAGCTTACCACTGTTAATAGCTCATATATGACGGTTAGATTATGAAATATGTAACGGCGACCCGATAAGTACACGGTTAAGAAAAGAAAAAGGACCATTTTGGAAAAGTACCAATTTACTTTTCAACATACGTAGTCTTCTTCTACCTTGATGCATTTTGGGTTAAAGATGGGCCAAGTGATGCAAGATGATTTTCTTCAAAGTTGATGTTGTATGCTAACTAAGGGGCAATAAAAAATGGTAAAATATGTGCTATTATTTTCTGAATAAAATTACATTGCTTCTCACATCTTTATTTAGCATTTCATCTAGCTCTCATTTCAGTTTATCTTTAATTACGCAGGCACCGTCTATAAAATATAAATTTTTGAGCAAACATGGGTAAAATCACTTTAAATGATAATATAAATGTGTTAATAAATTAATAAATGTGTTTGTTACTTAACACATATTACCAGAAATTTAATTAACACATTTATAATTATCTGACTACCCAAAAGAGAGCTGTAGAATACATACATATATAAAGGGTGATTTTTTCGCTATTATCTTTTTGGCAACACTGGTTTAAGCAGCTGACGCACGTTTCGTGTTTTCTTTCACTGTCAAACATCTTCAGTTTAGTCTATAATTTAACCATGAATCGGCTTACAAACAAACAACGCTTGCAAATTATTGAATTTTATTATCAAAATGTGTGCTCTGTTAAGAAAGTTCATCGCTTGCCTCTTCCATTTTATGGTCAGTTCATTTTTGGCTCAATGGTTACGTAAATACGGATTTTCTAGTAAATACCAGCCAGAAGCATTGCAAGAGCTTCCGATGCATCCCGAAAAAGTCACAGTTTGATGCGGTTTATGGTGGCATCATTGGACCGTACTTCTTCAAAGATGATGCGAATCGTAACGTAACTGCGAATGGTGAGCGCTACCGTGAGATGATATCCAACTTTTTTTTGCCCAAAATGCAAGAGCTTGACTTGCATGACATGTGGTTTCAACAAGACGATGCCATATGCCACACCGCACACGGACACGGAATGGACTTATTAAGAGGCGAGTTCGGTGAACATTTTATTTCACGTTCGGGACCGGTTAATTGGCCGCCGTGCTATTCAACCCCTTAGGCTAATTTTTGGGAGGCTATCTTAAAGCTCATGTCTATACAGACAAGCTCGCTTCAATTGACGCATTGGAAGACGACATTGAATCATTTATTCGTGAGATACCGGCCGAAATGTTGCAAAGAGTAAGCCAAAATTGGACTAAGCGGATGGACCATTTGTGGCGCAGTCAAGGTCAACATTTGCATAAAATAATCTTTAAACATTGAATTATATGGACCGTACTATCGATTCAAATAAAGATTTCATGCATTTTTCTCAATTTTATGGTTTTTTGTTTAAACTTCCTATAGCTTTTAAGAAATCACTGTTTATAAGTTTGTCAAATATCTACCTTTTGTTTTTTGCGCTTAATTGGAGGCTTCATAAAAAGTAGTTCAAATATGTGCCGTTTTGTTTGGGACGGTTCACCGGCCTTCAACCACGGCCGTATGTGATTCATTTTTCGTCGCCGGTCACCATCCCCTTCAAAAATGGGTCGAGTTCGTTCCGTTTCAGCAGCATATCGCAGGCGTTGATTCGGTCCATAAGGTTTTTCTGCGTCAAATCATGCGGCACCCAAACATCAAGCTTTTTATTGTATCCAGCCTTCTGCAGATGGTTTAGAATGGTTTGGTGACTAACTTCCATCTCCTGGGCGATGTCACGAGATGCCACATGCCGGTCTAACCCGATGATTCGATCGGTATTTGTCGTCACAGGTCTTCCGCCGGCTGGCTTATCAATGGTGTCGTTTTTACAGGCTCTGAATCGTCGAAACTATTCCTCCGCGGTTCGAAGTGATAGAGTACCTCACGGAGCGTTTCTCGAGCGGATTTGCCATCAACGAAGGAAAACTTTAAAATAGCGCGAATTTCGGCGTGAGTGAATACCATGTTTACACGTCTATACCTGTTGAACGCAATATCCAAACTAATCACGCATAGCGTCGTTTTGTAGATTATGTCAAGACAAGCACTCAACTATATATATTGAGTTAAGCAGATTGGATATTTGTCTGGTCTTGGAAGCAATGAATAAACTTTGCATTTTAGGATGGAAGCCGCAATGAAGCAGAAACGGAAACCTTCCTTTATTTTCTATAAACCTGTCCAGAAGAGAAAAACACCTGGACGTTTAATTCTTCAACAGCTTGATTGATTTCCATGCAAAGCTCTGAATATTGAATGCTTCTCCATTTAGGTTTGATGTGGTAAATAAGCCATCCTAACCTGTTTATATAGTGATGCGGCTGACTATGAGGTAAAAAGGCGCATATTGACTCGAATATTTTCAACTTGTCAGGAATAAAATTCCATACAATATATTTTGATATATTTTAAGTGGTTTAAATTAATAAAATGCTGTTAATATTTGTGAAATTAGTTGGATATAAAAAGGGCACGATACGGGCTAAGTTGTTAGTGTAATTAACATTGGGAATATTTATGGCGAATGTCCTTGATACCAATCGAACACGGCTGAAGAGTGGATGTTACGATTTCTAGTCAACTACAATATTATGTATATTCAGTATATTAAATTGAAAATTGGTCTACTCAGAATTATAACATACAAGTTCAAAGTGTTTACAGAATGTTAAGAAATATCAGTGTAGATCATAAAATTCTTATGAACAAAATTACCCTATTTTGTTTAGCATAATAGCTCAGAAGTGGCCATCTAATACATTTTCTAAATTTGAGGTAAATATTGCAATAATTAAGCTTTTGATCAATTATAAGATATGTGTATTAGTGCCGAATAAGACATAGTTTATGCACACGTTTTAATCTTACTGTTTTTTCAGGGGTGCTGCCTGGCTTTTGATTCTAATTTTTAATTTTTTTAAGCAATAATATCCTTGGACGGACAGTAAAACATGCATCATAAAATGTTTCTTATTAACGGGACGACATTTTTTAATAATTTTTGATATTGTATTCATATATTTAAAGATTTAATTCATATAATTTACATAAAAACAAAAGGCTAAAACTCTGGAAGTTATATGTTCTTTTCACTTCTTTTAGAAACAGCAGACGCAGTTCCCAAATTAACTATTTCTTGACCCGGCTCTGTGATAAGTTAGTAAAATTACATTTTTGAAATTGGGTGGCGCTACAGTCAACAGAGTACAACTGTCTGTAAGTTAATATTATTGTTCTCTCAGCAGTAGAAGGGTTACAGTTCACCGCCAATTTCGATAATTTTTTCATATACACTGAGAATTCTTTGAGTGTTGTCCGTTCCGAGTTTCGACCCTAGACTTGTGGCGTATAGGTCGACGATCTTGCGTCATCACAACGAAAATATATATACACATATGTTCAGTTTATCTATTATACTTTGTCAAGATATTAGACATGTCTTGAATCTGGACTAGAATATATATATCCCCATGCAATTAACATCAACCGAACGAGTATTGGTACATCCTTGGAAAATCCTTTTGTATTTTTATGGTTATAAAATGGGCAAAGGAAAGCCTTATCTATCTCTTGTATATCAGTATATAATACTTACTTAAATCGACTGTGTTTCTGTTTCTGCTCTTTTACTTACTGGTCGAGAGACGTTTATATATAAAATTCAAACAAACATTTCTATATATGCACTATTTTGCAAAACAACGCATTTAATGGCAATAAAAATAAATACTTCTATTACAGTGTTTCGTCTAAATTGTGTATATGTTTTATCTATTCTTTAATGGATAACTGCAGTAGCAAATAACTTAAGCAAACTAAATTCCATTAAATCTACATCCATGTAATCCATGTACTTTGCTCACAGATTAATGTCCATGTAAATAATTTATTCGGGTTTTACACTTAAAAAAATATAAAAGCATTATTACTTTTTGCGTTGAATGTTGACAATAGCATCTCATTACACCCTTTGTCCGTTTACTTTGTTGGATGCTGTGTTAGCACTACCGCAGGATGGTTGTTTCCGCACATGAAAACTGACTCTGAAATTAAACAATATTACATACATTAAATGTATGCGTGGTAAATATTTACCTGCATACATGAAAAATAAAAAGATATGACTACGTAAAAAATTAATGAAATTTGGACGTGTTCTAATGAATATTTACATATATACAAGCAGGATTTATTTATGTATGCCTTCGATTTTGTGTAGCTAGCCTTTGAATGAAATTTCTTGGTGTGTTGCTACATTGTCGACACTAAAGATATTGTTTAAGTCTTTGAGGAATTAATTAACGTAAATCCACAACCGAATATGTACATGATTCCTGCATATGTTAACGCTGATAACAGAATTCATAAGATGACTGGTATTAAAAAATACGGGTACACTGAGTTAAAAGGTTCCCTTCTTAAAGTGGGAACGACTTTAATGAAGGTGAAAAGTTGATGCATATACTTGTTGTTACTTATATCTGCGAAGAAGTTGAATTAATATCTTTTTATTGAATTGTTGTTCTCTTATTAAGAATATGTGAGGCTTAGAGGAAGAATAATTAAAAACTTTGCATATATTAGCATATTTGCAGTTTCATTTTTATGAACGTTTGTTTATTCATTGATTTTTGATTCTTGTGACGACAAAATTGTTCGCTTAAATTGGTTCAGTTTCAACTATTGAAACAATTATTGAATGTTTCTGTAAATGTTTTCAAAATTGATTCTTATATTTCGGCTTGCATAGAACAATTTATCTTTTAATTAACCGTTATCTTTTAATTAACCGATTAGATCTATTCAGATGATTCCATTTAATGATGGTTTGAGAAATGAAATTAAGCGTGTTTCCTTTAATTAAACAGAACAAAATGAACTGTTTAATTGCGCGCAGAAAACTGGATTTATACCGCCCGAGCATTAAAATGACAGAGTGATGTACTTCTTCTTCCATTGTGTTTTATTATTTTTAAGTGTCTTCTTTCTTGCCAGCACGATGACTTCCCTGTCTGAAAATGCCATTTTGACGAGTACTCAAATTAGATAAAATCACCTTCAATATTCGAAAACCTGGAATATTCGAAGTACGTCTGCATAGTTGTACTTAGTTATCACGGAATATGTACTTGAAGTAAAAGGGGGTGAAAACAGAAAGCAACAAATATAAGTACATATTTTAAAATTTTTATACACAAAATTAACCAAACATGAACATTAAAGGCGAAGTCACTTTGAGGAGAAAGGGTTTTCCATACATAACGAACACTCAGAGAAGCGGGCAGAATATATGTACCTTAACAATGGTTTTCTTTTTGCTATCATTCAGTCGCTTACCGTTTGCATGGAGTTGGTTCTGAGTTTTCTTCTTGTACTTATATAAGTTGTGCACGTATTTACGCGTTGAAGTTGAAATGTGTATTCGTCGGCTTGAAAAAAAAGAATAATATTTTTGAATAAGTAAGTAAGAAGCGTTAAATGATTTTCAATAGTGCAGATTGCATATACGTATAAGGTACTCATAGGATTTTGAGGTGCCAGTTACAAACTATTCAGAAAATATTTTCCTTTTTTTTGTAAAAAGTTTCTTGGTAATATATTTATAGATGTATCCTTACCATGCCCTTCAAAACTTCGTTCGCAGCCACGTTGATATCTCCTCATGCAGCAACAACGTCGAAGACCAGGAACTTTGTAGATGATTTGCAGGAAACCTCCACGAAACCTTGCGTTCATGTAACAATAAATAATGGGGTTGTAGCAGCTATGCGACATAGCCAACCAATGGAATGCAAACCAGAAATAGGGAAGTGGACTCCATTGTCTGAAGCCTTCGTCGTTCAACAAAAGCTTAAATTGAAACCGATTAACAGCTATTAATGGACATCTGTAAATGGAATTACCACAAGAATGTTAAATGGCAGCCAACATATTGTGAAAACAATCACGACGGTCACCATCATTTTGATCATCTGGAACGAGAGTAATGAAGCGAATTGTTTTTGAATATTTTTTCTATACATTTGGTATGTAAACTTCTCATTTACTAAAAATTATAAGGCAATAATAATGCAATCAATGGATGATATTTTTTTCCACATATCATGCCATACAGATTTCATCGTTAATTCCAACAATACTTGTGCCCTACATTCTGAATAATTTGACGTACATAAATCGCGCTGAGGATTTCTGGGTTTGCGGACAAAGAGATTGTTTTTGCTCACTTCTACTTTCCCAAATATGTACCATGTAAGAAATGCAATAAATTTCGCAAGATTCGAATAAGAAGTAATTCACAGCATTTTAAATTTGATCTGAAAGTTGCGACTTTTCATAGACAATAAATACTTTTTGGCAGCATCTGGGTTGGGTATTTTGTATTTATCGATGAGAAAATGGATGGATTTAGTTATTTGAAGATCCTTAAGGCCAACAAGCAGGAATGCTCTAGCAAGTTAGACTTGCAAGGGTCATTTTTCTTCTAAGAGGATGATGGTCATAAGCATACTTTGCTTTTAATTTATATTTAATGTGTTAATTTATAACGCATGAAATCAAATCAAAACTGCACTGCAAATAACAGAACATAAAATCGAGAGTTGACCTTAGAAATACTTTACAAGAGAAACGCCCTGAAAAGTCTTCGAATCTGGGCAATTGCAACAACGCAACAGAGGACGGCCTGGCGGCAGCTGGCGAAAAAACGTGCTGGCTGTAGAGGCATATTGGTTGAGGCTCAGAACAAGAGAAACGGTTCAAAATCACTATAAATTTCACCAAAAATGAACACAATGGCATCTCGCATTAAATCGCGGGTACTTAACACATTTTATTTTAAGTTTTCACATTATGCGGAGTATTGCATTATATTATATTATGTGTGCTTATATACTTATATACGACTCGATTAGCGATAGATATTTATGCTTTCGGAAACTATGGAATTTGTGAATGGATATGATTTTACTGAAATTTATGTTGTTTTTCAATGTACACACACACTTTATACTTTTGTGACTGATTAAATTTAAGTTGTTTGATTGAAAAATATGTAAAAGGTATTTACCTTTTTTTAGGATTGAAGCAGTGTTGTTTTTATTTTCAGAAACGTTCTCTATACACGAGTAATTAGTACTTTGTTGGACTTAATAATAATAATAATAATTGAGTGGCACTACATCCCACAAGGGACCAGGGCCTAGATATTGTTCTCTCACGAGTAGAAGGGACCTACATTTTTTTGCCGACTTCGAACGGCGAGATTTTTGAGAAGCTTTTACATAGACAATTAATACTCTTTGAGTGTTATCAGCAACTGGAAAGAGGTGGTGCCGTGAAAAATGCGAGGTGTCCCGTCCGGGAATCGAACCTAGACTTTCTGCGCAGCGGTCGACGCACTTACCACTACGCCACGGCGACCACTTTATTGGACTTACTTTTGATTTTATTTCAGTTGGACCTCCTCAAGATTTTGGCTCCGATAGATTTTTCTATGTTGAAGAAGTGAATGTGTCACAGGTTCGTAGCATAAAATTGATTAGGTCTCTATTTTACTCTTGTCAGTTTTGCAACATAAGTTTTATTATGTAGAACCCGGAGGTAAACCTGAGAAGCATTCCCAGAAGCATTTTCCGTAACATGAATTCAGAGTTCAGATGAATTCAGTTTCTTCTCATCGCCAATATTCAGCTTCAGAAAAATAGTTCCACAAACTTTGAGTGAAATGAAGAAGCTCATGACTCCAGAGCAATGGTTATTTTTTAACTCTTTTTGAAAAATTCAGCCTCAGTAAAGGCTAAAGTACAATTTCATGACCTTTTTCTCACTGAGCTTGACCAAAATATTTTTTCAGTAGCTTGACACAGGTTGAATTTTAAGAACCGATGCCGACGGATGCACGCCATCAAAACCGATATTTCATTTAATTCAGGATGTCGCTGGAAATCAAGATTTCTTGATGTTCTTTAAATTTTATGCCACAGTTTATTAAGCAATATTAAATCTTTAGGAAATTTCATATAGGCCACAGGTATTGTCAAATTAAGACATGACAGACTCAAAATATTAGATTTGCATTCTGAAGTAATTGCTTACATTGGTATTAGTAAATAACTTTGTTTCGGTTGGGAATAATATCACGAGCTATTTATAAACTCAATTTTCATAAAAACATCGAATTTTATGTACAAATGAATTATATCCTGTTACGTATTGTAAAAAAAAACCTATCAAATAACAAGCCGAAGTCAAAAGAGTGTTTGAGGACTACGCTCAGCCACATGCACACTTTTGGCTTCTATTTGTTTTTCACAATAATATGTGCCCCAGATCTTTGATTTTTGGTTACCATTTTCGCGATGATTGCCGAGAACTGAAAAGAGTAACAACCTACATTTTAAAAAGTGAATTTTCTGCATACAAAAACCAAATATAGTATGATAGCTTAAACCTTTTAAATTTTACGCATGTACATATATACATATGTCGTTTAGATAAATTTCTAAAATAATCAAAATGCAAATTGTTGAAAGTTGATAAGATTTTACTGCATATTGTATTGAGTAATTATTTTGACAATCATCTTTTGGGTCACTTTGTTATGTTTGAAATGACATTAATTTGATATGTGTGTATGTGCATATCGATGTATATTCATTAGCCAAAAGCATAAGTATTTTCAACAGACAATTCTCTTTGAGTGTTGTCAGCAACTCGAAAAAGGTGGTGCCGCGAAAAATGCGAGGAGTTCAGACCGGGAATTGAAACTGGACCTTCGACTTGTGGGTCGACGCATTTGCCCACTTTGCCATGGCGATCAATTGCATTATACAGTCCGTTGTTGTTCAGAATAGGATAGAACTGAAAGCGAATTCTCTTCTTCTCGTCTCCAAGATTATTTGTTTGTATTATACAAGAAAATAAATTGATTTAGAGAAATTCGTCCATGAGCATTACAAATTTCTGTGTAAATATGCCAGTACTTTATATTTTTTTCAAAATAGACTGTCATTATTTTCACGGGAAAGTTATTCTTAAGGAACGTTAAAAATGATGCAAAATGTTTTTATTTACATTTTTTTTATTTTTAGAACTATAGTACCAGGAGATACATGCGCCTGTATGCCATAATTCAGGTTTGTTGGCAACTCAACTGAAAGCTTAAAACTGTTATAAATATTGTAAAAATGTTCACCGTCATTAAAACTCTTTAAACTAAACTCAGGACTTACAAAAATAAGAAACAATTTCCTTTTATTTATGAATAATGACAGAGTATAAAAAATAAATGGTGATCCTAGCAACATCCAGTAAATATATATATTTATGTGAATTTCCAAGTCGATTTAAAGGCTGTAACATTCGACATTTCTAAGTATCTGTATTCGCATTAAAGAACACATTACATAGTTGCTGAGGAGCCGATTACCGATTACTGATCAGATGTGGCAAAATTATATCATAATCTTTAAGGTACACAAAAGTGTTGGATTTTGCTAAATTAAGATACGCATACAACACCTATGTATATATATTTTTACTTATTCTTCAATTGTTTTTTTTACATTTATTGTTTTCTTTAAAGCTTAGCTTAGCACTTTCAAACAAAATCAGAGCGACTAATTGAAGTCTATATTGTGTAAAATAATATTTTCCCATTATACATGCAAATCTTTTTGAAATCAATATCACCCTTGATACGATATGGTATGTGGTACATGTTCAAGTAAGCATCAGCTTAACGATACACCATTCAAAATAATATTGCAATATAAAACAAGTAACAAAGAGTAATGTAAAACCACTATTAAACTGAATAAAAACAGCAAATCAAACAAATATTTAGCCTCAGCGTCAGAGAATCGATTAAAAATTCCCCTTAAACCAGTTGTATTACATCCAGTACTTAGGTCGGCATTGGCAAGTCGAATTTTAAAGACTTTATGCCACATAATCTCATTGTTACACAATGAACCCCTACCATAAATAAAACTTCTACTAATTCAAAGGAGCCCGAATAGAAATTAATAATTTACGATAAATAACTCTCCATTAAGGTGGTGAAAAAGAAAGTTGAAGTCGAATTCCAACTAACACGTAACTTCTACTTTCCCAAGAAACCGGGTAATAAATCCTATTAACTCTAGTATGCCAAAACAAATACCTCGGAACCACAGCACCAAAACCAAAATTAAGATTTGTACTTGGGTCTTCTATCGAGGAGAGTGAGAACATTTCAATCTTATTAACTTCTCAGTGGCAATAACATCCCTCCAATAAGTGATTGACACAAAAGTCAGACAGAGAGAGATACACCTGCTGTGTTGTGCAAACATCGTTTGTTTGGGGTTTATTTATTCAGTTTCAATGAACTTGTCATCTGTTTGAATCAAAGGGCAACTTGTCACCCATCTTATTTTAATTGTTTTTTTTTTTAGCATACTTTCGTGAAACTTGTTCATTTAAATGTGATAATTGCTAACACAGTACACAATGCGATGCTTTTCTTGTACATTTGTATGTACCACAAGTTTTTGGTTGGCATTATAACAATAAACACCACCGATAAAAGTCTGTGTATATATATACATGAAATCACATAATTTCTTCATTGTATAAAAAATAATTCTTTCAATTCAACCTCAATGCTGTCAACTTGATTTTTGCTTTCTGGAATGAGTGCAGACAAATACATACGTATTGAGCAATCATAACAAACATTTCACATTTACGTCCTTTTCGTCAGCATATGTAGACTTTGTTACAATGAACCTTGACTATATTTAAGCTGTTTTGAATGTTTACCTTCGTGCTTCACCAAAGAAGCAATGTGTATAGCTCGTGCGCATATTAAAATATTGGTATTCGTAAATGAAGAAGAATTGAAACAATATATATGCACTTTTCTTTATACAGCTTATTTTGTTCATCTAACTTTCTTCTGTATACCAAAAATGCATATGCATATTTCCGTACAAGCGTATGATTATTCTTTTATATCTACTTCTAATTTTCATGTTGTTCTAGTAGAAATAAAAAAAAGTCTGTTATTCATTACAGCATTGCATTTGCGGAAGTCCTTCTTTATATGTAAATATTTACATATTGATATTTTTTATGATATCCTTTTAAATTTTTTTTTGTGATACAAATAAAGAACTTAACTTATAGACAGAGACCTTAAAAAAACAAAATTTGTTTTTTTTTTTATGTGAACATGTATTCTTGTGAACTTGTTGGCATTCCATTTAAAAAAAAGGCATATGTCAATACCCCGATTTGTAATAAAACTAACTCTACGACTCATTTTACAAACGCGATATATGTTAGGAATATTGGTTTCCAAATACCGAATATATCTGAGTTTTTATAATGTATGTTTGGTATTTCTCTACAACTCTAATTGCGTAGACATATTCTATTACGACAATATGTAATAAATAGTTTCATAATTTCCATACCGATAAATTTGTATTAAATTTTTTAAGCCTTAAGATTTTTGATTTTGTTATTTTTTTTACATTCTATACAATTTTTTCAATGCGGTAAGTGATTTAATTGTTTATTTTAGACAATGAGTGCTCTCCTCCATTGCTATAAATTCATCATTTTTTAACGCCAAAACAAGTATAATTTCTCAACAACACTGCGGTCTTGTAAGCATAAATGAAAAATAGCTTATTTGCATTAACATAGCTTACTGTGAAGCAAAGCACACATTTTCATCAAAAACCATCTGTTTTGAACAGATTGTTCGAATTTAAGGAGGTGATAAGCGGAAACTTTTTGCAATTATTGAAAAGTATGTATACATTCATAATGCGCGATTTATTTCGCTTTTGAACTGTATATGTTATGTACATATGTAGTTTTTCCATTAAGCTAATTTGATTTTTTGTTTATTCCCGCATTGGGTTGCTGGGAATGAGTGACAATCTACAGATTTGTAGAAGAGCTTAAACCTCCCCACATTCTTTTTCAGAGCAAGAGCGAAGGAGGTATGCACAGTGACAGCGGGCACTCGCGGAAGACTGGCGGATAAGTGTTGAGGGACAGGATCTTGTAAGTGGCGCTCAGCAGTAAAGTATCTCGGTGATGTTTTGCACTATTGCGTACATTTTTAATTTTTACTTTATCTCCTAAAAAAAATAAACTGACAATTTTAAGTATTAGCAGATCAAGAAAAACAAATAAAACGAAGCTAAGCTGCAATTAAAATTGTGTTACGTTTTCATATTCCTATTTAGTATAAATTATTACTTTTTTAAATGGAAACCTTATTTGTAAGGTTTCAGAGTATAGATTATTTTTGAATTATGTACAATATATGCCTTAAATCAATGTGGTGGGTTAAGTGATGAACTTGAGTAAATGCAACACGATCACTTAAACGATATGTTAAAATATGTAATATTTGTTATTGCACACCTTCATAATTGTTATTTTTAATCTGAGTACATAACTAAACATATTCATATGATGAAAAGATGCTAAAAAACAAACACTAAACTACCGAAAAGATGTTAATTATATTACAACCATTCAAAATATAACTGTTCAAGTCCAATTACTTTTCCATTAACTCGATAAGCGGTTACGGCACTCTCACCTTGAGTACAGGAAACCATTAATATATTGCAAGCACATGTAATTCAATATATGTACATAATTTTCTTAGCTTAGTTTGTACTACTAGCACACCCTCCTGTCAAACCTTGGAATTAAACCATTCTCTTTAATCAAACCATTTCATAAGGATGTACAGCTTTGTTTTTTGCCAGCATGATGGCTCACGTGCTAGGCCATATTATAGGTTCATTGACTTAAGAAATAAAAACATCCTATCAATAACAAGCGCACACATATGGATCTAATTAGACTTAATTAACTTGTAAAAGTTTTCTATTTGCGTTTACGTAAACACGAATATTTTTATCAGCTTTCTAATGTTCCTACACATCAGTATTCCATTACTGGATCATTGTGGTCAGTGAAAGTTAAATCGTTAACTTTGTTTTATCTAAAAATCATCAACAACTTCTTGACTTTAGACGTACCAGGAGCAATTTTATTCCAGAGAGCACATTCCCTCACATGGGATGAAGTCATATGCACACTGTTTACGTATCGGTCATGCACACAAAACACATAAACTTATTGCCACGGGTCCTGAAGTTTGTAGCGATGTGTGAGTTTAGAACACATCAGTTTATGGTGGTAAAAGCTTCGTCTTGCAATTATGTGAACATGCTATTACGGAAAACTAAATTTTTAAAGCGAAACTACCGTTTAGTGATATGCATGCAAAATCACGCGGGAGAATATGTTAAGCCTCAGATGGAAATGGATGGGAATGTTTCAACAGTTACTTCGAAATAAACAACATCTAAGAAATTATCGATCAAATTCCTATAATTCCAATGTGAAAAAAGAAAGAAATTAAATTCACGAGTTACGAAATTGATTTTTGTTGTGACTTGCATGACAGTATGCAAATATTTTTTTGGTTTTGAAACAAGTATGTATATAAAAGTGCAAATGTAGATTTGAATGATTTCGTGTCAACCACAAGGTACAATTGTGCACGCATGTACGAGTACACAATTCGTCCAAATAGCATAATTTGTTTTGACAGGCAAGATATCATTCAGTTCAGGTATGATATATCCCGCATGTAAAATTGAACGTTATTTAGTGGATTCATGTATAGCTCTTCATAATAATATTTCTTTACCTTTAAGTTTGAAAAAGATAAACATTATAAATGACAGGATTAAATCCGAACATAATAGATACATACTTATGTATGTATATATATAAAATATTTTATATTTAAAAAGCTTATTGTAGCAGTGCTTATATTAAACATTGCCAACTTAATTGGCTAAAGTAAACCAACTTTTAAGGAAACCAAGTGTTGCATTATGTATTAAATATACATTTTATTTGTTTTGAATTTTGAATGGACAAATCATATCCTCGTTTACATAGTGTTCAGTGTACATATATGAGAAGGCAAAAACGAAAACTTAATTAAAATCGGAAAAGAGTATCGACTTGACAAAAAGGTAATTTTTTTGTGAGCATTAAAAATGCTGACAGTATTCAATTACAAATCTGTAATAAAATTTACACACATATTTCTTTTTGATTTTTGTTTCCGTTTTCTGGACGAAGCTTTCGAAACTATTTCTGCCATGACCAAACACCTTTCAAAATCAATTTATAGAAAATTTGACTTGAAAAATGAAAACAAATATTGCATTGCATTCTTCTTAATAAAAGTTGTCAAGTTGTTGCAATGCGTACATGTGTTTTTTTATGTATTTAAAAATTAAACAAAGATTTTCCAAAATATATACTAAAAATGTTGGTGCGTTGAATTAAGTTAATTTACGTTAGTTTAAATATCATGAGAAAAAGTAGTATAAATAAGTTTCCATAAAATGTTTCTCTATCAAAATGGTACACTCGTGGAAAGGCATTATTAATAATAGGTTCACTTTTTTGTTTTGAAAAAAAAAAACTACGACAGTTGTTTCGTTTGATTTTTATAGAAAATAAAATGGAATTACCCGGCTTCCAACGCTCTTAATAAATTAATTTATCAAAATGAATAAAACGAGTACACAATTTGTTGTATGACACTATCAATTATACTAATTTTAAAGGATTTTGTTTTTCGAATTGACAAATAAGAATTTCACTAACGGCTAAAAAGCGATTTTTGTAATCAATTTGACTGTAAATATAAAACCAATGGAAATTCTGTTTTTGTAAATAGAATTTTGTAAATAAAATTTTGATTTCGACGTAGTTAATAAAGATCGGTATGCAGAAGAGATGTGTTTTATGCCCTACTTTACATGCATGTTGTTTCTGTTCTTATGTCGAGAGTCTCGAGGATGTCTTTGTTGTCAAAATTTTGTTTTTGTCCATTTATAGAGCTTCTGCATCTTTGAAATTCTGTTAGAGTCAATCAAAGTTATGTCGCACAACTCTAGCACTAAAATTAAAATCGTATACATATCTATTACAGGCATTAATTTCGTTCATTCATTTTGAAAGCAGTTAATTTATTACACAAGAGTTGGTGTCGTCGTTCTTGCCCAATACACTGTTCATATAAGTAAATAGATACATAACGTAGTTGTTCTATTACATGATCGGATGATCTTCCCGCTAGTATACTACATACAAATATTGTGGTTATAAATATGCCTTACGTCGAATGTAAACGCTCTTTTGCAAATAAACAGTCCCAAAGTAAGTGACGTTTTTACTTATTTCTTCGCCCAACACCAAGGCTATCCGCCCTCCACCCGAACTCCAACAAAACAAACATATGTTTATTGTTTATCGTTTCCACGTTTTATTACAAAAATCTTCTTTACTGGCTTAAACGATTAACAAGCTTGGATTCGCGAAGCAGAAACGTAGATCGGTATAATCAGAAGAAGCTCATATATGTCGCAAATAAAGGACAATATTGTATAAAAAAAATTATGTAATTCTTATGAAATAGATTTTTCCTCAAATGTTGGTATAATCCGATCCCTGGATTACATATTTATAAGCAAATTAAACAAAGCTTATTCGCTTTCATAAGCCTTACAATAATTAAGTATTTTTTCATTTTCTTAACAAAGGTTTTAAATGTTTACAGTTGAAACTTCTTGTGAGAGATATACTATATTTTAACCTCCCTCAACTGTCCAACTTCCTTCCGGAGTGTAAACATAAATCAGTATTTTTCAGTTTTTTTTGGTTCTCCACATAAAAACATTCAAATGGATAATTTTTTTCCTTTCGTATTTTTATTTGATTCATTTTGGAGTGATGCATGTGACGACAACGTATGTGGAAATGAGTGGATCTTTCAGCAGGATAACTCTGCAATCCATTTGGTAAAGTCGAGTAAAGATTTTTTTCATGCGCGTGGAATTCCTATCTTGGACTGACCAGCAGGCAGTCCTGACCTGAACCCTATCGAAAATCTTTGGAGCAGACTTTCAAAGGTTTTTTTTTTGTGAAAATCGTCGACAATTCGATGGGCTGAATTGTCTAAAATAGACATAAACTATATTAGATTCGATGCCACGGAGAGTAGAGGAAGTTATATTGAATAAAGAGGGTTCAACATCCTACTGAATTATGAAAATGTTCACGTAGTTCATTTATATAGTTTTTAATCATTTTTTATTTATATTTATTTCGCTTAAAAATATTAATTTTGTTATTTTATTCTAGTGAATTGTTTTTGTTTTGTAAATAAATTCGTATAAATAATACTTAATCCATGGAGTAATTTTTTGTGATATTTAGTTTAGTTTTATCTGCAAGCAGCTGTAAGATAATTTGAATTGTAAAAACTGTAATTGAAATCAGATTCCTTAATCTTAATAGTTCTTAAATATGACTTACTTATATCTAGTCTAGTTTCAAAGTGCCTTTGGGCATCATAAATGTGTTATACTCGTAAGATAATTTATTGTATTAAAGACTGTTGTTATTTTTTCAAGAAAACTACAAAAACAAAAACTTGGTCGCTCTTAAGCCTGAGCTTAATCTATCCTAAATTACAACGAAAACTAAAACTAAATCAATTCGCATCAGCGAAGTAGCCAATTCACATCGAAAGAACACAGTACTCACGTCCAAATTAGCAACGTTGTCCGCGTTGAAGCGTTAAGTGTCCCATCTGGTTCCGCCGAATGTGTGCTACTGTCTTTCTATTATTTCGAGCGGGTTTCCCGCAGTAGTCAGTGTCAAAACTTAAAACAAACAGTACCAAATGCCGTTTAATTTCAATGTTCCATTATATACATATATTTATGATATTGTATATTATTGCCATAAAATATTTTCTTTTTACTATATTTTTTAAGGGAGCGACGCAGCAAGAAGTGGCACTGAAACTATCAATACAAATATATTCAAAGTTTAAAAATTCAAAGACTATGTATATCCTCTAGATATGCATTCTTAAAATTGTGGACTGAAATTAAATATCACAAAATTTCAGAAAGATATTGTGATATAGTTCGATGAAATCAGTCCTATGTTATATGCACATGGAAGTAAGGGTACAATAATATAAAAAATTATCTGCCCCTCAATACGAGTTATATAAGGATTGCAGAAACTTATCGTGGAGTGTTTATAGAGAATTCGGAAAAACTGTTAACTCACCGGCTGAAATGTAAGGTCTGTTTTTTCGTATTAGACTTAATGAAGAAGGCCTAGTAAAAAACCAATATCTCGTTCATATAAACAAGTCATAAAGGCAAAAACTCTATTTTTACCTTCAAAAATATAGGAATAACTGAAATGGAAGCTCAAAATCCACTTCAAAAGTACTTGACCACACTGAAGACTGAAAACAGGCTTAGGGAGACAATAGATTGCACTATATTCAAAACGCCAGAAAACGGTAGTTTGTGATGTATCTTGTCTTCATTCTTCTTCATTTTCAAACGAAGATGCGAATCCATTTCATAAGATTCTATTCCACGGAGTAGATATAATATCTTCGACAGCGTTAACCGTCGGATCATTATCAGCGGAGGCCCAGGAGAGTCGAAAGAAGGATTATAGACACTACCGAATTAATAATAGCAGAACTTTTTTTCGTTCGGTGACGAATGAAGATGTAATTCATCAAATATTGGCATCATCTGATCCCTGGATAACATATTTGAGCCCCGAACGGAAGACAAAGGATTCACTCCCACCACACAGTGAAGCGCAAGCCTTATTACACTAAATTCTGACTTTACAATTTCCTACAACGAAGAGAGAGAAGCTCTTCATTGACAATTGATACTCTTTGAGTGTTGTCAGCAACTGCAAAGAGGTGGTTAAACATTTTTTGACAGCAGTAGGATCTTACGGCGCTACTTCTATATTCCATTAAGATCAGTCAACGGGTTCAAAATTTACAGATTCATTTCCGCGTTCCTATTCAAGGGTAAAACTGTGCGGCACAAGAAATGAAATGATTAAGCGCTTCATGCGATATACGAAATAAAGGAAATTTAATTTAATGAAAAAACAGTACTGAGTTAACTAATTGACCGAGCCAGCAATAAACAGATGCGGCTAAAATGAGTTTTAGGGAGCCTACTTCGTCTCCGCAGAGAATAGAAACAATAATAATAATAATAATAATTGAGTGGCACTACAGCCCATAACGGACCAGGGCCTAGCTTCTACAACAACTACTCGTGTTGTGCATGCTACTGTTCTTCACGAGTAGAAGGGACCTACTGTTTTTTGCCGATTCCGAACGGCGAGATTTGAGAAGCTTTCCATAGACAATTAATCCTCTTTGAGTGTTGTCAGCAACTCGAAAGAGGTGGTGTCGTGAAAAAAAATGCCAGGTGTCCCGTCCGGGAATCGAACCCAGACTTTCTGCGCCGCGGTTGATGCACTTACCACTACGCCACGGCGACCACAGAAACAATAACATCAGCTGTAAAATCAAGCGGAGAATAACTTTTATCTTTCGCTGTACCTATGGCTAAAAAAGCCAATTGGGCTTCTGAACGCGTTACAAAGAAATGTGTACTTAAACTTAACGTGGAGGTAAACGAAATTGATTTCAGTTCGTTGCAAAAGTTAGTAACAATGCAATGGCGTTGATGATTCGTGGTAGAAGATAAACCAAATAATTTAATCGAATTATTATGGACTTTTTCCTGGATTTCTCGATGTAATTTTTTTAGAGAGTGACTTTTTCTGTAGGCTAATATACATACTTCCATTAGAGATGGCAAATACCTGCGTTATTATGCGTTCGGTTTTGCGTAGTTTCTCAATGTATGCCCCAAGCTTCCCCTTGTTAGACGAACTCATAATTTAGTTTGTTACGTATTTTACATAAGGATCTGCGTAGCGTACAAAATGCAACTTGTGCAAGAACTTAAGCCATGAATTAATAGACCTTGTCCTCCCCTGGCAGAAACTGATTAAACCAATGCCAAGGAGGTGTCCAGATATGAAAATATAACGACTTAGTAACAATACTTGAGTCAATGTACACCCACCACAAGGAACAAAAAATTAAACACATTGTGAAAGTATTTACAGTAAGGATCGTAAGTAAAAAGTTGATTAATTTTTGATATTCATCAATGCTATACCAACATGGGTCCGTTACACACATTATCTCTTGATGAAAAATAGTAATCTTATAAGAGAGGTGTAACTAGGGTCGAAAGATGGAGACAATGAAGAACGATGTTCCCGCAATTTAGGAGAATATATACATATGTAAAAAAGCATACATACATATATGTACAACGGTTTACAGATTTATATCCAATTATCTATATAGAAAATAGTTTGACAAATGAAAATATTAAGATATTCAGGCATGTGAACATTTTGTTATGTAATGGAGATTAATGCGAAGGGTTTTTACATATGTGCATATAACAAACTACTTTTATTAATTACTATGTTCACGTATACATTTTTTACCCTGCTACTATACAAAACTAGTACATAATACTTAATTATTACTAAAAAACAGTTTGTGGCAAGCGGTGATTCGAATTATGGATGTTTGACTTCAAACTTATTGCATTGTAGGTAAATAATATTTACAAAATTTTAAAATGTAAATAAGTTCGATCATTTTTTATGATAAAAACAAGTGGCAACCGATTAATATATATGGCGCCCAGAAATATGCATGTATTTTCATTGAATTCATCATTGGTTCTCAAACTGTACTCCGTATAACAAAATATTTCTATGTGTTCTACCACTTTATACACATTTTATTACGAAAATGTTAGTAAACGTGAACAATTGTAGTCTATAATAATAATGGGTACACTAATTTGGATGTCAAAAAAATGATTGAAATACAAACCGCTTATAAACAAATATTGCTCGAGAAATTTTAGAAATAATAACCACTAAATCGTATTTTGTCCAGAGTTGTTTTTATCCCTATTCACGTTCTATAAGAACCGTTCTGAGGTTCGTCCTATAAAATATGGTCTCCAATCACCACCTATTATAAAATTATTGTTCGCTCGATGTTCACCTTATGATTAGTAATAGGAAATCGGGGGGAAAACAGGACAATTCGAATACACAAAAGAGAGAGGGATACTACGAAAAGGAGGAATTTGTAGTACTTGTGAATAATTAATAATAAGCAACCGAACCCTCCTGCTGATGTTTCGAACATAAGTAATCAGAACATACTTAGAAAATCAACGTTTTTTGTTTCTGAAGAAAGAAATAATTGAATGCAAAACGAAATTTGCAACCATGCCTTACCTCTGTTTCAAGTACTATAAAACAGAAACTCTTCACTGGTAGCGAGTTAGTAAAGTTAATTGCATTCAGTATATACATATTTTATACGCCGTGGCGTAGTGGTAAGTGCATCGACCGCGGCGCAGAAAGTCTGGGTTCGATTTCCGGACGGGACACCTAGCATTTTTTCACGGCACCACCTCTTTCGAGTTGCTGACAACACTCAAAGAGGATTAAATGTCTATGGAAAGCTTCTCAAATCGCGGAGTTCGGAGTCGGCAAAAAACTGTAGGTCCCTTCTACTCGTGAAGAACAGTAGCATGCACAATACGAGTAGTTGTCGTAGAAGCTAGGCCCTGGTCCGTTGTGGATTGTAGTGCCACTCAATTATTATTAAAATATATTATTGAACTTCTTAATTATAGCCACACAAACTGTGAATTTGAAATCATCTCGAAATTGCATGAACAGTTGTTAAATTCAAAGACCTTTAAGAAAAACAAATTGTTGAAAGAAAGAAGAGAAAAAAATAGAAATCCGAATTTAGTCTTCGCTGCAGGCAATTAAACAAGGATGGTGTGCGGGAAAATATTACCCGATTCACGTCTTTATGCACATATACTCATCTATTAACATCTCATTCCTGTTTCCTTCTCTTTAATTTGTCGCAGCACATTTTCCCGAGGCAGTAATCATAGTATGTACTGATACTGCCTTCACATTTGGAGTCATCGAGTATCCTGTATCACACATGCTTCTATTTTTGCCATACACTCACATTTCTGCTGCTTAGTTAACGTCTGATGTTAACTTAATTTTGTGTTGCAATAATGTTCTTTCGCTCCCAGAGAGCACTGTTTGTTTTAGATTATTTCCAGATTATAAGCAGTCATATTTTATTGGTTTGTATTAAGGGTTTTATGACAAGTTGTGATTTACAAATAGATTTGTATGATTTGTATAAAAAAAATCATATTTAAGGAAATATTAGCAAAACGTAACATCTTTCTGTAGGCAAAAAAGTTTGTTTTTAAGAGTACTGATGTTAGATACAAAAATCTAGTGATGACAAGCGAAAGAAGTTTCATTTCAATAAAGTGCAAGTATTGAATGGACATAATTCTTAACCCTAGGAAGTGTTACTGATTTTTTGATATCTGACCCCGTTTGTTATCCTTGTGCTCCTGCAGCCTGCAAGCAAATCAGGTTTATAATTACCGTGCACAATCGGTAGAGTGAACAAATAAAAACCAAACCTGTAAATATGAGCAAAATCGTTTACAATTTTAAGGCATTTTATTGTACAGGTAGCTGTCTTCAGTCAGAAGATATAAGGAGGATAAATTCGTTACCAACCTGCAAAAAAATATAACATATCAATTCAATATCAATACTTATTTGAATTTGTACATTCATATTATCAGATGTTTTCTTTTTATTTCCAGTTTCTAAGGCCAGAATAAAATATCACCGTTTCTTTTATATCAGCATTATTTTATTATTATTATTATTCGCATATACAATCCATACTGTAGCCGTCATACCTTTTTTGTTTTATCTTGGTTGGAGTCTTTAATCTTTAAGTTTCTATTTTTATAAGAGTTATATATGTACGTGCAACTCATTTTTGGAAATGAAGAACGTTGACACATAATAGATACGAAGTACGCAAAAAATTTCGTCACTCTTTGGAGTTGACTTATTTCGGCTTAACAGTTCAACAGAAATGTTGGTTAACTCAAAAGAGTTGTACGAGTCTACTTTAAAGAGAAGTATGTTTTCTCTGTCCGTGATTGTCCTGTGATTCCGAAGTAAAAAATCCTTAATTTTTTTTTGAATATTTGTGGTTTAATATCTATAGCCTATTTTTATCTAATTTTGTTTTCGAGAAAGGGAAATAAGGCCTCTTTTTCAGTTGGTGCAATGAGGTCTATTGGGTGAGGATTTTGGTGAAAAAAACATATTTTCTCACGAGGCCCGTTTTCAACACAGCAGCTGCTTTAACAAATAAAATTTCCGCAACTGGGCTTTGGAAAACCTACACAGAGGGTGACAGATTTGTGTGAATTAAATCAAACCACTTTGGATTTTTTTTCGGGAACCATAAGGACCAATGTAATGGCGACAATTCGGAAACGATTTAAACACTTAAGGTCAGTATCATCTAAAAACCCGTAGGCTACAGGCCGAAACATCAACAAGGTCTTGAAAATTTTAACTGACAGAATGCGCTTTTGCAAAATCAGCCACGGCGGCGACATGAAAAACGTTGATTGATGTATTCATAAAAACTATAAGTTCATTTTGTAAGTTGTTTGTAATAACAATTGTATTAAGGCCAAATCGTCAGCATAACAGCTGTAGGACGCCGACAACAAACCACAAAATAAAGAAAAGACGAAAGACATTTTCATTTTGACTGCTATTTACAAACTGAAACATCTCCGAATGTCTGGACTATATAAGAAGTGACAAAAGGTGACTGAAAAATAAGGTCATACTGCTCTATGGTTCGATTTAGTTTTAGCTATCGAAGTTTCTTTTAGATTAATTAAAATAAGTACAAAATTCAAATGAGTACAGATTTGATTTGATTTTCTGTTTTAATCGTCGAAGATATTATGTGCCACACAGCTTGTAATCATCTTACTATCACAAAACAAATGCTAAACAAGATTGATGCCAAGGCAGAGCAGGTACAACTTTCAAAGAGGATCTCACACAGCTTGCACATAAAGGGAGGTTCATAATAGTTTTATTATTTAAATCAGCAATACCAGGCAATTTTATAATCAAAAACAGGCCGATATAAAACAATCTGATTAAACGATGATATTTAAATCAACTTCAGATTCCATTCTTGAGGCCTTATTTTAGGATACAAAATTATTTTTTAAGAAGACATTGTAACTTTTGAGTGGCCATTTATCCAATAATCAACAATTGACCAGTTGTATAACTGATGTGGAAAAATAAAATGTAGTTTGTTTTTCATGCCCCATTTTCCAAGCATTTGACAAAGTGGGGCATGACGGCTTGTAATAGAAACTTCGTTGAAATTTGCTGGGAAAACTTTATGGCATTCAGTGTAAAGCATGGAAACGAATATTCAACGTGAGTTCTTCCCAGATGGAAAAGATGAGGGTGTTCGAGAGGCAGTGTCTTCGGGCCTGCCTCCGGTTGTATCGAACACCTGAATCCCAGTACAAGAAATTCTATCCCAACGAGGTCTTGTATAACGAGGCAAAGGTGATTAGGATAGATAATTTCATTATTAAGCTGATTCGAAGGCATGTGGCACGGGCTATGACTTCGACTAACAGTCTGATCTTCGGGGCCTACTATCCCAATGAAATATACCATGAGAGTGTGCGTCTTAACAACTTCATCCCCCCTGAAGCGTTCCTCTATTTAGATACGAAAGGCCTAATCCAGGATACGGAAGGAAGTCCTATTATCTTCCATGTCGTACGTCAAACAGTGGACCGGCGACTCAACTATGAACACACTGTCGCACGCAACCGCGAGGATCTGCTTCGGTTCAGCAGAGCGATCTCTGCTCGAGACAAGAGAGAGTCTGCCAAAGAACGGCAATTTTACTGGTGGTTGCACCGTATTCGACCTCCGCCGCCGTTGGTTTATCAATGATAAGGGACAGTTGGGCATGGTATTGGCCAATTAACATAAGCTTTAAGGGTATTAGTAAGTTAGTTTTAAGACTATAATAAAAAAAAAAAAAACATAAAAAGGCAAAAACCAAAAAAAAAAGATGCACCACGGCGTATAGTCACTATATGTGAAGCATATACATGATGCATACGCCCTGGTGCACGCGTCCGTATTACGTTACGGACATAGTTTAATGTAGCTTTACATACATTATATTCTTAGGTTAGGTTAAGTTATTTTAAGGTAGATTAAGTTAGTTTTAAAAATAAAAATTGAGATCTTTTAGCCAAGTTTTTTAAATTTTCTTGGTCGATAATGTAAGTTAACTTTAAGATTTAGATAAGAAATAAATAAATTCAGACGCCGAAAGGCAGATTAATATTTGGTTAAGATCAGATTAACTTAGAGTACCTGCATAGGGTCAGTAAGATAGGCAAGAATATGTTTCACCTAATTAAGCTAACTTTAAGTAATTTTGTCTAGCATGTAAGTAACATGAATTAAATAAACACAAATTGCAAAAAAAAAAAAATGGAAACGAATATTCCTTTTATTGAAGCTATAAGTGCAGGTATACCTTGAACCTATTTTGTACATGTTTAAAAAGTCAACGGCGTACTACTCGACTATTTGTTGACTGCTATCTTTGTATCAGTTAAAGCATTTGATGAGTCTACAGCAAAATTACAACTTCCACTAGATCGAAGATCGAATACACTAATAGTTGAATATGGTGGTACCTTTTGGAACCAGTTTCCAAAATAAAGTGCTTAGGAATAATTAATGCACCACGATATGTAAGATGTTCACGGATAATGAAACATTTTCTTTTCAAGATGAAATTAAGAACTTCGAGCCAATTAGAAGAAAATATTAACTTTGCAGTCAACAAAACTAATGTGTTGCTTTGACATTGAACGATTTAATCAAGAAATATAGAGCACTGAGTAGGTGGGTCACTTAGTTGTAGTCAACAGTAATAATAAATGGGGTGGTTGAAGTGTGGCCGGTGGTGGGTATTTCTACTACATTTTTTTACATCTTTCGAGCCTCTTTCAAGCTACTGACAAGACGAATTCTTCTTCTTCTTCTTCTTCGGATGGCGCTACAGTCCGGGGTGGACCTGGGCCTCAACCAAAATGCCTCTCCAGCTAGTACGATCTCTTGCCAGCTGCCTCCAGTTGCGCACTCCAAGTTGTTTGAGGTCCTTTTGCACTTGTGTGCGCCATCTCAGTCTAGGACGTCCTCTGTTGCGTTGTCCCTGTGGCTCGGATTCGAAGACTCTTCGGGCCGGAGAGGTGTTGTCCATCCGCTTTACATGGCCTAGCCACCTTAAGCGTTGTATCCGTAGACGCTTGACTAGGCTCATGCCGCCGTACAACCCATACAGTTCATGGTTGAATCTTCTCCTCCAGATGCCATCAACGCAAATAGGACCAAAAATCGCACGCAGAACTTTTCTCTCGAAGAGACCAAGGGCTTCCTCATCCGCTTTTAGTAGCGTCCATATTTCTGCGCCGTAAAGCAGGACAGGGATGATCAAGGTGTTGTACAAAGTCACTTTGGTCGTTCGGGAGAGGGCTTTACTACTCAATTGCCTCTTAAGCCCAAAGAAACAGCGATTGGCAAGAGTGACTCTGCGCTTGATTTCGGTACTGATGTTGTTGTCCCTATTCACCGCGGAGTCGAGGTAGACGAAGTCCTTGACTACCTCGAAACGTCTGCTGCCCATAGTGACGCTCTGTCCGAGACGTCGATGTTCTGCGTCCTTCTTTGATGACAGCATGTACTTCGTTTTTCCCTCGTTTACCACCAGTCCCACTTTAACCGCTTCCGCTTCGATGCTAGCAAACGCCTCATTGACGGCTCGCTGAGTTCGGCCGATCACATCAATGTCATCCGCATAAGCTAGAAGTTGAACGGACTTGTGGAAGATCGTGCCTCTGATGTTGACGTGTGAGTTACGTACGATTCGCTCAAGAATGATGTTAAAGAAGTCGCATGACAGCGCGTCGCCTTGTCTAAATCCTTTTTTGACATCGAAGGTCTCGCTGAGTTAGCTACCGATCTTGACGGAGCAGCGAGAGTTCTTCATCGTCATCCTACACAATCTGACGAGTTTGGTAGGGATGCCAAAACTGGACATGGCACTGTATAGCTCGTCTCTATGCACGCTGTCATACGCGGCCTTGAAATCGACGAATAGATGGTGGGTGTCGATTTGAACTTCTTGGGACTTCTCCAGGATTTGCCGCAGTGTGAAGATCTGATCCATTGTGGACTTCCCTGGGCTGAAACCACACTGATAAGGACCTATCAGATTGTTGACGAACGGTTTCAGACGCTCACACAATACGGCAGAGAGAATCTTATATGCGATGTTAAGGAGACTGATTCCTCGGTAGTTGGCGCAGTGGAAGGGGTCTCCTTTCTTGTGGACCGGGCATACGATGCTGAGATTCCACTCGTCGGGCATGCTTTCCTCCGACCATATCTCACAGATGAGCTGGTGCATGCACCCAACCAACTCATCCCCAGCCGCTTTGAATAGCTCTGCGGACAGTCTGTCCGTGCCAGCAGCTTTGTTCGACTTCAGTCTCGATATTGCTATCTTGACCTCGTCGAGGTCGGGGGACGGAATTCTTGTCCATCGTCGTCCAAATTGAGTGGGACATTCTGCCTAACAGCGGAATTTGTGTCGTCATCGCCGTTTAGGAGTCTGCAGAAATGATCTTTCCAGATTCTCAGCACCGACTGCGACTCTACCACCAGTTGTTCATTTTGGTCCCGGCAGGCTTCAGTCCGAGGTTTGTAACCACCAGATAACTGTTTTATCTTGCGGTAAAAATTTCGGACACCATTCCTGCCATAGCACCTCTCCATTTCTTTGACCGCGCGCTTCTCGTGCTCTTTCTTTTTTCTTCTGAGAAGCCGGTTCTCTTCCTTTCTTCTCTGTTTGTAGAGCTCACAAACAGCTCTCGTCGTTCGATGCAGCGTTGCCTTGTATGCTTCCTGTTTGGCTGCATGCGCCTGCCTGCACTCGTCGTCAAACCATGGGTTCCTCCTCGGTGGTGGCGTGAAACCCAGCACATCAGTGGCGGCTTCTTTGATGGCTTCTTGACAACGTTTCCATTTGTCTTCTATTGTTTGTGCAGGCAGCGTCGAACTTTGAGACAGTTTCAGTGAGAATCGATCGGTAAAGGCTCTAGCGATCGGCTGCGATTGTAGCTTTCCGACGTCAAACCGTTTTGGTTCTCGATATCCGGGTTCTTAGCTTGGCTACAACAAGGAAATGATCCGAGTCGATGTTTGCACCTCGGAAGGTTCGGACATTGAGAATATTGGAGGAGTGTCTGAAGTCGATCGCAACATGATCAATCTGGTTGACGGTTGATTGATCAGGTGATCGCCAGGTCCCTTTATAAATGTTAAGGTGTGGGAACCGCGTGCTGGCCACAGAGAGATTTCGCCCCGAGGCGAAGTCAACTAGCCTGAGTGCGTTTCCGGAGGTGTTGGCGTGCAGGCTGTGTCTTCCGATGACTATAGCAAAGACTTCTTCTCTTCCCATCTGAGCGTTGAAATCTCCTAGAACGATCTTGGTGTCGTAGCTGGGGCATCGATCCTATGTCCTCTCTAGGAGGTGATAGAAGTCTTCTTTACTGCTGTCATCTTTTTCCTCTGTCGGGGCGTGGGCGCATATGAAGCTTATATTTCCGAATTTAGCCTTGATGCGGATTGTTATGAGGCGTTCGCTTACGTGTTGGAAGCTTAAGACTTTTTGCCTAAGTCTGCCTCGAACAACAAAACCGCATCCAAATAAGCGTTTCCCTCTCTCCCTGTAGCAGTCGCCGTGGTATATGTCGCAGTTTCTCACTCTTCTCTTGCCCGGCCCATCCCATCGCATTCATCGGCTGCACGTGGTCTGTTTAGGGACCTCACAGTCCACGTGCAGATCCGTAAGTCATTGTCCTTTGTACGTTTGCGAGGGTTGTCAACAGTGTATCCATCCGTATCCGAGGCATTCGGTTGTTTCGTAACTTCTATTTTTAATGTGGCCGGGCAGTTACCCCGACGCACACCCCCAACCTGGAAGACCAGGCCCATTTTTATACCTCTTGAGCGGAGGTCGCACTTATAGGTCTTGCAAGTTGAGTTCGGATGAACAACAACCAGTACCCGGTGGCTGCCAACGTGGAGGTACTATAAGTACAGTTGATGTGTGGGAAACAGTTACAACAGCTGGGCATCGCCAGGTTGATACCATCACCCAGCCACCGACAAGACGAATTGTCAATGGATATATGCTCAAATCTCAAATTTCGTAGTTGGCAATAAACTGTTGATTCCATTTTCTCGTGAGAGAAAAATCTGAATAGTTACTGAAGGAATCAGACCTTGTACCGCTATCGATTGTGCCGTCACCCAATTTATTATTTATTTTAGTAAGTAAATATCTCACACTATTATGGGCGATTTCACTTGGAAAATTTGACTTTCTACTTCTATGTTACAATCATATTTTTATTTTTGCATGTTGTTATTTTGTGTAATATTGATTTATTTATTTGTTTAATTTCCACGCTCATTAATTTTTCACATGTCGCAGAATTAAGATTCATAATGTACAACCATTCAAACAATAATCGCTTGTTTTCAAGATTCCCACACAAAACTTTTGTTTATAACATAGATGCACTTAAATTAAAATTGAATTGGTGAAAAGTATTCAGCAAGAATACTCGTACATATTTCTTTATTTTTAGGTTTTTAAAGTTTTTACCCTTTAAATTGACTTCAAATTGATTTGTAACCCATGGGACGTCAAAGCAAATAAACTTGAATTCACACCCTTGAAATCTCTTTCTACTTTCCAATGTTTGCCCTTAAATCAACTCCAAGTAATTTATAGAAAAATCATAGGGGAATGTTGTCACTCCACGTGCACTGCAGTTTCGCTGTTGGGGTAATTATTTATAGAATATAAACAATAAGTTAAATGCACAACGAAATGATAGATGTAATGTCCTAGATTTATAATGATCGGATAAAATGAGTGATTCGTCATTCGAAGAAGGCAAATATATAAATAAACCGAACTAAAAACCTTATTATGTCAAATGGTTCAATAATGAACAAATGACCCTCAAAATAAAAAAATATAAGATTGCCGGAAATCTGAAAAATGTATGAGAGCATACGCAATATTTTTAAAAATTTGTGTGTAAAATCAAAAATATTGAAGTAGTATTGAATAAAATTAAAAACAAATCTGGAACTCAGAGGGATTTATGGAAAATAATAAAAAAATATGTCTTGCTTGCTTGATGCTCGTGGCAAAATTTGTGGGAAAATTAGTAATAAAGGGTGATTTTTTAGCTATTATCTTCTTTGGCAACACTGGTCTAAACAGCTGACGCACGTTTCTTGTTTTTTTTCACTGTCAAACATCTTCAGTTTGGGCTAGAATTTAACCATGAGTCGTCAACGAACAACGCTTGCAAATTATTTAATTTTATTATCAAAATGCGTGCTCTGTTAAGAAAGTTAGAAAGACAACATTGAAGCATTTATTCGTGAGATACTGGCCGAAATGTTGGAAAAAGTATGCCAAAATAGGATTAAGCGGATGGACCATTTGAGGCGTAGTCAAGGTCAACATTTCCATGAAATTTTATTCAAACATTTAATTATATGGACCGTACTATCGATTCAAATAAGGATTTCATGCATTTTTCTAAATTAAATTTTTTTTTTGAAAAACTTTTCTATAGCTTTTAAAAATCACCCTTTAGTTCTGAAATCGCAAAAACCAAAAGAATGGTTATTTGAAAGTGTCCAACAAAATAGAGCGCATTCCGGACATAGGTTACGGTAATTAGAAATATCTCTTGATGTTGTGCGAAGAGCCACTCGACTGTGACAGCTCTTACATGGCTCTTAAAGGAGTGGAAAAAAGAGATGGATGATGGAAATAAAATATTACCGTCACATTATAAGACTGCAGATAGGAGCATTTTATGAATTCAAAGGGTTTCAATCCTATTATCAGGTAGAACCCATTATCAATAGCAGCTGACCTAGGAGTACCATAGGAATATTCAATAGTAACACTTTTTGTGTTACATATAACATCATAGACAAATATTTAAAGAAATGGAAATAATATTAAGTGGGTTAACAAAATTAAATATTTAAGTATATTAATTTAATTTCATTTTTAAATGTATAATTCCTCAAATTTAGAAGTAAAAATATTTAAACAAGACACAAATTTTGTAATTACTGTTAAAACTACCTTCCTGGCCCTATGTGGGCGCTCTAAGTTAGTCTAAATATTTATTGCTAGTGCCTTTCGGCGTTGCCTTTTGTATTTGATGTTTGCCTTATTCTATGCACTATTTATAGATGTTATTTAAACTAAGAAAATTGTTACATTAAAAACTTAGCAATCTAATCAATTACTTAGAAAAAATAATTTATATATATCTTAATCTGCAACTATTCTTACTAACCTTCCCAATTACCTAACACTAACTTAACACTAACATTTTTTTTATTTATTGTTTTATTTTATTCTACTTTCCGTTCTATCACGAACAGGGATGGATATACTGAACCGGAGATCACGCGGATTTACTGTCCTTACAAAGTTCTCGTAAAGCAGCCGCTTGTCCACTATCCTCCTTATCACGTGATCTATCAACTTAGATCAAACCCACCCAATTAAGATATACTAATGCTTCCGGTGGAATGAATCCACTTCGGCGTGCGTTCTCCTGATATGCGGCGTTTGAGTAGTAAGCCCCGAATGCTCGTTGCTCGTGCAACATGCCTTCGAATCAGCTTAATAATAAAATTATCCACCGCATTCACTTTGGCTTCGTTATACAAAATCTTATTGCGATAGAATTTCTTGTACCCAGATTCGGGTGTTCTGTGTTTTTTGAGACAAGCAGTAAGGCATTGTCTCTCGAACATCCTTGTCTTTTCCATCTAGGAAGGACTCACGTTGAACCACACTGGACAGCCATACACCATGACTGGCCGGACTAGGGCCGTATAGCAGATCACCTTAACTTTGGAGTGTTTTACAAAAGCCAACTTGCCATAGCGAAGGCTTTCTTGGCTTTCGTCAGAGCTGTAGCTGATTGGATACAGAAACATACAGAAACTGGTCCAACATAATGCCAAGATATAGCACTACACTCTTCACAGTTAATGGACGGCCCTGTGGGTCCAAGATGCCAAACTTACGCCAGTTTTTCTTCGTATCCCTAGGGGCTCTGCATAACGGAGTCCAGAAAAGGATGGCTTCACACTTTTGGTAGTTAATTTTAAACTTCCAGTCGTCGCAAAATCGCTTAATATTTTCAAAGACACTTTGCAAAAGTATGCTAAAGACGTTAATCTCTCGCGCTGTTCCATACACGACCGAATCGTTAGCGAATGCGATCATATGCTGCAGGGAGCCAATCAATCACTGGTGAAAATAGTAAAAAGAATTGGTGAATTCACTGCACCCTGCTGGAGCCCATTTTTAAGTAAAGAACATTAGTAGAAACCTTGTTGCCACTCTTAATAAAAACCTACCTATGGCAATATTGTAGTTCGTGTAAAGCAGTTCTTTGCTTATACCCATCGTTAACTTTAGGAAGAGGCCTTCTAACCAGACGGTTTCGAATGACTTTTCCAAGTCAACAAGGCAGGCCCCAGTGCACCGGGTTTTATTTTTGTTCTATTGAATGTCTGAAACCAATTTTGACGTCCTCAGTAAAGTGCATCAGGACTCACTTTTTTCGAAAACCTTGATTATGCAAGGGAGGAGACTTATCAACCGAAGATTTTTCGGAAGCGAGGAGTCCTATTCCCTTTTGGGGATGGGTTGCACTACCGCCGTCTTCCAATGCTCTGGGTAATATTAAAGTATATTATTGGATAACAAATTAACGTTTATCGAGTGCATAGTTCATTTTATTTTTGCTAAAGAAATACACACTTTATGAATAGAGTAAGAAAACATATTTCAGAAAACTATGCAATTAAAATCCCCCCCCCCCCACCTTTTTATAATACTGTTCCTTAGTAATATATTTTTAATAATTAAGTGGCAATACAGCCCACAAGGACCAGGGCCTAGCGTGCTACTGTTCCCTCACGAGTAGAAGGAACCAACAGTCTTTTGCCAACAGTTGATACTCTTTGAATGTTGTCAGGAACTCAAAAAAGATGGTGCCGTAAAAAATGCGAGGTATTCCGTCCGGAAAACGAACCTAGACCTTCTGCGTGTGGGTCGACGCACTTACCCACTACGCCACAGCGACCACAGTAATATATTTCTGCAATAATACTTAAATTAACAATTTAACAATATTACAACATTATCAAATATCTCCCTTCCACTTTTTTGCTCTTCATTCAATGCTTCATAAAAAGTGTTGCATTGTTCGGATTTAGTTCAAATCTGAGCCGTTTTGTTCGATAATCTGTTTTCATCTAGACGGCAACTTCATAATATCCCCCTAGTAGAAGCCCCTCTCCTTATTGGCGATGAACTCGGACAGCCACTTTTCACAAGCCTCTTTTGAGTTCAACTTCACACCACCAGAACGTTCGCCATGGACAGGAGCAGGTGGTAATCACTTGGTGCTATGTCCGGGCTATATGGTGGATGCGATAAGACCTCCCATCCGAGCTCTCGTAGCTTCCGACCAGTCATCAACGAAGTGTGTGGTCTGACGTTGTCCTGGTAGAACACTACACCCTTCCTGTTGGCCGATTCTGGACGTTTCTGGTCGATCGCCTGCTTCAAGCTGTCCAGTTGTTCGCAGTAAATGGTGGAATTAAGCGTCTGGTCATATGGGAGCAGCTCATAGTGGATGATTCCCTTCCAATCCCACCAAACACACAGCATAACCTTGGGCTTGGCCACTGTTTGGGAAGATTCACCGGCCTTCAACCACGACCGTTTTCACTTGATATTGTCGTATGTGATCTATTTTTCGTCGCCAGTCACCACCCGCTTAAAAAATGGGTCGAGTTCGTTCCGTTTCAGTAGCTTAGTAGGCGTTGATGCGGTACAGAAGGTTTTTTTGTGTCAAATCATGCGGCACCCATACATCGAGCTTTTTCTTGTATGCAGCCTTCTAATAATTGAGTGGCACTACAACTAACGGAACAGGGCCTAGCTTCTACAACAACTACTCTTGTTGTGTGTGCTACTGTTCTCTCACGAGTAAAGGGACCTACAGCTTTTTGCCGACTCTGAACGGCCAGATTTGAGAAGCTTTTCATAGATAATTGATACTCTTTGAGTGTTGTCAGCAACTCGAAAGACTCGAAGCCTTCTGCAGATAGTTTAAAATGGTTTGGTAACTAACTCCCATCTCCTGGGCGATGTCACGAGATACCACATGCCGGTTTAACTCGATGATTTCCATTCACAGGTCTTCCGCCGGCTGGCTTATCCATGGTGTCGTTTTCACCGGCTCTGAACCGTCGGAACCATTCCTCCGCTGTTCGAAGTGATAGGGTTCCATCCCCCAAAACACCATTAATCTTACGGAACGTTTCTCTAGCGGATTTGCCTTTAACGAAGGAAAACTTTAAAAATTTCGGCTTTAGTGAACTCCATGCTTACTCGTCTATAACTGTTGAACGCAATATCCACTAACTAATCATGCATAGCGTCGTTTTGTATGTCAAGACCTTTCAAATGATGTATAGTTTTGCAAGATACGAGCTCTGTAGCGCTCGTAGGGCGGAACTGAGGTATTTGCATGTTTAAAGCAGTTTTCGTATTCTGACTCTGGCAACTCAAGTTACTAGTTATTTAATAATAAAAATAATACGTTGGTATGAGAGGAAAGTAAAAATCTAAAGCTATAACATTAAGGATAAAATTGAGGAGGACTATTGGAAAACTTGAACTTTAAAACAAGTATAACATGTATCCTACTTTGGAACTCTTTTTATTTCATTAAGCAGAAAGCCTGGCGAAATTTAAAAATAGCTACTGATAATGACTATGATAAAATTAAACTCGTACTAATTTTTTAAAAATTGCAATATGAAAGAATTGTAAAAAGCGCTTTATTCAAAGTATGCTCCATATCTTATGAAATATATACAATATTTAATCTAATTTTGGGGTAATATGTGAATACCGTGCCAGTAAAAGTCTCTCTTTCTTTCTTTGAACCAGTTTTGAACGTCGTCGTATGAATATTGCCAAGGAGGTGTGTTGAACTTCCCATCTGAGTGCTTGTCGCGAAACATTTTTCTGTATGTGGAGCATAGCATTGTAGTTCCAAATGAGTTGCCTCATTGTATATTCGGGCTTTTTTCAAGCAACCAGTTCAAAACGATCAATTTTTGTTACGAGTTTTCACCGTATTTGCTCAACTGTGCGTCTGGGGCTAACTATGACCTTTTGCATTTCGGATTTCTAAAAAAAACACTTTCAATCCCCCACAAATATCCCATGCAAGAAAGACTTCAATTTATAGCAAGCCTCCAGCTACCGGACAATTAATTCTACAATAAGACAGTTAGTATTACAAAGAGCTTGCTGACTAAAGCCTTATTGCTAAACGAGTTGTTTTGGGTCTGTGAGTGACTATCGTCCGACATGTTTGCAAGTCCACTCGTTGTAAGTTTTAAAAGATTTCCTCGTGCCTTTCTGAAACATCATGGCATAAGTTCAAAATAAGCTTATCGATAGTATTGAAGTTTCTTTTGCTAATAGCTTATCACTAAAAATGCATATTTGCATATTTTCGAGGTGGGAGGAATTCGCCTTAAAATCGAATTGGTCTTCGAAGTGATTTTTTGAAATTGATAAACACTAATGATATATTTCTAATAGGTGGTGATTTCAACTGCAGGCATAGACGTTGGGGTTGTCTTAGAGCTAATTCCTGGGGTAATATTCTGGCCGACTTAAACGGTAGACATCCTTTCGATATACTCTATCCTCCTAATCCATCCTACATACCTTCTAATAGTAACTGGAACCAATCTACATTAGATCTCTTTTTAACGAATATTTCTGATCTTTTTACGCCTCCTATAACGGTTAATGAACTCAATTCCGATCATCTACCTGTAATATGTAGTACTATTCTTTCCCCAGTACAATGTTCATCTTCTGTCTATGATGTGAAAAATGTAACTGGAACTTATTTAAGAGATTAATACGCTCGAAGCTAGATAACTGCTTAGTTCAAAATAACAGCCAAACCCATATCAAAAGATCAAAACGTGAGTACGTTTACAAATGCTATTCTGGAAGGCTTTGAGCAGTCAGTGCCTAAAAACACGAATTTAAGAGGGGCGTCTAATGTGCTACCGAACTTCATTCTTCAATTTATTAAACTCAGAAACATCTGCAGATCCAGATGGAGACGAACAAGGAATGATGTCTACCTCATCGAATTTAAAAGAATGAACTCTTTAGTTAAATATGCTATTGGAAACTTCAGAAATCAATCATGGAACGATAGACTCCAAAATTTAGAGAAAGGCAGTAAACCATTTTGGAATTTGGTGAAGGTAATAACGAAAAAACATACCTATGTACATTCCTCCCCTGAAGGTAGATAACTCTGTTATACTCTCTTGTACTGAAAAAACCAATGCGCTTGCTAACCACTTTTCTGTAAGTCATTCGATTACCAACAACATTATCCCACCCACGGAGATTAAATCTTCCGTCGTGTAATCTATTCGTTTTCTTAATTCACAAACAATTAACGGCGATTTCAATCATGTTTCTGTTACTGAGCTAAAACATGTTATACACAACTTAAAGTTAAGAAATCTTCTGGCTTTAATGGTGTTAGAAATGTGTGTCTGAAAAATTTGCCACATTTTGCTCTCACTAAGTTGACTGAACTATTTAATTGTTGTCTTACTTTGGGATATTTTCCAACCCATTGGAAAACTGCCGAGGTAATTCCAATCTTGAAGCCTGGCAAGAACCCTAATCTAGTCGTAAGTTACAGACCAATCAGTCTGCTCAGTTCTCTTAGTAAGTGCCTTGAAAAGATCATAAAGAATAGAGTTGTGTTTTTCATTGAGAGTAATTCTATTATACCCTCAGAGCAATTCGGTTTTAAATCTTTCCACAGTACCACACACCGAGTGCATCGTATCACAGATGATATTGTTTGGCATGATAGATTGATTCATAAGTTAGTAAGTGTTAATTTTCCGTTGTATCTTGTCAAAGTCATCCAGTCATTTTTATCTCACCGAAGTTTTAATGTTTCCATTAATGGATATTCTTCTGTTAATAAACTGATAAATGCAGGAGTTCCACAAGGGTCCGTCCTTAGTCCAGTTTTAAATAACATTTATACATCGGATTTTCCTAACTTGACAATCTGTAGTATCGCCCTGTAGACTTTCAAAACTCAATGTTGCTAACAAACTACTCATTTTCAAAGCTATTTTTCAATCAATTATATTTTATGGGTGTCCTGTCTGGGGTAAATGTGCAAACAGTCACTTACGCAAGCTGCAGATAGCTCAAAATAAACTGCTTAAAATGATTTTGGACTTTTCATGGTTTTTCCCAACAAAAGAATTACATGAAATGGCCAACATTGAAATGGTAGCACACAGGATTGAAAAAAATTTGTTAAAATACAATAATTCGTGTTTATCTTCTATACATCTCAAATTTGGCTTTATGATTTGTGTATATTTTATATTATTTTTCACATTTATTTATCTATCTATTTATTTATTTATTTATTTATTTATTTATTTGTTTTGTTCACTTATTTATTTATGTATCTATTTATTTATTTATTATTTATTGCAATAACTGCACAAATCGCTTCAATACCATTAAGTAATATAACCATTGTTTCATGACTGAGTTTCGCAACTACTTCTCTCTTCCCTTTAACCTTATATGTATTACTTTTTCCTTCTAAATGTGTAAAACTATGTGATATTATTTTAAACAAATATACTTATATTATAGTAGTAAGGTATTTTTGCCATATCTCTGTAATTAAACATTTTTAAATTGTATGTATTGTAGATTTTATGCCATAATAAAAGAAATATTAAACGAAAGATTATCGAAGTATCCGGTATAATTGCGAAGCCGTTTTCTTTAATTGAAAGTAACAATTATAGCCGTTCACGAATATTCTTTGCTCAGTATAAATTTGGGTTAAACAAAAAAAAAAAAAAACGCACACATTTATATCCACTCGAGGTATGATGTAGAGGATAAGAAAAATGTCTATGCAAGGTTGTATAAAATGTATAAAACACGAAAATGTACATTTGAATATAGTGAGTGAATATAGAAGCAGTAATTGTTTCATGTACATACATATGTTATATGCGCTTATATTGGCGTGCAGCATACCAACATAATTGAATTGTTTATATCGAATAAAAAACGAAACCTTTTGCAATTGCGAGTTGCACTCGAATACAAAACGTTTCGGAAGAGAACCATCAAATACGGTGGAGTAGCATTTCCGCGCCTACAGTTGATCATATTCAAACATAATTAGCTAATTGGAAGATATAAGTATATGCGCCTTTCAAAGTTTGGTGACATTTTTTATAACGAAAGTAAATTTCCACGACAGTTTATCGTATCCGTTGTGTGCTCTACCTAAGATAAAGTAACATAACCCGGCCTCTTCGTACCACAGTTCCCAAACTCAAGACGAGAAAGACAAGTTAAAAAAAAACATGATAATAATTTGATACCCTAACATGAAACTTTTAAAACTTCCTTTTCGCTTAAGGAATATAATGAAGGAAGAAATGTACAACATTTATGAAAACAAGATAACTTTGGTCAATAAATGCAAGGTACTTATTAATCTTACACTTGCAATATAATTTACGGTTATTTCTGACAAAGATAATAAGAACTCTTAAACTCATCATATATCAACCAAAAAATAAAATGTAAGTATCTGGTGTGAGCTTAAATAAACAAAACAAATTTTTAAATTGTAAAAAAATTGAAATACACATGTGCGTTATCTGTACATGTTTAATATATGTGTATATATATGATATCTTAGATATGTTGTATAAGAAAGTTTAACTAATTAAGTTCAGTGGTCAACTGATGAGAAACAAGAAAATAATAAAAATACCTTTTTCCGGTTGAACTGCCAGAACATATTGTTACATAGAGTGATTTATAACTTACGCCGTGCAATTCCCTATTTGACTTAGTAATACTTTGTTAAACTAACCAAAAATAAGGTTAATATTATGCGGGAATGTTTTATCCCTACAAAAGAAAACTTGTGGTAGTCAATAAATTACCCTTCTCTTTGGTAGCAGGCAAACATACATTTATACAGTCAATATGAAATACAAATGGCCTTGAATAATATTAGATATTTACTGTGTTATGGCTAATTAAAGTTATGTGTATGTTTTCGGTACTTAAGGGTGTCGTGCCCAGTTATCTGACTAATTGGGCTAATTTATCTTCAAAAAAATGTAGGAGGAAGGATCCTTAGGCACACACGTGCAATTTATTAGAGTGGCAAAAGTGGGAAAGTCTGTAAACAATTATACTATTAAGAACAGAAGAAATAAAATACATATTTAAAGTCATGTCAAGAGCGCTATAAAGATCCTGCACATTGTAGGAATAGGAGGTATTGAATTCGTCAATGCGCACGCTGAGGCGGTATATTTTTATTTCATTTATTTTTTATTCATAGGAATAGTTTTTTTGCAAGAAAATTTTCATTCTAAAAAAAGTTAATGTTGAATAATTCCATGCGTATACAAATACAATATATATGTGTTGTGGGGTGCAATCACATACAGTGGTAAAGGATGCAAGATTCAATAAAAAAATTTAAATTAACAATATTAACGAAAAAAAATATAAATTTTAGTGCACACATCGACAGCCATGTTTAAATAATCAATTGAAAGTAGACAGTTTCTTACATTTTTTCAAAATATAATGAAATTACTTATTGTCATAGGTAGTTTATTAAAACACCTAGGAGCATCTATAGTGTAAAAATGATAAAATTTGGTTATACGTTCGACAGGTAAGTTAACCAAAGCTATATCATTAACACGTACGTTATAACAATCAGCCTTATTGGGAATTACGACGGAAATACAATTCCCCGGGAATTATATTTTTTCCTAGAATCGATTGTTTCTATCAGCTATCGGAATTACGTTCGAACGAATTTCGAAATATTTTGAGTGATTATTTTTGTAAAATGACTCGCTAAGCAGAAGAAACAATTAAAAAAGCAAAAATCAATCTGCAAATTTCTCTAAAACACAACCAACACAAAGGAAATTCTCCAATCGAATATAGGAAAAATTTTTTTAGTAGAAATGTCATTATTTTTCCTCCGGATAAAATTTTTTCTCCGGGAAAAATGTTTTTCCTATTTTCGAAGTCGTCTACGATAAAAGAGGACTTTTGGTGAAAAAAATCGGGGAAAAATTTTATTTCCGATAAGGCTGAATCGTTTAAATCAGTGGCCTTTTGGCTATGTCTAGTGTAAATGTCAAGATGTGCAATATCCAACAAGAAGAGCCACATTCTTGAGATTTAAATACTGTACTTAAAACCCTTTGCGGTCCATATTTTTTACAAAGCAGGCAAAGAAACAAAACTTGAATTAATATCTTCACATAAATGCAGAAAAGTTATGGGGACAAATTAAGGCGGTTACGGTACAAAAAGTTGAATGTGGAGGCGCACCACATCTAAACCAATAAAGCAGCGTCTTCATGTAGAAACTGTTTTTAGATCGATCTATTACTATTATAAGTGACAATAGACAATTCCGTGGATATCTAAAGCCAAAATTTCGTTCAACATACATACATCTATAAGTTTAGGCGATACATACATGTTGCCTGCTGCTCTGGTCTCTCCACCATTGTTTTTAGCTGAAAGCAATTGTACCTTCTACAAATATTTGCTTTTGGCATTTTAATAACCGCACAACATAAGAGGAAACCATTTATACTACTCACAGGTAAGTGGCTGCCTGACCGTTGACAAAAGAAAACCTCATTAAATTTGCATGACAGAAACAAATTTGGTCTTGACGGCGCATACAGCTTATGAATATCAAACTGAAATATGTAAATTGAAATTAGTGAGCACTAAAAAAATTTACTATGAAAAAAATGTATCTGTGTTATAAACTTTAGGGTCGTGTATTTCATTTGGTTTCGAAAACATGCAGCTGGAAATTAAGTGTGAAAAACAGTATCATTCAAATGGCCGCATTGGCAAGATTCAGAGTTTACAATTTGTTGGAGGTTGTCTTAGCAACTTTTCGCACATTTCCGTAGGTAACTTAAGTAACGTTAGCTTTTAGTGCGTCTAGAGTTCGGGGATTATTCACCAACAAATGGTTTTTTACGTAGCCTTGCAGAAGATAATCTTACGGTAGTCAAATTGGCCAATTGAGTTTGTAAAAACGTAAAATTATGCGTCAAGGAAAACCATAATTTTTAGTGTTGTGTGGTTTGTTGCTCTATGATTTTTCGAAGCACATATCATCCAAGTCATTATCTTAAATCGCTGACCAAAACAAAATTGGCTATCATCTGACCATATCCATTTAATCTTCGAAGAAGTATGGACAAAATGAAGAATTTTGAGCATAGAGCACCCTAAACATGCAATGACACCTCTTCGATCGTTTGTAGTTTGAGAACATTTTGATAGAAAAATCGGTGCTTATTGTCGATTGTTTCAACGATGTGATAGATCTGCAGGCTTCAATTATTTTGAAAGTTGAATTTTATAGGAATTGAGATGCAAATCTAGTTACAAAATACGGCTAAAAGAGGTGTACGACACTCGTTGCACTTACAGGAGCAATGCTTTCAACTGACCATACATACCCATGAATTTCTGGGTATTTCTTCACATTTTTACCGATTGCTTGTATAGTCAGTCGTGGTCGCCGTGGCGCAGTGGTAAGTGCATCGACTGCGGCGCAGAAAGTCTGAGATCGATTCTCGGACGCAACACCTAGCATTTTTTCACGGCACCACTTCTTTCGAGTTGCTGACAACACTCAAAGAGTATTACTTGTCTATGGAAAGCTTCTCAAATCTCGCCGTTCGGAATCGGCAAAAAACTGTAGGTCCCTTCTACTCGTGAAGAAGAATAGCATGCACAACACGAGTAGTTGTTGTAGAAGCTAGGCCCTGGTCCGTTATGGGCTGTAGTGCCACTCAATTATTATTATTGTATAGTCAGTCGACTACAATGGCTATAATCATCACGTTTTCCGCTAAAAGTGCCTACTTTTGAATTTCCACTTTTGTAGTAAGATTAATGCTTTGTTTGATAAGCCATCCATCATCAGAATTTTAACTAATATTATGAGACTTCGAATACAGCAGAGTTTGGCAGACGTCAAACGCCAGTGCTACCAACTTCAAACCAAATGATTATGTTCTTAAATATTGCACCGCGTGGGTATATAGTGCAATGAAAAGTATTTGTGTAGAGAGAGAACGATGAAAAGTATGTGTGTACTTTATTTAAAATGCCGAGTTTGAGCCTTACTCTATATTTCCTGAAGCTTGACCTCACTTTTCTGCAGAATATGTTTTGTTACTTAGAATTTACTGTATTATTTTGAAGAGGAGGAGTTATACGATATTCGAGCAATGCAACATATGATTTACAAAGCACTCATATTTCGGAAAAACTGTTTCCTCGAAAATTTCAACGCGCTCCCAATCATCACAATCTATTATTTAATAAGCTGTGACTAACGACATGTGAAATATGAAAATAAAAAAAATATATTTGAAAAAAAAAAACTAATAACGCGTGAATAATTAATTATCAGGCTTCTTTGAAATTTGGCCCGGAATTTATGATATTTTTTTATTTTTCATAATTATTTTAGTGCGAACAAACGCAAACGGAAATAGTGTCATTACACCTTTTCTTCATACACCGTACATTATTCTGCACTTGAAATATAAAAGTGTGATCTGAAAGAATAAAGCAACAGGAATTGCTAATAGAGTAATTTGAAAAATTGACAACACATACAATTTTATTTAAAAAAAAAAGGATTGGAGTGAAAAATCGAATCTCCAATTTATTGCTTGGAATGTAGAATGATTTATTATTTAATATAGATGGATAAACAAGTAGCTTAATTTGAACATATGTTATGCTTGCGGGTTTGTTTTCTAAAGAAATTGCCTAGAGGTAGAAGAAATTCAAATTTTGCAATATTTTTGCTTTGGGATATATGTACAGAACGCAATTAATACACTGCGAATCCCAAAATCTTAATTTCTTAATTTTAAATACTGATTTTTGGAAAACGAGATTCAGTTAAAACCTCCTCAATCGGTAAAACCATATACAGCCAGATTTAATTCCATTTTTTCACTGATAAAACCTAATGGTCCTGGCTTTTTATACATTTATACTTTCTTGCTTGGTTGTAATATTTAAGTATTCAATATACTACCGAAAATCTATTTTTATATTTTTTTTTAACAACAAAATAAATATTCCTTCATTTAATTTCTTATTCGCAATACGTAGGTACATATGTATATGTATGCCCGTACTGTCAACATTTCAATTGTTTTGGAGTACTTAATTTCATTTTTTACACAAAATTTCATTCAAATTATTTGATCCTTTTTTTAAAAAGCAGGAAATCGCCGAAGACGCAAAACACGTCCAACTTTTATGACTCTCACAAAAACTGTCAAGATACGTTTGAGACGAGTGCACCAACATAGCAAAATAAAAAAATTGCAAATCGAATGTACGTAGCCCGCGAAATTTGAAAATTCACCTCGTACATATCTGCAGCCATGAGGAAGTACCAAACTTATCGAGACATCTAAGAACGAGCAACTATATATAAAATTTTAAAATTCAGCAGTCAATTCAATTTTCGATGTGTATACTGCATATAAACACGTCAAAGATGATAAGAAAATTAAGTAATTTTGGTGCCATTAATGGAAGATTGTAAATTTTGCACAGAACATTCTCTGGCGTTGACAAATTGTCATGACACTTTCCAATTTCATAGATTACTGCCATCGTAATCTTTGAGGTTACACATAAATTTACCTATTGATTTTATAGCTTTTACATTACAAAATCAATAAATGTGATTTAATGATTATTTTCCGACACCATAAATCATCAGTTCATCATCTGTTGTCACTGCAATGACGAAAATTCTATTAAAGACGCTTTGAAAGCAACCAAGCGAACATGCATACATATAAAACATATAAATACATACATAAATATAATCGCTTAGTGCCTCTCCATTCCATAAGACCTCTTGAATCTCAAGTACTTTAATATGTATAAGCATACAAGATTTATTTACAACTGTACGTATCAGACACTACACTCCTTTGCATTTTAGTTACAATGGAGATATCATTGTTGCGTGTGATATATCACATTTAATTGCTATTGAAAATTAATAAAAAGATAAAAGAATGGAAATAAAAATAATGCATTCGCACGAACGTATATTAAGGGGACAAAATAGGAAAATTGCGTTTTAATAACATTTCCGGGGTACAAAAAGTATTTTCTTTTGACTCGCTTTAAAAGGATATTAAAAATTAAATTTGAATTTTAAAGGGAAGTGTGGTGTGTTCAGCTATACGAAATTTGTACATGGATCCAACACGTTAATATGCCACATTTTTAAATGTCTCTTTAAAAAAAAACGTTTTATTCCCCCTTCGTTATGTTACTTTGATGTTTTTAGGCATATGTGGCTTGGAAACTTCTATCATGAATCCAAGAATGTAAAATTATGCAGCGCTTTGAAGGCTTACACCGGTGAGCTTTTTGAAAGTCTTTTAAATAGATTAGTTTTGAAGTCAAACCAAGTGAAAAAGGGGTTAATAGAATTCCCAATAAGTCACACGAGATGTTTAAATGTGACGATGTAACCCTTTAAGATACAAATAATTTTGGAAACTAAGAAAACACTTTTATTTGTGTTTTTCTCGCACAATTCTTGAACGTTTTGTTATCAATACGTTAACTCTTTCACTCATAATAAGGGTAAATATTTTAATATTTTTATACATACGTTTTCATGAAAAGTTACATATACACTTTAACACTTTAATGTTTATATAATATCATAATTTCCAGTTTGTTTGCACACAAAGTAAAAATGGTTGATTGATTCTGTCCTCCTATGAACAAAAAATGAAATTTATTTATTCTGATCATAGTAACGACCTTCAAGCGGAAATATATATTATGGAAAAGAACCTATGCCTTCTTAAGTGCAACGTCATCTCGTAATATTCGAACGCATTACTGGCACCTGCTACATCCACGGTGTCTTATAGAAGCTATAAATTAATTTCTACGAAGTACAAAGAGGTAATAACCTGTCGTTAATTTTGAGTAAGGTAATGGAGGTGTTTTAAACGTCTTATTGCAGTGTGCCATGAACAGGCAATCGACCTGACACCTGAAGCACATTTTCTTTCTTGTTGCACTTTATTTTTAAATAATACCTTCCATGTTGCTTTACTCAGCATAAACCAACCTTATGGTAACAAACGAAATTTTGCTCGCACGTTCAAAAGTTAACATATTTTATTATTGTAGCAAATAAACAACTCCGTACCCAGCGAAATTTCGAAGTTTTTATTTATACTGTGTTGATAAAAAAAATGAATGTTCTCCCTATCTATGTCTCTATCTATGTTAAATGAAAATGTTTTTATTTGTTTGCGTTTTGGGTGGGAGTGTTATATTTGTGAAACAGTATGCACAATTTAATTCAAAATACCTGTTATTGGTTGTTGTAGATTGAAAAATATTCATACATGCCACGGTTTTTAATGTTTTAACTTTTATAGGAAAGAATATAACATTAGATAAAGTCCATGATCTAAAACAGATTGAGCGTCTAAATCACTTGACTCTTATCAACCTGTTTCTTCATTTCTATTCAGTATCTCTTAGCAAGACATCATATAATGACTTACACCACAACGTCGTCTACAAATTGTACAGTTTTATTACAAAACAGCTTTCTGTAAGTAATATTTTTCATGTGATTCGAGGAAGAGAATATAAGACCGTGGTCTAGGTTCGATTCGCGGACAGAACACCCCCCATCACGATATTACCTATTTCGAGTTGCTCACACACTCAAAGGGTTATAATTGTCTAGGAAAAGCTTCTCAAATCTCGCCTTTCGGAGTCGGAAGAAAACTGCAGGTCTATTCTACTCGTGAGAGAACAGTAGAACAAGCCAGACTACCAAGTTTTTGGTCTTTCATTTCTTGGGACAAAATTAAAACAAATTAAAACATATTTATCGCCCATTATGCCCAAAGGCACTTGTAACTAGAATAGATATATATTAGCTTAGAGCACCTGTGTAGGGTCAGTAAGTTAGATTTTAAACTGTTGTTAAGATTGAATAAGCTAGTTTTAAGTATTTTCCTAGAATTAAGTAATAAGACTAGAAACATTTATTAATAAAAATGCGCAAATAAAAAAAAAGAACAGTAGCACACAAAGCACGAGTAGTTGTTGTAGAAGCTATTCCCTAGTCATGGCCAACATTTACAATTAAGAGTAAATAAGAGTAAATTTTTCGTTACACCGATAATATACATTTTAAGTGCGCTTTCAAATTTATATGTTTTATTTTACCTCAAAATTTAACCTTACGATAAATTCCCCTTTAATATAAATAAAACACTTAAAAATGTATTTTAGATAAAAAAAAATGTTTCCTCCATTGACTGAACTGAACTTACGAGTACATGTACCTCAAATTTGTAACTACTGCTGTCACTGCAACTCGAAATTTCGATATCATTTTGATCATTGTTCGTGGGGACGCTACTGACGTGGAATTTCGACGATCGTTCACTTAGAAGTTTCGAGAGAGGAGGAAGGTGACTCTGTAGATGAAGGTGATAATGAAGATATAATTGGTTGGTCTGTACTGGAGTTGTGCTTGAAAAGATCGGAGGGATAATCGGTGAATACTACCCTAATTTTACTCCAAAATAAATACAATATTTGAAAATTATAAATGATACTATCATTTGAATTATGAATGTAGAAAAATCTCATAGAAAGAGGAGATATGCTGCTGCATACAATGATAGGAATGGAGTCGTACCAACTTGCGTAAACAACAATGTTGCAAAAAGTGTTTTGTAGTAGTGCTGAGCAAATTTTAATATGAAAAAGGAAAGTGAATTTGGATCCATTAATTACGAGACTGATCTTTGTTTTTCTAATGGAAACTAAATTTGTCGGACAAAAGTTTAGAATAACACCCGTAAAATGAGACAGCCCGGAAACTTCCAGCTTCAAGAATTTTTGTTCGTGGAAAAAACATATTTTCTATTAGTTAACGATAATTTTTAATGTGATGGGTGGAATTAATTAATGAAATTTAATTGCGTCTATTCCGCAATGAATAAATTTCGCAATTTAAAAGCTACCGGGTTTTAGCGTATATCACTGCTGTCGTATTTTTGTTTTTTTTTTTGAAATTATAGTAATCGCAGACAATCAATGATTGCGTACATCGATGTCTGATGTCTTCACAAACACTACTATTGATTAACTATGTTTGCACAACAATTTAGTAATTAATGCTCCCAATTAATCTATCCATTCACATTATATTGCGAATAAATCCAATTTTTTAAATTAATTTTGAATAATTTTACGTCCATTTATTTCCATATACTAAAAAAATTCTGCAACGTAGTACCGCTGGTTTGGAGGAAAGAATCCAAATGTCTGGTTTTCTGGATGGGAAAGTTTTATACGGTTATAGCGGTATGGGAAATTGAAAGAATGGCCTCACTTAAACTCCTTCATGAAATGGGAAATGTGAATAGAAATGCACTTCAATGTATTTGAGCTAATTCTATTGTTCAACTCCTGTTCTCAAGTGGTAAAGAACCCTGACCCTCATCTATGCGCGGCGGAGCCTTCCTTAATTCTGACTTCAAATCTTAAAAATGTAAAGTAAAAATTATATTTGCATTAAAGCATTGTTAGTAATAAATTGTAATAAATCTTTTAACTGCTTTTGTAATATAGCTGTTTTCAGAGCACTGAGCGTATGTACAAAAAATGTTCTTAAGCGGGTGAAACGACTGTTTGCAGTTATCGACAATGTACCGCATTGTTTTTGACAGCTGAGATATTAAATTTGATAGAGGTAGCCATAGAGCAAGCTTTTCGTCCAAGTTTCTGATTCGCCATTTTGCTCCTCTTCTCTACGAAATCGGTTTTACAAGGCACGCTAGTGCCTGCTTTCTAGAGTTAACTGCTAAAAAACAGAATGAGGATCTGTCATTTCTCCCCAGGCAAGTTAATGAGGAGAGTAAGGCTGAGCTATTAAAACGACAAACGCTTGGCGGACCCAAGACGACGTACCTGGAAAAATTAAATAAACTTTCGTATGCGCTAAATATGGGTACTGGTGAAGAAAAGCCGATGGAAGGAAATCGCAAGGAAAATGTGTTTGTGGTCAGGGGAAAGAACTTTTACCTAGTGCTCCATATATCTTTGAAATTGCATAAATCAAGCATTATTCATGTTAAATAACGGTGCATTACAAGTGATTGCAAAATGTTCAAGCCACCCTAGTTAAGGATCTCTGTAGCCTGTTAGATTACAGTGCAACCCAACTCTAGTTGAGATGAGATGTGAAGCAACAACGGCTCTCACTTTAGGGTATTCACCTTATAACGTAATCTACAATGTGCATTCTTTTGTTCAATCTAACCACTTATGTATGTGTTTCATAAGCCACTTAAATAGTAATAAGCTTTTAAATAAACTATTACAAGACAATAAAATTAATAGAGTATTATTAAGCCTGTTTTGCTTAATTTATGTTTCCCATTATACGGTTGGGCAGAAAACTGAGCTATGAACTCTATGAAATTTTAAGCAATTTCAACCTAATATAACTTAGATTCCGTTGCTCGTATTAAATAAAAAAGCAAGTTCGCAGCAATGAATAGCAAATAATGGGTCAGGGTTCTACTCTTTAAAAATTATTTTTTTTAATTATATATATATATATATATATATATATAGGGGCATGGGCCTATGCACACGAGGCAACGTCCTTGATCGCGCTCAACATGGGGAGCTGCCAAGACTATCCTCGTCCGTGAATAGGTCAAGTTGACATACAGCCTCCCCGTGGCTGGATAGCCAACACAGCATCCGTTGTGTGGTGAACCAATCTATGCAGCGACTGGCCTACCAGTCTGTAGGTTGTGCGTGAGGCTAACTCCCTCACCACACAAAAATAACCGAGTTCAGCAACAACAACTTGCCTCGGATATGGACGGATCCAATGCTGACGACCCCGGCAAACCTACAAAGGACAACGATTTTCGGTTCTGCACGTGGAATGTGAGGTCCCTTAACAGACCACGTGCAGCCGAACAACTTGCGGAGGCCCTTGACTGCTACAAAGCAGATATCACCGCCATCCAGGAAGTGCGGTGGGATGGGCCGGGCAGAAAAAAGATGAAGAACTGTGACATTTACTACAGCGACTGCTACAGGGAGAGAAGGCAGCGCCTATTCGGATGCGGATTTGTTGTTCGAGGCAGACTTAGGCAAAAAGTCATAAGCTACGATCCCGTAAGCGAACGCCTCATGACAATCCGCATCAAGGCTAAATTCGGGAACATCAGCCTGATATGCGCTCACGCCCCGACAGAAGAGAAGGATGACAACAGCAAGGATGAGTTCTATGATCTCCTAGAAAGAACATACGATCGATGCCCCAGCTATGACACCAAGATCGTTCTAGGAGATTTCAATGCTCAGCTGGGGCAAGAGGACATCTTTGCTGGCGTCATCGGGAAACACAGCCTGCACGACACGACTTCCGGAAACGGACTCAGGCTGCTGGATTTCGCCGCGGGGCGGAACCTCTCTGTGAGCAGTACGCGGTTCCCACATCGCAACATCCATAAAGGAACCTGGCGATCCCCTGATCAATCAACCGTCAACCAGATTGATCACGTTGCGATCGACGTCAGACACTCTTCCAACATCCTCGATGTCCGAACATTCCGAGGCACTTACATCGACTCGGATCATCACCTTGTTATAGCCAAGGTAAGAACCCGGATATCGAGAGAACAACGGAGTCGAGATAGGCCGAAACGGTTTGACGTCGTAAATCTACAATCGCAACAGGTCGCTGGGATCTTTGCCGACCGAGTCTCCCTGAAACTCTCCCAAAGTTCGACGCTGCCTGCACTAACAATAGAAGAAGAATGGAAACGTTGTCAAAAAGCCATCAAAGAAGCTGCCACTGATGTGCTGGGTTTCACGCCACCACCTAGAAGGAACCCATGGTGTACTTTCGAGAGAGGGATTTATAGCACGAGTGCAGGCAGGCACATGCAGCCAAACAGGAGGTCTACCAGGCAACGCTGCATCGGACAACGAGAGCTGAACAGAAAAGAAGGGAAGAGAACCGGCTTCTCAGAGGGAAAAAGAGAGAGCCTGAGAAGCGCGCGGTCGAAGAGATGGAGAGATGTTATGGCAGGAATGAAGTCCGAAAGTTTTACCGAAAGGTGAAACAGCTATCCGGTGGATGCAGGGTTCGGACCGAAGCCTGCCGGGACCAAAACGGAAACTTCGTAGTAGAGTCGCAATCGATTCTGAGAATCTGGAAAGATCATTTCTGCAGACTCTTAAACGGCGATGACGGCCCAAATCCCGCTGTTAGGCAGAATGTTCCACTTAATTTGGACGATGATAGACAAGAATTCCGTCCCCCCGACTTAGACGAGGTCAAGATAGCAATATCGAGACTGAAGTCAAATAAAGCTGCTGGAGCGGATGGACTGTCCGCAGAACTGTTTAAAGCAGCTGGGGATGACCTGGTTGGGCGCATGCACCACCTCATCTGTAAGATATGGTCGGAGGAATGCATGCCCGATGAGTGGAATCTCAGCGTCGTCTGTCCGGTCCACAAGAAAGGAGACCCCTTCGACTGCGCCAACTATCGAGGGATAAGTCTCCTGAACATCGCATACAAGGTCCTTTCTGCCGTACTGTGTGAACGCCTGAAACCGTTTGTCAACAACCTGATTGGTCCTTATCAGTGTGGTTTCAGGCCAGGGAAGTCCACCATCGACCAAATCTTCACACTACGGCAGATCCTGGAAAATACCCAAGAAATGCAAATCGACACTCACCACCTATTCGTCGATTTCAAGGCCGCATATGACAGTGTGCATAGAGACGAGCTATACAGTGCCATGTCAAACACATACGCCCTGATGCACGCGTCCGTATAGTTTTACGGACATAGTTAAGACTATTATAAGTAGACTTAAGTTTTAGGTTAGTTTGGATTGTATATAGTTATAAGTTTTAGTTTAGTTTTAGATAGTATAGTTTTAGGATGTAGTTATTTTAAGTAGGTTAAGAAATAAAGATAATCTTGAAATTCAAGTTTTTAGAAAAATGTTTCTTGAAGGATTTAAAAAAAATGTGTAGTTAGTATTTAAGCAAAGAATTAAAAATATAAGAGGCCGAAAGGCAAAAAGAAAAATATACTAGATTAGCTTAGAGTACTCGTGAAGAGTCAGTAGGTTAGAATTAAGATCAGTAGATTGTATTGGTAAGCTAGTTTTAAGTACTTTTGTCTAGCATGTAAGTAATTTTAGAATGAATTAATAAAAATGCATTTAAATCTAAATCTAATCTACAGTGCCATATCTAGTTTTGGCATTCCTACCAAACTCGTCAGACTGTGTAGGATGACGATGGAGAACTCTCGCTGCTCCGTCAAGGTCGGGAACGAACTCACCGAGACCTTCAATGTCAAAAAAGGTTTTAGACAAGGCGACGCACTGTCATGTGACTTTTTTAACATCATCCTTGAGAAGATCGTGCGTAACTCACAGGTCAACACCAGAGGTACGATCTTCCAAAAGTCAGCTCAATTGCTAGCTTACGCCGACGACATTGACGTGATTGGTCGAACACAGCGAGCCGTCAATGATGCGTTTGCTGGCATTGAAGCGGAAGCGGCTAAAATGGGTCTGGTGGTAAATGAGGGCAAAACGAAGTACATGCTGTCATCAAGGAAGGACACACAACATCGGCGTCTCGGACAGAGCGTCACACTAGGCAGCAGAAACTTCGAGGTAGTCAAGGACTTCGTCTACCTCGGCTCCGCAGTAAACAGGGACAATAACACCAGTACCGAAATCAAACGCAGAATCACTCTTGCCAATCGCTGTTTCTTTGGGCTCAAGAGGCAATTGAGTAATAAAGCCCTCTCTCGAAAGACTAAGCTTGCTTTATATAACACCTTAATCATCCCAGTCCCACTTTATGGCGCGGAAACTTGGATACTGCTAAAAGCGGATGAGGATGCCCTTGGTCTCTTCGAGAGAAAAGTTCTGCGTGCGATTTTTGGTCCTGTTTGCGTTGATGGCATCTGGAGGAGAAGATTCAACCACGAACTGTATGGGCTGTACAGCGGCATGAGCCTAGTCAAGCGTCTACGGATACAATGCTTAAGATGGCTAGGCCATGTAGAGCGTATGGACACCACTGCTCCGGCCCGAAAAGTCTTCGAATCTGAGCCATTGGGACAACGCAACAGAGGACGGCCCAGGATAAGGTGGCGCACACAAGTGGAGACTATATATAGTTGCATGTCGTTTGAATGCACTCTCCTCTTTTCAATAATATGTTTTTTTTACAGAATAATCAGAACAATTACATTTTAGGCCTAAAAAAACCTTTTTGGGTGAAATTACATTTTGTTTAACTCTCTTCGTAGTACTTTGTAATACTTTGTAATTATTTTATACTAATATGAATAAAGATTAGACGAGAAAATGCAAATAAATATCGAGTCTTTTATTTAAATTCTTAATTTTAATCAATAAATTTAATGTAATATAATCAATAACATAAACAGATTAGGACTTCAGTTCAACTTTTTTTTGTATAAAACTAGCGTGGAAATATCTGATATAACGATTTGATGATTGGGATTATTTAATTTTGTTGAACTGAGCTTGTCTTGAAAAAATATATGTTCATTTATTCAATTTATTGTAGTGAATTTTATTGTATTGAATTCAATAAACACTGTAGTGGCAATTTATGGATCACGGATCTCAAATGAAGAATTGTACACCGACATTGCACGGCAAGAAAATCTTTCCTTGATGCCGCACTTTCATGTCATGTGCCCATTAGCAGTGAACTATTAAAATCGTGTTCATGTTCACTACTGATTCAAAAGCCATCACGAATAAAGTACATTAGCCTATCAATAGTTCTTCATGACCCAACAATCGTTAAAAATTATTTTCAGATCGTGCGCAATTGTGTTTGTTCTTTGCTTCATACACTTTTGAATACACAACCGTTGAACACATTTCCAATTCACTTCTATCCGCAAAAGAGCATGTATCATCACAATTGCGACATAAGAAAACAAGAAAAAAGTGCGACTTAAACAAAACAATTGTGTATGCAACATACACGTCCTTATGTACGAGTAAAGAATATGGATATAAAACATGAACAAGTTACTTTATATTCAAGTTAAGGCAGTTTAAATTTACCTACTTTATCTTACAGTTTCAATTTCTAAAATGGGCTCTAAAAGTTATGACAGTGTGGAAGTAAACAAAGTCGATTTTTCAATGCACTCTTCGACAACCCCTTGCTAAAGTTCTCACCTATTATCTTCAGTTTTGATGTTTCCGTGCTTCACAAGACCAGTTTCTTCTTTCTAGATTCGGTCATGCTTGCTCAGCACCATCCTTTTCTCTATCCCCTTTCTCACTAAAATCATGTTTTTGATACTGATTTCGATATTATAAGGTAACTTCCTCAAGTTTCCCGGATTTTAAGCACATGCACTTCACAAAACCATTATTAATAAAAATATAGCAATTGACATCAGTGGAATAATTAAAACATAACAAAGGGGAAACAGGAAATATACAAACGCGCAACGAATTGATACAGGTCTACACAAAAAATTAAAGCAGTGAGTTGGAAAAAATTGTACCAATCGGTCTGAAACATATTTACAAAACAGCGCAAGATCAGAGGTTATATTGTGTATCAATTTTTTGAATCTGTAGTTTTTGAGGAATTCAGTATCCTATTTATATTAAAAATCAATTTACGCAATACGAGGCGAAATCTAATTTTGCAATGTGCCAATCATTTGAGATACACGTGAAAGTGTTTATTCCATGACCCATGGTGACGGCAGACTAAATGTAACAAAATTTTAGTTCACGACAATATGTAGTGATTACAAGTAATTTCTAAAAAAGTAACGTTAGTAGAAAACTAGTAATAAGAATTTCTTCATTAATTTAAGAAATTATTATATCTGTGGCAACAACCATCACTTTTCAGAAGATCAAATTGAATGTTTACCTAGCTATTACAAATTACGTAGAGAAAATGATATGAGATAAAAATATATAAATGCATTAGATCCAAATGCATTAGATTGTGTATCACTTTGTAGATAAGTCGACTTATTTATTTCGAAAAGTATTTAATAACACAATATTTAAATATCAGCGTTTTTAAAACCGAAAAGAATATATAATAGACATATGTAAGAGAATGTACATGCATACACGTATCTATTATAATATAAATATTGTTGAGCATGTGTAATGAAGGATGATTCAAAACTCTGGTTTCTAAAAAGACAAAAACCATGGAGAATTTGATTAGAAGGAAATCTTTTCAAGAGGTTTGAAATTGAGAATACTGATGGCAATAATAATAATCATTAATGGCTTCTTACCCAGCCTGAGATTGTACTTTATCTAACTCAGAGTGTCACAGAAGTTTAACTAACTCAGTCACACCGAAGTTCATTAAAAATTTTATTTAAAACGGGCAAGATCGATGTACTCTCGGAATAGAATAGAAAGAATATTTTTGCTTTCAAAATTAAAATACTTTGTAAGATTGTGTGCAATTCTCCGATCTTGTTTGAATTGCTTGACTGATTCCAAAGATCAAACATAGCTAAGGAAGACCAAGATCTTACTTCATATGCAAATAATCCTCTTTTAAATTGCTATTTGTAACAATACTGCATATTAAACATGATATAATTGATCCAATAAATTCTATGGTATAAAATATCCATGCATTATATTTACCTTCATTTAATATAAAACTAAATGCATCTGAAAATATTTCTTATAAGGAACAGGGTCAATATAAAACGCATCACATGTCCGCGAAAATCGTGCATACAGTTGGTATTTGACATTCACTTCAAGAGGGGTAATCCAAGCATTTACTCATCCATTCACATTGCAACAGGTTGCACAGAATTGAAAGTTGTACTGGCCTTACACTCTAATTGACGTCGTCTATTCGATGCTCAGATTATGCGAGTCCACTCGCATGAAAATGGCTAATGAGAATCATTGCTATTACGAAACCTACAAATATCGGTCAGTCTCACTGATGGTGTGTGTGGAACGGAAAATATGAAACTATTGCTATTATTTAGCATTTAATGTGATGTATAACCAGAACGAAGCTGAAAAAAGTCAAACGAACATGTATGTATAAAATATATGTATATCAATTTTATATGCATGGAAATGACAGGAAGAAATGTGCATAAATATGATGGCTCAAATACATTGATCATTATTTTGAAAAAGTATAGGTAATTTCAAATTCTGCGACAGTACTTAACATTTTTTAATGCTTCAATAATAGATCATTCTACTTACATTTTAAATGCGCTAATAATATAAGAAAACAAATTATTTAATATCTGACGTGTATAGAACTCCGACATAACTCAAATACGTTAATAATTTCAATGCCTGCACGACTAATACTCTGCGAAAGTCATATGCAAAATGGACAAACGAAAGAAATTATTGAGCTCATTCTTACAGAAGAAAAAGAGTGTTGCCCTTTAAAAAGATTACTTACTCGTGAAAATTCGATAATACAAAAGTACGACGCTGCACTTGCCCCCGCCACACCGTAAATATTTGACTAGATGCATGCCGCCAGAAAAAAAATTGTATTTAATATTTTTCGTTCTAAAAGAACTAAGATTATCCGCTTTTAATGATGTTCAGGTTTCTATGCCGTTCTGACTTTTGAGGGTAGAATTTTTTACTCAATAGCCTCTTAAGCCCATAAACGAGGCGAATAACATACTTAACTTTGCTACTGATGCTGTAAGCTTTAAGTACTACGGAGCCGAGGTAGACAAAGTCCTTGACTACCTCCAAGTGTTTGCAGCACGACATAATGTTCGCGCTTCGGACGGTTCGCGCATTGGAAGAGAGACCCCGAAGTCAATAGCAACGTGATCAAATTTGTTAATTGATCAGGGGACAACTAGATCCCTTTATGGATATTTTTCTGATTCTACAGATTCTACAGTTGTCTAACAACTTTCTGCTTTGTAAGAGGTGATTTATTTATCCACAGGCACGACTCATTATCTTAACACCATTTTACAAGCTTACTTCGACACCTCTCTCGTTAGCAGCCTTGTACGATTTCCAACGGTCTAAGTCACTATGATCCCGATTTTCAGCACATGGGGATGAGAGAATAAGTTTAGTCAATGTAAACTTCTCTAAATAAAAAATTGCAGCGAAGCGGATTGTCTGTTCTCGATCTGATAATTTTCGTGTTCATTATGAACATACCTTGACCGAGGCCGGCCTGCAAACTTTTATGGACTTTGCTAGGCAACTAGGTGTCATCACCATTAAATGATGGCTGTGTACACAAAGAGACCAAATGAATTAAATTACAAGAGTTTGGTTCTGTACTTTTTCAAACACTATAACTTTTCAGTTTAGTTTATAATTCATTTACTGTGTAAGAATTAAGCTGATATAAAAATCCTTTTTCCATACTAAGTGAGTCAGCAAGAAATAACGAATTATTTAATTTAAGAAAACTTGCTATCAAGACACTCTAGCCCACAAAAAATAACAAAAGCTTGTCAAATAAAATCCGTCGAGGAAAAAGTTCATTGCCGTTGGTGATAAAGTACATACATATGTGTATGTGTATACTTCCGTGTTATTAACTTTCTTCGTCTTGCTATATATGTACATATGTATATGCTTTATGAAACACAACCTAAATCGCAAATCAATTTAATTGACCCGCTGTACTGAAGAATGTTCTGTTCATCGTTAAATGAAATCCCTTAACAAGACTGACTCATGACAGAAAAATAACAGCAACAATGGCTCCTGCACATAGCCTAAAATTCATAATATGTACGTACGTAAATAAATTGGTAAAGTATTAAGGTCTTATAATGTACGTGGTAATTGGCCACGCAAGTTATGCAACAATACCTCTCATTGTTGTGTATTCCTCTTGAAGCAGATTACTACACATGGAGCATTGATTTTTTATACAACAATATGCTAACAAGAGCAATAAGAAGATTGTCGTTGGGAGTGGGTTAAGATGGCAGTATTCCAAAAAAATTCAACTGTTGGTGAATTATTTGATTGCTTTCAACTATTTTTTTTTTTTTTAAATTCAAATAATAAACAAATAATTTTCATCGTATTTTGTCACCGTACTTTTTATTGCAAAAAAAAAAAAACTTATACCTACAATACTAGAACTAACACAAAGTTGTCACTGCATCCCTTACAACTAATACATTTACACTCAGACAATAGGAAAGATTTTATGTACAAAATTTATAAAAAGAAGGGTTAGAAATGGAATAGAGATTGAGGAGAAAAGGACTAGCTGGGTTTAGCCAAAACCGTATTAATAGGGGCCAGATTTTCCGGGTGGTCCGTACGATGTTGATGGTCCAGAAATATCACCACCTCCAAATCCTGTCGATCCACCTCCAGCACCACCGCCGATGCCTGATCCTCCACCGATGCCAATGCCAGAGCCTCCACCGATTCCTCCTCCGATTCCACCACCAATGCCTCCACCAATACCTCCACCGATGCCTCCGCCAATTCCTGAGCCACCATCTCCTCCAGTAGCGAATCCGCCTCCAGATGAGTCCTTTTGGGTCTTGTACTTGATGAAGTAGACTTCTGGTTTTGATGGTTGAGTTGGGGCAGGGGTTGGGATAACAATATCAGGTTGTTCTTCTGGTTTCTTCACCAAGACATAAACCAAAGTCTTCTCCTCGTTTTGAGCTTGAACTGGAATAACTGGAGCCTGGTAAGATGGAGGCGATGGAGCCTTAATGAAGATGATCTTGTAGTGTTTCTGCGCTTGTTGGACAGGAATGTTGGGTCGCTGACGTACTTCCTCTTGCTCTGGTGGTGGAACATGGACGTAAATATGTTTCTGGACAATGGTTGAACCACCGCCTCCGAATCCACCAACACTTCCACCTAAATAATTGTGATCACTTATTTAGCTTTTCTAAAATCATTTAAGAGCATTTTTAGCTTACCACCAAATCCTCCACTTCCACCTCCAGCACCACCTCCGAATCCGCTACCGCCTCCAGCACCACCTCCGAATCCTCCACCGAATCCACTTCCTGATCCTCCTCCAAATCCACTACCAGATCCACCACCTAATCCAAAGCCACCTCCACTGGATCCGCCAGAAAATCCACCGCCTCCGGAACTGCCACCGAATCCACCACCGAATCCACCGGAACTACCACCACCACCGCCAGGACGATTGTACGCATATCCAGCTTCTGGCCTAGCCGAGGCAAAAGCCAAACACGAAATCAAAATAAAGGCTCTCATATCTTTGTGACAACTATGGATATAGAAGGTTAACTGAAGGAAGAAATTTATAGTCCTTGGTACAGTTTGATGGTTGATCCTGGTTGGAAGTGAGAAATAGAATGTGCTTTTTACACTGAGCCGAGTTGTTTACTGACGATCTGCTCCAATGGATTCTCCCATTTATACCAAATCAAAAACCTCTGAAAATCGCATGCATACAACAATGAAAGATGAACAATTATGGAATTCGAATGGCACTATACCGAACACCAATGTACAGCAGTCTCAATGGACGCCAGAGGTTATTATCGCTTGCAGACGGGTGTGTTGGGGGTACACAAAGTGTGGGATAAGCCGTAGCCGAAGCCGCTCTCACACACAAACAAATCAAACTCCTGCATCAGAGCCAACAGCGGAGCCAAGCGATGAGAAATGTCACTTTCGTTTTCATACTCTACTCCAAAATGCACCAAAAATCGAATTACACCTGCAATGGTGGGGCGAATAGATCCCACAAAGCTATACAACTACACGTTGATTTGGCCAGAGAAACTCCGCAGACGACACGACCGACGCTACCGACCATCACATCAACGCAATTTTGTTTTATTTCACCCGTTCTCTGCGATCACCACGAGATCGTTGTATAGTGTTGCCGAAGAAGAAGACTCTGAGAAACCGCATATCATCATCGCACCAAGCGAATGTAGTAGTCGGTAGTCCGTCCGTAGACTTGCTTAATCCGCGTAGTTAGCGCAGTGATGATCATCTCGGTTCCCTATACCCAACCAAAAATACGAGACAAACGTAAAAGAAAGACACGAATAAAAGCTCTTCGTCACCTTGAGAGAAGAAAACAAACGCATGGAGAAATGGAGAATAACGGACCAGACGAACTGTGTAAAATACACGAACATACATACTTCTCATACATTTGTACGTCGACTATCTGCAATCTCCTCCAATGGCGAGGCCTTTAGCCCCTGTGACGTTTTATTATACAGCTCGTCCAACCAAATACACCTACAGGTCCATCCACACATCAACACTCACATATCAAAGTGTTCATGAAGATTGGCAAAAAAAATAAAAAAGATACAAGAAGTACTTTCAATTTCAATATACGCCAAGAGATGTCGAGAAAGTTCCCCGCGATGGTATTTACCCATGGGAAGCAAAAGAAAGACAAAAAAGAACAATGGACACGATACCTTAAAAAAATGAGGAAGAAAGAAGATATGAGATACAACACAAAATATCTATTCGCAGCACTGTGCCGGCTCGACAAGAGTGTAAAAAAATAAAAACAACTGCTGTGAGTTTGAAAAGACCACCGTCTTATTCACATCGAGGATTTTAAAGGTACTTTGTTGACAAAATTACTGTTTTTTTTTTTAAATTTTTTATTTAACCTTCAATTTAAGTCAATATTTTTAGTCAATATTAAAGCATAATTCTTAAGCTCTAATTCTTACAAGCGCGTAAAACGCGTGATGTTTGGTGTTTTTGAACTATTTTTATTGTTTCATAATAACTACTTTTTTTTCAAATTCCGTCGCAATTGAAACCGTAGTCAATTTAAGCTAAATGCTGAAAGAACTATGCAAAGGGTGCATACACCAGTCATAACAAGGACGTAGTACATGTATAATGTGTAGTTCTCGATATGAAATAAAAAAATGGTATCCCTAAAAGGATATTTTTTAAGTGTCTGCCAGGTTGGACAAAAAACCCTAATTTATTATGACCAAGAAATTGTACAATCACTGACAGTTCCTTCGTCATCCATACCTATGGGGGACAACCGTAAACCTGACCTGTTCCGGTGTACCAAGTCTGGAAATGTTTATGGAGAAATAACTGGACTAAAGCAGGGTATACAATTCGCGGTTCACTTAAACGTGTTCAAAATTCGGTCAATGTATGTGATAAACTTTTTTTTTAAAGATTATAAAATTATGAATGTTACCTTTCTCTGACTCTTAGTCATACGAGTATGTTCCATTTTGTCGCTGGTGAGTACAGCAGGCATTACGTTCCCATAACGATTACGTTTAAATTCAAAGATCCATTTGCTACGGTGAAAAATTATGGAACAATGCCGCTGTAAGCAGCATTTAGCCTGTTATAAAGAGACATTAAGGGGACTTGCTACATAACGTCAAATGAATGACTTTATCCGTCATAGTGTACATGTCACAGAAATAAAAACAATACATTGCTGGCAATGTGCCTGGAAATATACAAATAACGTAAGTGACTTCCTTGTGTTATAATGTAAGCGATATTTAAGAAGACATTAGCACTAATTGTACTGAACAAAAACCTTAATAATTACTCAATTATTGTCATCACTTGACTCATGTAACACTTCAGTTACAGCGCAATAACTAAAGCGAAATCGAATACCAGCACATTAATGTTTGTGTGCCAATCATTACCAATATCTTTGAATTACATTGATCGCAACAAGTCGAGTATATACAACCACTGCAACAATGGAGTGGTATCAGTGCATCGGCCGTTGAATTATTACAAGAAATTATGCGTTTTGTTCATTGATTAAAAATATAATGACTCGATGTTTACTTTTTAACAAAAATGTGAATCAGATATGATGACACGCAGTTGAAAAATTGCACATTATTGCTTTACTGCATACACTTACCGAATTAATTGTAAATTTTCCTATCTTAACATTGTGCTACTGATCTACACACGGCCAATTTAAAATGAGTTAGATATAATCAAAAGCATAGCAAATACAAAACCACAAAGCTTCCGATGCCACTGAACTGCCAAATCAGTAAAGCTTAATCAACATTTTAAATTGTGTAAGTTCTTTTCTTCATTTTTACACGAAAAAAAAATGTAAAACCAGCGTGACCCACAGTTATCAATTAAACATCTATATCGCTCCATACATCTGGTTGAAAAAAATATTGACTCATGATAAAAAAAGCACATACGTTTTTGTCTTGTGAAGCCATCAAATGACGAGTAAGTGAAATTGATTGGAAAGAGTGTAGGACTAAAGTAACTCTTAACTTCAGAACTATTTCCTATTAACTATGTCCTATTTATAGGACGTAGTATTATCTCCAAATACTTAAACAGAACTATTAAAAGCGGAAATACATGCATATATGACAAGAAACGAAAAATAATATATTTCATTAAAAGATACGAACATATGAAAATCCTGTTTTATTTTGCAAAGTATCTACACACGATTACAAACGACTAACTCACTTTTGTACTAAAAGGCACCATATGCCAAATGAACTATTTCGCAAATTGTGATGCTCTTGCCGTTGTAAGCGCTGCACAAATCATAAAAACTTTACTGGTTTACTTAAGAGCAATATGCAAGAAGTTAAGGGCCTTCGGTGATGAGACGATAAATGCTGCACTTAATGTAATCAAAGCTAGGTCATTCTATTGCATTGAACATTTGAGCTGTTTCTGTTTTGGGATCTTACACAACTTATGTTTCAGTCAATTGAGTTGCAAGATTTCAAGAAAAAAAAGTGAATATCGAAATCATACCAGTACTGTGCAACATCGCATGGTTACGACAAAAATCTCAGCCAACGGATGGTCAGAAATCAGGGGGAAAAAGTATAAGCTAAAACATGTTTACACACAGCAAAATCTCTGCTGAAGTCTGCCATTGAAAGTGAACGTAATATGTAATGATGTCGTGAGAAATAGAGGTAAGAATATTTTAGGGCAAGAGGGAAATCGCGATTCATGAAAGAAGCGAAAAGGGTCATAGGAGTTAAAGTAGGAATTCCGCTAACACTACTTGATTTCTGTGTTAAGGCACTTTCTCCTATTTAAGTTCAAGTCAACAATTTTGAGTAAACATAATTTTTACTACACAATTTAGCAAACAACCAAAAGCAAAACTACAAAATGAAATCTTTTTAAAATTCAAACAATAATCTTTTAGAAAAAGGGATCGCACGCGTTGTGAATATGATCAAATCCAACCACATTCGATGAAGTTGTGGTTATTGAAGGAAGGTAGATTTATCACTTAGTACAATTTTCTGCAATGTATAAATAGAAATGAAAGTTCCAAGCTTTAACCAAGTCAGATAAATATTGTTACAGAAGATGCATACTAATGATCAGCATTGTAGTTTCAAGATCGTTAACATTGTGTACATTTCCAAAAAAAAAAGTACATTCTCCTTACATCACTGGAACTACGATATTCATTACAGTCACACGCAAGACAATGAGGAAAAGGGAAGATTTGAACCCATAGTCCATAGTAAAATTTTACACAATACCGCGGTAAGAAAACAACAAAAATAATACGATAGGTACGTTAACGAGTTATTTTGTGTCTACATAAATAAAAGATGCAATCATAAAATTGATGTGCGCCTTAAACTGAATCATAATTTACTATCGACGTTGGACATGACTGAGACTCGAATAAAGGTTATTAAGGTTCATTGATGGCGTTGGGAATAATTTTATGGGGTCTGTGTCCAAAGCCATTTTTTTTTTAAAGAGTGGATATAACCACATGTGTTTGTTGATGTGACGACTTTAAATCTGTAAAAGGGATATAGATCATGGTATTATTGGTTTTTCTGAATTCAGTGCTTCTTGTTAAAAATCTAATGGTAGAAGAGACGTTACTGTACTTTTACATACATGACAGATAGAATCATTCCGCTTGCACTTCTGCACTTATTATAGAAGTTTTTTGTTCTTTATTCCGAACTAAGAGCATATTTCTATCATTTACAACATCCATTGCAATGTATTCCACTTATCAACGAAATTTCGCTCTCATGTAAGCTTAAGAGCTATTAGTATATGGATACGCGTTTGAGGAAGTGATTTTCGCATTTACAAATCAATCTAATAATTTTCTTTCATATTTTCCTCACATTGCACTATTAATTGTGTATAATGATCAATTCAGGGAAGCCGAAATAAATTATGCTTTTACGCATTTGTATAAAGCGAAGTTGGGGGGGGGGGGGGGGGGGGGGGGGTGTGCAGAACTTGATGTAAAAATGAAGATTTGACTATCCTTTAGTAGATTTTACTTCACGATAAATTGAGAGACGTAGAATATGGGTCGGATAGTGGTTAACGGATGGTGGGTATCGACTAGAAATTTCTGATGGCCTGCCGTCATTTTAACATTTAATCGATGGTGAATTTTGCTGGGCGGAATCCATTTCAGGTGCTTATTTAAGACGGCAGAAAAATGTTATATCCAGTTTACTGTTACTGTTTGAATGACCATCTTGGGTGAAATTAAGTTATTAATTAGAAGGATGACTCTGCCTGATTATACGCGTCGCCGTTCTACGGCATTACCAGACACCTGTTCTTATTCTTGCAGACTTATGTTCGGTTTTTATGAACTTAGCAATTATAGATCTTGTTATTGTTTTCTGTAATAATCTGTTAAGAACAGTGAAGTATAAAAGTGTTGTAAATTAATTCGATTAAGCCTTTATGGCTTCAAAAGCTTGCAACAGACCACATACAGTGCGGATTTTCCGATGGCTTATTGACAATATTGCCACCTGTAAAGGATTGCGCGGAAAACGATCACATAATATATTGAGATTATGCCCCGCTGATAAGTCCACTTGCATAGTTTTGTTATCGAAAATTATATTATGAAGTCTAAGTCTTTTGACTGATCTGTAAATATACTCTCAATGTCCTAATCTTGACGTCAAAACTAAGGCTTAAGATGATTGGTCTGGGTCGCCATCAAAGATCTGAAGTTAATGTCTTCCTGCCAAACGCTGTTGCGTGGTGAGGTTTTGCCCGATTCGCGGTGAAGACGAACGAAGATTAACGTTCAAGTTTAGGAATGGAACCGTCAGGCTGGCCACTCGTTGGACCTAAAAATTTAGGGACATTTTTTGAGGTGACATAAGGGTTTCTAATTTCCTTGATTCTATATAAATATATATATACGTATGTATGTGAATACCGTTGCTGGTACAGGTATTTGGAAACTAAATTCTATACCATTTGAACTTAACGCATACTTTTTGCAAGAACTATGTAACACATGCATTCAAATCAATTCGGAGAAATTAAATAAATCCTTTATAAGAATCCATTCCTTTATTAAGCAAATATAAATCACATCCACTGTGTTTTAATCTTATTAAACAAAATTTTATACAAATATGTAGTGATAAAAGGTAGGTCATTCTCATAAAGAAAATTACAGCAATATAATAATTCATTCGTTTTTTTCACACGCACGCATTTTCGATAAGAGACCTCGAAGCGTGATACGTTCAAGAGCCTTTCAAGTATCAAGTACAAGACTTGCTTTCACCCTGATTATGTGTCGATAGATTCCACTTTTCCGTAACACGCTTTCAATTGAAGGGGGCCGTTTTTTCAAATGAAAATACAATGTGATGTGACTTATTTGGAAACTAATTCTTCATACAGCTGGTCTGATTTTTTAAGCGAACATTATTTAAATAAAATTATGCTACTTGTTACTGATTATTATGACTTCGAAGAAGTAAATACATACTTTAAAATAGGTTATTCTTTATTACGCGAATGCATGCAAAGTACGCGATTGGGGTAACAGTAACCGCAATCTGTGTGAACGTCGGCAATTTACATTTTTATTTGGTCTTGTAAATTGCACTTCAGATGCAGAACAAATTACATCACTAGCGCACAGCTTCACCATAAATTTGCATGATTTGCGTAATGTAATCAACGCCCGCTTATACCAATGAAATCATTCCTGTCATAGATTCACATGTGCACATTTTCAAATAAGAAAGGACATCAAAATGGTATTACTGTAAAATGTAGAAAATATATGAAGCAACTATTTTGTTTCGCGAAACAAATTTGAGATTAATTACTATGCAAAGCCGGAGATATGAATAAATATTAGTTATCTGTTCTTTTCTTTACACTCCATTTCAAGCATTAAGTGCCAAGGCATGTGTCATGTAAGTTCCTTATTGCTTGCCTACTCCCTTCGGCACACAACCACGTAAAATTGATAATAGTAATGCTCGCAATTATAACGCCACAATTTTTGCACGAAATTCATCAAAATACTAAAAGCTTGAATTTAAACAAAACTGAATAAAGTTTCTTTCTTTCAGAAGAAGGACATAGCTTTTACTTCGATGAGGTCTATCTCAAAATTCGAACACACCAAATTAAAGGTAGTTAAATTGAAACACTAAAGGCAGCAAAATGTGCAGAGCATTACCTTCTTCAAAATTGTCCGAAAGTTCGACACAACCTTGAAAGTAGGTTTTTGATTTCTCCAAAGCCGAAAAAATTGACGAAAGTCAACAACGCTAATCGGAAACTCTCTTTGTGACATCCAGTGATCTATCTACATACAAATGTGTTTAGTTTGACTCTCTGGGATTCATCTGCTATAACTATCCGAAAAATCCTTAACTAAGGTCTAAGGCCTCAACCAACATACATACCACTCCAGCCAGCACGATCTTCCGCTAGCTGCCTTCAGTTGCGCACTCCAAGTTGGTTGAGGCCTTTCTCCACATTTTGCTTTGTCCCAATGGCTCGGATTGCAAGACTTAACTTAAGTCGGTATTGTCAACAAGCAGGAAGCTTGCCTCTTATTCTGAATTAGTTTGATGAATTTTTTGAATTATTGATCATTCAGTCTTAAAGTGTGACTTGCCTGGGAGCCAAACTTGTTCCATTAACAATAAAATGTTTCCATTAAAATGATTTCATTGCTACAAATTTTGCTTACCCATCAACATCTTGTGTTTCCCGAATGTTTAGCAGTTTAGTTTTACCTTTATTTTTAAGGTCTTGAAATTATTTGAATCAAACAAAATGTGTAATATGTATACAGACATCACGCCACATTATATTGATTATATTTTTCAGAAGACGTTTGTATGTTTATCTGTGAATTCTGTTAACGTAAGGCTAAACTGAAATCATAGTATGATGTTTTGCATACATCGTCTAATTTCTTCAAGTGTACAGAAAGCCAAAATAATAGTGTGTTGCGATTACAGTGCCACTGGAAAGCCCTCTTTTACATAATGCGCACATTCATCCACAGAGATATAAGAATATATCGAACTACAATTGTTTTCGGATGATCATAAAATTATGGTTACCATCAAAAAGGAACACCACTTTACAATGTATTTTCTGCAGTGACGGATATAGTCAGAATAAACCGTACACCAAGGAGCAAAATTCTATTGAACGAACAATTTTCAGATAAAATTCAAAATTGTTATTTTTATCTTTGGCATAAAACTGCTGTGAATTCTATTCGATCGAGTTATTCTAAGAGGAAGCATGTACTCAACGACATACAGTTTTCAATGTCATGCATGTTGCAATAAAAATAATATATAATATTCCTATTACAAATTTGCGCACTTGCAACAATCTGATTTAATAGTCTGCTTTTACACCAACGATATTATCAAGAATATTATTATGCAAAAAACATACAAATATTGTTTAATAATAACCATCAATTTGAGACAGAAAAAATAAAACAAGAGTGTTTGCTTTAAATAAAGCCCAAACTACCACAACGGCTTTCGTTTTCGAAATTTTATATTCTGAAATAATATTGACTTTATTTCAATAAACAGTGTACAAAGCTGGAGGCACTCTTTTGACAACAGGTTCATCTAAAATTTTTTCAACTTTCATAATTTCAGGTCCATAGTTGACATACAACTTGGGCGGAACAAGTACCTACACCTATCAACTCGATGTAGCTAACTCCAAAGTTTCATCACCATGCTGGATGAGTGTTTGATATTTATTAAAATGTGATCAATCTGGCTAACCATTTATTGGTCAAAACATCGCCATGCCCCTTTACTGAACCGTATTCTTACCACGGAAACTCCACCGCGATTAATGAGGCAGGGTTTTATGATGATTCTCTCGAAGACGACTGTCTTTCCCAGCTGAACGTTTGAAGTTTTTATAATGATATTCGTTTCATTCCTGGGGCATTGACGACGTCGCATTTTAATGATATGATAGCAGATTTCACGTCAGATCCAATTTAATTCATCGAGGTTATTAATCATCTATGACAATAGCCTGTTAATTAATGAATAAGCTCCCTTATGAGTAACAGGCAAGTAGGGGTGTGGCAGTTGGCTATCATGACCTCTTATAAAACACATATACGTGTGACTTCGCATCTTATTATAATTCTGGAAAAAAAATATTCTTTTGGTGAAAATTCGTTCGAAAATAACAAAATAAGAAACTTTCACATGAACATATAAAGTTAGAATTATCAAACCAATACATTCTTCTTCGTTAAGTGGCAATACAGTCTCGGGTAGATCTGGACAAACATGCCTTTGCACTCCAAGCTGGTTTAGGTCCTTCTCCATTTCTGTGCGCCATCAGACGAGGTCGTCCCCTTTTGCGTTGTCCCAATGGCTTGGATTCTTGCCTCTTCAGGCCGGAACAGTATTATAACTCGTAATTTCCTTTCATAAACTTAATATATTGAGCATTGCTTGCTTAGAATCGGCATTCGTATACTCTGAATAAAAGCGTAAACAAACCAACTATGACTGTCGTGTCAAAAAGGAAATGCAGGAATGCAAGTAATGCAAGAATCAGAATCTAGATCATTTATCTCATTCACAAACCCCCTTCTTGGCTGAACTTCAAGTTCAAATTTGCGCGACAAAGATTGAAATGCATTTTATTTTATTCCGATCAATCAACCAATCAGAGTTGAAGTAGCACCTGACTGACGAAGGCGACAAATTATTTTTACTGTAAGTTTTAATTATAATAATAATTGAGTGGCACTACAGCCCATAACGGACCAGGGCCTAGCTTCTACAACAACTACCCGTGTTGTGCATGCTACTGTTCTTCACGAGTATAAGGGACCTTCAGTTTTTTTCCGAACGGCGAGATTTAAGAAGCTTTCTATAGACAATTAATACTCTTTGAGTGTTGTCAGCAACTCGAAAGAGGTGGTGCCGTGAAAAAATGCTATAAGTTTTAAAGGATAGAAAAGATAGGTGAATAACGTTATAAGTATATATTTTTTTGAACTATAAACTTATTCAATCAGTTTCTGTATTGATTTAGACAGTTTTAAGCTAAATATCTGAAAAATCTTTATCACAATACACGGTTGTATCCTTCAATTATCACCCTTTCAGACAGCAGAAATGTTTGCGGGAAACTTAAGATCAAAGAAGTCCCCTCAGCGGTAAATTGATTTAAATGCTCCCAATACAATTTAGTGAATGTTTGTTGTATTTATTTTTATTAAATTTCTTTCTTACTTGTGCGCAAAACCAATTTAAAAAATAAAATATTTAAATGGGTTATCATACATATCTACAAACTATATACGTTTGTATGTATGGGACATTTTTGTATCGAAGTTTTACACGTGAATATGCAGGTAAGAAAAATATACTACCTGCTGGCGGTAAATATGAGTAATTGTCACGCTCACCGAAGTACATATGTTACATACGTTTTCCAACTTGTAAAACGGGCACACTGCCTAGATGTTCATTTAAGGGGAGGACGGGCGTTAATAAGATTGGCGATTTTTCGCTGTGGAAATATGACAAGCGCGTTGGGAATACAACATGCTCCATATATATGCGACACATATGTTTATGCGATATAAAGAAAAAGTGTGGGTGCAGGCATTTTCCTTCGTGAGATACAACTTGTAGCCTTATTCAATCTCATCGAAAGGACGACAAAATTACTGACATGCAGGCAATGCCTTATAAGTGCACGCTGATATACACTTTGAAAATAATTTTAAAAAGAGCATAAAACTTCTGTACCGGAAAAACGAATATAACATACTACCCACTTGAAATATGTTTGAATTACCAATAGACAGTATTCCTTCAATTCGGATGTATGCGGCCTATATCACATTTCGAGATAGACAACCAACAGCAGCAGTTGGTACGGTATTCGTTTCGGGTACACTGATTTAATTTAACTTACCTAGTATAATCCTCTATATGTGAATTTGTTTACCATAATCAATCATAATCATCTTAGGTACAACGTAAAGCAAATGACTCGCAACGACAGCATATGCAAAGTTCTGGCCTTGTTACTACTTCTATCCATCTAACACCCTGTGGTGTTGTAAAACTGAGCTCATTAGTTGTTGTTGCTTGTTTTATGGCTTCTAATGACGTTTTTTTATTCTACTTTGATTGTTTATGCAAGCGGCGTCGAACTCTTAGAAATTTTTAGAGAGACAGTTTGCAAACTTTCTAGAAAATTGTGGAAATAGAAGAATAACAAGGTTACCAATCTCAATTTCGTACTCCGACATTCACGTTCTTTTTAAATAATTAACCGTTCAATAATCCCAATAAGTAAGAAATCTTAGAAGTTGTACTTGACATTGCAATCCTGGTCTTCTATGAGCAGAAATCAGGTTGATATTCCTGCTCATTGATGCGCATTACCATGAGGCACTCGCACAAGATTATAGCCCAAGACCTAAGGCCTAAGACTGTCTTGGACAACAAATGTTCATCCTAAATAAGCGTTGTTTCTTCTTTTTATGGCGATCGATTTAGTAAATTATTTTTAATCTCTCTTGGTAACCAATTTTTTCACTACTTTTCCAGGACATCCGCAAGTTCTTCGGCTGCTCGTGAACTCTTCCTTATGCAGAAACGAAAATTAGATCCGTCCATATTGGTAGCTTTAAAACAATACATGTTTTACGTAGTGAGGGCGTTAACCTCACGTCAAACCAACAGGTAGGTCAGATCCGTTATTTGAAACACTGCCCAAGTTTGGTTGGTTCCTGTTATCCAAGCGGCAAAACATGAAGGCTGTATGTCCACCTGGCTTGTGCCCTAACATGGTTGGCGTTGGCATATTGCTAGGTTGAACAAGATTAACAATATTGCTGAGTGTTGCCCATGTAAAGTATGTAAAGTATACTCTTCGATAAATATAAAAATAATACGGTATTTAAACTTTGCACCCATTTTTATTGCACCTGCCTTCATTGCATTTATTTATAATAATAATTCGAGGTGAGAAGTGACCTACTATATATATCGCCGTATTCACCCGCTTTACTAGGTCCTGATAAGTCACCATATTTTGCGTGTAAATGTCAAACTACGTCAAACAAATGAAAGTTTATAAGACTCCATACAGAGTTACTTCAGCACCATGCGATGAAAATCAGTCATGTGAATTTGAAGGCGAAAGAGGGTGAAATTGTATGTGGGTGTTTCAAAATTGGATTAAAGAGCAAAAGTCGTGCTGAGAAACCCGACTGTCTGTTGCAGCATTTATAAATGCCTGCTATGGGGAAAGGACCGTGTAACCAAATGAGGCCTTTTATGTGTTGTAAGAAATGGATGTGATGTCATGTCTTGGAAACAGTCACTTGCAATATGACCAAGTCAAACCCTCTTCGTAGCAAAACAATGCAGGGAGAATATGTAATTTTAATACATATATGTATACCAAGAACTGATATCACCCGGTCAAAATATTTTTTTTTTCACGGCAAGGATTTCATGCTGTGAGCTCTGTTTTTGATCCGTGTATTTATTCTTAATGGTACATTAAAGACTCATTGTATTCATTACAAAAAATTACAAAAAATGGCTTCAAAAACTAAAGGCATATCAAACTTTTGAGGTAAATACGTAGCAAAATATAGATTCACTATTGGCGATACTGAAAACTAATGACTCGATTTGGAACAACTTTAAGTTTTTCTTACTCTTAGTAACATACTCTCGCTCGTATTAGTCTGCGTACCAAAAAAATGGGAAATATCAGTTTCAAACGCATGTACCCTAGCTTATATTGAACATACAGATCATAACATTGTTTTCTTACTGAGGTTTAAAAGATATGGTGGGGCGTCGTTCTAAAGATATGCTGGGACGTTCTTTTTTATTTTAAAAATATTGTCTTCGCAGACTTTCACGGATGTTTGATTAAACTATTTTTTGATGTACAAAAATTCTGTGAAGATATTGTTGATATTGTTGTATAAAGAAGCAACCAAACGTGCTTGGTAAGCAAACTTAGGCGGCCAAGTGTACATATCGACGTGATTTCAATGTTACCTACTTACTTTTGAACTATTACGAAGACGAGGATATTTACTACTATAATGCTGCCAGTCCAATTCTACAATATAATAATCTCAGTCGCTTTATCCCTCCAAAAATGTTAGATTTACCCCTTCATTTAATTTACCGAATAGCTTTATTAAGTGTAAAATAAGGGCAGATGACATTTTGCTATTTAACTTTTTTGGTATCAATAATAATAATCTAATGCACGTCAAAACAATACGTCAAAATGACAATTTGAAAAGCGGCTGAATGAAAAGTCTATACATGTCGCACTGCAAAAGTTGCAGCTAATTTTACACAACGACAATTTGAAAAGCAGCGGCTGAGTGAAGCAACTAATTTTACCTATAATGCACCTACCGATCGGAAGTGTTAAAGTATTTCCTGCCTTGTGTTGCTGGTGACTTACAACCCTGACCTAGACTAACTAAACAGAAACGCTGCACTTTAGCACTCCCTTCCTGCATATAGATTTTAACAAATGTTGTTTTTCTTGTCACCAGTTGTTTTAATATAAAAACCATCTTACAAAAGAAATATTACTCACGAAAGATATTACGTTTAACGGCCATTATTGGACAATTCAAGTACTGTAAATTACTATAAACATAAATATATAAAATATTATTTGTAAAATAGCTTTAGAAGCAACGTTCAGGAGAAATTACTGAGAAACTGAAATTATAAATTCAGTTGATAGTATTTTTTTTTATTGGAGGTTGGGAAGCACTGCACTGGAGCGCTCAGACAAGAAAACTGATCCATGGTACTACAAGCAGTGACCTACATTTAATGTAATTGCTTGGTCTTTTGAAAGAACACCAGCAAGCGCTTCTGTGATAGAGAACTTAGGCTTTCAGCTCCAACCACAGCTGCGCCAAATACCTAAACCGAGCAAATACGGGACATTGACAAAGAAAGTGCTCTTCAGTGTCTGCACCCTTTCTAAAGGCTTCGCATAGGGTACCGTCACTAAGCCCAAGCATACTTAAGTGCTTAGCGTGTCTCTTTTGTACACCAACAAGTCTTTTCAATCTAGAAATAAAAGAAAAACCGGAATTCTTGCTGACGTTTGAAAGCATGCACTTGGTCAGTCTGCATCCTGGAGCCATGCCATCTCTGGACGCGGTCGGTAGTCCTTAGGTGGGATCGAGCACTACGAAAACCTCTTTTGATCCTTGCCTCTTTCGTTTCCCATGATCCAGTAGTGTCCCGGGACACTAAAAAGTCTTAGTGAATTTAGTCTGGCGTTGAAATTAAGGAAAGACTTCTGTACTAGCTTGGAAGTGGTAAATGGTTAAAGTTTTGAACAACGTCTTAGGCACAACTTGACTGTCGCTACAGACGCAGTTACTTCGCCCTTTCCACCTTTTCTTCACAATGTAGCTTGTGGCCATTAAGATCTCAAACGTTTTCCCCTGGAATGCCGACGCGAAATTATCTAAAGATAAACGACTAATATTGTCGTTTTTCACGAAAGCCCCAGCTCTAGATAACTCCATTGTCTTGGAGCCGTCTATTAAATTCCGAATACATTCTCTTTCCAGCTCAGTTTCTGGTCAGAGACAGTCCTGAACGTGTATGTTACACCACATGTATGCAAATATTATTTATGTATTAAACACCATAAATATCTGTATAAAAGTATTTTGCACGGCGAACATGCATTGATAATACTACAAATTCTTTGCAATTAAAATTAACCTATTAAAATGAGAATGGAGAGAAAGAAACAGAGAAAAAAATTAATGACTTAGTAATAACTTAGTTCATACTGAACATTTTCAAGTATTAAAAATTTGTCTTAATAACTGCAACACACTTTTTTGATTTATCATGTAAGCCAAGAGCAGTAGTTAAAGTTGTTATATTAACAATTTAATTTTGATAAAGGCACACTTTCTTATACGGACATTTAATGCAAAATGTGCTTGAAACCAAAGCTACCTTATAAATTATTATACGATTCTCTGTTTAAAAGTTTCAATTTTAACTAAAATTTTGGCTTTCTTGAAGCTTGTTTGTATGAAAAGGTCAAAATTTTTGTAAAGTGATTTCTGAATATTTTACAGTCAATTGGAAAATAGGTTTGCGTTCTTTGAAACAGTAAATTTTTCCTTATTCATCAAAACTTGTCACTTCGAAAGGGTTAAATATTTGAAGATAAGTTTTTATTTTTGCTACTTTTTTAGTAACGACTGTTTATAAAGTTATAATATAGTTATAAAATATATTTATATTTATAATATTATATAGTTTAGAAGAGGGAATAGAGTCAAGAGTAAGCTGCTTTACTTGAGTGAATTTACTTCGGATATTTTTAATGATATCAACAAAAAATGTTTAATATACCGCTTATTTACTTTATTAAATTAAAATATCCGAAGCAAATAACTATCACGTCAAATACATTGAAACCTTATTAACAAAAGATTCCCTTTACCTAAATCCAGATTATTCTGGTGGTAAAATATTTCCTATTAAAACTATATCCTTAGAAAAGATAAAATTATTATTGTAAATTGTTATATTATATTTTATATATATGTATTTAGTATACATATGATATTTTGTATGTTAATTTTTTTTCTTTTTTACATACACATTATTTAAATAAGATTTTACTTTTAATTTTGAAATTTAATTGAATGAATTTTACAACACAACACAAAAAATATCTTTTCCTAAATTTAATATTTCTTTTATCTTATAAAGTGGTCGCCGTAGCGTTGTGGTAAGTGTGAGTGATTCCCGGACGGGACACCCCGCATTTTTTTCACGGCACCACCTCTTTCGAGTTGCTGACAACAATCAAAGAGTATTAATTGTGTATGAAAAGTTTCTCAAATCTCGCCGTTTTGAGTCCCTTCTACTCGTGAGAGAACAGAAGCACGCACAACACGAGTAGGTTTTGTAGAAGCTAGGCCCTGGTCCCCTGTCACTCAACTTTTATTATTTATTTTATAAAATCATACAATAAATTTCTGAGAAGCTGTATATTGGACGTGACTGTGTCTTCTTTAGATCTATTTATATGCTTTTTAATGAAAATTAAACATACTCGTCTATTTAGTGTCTCATTTTTGTGCTTTATTTTACACGTTTAACCGAGACATTTTTGAACACCCAATGCAAATAGCGTGCGCTACTCCAATTTCCTTACTTGTGAGATTTGTATTTCTTGTATGTTGTCCGTGTTTTTGACAGTCATGGTCATGGCAAAGCTTACAGCTTAATGTGGATTTATATAATTAATACAATACCAACTCACACACCACCAAAAACAAACATCAAAAATACATATGTATATACAAAATATTATAAGTCAATGCATTCCAATAACAAGTTCGTTCACATACATTAATTGCCACTTCATAAGGCTAACATTAAAGCGTGACCAACACAGGGCATATCCATTCCGGCTACTTACATAAAGCCATACGAGGAAATTATGGCCAATGCAGTTCAGTCAATGACCTATACAATTTGCATAGTTGAAAGCTTTTGCTTTTGTATCGCATGAGCCAAGACTGATTGCTGATTTACTCTCTTGGCCACAAAGCAAGATTTAACTAAAGATTGAGTTATCCACATCCTTCGAATTTTAATTTTGAGAGACGTAAAAGTAACCGAGCAAACCACAATGTGTAGCACACCTGATTTGTTGTGCGCATGCAAATGCCTGGCAATTACTGGCTACATTTCCCCCCTTAAACATCAAATAAATTACGCCGAAGATCTATTGTAATTAAGTCCTAAGTTAATTTTGCAATTTTGTCTAAGTGCAATTATTTACTGAGAGATATGAGTTATATGAGAAGAATATAAAAATATCTATACAAGAGCAATGCGAACACAACTCTCACCGACAACTTGAGTTGAATATCTAAGCAATGAAAAAGAAGATGGTATGACCATCATCACCAATTGCGCAATGTTTTCGCATTTCTGGTTAGGAAAAGTTAACCGCACCACCACTACTTCCTCTCGATCTCTCCCTTACTCTCCTCTACATATTAAGGCAGCGAACTGTTGGATTGTCTAGTCTCTTGGCTCCATAGTCTGAGGTATATCTTAAAGCCAGGTTAAACAAGCGGCAAGTTAACACTTGCTGCCAGTTGCATTGTTGTTCTTTTTCAATTTTTGTGACTCCTCCTTAGGTGTAATCTGTGCGATCATTTTGTCACGTAATACCCTGAGAAATGGCTTAAAGAGACGTGTTTATTTTTGATTCACGTAATTTGACCGACAATAAATTGATTTTTTTTTCAAATATCATTATATAACACTGATATATATGTATGCATTGAATTTGGTGCGAATGCAAAGTGTGAGTCTTGGAAAATTTTCCTTTGCGATGGCCGTACAATAGTAGTGTGTTTATTCAAAACAATTTGTGTTTAATTCACAACTGCTTGTTGTAACGACTAGTTGTGATAGATTACAGTGGAGGATGAGCCAATATTAAACTGATTTTAGTTCAAAGGACCGCAAAGCTTGATACTATCCATTTATGTTGTTTGTAATTTTTGTTCTCCACAGAGTTATCGAGAGTCTTAGTGATTACGTATGACTAGCTGGAGCACAATAAATATATTATCCCAAGAAAGGTGACACCATGGGACGCGAAAGGGATTTGTACACTTTACACAAAGTAAATGGCATCTAACTTAAACAGCAACAGATCTGATAAATTACAGATTCAAATTAAAATGATGTAAGAAAAGACCGCTGTAATTCCACAAAGTGGACGTGAAACTGCTGGTAGATCGGTACTTTGATAAGTCAGAGTCTGGAAAACTACTGACAATAAAAAAGAAATGGTTTGTTATAATGCATTTAGCCAGTCTTTATCCCTGCGTTATTTTTACCTCCCTGACTTGTAATTTTCCTCAAACTTTAGTGAAATGAACTTCACGAGTGCAAGTTACATACGAATGCAGAAGTTATCGTTTTTAATTTGTTTCAAACAATCCAAGAATGAACTAATTTTCGAATTGTTTAATATGCAGTTTTTTAGCTGAATCCTTGCAACATGCATATATAAACGCATAAACATATGTATATGCACATCAACAGCACAAGCCCTTACCATCTCTTCGAATCTGTTCTATGTAGTAGTACATGTATGTTATATGCAACCATAAGTCCCCGTCCCTCACATGTGCGCACATATGCATGTTCTATATCCTTGCTTGCAGCCCCAACATTAAGCAAAGAATGTGCGCGATATCCACGAGATTCGCATTGATTAATCTGCCTTAGCCGACGTCTTCTAGCTCTGTATGGTACTTCAAAACTAAAAGTTTCTTACCCAACTCAACTTCATTTCAAAAGTGCATATGATAAATATTGATTTATATATCGTATGCTTGGGTACGGTTGAGTTTAAAATTCTATCCTAAATTCACGAATAGGGAATTCACTCCCAAGTCACTGTCCCTTAATAAAGTTCTCGTATACAAATAATAAAAATAATTGAAATATCATTTATAGTTCAGGAGACATGATATGATAGCCTGGCATACGTAAAATATATAGAGATTTCGTTATTTCGAAACAAGACCTTACATAAAAAGCACTTAAATAATTTGCTTGGTTGGATACCTCTTCCGTACCGTTATAATGAAAATAAGTAAATAAGTTTTGTGTCACTACAAATCACAAGACACCAAGGCCTAGCTTCATCAGCAGCTGCTTGTGCAGTGCGTATTTAGTTTACTGCTGACTCTGAACGATGAAGTTTGAGAAGCTTTTTTGATTGTTGTCAGAATCTTGAAAAAGGTGGTGCAGTGAAAAACTGTGAGGTTTTCAGTCCAGGAATCGATCCTGGGAAATGCGGCTTGTGAATGACGCAATTACCTATTACGTAACACCGGCCAAGATACAGGGGATCCTTATGATAGCAACAACTAGGCTCAACTCTTAACGTAATAATAATAATAATAATACTAATAGTAATAGAGACTTTGCAATTGTGAAGTCTTAATAATATTAAACTACTTTCAACGGTAATAAATGAAATCTAGACTCAAACTGGTTTTACTTTGATGTAGAAGCTTATTCCGAATTAGTTCGTTGTATGTGGTGAACACTCTTCAAGGAAATACACTCATCACTGGACTAAAGTAGTGAATCTTTGGAAAATCGTGCATACCATAACTGCACGCATTTCATACAATAGATTAATCTGTTCAATCAATTGAATAATTTTTAGTCGGTCTAAAGAAAACAAACTAAGGGAAACAAGAAAAAATTTAAGCACAAGAGGTTTTTTTTTTCTTCAACTGTTCACTTTCCCTTAGGTTTAATAAAATAAAGTAGAAACAATATTATCAACTACATTTTCACAACCAAAGAAAATGCAGTAAAGGTGAATCGTTTCCTCTCCCAAAGCTTGATTCTAGCCGAAAGTGAGGCACAAGAGACAGAATATGGCACCTTAATGTCGGTGGCTATTTTTTTTTAGAAATTCAGATTGTTTTTTTTTTTTCACAATTCAACCATTTCACTTATGGCAGAGAACAAAACATGCGTCTCTGTCTGTCAGCATTGTTAAGTACACTAGCAGCAAACAAAATTCTGTTTTACATTGACTTAAGAAATATTAAAATTATTTGAAAACATTCAGTTCATTGCAGAATAACGGGATTATATATAAACTTAAACAAGTACTCCTAAATTTAAATACGAAATACGTTAAATAATTCCAATACTTTCAATATTATTATTATAATCAACCGACATATTAGCGTTTTATATAAACCTTTCATTAAACAAATTTTATTAAAGTCATTGAATAAAATAAATATTAATAATTTCGCAAATGACAAACACCAATCACTGCTTTAGCATCAATTTGCGATTAAGGCTCTGCCAACAACATATTTTATACAAAAAAATGTTTTTATACAAACATATCATCCAACAAACGCAGTTGGTATTTTTTCTTTCAATTTTATTGAAAAACTTATACTTATTTCTCCCTCGCCTGTTATCTTAATTCTATGCCTGACATACTTAAAACTACGTGCCTTATTAAGTCACGGAGTACTGAAATGGTAAACGACAATATACATGTATGTGTATATACATATGAATATACATAGCACTATACTCTTTATCATATGATTCTGTTGTGATTGAGATTGAGTATCGGTCAGAAAACAAGCCTGATTTTTCGCGTTACTTCAATAATTTACTTAAATGCTTAGCAGACACTCGTAAAATTTCTCGTTGGTAATTGCGTACGTGTTCTATGACCATGTACTAAGTAATTAATAATAATAATAATAAGTAGTTAATACCTTCACCAATATCGTCATAAATTCAAACAAATTAATATTTTAATAGGTATATTATCAATGTGCTTACAATATGCTAAATCCACATATATGTATGTAAATATATTTAAGTTCGATTGAGCATCAATGAGATCGTTCAGAAAAAAGTATGGAAGTGAACAATACAAACAAATCTGACTTCAAAGCCCAAAATTGGTATAATATTTCCTCAGACATATGTACTTCTGTACTCTGAATTATTTTACTTTTCTTCTTGTTCTGTTATGTTTGATTTGTATTTTAAAAGGATGAGAATGTTATTGTCGATATTATATATGCTTTAGAATTAACAGTTCTTCCCAGACATAATAACTGATGTACGGAGACTTTTTTAAATATGTGCATATGCTATTGGAACATCAACTTCATGTGAAACAGTCTATGTATATAACATTGAAGAACTAGCAGTTGAATTATTATGACCTCAGATTCAATGAGGAGTCTGTCTGTTTGGTAAAGTCGGTCTGGTAGGTACTAAGAAAATTATGTTTTTTTTATAATAAGCACATGGCTTCAAAACGGTTAACCCCAAATTCCTATTGGACCATCCGAGGATTGTTAATTAAACATCTGATGTTCTATTAAGAAAACATAAAATAAAATTAGCTTTACTAAAAATAAAGTCGTAGTGTGCCGAAAAAATAAATTCGATATTTATGTCACCAGCAATACCTTATACACTAAATATGTTATACTGCAATTGGATAAGTAAATTTCAAAGTGGCTGATTACAATATCGTTGGAAAATTGTACACAATCAAATACATTTGAAGCTTAACTGAATAATTTGAAATTATCTGCGTAAATGAGGATTTTTGTAAATTTGAGAACTTTTTTTTAATATCATTCACAAACGAAATTGGAAAGACTGCTTTAGGGATGCTCGTCCACAGTGGCAAGCACATTAAGATACATCCTACTCAAAATGACAGTTAAACCCAGCACTATTTATTTCATCGAGTTCGATCAAGCCATTAGAGATTTGGATAACAAATTTACATTAAAAATAGCTTTCAGGATGATTGTTCCTTTTAAAGTTATAACAAACCCAAAAAACTTATTATCTTAAATATTGCTTTCAGCAGTTATTATAATAAACTGGTTACCAAGATAGTTTAACCAGAATTGTTAGAAAGATCTTACAATGTCACAACTGATTTTTTTCAATGATATTGTGTATTTTGTCAAGCAATCCTTTTATCTTTTAAAAATTACGTGAGTGATTTCCAAACAATATGAAAGCTTCTTTTCAACTATTTCCGAGAGATTTAAATCTATATATAGGGAAAACATGTTAAAAGCACATAGCTAACATAGCACATGGCAGTTTGTGTTAAACTTACAGAGCATACAAGACATGTTTTGTACTTACAGGCGAATGGTTTTTAATTAATCATGAAAAAACAAAAATAGAGTTGTGGAAATCCTAGAAAGTGGGTATTAAAATCATGAACAGATACTGGTACAAAGGTTGCATTTTATATTTCGGGATTGGGCAACCTTAGTGTTGCAATCTGGCAACTGCCAGCTCTATCGTAAAGTTTGATATTTTTGATTAATATTTGTTTTTGTTCTCTAATCCCGAAATATAAAAGGCAACCCTCGTAAGCTTAAGATGGGTTTGTGTACACACAACATAATATTTTTGATTGGTACCAACTTAGTGGGATGCCAACGACGATCACTGTTAGTGCGTAACTTGGCTTATGTATATAGTTTTCTCGTGAAGTCCCCGATTATCCATTCTAGCAAGCGATTTGTTAAGCAATGAATACAATGAACGTTCTTAGAAAGAGAACCCCGCTTCGTGTGACAGTCGACGCCGAATCTATTGCTTCCCAAGTAGAAAACCAACCACCGGAAAACGCCCTCAGTGGTAGCTAACAAAAATGAGTTTTGACAACGGACGCTCCAGCACGCCGGATATTGCCAGAACCTACAATAAACAACGCAGAGAGAGACTCCATTATCTCTACGTCAAACGCTGTGTAATTGAGAAAATCTAGAACAGTGCAGGCTAGAAAACAGAAATAAATAGTTTATCACCTCAAGAAAAATTTCTGGCTGCCGCACAGCTAAGGATATTGGAGAATTTAGGGAGAAACAACAAATATTGCGCTTTTCAACAAACAACAGGCTTTAAGATGGACACCCAGACCCATCGATCGTGAACTTTTAAGAGACCCAAAAGAAATTGTTGGTGTCGCCCACAAGATTCGGTTCAGCATACGCCTTAAACCATTACGTACCTCACTAATGGGCACGTACCAGTGCGGCTTCTGTCGAAATAGGCCAAATATTCACTATAAGGACAATTCTGGAAAACCAACAAATTTCAAAGGCTGAATTCCGGATCCCAGGAAAATACGAATACGATTAGGAACTTCCGAACAGCATAGATATGTGCTGTTGTGTGATTTCTTCAATATTGTCCTGCGGAGGAAATTGCGGAATCGGGTTCTTACACGAAAAAAAATTGCTGAAGCTTGAAGCATTTACGGCAATTAAAGAACAGGCGAATGGAACTGGTTTTGAAATGAACGAGAAAAATACAAGAAACTCACCCTTCAAAGAGAGAAGCATTTTTCGAAAGAAACATTTTGAGTCTGGTATACATCCCTGTATTGTTGGAAGGCGAATAAAAAAGGAAGACATACAAGGGAACACAACCAGGTGTACCAAGATGTGAATGTAATAGTAAAGACAAAATTCCTTTGACTTAACTGGCTTGGTCACATCGAGGGAATGAAAAATACAATATCCTGTCTTTCCGGATTGAAAACGGCTTCGTCATAAAGGCCGAAACCAACGTGGCTGTGAGCGTTAATGCGGCTGTCGAGATTAAGTAACTAAGTGAAAGCTTGAGCGCTAAAGGTCGAGAGACCGTTTCTTCTTTTCCCATATTTGTGCCCTTGTCTACCTAGTTTATGATACTTGTAATATATTTGTTTCTTATCTTTTTAGAATCAAAACACCTTACACACTTGCTATCTATTGATACCATGCATAGTGGGTTGCGCGGAATGCCAAAAAACTGACCGCTCACAACAAAATCTTGTATGCGTGATGTCACATTTTGTCCATCACAACTTCTTAACCATTGATAGCATTAAATTAATGAAATGGGATCTGTGCCATTACATTGTCCATGTGTAGGGAGTAAAATGTTTGGTAGTGCAAAATAAATTCGCAAGACACCATGAACATGCAAATAGTGTAATAAAAGTTAAGATGAACACCATGTGAAAATTTTACGACGATATCTTCAAATTTTCAATAACATCACATCGATTTTCTATTGAAAAAAGTGAAGCAAAAAAATGAAGTTTCGAGGCCCCTGTTCACCGCGGTATAGAATATACTCGTACATATAAATTTATATATATTATCCATTGGCATCCATTGTTTAAGAACCTTTGGAAATAATGAAGGAAACAAGCATTCAGAGGTGTTTTCTAATGAAATATCAGTTTAAGCGCCCGTCATCAAATGCAATCCCAATATTTCAAATAGGTAATGATATAATTCGATTCAAATTATGATTGGCAATAAAGTCGGTCCATCCAACCAATTATCGTTGCAACATAAACCAAAAAAAAAAAATTATGAGTGGACACTACCGATGGTGGCCTGTCTGCAATAGCCACACAATATCCACTGCATTGTGATATAAGCAGCACATAGTCAACCTGAGTGGTGCATCTCACCAAACCTTGGTTGATGGCTCCACACAATCTTTGCAAAATGCAGAAACCGCTGCTGCGGCGATCGAAATTAACTAGAAAAAAACAAAAAGCGGTCCCGACCAGTTACATTCTTCTTTTTTTACACGGATATTGAAGAAGTCATGCACAACTGGTATCGTCTTTAAATTTAATGTAAAAAAAATTCACTAAACTTTCGCTTTCATCCGTTCGCTGCACAGACGTCAGGCATCTGACGTTAATACCACAAAGATGTTACGTTTCCTTTATTTTATTTTTCTTGCATGGACGAAAATTCGAACTCTACAATGTAGAGACATTGGATTACTCTTGCCCACGACAACGGGAAAAAAGTTATTTAAATTGCAGGATGTCGTAAGGTAGGCGATCAAAACTAAGTGGTCTCGGTGGAAAAACCATTGTCATTACCACCATATGTTAATGCTGGACATACTACTTTAGGGTCGATATTGTGCACATTTTTATTACATCATCAACACCCTTTACTTTCTGGAAATGTTTGGGAGTGTGATTCTTTTTCTTGAGGACAAAGAATATTGGTGGACACATACATACACATATAATTACGTGCTGCTTCGGAAAAAATCTAATCTAAAATCCAACATAAATGATTTAAACGGAAAGTTTTACTCTCACGAGCACTCATTTTATAGAACGAGTTCTAATTACCACATAGATTCGTAAAGCAAATTTTGGTACAGAAAGAGTTGACCGAAATATTACAGAGCTTGTTACTACACACTTTAGAGAATTATTGTGTACCTGCATAGCTTTTCTTTATCTCGATTAATTACTTGTAGTTTTATTTTACGAAAAAGCAGAAAATTAAAAAAAATCAAGCGATGTTCAACTGACTTGAAAAAGCGAGGATGAGTTTTTTTTTGCGATTTTGGTGAGTTTTTTCACACTTCCAATGACTTCAGAATAGGAAATAATTGTTGTTTCCACAGCCTGGGTACTTTATTCGTTAAGAATATTAGAATATGGTTCTCGTTTACTTTTTTAATTTAGTAGAACTTGTTAAAAAAAGTTAATAATCTAAAATAACTTTGAGGGGCACGCAGCTGATTTGTTATGTGTATATTTTGCATCATGTAACGTAATGCAATCTTAAATGTGGTCAACATTTCTGTATAGACAAATTTTCAATTCAAGTTTTCAAAACTTCTCCTGTATAGAAAGTAAAATAGTGCAAATACAAAAAAGGGAGAGTACTATATGCTGTTGGAAACATTTTTTGGCGCAAGGCAGCAAACATACCGACATCCTTAAGAAAGAGATTTACTATGCAGCGATCTATTGATATACTGACTTTAAGAACTAGAACAATTTCAAGGCTTGTAGACTTGGCTTCAACCGTATTTAAATCTGAAGACAATCATCGCAACATAAAATAAACTCCATGACAACAGCATGATGTTTATGGAATGTGCTTTTTTTCATTCATTCTTTTATTTATAACATGACATAACTGGCGAACGTCCCGTTAGAAATAATTATGCAATTAACTAGCATTCCTCTTTATTGAGTCTTCAAAACGTTTATTGTTTATAAAGGGTGATTTTTTTGACAACACTGGTTTAAGCAGCCGACGCACATTTCGTGTTTTGTTTCACTGTCAAACATTTTCAGTTTGGTCTATAATTTAACCATGAATCGTCTTTCAAGCGAAAAACGCTTGCAAATTATTGAATTTGAACATGAACATGCCCGCTTCAATTGACGCCTTGACGCATATACGGCCCGCTTCAATTGACGTATTGAAAGACAACATGGAAGCATTTATTCGTGATATACCGGCCGAAATGTTGGAAAGAGTATGCCAAGATTTGACTAAGCGGATGGACCATTTGTAGTGCAGTCAAGGTCAACATTTGCATGAAATAATCTTCAAACGTTAAATTATATGGACCGTGCTATCGATTCAAATAAAGATTTCATGCATTTTCCTGAATCTTATATGTTTTTTTCTTTTTTTTAAAAACTTTCCTATAGCTTTTAAGAAATCACCCTTTACCAGGCCTATACAATTTTACGTAAGTCAGGACAAGAGAAGGGACTTGAAGTGGTAAGAGTCGCAACAAACCGTGGACTAATTTTGTGTTAAAGATACAGCACCGCTCTTCCTCAATATAATTATGAAAATATAAAATATCATTAATCTTACGAAGTTCATTTCGTTCAACAGGCTCGATAATTACATACTTAGGTAACGTTTTCGAAAATTGTTTGATAAAGGGATTGAAAAACACTTTGAACCAACCCTTAACGAAGCAAGTATCGTATTAGCTGTGCTGAGAATTAATTTCAATGTCAAGGATAAGGTCGTAACATGACAGATGGAACGACTAGATATCAAACTTTATAGATTTTTGGATTTACTTACATACTCGTATGTACTTTCTACAGAGAGCGTAAGGTTGATATCAAGAAGCTTTCTATGAAATCAAATCGTGAAGTTATTCAAATCATTCTGCTCAAGTCACGAATTACTTGGAGGTGACGTAAACCTACCTATCTACCTATCTAACCAAACTGAAAAACGATTATATTTATTATTTAAGATTTAGATTTTTCATTTAAAACGCCATCCACTGGAAAATACAGAGAAACCAGTTTTAAATTGATATCGTCTATGGATATTGCTACAAAACGCAATGTACCCTGAGAGGTGTTCCACGCCACTTAACCATTATTTTCAACATGGGTTTCATAGATGAAATACATCTCTTTTTTGGCGACATTTTATGCTCCTATCTAACGCGTATGAATTTTTTCGCAATCCTGCGAGGAAGTTATATTAGGGTGTTTTACCACTTCCTTGACAACAATTTACGACAGTAAGTAAAGCGAAAAAGTTTAACAACTCCGTTGTTAGAATTTAAAGATGACTTCCATCTACCATTACACTGCGAATTTTCAACGTGTGTTTGGATATTTTTCTCCCATTTACTTTTATTTAAGCTTATGATATTTAGTCTAAACTTTGTGCTGAGAAATATGTGTATAAATATAAATAAAATATATTGTTACCAACATTTTTCGAACTCCCAACAGTATTCTTTAATCAGTAGTTTATTGAATCATCTATGTGATATATACACATTAACTTACATAACTCATTACTATTTCCGCACCTTTTGTGTCTACACTTTTGGGAAATTTTCTCAGGTCTCTGTAATGACAGTTAATTAAAACTACATCAGGTCTTGTTTTCGCTTGAAATGATGATACCAAACTGATATTTTCTGTCAGCGCTTCCCTTGTTTCTTTTTTTTTCTTACGCCTTTTCCGTTTACTCTTGCCTGTTTTATCATTATACTCTTTTTATTTTTCCTTAGCTGGACTTAATTGGTTTTGCTTGACTACATGTGTTTTATTTATTTCTCCAGTATACAGTCCGTATGTATATAATAAATACTTAATTTTGCATATCAATCATATTTTGTTTATAAATTTTACAAATGCCGAATGTGTAAATGCGTCGAGTAAGTTGTAGATTTTATTCCGAAACTGGACTATTGTACGTACATGCAATGTATGTATAGTTTGCTTATCCGACCATGTTCTCATCCATTCTACAACCTTGCGAAAGAACTTTGTTCCCCGACTATTGTCGTACATAATTATATTTTCAAGCTACTTCCTTCTCTTCTGGACAAAAATAATTGATGACGTATCTCATCTAGTACATTTTTAGTACTTGCATTACCTTAACTATGATTTACATACATACTCTTCATGTCTGTTCGTTTCACAAAGTTAGTATGCAAGCTTGCACACTCTGGTTGCATAAACCAAGGCAAAGAAAAGGTTGACGAAACTCATATCACCGCATGATTTTTCAAAGTTTCTTCTTCAATTCGCAAGACTGTGTTGTGGTTGTTGTTTGTGTTTACTAAAGAAAAAAACACATCATACAATTTTTCAAATTCAAATAATTTTATTCAGTAGCGTAATCAATAATGTATACATGTAGTAGATAATATTGATTAGAGATATAGGATATAGGACTTTTATCCTTTACAACTAAGAAATGGTATAGTTATAAATGAAAACAATGTGAAATTAATATGAATATCAGTACAAGGGAAAGCTACAAGTAAAACCCTTCACATCATACAAAATCCCGATCTAAGCCTAGTTTGCTTTGTCTGGTACTGCAAGGAAAAACATAATAAGTGCATATGGGAATCACACTTTAATCGCAAAGCATATTAACCTTCAAGAAATTTGCAGCGCAAGCAAGACGGACACTTCTTAAAGACTATGAAGTGTGTCTCCATTTCTCGTATTTTCATTAATATAAACCCTGTTAAGCTTTATCCATAGATGAAGACGAATTTAAAAGAAAAGCCTTAAATTCGCACAATACCGAATAGTGATTATCTTAAATGATTGAAAGCCGAAAAAACAGGATTTTTAAAAAATATTGAATGTTGTCAAAATATAAAATAAAATTCAAATAATGTAATCATCAACTCTTGTTTTAGCAATTTTTCGTAAATTGCAAAGAGCTAAGCTCTCCGGATGATTAATTATATTGTTCTTGTGGTAAGCAAAAATTTATTAGTGTTTGCCATGACAACTTGTGGTCTGTTACAAATTAGGTTGTCGATAAGAAAATAAGAAATATTTGGTGGTGCGATGAAGGATCAATTTTTAAAATAATAGCTAGTAGAATGTGAGAAGTTTACAAAAATACAGTAATTTAAAAGTGCGAAACTGTAATAATCTATAATCCAGTGTTAAGGCAATATTCCAGGTCAGAAACAAAACGACGACATTAAAAGATTGAATTAGTAAATCACGAACTCAACCCGCTAGCTGAGTCGATTCCCAAGCCTTAGATTATTAAAACCTACCGAACGTATGTAAAAACTCATTTTACTAAGCAAACATTTGCCAAAAAGATCAAATAATGGCAATTCATATAAAATAGCATAAAATGCTAGTGGAAGTATTGATAAGCAATTTATTGATAAGGGATCAATTTTAAGTACATAGGTAAACTCTCATAAATAATATATTTTGCAAAGTGAAAGAACGAAGAGTGTCCTTTTAATGTTTATATCTTTGGCGAAATAAATAGAAGTGCCAATCTACAAAATCCTGATGTCCAAAGTCTCGAAAACATAAAATGACTTTAAGTCAAAAACAAAACTCTGGAACATACGAATATAATCTAATAACATCCCAGAGCAACTTCAACACATGTGCCCTTGCATTACCCCCTGTAACTCTCTGAATCCATTTAAGATATAGACTAGGTGCGAAATGAGGACGATGCACAATTTTAAATTTTGTCATTTCAGTGTTTTTAATATTTCGGATTCATGTTTTTGGAATTTTGTTATATGTTGAATTTGTTCACGTGACTTACGTTAATAAGTAATACCATCTGCAAAAATAAAGTTTTTGATTTTAGTTTTCCAAAAGCATACATAATTTCTGTTTCCCTAGCAATAAAAGCTGGCTCGAACGTCTTAGCAATTTCCGCGTAACGAATTTTTAATAATTTTATTCGTTGACAAAAAAGTATACCACATCCTTACCCAAATACATATATTTTATTTTTCAACAGTGATTTGAAAGACGAATACTTCTCGTAACAATTACACCTCACCATTCACTGCTGTTTGAAATAACTCTATATAATATAATGTTTTTTTTTAATGTAATATCCCAGAGTTGAAAAAGCTCGATGTGTGTTATATATATATGCAAGTGTTATTGTAACTGTTGCGTGATTTACAATAGATTTCACTAAGAGCTAATATTATTTTTAAGGCTTAGATGCACTCTAATGAATTCAATTAGTGCTGTGCATAGTACACATATTGCACACGTGTGATGCAGCTCAAGATGTGAACTTACAAATTATCATCCGAGTGCGATTATCTTATTTACGTTCATTTCGATTTGTCAATAACGTTGCCGTCGCCGTTGATTTCATGCCCGGATGCCACTCAAGGGCAAGTTGCTTATTGTTTTCAACAACATGCACTTATAACATCGGATGCATGATCTCCTTAAGTCTTCTCCGAACAACGCTCCACACACTCGGTTTCAAGAAGTACTTACAATTTATGAATTCCATTAACGGTCCTTGGCATTGGCGTTACATTGATTTACTTTAACTACTTTTGCCTCTTTTCTCACATTACCTGCAAAAGAAGAAGACCGGTATGCATTTCAGCAGCCCCTAACGTTTGCATAACATGTCCAACCACTTTGCCTTTCGAAAGTGTACATACATTGCGTAATATTTCCTTAAAGTTGTTTCGCCTTTTCTTTTTGCCAGAATCTCCTCCCGCTGCCTAAAAAGTGGCTTGAATATTCATTAACTGGTTGCGGACAGATGGACACTGTTCGAGTGTATACCAATTGATCACTAATCTTGGTATAGCCAAAAATATCTACATGCCCATACGAACGATCACTGTGTTTAACGTGGAAATGGAACGTCGTGAAAAAATGAGATTATGTTATTAATCATTGAAATGACACATAAATCAGAGTCATTATGGCGAACTTAAGCCGTGAAAAATTATGATTCGAAAAAATTGTACGACATACATACATGTGTATGTATTTTATAAAACTGTAAATTAGTGAAACATCATCAGGAAGTATTTGAAAGAAATGTTGTAATGTGTTAATATTACGGCAGTAATATTAAATACATGGTCGCCGTGGCGTAGTGGTATGTGCGTCGACCGCCGCGCAGAAAGTCTGGGTTCGATTCCCGGACGGGACACCTCGCATGTTTTTCACGGCGCCACCTCTTTCGAATTGCTGATAATACTCAAAGAGTATCAATTGTCTATGAAAAGCTTCTCAAATCTCGCCGTTCGGAGTCGGCAAAAACTGTAGGTCCCTTCTACTCTTGAGAGAAACAGTAGCACGCACAACACGAGTAGTTGTTGTAGAAGTTAGCCCCTGGTCCCATATGGGCTGTAGTGACACTCAATTATTATTATACTTTTTCAACAAATGAACGCGATAATAGCATTTAATAGGTACATATATACGTTGACTGTAAGAAAATTCCAGTTGCGTTCGTTCACATATGCGTAATTTCAAAACTAATTTGATGAACAAGTTTTATTCAAATCTTGTTTAGTTAGGTAAGGAAGTATTTCGAATATTTAACAACAAAATCCTGAAAATTCGCAATGAATACAACAAATTCTCACTTATGGGACACCCCTCTTAAATCAACGATTCCCTTAAATAGCTGAAATCAGTTTTATACATATGTATATCTTGTCCTTTTAGATAAAAGATGAAAATTGTATCATTTAGCTGTTTCCTTTAAGTTCGTTTTGGTCCGGTGCAATGAATTTTTAGATACATCTCACATGTATGACATATTTAAATCAAAGAGCTATCTCTGAACTTGAGAACTATGGCTATCACATACCAGCGGTCATATGGCGCGTACAAGCTGAATTGACAATACTAATCATTTATAATTCCCGACTAATTTTTCTTATGAATGACCTGACTTTCCCGATACATATTGGACGACTGCACATAATACGCATAGATTGAATTATTGGATTCTTGTTTATACAAAAGTTTTTTTGCCTACTTTGTTTCTTAGGTGCCCTAATGTCAATAGAACAATCATCTAGGCCTAATTTCAAAACTTCCATAAGTGTGGATGATGTGAATGTTTTGACAAAAAGAAAATTTACAAGGTCCTAGTTTCTTCAAAAATAACTGTGGTTATATGTACGATGTTCTCTCGTGAGCTGGAAGGACTCCAGACGGCAATTTTCAGTCTCCAATGGACAATTATTATTCGTTGTGTGCTCTCAGAATCTCGAAAAATGTGGTGCCATGAATAAATACGAAAAGAACGTTAATTTCAGAAATCGAACCTAGGATCTTCGGCGTATGAGTCGTGGCACTTACCCGCTAGGCCCGGCGGCCTCAGAAATTGTTCATACACCCACCTTAATCCTGCAACAAAATCGCATCTGATGTTCTCAAGATTTCCATTGAATTATTTATCAGCGGAATATGTAATGTAATCAAGCGATTCTAAAAAAAGAAACTCTCTTAAGAAATACCTAAGAACTTGGATATTTTAAAAAAGAAACGCAAAAATTACATGCGCTTATTCATTCCTTTAATTTTCTCAGCCGGTTGTGATGCAGTAAGAAAAAAAAAACATAATTTTAATATGAAATTATGCTTCCTTTTAAAATCAAACAGGTGTGAAATCTTTATGAGCGCACAGACAAATCCCACCCAGTGTCTGACATTTGATATGGGAGGACAAGGACGCTAAAATATGTGGCTAAAATTTGAAAGTTAACTTGCGGATCTCTTTCCAAACTGAACATAAATCTGACCAGACAATGGTTCATAAATAACTGACGTGTAAGGACGCTTCTAACTTTCTATTATCCCGTCACAATACGAACAAGAGTAGAAAAGCAAAAACGATAATTTAAATCAATATTTGTTTGTTATCGCATGTGTTATAAAGAAGTTAAGCAGAGAAACCAAAAACAACCCCTACCGACCTTATTTAATTTGCCAGAGACATATTAATTAATTTTACGAAAACACGTGCAAGTAGAGACTTTACGTGGAGCGCGGAAGAAAAACATAACGATAACAAATTTCCAGCATCCTCCTCCGTAAAACAAACGTTTTTATTTCGAAAATGTCTTCGGCTGTCATATAAGAGACGGCGTACTATATATCTTCCTCTTAAGATTGAGGGATTAATTTTCACTCCGTAAAAATAACAGTCATGATATATTTCATAAAACCATAATTCTGAAGACCATTTTTACTGTAAAACGAAAATATAATTAAAAGATGACGATGAGAATGAAGATTCCTCAAACACACAAGTACAATACATCCGCTTACTACGAGTAAATTGAGAAATTCATATTCCTGTATAAAATACAATATCCCTTTAAGCAATTATAAATTCTCACTAAATTCATGTATTCCCAAATTGAAATGCGAAAACGAAAATCATATAGTAGATAGCTTTATCTCTAAAACATTTTAGAGTCCTCTAATTGATACATTAATCATAATTATTGAAGCTGACGAATAAAATTATGAAAGCACTTAAGGATTTGGAATTGCAAATCGGGGAGCTTTATTGAATTTAACACGACACTCTATAAGGAAGCAACATTCTGAACAAGCAGTTTGTTAAAGATGTATTTGATTACAGAAGAAAGTGTCAAAATTGAAGTGGAATTTGATTGATTAAAAAATGAAAATGGAATAATGATGAGGTGACATATTTTCGATTCGCATAAGTTGTTCCGTTCTAATATATTCAGGTAAATGAAACTCAACCCTTATGAAAAAGTATTCTAAAGCAAGAAGCAGTTGCGTGAAAATATACAACAGCTATGAATTATTTATGTTGCATAAGGCGTTGAAAAACTTTCGTGAATCCATACACACACCACTAAGGATGCAAATTACTACACAATTTACTCTGCTGCAGAGTTTAATGTACCTAAAATTACGAAAAAACTGCTTGCATTCTGTGAATGGGTTAAATGGCGGAAGGAAAAGCAAAATTTGATAGTCAAAGACAATTATTGTGATAGGGTAAATGTGCACAAGAATTAGATTATTTTTCGGTGTGTGCATATAGTCTGGCAATTAAAATAATTTCTCACATTTGTAGTAACTTTGGGAAACATACAAAATTAACTTAAAAAGAGCTCTAAGATCAGAGATAGATAGAGCACAGCTTAAACTATTACTCCTTTCATATAGTACGTGAGCGGTGGACGGTTTTTAGTGATCGTATTTCGAAACCATGAAATAAAAGGTTTAGCTAATGTGACTTAATATTGCAAAGTTGCAAATATTCGCAAAATACTCCGTAAAAGTATCTTTAAAATTATATTAGGATTGAAGCAATAACTCAACAATCAGCCTCAATTCAAATGAGTGTACTTTGAGTGCAACAATTATTCAATCGTGTTATTAATGGGGTATAAATACACTGCCGTATTTTATGGAATCGATCAGTAAGTAAATGGCAAATAGCCTTATAGTTGTAGAACGAACAAAGGGACGTCTGCTGTTTTTTAAATTCATACGAAATTTTTACACTGGGTTATATTTTTGTCAAAAGCTTGACAGAGGGTTATATGAATATGTACTATTAAAGGAAATGAATCGAAATTCGCCTGATGTGTAAACCTAAACTAACAAGCAAAACTTAGCAATTGACCCTAATGTAGATAAACAAATAATGACTTTACTTGAATATATTGACTTGCAAGTCTGTTTCATTTGTTTGGATTATATTCGCAAAGAAAATATTCCGTCATTTATCAAATAAATGAAATATTTACAAACACCAATTAAACATATAAAAAAACTAAACAATCGCATATAAACATTTAATTTTTTTACAAACAGTACGCAAGAAAATAATTCTGCAGTCAAAATGTTTGTTCTTTTTCTACTACTTTCAGGAATACATTTATTCCGATATTATAGTATGAGCTAAAGACATGATTAGGATCTATAAAGCACATGCTTGTACATGCATATTAAGCGGGGTTACCTGTTCGATTTTAATCAAAGCAAATTATAGTTATTTCAACTTGGCTTAGGCATCGAATACAGCTTACCTTATATGGGGGCCACAGGCAGTGCTAACTACGTTATGTCATAACTTGAATATATGTACTTTTCAAAGTTGAAATAGGATATAAGAAATCATATTTTGTTGACGAATTTAACGTCAGCTTCAGAAAATTGAAAACTTTCTTACTAAGAAAAATAAAAAAAAAAAGGTTTTTCAACAATAATCGCAAAACTGTTATGTAAGGTAACTCAGTAACTATCGACTGGGATGAAGGGTAAAAAAACAAGAAACTAAAAGTCATCCTTTCCGGCGTTTGATGTGAACGCTAGAAATCCTTCGTAAACAGCCCACAAGGGGCCAGGGCGCAGCTTCTGCAGCAACCACTAGTATTGTGTGTGATATTGTTATCTCAAGTGTAGAGGGGATGTAGAGTTTTTTTTACCAATTCCAAGCGCCTAGATTTCAGAAGCTTTGTAAAGACAATTAGTACGTTATGACTGTTATCAATAACTCTACTAAAGTGTTGCCGTGAAAAATACGAGGTCCTCAGTGATGCGACGCAGTTAATAATAGTCCTTATAATTATGACTCAGGGCTATAGAATTCTACCAGAGATCAGACATTTATACTGCGTTAGTATCTGAAAAAAAATTGAAGAAATTGAAGGAAGGAATGTGAAAAGCTGAGGGTACTGTCAATAGCGAATGAGAAAGTTGGATGAAAAGCAGTAGAAGACAACATTTATATAAATAAAAATGTAGTGGATTTAATGTCATCCAAAACAACTTGATTTGAACGATTCGAGATGTTACTTCAAATCCAAAAAGATAAGAATGTACATATATATCTTAAGCAAAAAGACATGATACTAGACTATGTCAAATGCCTTTAAAATATCAAGCGCAAGGATCTTGGTTCCTTCTCTATTGTGCAAGGTTTGGTTCCACTCTTCGTTGAAATATATTATTACATCCCCAGTAGAACTGTTGCTCCAGAGGCCAAGCTGCCGGTTGTGGAGAATTATTCGCGACTCGAGATACTTCGCAATAATAATAATAATAATTGGGTGGCACTACGGCCCATAACGGACCAGGGCCTAGCTTCTACAACAACTACTCGAGTTGTGCGTGCTACTGTTTTCTCACGAGTAGAAGGGACCTACAGTTTGGTGCCGTGAAAAAATGCGAGGTGCCCCGTCCGGGAATCGAACCCAGACTTTCTGCGCTGCGGTCGACGCACTTACCACTACGCCACGGCGACCACACAGATACTTCGCAAGCTGATGGTTAATCAACGTTTCCATGACCATTGTGAGAAGGGACTTGAGTGCTATGGGTTTTGACACGTGCTCTTAATGGGATAAAGCGCAAGAGTTGAGTATAAACTATAAGACCTAGTTACATAAATCTTAAAGCCAAGCACAAAGCATAAGCACTTGGAATTAGGAATGACAATTTACAGAGGGTATGCCATCAAAAAAGCATCGAAAATACTTACGGTAGTTTTCTAAGTAAAAAAAATCTAAGTAAAATAATAAAGCATAAGAGTTTCTTAATCGTAAATACTTTGATGACAAAAACGAAAATACAACTGATCATATCTTAATACGGATTAGATATTCTTCAGTAAAAGTTTGCTATACAAAATAATCTAATCAATATTACGAATAGCAGATAAAATTTATTCAGTTGCTCATTTCATTTTTGTATTTGTTTATTTTTTTTATGCATAATTAATCCACTCGTAACTACATCTTCTATACACTACTTCAATCATCTTTCGGATTTGGTTTAATGCGAATAGATGTGTGGAAGCCTTTATTTCATTGAAATCGTTTATTTTTCTATTATCTGTTTTTCTCTATTCTTCTTTTAATGAGTATGATGAATTTAATTTTCCTCACATATAATTGGCTCACTTTTTCTATTCTTTTATTTTCTTTTACTTTTAATCATGAATTGTTCACTCATTCCTTATATCTTTCAAAGCTTTTCAAATAATAACCGTGTATTTCATTTTCAATGTGTAATATGTCCCATGAATTAAGGTTCCGTCAGCATTCATGAAAATACACATAACACACAAAGCACATATGTGCTTTTTTGTGGATTTGAAAATGTAATCAAATAAAATATAAATTATAACAATGAACAATTTTTTTTTTTGTTTATCTTCGAAAAATAAAAACAAGAAAGAAAATGCTTCATGATTTTCATTGTTATGTAAATTTTGCTTATTACTTATTCGCAAAAATACAAATACATAACAACTTGATTACTTTTTCGATTAAATTGCATGTGAAATCAAAAAAATTATTATTGATGCTTTCTAAAATTAAATGATTACTTGTCTCACTTCCCGTAGTACCCACAAAGTGTCTATTATAAAAGCGAGTTAAGGTACGTTTTATTCAAAGTTTTATTTCGAGTTCTTAAGCTGTCATAAACATAAATACGAACTCTCACTCATGTTCCAAGAATGCTCAATTGACTAATGAATTCAGTATAAAACTTTGTAGAAAGACAAACATTCTGATAGAATTAATGTGATTTTATTCATGCCACAGATTGGAAAAATGAGAATTAATGTTATGCTAGATTTAGATTCCTCGTATTCCTGAAGTTTTTTGGAATTTTTTTTTTACCTTTCTTTTATCATTTCCTTCAAGACCTAATATCAAATATGTATTGTTCTTGAAGTGCAGCTTATTCAATCAATAATTATTAATGGGTGTGAATGCTCACATAAGTATTATATAGGAATTTATAAATAACCAACTTAAGAAGATCATGGTATGAATTATCTCAACATCACCGCTTAGCTTAATTTAATTTAGGGAAGTGGGCAATAAAACTAATTTCACGTGAGCGGAAGTCGCACTAATATCGTAAAATATTTCTTTCTGAATATACCGTTGAATCAGATTTAATTACTCACATTTAATCATTTTGAGTGGGTGTGTCGTCTTTAATCAAACGACTGAAGCAATAAATTACACAAATCTTGTCAGCGTCAATGTTTCAACAATATCAGTGAACCACTTAATAACTGCAAAATGTAGTGACCGTACAGCCCCGCAAATCCGAACATTCGATATTTTAGACATTTTAGCAGTTCGGGCACCTACAAATTTCGAACACTTTTAAACTTTGCTTCTGCATTCATTATGGAGTAGTAAGTTCATACAGCTTAACTTTATTTAATAGATACACATGCATGTATGTATTCATGTTTGTTTATAGAATTATTTGATAGATGTAATTCACGTGGCAAGAAATATTTGGATAGAATTAAATATAATTCTTTTAAAAATAATTACGAAAAAAAATCTGCACAGTTGTGTATTATATTGTAGCCCACAAATATATTATTATTGTTATTGAAATTAAAAATCCGAAAATGAAAGTCACTCCCATGCCCCAAAATTTGACAGTGACTACTAGGTAAATAGCTGTATATCGTAAATTTTATGAACATATGAAATGTGCGACAGACAATACGAACGAAAACAATTAAGTGTTAGTTGTTGTGGGGCAAATGATCAAAGACGACAGAAATTAGTCGGAATAAATGGAATGTAGTCTTAGGTGTGGCCCTAATCCTTCATTGATAACCAGCCTAACAAGAAAGCACAGAGATAACGATGCTCAATGCAGAGGAATACATTTTAAAAATCATTCAGGATAATATTTTGGGACATTTCGAAGCAAATATATCTAAACATTACGTCTTACAACCAATCGTTCTTATAAGTTTCAACCATTTTTGTGTTTTAAGTCAGTTTAATATTCAAAAGCATAAAAACGAGCAGTTTACATACGGATATTCGTATCACTGTAATAATAGTTTTTAATTTTTCATCAGCTATGGAAGAATTGTTTTTCATGTAAGCATTTAAACTTAAGCTTTATTCTAAAGTGAGAAACTCTCAGCAGCCGATTAAAAAAACACCAAACAACGGGCCTACCTTAGTACGAGTACTGAAATGTTTTTTTTAAAAAGAATGCTTAAGAGAATATCAGAATTGAAAAAGTTAACTTTCTGAGTTTTCTTTTCAAATGCCCAAAACTTATATAATTCACTGGACACACTAAAATAAATATCACTCCAGTCTAAAGCGATTAGCTCTTAACTCTTTTTAGATATTACTTACTTTATTGCCTACTTCTTAATATTATGGAAGCACATACCTTTCTTTTTGATCTCGCCATTCGCTGATCCCTTGAATTTTCAGCCTCTCCAGGTGGACGTTTACCCCAAACAGCTATTGCAATTCGTGTATATGTAAATATTAGTACACTGAGTGGTATTATAAACTGCAGTGTCAATAACGCTATTGTATAGTAAAAATTCTGTTCATCGGATGGCCAATCTTCTTGACAAATATATCTTAAATGAAAGCGCTTAAATTGTCAGATCATTTCGTTAATTACCATACATACCTATCACATTGTACATGCCAATTGTCAGGTTGTGCTAATTTCGAAACAATTGGAATGGGAAAGGCAGTCATCAGTGCTATCAACCAAACGCCAGCTATTATGCATTTAGCATATCTAAAAAAAGAATTAATTGATTAAACACATGTATAAAAACTTAGAGTTTAATTTAAATTTAATTGTATGTAGGAGTCAAAGCTTAAAACGAGCATATGAAATTAGTGATTATCTTTATTCGTATAAATAATTATACGAAACGATAGGTATATATAGATTTTCACCACACACTCAGTCATATTTCTCTCCAAGCGGCGAAAAACATTTTCGAGGCTGACTGTTACTAAGTTCAACTCAAGGCTTCCGACAGAGGAATCACTGCCCCTTCCCAGTACCAGCAGCTAAAATATATATTAACTGTCTATAAAATTTACACAGATGTGACACTCTAAAAGAAATTCCCTTACCTTGTTTGTGTCACCAATATAAACAAAATAGACACATTTTTGACAAAGCAAAATATGCAACTCAGTGATGATTAAAACGAAATCGCAATAACGCCGACGGGTTCAGGGCGTTTTATTTTAAACGTTTTTAAATGTATTTTTTTATTGTTCCTTTTTTCTGATATCTTATATCTAGATATAAAAATACTTAAGCTAGCTATAAATTTCGATGTGTTTATAAAAACTACCTTACTGGCCCTATGCGGGCTCTCTAAGATAATCTTAATATTTTGTTTTCGTGCCCTTCAGCGTATATTTTTTTATTTTAGTATTAAACAATGTACTACTTATAAAAGTTACTAAAACTAAGAAAATTGTTAAAAAAAAAAAATAAAAAACTAAGTAGTAGGCTCCGAATATAAGTTCGTTTTTAGAAGTCATGGATAGCGCAACGTGCCTCCGAATCAGCTTAATAATGAAATTATCCACCATATTCACTTTGGCTGCGTTATACAAAATCTCATTGCGATAGAATTTCTTGTATCCAGACTCGGGTGTTCTATATTTTTTGAAACAAGCACAAAGGCATTCCCTCTCCAACATTCTTATATTTTCCATCTGGGAAGGACTCACGTTGAACCACACTGGTCAGCCATACACCATGATTGGCCAAACTAGGGCCGTGTAGCAGATCACCTTAACTTTGGAGTCAAGTTGGCTGCTAAAAAACAGCCTACTTGCCATAGCGAAGGCTTTCTTGGCTTTCGTCAAAGCTGTAGTTGAATGGATATTACTATACAGAAACCGGTACAACATAATGCCAAGATATCGCACTACATTCTTTACAGTTAATAGCCGGCCCTGTGGGTCCACGATGCCGAACTTACTCCAGTTTTTCTTCGTATCCCTAGAGGCTCTGCATAACGGAGTCCGGAAAAGGATGGTTTCACACTTCTGCTAGTTAATTTTTAACTTCCAGTCGTCGAAAAATCGCTTGATCTTATCGAAGTCACATTGCAAAAGTATATTAATGGCGTTAATTTCTGGTGCTGTTCTGTACACGACCAAGTCGTCTGCGAAAGCAATCATATGCTGCAAGGAACCAATCAGTTCGCTGGTGAAAATAGTGAAAAGAATTGGTGAGTTCACCGCACCCTGTTGGAGCCCATTATTTATTTTGAAAACATCAGTATAATTTTTTTATCCTCAGTCCACTGTATCAGGACTCTATTAATAATCTTTTCGAAAACTTTGCTTATGCAAGGGAGGAGACTTATGGATCGAAGATTTTTTGGAAGCGAGGAATCTTTGCCCCTTTTGGGATGGGTTGCACTACCGCCGTTTTCCAATGCTCTGGGTAATGTGCATTACTAAGAGCATTGTTGAACAGGATTGTGTATATCTCTATCGCCTTTTCGGGGAGATGACGCAACACAATATTCGGTATTCCGTCTATTCCGGTGGACTTTTTGTTCTTCAGAGTGTTGAAAATGTCTTTGAGATCCACCGTCGAAATGATTATGGCATTAGAGCCATCTTGGGCGGCGGCATTAGTTGCCTTATTTTCATCATTGAATCTGGTAAAACCGTGATTCTCAGAACGCCATTGCTGTATTTCATTTCGAAATTAGCAATAGTTAAGCAAGGCTCTGTTCTCCAAGACGTGATTCGGCCTACGAGATTCGTTGACCGTATACACTTCCTGAACTGAACTTCCGGAAAACCGCTACTATTGCTTCTACCTCCTCTTGGGCATCTTCAACAATGAAGAACTCATTGTCCAGCACGGCCCCATCCGGATCGATGCCAACTGAAGTCAGTATGTTTTCATTGTCAGTTGTTCTGTCAAGTCGAACAGCCTCCAAGTCGTTATGGTCCCTCCTTCGGAAGACTCGGTTAATTTTGGGGAACATACCCGGACAGTTCGAACGAACAGCCCGAATCTTGTTTCCCCAATAGGAATTGATAGCAATTCTGTAATTCATCCGAATCAAACTCTGGAGGTTTTTCATCTGCGACTTGAGCGACCTCAGTTCCCGGTTGTCTCTGTCTGTAAATCGTCTGTAAAGTGTCTTGATTCTCGTCAGCAATCTGCTCTTTTGCACGTGCAGTGCGTCAATGGTATCGTTCCGATAGATGTCGCCATCTGTGATCGGTGACACTTTAGGAATCGCTTTGTCCATTGTACGTTTTATCGTAGTGTCCATTTGTATGAGGTACCTGTCAACCTTTTCCTTAGTTAGGTTTCTATTCGAGGGTGGTGTCATGTCATTCGAACGCAATTCTCTGGATAGGATTCTGGAAAAACGCGGCCAACGGGGCTTACCATAATTGTAAGGGTACGCCTCCACAAATTCCTCCAGTTCCACCATTTCGTTCGGGAACAGCGGGAACAGCGGCAAGCCCACAGTGATCACTGTCGTACTCAACCGTTGTTAAGCAGTAAGTCAGTCGTCTGTCAATTAGCATCAAATCAAGATAAGACCCACTTCTGGGAAATGACGGTCTATCGGTTGCAAGCAAATTCAGGTTGAACTCAATAGAGTGCTGCGTCATCCACTCACGGAGTGGGTTCCCCCTGGGATTTGACACAGAATTACCCCATTCCTCAAATCGCCGGCTACAATAAAAAAGTTATTCTCTGAGCATAAACGAAGTTCTCGAAAAAGAGATTCGAGCTCTGAAATGAAGTTCATGGACCGAGGTGCATCTGGTGCATAGACCGCTACTACGTACAATTTCATTCCACCTTGGAGAGAAATGTACGCAACACATGCTTCCAGCACACCGAAACTTCGCATCTCACTGCAATACACGACCTTATGTCGAATACCTTTTTTAATGAAGAGAGCGGCCCCACCCCCTTGTGTGGAGTGGGGACGGTCCCTTCTAATAATAGAATAGTCTTTGTACCTGAGTGTGTGCTTCCGGTTGTTTCGCTAACCATCAACACATCAGGCTTATGGGACTCCAACAGGTTAAGTAAAGTCAACCTTCTTTCGATCCTGACTAGTGAATTTGCATTCACTGCCAGGATCGGAGGGTCACCAGCTGCTGGCGTATCCATTAAAATGGACACGCACTTGACCCAGTGGATTTTGACGAAATGATTCGATCCATTTGTAGAAGATTTTTCTCAAACTGCTCCATTTGTGCCTTCATTGATACCATCATAGAGAACAACCGGTATTGGTGCCACTTTTGGCACTGTCTGTTGTGCCGGTCGCCTACCAGACGCCATCTGGGCGTAGGAAACGACCGGCATTTAGCATTTTTTGCGTGATTTCTTTAACCCTTAAACAACCCCGATAGCTGGAGGGATGTCCACTAGCGCCGCAATGAACGCATTTTAAAAGAGATTTATCCTCAATTTTTCCCTCTCCCAGAGGACACTTCGCCGACAAATGTTCCCCCGCGCATTTGCCGCATTGAGGCGTCATGTTACAGTTGCGTGCAGCATGACCGAAAGTCAGCCATCTTGCGCAGAGGAGAACCTGCTTGCTTTTTCTAATCCTCTCCCAAGATACGGCCTGAAAATCTATAAACTTAATAGTCTTAGGAGTTTCAAGTCTGCTATCTGGCGATAACTGCAACATCTGCAAGATGTCCTCCGGTTAAGTAGATACGCGCAATCCTTTCAGGAGAACGGTTTGCATTTTTTCTCTCTTGGGAGTAAAAGAATAAAAATCAGCCCCTCGTCAACCTATCTTTAACAAGCTTTAAACCATCATAGCAGTTGACGGCCTGCTGGCGAAAACCTTTATTTTTAATATTAAATTGGTCACCTACGACCAACTTACATACCTGAATGGTATCTTCTGCATCCATTCCAGACACATTAATAGGCGGCAATCGAACTTTCTTCTGCCTTTTGAGTTTTTGTTGTTGCTGATGCTGCTGCTGTTGGTTTCTTTGTTGATCCACCTGCTTAGTTTGCTGCTGCTTCTTGGATAGTTCCTGTTGTATTTGCTTCGGCTTTTGCTGTTGCTTGGTCTGCTGCTGCTTGCCCAACTGCTGCTGCTTAAATTGTTGTTGCTCCTGCTGTTTTTGTTGCTGTTGTTTTTGTTCGTTCAACAAAGACAACTTTCGGGTTTTTTCCTCATTCTTCCGCTTGTCGAGTTTGAGCTGGAGAGCTTTTATAAACTCCTCCAACTCCTCCTTTTCTTTTAATTTCTGGGCTAACTCCCTCTCATCTTCGGCCCTATCAGCTGTTTCAAATGAAACCAGTTCTGTAAATATGTTTTCCCTTTCTCTGTACTCGTTTTCGTCGCTTCACTAAAGTTGCTTCATGCTTAAAGCCTTTCTTTCTTCTTTTCATATGTACGTCGTCGATGCTATTTTCCGAATTTTCGCTCAAAATTCGATCTTCATCCATGTTTTTTGTTTAGATGTTAAATTATTTTTATTATTATTATTATTATAATTAATTCCCTCTGGGGGGAAGTACAGATTTAATAATTTTTTTTTTATTTTTTATTTTTTTTACCAGAATTTTTCCCATTTGTTTATTTTGTTGCCTAGGCAACCTCGTACTACAGCCGATGTTATGTGCACATCACATGTTGAAGTCGAAATGGGGTAGTCGCGTGAGTTCGATCTAGAAGTCCTCCCTACCCATCCGGGCGATTCAACAGTTGAAAAATATATTTTTTATGTACTCATTGATTTTAAGTTTTTGTGACTTGACTTTACTCTTCGTGACTTTCATGAATATTTGCTGTAAAATGTTTGCTTTATCTCAAAATTTGACGCGTAACTCGGACCACGCAAACGCGCCTTTGTTAATTGGAAATTATTCTCGGACGCTGTTCACGGACTGTCCCGTTCCTGAACCAATTATGCAATTTATCTCATTTGGCCTTGACGGTTTAATATTTCCTGTCCTTTAATAGACACAGAAAATGTTGAAAATGTTGGTTCTTAACTCTTGGATATACAGTCTGTTAGCCTTAGAATTAATAAAAGTTGATATTAATCACATGAATAACGTACAGTTGCACCACAGGAAAGAAAACTTCTATACAATATAAAGAAAAATCCCCTTATTATTTTCATGGTAGTTTGAGTCATACAAGGAAAATTTTCGACTAATTGGGGCTTTCTTTGAAAATGTTCTATATAAATATTTATTTTTGTGTACATAACTACATAAGAAATATATAATTTCTGGGTATTAGAAATCAGCTTTCACAATTTCTATCTAACGTGTTTTAACGTTTTCATATGTATTTTTTAGAAGACGCTACAACAGATAAAAAAAATACATATTTTTAGAGCCCGTCAATTTCATTTATTTAATACCTCACGAGTACCTCAACTAGGAGTTGTTGAAATGCAAGCTCTTCAAAATGTATTTTTTTTTTAAAGCTAAAAGTGATAAATATTCAATTAAATGACTAAAAAGTTTATATTGATTGAAAGAAACTGATTCGAATAAGTTTATTTAGCGATATCGATGTGCATTTTTTCCCTTACAGATTTATATGATCCTAGAACTATTAGAACCAATGCGATCTCAGGTTTATTGTTTTCTTTTAATGCATAGCAACTATCATATAACGACGCCCTTGAGGTCACAATTTGTATATAGCAACTTAATTAATATAGTTTCTAACACAGCTTGAAAATGAGTTAACACGACGTAGCAGATCAAACCGCCAACTCCTACAACCTGTTTCTCACCTCTCGATAAATATCCTGTCGGCATGTGTCATTCCTAGACTCGTCTGTTTCACATCAGCTACTTTCTTATACCTCACCCACACAGCTAGGCAACACCATCCGCTATACGAGAGAGTCGATTAGAATGAACTGAACAACTTTTTAAAAAATGCCGGCATTGATATTATTATTATTTTGTTTGGAATGAAATCCTTCATTTCTCGGGTATCGAACCCAAAGGAAATGCGTTATATGACTCGAGCTGCAAGGAGGTTATTGGGTTGGCGCATTTTAGTTCCCAGATTTTTAATGCGAGAACAAGTTTAAATGGTCCTCAAATGACTTTAAAGTGCTAATCAGGCATGTGAAATTCTGTAATGACCAAAAGATAAGTTAAGAAATAATACAATGTCCCAAGTGTAGTTAAACATCTGGTTATATATGAAACACATACGAAATACAGCTTCGTCTGCAATCCCTACGCATCTTTATGATTGACATTCCACGTGTCAGGGGGAACCGACATATTTGAGGAACAAACTGTTTTGAGGTCGCCAAAAATACTGCGAGTTATCCGCTCCTATATGGTCAGGTGCTCTAAGAACTTATTTACACTCACGGGATGGAATCTTAAAGCATGCGATAAGACTCATGCGAGGATGCCGAAAAAAGTCACGTCTTTATCGCTCTTTTATTGATAGTTTAAGAAAACATGTTCGTATGAATTAGTTAGGTGCATTTCTCACCTTCAAAAATACACGTCCCACTCGGAATGTACATCAGTGTAATTGAATGTGCTATTTCGGACGTACAGTTAATTTTAAAAACTGGCTCTTCCGCGATTCACACTAATATGGAATGCTCTTCGCAACACGAATGTTCATCGGTATCTCATCTCCCACTCCTCTGCGTCGTTCTGTGACTTGATTCTTAAAGATACTCTCGATCTTTTAGCATGCGGAAATTATAAAAAGTATCGGATGCACACATTATACAAAAAGTTAACTTAAGGGGTTCACAGAAAGAAATACAATCACTTACGTGTTTGCCTTGCATGATGTTCATAATATGAATTTTGCAGCTCTTTACACAAACGAGAAATATGAACAGGATATGAACAGAAGCATCAGGTATCTAATATACTCTCGATATTCTATTGGAATAGATAATATTGATTGCAGCTTTATGAAAGCAAGGAGAAGTTTTATATCAATGCAGCAAGTAACTACATGAACCTTAGTATATCTTAGTATATGAATAACCAGTTATGTACATATCCTTCAATAGAAACTTTATCAATGTTCTAGTCAATATTTGGTTTTTGAATTTCAAATGAATGCACACAGAACTCTTTTCAAAGCATAAGCTCATTCATAAATTTGTGTGTCCATTTTATATCCCTTTTACTGAAAACACATTCAATTCAGTTGCAGTATCATGATTTTCGAATAAAACTGCATTTGAAACACGAAAAGACAAACATATTCATGCACGTGAATTCAATAAACCGAAGAAATGTCCCTAGTCTTGACAACCGTAACTGCTACAAGAGATCTGGTACTCAAACAAAATTTAAAATATAGCATGCATACACAATTCCGAAGGTGTTCCAAAGCATTTCATTAAGAAGTTGACCTCTACATTACATCATCAAGCTTATAAAAGTATATGCTGACGGCAGAAGGAGATTACTTCAGGACTGTCATTTGATACTGAAAAGAAATGAAACTGCTAAAAGTAGTTTTAAAGCACCATTAAACGATTTTATCCTGAGTGCTAAATGGGGTGGCATGCTAATTTATTTACTTTGGTATTTGATACTTTTAAGTCCACCTATTACGGGAATTCAATTAAGATTTATCATAAGGGCTAGGTTAAGTAGATGAATACATATGTACATATTCGTATACTCGTACAATGTGTGCTGTATAGATTTTCCATTGCTACTGAGCCGTTAATTTATTTTTATCGCAATCTGTTTTATTGCTCCAAACTCTAAATTTATTTCGCAGTCCAGCGGAATGTTTGTTCCCTGAAAAATTTGGTTCTTTTAATTTTGTAAGTGAATAGTGTTGATATTTCCATGAGAATTAATGAATGTAATTTACTTAACCGTATGTTTTGAATTCATCAGCATATGTGCTCAAGTTCCCAGAGCAAAAATTCGGGAAAGAAATAAAGACTCAATGCAAATCAAAATAACACTGTACAAACATAAAAAAGTATTTCAAAATTGTATAAAATTACGAAATATAAATAACTCTGTAGAACTCTGCACAATTGAAATTTTCATTAGGTTTGTTTTGATATATGTTGACACACGACCCGGAATATAATGTAACAGGCAAACATTTGCATTCACTGTGTTACGAGTGATTAATTTTAACACAGAATAATAGTGTGCAAAAATTGGCCTCATATCTCCTTGAATATTCCAAGAATAGCCCACACAATGCCCCAAGGCATATACATAGCAAGAATTATCAATGAATGGCTACTGTCCCTAAACAGATAAACTTTTCTCCACAATCTCCAGATATTAATCCCATTAAAAATCTGTGGGAAGTTTTAAACAAAAATATAAGGAAACGGGTCATTATATCTAAACTAAACCTTTAGGCGACATTAAGTAAAGAATGGGCTAAAATACCTCCTTAAAATACAAGAAAAACGTTGTTACCTCTCTTCATAAATTTATCGAAGGATTATTGACTAATAACTTATTCTTTTTTGAAATTCCTTCTACATACATACGTACATAACATAATTAAAGCTCCAACTATAAGTTTTTACATTGAGTTTAAAATATTGTACTTGTTACATGTGTTATTCAACTTCTAAAAAAATGTCTGCATACAGGTAGGTACAGTGGTATAAGTGACTAGAGCTTGGGATTTATTAAGATGTGAAACTATTAAAAGAAAGGGGAACATTTAATGAAGAGGCAATCGCCCTCTCAGTTTTGAAAAAGTCAGCTCAGATCTATTATATCAAAAACCTGCAAAGCAACAAAGACACTAACAGAAAACAACATCCATCGACGTAAGTTCTGCAAGGCACTATCCAAATTTGGGATCACGAAAAAACTGATCAAACAGTGCCATGGGCAATTCGCAAACAGTTCCTCCATACTATTCAAAACATGTATAATAATAAGACAGTTTTTTAGACATATCCATGTACTGTTGGTACCTACCACAAAAAGTTATTTTTAGCAACAGTAATCTCGTGGTTAAAAAATCGTTATCAGATCGCTCTGAAATGTAATGAATCTATCACCCTTATCTGGCAATACTGTAGCTTATGTGATAGAGAATTTCTTAGGATTCATCTTGATTCTTAAAATCACATTATTCCGTCATATGTTGTTTTTGTATTATAGAAACAAATTATACTCGTATGTGATCCACTTAAGTCTTTCCCATAAATCTATATTTTCTATATATGCCGGAAATGTGACAAAAGTCACAAAAAATTCTGAGGCTATGTCATATTTAAGATGTGTACAAATACAAAAATATAAAAACACCAATTGTATTCAAAGTGAAATGTATAAATCGATTCAATATCAAAATACATGTGTACGAATATTAATTGTTTGAAGATGCATGTATGCCTATGTATGTACTCGTACATGCGTAAATATATTGTGTGGTTAGAGAAAAAACAAATCACAAAACTCAAAATAATGTTTTACATGTCCATATATACAATATTATATGCCAATTCACCAATTTATATTAATACATTACACATATAAAGGTTACCTTTTTGTTATCCTTGGTCGAAGCGGCCACATTATCGCAATGTAACGATCAACACTTATAGCCACTAACGTATATGCACTGACTAACACAGAAACTGCTTGAGAATAATTCACCAAATGGCAAAGAACTATTCCAAATGGCCAATAATTTAAAATTAATATTGTTACAAATGAAAAGGGGACACAGAATAACGACATTAGTATATCTCCCACAGCTAAGTTAGCAATGAAATAATTTGTCACAGTTCGCATTCTTGGCGTTGATTGTACGATATAGCAAACTGTTCCGTTTCCCAGTAATGCAAATATAAAAATTGATATATACAAGAGATATACAATGGACTTGAAGTAACCACTTGACCAACCTGCCAAGTCGTCATTACTGACGTCGTTACTGTCACAGGAAAAGTTTCCAAGCCGCATCTCATCATAATTGTCATAAAGTGTGCCATTTTTCAAATGTATTAAGTGATAGCTATCATTAGCCAAATGAAGAGGGCTGCTTTCATCTTGATATTTTGAATAATTTAAGTTTATTAGAGCGTTATAAAAGAAGGGCGACTCATTTTCGCCGTTTAAAAAGTGATTCGATTTCGCACTTTCCGTAAAAATTGCTTCCATTTTCTTTCGTGACTTTTCTTAGTGTTTTGCATTTATATTTGTGCGACTTTGTATGTAATCATGATAACACGCATCCTCTTCTTTGTAGTTGTTCAATCAAACTGCCGTAGCTTGCCATGTTTTGAGTATCTGAAACACAGAAATAAAAATTATATTAAGATGAGTTTGATTGTAAATTAGTGCGACTAGTGTAGTCAAGTACAAATATAATATGAATAAAATATAACTAATGCAACATGTTTGTATATTCGCATATTATTACTCGTGCGTTATCCATTTTCGGGTTCTCATTCACTTCTGTGTTTGTGCAAGAGATTTACAAAGGCCAGCTGTTGGAAATGACAAGTTCACTCAATCAAGTTCTAAACATGTTCGGTTTTGGCACCAAACGAAAACCATACACTTGGAGTAAACTAAAATTTCAAAAAAATATACGAACGGGTATTTGCCCTAGCTTTCAATGTTGCAAGTTCTTTAATGCCAAACCACATATGCATGTTGTCGAATTCTATTAATAGAATTATTCCATCGGCCGCGAACACAAATTTGATTAAATTAAATTCGAACATACTTCAGAGTCTACATTTTTAAAGATTATAACGAAAATTCAATGTTTCTTTATTGTTTAATGCACAATTGTCACTTTGCACTGGTTAATAATTATTTTCAACTAAAAATATGACATCTCTTCCAGTAGGACAATGCATCTTTGAGAGCGTCGAAAAATCTTTTCAAGTTTCTTGTTTATTTAATGTCGTTCTAAACTCTATCCCATAGTTTTTAATAGAGGTTATTAATATACACATTGTAAAGTTAACTTTACTGTGTTTTTTAAACCATTTTAAATACCTTTCGTCCACAATACCGGCGAAAACAGACTGTTTCCTAAAATATGTGTTGATTTTCCCATATTTATGTACACCTATACATATGTATGTATGTACACAGCTGAACAAAATAAGATGTTTGTGCATATTATAATGTATTATTGCTAATTGATGGACCAAAATACAACTTTTTATCAAATTTACCGTAAGGCATGTGACCTTTGAGTCCATACGATGTTATATTAAGTTTGTAAGAGGTGAGCACTCATAATTTATAGGAGCGAAATTCAGTTGGCGAAATTCGAATAGGCGTAAGTTGTTTTTTCAAGGCAGAGTATTAAAATGAGTGTATAAAATTGATTTTATTTGTAAGAATGCTAAAAGGTGTGTTGAAAACTGTAGATGTACAAATATTTAAATACCAATGAACACTCTAGATGGGTCGAAAAGGTCCCTGCACTCTTGAAGAGCGCGTGTTAGAACAGCAGCCCCATTTTCGTCTCCTAGCACTATTGTGGCAGAAATGGGATTTTATTCGATATTCGTCTTCGATTGGTTGATGCTAGGCTACCTGCTAGAGTAACCCGAAAAGTTCCTCTTCTTCGAAAAAAAATTAGCTAGTAAAAAAGCTTTTGCCAAAACACAGTGTACATAGTGTGGAAAGGAGGGGGCAAAAAGTCAGTCGATTACAGAAATCCGTTGAGAAAGGACGTTCATCGACTTAAGTGCGGGGTTGCCTAGACAACCAAATAAGCAAACAAAAAATATTTGAAAAAAAAAAAAAAAATTAAAAATCATCAAAATTGAAGAAGATAATCAATTTAATCAAACAAACAATTAAGAAATGGATGAAGAGCTGCTTTCGAGTGACAACTCGGAAAGCAGCAAAGATAGGAATACAAAAAGGAGAAAAACCATGAAGCCGCAGGCGCAGTTTAAAAGACGGCTGCGTAATTCTTTGAAAAACACGGAAATGAACGATATGATGACGTACAGCGGAAACGGGAATACTTTCGCGAAACTCGCTTCGTCCAAATTAGAAGATCAGGCCGCCGAAGAAAAGGAGTTGGCAGAAAAGATTCAAGAAAAAGAAGAGTTGGAGAAATTTATTAAAGTGCTCCAACTTAAACTGGAGGCCAGAAAGAAGTTGGCAATTCAAAAAGATCAAGAAAAGCAATCGCCAAAAGAGAAGCAAAATCAGCAACAGCTGCAGCAACCCAAACAGCAGAATCAGCAACAACAACAGCAGAAACAAGAGCAACAACAGCAACAGAAACTACAACAACACCAGAAGCAGAAACAACAGCAGCAACACCAGACCAACCGGAAGCAACAAAAGAAGAAACGAATGCCACCGATCAACATAAGCGGAATGGACACAATGGACACCATAAAAGTATGTAAGTTGTCCGTAGGGGACGAATTCATTATTAAAAATAAGGGTTTTCAAAAACAGGCTGTTCACTGCTTATCATTGAACAGTTATCAAAAAATTAGAGAACAAATGACGGCAGCTGGGGTGGAATTTTACACCTTCACTCCAAAAGGGGAAAAAGTGCAGACAGTTCTGCTAAAAGGGTTGGATGTATCTGCTGATCCAGAGGACATCTTAGAGTCACTTCGAGGACTTAAAATCGAAGACGTGGAATTTGTTGCGGTTAGCCGCTTCTCCACTGTACGGTCGAGGATGCCGCCTGAGCGTCTACTTCCCCTTTTCTTGGTGCAGTTGACACCAGAAAGCAAACTAGAGAGTTTGAGGAGGATAAGGCTTCTCAGCTCCCAGATCATTTCTTGGGAAAAATTAAGGAGTACCAACCGAATGCTTCTCTGCTCAAGATGCCAAACATTTGGACACGCAGCAGGAAACTGCAATAGGCAGCCTCGCTGCAGTAAATGCGCAGAGATGCATTTATCGGCGCGCTGCCCTATGGGAGAGGGGAAGGTAGAAGACAAATCGCGCTTAAAATGCGTGCATTGTGGGGAAAAGGGACATCCCTCCAGCTATCGAGGATGCCCAAAGATAAAAGATTTACAGAAGAAGAGTATGCTAAAAAAAGAAAAAGTGGCGGATTCGAGGCCGATGCCGAGAACTCCAGCCACTCCTGTTACGCAGGTTGTTTCATACGCCCAGATGGCGTCTTGTAGGCAACCGGCACAACAGACAGTGCCGAAAGCGGCAGCGGTACCTATACAAGTTCCGAATATGGGCTTTGCTGAATTGTTTTCCATGATGGCTTCAATGAAGGCACAGATGGAACAATTCCAAAAAGATCTTTCGCGAATGGACCGGATCCTTTCGTCAAGACCCGCTGGGTCAGGTGCGTATCCATTTTAATGGATACGCCAGCTGCTGGAGACCTCTCGATCCTGGCAGTGAATGTAAATTCACTTGTCAGGATCGAGAGAAGGTTGGTTTTACTTAACCTGTTGGAGTCCCATAAGCCTGATGTGTTAATGGTTAGCGAAACTAAGCTAAACCGGAAGCACACAATCAGGTACAAAGATTATTCCGTTATTCGAAGGGACCGCCCCCACTCCACACAAGGGGGTGGGGTCGCTCTCCTCATTAAAAAAGGCATTCGCCATAAGATCGTGTATTGCAGTGAGATGCGAAGTTTCGGTGTGCTGGAAGCATGTGTTGCGTACATTTCTCTCCAAGGTGGGAAGAAATTGTACGTAGTAGCGGTCTATGCACCAGATGCACCTCGGTTCACGAACTTCATTTCAGAGCTCGAATCTCTTTTTCGAGAACTTCGTTTATGCTCAGAGAATAACTTTTTTATTGTAGCCGACGATTTGAGGAATGGGGTAATTCTGTGTCAAATCCCAGGGGGAACCCACTCCGTGAGTGGATGACGCAGCACTCTATTGAGTTCAACCTGAATTTGCTTGCAACCGATAGACCGTCATTTCCCAGAAGTGGGTCTTATCTTGATTTGATGCTAATTGACAGACGACTGACTTACTGCTTAACAACGGTTGAGTACGACAGTGATCACTGTGGGCTTGCCGCTGTTCCCGCTGTTCCCGAACGAAATGGTGGAACTGGAGGAATTTGTGGAGGCGTACCCTTACAATTATGGTAAGCCCCGTTGGCCGCGTTTTTCCAGAATCCTATCCAGAGAATTGCGTTCGAATGACATGACACCACCCTCGAACAGAAACCTAACTAACGAAGAGGTTGACAGGTACCTCATACAAATGGACACTACAATAAAACGGACAATGGACAAAGCGATTCCTAGAGTATCACCGATCACAGATGGCGACATCTATCGGAATGATACAATCGACGCACTGCACGTGCAAAAAAGCAGATTGCTGACGAGAATCAAGACACTTTACAGAAGATTTACGGACAGAGACGACCAGGAACTGAGGTCGCTCAAGTCGCAGATGAAAAACCTCCAGAGTTTGATTCGGATGAATTACAGAATTGCTATCAATTCTTATTGGGGAGACAAGATTCGGGCTGTTCGTTCGAACTGTCCGGGTATGTTTCCCCAAATCAACCGAGTCTTCCGAAGGAGGGATCATAACGACTTGGAGGCTGTTCGACTTGACAGAACAACCGACAACGCAAACATACTGACTTCAGTTGGCATCGATCCGGATGGGGCCGTGCTGGACAATGAGTTCTTCATTGTTGAGGACGCCCAAGAGAAGGTTGAAGCAATAGGAGCGGTTTTCCAGGAAGTGTATACGGTCAACGAATCTCGTAGGCCGAATCACGACTTGGAGAACAGAGTCTTGCTTAACCATTTCTACCTTCGAAATGAAACACAGCACCAGATTCAATGATGAAAATAAGGCACTTAATGCCGTCGCCCAAGATGGATCTAATGCCATAATCATTTCAAAGGTGGATCTCAAAGACATTTTTCACACTCTGAAGAACAAAAAGTCCACCGGAATAGACGGAATACCGAATATTGTGTTGCGTCATCTCCCCGAAGAGGCGGTAGAGATATACACAATCCTGTTTAACAATGCTCTGAGCAATGCACATTACCCAGAGCATTGGAAGACCGCGGTAGTGCAACCCATCCCCAAAAGGGACAAAGATTCCTCGCTTCCGAAAAATCTTCGGTCGATTAGTCTCCTCCCTTGCATAAGCAAGGTTTTTGAAAAGATTGTCAATAGAGTCCTGATGCAGTGGACTGCGGACAAAAAAATAATACCGAATAACCAATTTGGTTTTAGGGCGGAGCATGATACTGTACATGCCGCGTCAAAATTGGTTTCGGACATTCAATGGAATAAAAATAAAACCCAGTGCACCGGGGCCTGCCTTGTTGACTTGGAAAAGGCATTCGACACCGTCTGGTTAGAAGGCCTCTTCCTCAAGTTGACGAGGTTAGGTATAAGCAAAGAACTACTTTACACGATCTACAATATGGTCACAGGTAGAAAGTTTGTTGTTAAGAGTGGCAACAAGGTTTCTACTAATGTCTTTTACATTAAAAATGGGCTCCAGCAGGGTGCAGTGAATTTACCAATTCTTTTCACTGTTTTCACCAGTGAATTAATTGGCTCCATGCAGTACCTGATCGCGTACGCTGACGATTTGATCGCGTACAGGACGGCACCGAAGATTGAGATCATTAATATCCTCTTGCAGCGTGACTTCGAGAAAATCCAGCGATTTTGCGACGACTGGAAGTTGAAGATCAACTACCAGAAGTGTGAAACCATCCTGTTCCGAACTCCGTTGTGCAGGGCTTCAAGAGATACGAGTAAAAACTGGCGTAAGTTCGGCATTTTGGACCCGCAGGGGCAGCCATTAGCTGTGAGGAGTGTAGTGCGATATTTGGGCATTATGTTGGACCAGTTTCTGTATGGTAATATTCATGCAGCAACCGGTCTGGCAAAAGCCAGAAAAGCCTTCGCTATGGCAAGTAGGCTGTTTTATAGCAGCCAACTTGATTCCAGAGTGAAGATTATCTGCTACACGGCCCTAATACGGCCAATCATGGTGTATGGTTGTCCGGTGTGGTTCAACTTGAGTCCTTCCCAGATGGAAAGGATGAGGGTGTTCGAAAGGCAATGTCTTCGAGCTTGTCTTAAGATGTACAGAACCCCAGAGTCTGAGTACAAGAAGTTCTATGCTAATGAAATCTTGTACAACGCAGCAAACGTGAATAGGCTGGATAATTTTATTATTAAGCTGATTCGAAGGCACGTTGCACGAGCAATGACTTCAGAAAACGAGCTGATATTCGGAGCTTACTACCCGAACGACGCATATCATGAGAGCGCACGCCGAAGTGGATTCATTCCACCGGAAGCGTTCTTGTATCTGGATCGCATTGGCATGGTCCAGGATGCGGAGGGATGTCCACTTCTCTACCACGTAGTAAGACGAACGGTGGACAAGCGTCTGCTCTACGAGAGCAATGTACGAAGCGTAAGGCCGGGTGATCTCCGCTTCAGCACATCCATCCCTATTCGCGACATCAAAGATCGGGAAAAGGATAGGCAATTTTATTGGTGGCTAGAGCCACATCTGGTGGCCCAGCTGCCGTCAGCTGAAACAGAAATTGGTCCCCCTACGGACAACTTACATATAGTATAAGTTAGATTAAGATTAAGTTAGTGTAGTATATATATAGCCCATAAAAAAAAAAAAAAAAAAAAAAATTAGTGGTAGTTAGGTCAAGTTTGTTTAGTTAGGTTAGATAATAATAATTTAAAAATAATTTTATTAGATTGCTAAGTTTTTCCAGAACATTTTCTTAGTATTAAGTATCACATAATTTAGTTCTTTACTTGAACATACCTACAAAAACTGAAAGGCTGAAAGGCGATTATAAAAAATTCAAAGATTAACTTAGAGTGCTCGCATGGAGCCAGTAAGATAGTTTTAATTAAAATAAAAGTTATTATAGCTAGTTTAAGTATTTTATATCTAGATTTAATGCAAATGAAACTCAAAATAAAAAAATACATTTTTAAACTTAGGGGGCAAAAAGTGGCGACATATTTAATGGAGCGATGAGACAAAAATAAATCTATTCTCTAGCGACTCCACAAGAAATGCACTCATCTAAGCTAGTGTGTGCTTGGCTTAGGGATCAGAATGTCAATAATATAACTTGGCCGAGTCAGTCCCCCGATCTCAATACAATTGAGAATTTATGGGGGGAGTTAAAGTGTCAGTTGTCAAAGCGGGTATCATCAAACAAAACCCGATTATGGCAAGGTTTTCCAGATATTTTGGTCGCCGTGGCGTTGTGGTAAGTGCGTCGACCGCCACGCAGAAAGTCTATGTTCGATTCCCGGACGGGAAATCTCTCATTTTTTCGCGGCACCAACTCTTTCGAGTTGCTGACAACACACAAAGAGTATCAATTGTCTATGAAAAGCTTCTCAAATCTTGCTATTCGGAGTCGGCAAAAAACTGTAGGTCCCTTCTACTCGTGGGAGCACAGTAGCACGCACAAAACGAGTAGTTATTGTAGAAGCTAGGCCCTGGTCCCATGTGGGCTGTAGTGCCATCCAATTATTAATATTATTATTTTCAAGATATTTTGTACCAAATACCTAAACAAACATGCCAAAAGCTGGTAGCCCCTATGCCTAGAAGGATAAAGGCACTTTTAAAGAACAATGGTAGCTACACCGGCTACTAATGTGTAGTATTAAAATATATTACGAAACAGCCTAATGTTTGAGTGGAATGATTGTTTAATTCCAGATACGACCATCCACACTCTATTATTTTGTTCAATAGGAATTGCAGGTTATTTAAATTAAACTGACAAGTAAATTATATTTTAAGTTTTTGTTATATTTAATGACTTAAAAATAAAACATTATGAAATAAAGTTTTGATTTTAATATTTAATTAAAATACCGAAAAAAATATACGTACACCTATTATGTTGTCTAGCAGTGTATATTAGTCGTTTTACATTCGAGCACGAAGCGTTTCGGTTTGAAGTTGATACAGGTAATCCGAAATAGTACAAATGTTAAACTGCCCACATACAATCGATATTCAAATATAAACACATACATACATAGCGAAACATAGAGTATATGCCTGTCTCTTACATAAACATTAGTACTCACCACATCCTACCTGCACACATACCACACCACGAACATTAAGTACGATCACTACTCATTACTGCTGTTCGTTTAGGGGATCAAATTCATATTTATTTTGATCATCATCTTGTCACCGTATCCTTTTATTTTGAACGCAAGTTTTTGTACATACATATTTACTCTATAATCTAATTAGGGTTTTGAAGGCTGCTACTAAAATCGTAGTTTGCTGATTATTTTCATATTTTTTAAGTACGTTGAGGAATATGCTCGAAGGATGGGAGGACAGAAATTTTCTGACTTCGACGCCTACATGGTCTGTAACGATACTTCAAAGCAAAAACTTGTGAACTAAACGTTAAGTTATGCTCAAAAGATCTTTCGGTTGATACAATTTACAATTTTTTCAACTTCACATACATATATGGGAGCCACTCCCAGTTATGGCCAAAAATTAAATTTCCACACATAGAGTAGAATAAACGCTTAATTAAGCGCATCTATATATATTTGAAATCTTATGTAACAGACATGGCAGGCAGACTGATGGACGGACGCCCCGAAATTATAAATATTTAGTTCTTCAAAAACGAAACCTTAAAAATAATACAACAGTGTTAGAAACCTTCTCTTCACATTTTGTAAATCTTTTATAGATCACCGATGTATATACCTGGGTAATTTCTGTGTGTATGAATGTAACACAAAATCTAAATTGTGCAAATTTAATGAAATCATCGAGATAGTTTACCTTAAGTATGTCTTTGTTAAAAATTTATTTTTGCTGTATTTCATATCCTTTTATTTTATTTGAAAAATTGTATGTAATCAATTTATTTTAATTAATTTAACTTATTATTTTAACTAACTTTTTCGTTGCCTAGGTAAGTGGTAAGTGCGCTGACTTATATGCTATTGATCTCGCATTGTGTCATTACGCCACATTCTTCGAGTTGGGAACAATATTGAAATAGTACTTAGTATCTCTGAAAGTCTATGATATTTTCTTAAGAGTAGTTGTAGGAAAAAACTACGCCTTCGTAGTAATGTCCAGAATTTATTTGCTTTTTCTTGTTGCTCCTTCTAGTAGGTACCATCAAGAAGTATGCCATAGTTGTCTTTCAGGACACCGAATCAGTTCTCCAATTTTGGTGTAATCGATAGATCGGAATGGAATCCGTACTCCCCCTTGGGATGTACCTCTACAAGCCCTTCTCATAATGTGGTGGCTGCCTGATTCTTGCAGCTGTTAGAAAGACAAAGTTCGGAAGCTATTTGTATAACAGGCTGGATGAACTTAGAGTTTGAACAACTGGCTTTTGCAGTAACTGCTGCCTTACTCGAAATGAAAGGACTAAGAAGGTTATGCAGTGACTTTGCAGCGTGCTAAAGCCTAAAATTTACCTAATTCTAACCCTAACCTAGTTTAACCCTACCCTAGAATGCATAATCGATTCTTAGACGATTTAGATTAATATATATGAGGTAGGAGGAACATCCCAAGGTAAAATCAAAAGAAAAACGTTCTGAGCGAGAATGTTCCTTTTTATGATTTAAGCTATCGATCGAGCCTTTGCACATATTCAAGTAAAATTTGTTGTAGTGCACAAGAGAACATACCACAAAGCAGCGAGGAAAACCAGCGAGTATATATAGTTTCTCGAAACATACAAAAATTACCTCGTTCTACGTTCAATGTGAATAATGCCAAAACAAGAGCCAAGCAATGTCTCCGCGATCTTCTATTTGTAACGTTATTTAACTATGATGATTATCCAATGCCATCGTTTTACTTGTTATTAACAGAATGCAAAGTAACACTATATGTAGGGAGTTATTGGGCATTGAATCTCATGCATTTTCACATTAGGCACATGCATATGTTGTATGTATAAGCATATCGCATTTTTTGCATTTTGCTTATTAATTTGCTCAAAATGTAAAAACTTATTTCAGGAACACATTTCAGTAAGGCAAAGCTAGGTTGCCGCTAGTTTACAAAAAAAAAAGAAAAGTCGCGATAAATTTCTCTTTATATTCTCCATTTGCACTAACACTTGACCCAGAGATGCTCCAACTTCTTTCACCATTCTGAGCAATACAATATTTTTGAGTTTTGCCTCCAAGACAGTGAGATAATAATCTTAATATGACTCAGACGTAGCAGTAGCACTTGTTCAATTAATTTGCCTTTTCCGATTAAGGAAGTGTGATTTATTTTTTTCATCGCCAAATGGAGACATCATATCGAGCTTATAATTCGGCATAATAATACACTTCAGGTGAACATAATATGTGCATCAAATATAATTGTGGTCTTTACCTTTCCGTTTGATAGCACAGTCTTCGCCTTCTTAGGAAAACATCAAGTACCGCTCTGGAGTGTTCTAAGAGTTGATACTCTCTCAACTATCTTGCACACCTTCAATCTATGGTCAGGCAATATTAGCTTTTGTGTTTTTTTACTTTAAGAAAACTTTTGCATGGCTTCTGAAAACCCACATCTCACAAAGTTGAAACTCATTAAAATATTTGCTGCCTAAAACCGAAAAAGTGTTCGACTGCATTATAAGGATCGCAAATTTTACTCACACCTTACAGTAATATATGTCAAAATAATAACAATTGAGTGGCACTACAAATAACCAAGGCATAGCTTCTACAGCAACTACTCGAGTTGTGGGTGCCACTGTTCTCTCAGAAGAGACCTTCAGTTTCTTGCCGAATCCGAACCGCGAGATTAGAGAAGTTCTTCATAGGCAATTGATACTCTTTGAGTGTTGTCAGCAACTCGAAAGAGGTGGTGCCGTGAAAAAATGCGAGGTGTTCTGTGCGGGAATTGAACCTAGATTTTCAGTGTGTGGGTCAGCGCACTTACCCACTACACTATGGCAAATAAAGTTATAATAATTTATAATAAAGTTATAACACACTTTGCTTATTTAAGATATCAAAACAAGACTTAATCGTTATCCTTTAAATCATCTAGACTATACATGACAATGTGCATATTTAGAAGTAAAATCGGGAGAGATTATATCATAATCATAAGATAATATCATGAATTTTAAATATTTGTTTTCTTCTTCTCCTTAGATATTTTCAGTGTTTCTTCATTTCCCTTCCTTATATGCGAAAAAACATAAAAAATAACAGCTGTTGTTTGAAAATCATGTCACAACTTCGTTTTCTAATAAATCGTTACCTTCAAGGGACGTCCTTTCTTTTGTGTTTTGTGTACACTTGAATTTTTATGTTAATAACGTGGTAAAATAAGCTTCCAAACATCAAGTGTCTGCATTTTTTGTCGATAATCAAATTATAATATAAAGTCTCTTTGCATGCATAGATTTTTTTTTACTGACGACATATTTCAATCGCATTCGGAATTAGTATAATATACGAGTATGTACATGTGTTAATGGTCCACGACGGAATTCCTATGTGCGTTTGTTGAAGGCTCTTCCGATTCTAGAAGATTTCGATTTTTATTTAAAAAGGCAATATATTTTTCAGGCTGTTTAAGTTAGCTGACCTTTCAAGGCGAAAAACAAAATACGCATTCTCATTATTACGATTGAAGGAATCCCTCGAATAAAACGTAAGAGAAAATTCTAAGGAAACAAAAAATGGTTGTTTGATTTGATGAGAAGGGATGAGATGATTGGAACAATCATTCAATACTGGAAGATAAAACGAATGGGAGAGTATTGATGTGCTAACCGTTTTAAAATTTCAGCACATGTCTGTTACTTTATACAAAGTGTATGTACATATGTATATCTGATGGCTTTTTTTCATTCTTCTAGAAAAGATGTTAATTTAAATTTTATAATAGTCATTTCTATTGAAATACGTGATTCCTGTACAAAACGTTTTCTAATATGGATGAATCGATACTGATATTGGGTGAAGTTGAAGTTGAGTATGAAGTACTTACGACATGCATTTATTGGAAAGAGGCATAGGGCCTAGGGCAATTTTCAATGACTCTGCTTCAATCCGGGCCATTGAACATTGCACCGTTATGATAGACACGTTCATACGCAATGTTAAGGTCAAAAGTAATTCCTGTCGGTGGTCATTAATTTCGGATACCTGTATCAATTACACATTGAATGAGCCCAGTTCCTAATCCTGATACAACAATTTATTTAGAATGTACGAAAGACTGAGTTCTTGCTCAGTGCAAGGAGGAATCGGTATGTTGCATATTTTCACATGCAACCGCAATGTCTCCGCGGTTGTCATGTGATAATATATTTACTATTTTATTTTTCTTAAATAAAAGACCCATAATTTCATCTTGTATTTTTAAAATCAGGAATGATCAGATTAATTATTAATAATGCCCCCCATTCAGTCAGTTTACCCTTTGTTTCAGTTAGGGTAGACTGACTGAATGGGGGATATTATACTTATAATTCGTAATTAATTGCAATTTGTAATTAAAACTTGAATGGTGTCCTAGCGAATATTAAACTAACGTTACTATACGAAGGAGCCTTAGCTATTGATGAAAATTTCTCAGTCACTGCTGTAAATATTTAGCTGCGTCATCGATTCGATACGTGACAAATCCAGCTAGTTTACCTGCAAAACGTTCACTACGTCTAATCAATTTGACCTGTTAAACCAAAAGCTGTTTCCGTTTAACAAAACCAGAGGGAAACAGCTTTCCCTATAGATACGGTAGATACCGCCATACACACATAAAACCATAAAACGTTTACCACTGGCCACGCGATTCAAACCACCGAAACGAGTTAATTATGTTTATTGTTTTGCCTTAGCGCTCTGCATGTGCGTGAGTGTGATTGAAGGCTTTAAACCATCTTTAATTAATACCGCAAAGAATAAATTAAGTTCTGGCTCTAATGGAATAACCACTGCCACAGATTTGCCTCCGAGTGGAATAGCCGTTAACTGCCTCCTGAGGGATTGTAGACGGTTAAAGCAACTGAAAAGTTTGAAACAATTTGTAAGGACGTAAATAAAACAATGTAAATGAGATTTGGATATTTAAATAGCTCCGTAATCTGTACGATTTCTTAAATTGTAACAAGCAATGGAAATTAAAATTGAATTTTTATGGAAAATAATAAGTCTCTCCAGAATTTCAAGGCAATGTAATTTTATTCCAATATTTGGAGACAGAATGTTATATTACTTATGTGTGTACATGAACTAGACCCATATTATTGTGCGTGCTATTATGTAGTCAGAAAGTTGTTTCCAGTTGGGTGTGGAGATGTGAAATGGAATGCGGTCCTTGGAGGTAATTTATTCTGGACATTTGGTGTGTGAGTTAGCATACAAACTTAAGTTATGTTTTTTTTTCCATAAAATGAATTATTTCTGGAAACGTAGGATATCTGACCTATATTCCTGTCAAACAACGAATTAAGTTGTTTACCTGTACTCTAACCCAACACAAAATAGCAGGGTACAACACAAAATGCAGATCCATCCTCGTATTTCTTGACATATGTGTAATTGATCAAATTTCATGATCGAACATTATAATTTCACGAACGTAAGTCTATTAATAAAATGCCGTTCTACATGCGAAGGGACTACATTGAAGTCTTTTTTCTTCTTATCCAAATATATACACTTTTAGTGTTTATTTAATATTGTATACACAGTAACGTGTCAAACCTTTTTTTTTAGAGTCGTGTTATAGAATGGGACGTACCTGGCCCTCAATCAATATTTCTATCCAACTGACACATCCTCGCACCATCTGCCTCTAGTTGCGCACACCTGAGGTCCTTCACCACTTGCCTGCGCTACCTCATACGTAGTGCTAGATGATCCGAATGTTTTATAAAATCAAATTTATTGTTTAAAAGAGTACACTGTTTGAGGCATTTGAGAGCTCTTAACCCAAAGAATCACCTCTGCTTGATGAATTTGTTGTCCCTATTTATTTATTTCCAAATGTATTATTTATTGTTAATTTTTTCTAATTCCTTAAATCTAGAAGTAAAAATACTTAAACTAGTTACAAATTTCTTAATTATTGTTAAAACTATCTTACTAGCCCTATGCGGGCGCTCTAAGTAAATCTAAATAATTAATACTAGTGCCTTTCGGCGTTGTCTTTTGTATTATATGTTTGCAGTATTCTATGCACTATTTGTAGATATTATTAAAACTAAAAAAATTGTCACAGAAAAAATTTGGCAATCTAATCTTTTATTTAAAAAATTAATTTATATATATCTTAATCTACGACTATTCTCATTAACCTACCTAACACTAACTTAACACTAAATTTTTTTTTTTATTTTTTGTTTTATTTTATTGTTACAATCTAGCCTATTCTAAATTAACCTACATTTAAGTTGACCGTAGGGGACCAACAACGTTAGCCAGAAAAACTAACGACAACTGGAGTTTGATGAGGTTGTAGCCACCAATAAAAACCTCCATCCATACTACTTTCTGTTCTATCCCGAACAGGGATGGATGTACTGAACCGGAGGTCACCCGGACTTACTGTCCTTACACAGTTCTCGTAGAGCAGCCGCTTGTCCACTGTTCTCCTTACCACGTGATAAATAAGTGGACATCCCTCCTCATCTTGGATCAAACCCATCCGATCAAGATATACAAAAGCTTCCTGTGGAATGAATCCACTTCGGTGTGCGTTCTCGTGATATGCCTTGTTGGGTAGTAAGCCCCGAATATGAGCTCGTTTTCCGATGTCATTGCTGTCGAATGAGCCTAATAATAAAATTATCCACTCTATTCACTTTGGCTTCGTTATACAAAATCTCATTGCGATAGAATTTCTTGTACTCAGATTCGGGTGTTCTGTATTTTTTGAGACAAGCACGAAGGCATTACCTCTCAAACATCCTTATCTTTTCCATCTGGGAAGGACTCACGCTGAAACACACTGGGCAGCCATACACCATGACTGGCCGGACTAGGGCCGTGTAGCAGATAACCTTAACTTTGGAGTCAAGTTGGCTGCTAAAAAGCATCCTACTTGCCATAGCGAAGGCTTTGTTGACTTTCGTCAGAGCTGTAGCTGAATGGATACAGAAACTGGTCCAACATGATGCCAAGATATCGCACTACACTCTTCACATTTAATGGCCGGCCCTGTGGGTCCAAGATGCCGAACGTACGCCAGTTTTTCTTCGTATCCCTAGAGGCTCTGCATAACGGAGTCCGGAAAAGGATGGTTTCATACTTCTGCTAGTTAATTTTTAACTTCCAGTCGTCACAAAATCGCTGGATCTTTTCGAAGTCCCGTTCCAAAAGTATGTTAATGACGCCAATCTCTCGTGCTGTTCTGTACACGACCAAGTCGTCAGCGAACGCGATCATATGCTGCATGGAACCAATCAATTCACTGGTGAAAATAGTGAAAAGAATTGGTGAATTCACTGCACCCTGCCAGAGCCCATTTTTTATGTAAAAGACATTAGTAGCAACCTTGTTGCCACTCTTAACAACAAACCTTCTAACTGTGACCATATTGTAGATCGTGTAGAGCAGTTCTTTGCTTATATCCAACCTCGTCAACTTAAGGAAGAGGCCTTCTAACCAAACGGTGTCGAATGCCTTTTCCAAGTCAACAAGGCAGGCCCCGGTGCACTGGGTTTTATTCTTGTTCCATTGAATGTCCGAAACCAATTTTGACGCAGCATGTACAGTATCATGCCCTGCCCTAAATCCAAATTGATTATTCGGTATAATTTTTTGAATCCTCAGTCCACTGTATCAGGACTCTATTAATAATCTTTTCGAAAACTTTGCTTATGCAAGGGAGGAGACTCACGGATCGAAGATTTTTTGGAAGCGAGGAATCTTTGGCCCTTTTGGGATGGGTTGCACTACCGCCGTTTTTCAATGCTCTGGGTAATGTGCATTACTAAGAGCATTGTTGAACAAGATTGTGTATATCTCTATCGCCTTTTCGGGGAGATGACGCAACACAATATTCGGTATTCCGTCTATTCCGGTGGACTTTTTGTTCTTCCGAGTGTTGAAAATGTCTTTGAGATCCATGATTATGGCATTAGAGGCATCTTGGGCGACGGCATTAGTTGCCTTATTTTCATCATTGAATCTGGTAAAACCGGGATTCTCAGAACGCCATTGCTGTATTTCATTTCGAAATTAGCAATAGTTAAGCAAGGCTCTGTTCTCCAAGACTTGATTCGGCCTACGAGATTCGTTGACCGTATACACTTCCTGAACTGAACTTCCGGAAAACCGCTACTATTGCTTCTACCTCCTCTTGGGCATCTTCAACAATGAAGAACTCATTGTCCAGCACGGCCCCATCCGGATCGATGCCAACTGAAGTCAGTATGTTTTCATTGTCAGTTGTTCTGTCAAGTCGAACAGCCTCCAAGTCGTTATGGTCCCTCCTTCGGAAGACTCGGTTAATTTTGGGGAACATACCAGGGCAGTTCGAACGAACAGCCCGAATCTTGTTTCCCCAATAGGAATTGATAGCAATTCTGTAATTCATCCGAATCAAACTCTGGAAGCTTTTCATCTGCGACTTGAGCGACCTCAGTTCCCGGTTGTCTCTGTCTGTAAATCGTCTGTAAAGTGTCTTGATTCTCGTCAGCAATCTGCTCTTTTGCACGTGCAGTGCGTCGATGGTATCGTTCCGATAGATGTCGCCATCTGTCGCCATCTGTGTCCATTTGTATGAGGTACCTGTCAACCTTTTCCTTAGTTAGGTTTCTATTCGAGGGTGGTGTCATGTCATTCGAACGCAATTCTCTGGATAGGATTCTGGAAAAACGCGGCCAACGGGGCTTACCATAATTGTAAGGGTACGCCTCCACAAATTCCTCCAGTTAAACCATTTCGTTCGGGAACCGAATAACAGCGCCAAGCCCACAGTGATCACTGTCGTACTCAACCGTTGTTAAGCAGTTCCTAACTTGTATGTTTACGTTTCGTATCGTCAGTCGTCTGTCAATTAGCATCAAATCAAGATAAGACCCACTTCTGGGAAATGACGGTCTATCGGTTGCAAGCAAATTCAGGTTGAACTCAATAGAGTGCTGCGTCATCCACTCACGGAGTGGGTTCCCCCTGGGATTTGACACAGAATTACCCCATTCCTCAAATCGCCGGCGACAATAAAAAAGTTATTCTCTGAGCATAAACGAAGTTCTCGAAAAAGAGATTCGAGCTCTGAAATGAAGTTCATGGACCGAGGTGCATCTGGTGCATAGACCGCTACTACGTACAATTTCATTCCACCTTGGAGAGAAATGTACGCAACACATGCTTCCAGCACACCGAAACTTCGCACCTCACCGCAATACTCGACCTTATGGCGAATGCCCCACCCCCTTGTGTGAAGTGGGGGCGGCCCCTTCGAATAACTGAATAGTCTTTGTACCTGATTGTGTGCTTCCAGTTTAGCTTAGTTTCGTTAACACATCAGGCTTATGGGACTCCCACAGGTTAAGTAAAACCAAACTTCTCTCGATCCTGACAAGTGAATTTGTATTTACCGCCAGGATCGAAAGGTCTCCAGCTCGAATCCGCCACTTTTGCTTTTTTTAGCATACTCTTCTTCTGTAAATCCTTTATCTATGGGCATCCTCGATAGCTGGAGGGATTCGTCTTCTACCTTCCCCTCTCCCAAAAGGCAGCGCGCCGACAGATGCATTTCTGCGCATTTACTGCAGCAAGGCTGCCTACTGCAGTTTCCTGCTGCGTGTCCAAATATTTGGCATCTTGAGCAGAGAGCACCAAGAAAAGGGGAAGTAGGCGCTCAGGCGGCATCCTCGACCGTACAGTGGAGAAGCGGTTAAACGCAATAAATTCCACGTCTTCGATTTTAAGTCCTCGAAGAGACTCTAAGATGTCCTCCGGCTCAGGTGAACTGTCTGCACTTTTTCCCCTTTTGGAGTGAAGGTGTAAAATTCCACCCCAGCTGCCGTCATTTGTTCTCTAATTTTTTGACAACTGCTCACAGTGAACGCAAAGCAGTGAACAGTCTGTTTTTGAAAACCCTTACTTTTAATAATGAATTCGTCCCCCAGGGGACAATTTACATACTTTTCTGGTGTCCATTGTGTCCATTCCGCTTACGTTGATCGGTGGCATTATTTTCTTCTTTTGTTGCTTCCGGTTGGTCTGGTGTTGCTGCTGTTGTTTCTGCTTCTGGTGTTGTTGTACTTTCTGCTGCTTTTGTTGCTTTTGTTTCTGCTGTTGTTGTTGCTGATTCTGCTGTTTGGGTTGCTGCAGCTGTTGCTGATTTTGCTTCTATTTTGGCGATTGCTTTTCTTGACCTTTTTCAATTACCAACTTCTTTCTGGCCTCCAGTTTAATTTGGAGCTCTTTAATAAATTTCTCCAACTCTTTTTTCTCTTGAATCTTTTCTGCCAACTCCTTTTCTTCGGCGGCCTGGTCTTCAACTTTGGACCAAGCGAGTTTTGCGAAAGTACTCCCGTTTCCGCTGTACGTCATAACATCGTTATTTTCCGTTTTTTCCAAAGAATTCATGTTACGCAGCCGTCTTTTAAACTGCGCCTGTGGCTTCATGGTTTTTCTTCTTTTTGATAAACAAATTGATTATTTGTTCAATCTTCTTCAATTTTGATCATTTTTAATTTCTTTTTTCAAATATTTTATATACATATACTTAAGTCGTTCATCTTTCCTGTACGGATTTCTATAATCGACTGATTTTGTTGTCCCTTCATAATTAAAGATTCACACTCCTCTTCAACTATTACTGTAGTGTAATTGAAATAAAAGCTGATTGTTTCGAAGTAATTCATTGTTTCTTCCACTTTTTGTTGTCCTTGACTACCTACCGAGTTTTTGTTGCCCATTTTTATGCTCAGTCCACATTATTCCTCCTTTCTCAATGACAGAACGTTTTTCGCCACTTCACTGACGACACGCTGTGTTTCCCTTATCACGTAACTCAACAAATAAATGAAATTTTAAAGGGTCGTGCCTCTTTAAGTGAACGCAATGGATAAGACTCCCTGCCGACATGCACTTCTGGTGTGAAACTTCACTCACAAGGACACATCCGATTGTTCACGAACGGCTTCAGTCGTTGGCAAAAAACGCCAAGGTTGATCCTATTGGTGACGTAACATTCAATAGTTGGCACAATCGAACGGGTTTCCTTCTTCGATTTTAGTCTTCATATTTGTTTCTGAGCCTCACCTTAGCCGGGACGACAGAATTCTTGTCCATCGTTGTCCAAATTTTGTCTCGTCGTGTACGTAATTTTCGTAATTCATTCTTCCATTACAACCCCGTGTCTTATATACACTTAGGTAACTCTTTTCCTTTTTTATACATTTTGCCAATGCTTTCATTTATGTGCTAACCTAAGTGTAGGCAATGGTGAACATTCAAAGAGTTTTAGGAAGATCTAAGCGGTGAAATTCCTAGCAAACTGTGGTGTTGTTGCTTTCTGAGTTTAAACTAATTTTTCTCTTCACACTCTGGTTCTCAGCCTACATACAAAAAGGTAATAACATCAGTCAACATAAGTTTCGCAGTAGATTAATTTTTAATTAAGATATTAAAAGTAACTTATTTTTTATTTTTAAAAGCATTTTTCTTCTCCGAAAATGAACAAAAGCCGCTGAATGTATCCTAATAGTTTTTTTCCTAAGGTACAGTAATGAAACTCGTGCTATGTTGTCTTCATTGTTCGAACATGATTGCAAAAATAAGTACATAAGACAATGTACTTTCATTCCGCAGGATTACCATTCTTCGTTAATAATGGACTGATTGGTAGCATAAACTAGTAGGCGCTACCATTCGTGCGTAAATCCTAATGAAAGAATCAATCCGCATTGAATCGATAGTCACATCATTTCATGTCAGAGAAAACGAAACTTTATATGACTCCAATATCCGAATATATGAATTCAATATCCGATTCACAAATAAATCAGTCGTTAAGAATAATGAAACATTAACATTAACCGAACGTAATACGTTGAATACTAATAGAATGGCCGGATATGCATTTTATTGCAAATCAACTAGCATTTTTTTTATTGCAATAGAACGACGGACTGTTACTTTTTTGCTGTAATGCAAACCAAAGCTTTGCATAGGATAACCAAATCTGTTTTATGGATGATAACTGATACGTATCAAAAATTAACGCTTTTCTATAAAATAATAATTTCGCTATCTTCGGCATTAATTGCATTAAAATTTTAGTTAAGTATCCGTTAGACATTTTTGTCCTGTTTAAATAAATAAGATTCAAGAAGACTTTAAGGTAATTACTTCCAGCAATAATATCGCCAATACTGTACTATAACACATACCCACTGAGATATTTAATTAAATTAAAAAACTGTTCCTCAAGAACGTAATTATAATGATCTCACTTGACTGCCAAGAGTGATCATAGTACCATAGCACATGGTACGGAACAATGATAGGGATTTAAATGCATTTTTATTAATTCATTCTAAAATTACTTACATGCTAGACAAAAGTACTTAAAACTAGCTTACCAATACAATCTACTGATCTTAATTCTAACCTACTGACTCTTCACGAGTACTCTAAGCTAATCTAGTATATTTTTCTTTTTGCCTTTCGGCCTCTTATATTTTTAATTCTTTGCTTAAATACTAACTACACATTTTTTTTAAATCCTTCAAGAAACATTTTTCTAAAAACTTGAATTTCAAGATTATCTTTATTTCTTAACCTACTTAAAATAACTACATCCTAAAACTATACTATCTAAAGCTAAACTAAAACTTATAACTATATACAATCCAAACTAACCTAAAACTTAAGTCTACTTATAATAGTCTTAACTATGTCCGTAAAACTATACGGACGCGTGCATCAGGGCGTATGTGTTATTTATATGCTTTACATATATATCTAAACAATGATAGGGATGTAAATTGCAAATGCACAAAAAGTAGAAGAATGTAGTGACAAAGATTTCGTTTCGTTGATGTGTGACAAGAGATTTTATTATTATTCACACTGCTTATATATTAGGACAGCTTGGCTGGTAAAGCGATTGTAGAAATAACATGTATTCGAATATTTAGGGATAAATTCAGTAATTGTTTTTTTTCAATCTGTCGCTTTTGTTCGGATAACACTTAAAATTTTAAAGACGCATAAAGGCATAGAATTCTATTTTATAATGAATTCCTTATATAAGTAATAAATGCATAGACTCTACATAATTATTATGAAGCTGTTATTCACAAGGCCCTAGCTTCCGCAGCAATTACGCTATGCTATTGTTTTCTAACGAATAGAGCTAACCTAGAGTTTATTGTCGAGTCGTACAACAAACACCTGTCCACGCTTTTCTGCGGCTCAATATGTACATTCTTCAACTAAATATATTTTCAAGTTTGCAGTTTGTAGAAACTGCACTTTCATTATTTTTCTTATTTAAATTTAGTGGGTCTAGTTATCACAATCGACTTCCTACAGGCGCAATCATATTCGCTCGCCCAACTCGCCCAGCGGATTTAATATGAAGAACATTGAATGCATCCAGACGCATCGCTTACATTTTCGGAAGGGCATGCACAAACATCAACGAACCAGCGTAGCGAAGCAACATTGATCGACCAGGGCGAGCTTAGATTTAGGGAAAAGTCAGTCGTCGACGGACCCCGCAATAGGCAATATTAAAATAAATAGTCAATATGATTATAACCTTTTTTTACTTTAAAACCAACCCAGTGGGCACAGAGCTTCTGTGCGGTTGAATTTTTTTCTTAAATTAAATGCGACAATCGTTAACTGGCTGCTTTTTACCGCTAAAGGAATTATTTTTATTATTAATTATTTAAAATTGACATTTCGTTTTTTGGTTTTTTGTTGGAGATTGTTATACACTGGCCTGGAACGCTCAGACTCAAAAACTAGTCCATTGGGCTACCAGGCAGTAACCTTCGTTTATTGTAGTTTTCTGGTTTTCCGAAGAGAGACCAGCTAGCGCTTTTGTGATAGAGAGCTTAAGTTTTCAGATTCCGCCAAATCGGCACCAAACAGCCACCATCTCATACGAGCAAAGGCGGGACATTGACAGAAAAAGTGCTCTGCAGTGTCTTCACCTTCGCCGCAGGCAGAGGTCAAAGCGAAGGAAAAATCTCCCGGTTATACGCCGACAACGTCATGCTATCTCTGATTATGCTATTGGGCGACCCAATCATCAACGGAAGCCCTAACAAAGCAAGCGGGTAGTCCCAAGGTGGGTTCGGCCCAACGAATGCCTCTTTAGAACCTTGCCGGGCTAGTTCATCAGCAATTTCATTTTCCGTGATCCCGTGATGTCCAGGGACCCAAACAAGTCTTAGCGAATTCAGTCTGCCGACTATTTTGGAAGTGCTTTAAGGGTTGAGTAAGGCCTTAAGCACAGCTTGGCTGCCGCTGCAACCACAGACACTTCGCCCCTTCCACCTGTTCTTCACAATATATTTAGTGGCCATTAGAATCGCAAAAGTTTCCGCCTGGAAGATCGATGCGAAATTACCTAAAGAGGTTTAAGTTTAAAAAAAGTATTTTTTTTTATTTTGAGTTTCATTTCCATTAAATCTAGATATAAAATACTTAAACTAGCTATAATAACTTTTATTTTAATTAAAACTATCTTACTGGCTCCATGCGAGCACTCTAAGTTAATCTATGAATTTTTTATAATTGCCTTTCAGCTTCTGTGTTTGGTTTTGTATGTATATTCAAGTAAAGAACTAAACTATGTGATACTTAATACTAAGAAAATGTTCTGTAAAAACTTAGCAATCTAATTAAATTATTTTTATTTTAACCTACCACTAAACAACTAAACAAACTTAACCTAACTACAACTAATTTTTTTTTTTTTTTTTTTTTTTGGGCTATATATGAATATACTACACTAACTTAATCTTAATCTAACTTATACTATATGTAAATTGTCCGTAGGGGGACCAATTTCTGCAGCAGCTGACGGCAGCTGGGCCACCAGATGTGGCTCTAGCCACCAATAAAATTGCCTATCCTTTTCCCGATCTTTAATGTCGCGAATGGGGATGGATGTGCTGAAGCGGAGATCACCCGGCCTTACGCTTCGTACATTGCTCTCGTAGAGCAGACGCTTGTCCACCGTTCTTCTTACTACGTGGTAGAGAAGTGGACATCCCTCCACATCCTGGACCAAGCCAATGCGGTCCAGATACAAGAACGCTTCCGGTGGAATGAATCCACTTCGGCGTGCGCTCTCATGATATGCGTCGTTCGGGTAGTAAGCTCCGAATATCAGCTCGTTTTCTGAAGTCATTGCTCGTGCAACGTGCCTTCGAATCAGCTTAATAATAAAATTATCCAGCCTATTCACGTTTGCTGCGTTGTACAAGATTTCATTAGCATAGAACTTCTTGTACTCAGACTCTGGGGTTCTGTACATCTTAAGACAAGCTCGAAGACATTGCCTTTCGAACACCCTCATCTTTTCCATCTGGGAAGGACTCAAGTTGAACCACACCGGACAACCATACACCATGATTGGCCGTATTAGGGCCGTGTAGCAGATAATCTTCACTCTGGAATCAAGTTGGCTGCTATAAAACAGCCTACTTGCCATAGCGAAGGCTTTTCTGGCTTTTGCCAGACCCGTTGCTGCATGAATATTACCATACAGAAACTGGTCCAACATAATGCCCAAATATCGCACTACACTCCTCACAGCTAATGGCTGCCCCTGCGGGTCCAAAATGCCGAACTTACGCCAGTTTTTACTCGTATCTCTTGAAGCCCTGCACAACGGAGTTCGGAACAGGATGGTTTCACACTTCAGGTAGTTGATCTTCAACTTCCAGTCGTCGCAAAATCGCTGGATTTTCTCGAAGTCACGCTGCAAGAGGATATTAATGACCTCAATCTTCGGTGCCGTCCTGTACGCGATCAAATCGTCAGCGTACGCGATCAGGTACTGCATGGAGCCAATTAATTCACTGGTGAAAACAGTGAAAAGAATTGGTGAATTCACTGCACCCTGCTGGAGCCCATTTTTAATGTAAAAGACATTAGTAGAAACCTTGTTGCCACTCTTAACAACAAACTTTCTACCTATGACCATATTGTAGATCGTGTAAAGTAGTTCTTTGCTTATACCCAACCTCGTCAACTTGAGGAAGAGGCCTTCTAACCAGACGGTGTCGAATGCCTTTTCCAAGTCAACAAGGCAGGCCCCGGTGCACTGGGTTTTATTTTTATTCCATTGAATGTCCGAAACCAATTTTGACGCGGCATGTACAGTATCATGCCCCGCCCTAAAACCAAATTGGTTATTCGGTATTATTTTTTTGTCCGCAGTCCACTGCATCAGGACTCTATTGACAATCTTTTCAAAAACCTTGCTTATGCAAGGGAGGAGACTAATCGACCGAAGATTTTTCGGAAGCGAGGAATCTTTGTCCCTTTTGGGGATGGGTTGCACTACCGCCGTTTTCCAATGCTCTGGGTAATGTGCATTACTCAGAGCATTGTTAAACAGGATTGTGTATATCTCTACCGCCTCTTCGGGGAGATGACGCAACACAATATTCGGTATTCCGTCTATTCCGGTGGACTTTTTGTTCTTCAGAGTGTGAAAAATGTCTTTGAGATCCACCTTTGAAATGATTATGGCATTAGATCCATCTTGGGCGACGGCATTAAGTGCCTTATTTTCATCATTGAATCTGGTGCTGTATTTCATTTCGAAGGTAGAAATGGTTAAGCAAGGCTCTGTTCTCCAAGTCGTGATTCGGCCTACGAGATTCGTTGACCGTATACACTTCCTGGAAAACCGCTCCTATTGCTTCAACCTTCTCTTGGGCGTCCTCAACAATGAAGAACGCATTGTCCAGCACGGCCCCGTCCGGATCGATGCCAACTGAAGTCAGTATGTTTGCGTTGTCGGTTGTTCTGTCAAGTCGAACAGCCTCCAAGTCGTTATGATCCCTCCTTCGGAAGACTCGGTTAATTTGGGGAAACATACCCGGACAGTTCGAACGAACAGCCCGAATCTTGTCTCCCCAATAAGAATTGATAGCAATTCTGTAATTCATCCGAATCAAACTCTGGAGGTTTTTCATCTGTGACTTGAGCGACCGCAGTTCCTGGTCGTCTCTGTCCGTAAATCTTCTATAAAGTGTCTTGATTCTCGTCAGCAATCTGCTTTTTTGCACGTGCAGTGCGTCGATTGTATCATTCCGATAGATGTCGCCATCTGTGATCGGTGATACTCTAGGAATCGCTTTGTCCATTGTCCGTTTTATTATAGTGTCCATTTGTATGAGGTACCTGTCAACCTCTTCGTTAGTTAGGTTTCTGTTCGAGGGTGGTGTCATGTCATTCGAACGCAGTTCTCTGGATAGGATTCTGGAAAAACGTGGCCAACGAGCCTTACAGTAATTGTAAGGATATTACCTAAAGAGGTGTTTAGTATAATATTGTCGTCTTCCGTCCGGGAAAATCCGACTAAATTCCCTTATCGGTTAGGTTTCTGGCCAGAGCCAGTCCTGAACGTAGGGAAAGTGGACTTTATATAAACGACTGAGCTGGATCGTTGGTGACTCTGCATCTGACGGCATGTTCATGAGACTTGTGTCAAAGGAGATGCTGTGCGCGAAGTCATTAAAACTCCAGTGCAATTTGAACCAAAGAGCATAACATTTTAGTCGGGAGATGACCTTGATTGTACAGCCCATGATGTGGATGTCAAGGGAAGGGGTAAAATTGACATAACCTATGATTTTTAGTCAGTATGTCTTGTATGTTCATTCGTAAAATTCTCTGTATTCAACACAATACAAAATAGAAAGAAAATAATAGAAAACGATATAGAAACTTTTCAAGATGTCATGTAACCCACTGGCCGGATCTTGTCTTGCGACTCAATTATTTTCTTTTTCAAGTTATTCCATATGTTGTACAATTTAGCTCCCAAGTTTTTTTCAAAAGTCCAAATCCTTGTCCATCTGCTTGTTCGGTTCCTTTTACAATCACTTGTCTCATTCCTTGTCAAACTTCTAGCCGCAACTTCTCGTCTAAGATTGTGTCCCTATACTTTTCCTTATGTCCCTGTCAATTCCGCCTTCCAATTTCTGGTTGAAGTAAGAGCTGAAGGTCTTCTCCAAGATAAAGTTTATTTTAAAGTTGTCGTTTAATAATTGCCTAATTTCTGCCGATGGCTACTTTCCAATATTGCGATTATGCAATATGGCTACGGATCGTGCCATATTGTATATTGTTGCTTATTTGCTTAGAGATATATAGTTTTTATGGTAGTTTATGTTATACAGTTCAAAAGAAAATCATTACTCTAAGAAATGCAATTCAAACGTGCCTTCATTGAGAACATTACCATATTATAGAGAAATATTATCTCATCTAAGAAGAATGATTAAAGAAGAAGAAGAGTAAGAAGAATGATTAAAAATAAACATTAGATAAATGTTCAGTCATATGTATGTGTTATACACTTAAAGTGACTAACATAATCTGACAAACGGATTTATATTTGAAACAGAAGTCAGAGTTATGTCTTCCTTACAAAACAAATTACATAGAAGAAGCAAACCTGCCCATACATACATTTGCAGATAGATACATTTGCCTTCTGAGGACCTCACCTTGTTGTGAGTTTATCTGTACTTTGGATAATTTATTCACAACCATTAGAGTAAATTAATGTACCAACTAGTAATTGCTGAATAAAAGCCACAAGAGACTTCCCGATCTCCAGCCTATTTGGGAAAGATCCCCTTTGCTTCTGTATTGTTTCTGAGCTCAATCAATATCAACGAATGGTAATTCCCTGAAGTGGAGGTATTTTTCAATGAAGATCACTTCTACTTTTATCTCAGAGCTGGGCACATGCAGACAACCATTAAAGAGCCTAAAATGTCGTTTAGTCCCGCTGATTTAAAAGGAATCTAGAAGACTACAAGAATCAAGAAGTTTCTTCTTTATCTATGAACTAACAAATTAAGTAATCTCAAATTAATCTGTGTAAAGAAATAAAAAATATATATATGCGCAAAACAGCAAACACCACCGATCAGGGAAAATGGTCAAAGAGGGATAAAAAGGACGTATCTACCATACAACAATATTTACTTAAATGTATGTAAACTTTGCTACACTCCGGCATGTCGTAGTGGAAAAGTGCATTACCCTACGAGTTGCTAACAAAGTCCTTAGGGTATATATAGTTTAAAAAAGTGTTATTAAATTGTCCTCGTTTGCTTTGAACTATAAGTGATTGCAACTTGTGAGAGAACAACAGGGACAACACTGTATGCATACATGCTATCAGAAATTATTTTATTTTTAATATTTTAATATACAATACAATACAAAATATGTACATATATACAATAATACATATATTGTATTGTATATATATATATATATATATATATACGTATATATATCTATCTATGTATTCCAAAACTTTAAGTAGGCGTGATGTCAATGTTTTGTCTAAAATGTCAACTCAGAATATCAACTTTTAAGAAAATGTGATTTTCTTGAATTCATTATCTATTGTAATGAAAATAAACCAAGCTTCTGCTCACATATACACATATAGTGAGTGGATTTTTATGAATACTTAGAATATATAAATTCAATGATGCTATCCAGACATTCATAACAATTCAGCATTCAATAATTGTACCTATAGTAAATAAAATTCTGTGTTATTAGTTTAAAGAAATCACAAGTTTTCCGTACTCAGTTTCGTTTCATCAGTGATTGGTCATTTCAATCATGAATCACATTGTGACTGCACAATGTAGACGTAGTCTTCACAAATAAGGAATATGTCACCAATATATCTTTCTCACACAATACCCGCATAACTAAACTAATCGCAATGGTGAATAGACTTATTTTCTTTTCAGAAAAGAACCATATATTGATATTTATATGTGAATGTGAATATTTCACCACATATTCAGTTGAAGTACATTCAAATTCCAAGCTATATCAGACTCAAATTTGACTTTATGGATAAGGAAGTCGGAAGTAATAAAATTAGATTTTTAAATGTTCATTGATTTAACACAATTTAACATCTCTATTGTCTAGTAATAAGCGTTTTCTTAATAGTATTATTTTATGAATGTGAATGAAGTCCAATGTTTGATTAAATTAATTATTTATTTCAATACATGAAGGAGAATGTTCACACAGATTAACAATATATATTTTACAGATGCTTTCCATCAATCCTTACGACTTGGTCTTATTAATGAAACAGAAAAACTATACTGACAGGAAAATACATCACGTACTTTTATAGTGCAACTTATTTTTGCGGTGGCATTAAATGTTGATTGAGAAATGTACGTACAAATGAAGAAGGAGTGTGCTACGAGGACTTAACCGCAGCTTTCATAAACAGTGCAAGGATGACATTTTAGCAGCAACCCATATATCTGAACATGTAATCAAATACAAGTAAAAAATGTATATGCGATCAAAGGACAGACCACAAAGTTTTGTTGTAGATACTAAGATGCAAAATTATTAGAACAAGGTAGAGGGATATTGAGCTTGAAATTACAGATACCCTAAAAGACTAACACAAATCTACATTTATATCCACGAGTACCACCAATTCAACGATGTGACCTGAGTAAACATTGCATTGCACTGACCCATAGCACTGCATCGCCATCAAGCTTTTGTTCTATTTTGGTGGATGCATTTTGTTCGCATATGTTCATGACATGGTGGTTTTAGGTGGATGATCCCACACGTATCACCGCAAACGTGACATAGTTGCTGGTAACATTTCATAAGGGTAAAGAAGAAGCATAAATAATTTTTCAATCAGAAACATCTGATTAATAGTTGAATAATAGATATTTCCTGATTTTCCATAAGTTCACTGCAAACATTCATAACCCATCGAAATGCGGTCGGAACACGACTCGCATTTATTTTTTTGAACATGTGTTTTCTTAAGTCTTCTACTATGCTTTATTGGAGTATGTATTTTGTTTGTGTTTGATCGAAAACATAAATAACAAACAAAACTATTTCAATTATATGTGGAATACAAAAATTATTATTCTACCACTTTTTCGGTCAGTTTCTTTGATTTTTCTTGAATGTTTGTTAAAATTAATATACATATACATATATATACATATGGCAGCGTAGTAAGTATGTACATAAGCTCATAAGCGAAGAGTTCCAGCTTCAATTCTTGCAATAAACATGCAGTACTACACACAAACATCTAGAACTGCCTTTGAGTGTTACTGACACCACTCAAAGAACACTAATTGTCAATGAAAAGCTTTTCACATTTGGCAGTCCGGAAAAGGCAAAAAAACACTATAGGTCCTTTCTACTCGTGTGAGAACAATAGTACGCACAACCCAGGTAATTGTTGAAAAACCAGTCCCTCCCTCGTTTCTTTTTATTGTAATGAACTAATGTGCTCTTATTTATATTTTTTGTATTAAATAAACGTTAAAAATATGTATTTCTGTATTGAACTCAAAAACAATTGCAAAATATAATAAAGAAGAAGTTTTATTTTTTAATGCCTGATTTTTTATACGTGATTATAAAAAACGTAACATTGACTCTTCATGTCTCCTTGAGATCAATTTTCACGATTTTCAGGTTATGTAAGCCTGTGTCTCGTTTTACACGGCATCGTTCGAATATTTTTCCAAGAATGTATCTACCGTGCTAAAAGGCGGGGGGGGGGGGGTAAAGATGAAGTCCTGCATGAGATAACCGTAAGTATTTAAGCCTTGCTATAATACACATACGAAAATAGACTACTACTTTAGAAACTATCAGAGGAAATATATTTTTGCTTTTTTAATTTATTCTGACCAAAATACAGGAATCCAAAGGGCGAAATTCATCTAATTAGTTCAACGGCAGCGTGCATTAATTAGCGAAAAGCACAATAGCCGATGCATATTTCAAAACCATCTGGTGTTGATGTGTACGTGCTTTTAATGATATCATTTTCTTTTGATTCAATTACGTATGTTCGGAAATCAGTTCTATTTTACCCACTACCTTGCCCATATTGTTAATTCGTATTGTCTTCAAAGAGTGAAATTCAAACAAGCAAACAAAAATATATGTACAATACACACATTGTTAACAAAACGTTGAGAGCCGGGGATTAATTCGAATTTATTGTTTGGAAACCTAGAATTTTTGGATTTCCTGCGTATTTTTGTTAGATTCTGTAATTGAAAGCTTACTAATTATTTATAAAGAGCAACGAAACATATGTTAAAGAAGTAAACTAAGTCAAGAAAATGTTTACAATATCAATCGCTCTCGAAAATGGAAAACAATAATTCTTTTTACAAAATATGGAAATAATTCACATATTTTTTTGTTTTCTTCTTTAAATATTTCTCATTGACACCCTTATCACATAAAACATAATACGAGCTGTAACTGCTGTCGACTCCGCCAAATTATCAATACTTTCATTAGCATTAATTTCAGATTTTCGAAAGTAGGAAATCAATATTTTACTGTTTTTGGTCAATCACTGCTGAAGCCATTCATTGAAAACTGCCATTGATTTATAGGCACTGGAATTCCATTCAGATTTTTAGCCAAAGAGTTCTGTAATAGTACTTAAAAAAGAAGATTTGATTATCGAAAGGGTTGCCGTAGCATATAAATTGATTGCACTTAGATGGAAGCTGTTTTAAATTAGGTCCAACATCAGGTGTTCATGCCTGAATTATAACGGCTAGGTCATATGATACCCAATAGAAATCTCTTTCCTAAAAAGAAATCACCTACACTTCTATTAATTATTGTCAGATCCAGAACCGCTTTTAAAAACGTTCGGACGTTTATAGACTTACATCCTAAAGCTGAAATGGTGTCACTGATGTTTTTCCTTGTCAAATTTGAAATTTCATATTCCTGAAGGAAAAATGTTAGCCTCGTATAATTCCCAGATGAAGAAGACGAGAGACCAAATGCTTCAATTCTCATATGTACGTCCAGAAATCCTTACTGGAAATACGTACATCGGCTGTACTTTCAAGTTTCAAATTAATTACCCAATTCTCAGGAGGGAATCAATAATTTAAAAACATACACCAAAAATATAACTTTAAAAAAGCATGATGGAAGGTTTAATTCCGAGCAAGAATTCGGGAAATAGCAACTACGACTTCCATAAAAAAACAGGAAAACTTTAAAACCACAAGCAAATTCGGTGAAGCACCGGTCAATATAGCGAAGGGCACAGTCTATACACGGAACACTTCAAACCAGCTGAAGCGGCCGAGAATGAAAGGGAGTTGGCCCAGATGTTCAACAAAAAGGAGTTGGAGGAGTTTATGAAGACCTTCCAGCTCAAGTTATAATAATATGACGAAAAGAGCCGAAAATGATTACTGTTGCATAGGAAAATGCCTTAAACAGCAGGATCCATAGTACTTCAAGCAGCCGTAACAGCAAAAGCCTACGCAAATACAACAAGAAGCAATCCAAGAAGCGCCAACAGCCACGTCAACAGCGAAAAATATGACAGCTGCCTCTTAAAGTGTCTGGAATGGACACAGAATTCATAATTTAACATTAAAAGTTGATGGTTTTAAGCATGTTAAAGACTAGTATGGGGCCGATTCTTATTCTTTTACTCCCATTATTACCAGGCAGAAAGTCTAAAGAGTAATAAGGTTGTCTCTTTCAGGTTCTATCCTGAGACATTCGTGCATGCTGCAGGAAACTCTATTGTGACGCAGCATATAAATAACACATACGCCCTGATGCACGCGTCCGTATAGTTTTACGGACATAGTTAAGTTTAATATAAGTCGACTTAAGTCTTAGGTTAGTTTGAAGTGTATAAGGTTATAAGTTTTAGTTTAGTTTTAGATAGTTTTAGGATGTAGTTCTTTTAAGTAGGTTAAGAAATAAGGATAATTTTGAAATTCAAGTTTTTATAAAAAATTTTCTTGAAGGATTTAAGAAAAATGTGTAGTTAGTTTTTAAGCTAAGAATTAAAAATATAAGAGGCCGAAAGGCAAAAAGAAAAATATACTAGATAAGCTTAGAGTACTCGTGAAGAGTCAGTAGGTTAGAATTAAGATCAGTAGATTGTATTTGTAAGCTAGTTTTAAGTACTTTTGTCTAGCATGTAAGTAATTTTAGAATGAATTAATAAAAATGCGCTTAAAATCAAAAAAATCTATTGTGACGCATGGATGCGGTATTGCGCGGGACAGCATTTGTCGATGTCCTCTAAGCGACGGAAACATCGAGTATAAATCTCCTTTAAAGTACGTCCATCCACGACAGTGGATATTCCTTCAGTTATAGTGCTGAAAAAGACATGAAGTGCAGATTTAAATAGACCTTTCACGAATGGACCGAGTCCTTTCGCCAGCGGGTACTGGGTCACAGCGATTTGAATTCTATTTGTCTTGAAATAACGATCAACAACGCAATCATACTGCTATCAGTTGTCATCGATCGGGATAGGGTCGTGCTAGAAAATGAGTTCTTTATTGTTGAGGAAGCCCAAGAGAAAATAGAAGCTTTGGTACCGGTATTTCAGGAAGTGTACAAGGTCAACGAAATTCGTAGGCTGCATCATGACTTGGAGTACAGGGCATTGTTCAACATTTCTACCTTTAAAATGAAATACAACGATGACGTACTGAGAATTATGGTTTTACCGAATTCCGGGTGATCTCCGGTTCAGCACTTTTAGTTTAAGTATTTAAAAAAAAAGTTTATTTATTGCCCCTAATTTTATTTTTATATGTACCACTTTATTTAGAGATAAATGAAAGATATTTTACCTAATGAGTAGTATGTGTTACCAAAAATAATATATTTAAATGAGTACTACCCAAATTTAGTAACGCTCCCTACCTTAAGAATATCAACTTATTTTTTTTTTCGTAAGTTCTGTGTTGTAGTACAGTGGCAAGTAATGGGGACACATAATTACATGTCGTAATAATGCTACAATATGCGTTTTCCAAAATAACCGCAGGGTAATCCATATTAAAATAACAAATAAAACATTTTGAAATTAAATTCAAAATAATTACAGCTGTGGAAATGTATGCAAATATGTGTATGTTATATGTATGCGTTGTTGTTTTGAGTAAATGAGCCGCTCTATGAATGGAGACTGATAGTAACAAAAATTACCGTGCCCGCTATCTATTTGCATAGCCCGTCTGCTGAAATGGCATGAATTTAATTAAAAATAAATGGTTTTCCCTCAAAAATAAATACAATTTATCCTCGTTTGAACATGAGCTTTTTTATATGATTGCTTCAAATATTAAAGCACATGACGTTTGATGTAATTAAAAATGGAGAGGGTGATTCTTCTGCTTTAACTATTGTGACCACAAGGAACATTGTTAAAGCTGAACCCACATTTTTGTGTGAATTTGTTGCATACCGCGTGATTTTAATGCAAAATTCTGTTTTAAGCATTGTCTTAAATCATCATCAATGCATACGGTGCAGGAAACTTTTGTGCACTGAGGCCAAAAGAGTGGACACTTGTGACACTGTAACTTAGAGGGATGGTTTTGGGTTTCTTTGCACACCGTTTTCACAGTGTTACTCACTCTTTTGTCCAAATTTACGAAAAGGGATTTGGGGACGTGGGGATTGTAGAATTCTTTTGATGTTAGCTCCTCTAAAGATATCATCAATGTATCAATGTGAAAGCGAAAATTCAAATCTGTCACAAATTACGGCAAGATCCTCGAGTGAAGAGACGGACGGAACCGTTTTACGGTCGATTTTTAGATTCTCAACTTTGTTGCAGAACATTTGTATGAAAAAGTGATGGCTTGACATTAATAAACATTAATTTTTGTAACACCAAAACAGATAATATATACATGTTTGCATTTGTATAATGTTTCTCCAATAGAGATGACCACATAGGAGAAAAATGAGAGAAATTTGAGTAGTCAGAGTTAGTTAGTTTTCCTAAAGTTGAACCTGTTTAACATTTCAGAAGTGGGAGCTAAGTTTAAACGTCATAACGAACTGTCAGCGAAAGAGGTGGGTGATAGCGATCAAAAATGGAGGGTGACATGGAAGGTAACACATTTCGACACAGCACAATTATCCGTGCTTATGAGAATACAAAATCATATTGTCTGTTTAAATTGTTTTTTACTCCGCTTAATTTTAAGGGAGCGCAATCAGAAAAACATTCAGTGTAAAGGACTTCCTTATCTGAGTAAGAACTAATAGCAATGTCGCGTCGTCATCTGATATAGTCCATGAAAGATGGGTTTGGCAGAAATCTCCTAGAATAATCATAACATCGTGTTCGTTAAAGTGACACACGTTCATAGAAGATAATAATAATAATTAAGTGGCATTGCAGCCCACAAGGGAACAGAGCCTAGCTTCTAAAACAACTACCCGTGTTGTGCTTGCTACTGTTCTCTCACGAGTAGTGACGTAGTGGGTACTTACAGGTCTTTGCCAACTCCGAACGGCGAAATTCGAAAAACTTTTTAAAGACAATTAGTACTCTTTGCGTATTGTCAGCAACTAGAAAGAGGTGGTGTTGTGAAAGAGGTGGTAACGAGGTGTTTCGTCCGGGAATCAAACCTGGGATTTGGAGTGTGAATTAACGCACTTACCCACTTCGCGACGACGACCACATAAAATATATCAGACATTAACATAATGGCAGATGTCATGGTAAATTGTGTAGCAGTTATACTTAGTATTTTGTAAAAATTTTCCAAGTGTTTCATAATGTGAAACAAAAAACATACAGCCATAAAATACAAATAAAGTGTAACGTATTTATGCCACAAATGTTTGGATGTAATTTAGCAGTTGGTGCTCTTCGGGTTATTTATTGTTCTTAAAACGGTAATTTTGCTTATAAATATATCCATTAAGCCAGAAACAGATTTCATGAAAAAATTTCCCAATCAATTCTTGCACAAGTCGAATTTTGCACGATTTTAGGCAGAATTCCTCACGTAATATACCCCTAGTTGTTGGATATCCCAAGCAATATACGTACGCATTCCTCAGAATGTTGATTACAAAATAATGTTCGAAACACTTATATAAAAACATGTGGAATATATCCAGTCTCGCACCTACAAAAAATCCTACCTGTGGCCAAGCAGGGTCTCAATACCCGCTTAACTCTTTACATCTACCCAATTAATCTTCTTCTTCTTCTTCTTGTGGCGCTACAGTCCGGGGTGGACCAGGTCCTCAACCAATATGCCTCTCCAGCCAGCACGATCTTTCGCTAGGTGAAACCAGCTGCGCACTCCAAATTGGTTGAGGTCCTTCTCCACTTGTGTGCGCCATCTTAGCCTCGGCCGTTCTCAAAGACTTTTTGGGCCGGAGCAGTGGTGTCCATACGCTCTACATGACATAGCCATCTAAAGCGTTGTATCCGAAAACGCTTGACCAGGCGCATGTTGCTGCCCAGTTCAAAGAATTTGTCGTTATTATTGCTTATGTGATTCGCATAGAATATAATTTTAAACAAATTTCGAACTGCTTTTATTTTAGTCGGAAAAAATTCTACCAAAGGAAAGTGATGGGGGGGGGCTGCCCAATTTTTATTTGAATCTTATAAATATGATTTTTTGTATTTGAGCCTGTTAACAACAGTTCTACACTTCATGATAACTCTTGTTATTACCATACATTTGTATTATCAAATTTTCTGTACTATTAGGTGAAAATAGCATATATTTATATAACATATAAAGGGTGTCCCAACAAGAACGCAAGATTTAAATTTTGCGCCATTCGAATTGTCATTGTTTGACATTTGAACAATTATTATTATGTTAGTAGAAGGTATAAGGTTAATAAAAATGGAGCGCTACACGAATGAACAACGCATTTTCATTATGAAATTGTTTTACCAAAATGGTGAAAGTTTTGCGCCTTCAGTTCGCAAATTGCGATCAATTTGGGGTTACAATAATGCTCCAAAAGAGTCAACTGTAAAGCGTTTAACGGGAAAATTTGCTGAAACTGGGTCTGTAACTGATTTAAAGAAAACAACGCGCCTTCGACCAGGTCGATCGACCGAAAATGTCGTAGCAGTACGTGATGATGTCGCTCAAACTCCATCCACCTCAATTCGACACCGAGCTTCCAAATCCACTATGCATCGAATTTTGACGAAAGATTTGCATCTTCATGCATATAAAGTTCAATTGACTCAGGAACTGAAGCCAGCTGACCATGCACAGCGAAGGGAGTTCGTTAATTGGGTATTGGAGAGACAACATGAAAATGCTGATTTTGCCTATAAAAAATGGTGACGAGGCCCATTTCTATCTTGATGGCTTCGTCAATAGGCAGAATTGTCGCATTTGGGAAGAGGAAAATCCTCGAGTGATTCTCGAGAATTAAATGCATCCTTAACGTGTCACTGTGTGGTGTGTATTTTGGGCTGGAGGAATCATTGGGCCTTTTTTTATGAAAATGAGTCAGGTCAAGCGCAAACAGTCAATGATGTTCGGTATCGTGAAATGATAACCAATTTTTTCGTGCCTAGAATTGAAGAAATGAATGTGGAGTGGATGTGGTTTCAACAAGATGGCGCCACATCTCATAAACGCAGATAAACAATTCTATCTCTGCATCAGTCATTTCCATGTAGTGTTATTTCTCGTCTTGGAGACCAGAATTGGCCGCCTAGATCGTGCGATTTAATACCATTGGACTTTTTTCTTTGGGGTTTTTTTTTGAAGTCGATGGTTTATGCGAATAAGCCGACGACGACTTAAGCCTTAAAAGAGGAAATTGGACGCTGCATTAATGAAATACCGCAGCATTTATGCAAAACGGTCATTGAAAATTTCATTAAAACATCGCGTATGTGCCAGCAAAGCCGCGGCGGCCATCTGGCCGATGTGTAATTGCACACATGACCTCATCCTGTCTACTTTACGATAAAAAAAGGAATTCACGGTTTTTTTAAATATCTGCGTTTTATTTAAAATTTAAATCTTGCGTTAAAGGAAGCAATTAACACTGACATAGCATAAAATGTGTATGAACATACATATGCATATGTTGGGGGGGCAGGGTTTGTGGTCACAGGGCAAAGTTGCTGATCGCTCTCAACATGGTGGGATGCGAACAACGATCCCTGTCGATGCGCAAACCAAGTTGACATGCAGCACATGGGATAGTTAAAAAGAAGGAGTGCGACATATATTACAGCTGTCACAAAAGGTTGCACACATTTGGATGCGGATTCGTCGTAGGAAAACGGCTAAGGTCGAAGGTCATCGACTTTAAATCGCATCCAGGGCAGATTCTACAACATCAGCCTTATATGTGCACACGCCCCTACCGACGAGGCTGAAGACTCTGTCAAAGTGGACTATTACGACCTCTTGGACGGTGCCTACGGAGCCTGTCCGGAGTACGATGTAAAAATCGTACTTGGAGACTTCAATGCCAAAATCGGTAAGGAAAACATCTTTGGCGAAGTGGTCGGAAAGCACAGCCTCCACGATACGACAACAGACAACGGCTTCCGACTCACTGACTTTGCGACAGGCCGTAATATGGTCGTTAGTAGCACAAGATTCCCTCACAAAAACATCCACACAGCAACCTGGCGATTTCCGGACGGTCGAACCACCGACCAAATCGACCATGTGCTCATTGACGGAAGACACGCGTCAAATATCCTGGATGTAAGAACATTCAGGGGGCAAACGTCGACTCTGACCATTTTCTCGTGGCAGCAAGATTCAGAGCTCGACTGTCCAATGTCAGAAAGCTGCACCAGCCAACAACGAGAAGATTTGACATTGGACGCCTGAGTGCACCTCAGGTAGGTAGCGGAAGCTACCTTAGGCTACCTACCACCCCCGACAAGAAACCCGTGGTATGATGGCGAGTGTGAGCAGAAGAAACGTGCAACAAACCAGGCATACCAAAAAGCGCTGCAACGGAAAACAAGAGCAGCGCAAGAGGAGTACCGGGCTAGAAGACGGGATGAGAAAAAGCTTCTACGCCTGAAGAAAAGGGCTCTCGCTATCTCAAGGATATAGAAGAGTCTAGGGACAAACATAAAATACGAGCCTTTATAAAAAAAGCCAAAAGCCTGACTTCAGGCTTTAGGAAAGGCACCCAGGCTCTTCGAAATTGCGAGGGTAATCTAGTTACCAACCCGCAGGGAATAGTGGATGTGTTCAAGCAGCACTTTCAACAGCTGCTTAACGGACCTGACCAGGAGAGAGTGGTAGGGAATCAGGAAATCCCAATTCCAGTCGATGAAATAGTCCTCCCACCTAGCTTTGATGAAGTCGGCACAGCTATTAAAAGGCTGAAGAACAACAAAGCCGCAGGCTCAGATGGCTTACCATCGGAGCTCTTTAAGGCTGGTGGCAATGTTCTGGTAGGGAGCATGCACCAGATCATCTGCCGAATATGGGAAGACGAAAGCATGCCCGACGACTGGAATATCAGCTCCATATGCCCCATCCAGAAAAAAGGCGATCCTACCTCGTGCAACAACTACAGAGGTATATCCCTGCTCAAGAAGAGGCGAAACGATCTGGCCTTAAGATCAACGAGGAGAAAACAAAGTATATGCTGTCGACTAAAAAACGTTCCGTCACACAACACCTAGGACATAATTTATGCATCGACAAATATAGTTTTGAGGTAGTAAAGAAGTTTGTCTACCTCGGGGCAAACGTTAACTCCACAAATGACACCACAGTGGAGATCCGACGTACATAGAACCACCCTTGGCAACCGATGCTACTTCGGTTTGTCGAAACAACTGGGGTCAAAACTCCTGACTCGAAAGACCAAAGTCTTGCTCTACAAGACCCTTATACTGCCAGTACTGCTTTATGGAGCTGAAAGGTGGACGATAAGCAAGTCTGCAGAGCAGATTATTGGTGCCTTCGAAGGAAAAATTCTACGTCGGATATATGGTCCCGTCTGCGAGGAAGGTGAATGGAGGAGAAGACATAACCCTCTACGAGCTGTACCAGGATGTGGATGTAGTACGGAAGGCAAAAATCCGTCGACTACACTGGCTCGGCCACATCGAACGCATGGACAGCAACGCTCCAGCGAAGAGGGTCTTCGAATCTGAGCCTCCTGGTTCGAGAAGAAGAGGAGGACCGAATTTCCGGTATAGAGACCAAGTCATCGCGGATGTAAGACAGCTTGGCCTTGGCGACTGGAAGCAGCGTGGCCAGGACCGTCAGCGATGGAAGGCAGCAATTGCTCAGGCTCTGACCCTTCATGGGTCGCCGGCCTGATAAGTAAGTAACATACATATGTCAGTAGAACAAGTATCGTGATTTGTCAGCTACCTAAAGTAATAACCAGGCAAGCGGAAGTCAAGTTTAAGTTTGGGTAATTGTAAGCCTGCAAGTAAACAAAAGTAGGAAACCAAGTGATAATCATTTTCATCAATTTCATACTACCACTTTCACAATATTTTCAAATTAAAGTCACAAGGAAAGTTTTTAAATATTTCACAGTTTCATCTCCTTCAGTTATTTTCTTGAAGTATTTACTTTGAATTATTTAAGTGAAACTGAAAGTGTAATAAAGGGTTGACCTTACATAATTTCATTAGAAACGCCACTTGTTCAAGGAACGAGAAACTAGAAGTTGAAATACTGCAGTGACGTTTTTATTTAGGAATTTTTGTGGTACATTTTAAATAGCATATATACGCCCAAGGTTGTTAAACATTACATTTGTTGTAGCGCAATCCCTGAAATACATGTAAAGAATTCCATTACTTCTAATTGGATCAATTTGTTCGTTTGGAACTGAACGAATTACACAAACTATTCATTTGAAGTACATATACAACTCACAGTTTTTAACGAAAATGTCTGTAAGCGGAGAATATTAAAATTACTTTTGTTGTTGAGATCGTTTTACTGTCACGGCAACTACCTATTGTTTAAAGATATAAAAAATTTACTTTTATCCATTGTTGTCATTGATGCTTATATCTGGAAACGAGTTATTAACAAATAAGGTTACATTTTAATTAAACTATTTTGGATGAATTTCAGTGATAGAGTATGCGGACTCAGATTTTCCTTATCATCTTATTTTTACTGTATCATATGGAGTCATTGATTTTACAGTTTCGAAGGTTAGGCTTAACAAAACACACACACAGCGATACATTACTTTATTAAAACTGTGCCATTAAGACAATATCACTCAAATTCCTATTTTGATTGTTCTTCATTCATTCTTGTGTGTTGTGATACACATATGAAGTGTATCTTTGTTGTAAGTGGTCAGCAATCGTATTGCCTAAGTTAAGCATAATTAGGATGAAGATGCAAATACAAATGTAAAAAAAGACGTAATGTGGTGCACGTCACGTTTAGTTCCTGCGAACACCGGGAAATGAATAAATTCAGTAACACTTTAATTTCTCTTAATTTCTTCACATTTTCTCCAATTCTATTTTAAATATCTTGATACTCAAATCAAATAGAAGGTTCGCACCTGAATGATACTAGATGAATGTTACGACAACAGCAAACGTGGAATGCAGCCTTCTCGCTGCTTCCTAATTTATTCAGGTCACTCAAGTAGTTTATTAAAAATCAAAAGTTAATTCTTGTCTCGAATTTAAAATCAGTCTCTCTGCGAAATAGGCCTCTGTATTCACTTCACTCTTCAGCCCAGTAAGTGACTGAAGATTGAAAGTAAAAAGACAAATCTGGAGAACACGCTTAATTGCAATGCTACTAAGCGTGGTTGTACCCTAATTGACCAAGCGGGGGCAGCGGGCAAAATGTGCTTTGGTAAATTCCTCTTGCGATAATAGTAAACAGGTCGTAACGGAAAGTGTGTATGCGAACAGCTACCTATGTGTAACAGATTGGCTCTTCTCCCCGCATTAATTGCTATGAGCCATAAGCTAGTACCGACGTACGACATGACGTTTGATGTGGACACAACATAGCAAATCAGCACCAGTTCTAATTGCCTACACTGATGTTGTTCTCTGTTCAATGAAAATGTCACGATGGACAAAATTAAAATTGATGAAAAGTAGAGACCAAGGTTTGGCCCGCAGAAAAATCCAATGGATTTGCTTTTAACGCATTTGAAATCAATTGTGTCGAAGAAATAAAGTTTTGATGGTCTTTTTGAGACTTAACCGAGTTTTGTTGAAACGTCTACAATCTCCGACCGAAATGTTTTATATGCCCAAGACTATAGAACTGCCTCTAAGAGATTATTAATTTTGACGCCAAGGTACAAAAATACTAGCTGAGAACTACCACCATCAATGCTGGTGACAGTGCGAATTTATAATTTTCCTAAGGACTTCTCTCTAACACAAATTCAACTCAGTAACTCCTTCGCTTTTTCGATTCTAATTTTTTTCCGTTTGTGCGTAAGATCATGTGCTTTTTGGAACTTCAATTGCAGCCCAAGCTAATTTGTCAGTATGTTATGTGCGAGCGAATCATTTCTACCGATTTGAAAATTCTTTCTTATAACCACCATGAAAAATTAATGTTTCGGTGTTTGAAGGCTCTAACGAGGACTGCTTTTGGTTTTCCGGATCCAATGTTTAACACAACTGAGACGCAAATCGTTTAAAAGGCCTGAAAATGAACGAATGATACTTAAATCAAGCTATATTATATATTCCATATCATACACTTAGAATTGCTAACAATCACAGAATATTTAATTTGTAGTATTTCCGAAAATCCTGTAAGTATTTAGAACAGGAAGACACTATATTGTTGAGCACACGGTATACCAATCATATTCATTATTTGGAATTTTCATTTTTTTTTAAATACATATGTATATATTGATATAGCATATATGTCTTATAAATGGATAGGCTTTGTAAAAAAAGCTGCTGCATATTTAGTTTACCAAATCAAGCCCATTGTGTGTGGACCACGTCCAGGTATGAAAAAACTCGTTGTTCCGCTATTACAATTTGTAACAGATGCCAAATATTAATGTTTCATTGATTTTGTTGTATCTTCTTAAGCATAAGTTGAAAATAAATTTTAGCTTTTTGTAGTGTATTCTCAGTTTTGTTTGAAGGAATGAAGCTTTTTTTTTAAATTCCGGAAAAATATTTCGTTTTTTATTTGTTTTTATTTGAATAAATGTGCAATTGAAACTGCGTTTTTGTTTCATTTTTTACAGCGTGGGGTTCAAAAGTATTTGTAATAGTGAAAATATGTTTAATTTTTTGTTTTAAATACATCGATGTAAAAAACTGAAAGTTATGGTACAATACATAGAATCTAAATGGTGAAGACGAAAATCGCCCACTATAATAGTATATTATTCCTCTGTGTATGCTGAAATTCGCTCATGTTAAGAGGCCACCTCTATATGTCCTTAAACTCTACATTTTCATGCACAAAAAAAGAAAACACAATGCCTTCGTTTCCAACTGAAGAGGAAGTTGGAAAGTTAAACAGCAGTTTAGAGACTACGCTCGGTTAATCGTAATGACATTGGTTATGTGCAGAAAAATCTAGAGGAATAAAACTGCATACAGTGTGCACCATGTCCACGATCGCGGTATCGCGGTAAAAAACATTGCTTTTTAGACTGAGAAGGAAGATAACATTTGTATATATGATACAGATGTTCTGTTCCTCATCAACATGGAGTCTGACTATTGGTGCAAAATATGTAATGTGGAAACTATTACCATAAAAAGGCGATTTTTCGTAAATAAATGTGTAACAGCCTTTCTTATGATTTTTTTTTCCCATGCCTAAGAGGAATAGTTTTACATACAGAAATTGAGAATAAAAATAGGACTGTCTTCAAATGCGTATCGAAGAGTCCTTTATATCTTAAGAAGAGATGTAAAGAAAGACAATAGTGTAAGGGTGGCTAAGACCCTCTGATATGCCAAAGTATTTAATTGTATAGAAAAAGAAACTCAGTTTCAAGTGTAATGTTATGGAAAATTTGCTTTACCATTTTATAAGTGCACATCTTTATATTAATGTATACATGTAGGTATTTTTAAATGTTTTACGTTGATAGCAAGGATGTCTTACACCCACAGTTTGTTTAGATATTATATGTATTTGTTTCAACAGTAATTATGATGGACCCTATCATTCGTTTTTTTTCTATTACTCGTTTTATATGGACGTAGTTTAGTGCATATTCACGTTGAAATGTACTGCAATAAGAAAAGAACTCAATAACCTACAATGAAACATTTAGAATGGGACTATAGCTACAACAATAAATGTCTTATACCACAGAAAAAAGAAATAGTGGTGACACGCAATGAATCTTGGAGTATATACAATACGACGGTCTTGGAGAAACCACGTAAACTTTTCATTGACTCGTGCTTCCATCATAAAAATAGACACTATCGTAGATTATATAGATTTTAACTTAATTGACTTTTACGCATCGTATGTCATAAACCACAAAGAAAAGAAAAAAAAGGAATTACTTTCTAAGTATTTTGTTTTTCGTTTGAGGCATACGTGCATAAGAATGCATTATATAAGTCTTTATTGATGTATTGAGGCGCAGTAATTTTATATTTTTCCGTTGTATTCGGGCGTTTGTACGTACATGTAGAAGATAAAACTTTTTGATTTATCTTAAAAGATATCTGCAAATGAAGAAACATACACCTTAACGTTTTATCTTCCAAAATTCGGTCGAAGACGATAAAGAAATTATATAGTACATTGAAACGTAATATGTATTACAGTGGTTGGGAGCAGGTTACTCTAGCAGCACCATAAGTTGCTTCATATCTTTCATTCTTCGCAATGTCATCAGTCGATTTAGATTCAATGCTTTCCACGATGACTGCTATTTGTGTCATTCCATATTGGTCAAAAGAAAATGGATTGGATTGTCAAGACACGAAAACGGTGTCAGCCTGCTCGAAAATTAATTAAATTTTTAATATATGCTTATATATATATCTATATATATATATACGTAAAAGTGCATTGCTGATTCAACAAACGTTGCAGCAAATAATAATAATTGGGTGGCACTACAGCCCACAAGGGACCAGGGCCTAACTTCTACCACAACTACTCGTGTTGTGCGTGCTTCTGTTCTCTCACGAGTAGAAGGGACCTACAGTTTTTGCCGACTCCGAACGGCAAGATTTGAGAAGCTTTTCATAGACAATTGATTCTCTCTGAGTGTTTCTGCGTGGCAGTCAATGCACTTACCACAACGCTACGGCGACCACGTTGCACCTAAGGTAGTTAAAATTCAACTAACGCATTCTTTTAAAAAGTACTACGGATTAAGACGTAGCCGGTGGAACTTAATAATGTATACATTTTTTGTATATATTTTTTATGGGACTATATGGAGAGAACGTTCACAAGAAGATTAAAAGAGCCGCATGTGAATGCTTCGCTTTGATATATATACATGCATATATCATATTTGTTAATGATACTGAACACACATATACATATATTACAGTTTCACAGTTCACAATTAATTGCCCCTATATAAATGAACTCCATAAAAGTAAATACTATCCAGATCCTTTGCAGCATACTAAACAAAGGCGGCTGTGCTATAAATTATGCCACGAAAGCCATTAATTATTCTGAACAGGCAACTCTATCATAAGATCTATAAGCATTTATTGGCGTTTAAAACATAAATAAGTGGTATATCCTTGCTGAAGTGCTAGCATTACAATGTAATTAATCTCCATAAACTTTGATTTCAAGACAAATAAAAACAAAATTGTTATTGTGGTTACTTTCTTGATTCAAATAACCAATCAACCAATAGATGGTGAGCTTATGGAGATTAATTATTGGCATCATAATTTGAATAATTTAGCCTTGTAAATGCATGTCTTATTCAAAAGCCATTATATATGAGTCAAACGTGAAGAAAAGTAAATATTTGTTCATTATAATTTAAATATGTGCGTGGGAAAATGGAACGTATCTTTTAAGAAAACCTGGGGGTGAAATTAAGATTTCCATCCCTAATTTGGTTTTGCCATAACTTACTTATATGTAATTACAGTAAAATCTTTTTTTGTTGTAAGGTAGGTTAGTTTCTAAGAAAACTGTCTAAAAAATACACGATTCATATGCAAATTTGGTGATCTGTTCCACAACCTTAAAAAATCGTGTAAGATGATAAGAAATTCAAATATAAGTAGTATTAAGTAATAATAAAGCAAAACAATTTATATGTTTTACATGTCCATAAGTACAAACAAAATAAAAAAATTCAAAAAATAGGAAACAAGGGAACAGCTACACATCGCTAGATGAGAACAACCGGGTATGGCTTAAAAATAGCACTGTTGTCAGAAGATATGTTTAACACAAATGTTGGCTATTGTTCTAATGAATTATCTTCATTATTACCGGCCTCAATAGGTTTTTTTTTGTTATAAAGTCAGTTACAAGAAGTTTTGTTTTGGTTTCTCCAATTGTTTAAATAATTCTTAATATGCAGTAACACAAGATTTAAGTTTACGGGAATTCTAATACACGCGAGAATTTCAAGTCCTCACATTCGTCTTCGTCGATATTGTCATCATCAAACTGATATGATACCTTGAAGACGATTTGACATTTGGATGATATCCAACACTGCAGAAAATCATGTTTATTTTTTTTTTAAATTTGTGTTAAATCAAAAATTACTTTTAAAAAAATTTTAAATTTCTTCTTTACGAACTGTGTTATTTCAAAATCGGGTAAAAAAAACCGACCGTGGCCTCTTACACTCGAGGTCGCAGATAAGACTCCCGGATGTCGACCTTTCACATTATACCGACAACGCTCAGAGAGCATTAACTGCCAGGAAGAAGCTCTTTAAACCTCGCGGCATAACACGAATGGTTGCTAAAGCAACTATACCCTGGTTTCTTATGGACTGCTGCGCCACATGTAACATGAATAAGTAATTTTGTATTATCAAGTCTTATTTAAAAAATAGACGGACAGGTTAAGAAGGTATTTTCAGAAAATATTGCTTATGTGTACACCTGTAGTAAAAATTAAAAAAGAAAATTATGTCCGGGAGCTTTTATTATAAGCCGAAACAATAGACACTGACCGCTTTTGACAGATATCACAGTTTTCAAAGACAGTTGGAAAATGGTTCGGGATAGTTTTTCTAACCAAACTTGTAGTGACTTAATATACTTGTAGTGAACAAGGGCCGTTTTTTTCTTTATTCGAACAGCATGCATGAGGTGAAGATATTTGCACTAGAAGACCGATACGATGCGCTTCAGGTGTATCAAGCTCTCACAACACAAAGTAAATCAATAACTTAGGTTAGGCAGTCAAGCCGAGTGCTCGTTGTATAAAGTGCGACGGTGATCACAACTTAGCTCAGTGTCCTCAATACCTCGAGCCGGATATTACCTCACAAACAAACTTAACGAAAACACAAACCATTCTGCAAATCATCATCGGTATAAAATGCTTTAGTAGAATTCTATTCTTCATAGACTCTTGTCGCCATGCAGTCTTCCCCACTAACTAACAATAATTCGCTTGTACTTGATGGTATGGTTAACTTTCCTTGCTAGCGTTTAGGACATTCGGAGAGAGCTCAAAATAAAACATTTGGTTGGACTATCTCAGGCAAAATTTGATCGCACTTTTAGGGATTCAGAATTTGTAGCTTCCATTCACGTCGCATCGGTTGGTGGACATGTCTTGGCAACATGGAAAGGACGTCGTAGTGATACCGTTTAGTTGCATATTATTTTCGGTACGTCTCTAATTACCGTGTCGACACATCCAATCGATCAACTCAGGCCTTAAATAACATCTACTTTTAACTTATTGAAATTTAGCCAATAAGATAATCACGTTACCGCAGACCAAAACCGTCAAAGGAATACATAGCCTTATTTGTTTGTATGTTTTTAAAGCCTATACACCTGGAAAAGTTGACCGATCTTACCAAGGAAGCATTCATCGCAGGAAGCATTCATAACATAACATATGCAGCGAAAACGAGACGAACTTTTAAGGAGCCCGACATTGCTTAACTGAAATTCACAAACTGGTATTGATTCAAACACACAAAAAAAGGCATCACCGCTGCACTTGCAAAAAATGATATAGCCTGGCATTTCATTCTTTCAGCAGCATCACACTTCGGGGGGCTATGGGAAGCTAGCATAAAATGAGTAAACCATAATTTACGCCCCGTAAACGGAAACTCAATTTTAACCATTGAAGAATATTATACAGGCCTAGCCCAGATAGAATCAGCGTTGAATTCTCGTCTTCTGTGGTCAATGTAAGATTGTGATTTAAATCCATTAACACCTGTACACTTTCTTATAGGTAAATCTTTAAAGCTGTTTTCGTATGGGTAACGTATACCGATCCTCCAATCGATCGTCTAACGCATTGGAACTACATACATCCAGAATATTATTCAAGGTTTCTGGAAGCGATGGCACAGAGAATATCTGACATCTCTTCAGAAGCATTCAAACGGGCGACAACCCACAAGGAATCTCATCCCAAGCGATTTAGTAGTCTTCAAAGAGCTTGAACGGCCACCTACTATGGTGCGGATAATTATGTGAGAATCGCAATGATGAGAACAGCATTAGAACAGCATAATTCGAGCAATACTCATTTCTTTACCATTGTCCTGAAATTTGGTTAAGCGGGCAGGATGTTTAGGATTTACCTTAATATTATTTATAAATTGTTGGTTTTTCTGTGTTTTTCTTAAATATTGCTGCTACTCACTGTTTGATCATCATTTCTCATAAACTTAACATAGAATTGCAGTATATCTGTCTCTCGATCTACCTCTATGTAATGTCAGGTACCAGATTTGCTAAGCTCTAGTTCACTTTGATTTCGATCGCCATCCACGCCACAAATAAGTACATTTATGAAAATAAATTTGTTTTTGCAAATATGAAAAACGTACTTGTTCCTATGTTTTTATAATTTTCTTTCTAGTGGACAAGATTGAATTATGTGCGAAACAATTTTGCTTGCGGAATAAAAATTAAAGTCCCTTTTTTTCTTCAGTTGGCGGTGTAGTTCGTGATCCATTGTGTGTTTGGCAAAATGATAGGAAAACACGGCTATCAAACAAGAAAATTATTCAACTCTTTCTTAATTTACGAAGGATCGAATAAGAGCATCTCTTGAATTTGATTTTATTGCTTGATGACACATCGGATGTAATAAGTGGGACAAGAGAAAATGCGAATACGAACCTAGCTGGATTACCTTTGTACATCTGAAGAGAATAAATAAATCACTCTGTCGGAAGATAATCCTGCACTGTGCATGAATAAAGACGCTTTTTTGCAAAATTGTTTCTTTTAAAATAAACATAGTTGAAAACTTTTCTGTTTTAAAAATACCGTTACAGAACTGATAAACGTCAAATTTGGAACATATCTGATTCTGAAATTGCCTATACTAAGCACAATTAATTGTTACTTGTGACAGAGATTTATATAAATTGAGAAATTCGAATTAATGAGGATAATTTTAAAAATGCGTTGATTCACATGCTGAAGGTCTCACGACACCATTTCTTTCATGCGTTTCACTCAAAGAGTAACGTTTTCTATGAAAATCTACAAACATTTCTCAGTTCAATGTCGACAAGAAAATGTAGGTCCCTTTCAAATACTTGGATACTGTACTGTAGTAAGTGTACTCAAAAATATATCTGCATAAAATACAGCTGTAAAACACCTGACCTGAAAGTCATGAAGAAGATATTGACATTTATTTCTGTACTTTCGATTTCTTTATAAACGGAAACGGACGATTATAATTTTTATTATTATAGAAAAAAAAGTTTTCAGAGAATTATTTGAATATTTTTTATATTGATAGAAGGACTTATGACAATCATATATTAAATAAAAAACCTGGTCATATGCTCGCCGATTTCGGTAGCATTTTTCTATTCCATGGTCCACATTCTCAATAAGTCTGAGATAATGTCGTAAATGTGCCGAATTGTGTCATCCTTTTGCTTTCGAACTGCCACGAATCGTCACGACGTGAGATTACACGGCCATTGTTTTTCTCGAGCAAAAAAGTCGTTTGTCCAATGTGACATTAGCCTCAGTTCTCAACTGCATCTTAGTAACAATAAACAATAACACCAGAGCTTTGTCAAAGTGATTATTTCTCAAAGTGCGTATGTACTGACGTCTTGCAAGCCCCAAGCTTATAAGCAGTAAGGATAAATAAGGATTTATAATTTATTCTTACTCTTGCGAATTATTCAACTGTAAGTTATAGCCACATGCTATTACTACCATAAAAATTATGACCATTTTTATCGCATTTAAACATGGGTTTATGTTCATGAAATCACAGTTTTATTCAGTTTTGAAGTGGCCTATATGCAATTATAGCTTAAAATTACATGGGCTTAGTTAACTGCACCTATGTATATGTGGGAAACAGTGCCGAGTCGGTTAAAGTTCGTAATACAATTACTTTATACTATAATCGAAACGCCTTCTGTCATTTTAAAAATTACAACCACCTGAACTATCTAAATCAAATGTAAGGCAAATATTTTTTTATTGATAGAATCCACGTGCTTTTTCGCAATCATAGAATGCTAACACTGTTTCGATTTTTTTTAAACATAACACATTTTAAAGACGGTCAAAATTGTGTTGTTTTGTACATCCAACTGAAAAGGCATTCTACAGAATTCGATAGCGCCATTATAGTATCACTTTGCGTGTACGATACCATGGTTGAAGTTGAAGAAAATTAACTAACTTAATGTTAGAAACACACTCTATTAAAAGAAGTTTGAAAATTAAATTCACAATTTCACTGCTAGCACTTTAGTTTTTTGCTTATTCTTCTGAAGTAGCGTTTGTGTATACATATAATTGAAAATATATGCAAGCATTTTTCAGATTACACTAATAAATTTCAAAATCTTCCCTTCATTAGTTATAATATAATGCATAAGATTGAAACTTATTCTCTTAAACTAAACATTAAAAACAATAAAACAATAAAGAGAGAAATATCCCCTGTTATGTATCCATTTCCTTAAACTATATACTGCACATTTTTTGAACGACAGTGATTGATATTGAATACATGCACATTTTATATTCTTCGTTCCGTATTTGTCTACTTTGAAAGAAAATTATTTTCACTTAATCAATGTTTGGTACTTTTCAATTCATTTCCCAAAATAACGCAATGCGGAATACATTTATAATCAACAAATTTTCTTTTATAATGTTGAAAGCGTAATTTATTATTTAGACCAATGTGCTTGTTGGAATTAACACAATTGTATATAATTAATAAGCTCAGCTACATGTGACTTTTAAATTTTTATTAAAAAATTTTGTTTTATTATTTATTGTTCTTTTTTTCAGTTTAACTACCTTTATGCTGACTACTTTGCATGTTTAAAATTAACCACAAACTACTATCATATACGTTATTGATTTTAATAGACAAAATTTGGAGTCGATTTATTTTTCAAATTTAATCAAATATTAAAAAGGTTAATAGTATTAAAATGTACTATTAAGTAATTTTTCGAAAAGAAAAAGGTACAGGGATGGATGTTTTGGCCAGATTTTTTTTTGTTTTTTTCTTTTGTGGATTGTTATAAAAGCAGGAGACAATTGGTCGAAAAATAAAAGGAGGTTGAAAAAATATGTTTTAGTTATAGCTATTTTTAAGGCCACTGAAAATTACTTATACATATTATTACTTGTATTAAATAAATAATAAATTAATGAAAATATCTTAAAATAAATTGAAACACTAGGAGAATATTGAACATACAATCAATCGTGATATCCTCATCGTTGAATTGGCATTTAAAGTATATTCATTACTTTTAATTGATTTTAACGTCTGCCTCTACTGATATTACAAACATTAAAAAAATGTTTTTGCGATATAACGAATCATTCCTCTCATCAGTACATAGCTTAGACCACGATTCACAAACACTGATATAAACTGGCACAGGAAAGAATTTTGCGCATAAAGATGTTAATGTTTAACAATTAGATTTCACACAAGGAAAAATTAGAAAGTGGTAATGGTCAAAAATTGACAATTCACACACTACCCCATTCAGTTGTCGGATTTTTGTAAACTCAAATGCATTTGAATGGTTTCAAGAATCGTTACGAGTAGAGTGAAAACTTTTCACGGTTAAAATAAAAATAAATATTTTTCGATCTTAACAATATGAAAAGAACTACTTAGAACCTTTATTATTTGCACAGCATTTAACATTTCATGGGGTACACAACTACGAATACAATATTATTCAAATGCAGAACCCATTTCATTTTTAAAAATGCATACATAAAAACAAAAAAGTAAACAATTCAAACGTTATTGCCTACTTTGAGAATAATGAAATTGCTGAATTATGTAAAAACAAATTTCACAGTAACGAAAAAAATTTAAGTACAATTTAACCCAAAATTAGTTTACTTACTTAGGCAACTCTGCACTTTATGCAATATTATATTTTATTTACATAATGACCGTCATTCGAAGGAATGCGAAGCATATGCCGAGGTGTTTACCGTTTTATAACTTTCAAAGATATGCTACGTAGAAATGTATAAGTTTATGCATTAATGTTTGCAAACGCTGAATTGCAGGCATTATCCAAGCAATTTAATCCAGTTAGAAAAAGAAAACAAGACACAATTTAAAAATAATTAAAGGATAAGGGCGAAATCCCACCAAAGAAAACATTTATAACATTTTTCACCCCAAAAGTCTACGGGTCCATTTTCGTCCAAAACACCTTTTCCTTAGACTGTACAATTACTTTTTTATTTCATTGAAAGAAAATAGTAATGCACTACTAAATTATACACAAAGTCATAGTAACAATAGTCGAACAATCCGCAATATGGAATTGCAAATAATAAACTAGCACATACATTTTTTATTTTATTTAATTTTTATTTAAATATTATCTTTAAGACCTTACTTTTATTTTTTATTTATAAATAAATAAATAATTAATTTCCCTCTTGGAAGATTTTATTCCTGCCTATTTTGAAATTGGAGCATTGCAGTTGTTAGAAGCAATTGGATATGGATTCCTTTGAGTATACGAGGCACGTATTAACTCTACAAAACCGCATATTACATCTACACATATAATTAGACACTGTCATTTATGGCAATTCTAATTAACATCTTAGCAGTTAGAAACTTACATGAACAAGAACTCCTCAGTCAAAGAAGGTGATAGGTGATTGGGAGGTTAATTTGCTAAAACACCCAAATTACACTACTCATATGTTAAAAACCGACACAAAATTAAATTGCAACTAATAGCACGTTGCAATATTCTCTACTTGACATACACTTTATAAGGTATGCATACGAATTCACCTTAACAAGAACACTTCAATATAATAATCGAACCGTTTGGCATGTCTTATGCTAAGCGCAAAATATCTAAACGAAAACTGATAGTGAGCTACCGTATGCCTTATTCAAGCGCGCAGCGATTTCACATCGCTTCCAGAGGCGAAATATACGCGGTTAAAATCAGGAAACTAAGGAGGAACGCATAAGTTATCGAGGAGAATACTGCGAAAATACTGATGATCTGATAAAATACTTTAGAACTGGTTGTCAGAAAGCTTTGAAGTGCTAAAGAATGTAAGTACTAAAGCCCCTTAAGATGTTTTGTGCGCGCTAACGCGCAGGATTTCTAAATTTGCGAGAAAATGTGTTGACGAAGAATTGTACCAGCAAAAACTTTAACCCACGTGTTGGAGTAATGTTATTGTTTTGATTTGAATTCTGTTTACACTGTGAATGTCATTGTTGTCGTGCGAGCTCGCATCTTTATTGTATTGTGAGCGCTGTGATTTTCAAATTTTCGGAATACAAATACTCCTGTTATTTAAAGAAATACCCTTTGTGAAACTGTTGCTTTTCATGCCAGTGTTGTAAAAAATAAGAATTATTTTTTTTGTATATACTAAAAGGGAAAAATGGAATCCGAATAACACAAACTAAATCCAATTCCTAAGTATGTCTTCAAAAGGATACTTATGCATAGAATGAAAAATTATTTTATTGTAAAAAATATTACTATGAACATAAACAAAAAATTAAAAAAAAAAACTTAATTATACACTCCGATGATTTTTGGTCTATAAAAAACAAATTTTTGAATTGCATATACCAGTCCTAAAAGAATATCGTAAGTCAAGTTTAATTTGAACTCTCAAAGAAAGTGATCAAGTTAACTCTCTAAACTTTGTAGTCGGTCTCGGTACGCTAGTACGCTAAATTGAAGATCCTTTTTAAAATCTTTTCTTAATCTTTTCCTTCCTAGCTAGTTGTTTTACAGACTAATCTTACTGGCTTTTTGATTAAATGCAAATGTAGAAGAGAGCATTAAGAGTGCTTATGTTACATTTTAGACACCCAAGTCGTTGTTCGGGATTAAAAGCAATATATCTACCCTTCTATAGTAGGACCAATTTTACTGAACGGGGTAATAGTATGGCGAAAAGCCCTAGACAACAAGTTTTGAATTCAGATCCTTCGCGCATTGTGACTTATTAAATATTTAAAGGCAGTCATCATCTTCAATCGTCAATTCGTTGTGTGTATCCCAATAAGGAATTACTAGACAAAATGATATGCCGAATCTGATAACGGCGTCAACATCTATGCAACAAGCCTAAGGAGGTTGGGACTGATATTTACATTGTCACCCATAACCATGGAGCATATTACAGGTTACGTCACAAATATACCAATTTTAGATAGAATTCGTCTCAACAATAATGCTAACGCTAATGCTTAGGTAAGTGAAGCAATTGCATGGCAACGTTACGCAAGGAAGTTGTCCTTGCGGAACATCTATAAAGTCTACTTTGAATTGGCTAGTTACCTTTGTGGTAAAAAGGCACATCTTAAGTCTAAAGGAACCTGACAATTGCAATTTACGGAAATTATTGTTGCTATGCTTCGATACGTATTCACACTTCTATAAGTAGAGTAAATATCTGCTTTTAGTTACATATAATAAGAGTCACGAAATACAATTCTTGTTCACGAACTAAAAGCGCACAATTAAATCCGTTGTGGACTTGGATTTGAAATAACGTTATGCTCGATGGATGTCGTTTTGCATATTTAAAAATCCACCGTTTATAAGATATTTTGGAGTTTATAATCGCTTTGGGTAGCATTTTTAAACACCGAGATATTTACAGTTATATATAATATATATTCAGCTGGACTTACTCTGGGCTGAGTCCTTTCTTTCATGAATTAATTTGCAATAAGAAGAAATCCTAAAAATTCCTTTTAAATTCTTAAAAATATTTATGAATCTTATTTGAGTTTAATGAATTTTGAATGCGGTAGAATAAATAAAATACGTTTAACTGCAAAAAGCCAAATGTGGTTTCATTAGCAGAGCTAATGATATTACAGTACCTCAAGTTGTATGCGCTATCAATGCCTTGATGTTCTATGATTCAATTTTACTACATACATATAAGCTTATAAAGGATGTCCCAACAAGAACGCAAAATTTAAATTTGGCGCCATTCGAATTGTCATTGTTTGACATTTGAACAATTATTATTGTTTGTTAGTAGAAGGTATATGGTATAATAGGCAGAATTGCCGAGAGATTTAGAGAATTAAATGCATCCTCAACTTGTCACTGTGTGGTGTGTATTTTGGGCGGGCGGAATCATTGGACCTTTTGTTCATGAAAATGAGTCAGGTCAAGCACAAACAGTCAATGATGTTCGGTATCGTGAAATGATAACCAATTTTTTGAAGGCGATGGTTTATGCGAATAAGCCGACGACGACTCAAGCCTTAAAAGAGGAAATTGGACGATGCATTAATGAAATACCGCAGCATTTATGCAAAACGGTCATTGAAAATTTCATTAAAAGATCGCGTATGTGCCAGCAAAGCTGCGGCGGCCATCTGGCTGATGTGTTATTCCACATATAACCTCATCCTGTCTACTTTACGATATAATAAAGAATTCACGATTTTTTTAAATATCTGCGTTTTATTTAAAATTTAAATCTTCCGTTCTTGTTGGGACACCCTTTATATATATTTTAGTTCAGTTCGTCACTTTAGTTTAGCTTGTCAATAGAGCGTTCATACATTCGATATTTCTTAAGTGGTTTTAACAACAAATCCGAGCTTTTAATCAACATCTGTTTTAAAATACTCATTTTCTTAGCATAATTGTCACATCCTTAATCACATTATAATTATCACTAAACTAAGTTGAATATTCTAAACATCTAAAACAGTATTCTTCTTTAACAAGGGATTTAAATTCAACCATGCCATTCGGAAACGATGACATACCCGAAATACCGTCAGCGAATGAAAATGAGCCGGCATCAACCGATGCTGCTGTGTCTAGGCTTTATTCAAGGCATTGGAAACTCTGAAGATGCGACGGTTAATAGTTATTCGAGAATTGACAGACTGAACCAATTTACCACCAAGTCAACTGGCAATTCATCAATTTGCTTTCCTGAGCTCAATATACGCTGTGAATAATGCAGTTCGATTGTTTGATGAAATTCAATTTCAAGAAATTAAAGACAACGACTTCGACGAAGTCTTTAAGCCGGATCGTTTTAGTTACGAGGAGATGTTATGTTACTGTTGCGAGACTTAAAGCTTTGAGTAATCATTTAACGCAAATATTATCAAGCCAATGAATGTAGCACAACCATCCAATACTCAACAGTATAACTCAGTTCAATTGCTTTCATTTTCAGATGACCTGACTATTTGGATGTACTAATACACGATAATCCCACCATTTCGAAACCATCTAAATGTAATTTTCTAGTATCAAAACTAAGTGACACTGCAATTTCACCAATTGAAGTGCGTACGATTAAAGATATTGACTATGATGTGGCATTAGGAGGACTTAAGGAACGTTTGGAGAATAAGACAATCATCGCTCAGGAACACCTTCAACGAATCTTCAATCGAATCACCCGAATTTTAGAAATTTAGAAGTCGTCTGCAGTTGAACTAAGAGGTATTATAGATAAAATCATTAACCATTTATCCGGATTACGAAACTTGTATTCGTATTCATCATAATTTCAAAACTTAATGCACACACGTTAAGTGGAATGAGCATTCTTGAACTACTCTACTTTTTGAAGAGTAGGGCTCAGCACTTAGAAGGTAATATGCCAAATAATTTATATAGTTCCGAAACTTCCCTATTTGTCGATACGAAAAACATTTGTAGCCCCTTCATTTATAGATGTCATAAATTCCAAAATCTGTCTATAACATACCATTTACAACAAATCAAGGCTTTAAATCTGTTCTTTAATTCCATCAAAACTACTGAGCACATTAGCACTAATTGCCCATCAAATTCTTGTTGTGAATGTGGACATAAATACCACACAAGGTTGCACACATGTAGGTAAAACTCCTTACACTCAAATAGATAGACAAATGTGCTTCAAAACGCATTTATGCATGCTACATGTGCCGAAGGCAACCTACTCGGAACAACTAGTTCTGTGTCGTGTTTTATTGGATTCTGATTCTCAAGTCCACACGATCTCTGAAAGGATGATGCAGATAAAAAAATACAAAACACAAAAAAACAGCAAAAAACAAAACTGAAAAACAACGTGTACCACGGCGTATTAGATATACATATATGTAAAGCATATAAACAACACCAGATTGATCACGTTGCGATCGACGTTAGACGCTCCTCCAATATTCTCGATGTTCGAACATTCCGAGGCGCCAACATTGACTCGGATCATCACTTTGTTGTAGCCAAGGTAAGAACCCGGATATCGAGAGAGCAACGGAGTCGATATAAGCCGGTCTTTGCCGACCGAGTTTACCTAAAACTCTCCCAAATTTCGACGCTACCTGCACTGACAATAGAATAAGAATAGAATAGTTGTCGAAAAGCCATCAAAGAAACTGTCGCTGATGTGCTGGGTCTCACGCCACCACCCAGAAGTAACCCATGGTTTGACGAGGAGTGCAGCCAGGCACATGCAGCTAAACAGGAGGCCTACCAGATAACGCTGCATCGGACAAGGAGAGAAGTTCGTGAGCTCTACGAACAGAAAAGAAGGGAAGAGAACCGGCTTCTCAGAAGGAAAAAGAGAGAGCATGAGAAGCGCGCGGTCGAAGAGATGCAGAGGTGTTTGGCAGGAATTCGAAAGTTCCCTGCAGAGACCATAACGGAAACCTAGTTGTAGAGTCGCAATCGATGCTGAGAATCTGGAAAGATCATTTCTGCAGACTTTTAAACGGCGATGACGGCCCGAATCCCGCTGTTTGGCAGAATGTTCCACTCAATTAGGACGATGATGGGCAAGAATTCCGTCCCCCCGACTTAGACGAGGTCAAGATAGCAATATCGAGACTGAAGTCAAACAAAGCTGCTGGGACGGATAGACTGTCCGCAGAATTATTTAAAGCAGCTAGAGATGACCTGGTTGGGCACATGCACCAGCTCATCAGTAAGATATGGTCGGAGCAAAGCAAAGTGGAATCTCAGCGACGTCTGTCTGGTCCACAAGAAAGGAGACCCCTTCGACTGCGCCAACTATCGAGGGATTTGTCTTCTTAATATCGCGTACAAGATCCTCTCTGCCGTATTGTGTGAACGCCTGATAGCGTTCGTCAACAACCTGATAAGCCCTTATCAGTGTGGTTTCAGGCCAGTCAACTATCGACCAAATTTTCGCACCTCGGCAGATCCTGGAAAAGACCCAAGAAGTGCAAATCGACACTCACCACCTATTTGTCGATTTCAAGGCCACATATAACAGTGTGCATAGAGATGAGCTATACAGTGCCATGTCTAGTTTTGGCATTCCTACCAAACTCGTTAGATTGCGTAGGATGACGATGGAGAACTCTCGCTACTCCGTCAAGGTCGGCAACGAACTCACTTAGACCTTCAATGTCAAAAAAGATTTTAGGAAGGGGACGCGCTATCATTTGATTTCTTTAACATCATCATTGAGAAAATCGTGCGTAACTCACAAGTCAACACCAGAGGTACGATCTTCCAAAAGTCAGCTCAATTGCTGGCTTACGCCGACGACATTGACGTGATTGGTCGAACACAGCTAGCCGTCAGTGACGCGTTTGCTGGCATTGAAGCGAAAGCGGCTTAAATGGGTCTGGTGGTTAATGAGGGCAAAATGAAGTACATGATATCATCAAGGAAGGACACACAACATCGGCGTCTCGGACAGAGCGTCACACTAGGCCGCAGAAACTTCGAGGTAGTCAAAGTCTTCTTCTTCCTCGGCTCCGCGGAAAATAGGGACAACACCAGTACCGAAATTAAACGTAGAATCACTTTTGCCAATCGTTTTTTCTTTGGGCTCAAGAGGCAATTGAGTAATAAAGTCCTTTATCGAAGGACTAAGCTTGCACCGCTCCCTTCTTAGCGACCCGCATTCTGAAGCAATTGTCAATTCGTGAGGGTTCACCATATCCTCTAGCTGCTAGACATTTTTATGTAAATTACGTTTTAAAAGGTGCAAATTCATTGACAGAAGCAAAAAAAATAAAGCGAAATTGTTAACCTGTTCAACAAGGGCAAATTTTATCTCAGAAAACGGTGTTCAAATTCAGCTGAGCTCTTAGAAGGTATTCCTCAAAATTATCGTGAGAAACTAGTAAAATTAAGAATTGGCAGCTCCATTAAAACATTAGGCATTATTTGCTTCCATTATGCCACAGCTCCGGCTGCTCTTAAACGCATAACAAAACGTGCAGTACTTTCGGACATTGCGTATTTGTTTGATCCGCTTGGCTTAATAAGTTCAGTCATCGTCTTGGCAAAAATATTTATGCAACAGCTGTGGCAATTTAAACTCACAGGGGATGAATCTCTCCCACAAAAACATCACCAGAGTTCGAGCCTCTTTCGGAATAATCTAAAGGGTGATTTTTTAAAAGCTATAGGAAAGTTATAAAAAAACACAGAAAAATTCAGAACAATGCATGAAATCTTTATTTGATTCGAGAGTACGTCCATATAATGTAATGTTTGAAGATTATTTCATGTAAATGTTGACCTTGACTGCGCCTCAAATGGTCCATTCGCTTAGTCCAATTTTGGCATACTCTTTCTAACATTTCGGCCTGTATCTCACGAATAAATGCTTCAATGTTGTCTTCGTCAATTAAAGCGGGCTTGGCTGTATAGACATGAGCCTTAACACACACTCACAAAAATTAGCCTAAAGAGTAAATCGCATGATTTAGGCGTCCAATTGACCGGTCCCATACGTGAAATAAAATATTCACCGAACTCGCCTCTCAATAAGTCCATTGTTGATCCTGCTGTGTGGCATGTGGCACCGTTTTGTTAAAACCACATGTCATGAAAGTCAAGCTCTTGCATGATACCGTGGATATCATCTCACGGTACCTCACCATTCACAGTTACGTTACGATTCGCATCATCTTTGAAGAAGTACAGACCAATGGTACCACCAGCCCATAAACCGTACCCATTGAGCGTAAAATGGAAGAAGCGTCCGATGAACTTTCTTAACAGAGCATGCATTTTGATAATAAAATTCAATAATTTGCAAGCATTGTTCGTTTGAAAGACGATTCATGGTGAAATTATAGACCAAACTGAAGATGTTTGACAGTAAAACAAAACATGGAACATGCGTCAGCTGTTTAAACCAGTATTGCCATGCTGATTAAAATTGCACATGAATCACCCTTTAACATCCTAACCTTTAACTCTCCGTGGATGCATTGACAACTCGGTTTTTCTGGGAATTTCGTTTTTTAACGTTGTTGCCGAGACGATATTCGTAGTACTTGGAAAAGGCATTCGACACCGTCTGATTAGAAGGCTTCTTTCTTAAGTTAAGTTGAGTAAATAACAGCTTTACACGATCATGATAACAAATAGAAGATTTGTTCTTAAAAGTAGCAACAAGGTTTCTACTCATGTTTTCAAAATAAATAATGGGCTCCAACAGGGTGCAGTGAACTCACCAATCCAAACTGATTGGCGATTGACGTCATTGGAGATTGACGTCATTAACACACTATTGCAACGTGATTTTGAAAAAATCCAGCAATTTTGTGACGACTGGAAGTTAAAAATTAACTACCAGAAATGTGAAACCATCCTTTTCCTTACTCCGTTATGCAGAGCTTCAAGGAACACGAATAAAAACTGGAGTAAGTTCGGCCTTTTAGAGTGTAGTGCGTTATCTTGACATTATGTTGGACCAGCATCTGTATGATAATATCCATTCAGCTACAGCTCTAAAGCCTGCTACACGGCCCTAGTCTGGCCAGTCATGATGTATGGCTGTCCAATGTGGTTCAATGTGAGTCCTTCCCAGATGGAAAAGATAAGGATATTCGAGAAGCAATGCCTTCGTGCTTGCCTCAAAAAACCGGATTGGATTCATCCAAGATGAGAAGGTATGCCCACTTCTTTTCCACGTGGTAAAGAGGACGGTGGACAAAAGAATGCTGTACGAGCGTAATGTAGCAAACGTAAATCCGGCTGATCTCCGGTTCAGCACTTCCATTCCTGTTCGCGATAAAATGGAGAGTGATTTTTCGCCCAACATAGTTGTTCAAAATAATTGCTCTAAGATACAAACTGTCAAGCAATAACCAAGCGGTCGCGGTGGGTGCTCCTTGTTAGCCAAAACTTATTTTCAAAAAACGCACTGTTTGAGTTATTTGGCACTCAGTTCATCTGTGCTAACACTTTCGATAACTTTTTTAAAAAATTTTGTTTTTCAAATAGGCCCTGATAACCTACCAGTGCCAGGTCCAATCCCTTTCTAGCTTATTCATCGGCTCATTCCTGATCAGGTTACCTTCACGTTCAGAAACTAAGCAACAGGTATGATTGCATTTCTACTATCTATTCTATTATATATCTATTTAAGGGACAGGAGAAAAAAAACTAAGGCTCTTCCTTTTTTTATGCATACTCGTCATCCTCCCGAACAACTTAATCTAAATAGAAACCTAGAAAATGCGCTATTTACGCACACAGAAAACGATTTCATAATATTTATTCTTGTTCTTCTTCTTGTTGCTCTATGCTTGGCTTTGAGATTACGTTAAAGTTTAAAGTTTTAAGAGCATAATATTTCGGGATAAGAAAAGAATACAAAGTCAAAAATGTTATCCAGTAGTAACTGGCACAAATGAAATCAGACTTGTGATTGAATTGATCAGGTTGAACTGTTCCGCTTGTTAAGCTAAAATTACCTGACAACGAACTGTAACTTTCTGTGCACACAGACGAGATACTTATTCATCTGTATTAAGATGTTAACATAGTGTGACTTTTTAGCACTGTGACTAAGGAAAACAAAAGAGCAAAGAAAACTTTCTGATGATAGTAGATAAAGCATACACTAATTGAACAGAGGTGTTCTGATCCCTGACTGCCATGGCCAGGTTTCCAATGATTTTGCATACCGTTACGGTCAAGATTGTGCGTACCTGGAGAATCGGAAAACCTGAACAATGGTAAACTAAAGGAAGACAGAGTTTCTGAGTCATTAAAGGAAGTACAAGTTAGTCCAGGAATTCATGAAAGCTAACAACACAACAATTTCAAAGCAAGATTTGTTCTCCACCAGCACTGAAATTTATCGAAACTTAAACTGAAAATAAATTACAATAGTTTACATTGAAAGAACTACCGTTCCGTCTTACAGAAAGGAGTTCACATATCAAAGTTCTAAAAATTATTCCCTCACTCAACATCATAAAAAACACAGAAAACTGAACAAGGTGAAGCAAACAAAACTTCCCGTCTTCATATTCATTTTTTTAAGGATGAAAATATAAGCAACACTTCCACAACGAAGATCGTACTAAATACTGTTGTCGACATCGGGCCTTTGCAAGTGAATTAATATAATACTACCGTACAAAAATCTTTTGCCCAAAGAAATGTGGCGAATAAGGAGACACGCGGCCATTAAGTCTCTCAATTTTTTGGATAAATCGCATCCCTAGTGGCGTTTTTTTTACTCTACTTTTTACTCTACTAAACCGTAGAAGACCCGCGAGTGACGGCCGGCAAATGATAGGGCAGCCTTCCCTACCTTGTATCACTCCTTTGCGACCAAAAAGAGGAAAGCTCCAGGCGGAATGAAGCCGTTAAGACGTACCCGTTCATGGATTCACATTTCATTTGGGTAGTAAGCCCCAAAGATCAGACTGTTGGTTAAAGCTATGCATCGCACAGTGTAACTCCGTATCAACTTAATAAAAAAATTATCTATCCTTATAAGGTTTTCCTCGTTTTACGGAACCTCTTTGGGGTAAAATTTCTTGTACTGGGATTTAGGTCTGAAGGCAACGCCTCTCAAGCACCCTCATCTTTCACATCTGGGAAGGACTCACGTTAAACCACACAGGACAACCATACACCATAATTGACCGGATGTGGACCATGTACCAGATGACCTTCACTGTGGTATCAAGTTGACTGCTGTAAAACAGCCCTCTTACTATAGCGAAGGCATTCTTAGCCCTGGTTAGAGCTGTGTATGGGGATACCACCATATAGATAAGGGTCCAACCAAATGCTTAGATATCTAACTACACATTTTACACAGCTAATGACCGTCCTGTGGATCAACTATGCCGAATTTGCGGCAGTTCATTTCCTTGTCCCTTGAGGCTCTGGGCAGCGGAGATTAGTTTCACATTTCTGGTTGTTAATTTTCAACTTCCAGTCGTCGCAAAAACATTGAATTGTATCAACCTACCTGTGTTCATGTCATACATCATATATAGCAATGTTTTATTAATGCCGAGCTTGACCAGCTTAAGGAAGAGACCTTCCAAACGGTGTTGAACACCTTTTCCTTGTCAATCAGACAGGCGACTGTGCACTGTTTCTTGTTTCTATTCCATTATATGTCGGAAACCAATTTAGACGCAGCTTGAATAGGGTCGTATCCCGCCCAGAAGCCAAATTGATTTTCCGGTTCTATTTATTTTTTCTGAACCCATTCTCAAATACCTTGCTTATGCACGGAAGAAGACTCATAGACCGGAGTTTTGCCGGGGTGGAAGTGTCTGTGTCCCGATTCGGAATCGGCTGTACCACAGCTGTTTGCCAATGCTTCGGATTATATGCATTACTAAACGCGTTGTTAAACAGGGTTGCGTATACATACACCGCCTCAGAGGGTAGATGGCACAGAAAAATATTTAGTATCCCATCGATTCACTCTGACCTCTTATTCTTCAGTAAGTTAAGGAAGGAGTTCATCTTTCGAAATAAGGATGGAATTGTTTCCGTCATGGGTGACAGCGTTATTTGCCAGTCACTGAATCTGGTAAAACCAGATTTCGTTGTAAAGGTAGAAGTGGTGCAGCAAGGCTCTATTTTTCTGACCATGGTTAGGACTACGAGTCTCGTTAACCGTGTACACTATCTGGAAAACATCACCAATTGCCTTTACCTTCTGGGGATCTTCTACTACGAAGGCGTACGACTGACGTAAGTAGGTTCGCGTTGTCTGTTGTTCAGTCAAGTTGAACGCACTGAATGTTAGCCTGAATCTTTATGCCTCAATGCAAGCTTACAGCTAGACTGTAATTTTGGCGAGTTAACTATTAGTACTTTGTTCTGTGACTTCAGAGACTGAATCTCTGCACTCTGCGGTTATGTAAGCCAACCAATGATATGCTGTGGTCTAATTGATGGCAATACCTTAACTGCAGTGACCGATAGTGTGTAAAATACAGCAGTATTTAATTTATCAAATGCGTAAGCTTAACACGGTTGTAAGGGTATCACTTCGTCAGCACAGGCACTAGCAGCAATACAGTCCCGCACCACAGTATTACCTCTGGATAATCCACAGCAGAACCATCAGGAAAAAATACTAGTGAGGAGCCGAAGCAGCAACAGCATTAGACATTAACATTTTGTAAATTGAAAACTATTCATTTAAAAAAAATAAAATTGTTCAACACTTTTATATATTACGCGTATATTGCTATCGTATTCACCATCAACTCCCTAAGTTCTCAAAATAAATTATTTTGAGATTTGCGATTCATTAAAAAGTATGTAACAACTAGAATTGTAACCACAGCACATTAAGACATTAAGTCAACGTCGAAAAACGTCGAAGAAAAAACTCTTTTTTCGGAAAAAAATTGTGGCGGCAATAAATCTAAGCGCCCATTCAAGAATGTTTACATACAACTTTGATACGTCAGCAGTTTGACGGCACCCCCTCAAGAAGATGGACCATTATGAGGCTGAAAAATATGTTTGACGAATCTGGAAGCACAACACAAAAAGCATACCAGTAAAACTCTTTTGTTCCGGTTCCACACAGAATCGCAAGCATCGTCGTTCGAATTCGCTCTCGGCGCAGATTGGAGTTAGCAAAAGGTCATATCAACGAATAATTTAGAATAACTCAAACTAGTCAGAACTTATATCAAGTTATTCCCTCACGATTCACCTATTCATTAGGAATTTATGTTGTAGCTGAGCTCAAACGAAAATTCGAAAATTTGACTATACCAGACAATTCCAAGGAATTTAACTGAATTGAAGCAGTTCGTTGAAACAACAATCGATGCGATCCCGACTTATACTTTTTTGGGCGCAATAAATAATTTGTAAATCAGCTGTAACATATATACATACATGAACATAAATGAACAATAAAAAAATACATACGGAAACAAAATATATATGAACGTGGATGATCATGGATGTCACATATGTTCTATCGTCTTCAAAACAATTTGATATATAATATAACATTTAATATTTGTACAACAAGAAAAATAATTGAAATGCATTTATTAAAAAAACGTTTTTGTTTTTATTTCTTTAGAACAATAATGTGTTTGGGATGAGGACTCGACTTAATAGTTTAGCTTAAGTTCAGTTTTTAAAAAGACACTGAATTATTCACACTCTTTGAAACTAATGATGGAATGACGACTTACCTCAATAAAATAAAAGGCATACTGAAATACAAAATTTCATAAGTTGAAGTGAGTAAGTTTTTCTACTTTCCCGCTCAAGGTCTCACGTTCGTTTCCGGGACTATCTTTCTTCGATTTCTTCCTACTCCTTTTAAATTTCGATTGTCTTCCGTTTTTCCCCCTTTCCACTTGCCCATTTAGTTGTGTGGGGATCTGAATATGTCTAACATTATTTTTCTGCAAAAGTCGTTTGATTCATGGCCATGGTCAGACACCAGATTCTTTTGATGGTAGTGGGAACAAATGCCAGTTTTGAGTAACTTAATTATTCATCACTACCTGTCATTCTCGTGGCACACAAACCTACAATTTTTGTAAATACAAACATCACGAAAAATACATACTTTTTCTTTGCATGTTTTAATATTACTAGACCAAAATGATCAATATATATTTCGAATGGCACGTTAGTTTTTGGTATGGTGTGAAGTAATCCTTATGTTCATCAAATTTTGGTAAGAACGAGATGCACTTATGACATTTTTATTTATACCTTATTTTCTGTTTAAACCAATACACTTTAATTACGCTATCTGCCACTTCATCACAATCCTAATTACCCATTTCGTCATGGTACATTTTACTAAGTTAAGAGTTTCACCTAGTTTTTAAGCAAGTTTTACAATTATCTATTATTTTATTCTTAAATTCAAATTATTAAATTGGGAACACGTCCCATGTTCGATTACAGAACGGAACACCGCATTTTTCACGGAACCACCTATTGAAAATCAAATCTCACGATCAATAACGCAATATGTACATCGATTGTCCTCTAGAAGTTACCCCTAAAGAAATCATAAACACAGCCCAAGAAAGTCATCTAGAAGCGGTTGACCACTTGGGAATGGAATCGGTATCAATATTTGAAGTCTTGTTTTATAACGCATCCTATACGCAATCGAACGTGCAGGTAAAATCGTTTATGTAAAAGTGTTTAATCAAATAATCAGTAGCCCGAAAATACTTCGACATATTATCAAGCCCCATTTGTTTAAAAACTGTAGTAGCTAAAGATAAAGCTTAAGCGGTTCCGTATGTTACTCTCAAAAAGGCGTAATCTTGAGGTTACGTATTTCCTTCAGACGATTCTTTGAAAATTAATATCACCTGATTGAGGTGGATTTGACGATACATCTTTGCTATATCGACTTTTATAGCAAAACACATTTCGGAAAATATAATAAATATCCTACAGAAAAAGTAATTATCAATATCAGAACCTACAAATGATTGTTTTTCGAAACTATCAGAAGTCACGGTTATCATACAATCCAGTGCGTCGTATTCGTTCAAAAACGGATGATAATTACATTATAAGTTTGGATCTTTGCTGATACGTCTTTCCAATCTTTTATCATTTTTATTGCAGCCTCACGTGTGTCGCCAAATGTGATTTTCGACACAAATGAGTCTACAATGGTGAAATGTTAAAAGGTAATTGTCTTACCAATTTCTTCGTTTTCCTACGTGTTCCCATTAATGTCATATTTAAAAGATTGCTTTAACAATCCAACGAGGTCCATTGCTGCATGTATCAAAGGATCTGGATTCAGTTTTGCGTGAAAAATGGTTTTAAGTGCTTAAAAACACTTGAAATGTTGACAGTGGCATACGGTGAGCGTGCTTTGAGTCAAAAAATGTTTACAATTAGTTCAAGCTTTTAAAAGAAGCTCGAGAAGGTGCAAGACGACGCTCGTCCTTAACGCCCTAGTACATCAACAACCTATAAAAATGTTGAGAAAGTGAATAAAATTGTTGTGCTATCATTTTTTTGGAAATTTTGGACGTCAAGAGCGCGGCAGCGAGGTTCGTTCAAAAAATTGCTAAATTTGCTTTTGCTTGATTCGGCCCTTGCGACATTTTTCTGTTCCCAAGATTGAAGAGAACTATGAAATGCGCATTGATTTCAAGGCTATATAAAAAACTGAATATCAAAACTGCTTCGAGGATTGGAAAAAACTCTGGCACACGTTTTATTATATTTGAGGGGGATTACTTTGTGGGAAACACAATTAAAATTGATAAATAAATAAATATATTTTTGAGAAAATGAAAATTCACCTTATTTTCTTAAACGGATCTAAACTACCTATATTTAGAGGTAATTTTACATGGAAGGGTAAAATTCTTTATAAATACATTTAGCTAAAATTGTAGCAGTTAGCAATGAAATGAAGAATTCGCGATGGAATTGCGTCAAGGAGATGAATTTTCCTATGAAATTGAAAATTTTGCATCTAAATGGTAATTAAAATGATTTAAATGTAAACTAAAGAAAGCTTATTTTTTAATGAAATAATTCCTCCATTTTACCGGGAGATTTCGAAACTGTCTACATTGATAACGACAATGAATTTGATTGCGTTTTGGACACATACTTGTATTACAAACACGTAGCTCTGCAATCTACTTAGAATTGTAGAGTAGTGTAGAATGATTGTAGTTACTTCGAAATTGTTGTTACCTAATGGTAAGTGCTTGATAGTTGAAGCAGCGTCGCTTTTTAACCGAGCATATACTCCAGTTTTTCGATTCCCGTTAAATAACTTTTGGATCGCACTAAGACGGTAAATAAATACCAAAACCTAACCTATTCATCGAATTTTCCCGAAGTTTCTAGAATTTTGATTTCATCGTAATTTGGAAAAATGTCTGGTTTAGTCATGTTGTCACCATGGACTGAATTCGAATTTTCAGTTTTAAAGCTTTATTAATACCTTCTTTTATTTTGCTTAATGTTTGTATTTTTTCGTACAATTTTGCATGCAGTTCATAGAATTTCTCTTCAAAATTAGCTCTTTGCCTTATTTTCTTTACCTTGGGCTCTTCAGTTTCGCTTATTTTTTCAAATCCGCACCTTTCCGGTGTCATTTGCAATTTCTTCGCCAATGACCAGTGCGAAAACTCTTATAAATTAAATTTTACCCTTCCACCCAATCAGCCCCAAAACGTATCAGAACCTACATATATATGTATATACAGTCAGTCAAAGAAAATAGTGAATAGTATAAACGTAAAACCGTTTGTTGCAACCGTGAAGTATGTTTACGAGGCAAACAATGTGCAACAAGCGAACAACTAGAAGTTGAAGACGAAAATGCAGAAATGGAATCAATGGCAGTCGTGGACCTGGAAGTCCGAAATCTATTCGAAGAGGAAATGGGGAAATACCACGCAAGCTTTTTATTACCATTGTGGTATCCAAGATGATATGGCGGGAACATACACTGAGGAATGGAAAACTGCAATGAAATTTGAAGCATTGCAAAAGTCTAATGAATGGAATTTAGTTAAACGACCAACCCCTAAACGTGTTATCGGGTGTCGCTGGGAGTTGTAAACGAAATAGATAGAAAAGCGGAAAGCACGATTAGTTGCTAAAGGCTGCCCACAGCAATCCGGAATCGTCTTTCAGATAGTGTTCTATTCATATACCTACGTGTATAACATATACATGAAACAAGCTGACGAATTCGGGCAAGCCAAAAAGGATAAATTAGTGTTTAAATAAAAAAAGCCATTTCAGCTTAAAGTCCAAAAGGTAATGGCTCCTCAAGCTAAAGCAAGAGTTGATAGAAGCTAGTCTCGATAGTCGATAAATACCGGAGAGTGTACATATAATATATGTATATAAGAATGATGATGTATTCATGGTAGTTGTAATATGTTGACGACATAACAACACAAACAACAGAAATGCATTTTCGATATTGAAGCGGAATCTATTCCAGAAATTTAAAAGGAAGGGTTTGCGCATTGATTTCAATCAAAATCTGTCCAAAGCGATTGTCATCAAGCCCTTAATGACATTTCATCGGGCCTTTAACTGTTGAATGTGTAAATGTTTATCTTTATAACGAAAGAAACATCTATTTTGAAAATGTCAAAGGATTTACACATGCTCTCATCGGGCCTTTTTTCATTGGATGGAGTAAAAGCTTATGTGGAGCAGGTACCCATTCTATTTCCAATTTAAATAACTTCATACAATATTTATTATGTATTGTTATGTAATAAAATATTCGGAATTTGTTGCTCTCTGTTCAAGACAAATTGTGAGGGATTGTATCTAGTTATGTACCAGTTATTAATTTGATATTTGTATTCAGCAGAATTGTTTTTTTTACTAATTATCAAGAGTGCAAGGTAATTTATTTTATAGTTCGAGAATTTCCTTTAAGCCTTGCAGGAACAATTGTTTGTTTCAACTACTTTTGATTTTCAATATGGAATAAGTGATTATCAGCTGCCCGTTCAAAAAGCCGGATAAGGATTTAATGGTGGCTCGTAAACAAGTGCAAGCGGTGGATGGCACAGTTTTGCGAGAAGGATGATTGTGTTTTTCGTAATCTACGCAAAAGCCGCGTACTAGTAGCAAAACTTCGTTGTCGGCAATCGCTGCCATGATGTTGAAGATGCCGATGATATTGAAGACGCAATTATTGAAATAGCTGCAGTAGCTCCCGAATTGCGGACGAAGCTTATGGAAACAAAGTTAAAATTGTCTAAACTGTATGATTAAAAAAAAAAAACAGACAGAGCTGGAGATAATCACCCCTATTCCGGGAGTCATCTCATTTTAGTGACTATTGTCATTTTGAAAGTCATCTCATTTTTTCATCGGTATTCCGAAACTAAAATGACTTGTGGAATATGTTCCACAACAAAAGCCGTCTGTCAAATGCAAAATGTCATATGCTTACACTTTGTTTATATTTGAATTCTTCAATAAAATAACTTTTAAATAATCTTTAAGTGCTTTATTTGAAAACATGGACAGCATAGCTCTGTTTGTAGATGTAGATGTAGACGGATTGTCTAATAATGCATTGTTGACTCCACGTTGATGAGTTTCCTTAAAGCCGAAAACTCTTCCAGTTGGATCCATTGTCTCATGCATTGATAGAAGTTTGGCCACCGTTTCGTCCAGCTCCGTTAAAATGTTTGTTTAAATGGTGCTCCTCCGATTGCCTCAGATTCCCTTTTGTTGTGCGTCTTTTTTTTTAAATTTTGACTTTAAATCGAACCAAACCTATGAAGTATTTCAAAACAAATAATTTAAATGTTCGTATGTACATATACATATGTATAGTCAATTGCACATACCTTGTGCCATTCTTTCTCATTACGCACAGGTGGTCCTAAACTGTTTAATATTGCCGCAACCTCCTTTAAGCCAATTCTTATGTCCTCACTTTGAGTAACGGCTCTTTTGAAATTTTTGGCAAGAGTCACGTTCTCTTCCACGAGTCCCACCAAGCGAATGATTTGTAAAGTTGTTGATACATTTAACCTTTGGAAAACATAAATAATAAGCAAATATATATCAAGAAACACAAAAATAAGAAAAAAAACGAAAGAAACTTACTCTTTAGACATTTTTAGTTTTATGTCATGTACTAATTTCAAATCGACTGTTTTTGTCACTTTTCCTGTCGTTTAGTGACTCCGGGAATACCAAAAAATGAGACATGTCGAGTGATAAATGCGTTCCACAGGAGCTGACAGGAGCAAAATGACTAGTGTCATTTTATGAATTCTTAAATGACTATGGGAATACCGATTTCTCACACTCATAAAGTGACATGTCACTAAACGACTGCCGGAATAGGGGTGAATAAACCGAAGTCTTAGCAACAGCTACGTCATTTCTCTACACAATTTCGAGAAGTTCCCAACCATAATGCAAAGGCGGGTGAAACTTCTTTTTCGTAGCAATGTGCAAGAACTTCCACATTTATAAAGAAAGGGAGAAGAGAGAAGAACAAGAGAGAAGACCATATTTCAAAGAGGTCTTTAAATCAACGGTGGTTGACGACAGATACAGCTGTAAAGAAAATGGTAAGTGATCGCCTGAAGTATTCATTAGGATTTTCTTTGATCGATGTATTAACGTTCTGACGTTCTGGTACATGACTTAACTTCAGGACTTCCCAAAACTGTCGTCAAGTTATGATCCGAAGCTCTTGGACAGTGAAGATAAATGGGTTTGTTACAGAGATGAAATCGACGCACCTACGTAGACGACTACTTCAATAGTCACTATTCTGGCGAGAAAACAGTCGCTGTGACGAAAGACGATATCCGCATATGTCAAATTTCGGGACCGGAACGTAATGAAGATATAAGACTGGTGTGTTTTAGTCCTAATGAACGGGATGACTTGGTTTCCAAAATATTATGAATGTATAGGCATCCTTCCTTCGATCACTTCTCTTATTAGATTTCGGACGATAAACTACTAAACGAAATTTTTGCTGAAGATGCAGTTATGACAAAAAGGAACATAATAAAGACAAACATGAGGATTGATTCATTTGCTTAAATTTTTTACTACTGTACTGCAAGAAGTATGGCGAGAAGGTTTTGATAAGGACGATCCAGAATCACATCACTTACATAGTTCGTGGCTGTACCTTATCGAAGTGTTGAAGCCGATAATTAGGACTTCCCTGGCCGATAAGAACCTATCAGGTTGTTGACGAACGGCATCAGGCGTTCACACAATACGGTAGAGAGGATCTTTTATTAAACCAACGAACAACTCTAGATTTATTTATTATTTATGTATTTATTAATTATCTTGCACCTCTTTGTGATTTTAAATTTGTGCTTGTGCTGGTTTTTATTAACATATTACATAAAGCGCATTTTAATGATATTGTATAAAAAAAATAAATTATTCTTTTTTAATATGGTTAAAAAAAATAATACTAAAATTTAAAATATGCTGGTAAACAGTCCTATCATATTTTTGTTATTTATTTTGCAAAGTTTTACGACAAAGGGAATGGGTGGAATAAGAAACCAATAAACGAGAAATGAATTGCTTAAATGTAAGGACACATAGTCATTAAATTATGTTGGGAGAAAATAAATAGATACATAAGTATGTACATAAATGACAACTGCTGCTATCTGTTGTTTTTTTATCATATGAAATACCTTAGAGGAATGTGTTTTCTCTCGTGAACAAAATGTTTAAATTATAGCATCATTTTAATTTTCGGCCGGGTAATGTGGGACTATCTGGAGGCGTGTTATTTTGGTGCAAGGATATTTTTTTCGATGATGATTTGAAGGGTTGTAATTTCCTAGGTCCTCTTGGTGAAGGATTTTCCGTTGTAATAGCTTGAGTCAGATCCCTTAAAGTTGAATCTACGGTGGTTTGTACCCAACCTGCAAGTATAAAGAAACATATATAAAATGTAATAAAAACCTTGCTTTTATAAATATAACATTTTTTATTTTAAAAAAGTGTCTTAAGCGCCATCAATGTTATTAAGCAAATATGTAACACTCTTTTGTCGAGTAACATTGATGAAAAATCACCCCAGAAATATCAAGGAACGTTGACAGTTTTAATTACCCCGAATAATTAAAACTGCGTTCCGCATGTTTGTTTAGGCCGGTAAAAATAATAGAGAACAAGAAATTTCCTAATGCTTATCAATAGTTTTCACGTGCAGTGAAATCGTAAAGTATTCTGTGAACTACCAATTTGTGCACTGCGAATTTATTTAAATAATTAAGTGAAAAAACTAGGGGAAGAACGGAACGGTTTGGCAGATCCCTTAGGAAGGTACCTTTTCTGAGTAAAAAAAATTTTGCGACGATCCCAAGTACACAAATAAATTAAGCATCATGATCTGGGATGCTTTTTAACTTCTCTCGTCGGTCCAATTTTTTGTATAAAAAACAAAATGCGTGCAGTTGACTACGTACACATCTTAAATAGTGATGCTGCCATTCGTTGAAGAGGACATGCCATGAGAGTTTATGCAGGACAATGCCCCTTTATATTTTTCGAAACTAGTGAAAGAGTAGTTTGCGCCTCATAAAATAGCAGTTATGCAGTGGCTATCACAATCCCCCAATCCTTATCCCATAGAACACCTATGGGGAATTTTAAAACGCAAGATCGGAGATTGTAGCGCCACCAACAAGGAACAACTGTGGTCCAAAATTTAAACTGCGTGGTTCTCCATTCCTGCTGAAACTTTTTGGTTCCATGTTCCATGAGACGAAGATGTGGTGCAGTGATGAAAAACAAAGCCTCAAAAACCAAAAATTAAAGGGTGTGATAACTTTTAGGTATAATTTCATTAATAATATGCAAAATATTTATTTCCTTTAATTCAGTTTTTTTCTATTATTTTTCCCAGACTAAAATTGGCGAAAAACAAAAATCAGTTTATTTCCATCATTCTATGTTGACTGTTTGCAATGCATTACAATAAATCAACCTGTAACGGCTCAATAATTATACTTCTTGCCCAAGTACGTTAACTTTAGTTAATAAATACCACAAAACAATCTTGATTCTATTATTTTTTCCACCACTGTATGTAAAAAAAACGATAATGTGTATTTTAAAATTATGTAGCCAGCTATTCCATAACTTAAATTCCATTGCTTGCGAAAAATTGTTTAACAAATTTACTCGTTGTTTGGGGGCATTATCTTGCTGCAGAAACCACCTAACACGCATTTCCACTCCACATAAGGTAACAAGAGAGGTATCCCCGTATGTATGTATATATGTATACACTATATATATATATAAATAAATAAATAAATATATATATATATATATATATATATATATATATATATATATATATATATATATATATATATATATATATATATATATATATGCGCCGCCGTGCTTTAAAGTCTTCATAGTATGCGAACAAATGTCCTGATACCAGGAATACAAAATAAAACTATTTTCGATTTGTCAGTCCATATTATTTAACGCCATTTAGAAGTTTTCCAGTAGAAGAGTTCCTTCGCAATTTTTTTTCGTCTTTGTAGGTGGACTATTGTCAACAATGGTACTTTTCTGCGACTTCTGGGACTTTTTGTTATTTTGTTATTTTATTTTTTTTTAAGCGGTCATATACGTGCTTTGTTTCACTAGTCTAATTATTCTTCGTTCACCAGTAGCGGTTAGTTTCGTTTTATTGCATTTTCTAAAAAAAAATGTTCTCATCAAAGAGAACATTTCCTTTTTCCCTTCGAATATCAATCATATTATTCAATCTTTCCTGAAAGAAAATCTGAATTGCTATGTTTAAACTTTCAATTCTAACCGCTTTGCATGATGAAGTACGACTGAATGTTTTTATGTATTTGAATACTTTAAACAAAGAAATTAAAATCATTTGAATTACCTTTAACAGTGGCTCGATGATGATCAATTAATGCTGCTGCAAGTGGAGCTGATCCGGTCCCCATTACACTATCTCGAAAAGATGTATATGAAGCAGGCGGTATAGGGCTATATATCCGATTTGCAAAATCCTCAAATGTAGAGTTTTCTCTATATCGCATAGAAACACTTTCCAATGAACGATTTCTCTCCTCGTAACTGTATAAAAATAAATATAAACATTTAATAAGCTTCGCTGCAACGCATTATGAATTTACTTACTATTGCTGATACAAAGACAATGATGACCTTTTTGAACGGCTCGCATTTATTGCCGTTTCACGGATTAACGTTGCGAGGCAAGACCCATTAACCACACTTTCGTTAGCCAACGGACCAAACCACGGAACATCTGGTTTCCAATTCACTGTAACCCGAAATAGACAATTTTTTAGCGGGTACACAACAATAAGGACATCACAAAACTCAGTCGGCAGTATATCCCGTCTATAATCACGATGATGTTCGCTCCAAACAATGTGAACTTCATCGTTACCCAAGTGTCGTGTTTTTGTCAAAAGTGCTTCAGGTGTATCAACAGGCATTCGAGTTGCAACATGATATATAACCTCAGTGAAAGGAGTTGCGTAATAGGGTGCTGTAGCTCCACATCCTTGACGTGGTAATCCCCCTAGGAAACCGTTGTGTGTTTCTAAATCGATTTCCCAACCCAACGCAGATACAAACATCTCATATGCGCTACTCCCATATGTATTTCGTAATATACTGTTCTTATCTTCTTGTCCACATGCAACATATATAACAGCCACTTTATGCGTGTCCCTGCACTTTTGTATATCAACATTTCTCAGCTCTCTCATTAGTTTCTCACTTCGTTGTAATAAATTTGAACGACTTCGCCTTTCCCATCCTGCCAAACCTAAATGGCTAAATAGTAAACGACAATATTGAAACGGTATTTCAGATTTATATAAACTCGTTGTGTTATATGATTCGAAAGACTGCTCTGGTGATTGACGCAGCATTGAACTGTAAAAGTTTTGTTTTTCTCTTTCCGGATTTCGTAAATTTGAAACATATTCTTGTTCTAAGGAACGTTGATTGAGCAGAATGGATATTGTCTGCGCCTCTAGTTGACATCCCAATGGGCTTGTCCCTGGTGTATTAAGCTGCATTGCAGATGAAGTTAAACATTCAGGGCTTGTATGACCAATATATTGCAAAAGCTAAACAAAAAAAAAATTGTTATTATTTCCATATTTACAATATAAAATAAATTATATATAGCCCACTCTCATGCAAAATAAAATGCTAATGTCATGGAAGCGTAAGAAGTAAAAAACATTACTCCATTTTGACTGCGAATTATTTCACTTCTACAGACCTGATTAAATAAAATATCACGGAAACGTGGTTTTCATTCTAAACTTTGTGCAATACATACTATGAAAACCGATTACCTGGTGGATGGACACTTAGTTATTCAGAACATAAAATTAATACAGGTAGGGTTTAATAAAAGAAATTCAGAATGCACTTTGGCCTAGATTTTAATATACCTTACATTGTCATTTTTGCATAAAAACAGGGCTGAATCGAAACAGTAATGGAAGCAATCAAAATCATAAAGAATTTGCATTAAAGAGGACAAATATCGAATCGATGTAAATAATTTAAGGGATCAAGCCACGTCCCTTCGAACACTTAAGATGAGAACAAAACGCAATTCTGACGTAAGGAAGCAATCGATGGCGCTTTCTCTCCAACAACGACACCGCTCGGGCTCTATGAATTATAAAGTAAAGCGACTTACATTTGATCAAGTTTAAAGTTCGACCAAACTTAAGAAGCTCGATTTATTCTGATTCCTAATTGAATAAAGAATATGAATTGCATGAAAATAAATAAAAAGGAAATCGATCCGAAAAGCTATTTTTTTATCTTCTCTGGATGCCATCTTAAACGCTTTGTGCATATTTTCTATTTAGTGTCTAGTTAATAACTAGTTAATAATAAGTAAGTAAGTGAGTGGCCCAATAATAGAGCATCACAATATATCCTGGAAGACTTAAGCGAGACACCGTCTATCCTAAATTAATTTTAAGACAGTTGTAAAACGAGGTGATAAAGTTAAAACATGTCTGTCTTACACGGCACTTAGGCTTTGAATTTTTTGGTGTTGGATATTAAAAGATGTTGCAGAAACTCAAAAATTTCCTATTGCTAGTAGCATGTTCTTTTGCGATGAGTTTTGGTGCAACGTGAATTACATCTTTTAGCACTATTTACTACATTTTTATGCGACAGAGATATAGATGATAACAGATATTGAATAAGGTTGTGAAGATGCATTGACATATATGATATGTTATATTTATGCATTATATGTTTAAACTATCGATTCGATTCTATTTTCGCTTTAACAAATACTTACATCATCCAATTGATCCAAATCTGGGGCCATATCCGATGCCAATGGTAGTTTATTAGGCTGTCGGTGTCTCATTGTATGTCGGGGAACTGTTAAGAAATCCACGTCTGAAGACATCAAAGAATAAAAGGGTTGAATGTTCTGCCGTGTTTGATTTTTTTTTGATGAACCGCCATTTATATTTTGCTGAAGATAATTGTCAAGTGTATACCGTCGCCTTGATTCTTTTGGTTCACTATAAAGTATTGAAGCCTCCCAACACGATTTGCCGTTAAGATCTCTCAACAAAACACGAACTTGTTTATCTGCAGTTACTAAACCTGCAGTAACTCCACCTCCAGGAAGCTTAAGTGCAGGTAGCTCAATAAAACTTGCCATGAGACTGCTATTGAGCATAAATAATTGTATGCTTTGTGATTGTAGAACTTGAGGAACTGTGAGATCGGCGGAATCACGTCTACATTCTTGACCACCAATCAAACTTATATTCGGCGACCACATATCATCTTGCTCTTCGACCAATGAACTCAAACGCGATGCTCCAATTCCCATTGGAAAATGGCCCAGATATGTTACCAAATGCATTATGACCGCTTTTGCGCACAATTTTATAGCTAGGTTATATCGCTGTATAGTTTCGGATGTTTGAAAGCTGGCTTCACAGTTAAATTTTCCTTCCAGGACATCATCTGTGGTTATATTAAAATCAAAATCGTTGTCGGAAATGGTGAATTTTACTATGCTTTGTCGCGTGCCGGATAGAATCTGAAACAGAACTCTCAGCACGATTATAATTAAACTGTCGCCGTCTTTGTTTATTGGCTCTAACATCATGTTTACTGGAAAGGACATACAAAACTCCCCTAGACACATCATTAGTGTTGTCAAAACTATTTTGTCACTCTCTTTTGGAGTGAGAACATGTTGTACTTCCAAAGCCTTACAGATCGATGTTATTATAATTAGGGGTAATCTTTCAATTTTTGATAGCTCTTGACCTCGCTCACTACAAATTTTCAGTGAACCTGCCGCTACTACCGCAATAGTTCGATGTTTAAACTGCAAGGCTTGCAACAAAACTTGTACCGCTTCCTTTATACGAGAGTTAAACGTTAAGGCTGGATCCTTGCTACCTAAGCGTGGCAAATGCTGAGGGATGGGTTGAGAAAACGTGTTATTTAAATTGATAGGTCTATTTAATTCTAAGTAGATCCATTGGCCGAGTTGGGAAAAGGCCACGCATCTCGCCTTTGATGATGGTTCTCGACGAGCACACCGCAGAATAATATTTAAAATGTGATCCTGTAAGTCTGGGCATTCCATAAGTTCGATCTGTGTCATAGACGGTTGTAGAACTGGTTTTGGTATTACTGTTGATGGGTAACATAACAGCGATCCCAAAAGAGCAACAACTTCCGCTCGAGGTATATTTCGATTCGTTTCCAGTGACGTTAAGAGAACAGCTGATGCGTGAACAACATCCAGTAGAAGAAGAGTATGACCAGGAAGTAATAAACTGAGAAATCGAGGGCCCTCCAAGTATTTGAATAAACAGTATATCATTGAACGATCTTCACCAGTTAGAATTTTGTGAAACAAATTGTAGAAAAGCGACAAATGACTCATTCCATTGACTGATCCATTTACAGCAAGCATACAAAGCATTTGAATGGCGGAGAGTTTACCTTTCTTGAAATCTGGGCTTAAGAGCTGAGCTTCATAACACCATGGCCCTGCTATACCCACAGGTGGTATAAGATTGGGGGGAGCTGGTGTACTCTGGTTATCTTCCGATATACCTTGATTTTGTTTAATTTTTACTAAATTATGTGTCATCTCCACTAAGTGCCTAAAGACTTGAGCATGTAGTTCGGGCCTTGGAATTTTATTGATATCCCCCAATGCTCCTAACATTCTTTTCCACATTATCGCTGCAGTATCTGGAAGCCAACCACTTACTGAACCCCCAAGGATAATAGATCGTCTTTCGGATGACGTTACTGAACTATTATCTTCAAAACTAGCAGTGTCCGCAACCAAGGCATCTATTTGCATTGGCGAATCTTTTATTGATCCACCTTCAATACCACTTGAAGCAGTAGGCGATGGGCTTCGAGATTCCTGTAGACTATCGTTGTCTCCATTTTTCGCTTGACACTTTGTATTTTTTAATTGGAATGAACTCAATGAAATTGCACGTCGTAATGTTCCTCCTGTGGATTGATTTAAGATTTCATGTGTCCTTGAAATTATCTTTTCAGAATTGATCAGTATATCTGGGGAATTTTGATCCAATATTGCATTAAGTGAGTGTTCAAAACTGGCTGGCTGCGCTAACGTTCTATGATTCCGATTATAAGTCTTGATTCTGGGGCTTCTAGCGGATATCAGGCTACCTTCGCTATGGCACCGACCAAGAGCAGGTGTAAATTGAGCTAATGTATTTCTTGAAACTATTTGTGATCGGGTGCTGCCATTCGATTCTTCTTCTTTCCTTTGCTGATCTTCAATATTTTCCGTGTTTTTTTCGTTATTAGCACGAGCTGAGCTTGAATCGTTAGGCTCTTTAAAACCACTCTGCCATACGCTCGCAATTCGGCGTCTCTTTCCCTTGCTGTCTGTTAAACGATCAAGCGGTAAATCTTGTAAATTTAAATTGTATACATATCGACCCAAAACACGAGTGAGAGTTTGCATTGTCTTGTCCCATTCATTAATAAGTTCTTCCCTGTATGTGAGCGACGTTAAAACGTTTAAGAAACGTTCCCATAGCTGAACGTTTATCGGAACATTTGTGTGTGCTCTTATCCATGTAACAATTAGTGTTTGAAATATCGCTTGCCCCAAACGTGTTCCTAATGCTGGTCGCGATCCACTTGAATTTTGGTTTAGAACAATTGATGTTACTTGTAAAAGTACCAACAAAAGTTGTTCCCATGTTTTTGGGTCCATCCTTGTATTCATTACCATTGTTCTGTAAACGTTTAAAACTTTCTTGCAAATGTCAGTCTGCTCATTTAGTGGAGTTGATCGATAGTCCCTATTTACAGAAGGAAATACTATATTCAAATGACTGGTGTTAACCAAGAAAACGTTAGCTGCATTTGTAACAAAAACTTGTAACACATTTTGAACCCCAGCTTGCACTCCTGAACCGTCCTTATTTATTGCGCCTACATACGAAGCTGTACGTAGTTTTGAACCTTTTGATGAAGTCTCCACAGAACTACTGCTTGTACTGTAATTGTCACCATCATCTGGTTCTAGCATAAATGGTGGTGGATTGTTACTTGTCATCCAGTCTCGGTACACGGCAATGGAAGTTCGAATTGCATCTATTTGAGATTTTGAAGTAAAACTTAACAGAAAAGCCTGCCTGTATACCTCATGTATGAAGTTTACGTTCCTTTTTGTAGAATAAAGGACGTCGCGAACAATTGTCCCCTGCAGGTATGCTTGAAATCTGGGATTTGACGTTAACCGAGTCTGGTCTTCGTCTTGAATATGGATATTTTCGAGCTTACTCGTTAAAAGCTTTTCATGCACAAATCTAGATATCCAATTAATTAGCACAACAACGCATGAAGACATTACTTCATCCTTCTTGTTGACAGTCCGCATTACAGGAAGATCAGATCTTGGTTCATAGATTGTGTTTGTTGCATCAAAGTTAGGACAAAATACTGGTAAAAATACTTCCTTGAAGCGATTTAATAAAAATGCAAATGATTTTGTATCTTTCTGAGCTCCGTTATCCCGCCATTTAAGACATCCAGAAGATTGAACCATGCTATTAAGGAGAACTTCAAGTCCTTCTTTTGGATCCGGCGGAGTCGATTTTTCACTCGATGACGGGGGTAATAAAGCGTTTATATCTGCAGTTTGAACGGGATGTGAAAACATGTCGTGAAAAACTGATGTTCCGACTTCGACTTTCATATTGGGATGATTAAATACATCAGCGCTATTAAACTCAACATCCGGCCCATTAAAGCCCTTTTGTGGAACAATGAGACCAGGAATAAGATCCGCAAACATTGTGTGCACATAATTTGGAGCGTTATCACCCAGAGCCTGGTACCATAAGAGGAAGTACCTGCAAACAAGGAATTAATACAATACAATTAATACATGGAAGAAAAAATTACTAACCTTACTCCTTCCTTTCTTAGTTTCGGGCTGTTGCCCAAATGAAGGAGTTTTGCCATGATTCTGCTTAGAGAATGACACTGCCATCTTCGAGCTAATAGTTCCGGTAGGAGGCATAAAATTTTTCCCAAAAGCCACAGTGATCCATCGAGCTCTTCACGATGCGCTTTATGTGCTTAAAATATGTACACAATTTTACAATTACGTCATGAAACAAATTAATAAAAAGTATTGTTTAATATCCGCATATTTGTCAAGCCAATTCAAATGCATTGAAGAATTTATTCTCATGTATGATATTATGATAAGCTCGCTATTATCTCCATTATTTAAGTTTAACACAGAAAACTAAAATGTTTTCTATATAGAAGCACGAGTGCAGATCGTTATTTTCGTTTTCTGTCATAACTATATATATATTTTTATATCAAACTCAAACATATGTATATGTATATAATATTGGTAGTTTTATGATTTGATTGAAATGATTGAAAAAATATATGTTGAATCTATTTATAAGAATGCAGGAATTAAATTCATTCATTCTTATTTTTTAATATTTGTTAAGATATTTCCTAGATAATAACTAATTTGAAATTAAACAAAAAAGGTTTAAATATTAATTTTACTCAAATATGTGGTAACTTGTGCCATTGTACATACAGTATTGGACAAAACTAAAGCACCCCCCTTGAGGAAATAGCATATACCAAAACTGTTCGACTTATAACAAATAACAGGGTTAAGCTATAAGAATGAAGTTTTTTTCTGATTTTCTATTCTTTGAACTTTATTTAGCAAACCAAAAAAGTGAGCATAACATCTATTTGTAACATCTATTTGTAACAACAAAAAACTAAAGTAAACTTCATTTGAAATAAAATGTCCAAATTTCAGTTGGACAAAACTAAAGCACCCCACGTACAAAAACATATTTCTGCCAAATCAAAGTTTCTCCCAAACTGATTTCTTAAATAAATTTAAAAATTCTCTGTTTTACCGTTGTCCACAGTATAAATATTGTGCAAAAATTTCAAGAAAGCACAGTTGAAGTGAGTAAATTGAAACAAAGTTTTTGAGGCTATTAAGAAATCATTAAAATGGCAAGAAATTGTTATAGTGATGTGTTCAAACAAAAAATAATAAATGATTTTAAAAATGGCTTATCAAGGCATGAGATAAGCAGGAAATACAAAATAAATAGATCCATCATATCGCGTATGATACGAAAGTTTAAGACAAATGTTGAGACAACAACCACACATTCTGGAGGAAGACCTCGGAAAACGAGTTCAAGGGATGACTCTCTAATAAAAAGAGCAATACAAAAGAATCCAACAATTTCTTCCAACCAAATTGTGAAAGATTTGAAATTGCCAGTGAGTGCAAGAACAATTCGTAGAAGGGCTATACAATTCGAGTTATTTAGCAGTCGCCCTTCACGAAAGCCCTTTATTTCTGAAAAAAACAGAAAGAAAAGATTGGAGTTTGCACACAAATATCTGAACTGGACAGTTTCAAAATGGAAAACAGTCCTTTTTTCAGATGAATCTAAATTTAACAAATCAAATTCAGATGGCATCACTCGAATAAGGAGACCGCGAGGAAAAAGATTGGATCCGAAATATTGCATCCCAACAGTCAAATTCGGTGGAGGGAATGTGCTCGTCTGGGGATGCTTTTCTGGTTGGGGGATCGGGCCAATCCATAGAATAAATGGTATTATGGATCGCTTCAAATATTTGGAAATACTAAGAACAGTGATGTTACCATACGCAGAAGAAGAAATGCCGTTGAAGTGGATATACCAACAAGACAACGATCCAAAACATACTAGCAAAGTTGTGAAAAGTTGGTTTAATGACAACAAAATAGAAGTTCTGGATTGGCCGGCACAGTCCCCAGACCTTAACCCTATAGAGAATTTGTGGGAAATAGTTAACAGCCGAATAAACCGGGACCAGTGCAACAATTTGGATCAACTGTACATGGCGGTAGAGGATGCATGGCAAAGTGTTCCTATGAGTGTAATAGACAGCCTAATTAACTCAATGCCAAAAAGATGTATTGCTGTCATAGAGGCAAAAGGGTTCGCAACGAAATATCGATATGTTCTATGTTCTTGTTCTATTTATTTTTTCATATTTTGTATCGTTTTATTAGGGGGTGCTTTAGTTTTGTACAACTGAAATTTGGATATTTTATTTCAAATAAATTTTACTTTAGTTTTTTGTTGTTACAAATGGATGTTATGTTCACTTTTTTGGTTTGCTAAATAAAGTTAAAAGAATAGAAAATCAGAAAAAAAAACTTCATTCTTATAGCTTAACCCTGTTATTTGTTATAAGTCGAACAGTTTTGGTATATGCTATTTCCTCAAGGGGGGTGCTTTAGTTTTGTCCAATACTGTTTGTCTGCGTTAACAAGACAAAGGACCTAGGTAGATATTCCACAATTTTTCAAACACTGATTTTTAATATGTATAAAAATTAATATATTTACAGACCTATTTTGCGGTTATTTTAAAACTTCAGTCAATCAAGAAGACAAAAAAAACCCATTTAGGAAATCAGTAGTTGCCTTGGACCGTGACAAAATAAAATCGTTAAGGCGCCATAGCGCTATGGCAGGAATAAAATCTGTAAGTTTTACCGAAAGGTCAAACAGCTAGCCGGTGGTCAGCGAAAAAATATAACACAACATGTAATTGCTCAATTAATTTTAATATGATACTAGTGAGCTACATCCTTTTTTTTTCTTATTTGTCTCCACGCCCCAATTAAGCCAAAATGGTTTTGAACTGAGTACCTGCTGTAGTTTCTAGAAAATCCTTAACTATAAAAAAAAAATTTAGATAAAAGCCCGAAAAAAAGATAGCACATTTTCACAAATAGGAAATTCATTCGCGTTTTAGTGGTCTTTGGCTAAACGAGCGTGAATGAAATTAAAGAAAAAGACCTATTCGGTGATTTTATTTTTTTTAGAGTGTCAAAATTTATATAATGGGTCGGAAAAAAGTTAAGATATGCCGAAATAAAGGTTATCAAAAAACTGGAAAGAAGCCGAAAAGTGATTTCAAAGGGCGTCCAAGAGCAATTCTAATAGTTGGATCGAATTCGAGCTTAACGGCTCGCAAAATTGCTGAACAAGCATGTGCCACAACCAATGTAAGAAACGTCCAAAAACTATTGAAGTAGTCTCCAGTTATTCAGCGCAAAAAAAAAGAAACCGCCACTTGTGCAAAGCACAAGGACAACAGGGTGAAATTCGGAGCATATTCATTGAAAAATAAACAATGGCGTCTGGTATTATTCACGGACGAGAATCTCGACGGCCCCGATGTCCTGGCATATTATTATCATGGTTTAAAAAAAGAGAAGCAATATTCAGCCATCGGCAACATAATTGAGGAAGTGTTATATTGGCTGGAATAACCTACCATGGTAAAACTGAAATGATTTGATTGCCGATGAAACAACACGATCAACTAATGAAAAAAATTTAAAAAAATACTTTTCAGCTAACAATGTTGATGTTTTATATTGTTAGATATAAATATTATTGAAAACTTTTGGGGCCTCCTTGCCAGGGTTGTTTATGCTGAAAACAGGCAACACGAAAGTGTAAAAGAGCTTAAACAAACCATTGTATCAAATTGACGCAAATTACTACAAAAAACAAAAAATTGTTTAAATCTTTACCAAATAGAATGGCAGAAAAAATAAAAATAAGTGGAGGAACTACTTATTATTAAGAGTTAATATAATAACCCGAAATTTGGTAATTTTGTATTTCCTCTGCATTGCATTACTTTACTCAGAACACCTCTAACTCTAAGAATTACTACAATTTGTATTCAAAGAAAATTATTTGTTTGTTTTATGTGCAAAAATAAATTAAACGTTAAACAAACGAATTGTACTATATTTTATTCGAGCACTGTAGGGCTCGAACCGAAGTCTGCTGGGACCGAACTGAACAACTGGTAGTAGAGTCGCAATCGATACCGAGAATCTGGAAAGTTCATTTCTGCAGACTTTTAAACGGCCCAAATCCCGCTGTTAGGCAGAATGTTAGAAGAGGTCAAAATAGCAATATCGAAACTGAAGTCAAACAAAGCTGCTGGAGCGGAACTGTTTAAAGCAGCTGGAAAAGGACATGCCTTAGCTCATGGTCGGAGGAAATCATGGTAATGAGTGTAATCTCAGCATCGTTTGTTCGTACCATAAAAAAGGACTCTTCGACTGCGCCAACTATCGAGGTCTTCTTAACACCGCTTACAAGATCCTCTCTTCCGTATTGTGTGAACTCCCAAAACCGTTCCTTAAGGTCCTTATTAGTGTGTAGTAGTCAGAGAAGTCCACAATAGACCAGATCTCCACTTAACGGAAGATCTTGAAAAAGACCCAAGAAATACAAATCGACACGGACCACCTATTCGTCGATTTAAAGGCCGCATATGAAAGCGTGCGTGGTCGCCGTGGCGCAGTGGTAAGTGCATCGACTGCGGCGCAGAAAGTCTGGGTTCGATTCCCGGACGGGACACCTAGCATTTTTTCACGGCACCACCTCTTTCGAGTTGCTGACAACACTCAAAGAGTATTAATTGTCTATGGAAAGCTTCTCAAATCTCGCCGTTCGGAGTCGGCAAAAAACTGTAGGTCCCTTCTACTCGTGAAGAACAATAGCATGCACAACACGAGTAGTTGTTGTAGAAGCTAGGCCCTGGTCCGTTATGGGCTGTAGTGCCACTCAATTATTATTATTATATGAAAGCGTGCCAAGCTTGTCAGATTGTGTAGGATGAAGGTAGAGAACTCTCGCTGCTCCGTCAAGGTCGGTAACGAACTTAACGAGAGCTTTAATGTCAAAAAAATGTTTTAAACAAGGCGACGCGCAATCATGTGATTTCTACAACATTATTCTTGAGAAGATCGTGCGTAACTCACAAGTCAACAACAGAAGCAAGATCTTCCAAAAAGTCCGTTCAACTGCTAGCTTACGCCGACGACATTGACGAGATTGGACGAAAGCAGCGAGCCGTTAATGAGGCTCTGTTGGCATTGAAGCATTGGCGGCTTAAACGGGTCTGGCGATAAATGAGGGCAAAACGAAATATGAGTATGTTATATGCTCTCACCAAGTAAGGGCACATAACATCAACGTCTCGGACAGAACGTACCACTAAAGTTAAGAACCAAGGACCTCGTCTACCTCGGCTGTGCAGTAAGTAGGGACAACAACATCCAAACCAAAACCAAACGCAGAATCACTCTTGCCAGTCTCTGCTTTTTTGGGTTTAAGAAGCAATTACAGTTGTGTTCATAAAAATAGCAGTAGTTATACGACTTATATAATTAGCAACATATTTCTAAGAAGTATTTTCCGATAACTAAGATACCATACCAGAAATAAAAAATAAAGGCGTACTTTCACCTTTCTTCACTCATTCAGTGAAATCTGTTGATTGAAGCCTGTTCATAAAAATAGCAGTGTATTTTGGTTTTACCATAAAGTGTCTCAGAAATTGTTCTTTAGAGTTTAAAAAATATTTGTGTATTCTTGTTTGATAAGTGAATGTATTTGTATATGTTGTCTTTTATAAACATACTTTAAAGTTAGAAATATGGGTCGATCAAAACATTGTACCGAAGCTATGCGAAAGTTGTTCAAAATATTGCGTTCGGAGGGAAAACCATATGCTTCAATCCAGAAAATCATAGAATGATCAGCAATGCGCTTAACTGGAAAGCTAGGCTCGAAACCCGCGGTCCAAAAAGAGTGACGGCTAAGCGAACTGGTCGAAAAATTATCAAAATGGCAAAGAAGAACTCTTCAATAAGCTCCAGACAGATAAGGGATGAACTCCAACTTCCGGTGAGTGCTGTGACGGTTAGAAGACGCGAAAAAATACGCTTTTAACAGAAAAGCATGTGAAAAAAATTGGCATTCGCAAGGTTTCACAAAGATTGGCCTAAGGAGAAATGAAGGAATATTCTGTGGAGCGTTGAAAGCAAAATAGTCTTATTTGGGTCCAAGGGTCGTCGGGAATATATCAGAAAACCAAAGAATGAAAAAAATAATCCCCGTTATACAGTTAAAACCGTTAAACACGGAGGAACAAAACTAATGATTTGGCCTGTTTCTCACATAATGGCGTTCGGCCTATACATATGTATATCCTATCAAGGGTATAATGAACGGTTCTGAGTACGTTAAAATTTTAGAAGAGGTTATGCTGCCATATTCCGAGGAAGAAATGGCACTAGTTTGGGTATGTCAACAAGATAATGACCCAAAACATACGTCAAAACGTGCATAATCTTGGTTTGATGAAAAAAGAATAACCGTTATGGAGTGGCCAGCACAATCCCCTGACCTAAACCCCATTGAGAACTTGTGGGGCGACATTAAAAATGCTGTGTGGTAGGTGCTGAGGTAGTGCGAGATTCATGGGAAGCTATACCAGTTGAGAGATGTCGGAGTCTGGTGAACTCAATGCCACGAAGATGCAGCGCAGTGATAAAAAAGAAAGGCTTTGCTACAAAGTACTAATGATAAGCTGTAAATAATAATGATTTCATATTGTTTCATTGATTTCTTTTGTCTAGGCACAGCATAATTCTAAACACTGCTATTTTTATGAACTGCGAAATATTACTACGACAAAAAAATAGTTCAAAGTTATGAACAACTTTTATTTTGTGATATAGCTGTTAAGACTGAAATACTTTACTTTTGTGTACGCTTTTTGAAAAAATAATAAAACAATTTGAATTAATAGAAAATTATTTCTTTTTTTAGGAGCACTGCTATTTTTATGAACACAACTTTAAGTACTAGAGCCCCCTCTCAAGGGATTAAACTGACTTTCTATAACATCCTATACAATATACACCATTTGAAAACACATCTTTTTAATCGTATAGCGTTAATAACAACCTTTAAAATAGTTTGCGAGTCTATTAATGCCAATGTTTCAAATTTTAATTTGTATGTACATAGATTCTTGTTTTTATTAAACTAATTGTTGCTATTCTTTTTTTTCTTTTATATACAGTCGCTTTAACATTTTTAAATGATTATAGTAAAGGTAAAATAGTATAGTGTTTTTATTTATTACTTGTAAAAAGTCATGCAAGTAAGTAATATTGACGAGGTCTCTCGATTGGTTCTTAACATTTTGAGAAGAATAAGTGTAATATGCTAAATCACAACGGCGCATACTCATGGTCGGAGTTCGACATGTGAAGCGGAATTATGGAAATCTTCGTATGAATGAAAAATTGAATGAATGAATAAACTTCTTCTTTGTTAAAAACCCACCACGAGAGTGTGTCTTGTGATTTGACCTTAAAGCTTCATTCATTAGACATAAAAGCAACACGTTAAACGGAAGTTATGGATAATAATGGCAAATAACATTACATATTTGTTAATAAACACTGATAATTCAATAAAAATCGTTTTGTGCACAAAATTTTAAACATCGACAAATGAAAGAGAAATGCATAAGCGTACATAAAAGTTTTGCAGATGAACAATTTGGCCTATAAAGCATTTTTCTATAGATATAACTGTGAACTTACCAATATGAAACGGAAGTTCTGCGAGATTTTAATTTTAAGAGAAAATTAAAAAATAGACGCTTTATTAGTACACGACATTTAACTAACATTGAATTAAACAAATATATCTGTACCATGTAAACCTGCTTATCAACTACGGCCATTGAATTCCAAAAACATATCGATAAGATCTAAAATTTACCTTTTTGTTTCAGATTTGTTTCCGCTTGAACAAATGTGTCGTGCAGAATGTAATATACATGACTGTAATTCGTTTCAAATAATGATTTCGCTCCTTCATTGTCAACAAAATCTAAAAAAACACAAAGAGAAAAAGCAAATATGAATATTTTTATTTAAAATATACAGAAGTCCTTTTAGCAGTTTTTTGGTGCTGTATTTTTAAACTGTTTGGTTGTAAATTAGTAAATTTTTAAAACATGCAAATTGTATTTACAGAAATTGATGACTTTACCCTGTTTTAAGAAAATATTTGTTTCTTTTATTTTTTCCAAACGTTGAACTTTAATAAACGTTGTTAGTTTGTTTTTCCAAGAACTTTTAAGGCTTATTCACTCAATCTCAAAAACAATGAATAAATTTTATTGTAATGGATTATAGTTTCAAAAATTATTTTATTTGGATTTGACTTAAAAATTCCACGAAGTCTTATGCCTGAAAGCTAAATAAAAAATAATTCAATCAATTGCTAAACATGTTCGAAAACTCCTATAATTTATAATTTCTAAAGAAAAATTTGTCTAAAGCGCATGCATAAGATATCTTAACAGAGAAACAAACCAACAGGGTGCCGTCAATTCGCCAATCCTGTTTAACATTTACTTGAGCGATCTTTTAAATTCTCTTCATAATGCTATTGCGTACGCAGATGACTTAATAGAGTACAGATCAGGTTCAAAGATTGAGGAGATTACCACTCTCTTGCAGGGCGACTTTGAGTCCTTCAGACGAGGCGAAGTTGCCCTTACTAAGAGACTTTTTTACAACAGCCAACTCGACGCGAGGGTAAAGGTAATCTGCTACATGGCCCTTATCAGGCCAATGATTACCTATGGCTGTCCCGTGTGGTTCAATGTGGGAGCTAGTCTAATGGAAAGGATGCGGTTCTTCGAGAGGGCATGCCTTCGGGCCTGTCTTCAACTTTACCGTACTCCCTGGTCCAAGTACAAGAAATTCTACTCCAATGAAATCTTATACAATAGGGCGAAAATGATGAGTGAACAATTTCATCCTGAAGCTGATTCGGAGACACACTGCAAGAGCAATGGACTCCGATAATAATCTTATTTTTGGGGCTTACTATCCCAACACACAATATCATGAAAGGGTGCGCTGGTGGTTTCGTTCCACCAGAAGCATGTGAATTGGCGACTCAACTACGACCGTACCGTTGCCGACGAGCTGAGGACAATTTCCTTAGCTTCAGCACAGCGGTATCGAGATGGGATGTACTGGATGTTGCGAAGCAGCACAAAGTGTTCTGATGGCTACAAAGCGAATAAAACTCCCTCGTCGAACCCTCTAAACACTGGGTAGAGAAACCAACGGGGGGCAGTCGGCTACTGTTTTGCAACGGACCAAATACCAGCTGCAATCTTTGGCCGACTTACATATCTTTAGCATTAGGGTTTAGGTTAGAGTTAGTTTTTAAGGTAGTAATAAAAAAAAAAAAACAAAAAAAAAACAGAAAATGAAAAAAAAATACAAAAATATATAAAAAATACAAAAAAAAATAATAAATAATGAAAAATACACAAAAAAAAAAGAATATAAATGTTAGCGAATATTTTTACTATACACACATACATATATAGTTGTATATAGACGCACCTGTGTATGTACCCACGAACATATATTGATGAATTATATAATGGTATACATACACTGGTGCGTACGTAGCTTAAGTTAGTAGTAAAATAGTTTCAGTTTTGCTTTTAGTTTTAGTTCTAGTTCTTAGTTTTAATTGTAGGTGTAGCCTTAGATATGTTTTTTAGCAAAATGGTTCAGTTTTTAAATTTGTTTTCTCCTTTTCTTAGTAAATAATTCGTCAAGAATGAATTAATGTCCATACATAAAATATACACAAAGAAGTTGTGTAAGTTTGTCTTAGAGAGTCCGCGAAGGGCCAGTAAGATTATTGTTAGACCAAAAATCTCTGGAAACTAGTTTTAAGCATTGTCGTCTAGAATGTAAGTGTAACTGTATAAATGAATAAAATGCAAGAAAAACAAACTAAAAAATTATGCACTAGAGTACCCTAGCTGAATAGCGACAGAGGAAGCTCTTGTTCACCTAGGCATTTTATCAGATAAGAGGTGCAAACATAATGAACAAACGAACATTTTGTACAATGTCTTGGCTGCTTTGCTTCCGTACGTACTATGGGATTGAGCCTCAAATTAGAGTACCCAGTTAGATAGATATGTACATAGATATTCTGAACTATGGGACCAGCCTTTTTGAAGGACGTCTTGATGATACTTATTGTTTTTGAAGAACTAGTAAACATCAAAATCGTGCTATATATGGTCTAAACATATCCTTGCAGATCGATGTCAGTACAATTAAACAAATAGTTTTAGTAAATGGGTGTTTTATTATTTAATTTTACATAATTATTATTTTCCAATAATGCCGATTTACGTGGTTCGTTTTGACAATAATAATAATAAATGTTTGGCACTACAGTCCACGAGGGAACAGGGCCAATCCTTAGACGCACTTACCCGCTACAAGACGGTGACAATGTACTAATTCATAAACATACCTAGATCAGAACATCATTGAATCTGATCTATTCTACATTTTCATTCTAATATTGGATATATATTTATGTTTACACAGTAAGGTTGTCGTCATTTCACTCGATCTTCGCGGAAGTATTCTTAACATAAATCAGTATCTATACGCCAGAATATATAAAAATTCAACTAATACGTGTTTCCCTCCTAAAAGAATCATAAGAAAAAGTTTACTTTTACCAAATATACAACTCTAGAATTATTGTCATACGTTCTCATACATTACCTACATTTCAAACATGTACATACGTAAATACGTACTGCTTACATCTCAAAATTATAAACAAAATAATTTAGGAAAAATAAAATATACAAACAAATATTTATTTTATCCGCCCTTTGCGACGTAATATAAGTTCATCCGTTATACTCGACTTGGGGCTTTTCTAGATATGTACTTAAAAATCCATCACTGCAAAATTCTTTCATACACAGTAGGTGAAAATCAGAGCATCTACGTAAACAAAGCACGAGTGTACAATATCGTACGCATTTTAAAGAAAATAATAGTTATGGACAAATAAGTTCAAGTGTATGCACACGCACTGTATACTGTATATTGTACACAATATTGCAAACTTGTCGAAGCAAATAAAATATTACTAAGAATCTCATATAAACAAATCAATTTTTTCACTGGAAGCAAGCATTTGAAGATCATATCACACCCATATAGTATATCTTACACGTTTATTTTTGTGTTATAATATATCATTTACCTAAAATAGTTTTAAGATGTTTGAGGCGAGTTGCGGAGTCCTTTTTACAATCCTGAATTTTTAAAGTTGACTTTTTTATGTCCGCATATGTTTTCTTCGTGAACATTTTGTATTCGCTGCTCGAGTTTCTATGTAGATTTTCCGTAATTATTTAAACTTGTAACAATTCATCTATGGTCATGTTTTGAATATCTGTACTCTAAAAACACAAACTACTGTTACAAAATCTAAATTACTAATTTATTACTTTTAACTTTAGGTGAACAGTAACGGAATGGGAGCATTAGAATAAATGTTGACGTTTAGATAGTTTCGATAAAAAAAAGAATCTAAGAAGCTTTGGAAGAAAGAAGTGACGGGAAGAGCTTAGAATTTTGATTAATAAGGTCTGTTTGCGTACAAACACAGACTATTTTTCTCATTTTAGGGATGAAGCACTTTCTAGTGTCAAAATAACGAAATAGTAGAAGAACGAGACAATAGAATAGATATCAAACACATTTGACGTATAAGACAGCGTTCACAGGCTGTCGTAGAATGGTTAGTAAATAACCACTACCACTACCACTAAACTGTGACTAACTGAGAAAATTCATGGCCCTCACAAGCGCTGTCTTTTGTGAAAAATTTCTTGTTTTAGTGTACACGAACAAGATTTTAAAATACTTGAGTAATTGCGAACTGTTTTTTTGTCACGAAAACTAGCCTACGTTCTCTGATTTCCAATGACTGCATTCAGATCAATAATTGTGTTTTTATTCTTTCTTTTTTCCTTTTTTATTTTTTTATTATATTATCTTCCTTTTTCCCCTAATCGTATCATTTGATTCGGAATTTCACCAATGAATGATAGTCGGTGCTGTTCTCACTTGAGTTCATATATTTTCCAGAATAATGGCTGAACATTTTTGATTTGAATACCCAAAAATAAATAAAAGGGCTGTTTGCCTATAAGCCCTGACTGGCTTTCCTAACAGTAATCACATTTCTAAGTTTTCAAAGTCCAATCCGACCGTCACTGTCTGTTAAATTTATGACTCTCTCGTCAGAGGTAAAGGAAATAAGTATCTTACCTTCGACCAGTTTTGACCGACTACATGCCTATTCCGTCGATTTTGTGATAACAAGAGAAATGCCTTCCGTAAAATCATACATTCCCAAAATCCGTAGATTTTTGATCATTGGGGATCGAAGAACCTCTTCTTTGAAATTTAATGTCTTTTAGATTATCTCTGTCTCTCACGAACGCTTTCTATTCCGAGAAGTATTAAGTTTTCAGTATACACGAAAAACATTTGGATATATTTTTAGTGATCATTGACTCCTTTTGAGTACGTGATCAAAAACTACGAAAAGACGGTGATAAAGAGAAAATTTATATCGCACCGTTTTCTTATTTACTACTGATATTCGTAGTGGTAACATCTATCGAATATCGGAAAGAAAATTGTTTGTGCCCTTTATATATTTTTCTTCACGATTCTTGCAAAATTGTAACCAAAAAAAAGGGACGTGCTGATTATCTTCACTTGGTGAAATTCGGAATCAAATCCATACTAGAGGCTTCCTTAATTAAGTCGCTGAAGAACGTAAATGTAATAGTGGACTAGTAGTCAGTGTATGAATGCTAAAATTTTAGGTAATTAAAGACCAAAAACCAAATTTCGCGATATGCGAGAAACAAATAGATGACATTGATAAAAAGTCGACCAAATTGAGATAAAACCTCAAGTCCCGGAACAACTAATATGTTTCAGGCCTCTTATTAAATGAAGTGCAATGACGGTGACCATAAGCATCGGTTGAATTAAAATTACTCAATATATTTGCTATTTCCTTTGACTTCGAGAGAGCCTTCGACACGAGCCGAAGAAAAGCTATTTGGAACACTTTCCAAAACATTGGATGACCGCCATCCTTTGTTAAACTCATCCAGACCTACACTAGGCGCATCTTTCAAGGTTCGTTTTAAGGAGAAGGAGACCACCTCCTGGATCTACAACAGAGGATGTATACACAAGCAACGCGGCGTCCATAGCAATCAAATTTTCCCATACGGAGAAACTCCAAGCCCTTGATTGCGCCAGTGACATTTGTAAGTTATCCAACTCGTTAGACGGGGACCAGAAAAGTTAAAGCTGCTGGACGTAAAGTTAAAATAACTGGTCTGGAGATCAACGTTGCCAGACATAGCTTATAGACGGGAACCCAATCGAGGACGTTAAGAAATTAATTTGCTGAAACTGACATCTTGTCTTTTACAGAGAAGGCCAAACTACTTTACTTATCGCTTAAAAACGTCCGAGTTTCACACGGCTCTCCACCTCACTAACTAGTTTCTTCATCCAAATAATATGTTAAATCAACCAATTTTAACAACACAGATACACCCATAGGAACATAGGAAAGGTTAAGTATAGGTAAAAAACGTATGACCAAGTTTTTGTTTTTTTATTATCTTGAAAGATATAAACAATTTTTATGAATTATATTTTAACACATTTAGTATGACCAAAGGCAATTGTAAACTAGAGTAGATAGATAAGCTTAGAGTACCTGTTTAGGGTCAGTAAGTCAGATTTAAGACCTGTTGTTAAGATAAAGTAAGGTAGTCTTAAGTATTTACCTCGAAAATCAATTAAATAAAATAACGCAAAATAATGAAAAAAAATCTATCACATTTTATATCTTAAACTGACAAAGGATTTCAGCTACTTGGTGGTCAAATAAACAAATGGTCTTACTATATGTACAAAGAATTAATTTAAAGTTAAAAGCAAAGGTTGTATCCTGTGTTAAACTTAACAGTAAAGCCCACAAAACTCGAGTGTTGTAACCACGGCTGTGACTTAGAAGCTTTCACGTTTTCTCTTTGGTGAAAATGGTGTCAGGTATGAAGCAGTGACAGAAACTCTATTTGGTCTCCTACTGACATAATAAACTAAATAATAAGTTATATTTTTTAGGGAGAATTAATACTGGGAAACTTTCTCTCTTATCATTATAAAAATCTGTTATTTAAAGTCAACCAATGCAACAGAATAATAGATCACATACACAATATCACATACGAAATCTAGTTACACATATATATGTTTGATACAAGTCAAACCGTGTGTGTATCATCAGAAGTATTAGACAAAATGTATTTCTGCCTCTGCATCGATAAGTTATTAAATTTTGAGAAATCGACTCACCTTGCAGAAACTGTGGATTTTCAAGTTCAGAACGGATGGGCCGACTTTAATACGATTTATTAGACATCCACCTTAGGTTATTTACAAAAACATATGTAACAGTTTCTTCCAGTCACTAAACAGTCACTTTTAGAAAAAAGTACAGATCGTGGGATCCAGTAGCTCAAAATCAATTGACTTCAATTATTTTTGATTACTGTATATAATTTCTTTCACTTCCGGGATTCCGGCAACGGTTTTTTATTTATTAATTGCATATGTCATTTCTAACTTTTCAGCCTTTGTAACACTGCTTTACTATCTGCGAATATGTATATGCATTTTTATTGTATGCGACTCTTTTAAGAATTCAAGATGTCCTTAACTAAAGATTAAGGAAAGCGCACTTCTCTAAACGTAATCTTATCTTTACTGATGGCTCGAAGACAGAAGACTGTACGGTTACTGAATAGGAATTTTTTAGATTAAGTAGTACATATCCGCTTACTGACCATTCCAACGTTTTTCAAATAGGAATCTTGGCATTAGGAATGCTGTAAAGATTGTGCAACAAATGAGCAATCTTTACAGCATTCCTTGTGCTGTGAAGATTGTCCTAACATGGAAATCGCGTTTTGCGCAGACAGTTAAACGACCTTGAGAGCATTGAAATACCATTTCTACCAATAAAGAGAAAATTATCATATACTGGGTCCCTGTACATTCCGACATTATGGAATTGATATTTATTAAATATTAAATATTAATTAAATAATTAATATTAACATTAAATCTTTCGGCGAACAATTTCTTTACATCCATAACCGCCACAGAAATGAAGAAGCCTTTGTTTGAGTATTACAGTTACACAATTTTTACAAAAGATTTAGTCAGATTCCTTAAATTTTTAGGAACTTTTGTGTACCCGAACACGATTGGGGAAAGTACGGTATGGGAAGACATTCTTATTGTGCAAGGCGAGAAAATTAAAATTGCCAACAACTATAGAGAACAATGGTAGACACTCTCTTCATAACTTTTTCTCCGCAATATTGCTCCTTGTCGGCTGTCTGCTTCTCTTTAGCCTCTGTCAGCTGGTTTTTCGAAACGTGAACATCTGTGGCAGCCAGACACTAGCCACCAACAGATGTCACCACATCCAATAAAAATAATTAAAATTAAAATTAACAACCTACGGAGGGCAGAAAAATCGAGAATCGACGCCACGATTCTTGGCGTAGACTTCTTGCCATTAATATAGATTTAAAGATTCATTACTTCGTAATAAAAGTCTAAACCTAGAAGTCATGATTGTTTTTTTAGTGTTCCAACGTTCTTTTTAGTGTTCTGTATAGACACGACATCTGTATATAATTCCCTGTGGTGGTAACCTCCTGAGCAAAACAACAGCGATTGGATATTAGATGACGCTACGGCTAAGAGGTTTTTCCTAACCGCGGATCAAATTCCAATTTGAAAAATGTATATATACATACTCTGGCGAGTCCTTTTAAGTAACCCAGATACCAACAAGTAATCGAATCACCTACTACTTAGGTTCTTGCATACAAATATTTAAAACAAGGAAATACACAGATTTAATTTGCCAATTTTTAATGCAAGTAGTTAAAGGCAAAAAAACAATCCAATAAAACTCATTACAGTGGCTCTCCCCTACGGTGAGGTCCGTTGAGGGGGAGACCAATCATTTTGTGACAAGCAAATTGTAATTTTCTACGCAAGTTGTAGTCTCAACAAGTATGTAGCTCAGATCACTGCGATTAAAAGGATATAACTAATGTGCAAAAGGTGCAAGAACGGCACATGTGATATCTGTATGTTGCCTGAAAGATATAATTGCAGTTAATACCGTTCCGCTCTTTGCTGTGTTCTTCGTTGGCAAAATTTGTTTGAAAAATATTGGTTTTCTGGTTTGATGTAAACTTTCTGAATTCATAGTTGATTGCATTATAAATTGTATATGACTGGTAAGTCTGTAAAAAAAATATCATATATGTATTAAACATTATAAATTATACATATATGTAATTCAATCACTCAGTAACGCATTGAAACATAAACATTTAATTGAAAATTTTAATCTGAAAATTTACAATTTAAAGTAGGAAGCCATTTAAGATTATCAATATTATACACTATCAACACTATTAATACAATACAACGAGATCTACAAAGCGGTTTAAATTGGATGATTTTGCAAAGAAAACTTACATTGTGACATTCGTAATTTTGTGATCAAAACCACACTATTATAAATATACAATTACTATTATGTATTAATGATGCATTAATACATATTCCATATACCGATGGACTTAAACAAAAAATTAATCGATATTTGTTAGATATTTGATAAAAACAGTTAAAAACAAATTTTAAAAATTCCAATGAAATCATCTCTTCGTGACTACGAAGATAATTCCGGCAGTATTGAATACAATATAACTACTATCATTAGTTGAAAAGTTTTCTTCTAAGCAAAACTATCAAGAGCATATTAAAAATAAATATTGAACCTTACAAAACTTCGTCACTGAATCAAGGGGCCGAACTGGAATCATATAAAAACTCTTTAATGCTGGCGGCGGTGGGCTGGTAGGGAACAAGAACCAGATTATCATGGGAGATTTCTTCTACGCAGATGAAATTGACTTGATTGCTCGTTTACAACGAGTACTAGTATATTTTTACAACTTTAAGATATTAAAAAAATGTATCCACCTCTTTGCAAAAGTTATGAGTAAGAATGACATGTTAGTGGAGATCCGACTTATAATCGTAATTCGTAGCTCCAATCTTTGACACAATATTCTTAAAGTCATTCATCCTACCAGTGTTTTCTAGCCTTGGCTGCATTGCAATACGATATTCAGAATTACAGAATGTACGGGTTTTTTGTTTAATTTCATAGCTATCAGAAAGGAAAAACTGAAATACTAGCAGACGCTTTAAGATACACTGGTCCTAATTACCTGCCACCTCATCCGAGTAAAATACAGTCGCAGAGGAAACACATGTAAATGTTTAACGGAAGTAATTCCTTCCGCGTTTTCTATCCAAGATAGCACTCAACTATATGACTTCATTGGAAACACGTTATATTAGTTATGGTAGAATAGCTAAATTCTTCCTCACACAATCCAAGTATCCCAGTCGTATGTCATGTCTAATACTTTCTTCTAAATTCCAAATACAAATTCACCTATGCCGTGTTTTGAGATGATGGCTACATTCGGTCACCAGCCTATTCGTGTGTTATATATTGGCTCATCCGCATTGGTCGTGAGAAACCTATTGAAAGGCATTTTAGAACTCTACAGTTCAGCGTTCCACTGTACAACCGGTGATCTGCTTAAGGCATTCGGTGAAGATATCATTGAGATATTAAATTGCTTTCTCAACCTTCCGCATAATTCTTATGTTTGGGAGAGGTACGACTCGGTTATCTAGCTCATCTTTGAACCGAGGGAATCCTCTAGCTTGTCATATCTCTAAGACAATGTCTTCATCTGGACGGTGCACTTTTTCACATCCGTCCAAACGCCCGCCAAACACTAAAAAAAGCTTACGAACCTACCCACCTCTCTCGTCGGCGAGTGCGCACAAAAAGAGTGGTGCAAATGCAGTGCTGTGAATGAATAATGTGAATGAATGAGATGGCGCACACAAGTGGAAAAGGACCTCAACCAACTTGGAGTGCGCAACTGGAGGCAGCTGGCAAGAGATCGTACTAGCTGGAGAGGCATGTTGGTTGAGGCCCAGGTCCACCCCGGACTGTAGCGCCATCCGAAGAAGAAGAAGAAGAATGAATAATCCATCTGGATAGAATCGGGAAGCTAATGTTAGCCCGTGCAGTGACTTGTTTTGGTCACTTATTAGTACTCACAGTTGCTTTAACACGATCGAATATTACAAAAAAAAAAAAAAGAAAAAATCAATTAGCGTTAAGTTAAATTCTACCTCTTTGACGTAACAAAAGTTAGTTGGAAATCAACATTGTTAATGTTAGTGTCTAGTTTTATATGTGTTTTTTATTATTGGCATTAATTATTAAATTCTTGGTAAGAACACTTATAGGAGTTATAATATAATAAATAATTTAATAACTTTTGGCCCCATGAGGCACCCTTAGTATATTTTTTATTGTATTTCGACGAAGCTTAGAAAAAAAACCTTAACTTTTCCAAACACTTATTTAACCTAACATAAACTTTATAGAGCTTAACTAATGAAGACTATCATAAGCTAACTTATGGTAGAGGAACCGTCTACGTAGCACTTGCTACATTAATGGATATCCTTCCACATTCTGGATCAGTCCAATTTTGTCAAGTTATATGAAAGCCTCAGGCGGAATAAGTCTTTCAATAAGCTTTATAAACCTCGTTGCGATAGAATTTTTGAAGCCAGAATATAAGGTTTTCAAATAGGAATCTTGGCATTAGGAATGCTGTAAAGATTGTGCAACAAATGAGCAATCTTTACAGCTGTAAAGATTGTGCAACAAATGAGCAATCTTTACAGCATTCCTTGTGCTGTGAAGATTGTCCTAACATGGAAATCGCGTTTTGCGCAGACAGTTAAACGACCTTGAGAGCATTGAAATACCATTTCTACCAATAAAGAGAAAATTATCATATACTGGGTCCCTGTACATTCCGACATTATGGAATTGATATTTATTAAATATTAAATATTAATTAAATAATTAATATTAACATTAAATCTTTCGGCGAACAATTTCTTTACATCCATAACCGCCACAGAAATGAAGAAGCCTTTGTTTGAGTATTACAGTTACACAATTTTTACAAAAGATTTAGTCAGATTCCTTAAATTTTTAGGAACTTTTGTGTACCCGAACACGATTGGGGAAAGTACGGTATGGGAAGACATTCTTATTGTGCAAGGCGAGAAAATTAAAATTGCCAACAACTATAGAGAACAATGGTAGACACTCTCTTCATAACTTTTTCTCCGCAATATTGCTCCTTGTCGGCTGTCTGCTTCTCTTTAGCCTCTGTCAGCTGGTTTTTCGAAACGTGAACATCTGTGGCAGCCAGACACTAGCCACCAACAGATGTCACCACATCCAATAAAAATAATTAAAATTAAAATTAACAACCTACGGAGGGCAGAAAAATCGAGAATCGACGCCACGATTCTTGGCGTAGACTTCTTGCCATTAATATAGATTTAAAGATTCATTACTTCGTAATAAAAGTCTAAACCTAGAAGTCATGATTGTTTTTTTAGTGTTCCAACGTTCTTTTTAGTGTTCTGTATAGACACGACATCGGTATATAATTCCCTGTGGTGGTAACCTCCTGAGCAAAACAACAGCGATTGGATATTAGATGACGCTACGGCTAAGAGGTTTTTCCTAACCGCGGATCAAATTCCAATTTGAAAAATGTATATATACATACTCTGGCGAGTCCTTTTAAGTAACCCAGATACCAACAAGTAATCGAATCACCTACTACTTAGGTTCTTGCATACAAATATTTAAAACAAGGAAATACACAGATTTAATTTGCCAATTTTTAATGCAAGTAGTTAAAGGCAAAAAAACAATCCAATAAAACTCATTACAGTGGCTCTCCCCTACGGTGAGGTCCGTTGAGGGGGAGACCAATCATTTTGTGACAAGCAAATTGTAATTTTCTACGCAAGTTGTAGTCTCAACAAGTATGTAGCTCAGATCACTGCGATTAAAAGGATATAACTAATGTGCAAAAGGTGCAAGAACGGCACATGTGATATCTGTATGTTGCCTGAAAGATATAATTGCAGTTAATACCGTTCCGCTCTTTGCTGTGTTCTTCGTTGGCAAAATTTGTTTGAAAAATATTGGTTTTCTGGTTTGATGTAAACTTTCTGAATTCATAGTTGATTGCATTATAAATTGTATATGACTGGTAAGTCTGTAAAAAAAATATCATATATGTATTAAACATTATAAATTATACATATATGTAATTCAATCACTCAGTAACGCATTGAAACATAAACATTTAATTGAAAATTTTAATCTGAAAATTTACAATTTAAAGTAGGAAGCCATTTAAGATTATCAATATTATACACTATCAACACTATTAATACAATACAACGAGATCTACAAAGCGGTTTAAATTGGATGATTTTGCAAAGAAAACTTACATTGTGACATTTGTAATTTTGTGATCAAAACCACACTATTATAAATATACAATTACTATTATGTATTAATGATGCATTAATACATATTCCATATACCGATGGACTTAAACAAAAAATTAATCGATATTTGTTAGATATTTGATAAAAACAGTTAAAAACAAATTTTAAAAATTCCAATGAAATCATCTCTTCGTGACTACGAAGATAATTCCGGCAGTATTGAATACAATATAACTACTATCATTAGTTGAAAAGTTTTCTTCTAAGCAAAACTATCAAGAGCATATTAAAAATAAATATTGAACCTTACAAAACTTCGTCACTGAATCAAGGGGCCGAACTGGAATCATATAAAAACTCTTTAATGCTGGCGGCGGTGGGCTGGTAGGGAACAAGAACCAGATTATCATGGGAGATTTCTTCTACGCAGATGAAATTGACTTGATTGCTCGTTTACAACGAGTACTAGTATATTTTTACAACTTTAAGATATTAAAAAAATGTATCCACCTCTTTGCAAAAGTTATGAGTAAGAATGACATGTTAGTGGAGATCCGACTTATAATCGTAATTCGTAGCTCCAATCTTTGACACAATATTCTTAAAGTCATTCATCCTACCAGTGTTTTCTAGCCTTGGCTGCATTGCAATACGATATTCAGAATTACAGAATGTACGGGTTTTTTGTTTAATTTCATAGCTATCAGAAAGGAAAAACTGAAATACTAGCAGACGCTTTAAGATACACTGGTCCTAATTACCTGCCACCTCATCCGAGTAAAATACAGTCGCAGAGGAAACACATGTAAATGTTTAACGGAAGTAATTCCTTCCGCGTTTTCTATCCAAGATAGCACTCAACTATATGACTTCATTGGAAACACGTTATATTAGTTATGGTAGAATAGCTAAATTCTTCCTCACACAATCCAAGTATCCCAGTCGTATGTCATGTCTAATACTTTCTTCTAAATTCCAAATACAAATTCACCTATGCCGTGTTTTGAGATGATGGCTACATTCGGTCACCAGCCTATTCGTGTGTTATATATTGGCTCATCCGCATTGGTCGTGAGAAACCTATTGAAAGGCATTTTAGAACTCTACAGTTCAGCGTTCCACTGTACAACCGGTGATCTGCTTAAGGCATTCGGTGAAGATATCATTGAGATATTAAATTGCTTTCTCAACCTTCCGCATAATTCTTATGTTTGGGAGAGGTACGACTCGGTTATCTAGCTCATCTTTGAACCGAGGGAATCCTCTAGCTTGTCATATCTCTAAGACAATGTCTTCATCTGGACGGTGCACTTTTTCACATCCGTCCAAACGCCCGCCAAACACTAAAAAAAGCTTACGAACCTACCCACCTCTCTCGTCGGCGAGTGCGCACAAAAAGAGTGGTGCAAATGCAGTGCTGTGAATGAATAATGTGAATGAATGAGATGGCGCACACAAGTGGAAAAGGACCTCAACCAACTTGGAGTGCGCAACTGGAGGCAGCTGGCAAGAGATCGTACTAGCTGGAGAGGCATGTTGGTTGAGGCCCAGGTCCACCCCGGACTGTAGCGCCATCCGAAGAAGAAGAAGAAGAATGAATAATCCATCTGGATAGAATCGGGAAGCTAATGTTAGCCCGTGCAGTGACTTGTTTTGGTCACTTATTAGTACTCACAGTTGCTTTAACACGATCGAATATTACAAAAAAAAAAAAAAGAAAAAATCAATTAGCGTTAAGTTAAATTCTACCTCTTTGACGTAACAAAAGTTAGTTGGAAATCAACATTGTTAATGTTAGTGTCTAGTTTTATATGTGTTTTTTATTATTGGCATTAATTATTAAATTCTTGGTAAGAACACTTATAGGAGTTATAATATAATAAATAATTTAATAACTTTTGGCCCCATGAGGCACCCTTAGTATATTTTTTATTGTATTTCGACGAAGCTTAGAAAAAAAACCTTAACTTTTCCAAACACTTATTTAACCTAACATAAACTTTATAGAGCTTAACTAATGAAGACTATCATAAGCTAACTTATGGTAGAGGAACCGTCTACGTAGCACTTGCTACATTAATGGATATCCTTCCACATTCTGGATCAGTCCAATTTTGTCAAGTTATATGAAAGCCTCAGGCGGAATAAGTCTTTCAATAAGCTTTATAAACCTCGTTGCGATAGAATTTTTGAAGCCAGAATATAAGGTTTTGTATTTCTTGAGAGAATCTTGAACATCCTCATCTTTTCCATATGGGAAGAATTTAAGATGAACCATACTCAACAGCCATACACCATTATTGCCCGGTATATGGTCTTGTAGTAGATCACCTTCACTTTGGAATCAAATTAGCTTATTAGCAAATTACCTATACGAATATTACCATACATATACTGCTCCAACATATTTCTAAGATATCATCCTCAGTTTTCACAGCTAAGGGTCATCTCTATAGGTCTATTATGCCGAACATATGGTGGTTTTTTATGTATCCTTTGAGGGTCTGCGAAACAAGGGCAGGAGAAGGATGGTTTCAATTGATTTTCAACTTACATTTGCCACAAGATAACTAAATCTTCTCGAAGCAAATAATAGTTGAATGACAATACAGCGCACAATGAGCCAGGGCGAAACTTCTTCAGCAACTACTCCCGAGTAGAGGGGACCTACAGTTTTTTGGCGAATTCGAACGGCGAGATTTGAGAAGCTTTTTATGCACAATTATTACACTATGAGTGTTGTCAGCAACACGAAAGAGGTAGTACCGTAAAAAAATGCGACACGGTAACCACAAGGCACGCTGCAAAAGAATATTGACTATCTTGACTTTCGACACTGTTGTCTATGCGAAGAAATCATTGGCGTACACAATCAAGTGCTGCATGGAGCCTACTAACTCGCTTGGGAAAGTCTCGAACAGAATGGGAATTTTTTTTGGAATTAGCATTGAAATTTCGAAAGCGAAAAATCTTTGTCCCTTTTACGCATTGTTGAACAGGATTGTGTATATCTGTACCGTGTACCGTGTACATGCAGATAAACAGAAAAATCTCGCCTGGAACGGATGATTTTAACCTAAACCTTGTTTAATTCCCTGACGGGAGAAGAAGCGTTTTTATTTCCCTGATTCTTACTCTCTGGGATTAGATTTTCCTCTTTTTTGTGTCGAGCCCATGGATCTCAATACATGTATATTAACTTGCCAGCACATCTGCCGTTTTTATGAGTTGCTCCAGGATCCAGCGAAAAGCGAGCGTTAGTTTAAGTTGCCTTAAAAATTCCCAAGCAAGGATATGCTGGATTATGCAATTCATCACAAACGTTCATGCAATCATTATATTTAAAAACTCGCCGGTGCATGAATTCATTCATATATTGCATTCAAAATAATGGAACACCACTCTCCATTTTCCCGTAACGGATCTGATGCAAAGCAAACACATACAAAATTTATGTGGATTAACAATAATTTAGTGGCACTACAGCTTTTAAGGGCCCTAGCCTAACTTCAACATTTACTCGTGTTGTGCATGCTACTGTTTTCTCACGAGTAAAGGGGACCTACAGTCCACTCGACAACGGCGAGGTGAAAATGCAAGGTGTTCCGTCCGGAAATCGACATTGGGACCTTGGCGTGTGAGTCGACACACTTACCGACTACCACTACATATTGATTAATAATTTTATTATCTTAAATGTGTGTTCTAAAATCTGTTTTTAGTGGTAATAAATATCAAAAGTCAAGCAAAATACTATTGTAAAGACACACATGCTATAAAAAGATAAAAGCAAGGCATTATTATAAAATAAAGTATTCTATCTTAACAGTTGCATGTACGTTAGCTCACAAACAAACACTTTGTCTTTAACTCTTCTATAAGTGACATACACATGTCGAGATATACAAATATTACACGTGCATCATTCTTTTAAGATGTTTTATTTTATTTTAAAATAAACAATTCAATTTTTTAAATATATTTTTATTGCTATTTTTAACAGAATTATAAATATATAAATTTCATTTAGGGAATTGTTATTATTACAAAAGTAAAAACATCGTTATAAAAATTAAGAATATGTATCACGTAATTTCTATATTAGGTTCGTTTCCATGTTTCAATTTAATATTTTTTTCATTTGCGTTAACAAACCAAGCTTTTAGTTACAAAATTTACAAGTTTTTAATGTTACATTGCAGAATCAATTGTAGAATCAATAATAGTGGTAACACATGTCAATATCTCTGAAATTATTTTTTTTAAGAAATATCCTTTTATTTAAAATATAAATAGCGTATTGGTATACACATAGCGTTTATATATATACCCATATTCTACATACATATATTACATTTCTTAAGTAACTATGTTGAAAAATATAAAAGTATAAATTCCGTCCATAATAACATATGTATATACTAAAATAAAAAGAACTTATTATTTTGGCTAGGTAGATTTGCGGATACTGTAATTATTTTATTTTATATAATCTGACTTAAGTACAAGTCCCTTAATAGGAAGGAGGAATGTTACGAAAATAAAATGGTCCTGATTGACCAACAACTTTATTTCAATTATGTTCCAAATCAAAGACACAGGATTTTTATTATTTACTGCATTCGTGTGGTTCATTTCAATTATGGCCCGTTTTAGAAAAATAAATATAACTACAACCTTTAAAGAAACCTTTGAGAAATGGAACTTTTAGCACGCGCAAAAACATATATTTTTTAACGTTTAAAACATTAATAGAGTGTATTAATCTCAACCTAGTAGTTAGTAATTGCCCGACGCAATTGATACTGACATCAACTACGGACTTAAGCAGTTAGGAAAAAGAAACTTTTCTTGAGAAGTATAAGGTGATTATCATTTTATAGATGTTTTTTATGTTCACTTCTTTCTTTTTTTGATATTAAAAAAATAAACTTGTGTATGTTAACATAATAACGATGCTAGACATTATTTTAGAAATATATGATATATGTGAATGACGCACGTTTTATTTTAAGATACATCTGCACTGTATGTAACCGGGTTCGCGTTTGTTGAAAGGTTAGTTCGAAACTCAAAAACTGTTGTTAGAAAAACGAAGACATGACTTAGGTTTAAATACCATTTATGACTGTAATGATTTAAAGGCACAAATCGAACTTTATCACATACAAAAACAATGTGAAGCTTAAAATCTTGATCGACAGTGGTAGAAGTCATGGATAAAATACCTACATCTTAATGTAATAAGATTACGTGTATTCATATTTCAAATTTAGTTTATGCTTTCCTCGTTCAGTGGTTACATTAGTTACATATATACAAACAATTTTTTTGCTACTATTTATTTTAAAGCGAATACAATAATAAAATACTTATGTTTTGTATTGTTCTAGGTATTGCATAATATAAATACGGCTTGTATTTTGTGTAGAACTGTCTTGAAAATAATGTATTGCAATTTACTAATTAAATAAATATGTACGCTTGGTTGAACTTAAACGGATGGTTATGCATATTATTTAATAAAAAATTCAGTAAGTTAACACGGTAATTACCTGAAATACTATGAATTTTGAATGTACTTTTGTTTCATATTTGGTTTCGTTTTACTGGAATGGATAATTTTCCAAAAAGTTTTTGTGGCGACCACATACTCATTAACGTTTGACCCCCAAAACATTCTAAAGAAGTGTATACCAGTCGCAATCAATTTACAGTGGGAAGAAAACATGTAGTAAACATTCCTATTCTTGACAAAACAGATTAAATTTTAGACAAAACAACTTAATTCATACCGTTTGTCTTCTGATATTTTTATCACGTTATCAAATGTTGTTCAGTTTCATAAAAGGTGTGAACTTGATCATGGCTAGATTGGGTCAGCTTAAATTTTATTCACGGGTATTAGCAGTCGGAATGTACGGAATGCTGTTTTAAACTATGAAGCGAACCTAGATTATAACAAAAAGAGATATACAAATTTGTTTTGGGAAATGTTTTATACATTAATTAGATTATACACAGTTTTCCAATATAAAAATCTATATTAATCCAAAAAGGAAAATTTATTTTTAAAAATTAAAATAAAATATTAAAAATTAAACATGGCTGAGAGCTTGCAATTTTTTGACATTACACTTGGGTAACACACTGAGCATACTTTTCTAATTGATTTTTTAGCATATCCACGCGATCTGATTCGTCTTGTAAAAGTTTCTTAAGATCATCAATAGTTTTTTGCTGTACCTGAACTACTGCTTCAAGACTTTGAACGCGTTTTTCAAGTTCAATTAATTTTAGTGCTTCAGGAGTCACAACATCGTTACTCTCATAACTATGACTCACAATAGAACTTGAAACTGATTTCGATTGCTGAGGCTGCAACCGACTAATGTTTAACTTTGCTGGCAAAGCTTTCGGTGGAACTTTAACTTCGTTGTCATCTGTTGTAACAATACTTTCTTTAGTCATTGTTACACTTACAGCAATTTCCGATACGGATTTGGAAATGTCAACTTCACTTTCATTTTTTTTATCTGTAGAGATTGATTGAAATAAAGATGTAGTTGATTTAGTAACAGTGGGCTGAACCGACGTTGTGCAATTGCTGTCAACCACTATTTTACTCTTGTTAGTGTTTGTGACTATTGGAGTAACGTTCTGTTTTTCTTCTACATTTGTTTTAGTTAACGTCTCAACAAGAGTGGTCCTAGGCTCTATATTAGGTGAAGTTTTCTTTTTTTCTTGATTCGCTTTGAGCTCGGATATCCACGGAACTTTCTTCTTTTCCCATTCTCTACTCTTAGGTTTGACTTGCTGCTCACTTTCTGAGTGAGAAAGTGACGGAGATTTCAATTCATCGAATGAATCTCCAAGGCCATTTGAATAAATGGAATTCCGACTTGTGCCTTCTATCGATAAATTTGTAGCTACCGATGGCGGTCTGCGCTTCGGTGCTTTAACCCGTCCTGCTCTCATATCTGGTAAAATAGATGCACGTTCCACTTTGTCAAAATCATGTTCGCCTTCAGGAGTGTTATCCACACCATTTCCTTTAACGTTATTGTCAAGTGGTTCGATGTTATATTTGCTTCCAGTCACACCATCATTCGTATCTTGTGACAATGTAGGCTTCTGTTCCACATTCCTGACTTTCTGCCGCAGTCCCAATATTATGTTTCCAGCTACATTTGTTACACCACTGGCCTTTTTACCAGGCACTGTAGGCTTTTTAGTGAGTAAGGGAGGTGGTGCTTTTTTTTCGTCCAGATTTTCGATGCTCTTACGCGTTTCACTTCCTTTTAACTCTAAATGCTTACTTGTCCGATCAACAGATGACGACGGTGTAGTCAGCTCAAAATTTTTATTTTCCAATGATTTTCTTTGCGCAGCAACATTTCCACTCTGTATGCCGGTTTCACTTAATATATCGTCCAGCGAATCCCTTGAACCAAAGTTCTCCAACCGACTGGAATTTGGAATGTTCGAATTTGAAGTCTTCTTTGTGGTTGTCTTTGCCGTAGAATCTGCATGTATAGTTTTTGATTCCTTGCCAGGTGACTCTACAATAAATAAATATACAATAATATAAATATTCTATTTTAATTTTATAAAACTCTTCGACTTAGGTTTTGATATTAGAATATGTCGAAAAATATACTCACCATCAAGTGGAAGTAGTTTAACGAAATTATCTGGAAAGACTCCAATTTTTCCATTAAGTTCACCCTTCCACCAACCCTTGTCAGGCAATTCCTTGCTCACAATTGCAATTAATTCTCCAGTTACTAATTCAAGTTCGTCTTCATTTTGTGGGCTATAAGGAAACTCTACGCGACAAAATTCACGAAGGGGTCTAGGCGGCAGAACTGGAGCTATGTATTTATCACTTGAACTATCGGGTATAGCTGTCGTTCTACTACTTTGTACATCATCTTTGAAGTTATTTTGGCTCTTGCTTAAACTAGCAGATGATAATTTCTGAATTGTTGTGTTGGATTTATTCACTGATACAGTCGCGGTAGATACTTCAGTTGCGTGTGTTGGTCGTTTTGATGCGAACACCGGAGAAGCTTCCATTCCAACAACAAAATTTGATGGAAACACGCCTATTTTGTTGTTGAGCTTTCCGCGCCACCAACCTTCTTCTACCTACACAATAAAAATTATTATAAAAATATAATCCATTTGCTTGTAAACTTATTTTATGTTTTACCTCCCCTAAAAATTCAATAACATCACCAACGGCCAAGGACAGCTCGTCCTCATTAACTTGTGTATAACTGTAAATAGCTTTACATCGCCTCTGTGCTGTGCTAGACTTATCCCTGAGTTGTTTTATACGTTTTATTCAAAATAATTATTTTGCAAATGAATATGGGTTTCTCACGTTTATTACCTTAAAACAACAGTGTTGTTATCGTTTGTATCCAGAACGCGAACAAAATTATCCGGAAACATTCCTCTTCTGCCTGTTGAGGTAAGTGTGCCTTCCCACCAACCACCAGGTTGTTGTATTATGTTATGAATAATTTGACCTTTAACAAGATCTAGTTCATCCCCTTCTTTGGCCTTATAATCATATTCGACGATAGCAGTTACTGAAAGTTTATGAAAAAGTTGTATTGTGAAAAAGAGTTGCTTCAGGATAATGTAAAATGAGTGACGACTAGGTTTTCAATATAACAATGCTTTTGTAATTTTGCTAATTTTGCAATGCTTTTCTAAATTTGCGTTAGCAGTGAGTAAATACTTGAACAGCTTGAATTCATTTGATTCATTTGTTTACATGTTATACATGCACAAACCCGAATTGCAAATCAGTGGTGCAATATTCTATCTTGAATTAACGTAATTGTTATAATTTGTATAGATATAATTGTTATATTTTCGACAACGGGCATGTTCCACTATGCTGATACAGCGAAGACCACAGTCCCTAACGTCAATCTTAAAAGATGCGGTACATGTTTTTTTTTTTTAACATACCGTGTAAATAAACAAAATCCTTTGATATTCATCACATATCACTGTAAGAGGAAGTTTCTTCGCCCATTTGTGATAAGTTTTAAGTAGTGTTTTATTCCTAACAAGTATTTGTTCTAGTGTTATCATGTGCCATTGGAAAAAATAAGGCTTATTTGAATCTATGCCTATTTTAAGCATAAGTTCATGACATACACAATTTAGTCTTAAAATTCTACACCAACAGTTTTGCTAATAATGTGGGAGCACTAAGAACAGCAAAGAAAACTGTCATTTGTTAGAATAAAAAAAAATTTAAATAAGTTAATTTCGAATAAAAAGAAGTAAAGCATAAAAAAGTAAATGTAGTTTGGAATACGATATAGATATATATATATATATGTATATGTATATGTTACTGTTAGATTTGCGAAAATTAACACACCATTGTTCACATTTAGACCCAGCTAAAGGAAATAAAAAAAAACTGATACAATGTTACTAGAAAAGCGGAGATACGTTTGAGAATTCCTCCTTTATCTTCTTAACATGCATTACTGTGTTTGTGCTAATGTATGTATGAATACACTTTTATATGTAAAATGATATGATTCATTTCTTTCAAACTAAGATAAGATTGCCAGCAAGAGGGCTTATTTTTTACTAAAACAAACCCATTTTAGAATACTATGTTTATATATTAAATACAATATTAATACACTACGATTATTGCATTCGTATTCGTACAAATAGTAAATGAGCAAAACTTCCTTTTAAAATAGAACTCTTCTACATTGTGGACATATTTTCTGAATTCAACATATATCGCCGAAGCCTTGCAATTGCATTATGATTTCAGAGCTTAAAAGAGTCAAGAAACCCATAAAAACGTTTACAAGTTCCAATTTGCATCTACACGTATGTTCTGATATCTATGTAGGCCTGAAATAATATATATACGTGCATTTGTACTCTAATTGCAAATAACAAAATATTTTGGTGTAATCCGGTTTTATAAATTCGTCGTCTTCTGAAGGGCCTTAATCAAACAAACTCGTAAATATTTTTTTTTAACAAAATGTTCAATTAATGTTATTGTATTTAACAAAATAACTTTTACCTACATCATTATTTTTTGTTGGTGTGGTATATTTTCAAGAAATATGAACATAATATAATCGTTCTTTTAAAACAAGAAATGCAAATAAAATTAAGGAGTGTCCGAAGAAAGAAACGCACATATGACAATACATTAAATATTTTGGTTTATTCTGGTTGTACATTAACTTACCTCCCTCGTAAGTGTCTAAGACAGGAAGATGATCCATGCTAAGTTTTCTTTCTATTCTTTATCCAACCAAATATAAAAATATTAGTCGACGGGAGTTTTCATAAATTTTTTTTTAAGCACCAATGACTGACACCATCTATGTTGACCAATAACTCACTAAGAACCTTATTTAATACGAAAAGTTAGGTTGAATTCATATTTGCTTATATTGCTTTAAGGCGTGTCAGCCCAAATAATAAAATAAGCATTAAATTTGGAAATTAATATAGTGATAGCAAATCCTAAACAAAATAATCGTTTCTTACAACTTTCGACTTTATTGACTTGACTCATTAACTGACATTACACTCACTCTTTAACACTCATACCTTCACCCAGCTCACCTGACGCAACACCATTCGCATGTACTTATGGGAATTCATCTCAAACGCCATTTTTTATTTTATCATCCACAACAGCGCCATCTAGTTGTCATACATAATCATTGTTCTAAAAATTATTTTCAATATTAATTAGTTGTTGCTTTTATCAGAATTGCTAACTTTAAATCAAAATACCTTAAATACAAGTGGTTATGAATTCTGACAATATAACATTCAATTTCCTATAAAAATTCTTATATGACGTATCATTGGTGTAGATTGTTTACTCACCACTGGGGACCCTTCCTGCTCACCACTTTATTTTGGGTCTGTCAAAAAAGAGAAAACAATTATTACAAGCTTAAGCTCATTTAATTTCTATCAATAGGTTTGAGTATAGGCAATGCGACTCAGTAAATTAAAGTATTTCTTCTGTAGTAGAAAAATATTGTGCCGCAACCGTTCGTTAACGCCAGGGATGAATGATGATGATGAATGAATGTTCATGCCTGGCTAACGCATACAAACCGCAAAAACAGCTGTCACTTGTTCAATATTGTTTTGTTTGGAGTCGGCTGAATAATGCAGACTACAAATAAAATAGTGAATAAATTTCACAGAGTATTATGGAATTCTATAAGGGGCTTTAAATCTAAAACCAAGGAAACGGAAATAAATTACGAATATGATTTTTCACAAATTTTCCCCGCTAAGGTCCTTAAAAAGCGACACAAAACCCCGGAATCGTTGTATTTGGCGAATCAAGCTGGTGCAGATATGATTGCAGAGGCAATGCGTCCGCATGTGCTTCCAAAAGATACGTTGCTTGAGTTTAATCCCGGAGTTGGGCTAATGACTAGAAAATTCATTGATTGGAATACGTTTAAAAATATTGTATTCGTCGAACCAAATGAAAGAATTAAAGAAAACTTGCAGGTACGTCTTACTAAATACTCATTGAAGTCATTAGGTGTTTGGAAGTATATTGTAGAAATGAGGCGATTATAATAAATAATCTTATTTTCGTATATTAAGTATTGCTAATAAAAACATATCATATGTTATCAGATTTTAATAACATATGAAATATCACTCGATTTTAATCTGATATAAGAAAATAATAACTCTATAATTTTAACATACGGACACGTATGGAGACAGGTATGATATGCTACCGCCAATTATAACAAACAATTGCATTTATAATTCCTATTTTCCAGTCAAATGGTAAATTACAAGGATTGTAGGATTTCAATAGAAGAGGGCTTACAGCATTTCAGGATTTACTCCTTTGTCGCTCTTTAATAATATAATAAATAATGAGTTAAACATCCCGGGCATCCAATTCGGATTGCGGAAAAAACACTCGACTCTGCATGCCGTGATGCATCACGATGTTGAGGTAGACTTGAACAACCATCAAGTCATCATGGCTTGCTTCTTGGATATTGACAACGCTCTCGACCTGCTTGTTACACTAGGTTTATTTTTATTGTTATGACCGTAAACATATGTGCCAGTCATTTAAAACTTTGTGTGCAGTTCTCAACGACAAAGCTAATGAAGCCTTTTTTACTGTACATATATGTTAAAGAGGCATGTGGGTGCTAAGCAGGAAATTTTACCAGGAATATCCGCCACCTCATTCTGCTACGTAAACAGGCACTCATTACCTTACACATGCTTGTGTTCTTAATGAGAATATTTCTTATATGGTGGAAGATAGATTAGTTGTTTATTAAGTACTTTGCCAAGAAAATAACAAAAACCGTTGGTTTGTGCTTAGGATGTAAAGACAATAGTAAAGTTTGGTAGGATATTAATTCTTAATTCTGGGCAGTTGGTTCATGCCATCGCAAGAACCACGTTACGATTTTTCGTTAGTTGAAGAGAATATTCAACAACCAATGATGTGGTAATGGAGCAGAAGGGTATATCCAAGTTTTTTCGATACCTGTGGGATTCTATTTTTTATTTGGCGATTTCTAAGCAGTTAAATACCTTTGTGGATGTGAATGTGTAGCTGCGTAGAATTTGGATAGTACTTTAGCTATTTTGAGGTCGATGTGTAAGGGTATTGTGTTTGGAAAGATGTGTATTAGAGCAATTTCGTGTACTATACTTTTTCTTAGTATACCCGTCATTTGCTCTATCCTGCAATATTTCCTTTGCTACTTCATATAAGTTGCTACTTCATATAACTCATTTTCGTTTATTGTTATTTTAGCTTCTTTAAACCAATATAGATATTCATTAATTCTTCTGTCACATCACGTCTTCTTCAATTCTCATCTGGAATAATACCATATGTATAGTTGCCTATTGGCTGTCGGTACCTTATCTGGTTCTTAAGCTTTAAAAACATTTAAATTGTAAAAAAATTTTAAAATCAGTGAATGCTTACTTATATTTTATTTACATGTGTCTTTCATTCGTAGCAAATATGTAAGGAAAAACAACAAAAATATATTATAAAAAATGCAGACTTTATAAATCTATGGAAATTAGCTTTTCAAGATAAAGTCGATAATGGGACACGAATATCAGACCTTTTTGCGGAAGTACCGAAGAAATCGTACATGGACGGTAGTGATTATTGTTATTATTGTTTATTTCTAGTGTTAACAAAATTTTTATAATTTTAGATACAAACATGGTTGTGTTTGGAGCTGTTGGATCATACATTTTCTTCAAACATCTCATAAATTCTATTGTCTTCCAAAACAGTTTATTTTCATATGGGAGGTGTGAGCTTTTTCTGGTCATGCCCCCACCTATATATATAGTGAGTTGTATTAATATACCATATATTTTATTAATGAGAAACGAAACGAACAAATTTTTGATTTTGGGAGATATGAATTATTAATTACATATGTTAAATGTAATTAAATACTTCTGGTTTCTTGTAGAGCCTTAAGGGAGAAGTGATGTAGCTGTTCGAAGAGATTTGAGTCAATGGAGGGTCAGATATTTGAGATAGGAGAAAGAGATATGATAAGAGAGCGTGGTTTGGTTAATTTTAGAACCTAACCACACGTATTTTCAGTTATTTTTTATGTCAAACCGTATAGAAAGATTTTTCATAATCCACGAAAATAAAAAAAAAACATCTCTGCCTACATACATCCAGGCAACAGATTAGTAAAGGTTAAAAACAAACAGGATGCATGTGCCAAAGTCATTAGTAAAAACATGTACTTATTTAATAATATTTAATATTATAAAAATTATTATTGCCTAACACTCGTGAGCAGCAAGTTCTTCGAGATTATTTGGAAAATTAGAATGAGAAATATAATCAATTTTTTTAATTGGTAATGTTCATGTTTTCTAAGCAGGGATCTGCCAGTAGGTTAGTGCGAGAGTAGGGGTATTTTGAATTTATTTTTCTGTCCAGATAGTAGTGTAATAATGTGCATATGTCATATTTCCTACTGTTATTAAGAATCATTTCGAGAGCGGAAAGGATTGCAATTACTTCTGTACTTCTGTTTTTTTTAATTATTTTGTCTCAAGATGTTATACTGAATGAGGTATTGTTCTTGATGTCTAAATCGGCTTATTATCTCTAAAAATATTATTTGGAAGACTATTGGAGGTGTTGATGGCTTAGAATGATATAAGATTGATATTATTATATTTTTGTGGTTAAAAGACATAGTGATAGAATTTGGTTAATTTTTTTATTGGTTTCTAAGAATATTGCATTGAGAAATGGTGCGATGTAACACCGATGGGAATTTCAGTGGACATTTTCTTTTTGAATTCGTATTTGATTTTGTTAATGGAGAATTGGCACTAAGTAAAAACGACATGAATAGTTGTTGCCAAATCTTGATAGTGTGCGTATGTATGAAAGTCGATCGATATGCCCCGAGAACAGTTCTTATAGCAGGGTTGTAAATTGTTTTTATTTTATTTAGGTGAGATTTAGGAGAATAGCCATAAAAAAATACCGCATTAAATTGTGCTTGCTTCTGATGGTGACAGGGTTACTGTTAAATTCGCTCTGAAAGAAATTTGATTATTTTTTTTTTTTTAAATTTAAAAATGTATTTTTTTTTTTTATTTTGAGTTTCATTTGCATTAAATCTAGATATAAAATACTTAAACTAGCTATAATAACTAGAAATTTGATTATATTAAGACAACCATTTAATGGGATTAAAATATGCTTAATGTGTGTATTTCAATCATATCTTTTATAAAAAGAGATACCCAACATTTTAAGTGAATCCACTCTTGGAATGGTAAATCAGCTTTTGAATATAAACACAATGAATTGATATCACCAAAGACGGTTATCAGATTAAATGTGACGCTTTAGTGTTTTTTATTTATAGTTTTAATTAAGATTAAATCATCAGTATGTGAAATGAAATTTAAATATTTACTAAACGTAAGTATTGCAGCTAGTTTTTGATAGGCACTTAAGAATAAAATCCCTTAAAGGGATCCTTTTAATACAGCATTATGTATGGGATGGGAATCTGAATATGTATTTTAACGTTTTTCAATATAAGCAGTCCAACCTTCCAAGATTTAAATTGATCTAATGCAGTGTGTATACCCACTTTGTCGAATGCTATATTCTTTAGAGGCTGATTGGAAAACGATTCGGCGAAAATATTGAAGACAGATAGACAAAATCCTAAGGAAAGACTAAGTCATTTCTGTCTCCGGTACCAAACAATGTCCCGATGACTGTTTTTGATCCGTCCTTATATAAACAAAATCAGCAAAAACTGTTTTATATGTTATTATTACTTAAGGCGAGTGTAATCACTAAGTTTGCTAACCCACTAATTACGTCTTTGACTGAGAGGAACCTTGGTGGATACATGGTTTTGTTGTTGGAATATCTATGTTAGGCCTTTGCAAACGCAAACGTCTCGATAATTTTTAATTTATCCCTTTTTCGTGGCGGTATCTTTTTTGAAATAACTGTCAATGTTCTGTTTAATTTTAGAAAAAAAAAATTTCCGGGATTTGAGGCACTGCCTCACGAGGCTCATGAAGTGTGTTGTCCGAAAGGCCCTTAAGCTTGTACTGATTTCTCCATGATAAGGTGTTGAAATTAATTGTAATGAAGTTTTAGAGCATTCCCCGTACATAGGTAGGCTATTATCTATTTAAGATAAAATCGTGGTTCTTATTACATTACACAGGCTATTTTTGAGGCTAAGAACTTTACTACATTTTAGTTTTGAATCTAGGGATTTCACGATGTGGTTTTTGAAATTGAATTTTGAGTCTAGAATAAAACATACTTTTCTTGCATTTTTTTATACAACATTTATTGTACTTTGAAGAGTTTTTTTTTACAAGTATGAATGAAGTATGTAATTTTTGTTAAGGTGATAAATCAACCTAGATGCAATAGTGCCAATTTTTTTGATGTGTGGATATTAACCAGGAGAGCATCTAGATCCTTGCCTGAGAACGTTTGGTGGACAGGATTGTAAACTGAAATTATAATGACTTTAATTCTATGGACTAGTTCCACTGCTTTCGCTGATATATTGGATTGTCTTGGATTGAAAAAATGATGTTGAATTGTTTTGAGTACCAATTAGGGAGTAAAATCGACATTGTGGAAGAATGTTTTTTTTTTTGAGAAATATTGGTTGCGTTACGGCGTGGAAGATTCTTGTCGGATGTTATTTTATGATGTTTTTTTCTACCCTGTTGTATATTCATTGGAGCACTTGAACACAGTATGGTGTCCAAATTTAAATTAATCGATCCTTTCATTGAACACATCTACACATTTCCAGTTCAGTGTTTATTGCGACTCTTCATAAATTACAGAATAAAACATCTTTTACCCCTACTAATTTCAGCATATTCCGTACTTGCGGCTGGAAACCGCTTTGTAGCCTCATAATCTCGCAAAAATGCAAGTCTCTTATATTTACATATGTAATATTTTAATGCATCACCACATGACTTATTATACATAAGCCTATAGTATAAAAATACATGAAAAAATTAAAATTGTACGTGTGCATTTAAGAGATTTGACTATGACACAAATATAAATATTGTATAATTCTCAAATTTAATTGTGTTAAACTAAAGTCTTCAATTTCAGCATCTTACATGTAGTAATGAAGTCGGATATATGATATACAGATCAACATCAATATTGTTTCAAATATTTTTTGAACACAGATTTATAGCGAAGTTGCCAAGGGAATATTTTCTACCACATCAAACTGCGTACAAGCTGAATAAAGGCAGTAAGCTCAGTAAGGTATTTTACTTTTTTTATGGTTTTCATGAGCAATTCCATTTTATAGAAATGTAATACTTCCTACAATAACACAATTAAATATAATGATAAGTCAAATAAATATTGACTTTACTAAATATTATTTTTTTTCTTGATTTCGTAGAGAACTCAATAAACTTCTCATATAATTCTATTAAAGTCTTAAATCTCCATACCTCTAGGTTAACTCAATTAACCCAGAATATCTTTACTTGGTCAAAATTGTACCGAGGCAATATTTATATGAACTCTGCCCACCTGAAGATATACAAGCCCTTTGGTATTTTGTGAAACAGAACTGTATTAGCCGACGAAACCGGGTGATACCTAATTTAGAGTAAGTTTAAACAAAATTTGTTTATTTTATAAAAATATTGAATAATAAACAGTCTCTTGCTAAACCGTTAAAAAACAGCCATTTAAAAAAATAATACATAAAGATACGCTTTCGCGAAGCCGCCGAATAATGACAAACGTTAGTGAAATCCAAAAAAAAAAAAAAAACAAATGGAATTAGTTGTTCAGTTGGTTCCACTGACACTTTTCTTTTTTTCTCATAATTATCACAATCTTAAGTGAAGTTTTATTTATTCGTAGAGTATCAATAAAAAATAAATAAAATTTTTTTCTTGGTTTGAAAAACCGTTGAATTCTGTCAAAATCACATCTGAAAAGTAAATTTTGCTTGTATGCATAAAAAGGGAATTACCCTAAATTTGTGATATAAAAATTGAATTTGCAAAAACAAATTTAGGCCTAAGAAATTTTGAATCGTGCTTAATGGAATTAAATCGTGTAAAAAATTAAAATATTTTTTTATCTCAAAGTCGTGTAAAAAAGGACCATGTAAAAACAAAACTAGGTGTATATATTAAGACACAATTGATTTTAACTAAACTACAGGAATTGCCTTTAGAATCGTTTAATGCATAAATAAATTGTAATTTCTTTTTCTTTTAGAAAATTCGTCCCAGGATGTGGCCCTCGTCTAATAGTTAAATCAACAAAACCTCATATTCCTAGGGAAAGATATCCGAGTGATAAATCTGCGTTTTTGCCAAAATATTCGACTCGATGCGTGGAAATGAACAATAAAAACTACTACCCACACATAAATATATACACCGATTTTGGCGACTTATCGCCAAGTCAAACGTTAACCTTGTTCTGCCAATTTCGCAGCTGGCCAGAGTATAAAGACAGCTCTTTTCTAGCATCATTAGAAAACAGTCTACTTAAATTAGAGACTTCTGTTGATGACAGTGTAGATGGCTTAGATGTGGCGGAAGAGGATGATGCTGCAGTGGAGCGACTAGAATAATATTAAATATAGCCGTTTATTTGAATTGCATATTTTAATAACAATATTAGACATTTTTCCTAAGAAAAAATAAATTTTTCAACAATTATGTCATATGTCAATAGTTCAATTAACCTCAAATCTTAATCATTAACATCGGAGAAATTATTGCCCATTTAATATGAAATATCATGAAACGTTTTGTTGTCTGATTGATTTTTTATCATTTTTTACTGTATTCAAATTTTGTTAATCTAACTGTTACTTATGTTTTTAAGAACCTCTCGGAACTAAGAAAATTTTCTTCTGGGAGTTGCCCAAAGTAATAAAAAGGTGCAGCAATAAACAATGCTTAATTGTTTTAGTATTATTACCTTTCATCTATACAGGAACAGATTATTTCACCACTTCTGTAGCAGTGTAACAAAATTTTATACTCGGTGTGCCTTTCAAGTAAATAATGTTCCGCCGTATTGTTGATTATTCTTCAAAAGCAAACAACGTACCAAATATTTGGACAAATTTTTTCTCCTGCAAAAAGCAAATGTCCGACTTATTCTAGATAAGGTAATTTAAAATTGCAATTTATTCCTTTTCTGTTTTTGGACATGCTAAAGTAAGAAATTAATCATTTATTTGGAATCACTTGAATTATATATTTGGTAATATTTTTGGTATTCAATCTGAAGCGGAACAATTTTGTTGAGACAATAATGAAGCGATACATCTAACTTTAAACGAAAGCTTTCACAAGCCGACAAAACACATCGATGTACGGCACCATTTTATTCGGGACGCCATAATGAACAATCAAATTAAGTTGGTACTTTTGGGGCCAGAAAAAATTATAGATGATAACAGACATTTTTACTAATACATTAATATCCACTGGGCTTAAAATTGGATTACGGTTCTTTATGCCAAATCGATTTAATACGTTGACAATAATTACTTCCTGATTAATGGATATTTTTCTTTCATCTCAAATTTAAAGTTCAAATAGTATTTTAATTTTGCAGATAATTAAACATCGCAACAAATCGAAACAGTTTCCACCATGTTATTGAAAAGCAAATAAAATTGTAACTTAATACTTTTCTTCATAGCGTTGACAAGAACTTTTTTTTTAAATCAACCAAATCAAAACTTCGAAGAAGCTCCTATTTGGATTCCTTATGTGCCTGCGCCACATACTAGTCTAGCGATTGCGCTGTATTCATTTATATATAATATAATATATAATATATAGCATCCGATGCAAAAATTACGCTTTTTTCTATCAAGAATGTTATGCGTTGCAATTATTTTTCATTCTTATAGGCCCAATCGAATTTAGATAATGGTACGTTAAAAGTAATTCCTTTTAAAATCTTAATTTCTTGCTTATGAATTATATTAGACAATTAGAAATGAGTTTGAAAAAATACAAGTGTTTGCCTATCTTTGAAAAGGACAGAACTGTTCGGGAATATGAAAAAGGAAAAAAAAGGACGTGGAAGCACTTTACTGAATTCCATCAATCAACGATTTTGGCAGAAATATATATTCTCGAAAACACTTCACATAAAGCATGGAAACTAAGTAGGTCAGATGAGTTTCCCCAGTAAGGAAAATCGAACAAGAAGGACTATTGGAACCGTAAAATATTTATGAAGCTGATTTTTTTAAATGCCTTCCAGACAATGGCATGCCATCATTAACCAACGTCAAAATAAAATTTTTGTCAGCGAATACAACTTTCAATTTTCAACCGCATTATAAAAAAGTAGCTGCAAGAATGTTACATTGTACACTATAAAAAAATTACTATTAATTATTATTAATTTTTTTGTGTAAAATGTAGTTATTAAAACATTTTTTACTCTGCGGAGCATTATTTACATACATTTAAATAGGTACCTACAAATAAAAAAAGCTTGTATGTCTGGAAGCGTAACGAACTCAGAACTCTTTACATATGTTATTAATGGAAATTTCACTTCACTTTTACTCATAATCTACTAAAAATCGTCGGGCAGAATATGATTTATAGATTGCGAATTTTCTTTGATTTTTAGACTTCAAAGACAGTTATTTTTATTCTGTCCATTGTCTCCATTGTCAAAACATATAATTATTTTTGAGTTATATTCTGGATTATTTAAAACGCTGCAATGACAGTATCTAGGGGGATTAATAGTAGAGACTTAAAAAGGTAGAAAATTTGTTTTCCGGGTCCCTAACTTTTACGAAGTCTTAACTTTTCCAAGACACTGAGGAAACTTAAAAAAATATTTAAACACGTGCCGGGTAATTCTTCGTGAGGTTTTTTTTACAATAGGCTTTTTTTATAATGAACATAAAGTATTTGCATTTGCGGATGTACTTCATTTAATAAAACTAATGAGAAACCACTTTGTTGATCGTGAATTTATAATAAATGGTAAGGAAGTGAAAAAGGAAATTATTTTATCACCTCTTTTCTCGACTTCTGCCGATCTTTCCATTAGACATAAAATACATCGGGCTGCATCAATGTTGTCGATAGGCTTAAATATTGGGAAGAATGCTCAAAATTATTAAAAATTGTAATATTTTCCAACTATATTTTTTTTAATTTAAAGCACTACATTTATTTATTGTATTATTATTTTTCAGACTAATGATTTGTTTGATGTGATGAATATAAGGTCACCTTTACCAGATACCAAAATCAAATGACACGTAAATCAAATCACTACACTCATGCAAGAAATAAAGGCCACAAAGTATAGCTTGCCACGTTTCCAAAAAGGTACAAACAAATTTATTTAACAGACAGTATAAATGTTGCTAATCGACTAAAAATGTAATTTTGGTTTCGACTATATACTGACATATCGTTTCAACCAAGATGTTTTGGAAAATTTCCTTGGCCTAATCCGAACCAAGGTGGACCTCATGATCATCCTGGTAGCCAGGATTTCAGTGCATGCTGTTATCTTATATACTCGGTTACAACAAGGCAGTGCTTTCAGATGGTGCAAATGTTGATGAGGACGACACAACCGATCTAGGATTTCATTCTACTGTCACAGGTAATTTTTAGTATTTAACCTAAATTCTTCCAATTATTGATCATTTGACTTTTATTAGGTACAATTGTAAAACTTATTGTCATTAACGTTAGAAGTATATCCGAACCAAATAGGGAAGACATTGATGTGAAGTCGAAAGCGCACGGTAGGATGGAAAACCTCGCACGTTTCATCTGTCATAAGCTCGTGGATCAAGTTCCACATTCCGTGTAGGTCAACAAAGCGATGACTCCTATGGATAAATCATTTGAACGAGGGTCGTTTATCTAATCCAACAACACAACTTAGTTCCAAATGAAGATATGTTTATCACCATAAATGAAGATGACTTTCTTATTTTCAAAAACTTCATAAAAGCACATATGGAGTTGGCAGAACATGTGGAATTCGAGAAGAGAGTAAAAAGACTGATAGTTAAATAAAACTATACACGAAAATAAAAAAATACACATCCTTTATTTCACATTTTTGTATACATACATAATTAGGTCGATTGGTTGGTTGGACTGTTACACACACACCAATTGAAGTACTACGACAATACATTTTTGAATAATGGAAATATCATACAAAAACAATTTATTTAAAAAATAAAAACATTAGAGTTTGCTTTTCTGTTCTGAGTGTTACAAAAAGTTCTGTAACAAGTTGTCTATTCCTTAGCTTTTCAAATTTCAATATTTCAAAATCGTCCTCAACCTTATCGTCTCTTAAAAATTCACCTCATCATTTGAGAAAAGTAGCACAAATATTTGTACTTCTCATAGATTGAAGCATTAAATTCTTAAGTGCATTTCGGGATTAAGAATTGAACATTTTTGCTGCAAAATGTACCACATGTACCAATCTTCGAAAGTGAGAGTTTCATTTCGATTGAAAAACTGAGAAAGTCGCGCGTTACAACTTTTCGTAAAATCACTGTGAATTTTAAGCTTAAAAAGCAACTTTTTACAAAAGCTGTAGTATCGCCATAGGCACCTTATGTTACTGAAATTGTTACCTAACCAGCAGCTATAAATGTAAATTGGAACAAAGAAAATGAATATTAATAAAAAACTTATTTAGTTTTTTTTTTCATGGAGTATTATTTTTTCAAATAAAAAAGACTAAAGTAAAGTTGTTCTAATCTTTGATTTTTTACCGATCGTCGACTTAATAGACAACTTAAGTCTTCCTCTAATCGTTTTTTCTCTATTCTCGATATGTACTTGCAAAGTAAGCTTCAACTTTGGTTTAAGCAAGAAATAAAAAATCCAAATTCCTAATATATCAAAGTTATTGGATCCATTTTGTACCGATAAACGGTATAAATAAACGTTAATTTTTGTCTCCATTATGGCTACTTGTGGTCGCCGAGGCGTAGTGTGTAAGTGCGTCGACCCACACACAGAAGGTCTAAGTTCGATTCCCAGACGGGACTCTTCGCATTATATTTTCACGGCACCAACAACAAAATACTTATAACCAAAGGCGTCACACGAAATTTTGTGCGTAAATGAAATACTATATTCTTTTGTATACAGGCTAAGCCTATATTATCTTTCAATATGCGAGCAGCGTACCTTACAAATTTGTCTAAATTGATGCATCCGTTTAAAAGTTCGATGTAAATAACTAAATAAAAAGTAAATAAAATCCGAAAGTTTTGTAAAAAAAAATCGTCTCCGAACTGAGAAATAACTAATTTGGTCGATATTGTACATGAGTACTTCATTAATGATACACATACGTATGTATATTTTGTTTTACACTTTTTTTCGTTTCCACGCCATCAAAGACCCAATGACGGTTCGCTGTGTTCAATAACGTGAATATCATTTGGGTTAACCAGCAGCTGAACAGACTTTTGAAAGATCGTGCCCCTGGTATTAACTTATATGTTTAGCACAAGAATCATGCTTAAAAAGTCAAACGGCAGCGTCATTTTATTTGAAATTAAAGGTCTCGGCTTTAACAAAATTAGACATAACATTAATTTAATTTTTTTGCTGTTTCCTTATTTTTCAATACATCTAAAAATAAGCAAATTTTACAATTAGACTCTAGCTTGTATCTCTCACCAGTTGTCTTGCCATATTTCCATTGAAGCTGGCCGTTCTTCCGTCTTTATAAGTCTTGCTACCGTTCCGAGGTTAATAGATAGCATTCCTGCTGTGACGCTTTTTATCTGATATAGTTTTGATAGTTTAAATTGCCCTTCCTGTGCAAAGTTTATTGACTTTCGGTAGCAACCGGCGAATGTTCATTGTGTGAGTGATTCTTTCTCCTTGGCATACCTTACACGTTCCCTAAAGGAAAGCCTATTACCCAACAAAACCCCTAGGCAATGCATTGACTCCTTGAATCCGATTATTCGCTTTCAACCTAGAAACTCTACTTTTTGTCGTTTCCTCCTTCGGGAAATAATAATCGTAAAATACTATAGAGGTCCGAGGATTGATTCTTATGAAACTCGCTCTGTTATACTGTAATACCTAATTCCATCATTAATGAAGCTCACTACACGAAATAGTCCATGATTAGGCGAACTCATGACAAAGAGACCAACGTATGTGTATTCACTTCGATTAGTTAAAATTATTTTTAGCATAAAACGTAAATAGTGCACAACACTTCTTTTATTGCTGTTTCCATCTTACTCCGCGGCCAATTTATCTGCAGATTCTATGGCTTCAATTGTTAACTATCCTTTTATAAAGCCTATTGGTGAATTGATAATCCAAGACAATAGTATTTGGGTATATTAATTTCTAAAATGTCTGTACATTTTAAAATTTGACCTGATATTTACAAAATCGAATGGTCAGAATATGCTTTATAGGTTAGAGTTCAACAAAATTCAGTCTCAGGTTTACAACTATGTTTAAGAATTATTTCTTTATACTATTATTGTAATCATGGTAAGAGATGAAAAGAATATTAAAGGAGGCATAAAAAACCTAAATACTATATTATTACTTCGAATACATATATCTTTCAAATATGAATATTCGTACCCTGCTTTAGAGTGAATAGGAGTGGTTTTGTGCAGACACTTTAGTTTTGGTTTCATATCCATATAATGCATGTGGACAAAATTCGTGAATATAATTATGTTAAATATATATTTTATTATGTTAAATCATGTTTGTTTTACTTTGATCTTATTAAACTGACGGCTTTCCCTAATATTCTTAATATTTTGGAAATTTACTCAAGTATGACCATCGATCATATAGACCCCGAATTGCTCATTGATATCAACAATTTACAACTCTTATAATAGAGTGCAACTGAGAACCTACTCTGCAAAATAAATACAGTGATTATTATTTATTGCTACTTCTTAACTGCATTTTACCGGAAATCAGTTTTATGGTGCAAATATTAATTATTTTGGCTGTATCCTAATTACCAAAATCGCATATTTTTTCAAAAGAAAATTATTGGTACTCATATCTAAAATTAAAAGTGTCAACACGTGTTTGTTTCTTATCCATCCTTGTATCTTTTACTAATTCATGTTTATTTGTCGCTTTCTGTTCAGTAACGTTGTTTTTAAAATTAATCACCCCTATTCCGAGAGTCATCTCATTTTAGTGACTATTGTCATTTTGAAAGTCACCGCTTGTCAAATGCAAAATGTCATATGCTTACACTTTGTTTATATTTTGAATTCTTCAATAAAATAACTTTTAAATAATCTTTAAGTGTTTTATTTGAAAACATGGACATTACAAACAGCATAGCTCTGTTTCTAAATATAGAGGACAAAATTGAAGAAGAAGAAATAAGAAAAAGAACTTTAATAAACTTGAGGAAAGGAGGTATTTTAAACCGTCTTTTAAAATCATCTCAATATTTCTGAGAGACTCCTTCACATATTTGTGAAAACATTTTTGGACGTCCATTTGTTTTCTTAATAACGACTTCATTTCGTCTTTAGCGTTTTGGGATCCGGTAGATCTCACTGATCTCAACAACGTTTCTGTTGGTGTGCGGCAATTTCCCTCCTCCGTAAAAGGCATATCCTCAACTTGGCAGGTAGACTTCTTTGGTGTATGAACCAGACCTGACGGATTGTCTAATAATGCATTGTTGACTCCACGTTGATGAGTTTCTTTAAAGCCGAAAACTCTTCCAATTGGGTGCACTGTCTCATGCATTGATAGAAGTTTGGCCACCGTTTCGTCCAGCTCCGTTAAAATGTTTGTTTAAAGGGCCCTCCTCCGGTTGCCTCAGATTCCCTTTTGTTATGCGCTTTTTTAACTTTTGACTTAAAATCGAACCAAACCTATGAAGTATTTCAAAACAAATAATTTAAATGTTCGTATGTACATATATGTATAGTCAATTGCACATACCTTGTGCCATTCTTTCTCATTACGCACAGGTGGTCCTAAACTGTTTAATATTGCCGCAACCTGCTTTAAGTCAATTCTTATGTCCTTGTGACTAGTGTCATTTTATGAATTCTTAAATGACTATGGGAATACCGATTTCTCACACTCATAAAGTGACATGTCATTAAACGACTGCCGGAATAGGGGTGAATGTTTCTTTTTCTTCTTCCGAATAAAGTTGTAACTGCGAAAGGACAGATTTAAGTTGTCTCTGGTTTTATTCAATTTTAAATATAAAATCTCAACAGGTTATGGGCCCAGACCCCAACTAAAAGTACAAATAAAACAATAGGAAATTGTTTCTAAACAAAAACAGTTTGTCCAAAATAAGATATTATCTCGGAGTTAGATTAAAACATTTTTTCATTCTCATTAAGAATATTAGATTGTTACATCGAAGATTTTTCTGGAAGTGAGTTTTGTGGTTTGTGGTTTTAAAGGATAATTTCGACACATGAACGCTGCAAATATGTGCTGTATTGGTCAACAATGATCATTGGGACAACGTCAACGGATCAAATCAAAAACCGGAACCGGTATTTGCTGAAGACGGCAGCGTGAGCAACAGTGATGACATTAACGCATGGGTAATTGTCGTTCAAAAGGCTAGAGCGGATATAATTCTTTCTATGTCTCCATCGGAACTTTGTCACATTAAACATTGTAATACAGCGCATAACGTATGGACAAAGTTAGATGAAGTATATCATTCGAAAGGACCCGCACGTAAGGCTACGCTGTTGAAGCAACTACTATTCACAAAACTGAAGGAAGGGGAGAGCATGATGGAGCACCTCAACAATTTTTCCGGTACAATCGATAAACTTGCTGAGATGGATATTGGAATCGCTGAAGATTTGTTGGCTATTCTGTTGCCTTATAGCAAACCGGATAGTTACGAAAACTTTCGATGTGCTATAGAAGCTCGTGCTGACTTACCAACATCTGAAACACTCAAAATTAAGCTCCTCGAAGGATTTAATGCCAGAAAGGAAAAATCAAGTCAGGCCAAACAACATCAACAGGATGCAGAAGCATTTTATGCAAAATTTGGAAGACAACAACGACAATTTTACAGGAAAACGGACCAACAATCTCTTACTAACAAGCCTGTGGTGAGTGCCAGTAATAAGAAAACATATAAATGTAATTTCTGTAAGAAGATTGGACATAAGGCAGCTTATTCTTTGACTTAAATCAATTCAAACAGACAAAGCACTTCCAATGCCAAAGAAGACGCTTTTGTAATGGTTGAAAGCACGAATGGTGTATCGACAGTGGGGCTACATCCCATATACTCGTATATGTATGTGTAACGATAGACAACAATTCACAGACTTCGTTACTGTTGAAAACCAAACCGTTCGACTTGCTGTAGACCAAACTACCGAGATTCTTGGAAAAGGGACAGTTCGTTTAAATATTAGCGAATTTAAGTCGATAAAGTTAAATAACGTTTTATACGTTCCCGCGTTGAAAACAAATCTTTTGTCCATTGCCAAGACAGTGTCGCAAGGCTACACCATTCACTTTCATCATACCAGTGTGATCTTTAAAAATGCCAAGAATGAGGTGATTTTGACTGCAGCAAGAAGAGGGGATTTATACTTTGTTGAATCAAAGTCTAAATCTTCATTAGCAGCAAGTGACAAAGATCATGAATGGCATCAAGGGTTTGGTCACCTAAATGAAAAATATTTAAGAAAGATCGTTACTGCTAATATGGTAAAAGCTATTCCATATTTTCAAGGTAAATTACCTGTGTGTGAAGTTTGCATTTATGGAAAACAATGCGCAGAACCTTTCTCAAAGCAGTCAGATTCAAGGGCTCAAAAATTATTGGAGTTAGTCCATTCGGATGTTTGCGGCCCAATGCGAGTAAAAACAAATAGTAGCGCTTCGTATTTTGCAACATTCGTGGACGACTATTCAAAATATGTCGACGTTTGGTTTCTTAAGGCAAAAAGCGATGTTAAAGAAGCAAAAACCTAGCCGAAAACCAAACAGAACAAAAAATTGCGCACTCACAATGGGCTGGAGTACTGCGGACAAGATTTTACGAATGTGATGTCAAAAGCAGGCATAAAACGAGAGCACACTGTAGCATACACACCTGAACAAAACGAAACAGCAGAGCGGATGAATAGAACCCTGGTCGAGATGGCCAGATGCATGATGTTGCAATCAAAACTTCCGCCACGATTATGGGGTGAAGCTATCGCTTCTGCTGCATATATTCGTAATAGATGTCCTACAAAAAAGTTAAACAACATGACACCATTTGAAGTTAGATACGCGTACAAGACAGATGTGTCGCTTCTGAAGATCTTTGGCTGTAAGGCATTTGCACCCAATAAGATTTGGGATGGATTTTACCAGTTTTTCAGTAAAAGATGGCTGAATCCCTTCCCAAGCTGCCTGAATTTTAGCTTTTAGCTCCTGCTTATTGGAGCAGGTACTTTCTTTAACCCGCACTTTTATTTCGTGCCATAGATGTTCAATAGGGTTAAGATCCGGCGATTGTGGGGGTGCTGCTTTGGAGCGTTATAAAGCAACAATTCGCATACTAAATAGGAGGTGTGCTTCGGATCATTATCTTGTTGGAAGTAGAAAACCGAAGGTAGACCTAATTTTACTGCGGAACTTCGTAAATTTCGTTTTAAAATATTGAAATACCCAATTTTGTTGATAGTATTTTCTATAAATTCGAACTTTTTACAGCCATTTGAAGCCATACAACCCCAAAACAGCAGAGATCCTCCCCCGTGTTTTATGGTTGACTTTATATTTTTAGCTTTGAGAGCTGTATTTGGTTCCCTCCAAACAATTTGTTTGCCATGAGACCCAACAAATCATCTGAAAACATATTTACATACTGTCTAGCAAACTCCAATCTTTTCTTCTTATTAACTAGGGAAATGTACGGCTTTCTTCGGGCGATCCCACCATTTAAATTATTCTTTCTCTAGACTCTGCGAACGGTTTCAACTGAAAGAGGCTTAATAATTACGGATGACACCTGAGCCGTCAACTTTGGAAGGCTAGATTTTGGATTGGATTGATTGTCCGAACAATATACCGCTCGTTTTGTTCTAAGAGCAAGTTTTTTCTTCCCCTTCCAGGTCTGTTTTATAGGGTCCCATCATATCTGTAATTGTTTATTATTCTTTGTACGGTTGCATGCGATCGCTCTACAGTTTCGACTCGACATCGACTTCCCCTCGCAAAATAGCTTAATTATGAGCATTCTCGTTGACAAAGTAGTCTGTTTTCGCATGTTTTCCATATTTTCGCACAAAGAAGAGAATATAGGGCTTTTCAGTTCAAAAGCGTGTGCAGAAATGATCATCAGGGACATTTGTTGGTTCATTCCTTAACAAATTTGCATATATCGATACTGCGAAGCTTGTGTATAACGCACACATGACATCTGTATACTCAATTTTGTGTGCCGATTTCAGGGGTTGTTTCCTTTTTCATGCGAAAAGTACCGGTAGAAAGTTGCCTGGCTGTGAATTTGGCTCAATTTTGTGAGGTACTGTAACTAAAGATGAAAATGAAAATCAATCAGTAACATCTAAGTTCGTTTGGAAGATACGCCGCTAAAGAGAGGGCCTGGAAGACCTAAATATAAAAGAACTGGAAAAATAGGCCGACCGCAAAAACTATTCAACCTGATAGAAGCTAAGATGAAGCAGAAGAAGAAAGCCAAATAAATACAGTCCTGAATCCATCCAAGAGTAAAGGAAGCATTAAATGGATCAAATTCTCGCGTGTGAAAAGCTGCGATGGAGTCAGAGTTTAATGTCCTTCGTGATGTACTAAATGTTTGGAAACTCGTTAAACGTCCGAAAAATAAAAATGTCATTGGATGCAAATAGGTACTGAGAACCAAGTTTAACGCAGACGAAAGTGTAGAAAGGTTTAAAGCGCGGAGATATTGAAGAAGAATTGTTCATGGAACAGGCTGAAGGCTTCGTTAAACCAGGAAAAGAACATATTGTTTGCTCAATAAAAAGGCACTTTATGGGTTGAAACAATCAGGACGTACCTTAAACTTGAAGAAAAACTGTTGCAGCTGGGAATGACACCATTAAACACTGAAAACTGTACATATATACATTTTAGAAACCGAGGACACTTTTATGGTTGTAGTCATCTATGTAGATGACTTAATCGTCGCAACGAAGAAGCCTATACAAAATTTAAGGAACAGATGTCGGTTGAATTTAAAGTGAAGGACCTTGGTAAGCTACATTATTGTGTTGGAATTGAATTTAACCAAAATATTTAAAAAAATGTTGTAACAATGAACCAATCTAAATACATGGAAAACATTTTACTTCGCTACGGTATGCAAACGTCAAAATAAGCAAGCAGATGGGACCAAAGTCTGAAGATGAAAAAAACGAAATGGCAACAAAACCGTATTCATCATTAATCGGTTCACTTATGTATCTTGCAGTTTCAACACGTCCACTGCTCACGCAGTCAGCGTTCTAAGCCAGTATAACTCAGATCCAGGACAAGAACATTCGAAAGCCGCCAAGCGAGTGTTAAGATACCTAAAAGGAACAAGACATTTTGGTTTGATATATAGGAAATCGGATAAACCCCGCAACTTTTGGGTTATGTCGATTCAGATTGGGGTGGCAACATAGACGATCGAAAATCGTATACCGGATTTGTGTTTAAGTTAGCGAACGGAGCCATTACATGGGAGTCAAGAAAGCAGAAGTCTGTCGCGCTTTCAAGTACTGAGGCGGAGTATATGGCTCTAACAGAAGCCACCAAAGAAACCATATACCTTCGCAACTTACTGAAAGAACTTGGATTCTTAAATGAAGATGCTAAACCTACCATCGTCTACTGCGACAACCAAGGTGTACACAAATTAATTAAAATCCAACTTTTCATTCTAGAAGTAAGCACTTTGATGTCGGACATCACTACATAAGATTTTTTCAAAAAAGCGAAATAGAAGTTAAATACTTGCCGACGACCGAGATGATAGCTGATGTACTCACAAAAGGTTTATATGGACCATCACATCAAAAATGTATAAAAGGACTTGGAGTTGAAGACCAATACGCGTTGAGATGGGGAGTTGGTACTCATATCGAAAATTAAAAGTGTCAACACGTGTTTGTTTCGTATCCATCCTTGTATCTTTTTCTAATTCATGTTTGTTTGTCTCATTCTGTTCATTTACGTTATTCATAAAATTACTGATTCTTTTCCTTCTTCCGAATAAAGTTGTAACTGCTAAAGGACGCATTTAAGTTGTCTGAACAAAAATTTTTCCGCAATGTTCTACAAAACTGCGCAATTGAATCAGTGCAAAGCTGATGTTCCATTTCTAATTTCTAATACTTGTTTTTATGCCCAAAAAGTCGCGGCTTTGTATTGGAACGCTCATATCTTGCGGACACTGCCGCAAGGACATCATAAATTCGGTAGACATCAGTACTTCGTTCGGTAGTTTGACAAACAAGGAACTAATTTTTTATAATGACCATAAAGTGTATTATACAACACATCGTTGGTACAAATAATTTTTTGTCTCAGACATGCACCTTTTTTTATCTAAACGCTACACTGAGATATTGGTGTGCCAACTAGCGTATTAAAGTGGCAAAACGGCGCTTGAGCACATTTTTGTCGGCGTAGCCTCAGTTGTTTTTTAATGGGCTAGTTCAGAAACCGATTTCTCCGTATCACCGTGCAACCTTTTTCATTTTTTGGATAGGTGTTAATGGGGCAGTAGGCACACTCATTAATTAATCGCTGTGGGATAAAGTTCTGGGATAATGCTAGAAGTCATGATAAAATTTGTTGATGTCACATAAGAATTACGGGCTTTTAAGCTAACATACATTTAATTTGTACATTAAAAAATTGTATCAAAACGAACAATTCTTAAAAACTTTAAATATTCATATAATGTAGCGAGAACGGCAACATATAAATATGTAATTACTCAACCTTGCTATATTTATTTGTGTATAAGCACATGCATTAAGATGCATGTCTGAGATTCATTTATTTTTACTTAGATATGTGTATATTCCAAGAGAAATAAAATCCAAAATTCGTTGCTTTTAGAAATAATATAATGTTCGTGGCGAAAAATAAAAAGTTTTTGTTTTCTTCTATATAAATGCGCAATAATTTTGCATGGTTTAAAACATTTTTCCATTGATGCATTCACGCCGCAAAAATCTTGTGCCCGCAGAATTGCTGGGGTTTTCAGCTAGATAAGCCTTGCATACTGATGAATATACTGTCAACAACCCCTGTTAATGAAGTATGGACAATGATTTTCGGTTTCGCCACGTAGAGCGTGAAGTCCTTTAACAGACCACGTGCAGCCGATGAACTTGCGGAGGCTCAGATCGTCATAATGCTACAAATTTTAGCAGAAATTACCACCAACCCAGAAGTGTAACAGGCTGGTCTGGTGAAAAAACTACTACAGCATTGCTACAATGACGGAAGGCCAGCGGCTTCTGCCTGGAAAAAAGGAGGATAGCGATATCGAATGGTGAAGAGCGTCAAGACAAAATGAAAGTCCTAAAAACGATTTTAAAGGTTTGTGGATGTAAAGTTCGGATCGCAGCCTGTCAGGATGAAAACAAACCACTTGTAGAAGAGTCGCAGTTAAAAAATCATTTCTGTAAAATTTTAAAGGCAGAATTCTAAAATGCGACATTATCACACTTGGCGCACCGCACTGTGCTATGAGTTTAAAATGGGTTTTTTTATCCACATGGCGCTGCACCATTCTGTCTTTCCTCTTGCGAAAACGAAGAACATTAACAGAAGTTGGGTTAAAAAAAAAAACAAAAATAAGAGCAAAAAAAAAATTAGAATGTAAAATATATAAAGTTAACGTAATCGGTAGTGTCCGTCGTGGCGTAGTGAGTAAGTGCGTCGACCCACACGCTGAAGGTCTAGGTTCGATTCCCAGACGGCACACCCACATTCTGACAACACTCAAAGGGTACTAATTGTCTATGAAATGATTCTTAAATCTCGCCGTTCGGAGTCGGCAAAAAACTGTAGGTCCCTTCTACTCGTGAGGGACCAGTAGCACACACAACACGAGTAGTTGTTGTAGAAGCTAGGCCCTGTTCCCTTGTACGCTGTAGTGCCAGTTAATTATTATTATTATTATTATTGTAATCGGTAGTACAACAGGAGCTACTATTCAACAACGCGAACTGGTTGGTGCTGTGAAAAATGTGATCTGAAGTAAAACCCACTCACAAAATACTAATGGAGTCAAAGGTATTCTTAAAACGTACTAAGGCCTTCGAACTTATATAAACATTACATCCCATGCAACATAATATGTATTTCGTCTATCATTCGAATACGCTCTCTTTTTGTTGTCAACGAAATAAGAGAAATGAGAGGATCATGCACTTAAGTTTGTTCTCTTTAATAAAACTTCGCTGACTATTGTCGTGCAACATTGTTCATCTCCATCCCTTCTGATATTACGATCAAATACCTTTTGCCATTTTGTACGCTGACAAACGCTTCATGGTTTATATTTTGTATATGTTGCGAATGAAATGCTCTATATACATATATACTTTACTGTACATACATACATAATAATAAACAACTTACTATTTTTTTTATTTCAGAGGATAAATTATTTGAATACATACATACATACGATGAACAAGATATCTATGTATGTATGCACATGTATGTTCATATGATAATACCAGACTGAAAGGAATCGTCACTACTTGGTGTCCCTACCACCGTCTGCTCACTATTCTTTAAAAATAGTTGGAAATCTGCTTGAATATATTTATTAATGAATTACTTGATTAGTTTAAGTCGTATTATAAGTGTCAGCGTTATTACAAAGAAAACATTTTGCCTGCAGAAAGTGACCTCGCCTCGCCATCAATTGTTGTGATGTCGACAACGGTGTTCATTCCTTTCGTTAAGGTTGGTGTATTCAAGAATGGTCTTCAATCAATGACACTGAGAGATTAACATTTTGTTTCAAATGAGCTTGACTTGAAACATTTTGGTATAAAGTGATACTTTACCCAAAACAGTTAGTAATATATAAGGCATGAAACAAATTTTTTAGTTTTAATTTATTTTTGGAACTAAGCGAACCACACTGTCTTTTGATAGTTCGCAAGCGGAGAGAAAGTAGCGTGGCAATGTGAAATCGATAAAGCAAAAGCTTCCAATTGGTATTAAAACGTCGTTAGTATCCAATTAAATTTGGTTGCTTCTTGTAATTTTAAAACTGTTAAGTTAGTGAAGAAAAAGAAAAAATAAATTAAATATAAAAGTAAAAAAAAATAAAAAACTGTTAGTTTGTAAGTGAGTTTATATAGAAGTATAAGTTTCAGTGACTTGTTAAGTAGGTAAATTTAGTATTTAATTATTTTTATAAAGAAAAAATTAAAAAATTAGATTGCTAAGCTTTTCCGAAATCTTTTCTTAGTATTAAGTTTCCATTCAGATTGTTTTAATTTTTTAACATTTAAAACGACATTAAAAGTCAATTCGAAATAAGATTAGATTAGATTTTTTTATATTTCACGCGCACTAAAGGGATTTCTTAGTACCCTAAGTGACCGTAGCGTAGTAGAGAGTACTGGGTCTTAGACGCACTAAATTTCACTATATTCTTTCTACCCCAATCAATTATGCTGTCAAGATCGGAATTTAATGAGCTTAACATACGCTGCCGTTCCAAGTCTATGCCCGAAGAGAAAGGTCGAGACCTAAAAAACGAATATGAAACAAATGCTGTTTTCCACATTCTCGGGAAGAGCCCTAAAGAGTACGACAGATGGAAAAGCTTACGCAAGGGGTATACCATCCGGGCCAGTGGATTCTTACACGTTTAGATCTTAAAGTACTCTTGCAACTGTACGCGTGCGAAAATGATTTGTCCCATGGAGAAATTTATGCTCTCAAGTACAGGCGGAGACATAACACGATCTGGTAGCGTTGAGTTGGTTGCAAAATGCGCAGCTAGCAGATTGGCTTTGTCTTAAGAGCTGACAGCTGGGATGTCACTGTAAATGAGCGTTCTAATTGAAGACGACGCGGAATTCTTTGAGTTTTTTACGAATGACCAATTGTTTTTGTTGCCTTTGAGACAACGCAGCACCTTTTGGCTCAAATTTTGATCGTAACACAATTTAACTCGTCTGATTAATACATTGCAGTAATTTTGGACTCGTTTAAAATTCTTCCGGTTTTCCTCAGGGGGCTTGGCTTTGAAAGTCTGAAACCTTTTTTCTCTCAACCACGCGTTTGTCTTGAGTTTGATTCTCTTCTTTCGGTGTTACCGTTGAGACAACGCAGTACCTTTTGGCTCAAATTTTGATCGTAACACAATTTAACTCGTCTGATTAATACATTGCAGTAATTTTGGACGCGTTTAAACTTCTTCCGGTTTTCGTCAGGGGGATTGGCTTTGAAAGTCTGAAACCTTTTTCTCTCAACCACGCGTTTGTCTTGAGTTTGATTCTCTTCTTTCGGTGAGGAATGAAGGATTTCATACCCAATAATAATTATGTTTGTAATCGTATCAGCAGTGGTCCCACGTCACTATGGAGAAGGCATTTGGCTCATTAGAAGCTGGGTCAAATAATTTACCGTAACTTTCTTCGGGTGTTGTCTGTCCTGAATTTCGAAGCTAAGTAGAATTGTGTACATTGAAATCGTCCGCAGTAACGATTTCATTGCGAGAATACAGGGATACCATTCTCGTAATGGAATCGAACATCGTATCAAACTCTTTATAAGTTAAAGCTATCCAGGATTTGGCTCCTATAAATAAAGCACTAGTGCATAAAATTCTTACGGACGAGGCATTTTAACCACAGGATATTAAATTCCAGATTGGAACAGTGGCCGTATTATAACCACCATCACTACACACGTAAATAGCGAAACCGCGGTGTAGAAAAAGCGAAGGCACGAAGCTATATCCAGGCAGGTTCAAATACGGCAAATCAGTATTCTCACCTACATGTATTTCACTAAGCCCCAAGATAGCGGGTTAATAGCGGGAGAGAACTTAATTTGGATGGTTTCAATTATTCTAAAATAAGAAATTAGTACAAGTATTTTTGTAGCTATATGTAAGAAATTAGAAAAAAATAGGAACATAAAAAAATATACTTCAAGTTCAAAATCAAAACTGACAGTACAGTGAAATTGATGAAAAAATATAAATTCTAAGAAGGCATCAAATCCTTTGATCGCTGCATCCTGAAATACAATAATTTATGTTCACATGTTGTTCTTATGTCTATATCATTGCTGCTGTAACATACACCTTATATTGTAACCCTATAACTAATGTTCGACAACAATTTAAAATCATGCAATACCATTAAAAGAAATTAATTCGGTGTGTACGAAATATGCAATAAAATACTATACGTTTCTCCGTGTACTTATGTATATAAATAATTGGCAATCCGGATGCACTTAGCTTGTTTGTCATATCACTCCACAATTTATTAATCTCCGACCTGACTTAATCAATTTATAGAACTTTATTTTTCAGGGTGTTCCTCCCTGAAATTGGTTACAATTTATGTTCGTTTTTGTTGCTCATCTGAAATACAAAGTGATACATGTGAACTATGAATGATATCGTTAAGGTGACTCGTCCGGACGATAGTTGTCCGAAAAGTTACGTGATGAGAACCTAGGTTTCTATGTTAATTTGTTGAACCTTGTAAGTTTTCGATGTATATGATTATTTTTTTTCTATTTGGCGCACATCTTTGTCAGAGATGTTCTGTGTTGGACAATGTTAGACACCGTTTACATGTCAATCTTTCAATAGTTCATCCAAAGTGGCTTATTTGCAATTCACATTTGTTTATATAAATGTGTTTTTGTTGGATTTATTTGACTGACTTGAGGGTTTCTATTTTTTTCTATTATTAAGTTACAAGCTTTGGGATTCTCATGTAGTTATTTTGTTGGTACATATGTTCTTCGGGTCTCTTTCTTTTAGCCTTTGAATTGTGGGTTCTGCATGGGAAGCAAAATCTCTTAATCTGTGCGATGTTGTAGTGCATATCACTTGTGTTTTAATTTCCGTTTCAACAGCCGTGCATAAAATAATTGTCTTACAATCTCATTAAGATTTTGTTTCTCTAGTCTAAAAAAACTCAAATACTGCATTTTTTTTTGGTACGAAATATTCTAATAGTTTTTCGATGACTTGCGTTATGTATTGATTCCTTTGTTGTAATGGTATCTTCTGGTGAATTGTATATTATCTCAGAAATTTCCTCTATTGCGTAATGGGATTTTCCTTTCGATTATAGTTACGTAAAATAGTTCATTGGTCCAACGTTCGTGGAATGGTTCCTTTTTGAACTATTTAGCTTCATCGACTGTCAATTTGAAGAAGGTTCATGTACGCGGTACTTATTAGTTCCATTTAAAACATATGTTTCAATATGCGGCGTTGCTTATTATTCTTATTGGATTGTGGGTTCTAGCTGCCTCCATCAGTAGACACAGTTCCAGTAACGAAATGGGTTTTTTGTTGTAAGTTTGAAATGTATTGTATTATTTTTACATTAAGTTAATCATTTGTTATTATAATAAATTACCTTTCGGCATCTCATACTCTTTTTTTTAATTTTAAATAACTCAATTTGTGCCTTACTCCCAAAAAAACTTTTGTAGCATAGGCATATTGTTGTTTTTTTTTTCTTACAAAAACGTTAACCTAGCTCAATGATAACTTATCTTTGTTTTGCCTTTGTTTTTATTTATATTGTGAATTCTAGCCTGTCTATGAAACTATACATTTGAGTTCCAGCAGCATGTTCAGGTTGTTTCGAACCTATGTATATCAATCTTTGAAATTGTAAAGATAAATATGTTAAAATTATTAGCAAGATTCATTTCCATTTGTCTTCTATTACACCACAATGCACCTTGTTTGATGAAATGCGTCGATAGTGTGTATCATACTTAGTGCCTGTCCAGACATGTTGGGCACTCTTAGTGTCGACACATGCTGTGACTACTCACGGTCACTTTTCCATGTATATTATGTCGGACTGGATGAGTTATTTGTACTTGAGAAAACAGCAAAATTGTCCTATAGTACATGCTATCACTTACATTGATTTGTAGATATTTTTCTATCGGCGCTACAATCGCCGGTTGTTGTCCAAGGAAGAAGAACAAAGAATAAATTCAATTTCTTTTACAAACTACATATATATCGAGGTGAATTATGGTTTTGGATTGTGGAATCTGAGTTTGATAACTGACATCTGACTGCGAATATCCCTACTGAAAAAATTATAAAAATTAATCCATCAGCATATTGTTAGGCGATTTATTATATGTATATATTGAGAACATGATCCATGTGGATCATCGTTCGTTTAAATGTGGAATGAGAATTTGCTGAGAGGTTGGCTAAAAGATTTGTTAAGAATATGCAATTTTATTGTTCAGATTATGTGTCTTTGCTATTCTGGTGTTTTTTTGCCAGAAACATTCTTGACACATAATACAATTTTCAGTATAAACCCAGACAATTTTTATATAATATTATATAATAATTGTCTGTGGTATAAATGTAAGCCGAAGCAATTTCTTGCCTCAACATGAAAACTAGCGCCCTCTAGTGGATTTTATTAACTTAAATTGGTGGATTGGGGATTTGGGCTTCTTGAGTTCACCCAATCAGACTTGACTAGTTTTTCCCCCACATGAAGTGGCCGAATAGTAGCACTGAACTATTTACTACTTGATTTACATGTATTTCAATAAATATGTTATCCTCTTCCGATAAAAAGAAAAAGAAACAGATAAATTAATTTGAAAAAGAAAATGTTAGTATCCATTTTTTAAGCCGTTCTTTTGTACACAATGGCAACTAAAAACATATGTACATACAAGATTTTAATTAGATACTTAATATTAAGATAATATTAAGATTTTAATACCATTTATATAATTATGCTTTCGCTCAATTAAAAATTAAAAGTTTAGTTTAGGGGCTTAAATATTAAAGCTGATTCTTTTAAATATTTTTATTGATTGAAAACCATTTTCGAATACACTAACTAACTAACTGACACTAGTGAAAGAAATGCACATCTTGTGCTGAATCTGCGGAGCTTATAATTTATGTTGATTTTTATACATTCCTGGTATACGCCAAACCATTTAGTTTATTTTTCTTAAAGCATTTAAATCTTTCGTTAAATCTGTGTCGTAATGTCAACACATAAGAACAATTGATGGGGATGATGGGAGTCACTTAACTATTTTTTTTCTTTCGGCTTGCCACTTTCATCTGTGCTAAGGCGCTGGTAAAATATTTCCTAACTCTGTGACACTTATTTTTTGACTTAAACTAATCAAGTAATTCATTAATGAATATAATCAAGCGAATTTCAGAAACAATGAATATAATCAAGCGAATTTCAGAAACAATTAAATTTTAAAGGATAGTGGGCAGATAAGTTGTGTTGTTTATTATTATTAAAAAAGTAAAAAACAGCTCCATACGTATGTACAGTACCGTATATATGCATGAATATAGAGTATTTTCATTCGCAGCATGGAACTCGCTTACGAAATACATACCATGAAACGTCTGTCAATGTACAAAATTAGCTCGGATGGCTCTGAGGTAAAATGTATTTGATCGCAATATTATATCAGGATGAGGTGGAGATGAGCAATGTTGCACGACAATAGCAGCGAGACTTTACTAAAGAGAACAAACTTAAGTTGATTCATTTCTGTTGACAGCAAAGGGAGTGCATTTGAACGATAGACGAAATACAACATGTTTTGTTGCATGGAATGTAATGTTTACATAAGTATTTTCCTTAAAAAAATCGGAAACATATTTTATCTTCCCAGAAATCGCAGTTAACCCAATGCTTTAGATAATTGCGAAGGAACAGCCACTTAAGTACTAGTTTCGTTTCTTGCAGTGAGTCTTAATTGATATCACATTTATCACAGCACCAACTATTTTTCGTTGCTGAAAAGTAACTCCTGTTGTACTCTATGAAGAAGTAAAAGTTTTGTTTTTTGAGACAAACCCATTTAAGAATTCACTCTAATTTTTCGACTTACAGTACAGTGACGCGCCCCGATTTTTGAATTCTGCCTTTAACATTCTCCAAAAATGATTATTTCGATTGCGACCTTTCTAAAAGCTGTTTGTTTTTATCGTGACAGGCTGCGATCCGAACGAACGAAAATTGTTTAACCTTTTGAATCGTTTTTCGGACTCTAAACTAAACGTAAAATGAAATAATTTTCTCGGCCAAGTGGTATTGGTTTTTCGATTCTACATATTTGAGAACCTAGAAAGCCAAGATTTGTTTATTTTCTTATGAGCCGTTTTAGTGTACGGCTAGCTCAAAGTTGGGACTTTGAAATTTAAAAAATTTGACATTTGTTTCAAGAAAATAACCCACCTTGAAACACAATGTTATATTTATTTGAAATCGTGTACATTTGACCTTCAAACTGCATCAACAGTTTTTTTTAATTTTGGATACCAGTTTTTTACACCAGGCTTTTTATTAGGGCCACCTTTTGCGGGGAGTGCTTTCATGTTTAGTGGAGCATAACAAAATGCTCCAAAAGGCTCCAAAGGTAGACCACGTTTTTTTGAAAACTTGAAATATACTCAATCGATGGTGCATTTTCAAATGAAGATTCGAAGATTGTTGGTACCGCTGCAATTGATGAAATCGGATGTTAATAGTTAATTTTTGAAAACTCCTCGATACTCTGCACAACGATACTGTAGGCCGATAAAATTATAACTAAAAAGGAAATTATGGACCTAATACGTGACCAGAGATCAAGAGTTGAAAACAAAATTCGGAATTTACATAAAACAATAATTACAATAACACTAGTGTAATTAAAGTAACACATTGCATTTCACCATGATTGATGGTACAGGAGCGCAGGCAGTAACAAGCACGTCTTCTGCAAGTACATGTTTGATTTATAGCTCGAAACCAGCAGATATGAGTGACTTTACGCTACCTAGAACAAAAACAAGAATGAAGAAGCTGTGAAATTAAATTAATAGAATACTTACTACACATAACGGAAAACAACAAAAACAACACAGCCTACCCATCAAGAGAAGAAAAACTAGAGTTCATCGAAAAAGTCGTATTTAAAGTCGATATTGTAAATCAAGGAACTGGTATAACTAATGATGATACCACTTTTCGAAGATTTTTCGAGGACCCTTCATCAGCAGATATTACATCATTAACAGCAGAATCAGATGTGCAACTTGTAAAAAAGATAATATCGAGCAATTACTAGATAGACGCGCAGAAATTCGAAGTTTTTGCCCAGAAAACTGCAGCTATGGCTATGGATTTGTGAAAGAGGTGGTGCCGTGAAAAAATGTAAGTTGGCCCATCCGGGAATCGAACCTAGACAGCCACGCAGGCTGTCGAAGCACTTACCACTACGCCACTCCGACCACGAAGCTCAAGTCTTATTACACTAAATTCCGAGTTTAAAATTTTTTACAAAAAAAATATGTTCGTAAATAGTATCGCATGTAATTTTTCTAAATAGCTTTTGTTTGATAAATTTATTGTTGTAAATTATATATATTAAGTATTTTTTTATGCAATTAAGCAAAAAAGTGCGTTTTTATTTTAATTGTTAACTTAACGGAATAATCCGTTATCCTCCACGCTATATTCTTAAACAGCAGGAGAATTTTACGGCACTAATAGTATATTCCAAATTTCATCAAGATCGGTCAACGGGTTTAAAAGTTACACATTTATTTCTACATTCCCCATACAAGGGCACCACTGTGCGCCGCTTTGCCGCTCTTATAGGCTATTTTGCACAATATCTCAGTGTAGCACACCGCTTGAGAGAGTTAATTAGTTTAGACAAAATAAGATGCATGTCTGAGACATAAAATTATTTATACTGATGATGCATTGTACATTTTGTGCAATGTCCTTATTACACTAGCATATTTTAACCGCTCATGATTTTCCGTGCTCCAATTGTGGAATACACCAAATTGTGTTTTTTTTTATTCAAAATCTTACCAAATGAAGATGCCTGGTCGGTACCCTCTCACTTGAATCCATATTCTTATTTTTAAACATAAGTTTGAATATGAGTCTGAATTCACTCAACCATTGGAGCATATTCTGACCATTGACATTCGTAAATACCAGGCCAGATGTTTTGTTAGAAATTTATATACCTTAATCTTGTTCATTTGCATTGTGTGCCCAGCAATATGCTTTATAGATATATATAGTCGGCACCATAGAATCTGTAGCAAAATTGTCCGCAGAAGCCTTTTCAGAAGTCAGATGGAAAGGGGGAATGAAAGAAGTATTGTGTTACAGTATGTAGTTACACTAGATGTTCAAAATGCTTTTAATTCGGCGAATTAAAAAAATTACAACGCAATACAAATAATACAATTGGATACACATGTTATTGTCTCTTATTGTCGTGGGTACGCCACAGTACGTGCAGGAATTTTCATCAATGTTGGTACTAGAGTATAACTGCGGAAGTTCCACAAGAATCAGTCTTTGGACCTGTATAGTGTCTTACAATAACCACTTCCCGAAGTAGGAGACAGTAAAAACTCGAGTTCGTAAGCTTCCTAGTTGGGAAGCAAATGATCGGGCCAAAGGAGACAATAATTTAACTAGAGGTTATGTTGAATAATAGACTTTCCCTGAGAGAACAGACAAATTATGTCAATGAGATGGAAAATCCCACACAAGAACATAGACAGGCACTGATTTATATAAAAACGTCACATCACAATAGGCGTACGTCGTAGTAGGAATGTTACCTGTTGACTTGGGAACTGTAGAAAAACTTAGAAAAACACTCAAGTCTTCCGTCTGAACTATCGAAAGTATGTGCAAAGGTATATTAAAGATGAAGAGGAATTGAGAACACCTAATTCTTACCTGTAGACAAACAATAACTCTACCAAGCCCCGATTGCTTGATCCCTCACATAACGAAATCAAGAAGTAATTGGAATAAGGAGTGCTCAATTATAGTGAAACTACAATTTTTGTTGAATGTATTGTGCAATGCATCAACATATGTATGAAAATGGAAGAATAGTGATAAAATTGTGATATCAAGATATTTTTTTAATATATTAATAAATTGGTACATGGATTTAGAAAAAAAAAAACACTTCTCTATCTTCCAATTTAAGGTATACAATAAAAAACGAAATACATAACATGCATATATATGAATATTAATACAGATCTATGTATATATGGCTTGATCGAATATTTGTTTGTAATAATAATACTTTTATTAAGTTTTCACATGAATATGCAGTCATGTACACAGCCCGTAACCAAAAATTCTCAATATCCGTTCTTTCTCTCAATCTCACTTTTAATTGTGAGCACTCGAAGTCACTTTAACAGCACTCAGTGCTCTTGAACTGTTGCATGTTCACCACCATGATTGAAAGCAAGACAAAAGCATCACCCTTAATATTGCCCTATTTTCGTTTTAAAGTCGCATGGAATACCACTTGTGCGGTTATACTGAAGAAAAAAATGTATTTCAACACTCCGCATGACATGGAATGTATCAAATTTTTGTACAGAAACTGAAGAGTTTCGAAGGTTCTACAAAAGAGGTACTCCATAATGTTTAAGTTTCAATTGTCTCGTCGACAAAGCAAGAACTACCTTTTGTGAAATAAAATGAACATAAAGTCGCCTTAATATGCAATAAGACGCGGTTTCCAATGAATGATTTTTTGAAAGAAATAACTTATACTTCATACACACAAAGATAGGCATAGAAACGTTTTACAACTGATTCGAATGCAATTCTTATTTCACCTTTTATGTATGTTTCTTATATGGTGTTATGCCATCTTAATACTATTACTTACATTGCCCGATGAAGCTCGCTCTATTTTAAATTATACTAAAGAACGGTAGTAATGGATTTTTAAGAAGTGCTCCAAACTTTGTCTTTGCACTCATCTGATTGGAAATCTGGAAAAAAAAAACATTTACCGGAACACCCACTTAATTACAAATATGTAGTACGTAATATATACTCCCCATCGTGAAAAACGAAGCTATTTCGATCTGCCATTCAAATCTTCGGCTAATGGATCCGTTATTGGGTGTAACTCCTTGTAGTAAATTCGTACATAGGAATTTATTAATAGGTTCTGCAAAACTTGCAAAAATCGTTTGAACATTGCTGTTATCGATTAATCACGCGACTATTGATGACTTTTGGGTTTTGAGCTCCTCGTTTCAGATCTCAAACACAAAGGGCATGAAGTAGTCGATACTAACTCTATAACTTCCATGCATATGACCGGGACCGAGCCATGTGGAGAACCGAAGCTGCTATCGAAATCTTGCAGGAAAATCTTCCCTAAGCGATTGAAATTATTCGCATTCTACTGCTATTTTTTAATAATAGGATATATTTTCTGAAGAGAATTGTAACAGTAAAAAACAGATTTTTATTTTATGGAATTGCTTTTAAGTGCATGCAAATATAACTTATGTAAATGTTTACGTGATTTCTACTTGAGGTGCATATCAAGCACAGATATCTAAACGGTAAGGAGCTTAAACTGAAAATTCTTCATATGTATGTAAAGTTACCTTTATTATGTTCTTTGATTGTGGATGCCTGTATGAATAATGGAAATATTTAATATTTTACCATGCCTGAAAGATCTGAACCTAAAATATTTACCTCCTTTAGCCTGAGTACCATATTGTCATCTGCACTCTTAGCGAACAGATTAATAGGAAGTAGGGAAAAGATCATATTTAGTGACACTGTGGATGTTGTTTTGAGTGTCCCAGTAATGCCTATACTCGAACATATCAGTCGTTGAATTCTTTTAAATTGTTAAGGACTCGTTTTCTATAACCCTTGCTTATACAGTAACAAATTCCTTGTCATAGAGGTGTAGATTCGGTGGATCACGGTTCTTGCCGCTTCGATGGGTAAAAGGCAATGAAAGGCAATGAAACATTTCCATTAGCCCTAAAAATTTCAGGTTTTTTGCCAACTGCTAAAGGGGAGATGAAGAAACCTTTTAATAAACAATAGGTACACTTTGATTGTTGTCAGCAATATTAGAAAAAAGTGAACAATAAAAAAATACTTTTAAAAACTAAACTAAAAATAGTTGCTGTCAGCAACTCGAAAGACGTGATCCAGGTTCGATTTCCAGTCTGTACACCTCGCACTTTTCACTGCACCACATATTTCGAGGTGCTGAGAACATTCAAAGAATACTAATTGTCCATGAAAAGCTTCTCAAATCTCGCCGTTCGGATTGGGCAAAAATTGCAGGACCCTTCTACTCGTTAGAGAACAATAGTACGCTAAAAAAGCTAGGCCTTGGTCCCTCGTAGGCTGTAGCCCCATTTAATTATTATTGTTGTTATGAACCAAAATACCCCCAGTTTTGATAATACGTTAGTAAATTAAAATAATTATACTTAGGCCATAGACCGTCAGGCCATAACCATCCCTCATCATCCTTTATACATAGAGTATTTAGTACATGTTTATGTACTTTTTTATAAATGCATATAACGAAATTATGAGTCAAAGTAATTCAGTAAATTCATCTTCTTCATCCTTGGATTCCTCATATAACAGTATATAACTGCCTTAAAGTTGCAAGTTACAAGCCAGATGATCACTCATACATATCAAGGACTTGCCTCCTGATATTCCACCGTGTAGACTAACATAAAAAATGCTGCCGCAAGAATGTATTAAACCGAATATATAAAAAAGGTAAGAAAATAAAAACAGATTTTGATTACAGTGCAAATAAGCACTTTTTCTAAAACTGTTTTAATTTGGTGAGACGTATTTAAAATAATCGCTGGATATTAAACTACAACTACGAAAAAATCATTTCTCAGCTCTTAATTTTGAAACGATACCTAGCGGTTTGCACCCATATGTGTGGGGGAGTTTTCGCAGTTGACTCCTTACCGCTCTCTTCCTTTTTTTTTACTGAACTGAGTGGTCAACCATTGGGCTGAAGTACTTTTAATATGCTGGCGAAACGCTTGTGTTAGTTAAAATACCTACCTGCTTATTCATTCCCAGGCGGTGGAATTGATTCATAAACAAGAAAGTGCGCTGTAGCAAGGGGTCGTTGAGCGTTGCTTTCTCCTTATGAACAACTTTTGCAGCAGCAAAAAGAAGGGTCTCTTCTTCACGCCATAGCAGTTGGTGAAAAATTGCTTCATTACAGTAATCTGAAGAAAACGAGACATGACACTTCCCGATCGTGTTTTGTGTATGTGGTTGGTTCAACGTAATGCTCACTCAGCAAAGGTTATGGCGTGTATTAGGCTGAATAAGTAGGATAACATTTATTATAAACTGTTGACGACCAACGTAACCATGACAACACTGTCTACTGGATGGATAATTATGTTGATAATAATAATGACTTCTGTAGGAGATCCCGAGATAAGTGTGATGAAGAGATTCATGCCTTAATACCTCATTTTCAACATAATCTATTTAAAATATATCTATATAAAAAGTTTAATTTTTTATTTATCAAAGTAAATAAATTGAATTGAACTGGTTTAATGTTCTTAAAGTTTGTCGAAAATCAAATATAAAATATAAACTACCTACTTTATTATTACTTGACCTGGCTTTGTCGTGCTTTTTACATAGCACGGTAATAAATTCAGAAGTCAACATGTTTATTAGCATATTATGAAAAATACCTAGTTAGTTATGCCACCTATATACATAGGTGTTATTTAAACTCCGACTTTCTTTCTTTAATCGATTATTATTGATTTGTTCGGTGTAACTAGAGTACTTCAAGTTCAGTTTTGTATTAAATATTGAAGGTAAATATAAAAAGTATAATTTTTAATTTATTTTATAGTGCTGGTATTTGCAGTTTTGGATAATTGCTGCTGACGCAAATGAGTCTATTAAATTATAATAGAGTTACGAAAACTATTGGTTGCTTGAAGTTTTTTTTTGTAATGAGGATACATACCTCGAATATTAGGTTATTCGAGAAGTAAACAATAAGAATTTATTTTACACATATTTAACGAATTACCATACGTACCATAAATTAAACATACTTATACACTATATTTGCAAACACCGTCAAATTGACGTACCTTTGATTCTCTTTTCAAAAGAAGACTTCTATTAAATACTTCCGCCAACAAATTGACTATATTGTTACACATATCTATACATACCCTATTCCGAATGCATATTTCAGGGAACATTTTTTTCATTCCTTTTGCAAAAATGGTAAACCTGTTTATCTTTAACATTGGATCTTCAAACTATTTCAGGCCTGCAGTTGCTGCATGACTTTCGGACTCTTTGTCTATTGATTTGCGGTAAGTACACCATAAACGCAACGAAGTAGGGAGTGAAAAACGACATTTACAGTACTTCACGAAATCAATAATCAGGATTTAAAATAATTATTTCGTTGACGACACACACCCTGTTCCTGAGCCTTTTCTAAATCCGTATGGTCCTTTATTATCTCCTCGCATAATAGACTCCTCATTTGTTGGAAAATGCTTTTGCGTGTATTCGGATGTGCATTGTTGTTTTGGGTTAATCCTCATCATACCGTCATCAGTGCCGTTTTTAATCATTGTTGTGCACCAAAGCGTTATGCCCTCTTAGCAAGGGATGAATGCCCATCTGACAAATTTGTGTGCCCTTCTTTCAACGTGTATATGAAGAATTCTCTTTAGGTAACCAGTGCTTTCGATAGATCGTATATCTATCGACTTTTCAACTAAAAGGTGTTCCAAAAATCAGATACTTTTCGAGGGGAAATGTGCATTTGTATAGGTTCATTTCTTATATACCGAATGTATATATTAGGGAAGATTTTTTCTACGCCGTTCTGTATTCGAAAAAAAAAAAAAAAAACAAAACCTCTTCATCTCATTTTACTCCTTTTATTTTTATTTTCTTTTTTTTTTTGATCAACAAGATAAAAATTCAAGCTAAAAAGGAATTGTTAAAAATGTTAATTAATATATACAAAAGTAGATATATTATTTTACAAAGGAAGTATACACATGATATATTAACAAAAGCTTATGTTATATAATAGCACTTGTGCTTTGAAATTGTGATGTTTACTTATCACAGACGTATATATAAAATATATTTAAATATTAATGTTATAAACACCAGACCAGTGGCCAAAACTTAACTAATCACATTGCTTCAATATTAGAGTTGTATTACACTATAAATAAATTTGACAGTTTTACTTATATTATAACGATAATCACACAGTTCACTTTTGATACATTGCGTTTTTCTATTTTCCTTAATATGTTCGCGGCGAGTATTGGTTTATATTGATTTATTGGTGACTTCCTCCACAAAAGAAGAAATGTTTGCACGACGTGTCTTAATTTAACACAAAATAATCCTTCGAACAGAATCAGGTAAACAAGCATGGAAGATTCTTTGAACTTTCCCATGGCTTGTATGCATATGATATTGAATTTCTTAACACTTTTTGTGGGCTTTAAACATGTCAGCAATTAATCGCACAATGGTTATATCTCCGATGGTCCTACGAAAGAATATTTCTTCAATTGTAAAGTTTGATACGTTGTTCATATCTGCCACTGTTTGCATAATAACATCGTACTTAATTAACTGATTTCCGTTCATTGCTCTGATATAATTGAGGAGAGTATTAATTGCGCCATCGTACATTTTTAATATTTTCAGTGGTTCTAAGGGAGACCGGATTTCCGAAGAACTTGTTCCTTGTCCATTTGCCAATTGAGATGATTTTAAAACTGTTTTTTTGAAAAATGCTATTTCGCGTAAACAATCGTATTCTTTAATATCCGTAATTAAGTGCCGCAACGTATTGAGAATTTCTTGAAAAATATGGATTTCGCGACTCACTAAAATTGTAACATCCTTGTTGGCATTTTCGGTTTCGTATGCCAGAAGGATTTGCACAAAATTTATAGGAACAAGGCACTCGGCCATTGCAATGATAAAAAGTTCTTTCCATGATTCTTCGAGCAAAAGTAATTGATCAGCTAAAGGTAAATCGTTAATTTTGTTCAGGTTGTGTACCCAGTTGAAGTTTTTAAATAATTGTTCTGCCGCGACCTCCTTTATTTGTTCAGTTCCCATCAAAGGGATGGCTGGGGGAAGTGCTCTACTGTTTAGGGAGCTCATGTAGGCCGTTCTGGATGCAAAAAAACTGTGCGTTGGAGATATCCGTGGAGTAGATAGATCCAATACCGGTGGCATTCCAATTGGATGATGTAACTGCAGATTTGCCAAATTTGGGTTTAGCAAAAACTCTTGGGACAGATGAGGTACATCCGTCAATAGAGCGTCCTTATAGATTGCCATATGTCGCCGTAGTGTAGAATTCCTCGGTCCTCGCTCATGTTGTACGGCGTCTTTATTCATGCCCACTTCAAAGCATTTTCGCAACCTGCATGCACGGCATTGATTCCTGTGAGTTTTATCCACAACACATATTCCCTGATCCTGGGATTTGCATGCATATTGGCGATTGCGACGAATAGATCGTTTGAAAAATCCTGCACATCCGTCGCAAGCATATATTCCATAGTGTTTTCCAGAACTGTGATCTTGACATACCTTGCAAGGGACATGATACAAGATGCGACCTTTAAATAAAAACATATTAGTTTTTGAAGAAAGCAAACACATTACAAGCAAACAACTTACTCGACGACGGGGGAGACAACCGTACGTTGTTGAATCGTGAGTCGATCAGATCCTTTGGATTGTTGTTGGCTTCCATGACTGTATTTATATTTATATTTAAATGAAGATTAACAACTCAAAATACACTAAAGACACTTTAGATTTGATTCCTCTAAATGTGATCAACACTCTTCAAGAGCTTGTACGAATATGAGATGATTGAAATCCAAAGCAAGTTTAAATATGCGCAATCCTTGTCGACATCGTTTGAAAATGGCAACGATCAACCCCAAAAGGAAATGCGCAATGCTTCACCCTCATTGGTGCAAACGAAGAGAGAGGGAGTGGCTAAGAATCCGGAACATCTGTAATTCACGCACATCAGTTGTGGATGGGAATATGAAGCAGATATTTTTTAAGTGATCATTTGACAAGAAGAGGTCATATTTTGTTGAGGATATCCTTTATTGTAGGAAATGACCTGCAATAAAGGGTTGGAAGGGTTATATGGTGGCTGTAATAGAAGTTAGACATAGGAACTAATTGCAACTTTTCTTGTGCATATTTTTGTGTTTATTGTTTTAAAAATTTTATGGTGAGTTTTATGACTAAGTGTTGCGGCTTTACAAGTCCATTTGTTCATTTGTGCATTTCGCAATTTATCATTTCCTGTATTCCTTGAAATAACTTTTGTGCATGAAACGACCCTATTTAAGAGCAAATACAATTTATTATCTTTTGTGAATGAAAATATATTTTTTAAGCCGCGGAAAAACCACTATTTTATCACTAGAGTATATGTATGTGTGTTGGATATGCAAATGAATGACTTGCTTACTTAAATTGTAAATTTTATGAATGAACCTAAAAATTGGTTCAGTGTTTTTATTAATGAAATCGCCGACGGCGTCGCAAATAATTTGCAAATGTTATGATTCAACATCCGGTAAGCCTGATTTTAACAAAAGAAATTATAACGAATTCCCAGAAGATGAAACCTTTTGAAGGCAAATCTGTACCTATGTGCATATGTATTGTAAAACATTATCTTTGTAGGATAAATATAGTATATCCGTCCGACGGCGTATACTTTAGTATGAAGAAAGGTTAATTAGTGAAAATTTAGCATAAACTATTTAAAGTCTCAAATGTACTGTCGAATTTATTACCGTTAAAATTAGTGTAACCAATGGTACTTTGAAACATGTTATAGTGTTTTAAATGAGCCGTAATAGCGCGAAGTAATAGCGAACACCACACAATTTCAGTATGGATACAGTAAAAAAAATTAGTATAATACGTGTACATATATTTTGTATAATAGGTTGCGGCACATCGATGGAATATGATATTACATTTTCGTATAACCCTAAAATTGCAATCCAAATACATATAATTTTATTTAATCCCGTTTAATTTGTTTAACTTTGTCCGTTTTTTTTATTGTCATAAATTCTATTATTAAGTTATATAGCTTAATAGGCTTGTATTTTTTTTATTGTTAATGTATTATTGTTTTTTTTTTAAATTATCTAAGCCCTGTCTCATCAGTTCAGTCAATGTTTCTTTAATAATAATTATAATTGAATGGCACAACAGCCCACACAGGACCAGGGCCTAGCTTCTACAACAACTACTCGTGTTGTGCGTGATACTGTTCTCTCACGAGTAGAAGGGACCTACAGTTTTTTGGCGGTTCCGAACGGCGAAATTTGAGAAGCTTTTCATAGACAATTGATACTCTTTGAGTGTTGTCAGCAACTCGAAAGAGGTGGTGCGGTGAAAAAATGAGGGGTGTCCCCGTCCGGGAATCGAACCTAGACTTTCTGCGCGGCGGTCGTTGGTCAATGTTTCTTTATAGAATATATTTATAAATGCGTGTATAAATGCAATATAAATTGTAAACTTAATTTTAAATCCCAAAAATTTATTTTATATATAATATTTATTTAATAGACCATTTAAAAGAAAGTCAATGAGGGCATAAGATATCCATTTTGAAAGTACAGGCCATATTTTTTCTTCTTTCCGACTTTTATGAACATGGCATTCCTCTCCAACTTGCAATACTATGACAAAGCAGAAAATAATCAAAATTAGTTTAATGTCTTGACAGTGTGCCCTTAGTCAAACTTTTTTTTACACATTTAGTTCTCTGATTATATAAAATTATTAGTATTATTTATTAAATCGAGTCAGGCACCAATGTTATCTGACACTAAAAAAAAATGGAGAGTGTCTGAAAATGGAGGTATATATTTTACATACGTATTGACGTAGTAAGAGTTAAGCTTTTGGACATCATCAACTGTTGTTTGTTCTTGTCCCTTTATCTCCATCAGAATCTTGTTTAAAGCAGTGCTATATTTTCTTTTACCATCAAACAAGCAAACAAATTTGGGTTTGGATCATTAAGGCTGGCAATTTTTTGGAACAATATATGTTAATATTTCAATTTCTGTAGCCACTACCTTGATAAATAAATAATAATAAATAATCCAATGTAACTCTCTTTATTTTGGAAGGAGCTACGTAAGTATGTATTTAACTTTTTAAATTTTTAAATACGACAGAAATGTATAAATCGTCAACATACATGACGGGAAGTGTACCCTAGGACGAATATCATGTATCATATTCATATTCTTCCGACAAAAGTCACAGTGTGGGTGTTATAAAAGCGAAAGGCGTCATATCGAAGGCAATTTGAGAAAAATAAACTATTCAGTAAATTCGAGTTAAAAAAATGAAAGAAAAATGAATGTTGTTGTAACGAGCATAACCAAAGTACAGACAGAGTAAATACAAAACACTTTTTCCATAAGTAGGTTATGATTAAACTTCACCAAATATTTCGATTTGACAGCCTTGTGTTATCGTTGTAAGTCCAGTTTTGTTCTATTTCAAATATTATAAGGCGTTTGTGATTGCTTTTCCCGAAATTTCTCTGCCTTCAGTCTTCACCATTCTTGCATTTAAAACATTTTGTCCTGTCAATATCAGCAGCACAAGATTCTGGTCTAAATAGATTTACATTTTAGTCGTTATTTGTTATGAAACGTGAACGGAATATTTTTGTCATTTTTTTCAAATCTCAATCAAATTTGTTAAATATGCTAAAACGGACTTGAAAATTAATCAATAAAACTTAATTATAGCACAAATTCAATCGTCTTGTTATTCATAGGATCATGAGCATCAACATGTATTACTATATGTTGGAAACGTATTTCATCAAATCTTATAATTCTTTATATTATATTTAAGCGGAGAAATTAGAAGGTATAATTCAAGTTTAAAGAAGTGAAATACGTGCTTATCAAAAGGCACTCGGATCTCTAGGCCGCGATTGAGAGAAAATTTTTAAGGGCAATTGTTTGCCTCGTATGTGACAAATTTATGAACATAATGTACTCATCAACAACATAATATGATAACTTTGTGGTCACCGTGGCGTAGTGGGTAAGTGCGTCGACCCACTCGCAGAAGGTCTAGGTTCGATATCCGGGCGGAACACCTCTTATTTTTTCACGGCACCACCTCTTTCGTGCTGCTGACAATACTCAAAGAGTATCAATTGTCTATGAAAAGCTTCTCACATCTCGCCGTTTAGTATTCTATAGCCGACGTCAGAGAACAGCAGTACGCAAAACATATGTATAGTTTTCTCTTGTGGGCTGTAGAGCCACTCAATTATTATTATTACTAATATGATGACTTTGCAACTATCATGCATTAATAATCTTATCTTAGAATGTTCCGCATATAAACTTGTTTTTCAGCATCGCAGTTTTACCGTTCCTTCATTTTTGTCTTCGTACTATAAGTTTTGTTTAGGTAAAGTTAATTATGCAATTAATGCGTATCAAACGAGTTGAACGTTTTGCGCAACTAACGAGTATTCGAAGAACATTCAAATTCTTCACTTATAAGATTGAAAACGAAAATACAATTATTAATTCTTTTTTTATATTTATTATGTATACATTTATAAATTCGAGCAGTTCTAATAAGCAAAAAGGATTTTTGGAAGTTCAAAGAGCAGTGATTTATTTAACGTCGAGGAATTTGTACGTTGTTATTTTTCTTCATTTGCTGAAATAATTAATAATTATTGCTGTGTGTTTATTTATTTCTTTTGCTTAGATCAAGATTATAAGTTTCCTACGATACTAACTAGGGATAAGTTCGTGCATGAAAATGAGTATAACAAAGTTGGTAAATGTTTTAATTAATCCTTATGTGTCCTACTTTTGTAGATTCCAAAGAAAACAGTTCCCCAAATGATGGCAATCTTATGTATATGTACAGCATATGTACAATTCTTACAATTTTAAAATCGGTTTACTTCTAGATATATCACCAATTTTTGACTTATCCTGCAGCAGATGTGTTGAAACGGAGAGAAAAAAGGGCTTATTATTATTATGCTGCGGCGATAGTAGGATGCACTTAAAACTTAGAAGTAAAGCACAAAACTACCACACATGTTCATAAATTTCATTAAAACATAGTCCTGCTTGTACACATATTGTTCAATCATAAATAAAATAAAATAGTATGTTCTATAATTAATTTATCATTTGCTTCAAAAGTATTCCTTACATACAGGACACTTTTCTAAAGTTATCTTATATTATAAATGTTTAATTTTGTGTGTCTATTTAAAACAAGTTTTTTTTTTTTTTTAAGTTTAAAAAGTATTTTTTTTATTTTGAGTTTCATTTGCATTAAATCTAGATATAAAATACTTAAACTAGCTATAATAACTTTTATTTTAATTAAAACTATCTTACTGGCTCCATGCGAGCACTCTAAGTTAATCTATGAATTTTTTATAATTGCTTCTGTGTTTGGTTTTGTATGTATATTCAAGTAAAGAACTAAACTATGTGATACTTAATACTAAGAAAATGTTCTGTAAAAACTTAGCAATCTAATTAAATTATTTTTATTTTAACCTACCACTAAACAACTAAACAAACTTAACCTAACTACAACTAATTTTTTTTTTTTTTTTTTTTTTTTTTTTTTAATGGGCTATATATGAATATACTACACTAACTTAATCTTAATCTAACTTATACTATATGTAAATTGTCCGTAGGGGGACCAATTTCTGCAGCAGCTGACGGCAGCTGGGCCACCAGATGTGGCTCTAGCCACCAATAAAATTGCCTATCCTTTTCCCGATCTTTAATGTCGCGAATGGGGATGGATATGCTGAAGCGGAGATCACCCGGCCTTACGCTTCGTACATTGCTCTCGTAGAGCAGACGCTTGTCCACCGTTCGTCTTACTACGTGGTAGAGAAGTGGACATCCCTCCGCATCCTGGACCAAGCCAATGCGGTCCAGATACAAGAACGCTTCCGGTGGAATGAATCCACTTCGGCGTGCGCTCTCATGATATGCGTCGTTCGGGTAGTAAGCTCCGAATATCAGCTCGTTTTCTGAAGTCATTGCTCGTGCAACGTGCCTTCGAATCAGCTTAATAATAAAATTATCCAGCCTATTCACGTTTGCTGCGTTGTACAAGATTTCATTAGCATAGAACTTCTTGTACTCAGACTCTGGGGTTCTGTACATCTTAAGACAAGCTCGAAGACATTGCCTTTCGAACACCCTCATCTTTTCCATCTGGGAAGGACTCAAGTTGAACCACACCGGACAACCATACACCATGATTGGCCGTATTAGGGCCGTGTAGCAGATAATCTTCACTCTGGAATCAAGTTGGCTGCTATAAAACAGCCTACTTGCCATAGCGAAGGCTTTTCTGGCTTTTGCCAGACCCGTTGCTGCATGAATATTACCATACAGAAACTGGTCCAACATAATGCCCAAATATCGCACTACACTCCTCACAGCTAATGGCTGCCCCTGCGGGTCCAAAATGCCGAACTTACGCCAGTTTTTACTCGTATCTCTTGAAGCCCTGCACAACGGAGTTCGGAACAGGATGGTTTCACACTTCTGGTAGTTGATCTTCAACTTCCAGTCGTCGCAAAATCGCTGGATTTTCTCGAAGTCACGCTGCAAGAGGATATTAATGACCTCAATCTTCGGTGCCGTCCTGTACGCGATCAAATCGTCAGCGTACGCGATCAGGTACTGCATGGAGCCAATTAATTCACTGGTGAAAACAGTGAAAAGAATTGGTGAATTCACTGCACCCTGCTGGAGCCCATTTTTAATGTAAAAGACATTAGTAGAAACCTTGTTGCCACTGACAATCTTTTCAAAAACCTTGCTTATGCAAGGGAGGAGACTAATCGACCGAAGATTTTTCGGAAGCGAGGAATTTTTGTCCCTTTTGGGGATGGGTTGCACTACCGCCGTTTTCCAATGCTCTGGGTAATGTGCATTACTCAGAGCATTGTTAAACAGGATTGTGTATATCTCTACCGCCTCTTCGGGGAGATGACGCAACACAATATTCGGTATTCCGTCTATTCCTGTGGACTTTTTGTTTTTCAGAGTGTGAAAAATGCCTTTGAGATCCACCTTTGAAATGATTATGGCATTAGATCCATCTTGGGTGACGGCATTAAGTGCCTTATTTTCATCATTGAATCTGGTGAAACCATGATTCTCCGAACGCCATTGCTGTATTTCATTTCGAAGGGAGAAATGGTTAAGCAAGGCTCTGTTCTCCAAGTCGTGATTCGGCCTACGAGATTCGTTGACCGTATACACTTCCTGGAAAACCGCTCCTATTGCTTCAACCTTCTCTTGGGCGTCCTCAACAATGAAGAACGCATTGTCCAGCACGGCCCCGTCCGGATCGATGCCAACTGAAGTCAGTATGTTTGCGTTGTCGGTTGTTCTGTCAAGTCGAACAGCCTCCAAGTCGTTATGATCCCTCCTTCGGAAGACTCGGTTAATTTGGGGAAACATACCCGGACAGTTCGAACGAACAGCCCGAATCTTGTCTCCCCAATAAGAATTGATAGCAATTCTGTAATTCATCCGAATCAAACTCTGGAGGTTTTTCATCTGTGACTTGAGCGACCGCAATCTATTTAAAACAACATATGATATAAATGTACATAACATGTATTTTTGTATATATACATATGTATATACGTTCAAGAATTTTTTAAGATCACTCTATAAAAAAACTTAAGATGGGAATCAAATGATTAAGCCCTATTCCCTTTATTATAAGTTGAATAGTCAATGTTCACAGCGATGTTCTTCTCCGCCAGGACGAGAAAAAAATGCTTTTGTTGAAATTAATAGAGGGTACCTTGTCGCTCATAATAGGCAGCAACAAATTCCTTAACTCTGAGAAATCTCTACTCGATTCCCCCAACTTCAACAATGAATGAAAAATAATAACCTACATATCAGGTTAACTTTAATTTCGGAGGCGTGCCTGTACCACATCAAAAGTGTTCATTTGCTGCCATGGTGCCGTATTGCTCTTTTAGGCACACAAAAGCAGGGATTTGCACGTGCATACGTAAGTATTGTTATGAAGATAAAAAATTCTTGCCCAAGATATACAGGTATGGAGTATTGCTGTAAGGACAAAAAGTGTATACATATATATTTATATTCAACTCTTTTATTTATACAATATTAAGAAAAAAAGTTATGTGTAGCTGTGTGCACAAATTCCATACTGCATTATACAATTCAACATGTTGTATAGAGAATACACAGTCACTGAATACTGTAGTGTTGCATTAAAAGCATAATAGTTGTTGTACTATTTCTCATTTTGCATATTTTTGTTTTCTGTTTTTTTATTTTGCAAGTAATGGCATGTATTTTTACCATATTAACCAGGATGTTAATTTGGTTCACTTTTAATCAAAATATTCTACATGAAAACTGTAGGACATTGTATTCTGTATTTGTATGAGAAGTGATTTATATATGAGTATGTAGCTCTTCGAGGAATATACAGATGCGTTTCAATGCAAAAGTGGCTGAAGGTACGGACGTGATGGTATCACATTGTATAGTGATGTCAAATGTCGATAAAAAGACTTTCCGAGTAATTGTAATTTAATACTTTCGAAACACAATTGCGTGGTGTATGTAAATACAATTCAATACTTTTGCTTATTAAAGCCGTAAATAAGTCATTGTTTAATTGACGTTTAATTGCTATGGGACAAAATTCGTTCGTGTCCTGTATATCATACACCAGCATGTATACTTACATCTATTAATGATCATGATGAATTGTTCTACATACTCGTACATATAAGTTTAAAAATTTAATGCTTTAATACATTTGAATAGGGTTTATGCAAAAACATTATTTTCAAAATATGCACAGAATTAAGGAAATAATTTATGTATTATATTAATTGGATAGTTTTCTTGACATAGAATTTTCTAAACATACGCACATGTCAATAGTATTCAAAAGATAAAGAACTTGTTGTGTTTAGTAATTTTATCTGGAAAAAAAATTATAACTTCTTCACCAGGTTAAGCTCCAATTTGGCGCAAGAATATTTTAGAAGATGATGAATGATATTTTGGAAGATAATGAACAATCTCTAAAATAGCTTATAATATGTGAAAATTGTGTGAAAACAAAGATCCTTAAACTGATATACTCAACTCAAAATAAGGCAATTATCTAATGAGAAGCTCCAGAAATTTACATGAATTGTTAAAAGAAAGGGGCTCTCATTCCAGATATTAGTGGTTATCGCGTTTCCAAACATCCACTACCATCTCCGAAAATAAAATATATAACACTGCCTCGTAACCGCGCGATATTAAAAAAGCGGCGACGGTTAAAGAAAAAAACAACTGTCGAAATTGAGCGAGTGGCGAAGGTCTACTACTATAATGTCAAGCAACTATGACAAAGCATTCCGATGCAATAATAAATATTTAAAATATTTAAAAAAAACCGAAATTGAATCGAATCGAATTAAATCCGAAATACAAAAAGCAGAAACCTTGTACTAGCGTTAGAAAAATCTACGGAGATGCCCACTTCGAGCTTAAAGGAAACAATCGAATTAAATCCATAATACATAAAGCAGGAACCTTATACTAGCATTTGAAAAATCTACGGAGATGCCTACTTCGAGCTTAAAGGAAACAATCGAAACTCTTTATTGCAGGATCCGAAAAAAATTTCAAAAGCCTAATCGACTGATTAAATACATGACTCGGTTGCGGAGATAAGGGTCACAATTTTGAGGACTGCAGGGCAAAACCAAAGTGTTCACACGGTAGTTCAAAGGAATTAGACTCTGCACAAATAACTCGTAGTGTTAGGTGTACAGAGGGAGTCTACACAGGAAAACCAATATTGCAACATAGATTCGTAATTTTCCCTGATCATGGAGTTGAATGTAGATATTAGGAAACTTCAGAAGTACATAATTATAACATCGAAGCTCAAAACCCCTCAGAGATCAGCGCCAACTTGCCAATTACTGTTGCACAGAATCGTAGAAACTCTGTTTTCCTTTCAACATGACAGACTTCCTCTAAACGAGGCTAGAAAGTTTAACGAACTATAATATCCTATGATAAAGATAGATTAGGTTCTGATCTCAGCGGTATATAATGATAAAGGCTTGACAAGACACGTTCGTTAGAGTTTATAGCGCATGCTTAAACTAAGGATATTTTCCGGAACAATGGAAATCCCAACGATTGGTACTATTACAAAAAGAAAAGAAACCTCCGGAAGAGCCCTCATATTATCGACCACTGCGTATGCCCGACACTATGGGCAAAATACTAGAGCGAGCAACTTGCAGTAGACTACAGCCTATTATTGAAGCGATTGATGGACTTTTAACGTGATTCATGTTGTTATAGACAAAGTCAAATCAGTCATAGAGGGCAAGAGAAGTGGCAGTAAAAAGTACCGCCTCGTGATCACACTTGACGTACTGTCCGCAGAACTGTTTAAAGCAGCTGGAGACGATCTGGTTGGGTGCATGCACCAGCACTTCTGTAAAATATAGCCGGAGGAAAGCATGCCTGATCAGTGGAACCTCAGCGTCGTCTGTCGGATCCATAAGAAAGGAAAAACTTTCGACTGCGCCAACTATCGAGGGATCAGTCTACTTAACATCACCTGCAAAATCCTCTCTGCCGTATTTTGTGACCACTTGAAACTGTTTGTCAACAACCTGATAGGTCCTTACAAGTGTGGTTATGGGCCACCATCGACCAAATCAGATTGACACGCACTACCTACTCATGGATTCTGAGACCGCATAGAGACAAGCTATAGAGTGCCATGTCTTCAATGTGAAAAAGAAAAAGCGACACGCTGTCATGTGACTTTTTCAACATCATTCTTGAGAAGATCGTGCCTAACTCACAAGTCAACACCAGAGTTATGATTTTCCAAAAGTTCGTCCTACTGCTAGCTTACGCCGATGATATTGACGTGATTGGGCTAAAACAGCGAGCCGTTAATGAGCCGCTTGTTGGCATTAATGTCTCGGACAGTCTCGTACTACTAGGCAGCAGAAATTTCGAGGTAGTCGAGGAAATCGCCTCGGCTCTGCGGTAAATAAATACACACACACACACATATATATATATATATATATATAAAATATAAATATAAATAATAACTTGGACGGATGAGGAAGGCATTAGGCTTTTTGAGAGAAGAGTTCTGCGAGCGATTTTTGTTCCTGTTTACGCTGATAGCGTCTGGAGGAGAAGATTTAATGACGAACTTTATAGGCTGTACGGCGTCAAGCGGACCCGAGCCATTGGGACAACGCAACAGAGGACGCACTAATGTGTGTCATCTCCTCCTGGGCCACTTTTGTGGAGAATTACTTCAGCCATTTGAACTTGGAGTGCACAATTGGAAAAAGCAGGCGAGAGATCGTGCTGATCATCATCTGCTGTATGGTATCATAAAAGTCTCCGAATTAAGCAGAGTTAATGGTTGTGAATTGTGTTCATAAAACAGATTGAAATAGAAGATAAATCAAAAAAATATGAAATATAAATATTCCCATTTTTGTAATTGTAGTTTTATTCCTTAAAAATCACATGCATTTCTTTCTTCTTTTATAAAATTTCGTACGTTCTTATCTTAAAGCATTTGAGCGGCAGACAATCCACCAGGTTATTTGTCAACTGTCTAAATATTTAACAGTACGTGGACACCAATGTTGAACCTTCACAAAAATTAAATGAAATTGGAGAAAAGTATAGTTGACAGTTTGCTGCTCCGATGATTGCCGATAATTACGCCGATTAAACGGAGTGGTAAAACGAAGATGCTGCAATACTACGATAGCTACACCGAAGAAGAAGGAACGATTGGCAGTGTTACAAGACAGAAACAAAGTAGAAATTTTTAAAGAACGGCAATTAATAAGCACAGACCAGTCGTGTGCTATAGATCTCGGAACCAACCCTTGCTGAAAGTTTAGTAGTGGATACAGGAGCATCGTCAGACATGGTTAAATGAAGAGAAGATCTTACCCTTTAGCAGAAAAATTATTTGTTACTGTTGTTACTGTTCAAACAACACACAATTATAACAGTTGGAATAGGTAATGTAGTTATTTATCTATACGATAAGATGATTAGCTTTGATATTTGTTTCAAGACGAGAACAAAGAAATGAAAATTTCTGAATGTGGCAATGAAAAGGCATGTGTATGGCCCGGTGCAACAAAAGTTTATGCATGGGTTGTTTTGCATACTATTTCTAGACGATTTCTCTAATTAATTATTTATGTACATAATGAAAGAAAAATCAGAGTTCCTCAGATTTTTACCGGAAAACCAAATCGGCAACGCAGAAATGAAAAGAACAACAACAAAACGGAAAGGCTAAAATAATGCACAAAAAACCTTAAACATTAGTACCAGATAATTAATAATTGGGTGGCACTACAGCCCACAAGGGACCATGGCCCAGCCTCTACAACAACTACTCGTGTTGTGCGTGCTACTGTTCTCTCACGAAGGTAGAAGAGCCCTACATTTTTTTGCCGATTCCGAATAGCCAGATTTGAGAAGTTTTTCATACACAATTGATACTCTTTGAGTGTTGTCAGCAGCTCGAAAGAGGTCGTGCCGTAAAAAAATGCGAGGTGCCCCGTCCGGGAACTGAACCGAGACTTTCTGCGCGGCGTTCGAAGCACTTACCACTATGCCACGGCGACCACTTATTATTAGTGCCAGATGCAAGGTTAAAAAAGTTTTGTTGGGCTGAAGCAGTGAATACCGCAGCATATCATTTAAATAGAAGGCCTCGAAGAAACTGTGTTTTCTTAAAAGCTTAAGACATTTTGTTTTTGGTTGCGTTGCTATGGTTTTAATACGTCTTTTAAAATAAATGGGAAAAGAAGACCCAAAAAAGTGACTATTATAATTGTTGTTATAATCCTTAAGTTTATAAGGACTTCTCTGGGCGATGTGATATGTAGCTCAAATTGATAGGATCTCCTCTTATTCTAAATATGAAGCAAATCATGTCCGTTGATTTCCTAGCTAAAAATACGCCTTGTTTTCCAAATTATGATTAATTTTCTGTAATATTATTGATGTGATGACTGTGCTTCTTTTATAAAATGTTTGTAAGGTATTACATTTTTGTTTAACGTAAGTGAACTGTTCGTTTCTTGTAACGATCAGGCTAAAAACGCAAGCTGATGCTAAAATACTCCTTTATTGTACACATACTCTCTCCACAAATTGAATGAAGCTTGAGGGTATACAGGTACTGAGTGCAACTCCTGTCTTCAAGTGCAGCATGTAGCTAGGTGAACTGACATGAGTTTAAAAACTCGCTTCATGAGGTTGCGCTGCCATCCCAGGCACATGTTACTCTGTTTTTGTACAAACACACATAGATCGCACACCCTTATGACTTTGATAAAATTTCGAAACCGTAGAGTTTGTAGAAGTCTTCGAATCTGAGCCATTGGGACAACGCAACAGAGGACGGCCCAGGATAAGGTGGCGCACACAAGTGGAGAAGGACCTCAACCAACTTGGAGTGCACAACTGGCGGCAGCTGGCGAAAGATCGTGCTGGCTGGAGAGGCATGTTGGTTGAGGCCCAGGTCCACCCCGGACTGTAGCGCCACAAGAAGAAGAAGAAGAGTTTGTAGAAGAGCGCTTCGCGGCCCACATAGTGAAAATAAGATTAAACATGTACAAAAAAGCAAGCAAGGATATTTTCTCGAGAGTTTTCTAATTTCTTCCACAGTCTGCTTGAAATTATGAAATTATGAGTTGAAGGATGAAACCCCTATAATTTATTGGATTATCATAATTGCCTTTCTTGTCGCCTTTTATAAACATTCTAGGACACCTTCAGCTTCAAATATTTGATTTAATTCCCTTGAAAGTGGAGATAGAAATTCCGAAGCACAATATTGTTGTCTGTTGTCAATGACAACCATTACTGCGGCTTTTGTAATCGGTGCAACCACGAGTTCATTCACATTCATAAAGGGGGCATATTGGAAAGGTGGTGATTTTTACTCTGAGTTGAGAAGGTTTGCAAAATGATGAATCAAATTGCTATGCAATAAAATTTGTATTTTTTCACGGCACCACCTCCTTCGAGTTGCCGACAACACTTAAAGAGTATCAATTGTCTATGAAAAGCTTATAAAATTTCGTCATTCAAATTCGGCAAAAACCGTAGGTCCCATCCGCTCGTGAGAGAACAGTAACATGAGCAAAACAAATAGTTGTTGTAGAAGCTAGGCGCTGGTCCCTTGTGGGCTGTTTATTCTATTATTATTTATTATTTATAATATTATTCTATTATTATTTATTGTTTGATCTTACATTGCCCTAGTTCTCATACATTCATAATAAAACCATTTCTATTTTTAATTTTTTCTCTTTTCTCCTGTTGTCGAGCTTAGAGTGGCTAATTGTTTTATTATTTCTCTTTGAATAATAATATCCGGTGTAATACATACTCAAGGCATCGAATTTAAAAAGCCCTGTATTAAGGTTTCTTTTATATGTTTGCAGGCAACTGTCTCTACATACCAACTATCTGCAGACATAATATATGTACAGTGACGAGCATAAGTGTTCGAATGTTTACAGTTTTTATACTTACCTATACATAAAATCTTTATTATTAAAGGAAATACAACTATTTCTTATGTTTAATTCTTCATGTAATTGCTTAAAATTCTGTATATTTTAAATTAAAAAAAAAAAAAAATCATACAACACCCTATTTGAACAATCTTACGATTTTTATGATTTTTTTTGGGTTAAGACTTAAATTTGCAAACAAGATGTCGTCACCGCATTTTTACAGGTTAGTGGAAATTAAGAAATATATTTGCGACCAGTGGGTAGTATTGAAGTTGAATCAATTCAATATTGTGTTCATGGGGTATACACGTATTGAATTTTACTCAAAATAGTTTATCATTTTTCTCCAACAAAACAATAGTTGGAGGTGTTCCTTGGCATTCTCAAGGGCCGTTCATTGACTTAATACAAGTGAAACCTTATCACAAAAGAAAAAAAACGTAAACAAAATGATGTGTCTGTACGAAAAAAATTTAAAGAAGTAACGTAAAAATTGAGTGCAATGACTGCAACAAATTGTTCCATGTAAAGTGTGTCAATGTATTGGCTGCTGATCTATAGTTCATGAAGAAGAACCGTAAAACCTGGAGGCGCTCTCAGTGTTCAGCCACGCGTAGAGTCTCTCTACATGCTGACAGTATACCTTTCTCACCCCCTCAAGAGAAAGAAATAAACAATCGTAATAATAAACAGAATGTAAACATATCAATGGAAATGATATACAATGAAATTAAAGACTTAAAAAGTGAAATAGAAGACTTGAAAAATGTAAACGAAGAATACTTGGCAAAAATCAACACTTTACAAAATTAAAACAATCAACTCAAGTCTACAGTGAATGTGTTACAAACCCGAATTGATGCTTTAGAACAGTCGAATCTAAACAATTTGATCTTCAACCAACATAGTTTCTCTTAAGCTCACTCGCCACATAATTAAAGAGAAAATTATGGGAGCAAAAAAAAAAACAAAAATACGAAAGAGCGGCTAACAACTAAACTGCTAAATGATAAGTAAGCCTAACTGCTCATAGAGCTGCGAAGCAAATTAAAATAAAGAATAATTTCGCGTACATATGGATAAGAAACAACATAATTTTTTTGCCTAGAAATGAAGGCGACGTCCCTTTTAAAGTGAGGTGCTTTGATAACCTCGATCAATTTTAAAACAAATTAACAAATCATTAAATGAATCCGATTCACCCGTCTCCCATGTAGACCTCTCCCTGTTTATTCATCAAAATATGCGTATTTCTAGCGCATTTGAACGCATCCAATCTTAATGTAATTTTTATTGTTCTTACTGAAATTTAGGTATATGACTATGAACTATCCAACTATTGTATTCCTGGTTATGAATCTTAAATAATTTAATTTCACGATTGCGTGTGTTTACCGCCTGCATAAAAATAATCTATGTATAGATATCTTCCTGAAGCAACTAAATGACTTATTTAAAGATTTAAAACTTTAGACATATAAGTTTATTCATGATTTTAATGATACAAGTTTATCAATAATTTAATGCTTAATATTGGTCCTTCTCTCAGACGTATATTCTCGTTCAAAAAAAGAATCCCGTAACCGTAGGAAAATTCTTGATGGGATCAATCTCCCATAAAATCTGGGAAATCCACTGAACTGTGTTTATGGGAAAATGTGACAGAGAGAACACACTGAACTATAATAAGATATTTTATAGCCACCATCCCTAGTGCTGCCAAATTAAGAGATGATACTAAACATTAACAAATTCTTTACAATTCGGCCCTCCTGACAATTCAGCCGTCCTCGATTGACCTACTTAGTCTAAACATATGTAAGTGTTGCCTCCAGGATCAAAACTCTCCACTATAATTTCCTCCGCGGGTTCAACCCATCTCTTTATCCTACTAGAATCTAGTACATTATGATATGGCAGCTGTGTTACTTGATATCTTTCGATGTCTTCTATTACATAACGATCATTTCCTAGCTTCTTTTTCACTACACATGGGCCGCGGTACTTTGGTACTAACTTATTATTAGTTCCGACTGAGCTGTCTACATTCTTTATAACCACGTATTCACCGACATCAAATTGTTTTGCCGTGGTATGATGGTCACTGAAATAGTTCGAGTTTAACTGTTGGGACCTCCTTATTGCTGCAGAAGCTTCGTCTCTTAATCTTGTCAAATCTACTCTCTCTTTCAGCATACATTTCATCTAAGTATTCTGTTAGTTTGTCGACAACATCTCCCCTTTGGTCGACGCCAAACAACAATCAACTGGGCGATATTTTCGTACTAGTGTGATTGGTGTCATTCATTGCGTACTCGACCTTACTCAACTTCCCCCTCCAATCGCTTTGCTCGGGTGACTTCACCAACTTCGCTAACATTGCTTTCAGAACCCGATTGACGCGTTCGACCTGACCATTTGACTGCGGGGATCCGACTGCAACCTGGACATGCTTGATATGACGCTTCTTTAAAAAATCTCCATATTCCGGGGACGTTAACCTAGTACCGCAGTCGCTAATTATCCTACGTGGTCGACTATAGTATCTATCACAACAAGGATATATTACTTCTCGAACTAATAGAAGGAAGCGAACCGAAGTGGTCTACGTGCATTGTGTCAAAAGGTTCTGCACGCTTCTCTATATCATACAGATTTCGATCAGTGTTTCTACACGGGACTGAGTGAAAAATACACTTCAGGCAGTTCCTTATGAACTTATTTAACTTTCTCTTTAGGTTAGGAATCCAATAGTGCTTTAGGATCTGACTAGCGCACTTTTCGATACCAAGGTGCCCACATTTCTCATGGATCAATCGAATAACGTCGTTTTCAAGTTCGACCGGAACAAACAGCTGACGTCTTTGCTGTAACCCCACACGGAGAAGCAATCCACTTTCTAACACATAACCGGGAACTTCTTCAGTTTCTAATTTCTCACGTATTGACCGAATAACTTCGTCTCTCGCCTGGACAACCTGGATACGTTTATCTAATTCTTCGATGGTCAAAGCAGCAGCAATATGCACTCGGCTAAGCGCACCCACATGCGCCATACGCTCGCTTTTTCTATGTTGCGCCTAATAATTATAATTTTTAAACATGAGGGCCCATTTAGCCACTCGGGTGTTTACGTCTTTCTTCCTCAATGTTTGTGTGAGGATTTCACAATCGGTGACAATAGTGAACGGCAAACGGTCAAGATAAGTTCTAAAACGAGCCAAAGCATGAACGACTGCTAATGTTTCTAGTTCAAAACTAATCAGTTTAGATTCTGCGTCAGAGGCTTTCTTCGAGAAAAACGCTACTGGGTGGAATTTTCCATCGTTTTGCTTTTGCATAAGCACTGCACCAATTCCATGCGTGCTTGCATAACAGTGCAGCTCGGTTTCGCGTTTTGGATCATAAGTCGCTAATATTGGAGCAGAAGGCAATTTACTTCGCAGCGTCTCAAAAGCGACAGTGCATTCGTCTGACCAAGCGAATATTGCACATTTCTTCAGAAAATGTGTCAGCGGTCGAGAAATGCACGAAAACCCGGGGACGAAACGGCGGAAGTAAGAGAACAACCCAATACATCTTTGCACTTCCTTCGTATTTTGGGGCACAGGATATGCTAGAATAGCCTCAATATGTTTATCATTGGGCGGATTCCCTTTTCACGAACGCTAATAATCGATCCTGTCGTAAGCAAACTTTTTAAAATTCAAATCTAGCCCCGCCTGTCTTGGTAATGTAAGGATCTCGATCAGAATGCTCATATGAGCATCTAAATCGGCAGTAACGAGGCAAATGTCGTCCAAAAAAACAATTATTAGTCCTTTGTCAATTAATGGCTTAAGTGTTAGGTAAATGTATCGTTGAAAGACGGTGGGTGAATTTTTAAGGCAAATGACATAAATACATATTTGAACTGGCCGAAAGAAGTGACAAAGGCGGTGTACTTAACGGATTCTTTAGTGATTCGTTTATGATGAAGTCCCTTTTTCAGGTCTAAAGTCGTAAAAATTTTCTTATTTCCGAAATAATATAAGCAATCTTCGATCAGCGGGAGAGGAAAATTGTCCCTCACTGTACGCTTATTAAGAGCTCGATAGTCCACGCACATAAGCACATCCCCATTTTTCTTCCGTCTACGTCTGATTATTCCTTTCTCCAACAACCGTTCAACTATATTTTGAACCTCTGTCCTTTCATAATATGAAAGCCAACGGGGCGAACAATAAATCGGTACATCTTTAGTTAGTCTAATCGTCATGGTATAATTATTCGGTTTTACCGTGACATCAGATTTTAAGTTTTATTCATCAATCACTGCCCTAATGGTCTTAGCACGGGGTGCATCTAACATCTTGCAATATCGCCTATATCAGAGGTACCCACGGTATGAACTATACAAACTTAGTCAGAAAGTGCATTGTCTCTTCCTCATTATCGGTTTCTATTATCTCCTCGATGATGCGGAGCATCCGCATCGGAATTTTTTTCGCTCGACTTAGCTACACCATTTGTACCCGGAACTAATAACACTTCTACAGTCAGAATTATACAATCATTATCAATCTTATTATCCTCACTAGGTCCTATTTACAATACTTTTACAATACTTGGTTAACATAAAATTTATTTTTATAAAAGGTTCGACAATATTCGCTTCGATTTTATAACCCTTCGACAATTTACATTATATTTTGTCTTAAAATTTTACGCTATCAGAAAACCTTCCTCGCCTAACAGCATCTAGTCTATATGGATCCTTTAAAAGCGCAATAAGTAGACTGGCATCTTTAAGTAATTCATAGATTTTATTTTTCATATCTTTATTTACTTTAATCAAAAAAGGCGGGTATAAATTCTTCTTTTTAATTGACATAAATATATGTTGAATTTCGGCAATGCGTCACGTCCCACTAATAGGGGTACAACAATTTCTTCATCTGGAAGAATTAAAAAATTATGAGTCACGACTCTTCACATTACTTTTCCGCATACAGTAAGGCGTCCGTTTCCAAGCCCCCAACTGCGTCAGCTCCCTTTTTTCACAGACATACGGGACAAGCGATTTTTTATAAAACTACTAGGACTACCAGAATCAAAGAGACATAACAAAGTTTTTACGTCAGTGTACTAATTTCGTAGGCTACGGAAGGCAACACTTACCGTTTGATATGAACGGATTTTCTCCGCTATTTCTTCCGCACTCCAGGATACTCGTTTGTTCCTCCTTCTTCGGGCCCCTGGGCAGCAGCTGCAGAACGCTTCTTCCTTGGAAAATCTTGATGGTAGTAGCCGACTTCATGATACGCAAAACACGAATTCGGCGGCCGCTTCGGTTTTGTACAGTGGCTCTGAAAATGGTCAAAATTGTGAGCAATTGTAGCATCTTACATTCTCCATCGACGTGTTAGCACCACCAGGAACAGCGGCGATGGATGCAGTCTTCGGTTTTGTTGCAATGGTGACAGCGGTGAAGAAAGCAACGGTTTTCGGCGGTGCAACGCGGGTCCTCTTCTTCTCGTACCTGTCCAACAGGGACTTCAGCTGCTTTATTGATGAGGCCCCCAACAATATACAATATTTTAGCCCGTCGATGATACATTCGATTACGTCGGTCTCCGGGATGTTGGCCTGCGATGAAATCTCCTGCATCTCCAACACATACCTTTTAATAGACTCGGTAGACTTCAGGGTTCTTGCACGAAGCTGAAAGACCTCATTCATGGAATGTGTACGACCGAATTCGTCCATCAGAGCCTCCTTAAGTGCCGCATACGTATGGGCCGTCGGTGTCCTCAGGAATGCCTTAGCTGTACCTGTAAGGACGCACCGCACACAGACAAACTTCTTCATTTCATTGCAGCCGAAGGTGTTGAAGGCATCTTCCACATCAGCAATCCATTTCTTAACGTCATAATGGTCGTTCCCGCTGAACGGGTGAACCATGGCTTCGAACGCGATGAAATCGAACCTCTGGGAAGCGGCCGTTGCATTGTTTAATTCCTGAAGATTCCTGAGAGGATCTCTCTGTTTATTTTCTCCAGCTCGTGGTCGACAGCACGCAATGGCACGTCGGGGCAGCGGTCGTCATTGCTGCGGTCTTCGGGGCAGCGATCATCATTGCGGCGGACGTCGGGGCAGCGGTTTTCTTTGCAGCGATCATCGGGACAGCGGTCGTCTTCTCCACACTTCAAATACAGCTGCAATTGTAACACGTTTCCAAACATATATATATAATATATAATTAATGTTTTAAGTTATTTGTTCAATTTGAGTGTTCATTGTGGTATTTTTCCGTCATCTTTGAAAAACGCCGATGTCATTCCTCAATTTACGAAAGGTAACATAATGATTTGAGTATATTACGACAACGGTTAGCTAAACATGAGTTACTTATAAGTTTTACAACAAGACTCATGGTATGTAGTCTTAGAGAAGCCTATCCACTAGGCTGTAATGCAATTTTTCATTCGAGCTGTTGCACAAAATTATCAAAATCTATTCATAAGTGTGGTAAAAACAACCTTAATAATGATTTAGTACGTAGTGCAAATTGCTTTAAAATGCCCTTTATTTTTATAATTAGTAGCTATAAGTATTAAGGCGTGTTAATAGATAAAAATATGACTTGGAAAGCGCACGTTGAGGACTTAAAGAAATACATGTTATCTGTAACTCGTAAAATGTATCTTTTAAGAGATCTGTGTCCAAAAAAAGTATTAATTATGTTTTATTATGGATTAGTACACTCTAAACTTCAGTACGCCATTTTAAGCTGGAGCGGTACTTACAACAGCATATCTGAAGCTTTGTACTTTGCTCAAAAACATATAGTTAGAATAATTTGTAAATAAAATCAATTAGCTCACAGTTGGCCACTATTCCTAGACCTAAGTATACTACCAATAAAACATCTTTATTTGTTCAAGGTTCTTAAAGTTTTTTTTCATACGAAGCGGATACACCGCAAATCTGAGAAGTTCGAACATAGACAGCTTAAGAATAAATAACTTGTCAAAGTCTAACATTCCAAGATCTAGAAAAACCCACTGTTTTTACACAGCAGCAGCACCTAGACTTTTTAATAAGTTACCAAAGGAAATTAGACAGATAGTTCAACGATTTTTGTTTTTAAAAGAACTAAAAAAATGCATCTTTAGTATGGATAGTTCAGAAGTCAAAGTTTTTGTTGATTCAAATCTCTAATATATATTTTGTATGAGCTTATTAGTTTAAAGTATATTTCTTGCTTCATTTCATTGTTTATTATTATTATTAATATTATAACGTGGTATCATAGCGCCTTTTTCTTAACTCTTGTTTACTTTCGTTTTTTTATGACTTACCCCACAAACATTATACTTATTTGTTGTTATTCTTGATTGAAGGATCATTCGCCTCTAGTTCTCACTACGAATTACAGAATGATATGTATTCCTTTTCTTAATTGTAAATAAGTTATCATATAGTTTACTAAATTGAATGTATTCAAATAAGAAACCGAATAAAATAATAAAAAAATATATTCAAAAAGTCAATTTTCCCAACAATTTCGTGCAATAAGGCAGAAAACGGAACAGTGAATATATATTCTGAATAATAAGAATAAAAATATTATAATTTTTGTAAATAATTTAGGTGGATGTTACTTTAGTTTATTTCAGAAAATTAAAGTAGTCTTTAGAGAATTACCTTAAAAACTGTTTTATATTCAAAAGGAACTTGGGAAAGTTCGCTTTTAGGTTTATAACTTAAATATGATAAATTTCAATAAATCAAAAGCTATATATTTGTAATAGAGATTTAATGCCCATTTTAAAAAGAAAAGCAATTGAAAATGCTAAAATTTCAAAGTTTGTTGATCACAGTTCTCAGTTCCTAGTTTAGTTGAAGTTCCACTTGGTGGCGCTCATTTGACATGTATCTTTCAATCTTGTACTTTAATGTTTTAATTTCACTTTTGAATTTATAACCGAATAAATCATCGGAATAATAGGTTATGGGCCCAGTCCTGGAGTGTGAAATTTAAAAGGAAAAATTTTAGATCTCTGCAACTAAAGTGCGAGTAAATTTTATTTTAAAAGGAATTCACATATTATATAATGGACAGTGATCGTTTTGAGGGCGGTTCTAATTGGCTAGTTTGGAAATTCCAGATAAAGCAACATTTGGAGGCGTACGAACTATGGGACATCGTTGATGGTTTTAACAATCAACCGGAACAAGCCGACACGGATCATGCTGCTAAGCTTGCTGTTTGGAGTAAAGCTGATGCAAAGGCCAGGCGAATAATAACAGGAGCGTGCCAAAAACAACCCTTGCTTCAAAAAATGAACTGCGAAACAGCGTGCAATATGTGGACAACTCTAAAAAGTACGTATAAGCAATCATGAAAATCAAATATTCTTTTCTTGCAACAGAAGTACTACACTTTTACTAAAAATCCATCCGACAAAATAAATGGAGATTGTACAGCAGATGAAAGATCAGAAGGAGCAAATATCAGATACTATGGTGATGACAAAAAATCGAATGTCCTTACCAAAAGAATTTAATCATTTTTATAGTGCTTGGGAGTCCACCAGTGCAGAAGAAAGGACAATGTCTAATTTGCGGTCTAGGCTCATGGCGGAAAAACTTCGCTTAAAGTCTCAAGAAGATGTTGAAACTGTGGAAGCATTGGTAGTTAAGACGAATCCAAAAAGGCATTTTGCAAGAAAAGAAAGTGTAGCAAGTACATCGAAATCAAATGTAAATAAAAAGGGTGCTTGTTTCTCTTGCGGAGAGAAGGGCCATTGGAAGCGTGATTGTCTGCGTCGACAAAAAGAATTTGTCAAGAAAACAACTGGTGCGTTCGTAAGTCAGATTTCCTTATGCGATAACAACGATTTGTAGGTAATGGATTCTGGAGCCAGTGACCACATGTGCCATCGTCATGAATGGTTTGTCAACTTCAAGCAATCCCTGACAAGTGTTACAATCGGAAATGGACATAAGATCGTATCTCAAGGAAAAGGTGATATAGACATTTTTGCATTCAATGGGTCAAAATGGATTGAAAGGCGTATTACAAATGTGTACCGGAAATTCATCTTAACTTGTTTTCATCGGGAAAAGCAATGGATCGGGGCTACAAATTACAATCCAACAGCGAGCGTTGTGAATTTGTGGACAATTGTGGCGATGTGGTTGCAGTTGGAGTAAGACGGAAAAATCTATTTAGTATGCTCTTTAAAATTCGGCCAAAAAAATATTACAATCATGGCAACATCATTAGAATCTTCAGATCCGACAATGGTACCGAATTCGTCAATGAAGAACTGCGGTCACAATTGTCTAATCAGCGAGAACCATGATCCACGCGAAACAGATGATGAAGCATTTTTGGGCAGAGGCTGTTAATACAGCAATTTATGTTTTAAACCGTTCTGGGACAATCAATGTAAAAGGAAAATCACCCTAGGAGCTGTGGTAAAAAAAGAGATCGAATATTGAACATCTGCGGATATTTGGATCGAAGGTCTTCATACATGTTCCAAAAGAAAAACGGCATTAGCTCTAAGGGGTATAGAGTTTGGAACCCAGAAACGAATGAAGTTTAAATTTCACGAGATGCAGTTTTTCCGGAAGAAGAAATGGTGAATTCTTGTGGCGTTTTTAGCTTCGATACTCTGGAACCAAATGCTAAAGATGTCGGCATACAAGAAAGGGATCCACTGGCAGTAGAAGACTCTGACGAAGAGGTGACTGCAGATGAAGCAGAGGTTACTCCGGTGGAAAGAACTATAAATGGTAAGATCTGCAGCATAGGGGTACCACGTCGTCGTTTGTCTTTCAATGAAGACGCATACCATGCTTTGATGGCAATATATCAAGAACCAAAGTCACGAAGAGGCGATGGAGTCGGATGAGCACAAGCAGTGGGAGGCGGCAATGAAAGAGGAATATGAGGCACAAATCAAAAATTATACCTGGATACTGGTTGAACCAGAGGATTATTGACAATCGTTGGGTGTACAGGTTGAAGCAAGATGTGAATGGAAATTACAAAGCACGTCTTGTAGCGCGTGGTTTCAATCAACAACATGGCATCGATTATCAAGAAACATTCAGCCCTGTCGTCAAGTTTTCATCGGTGCGAACCATATTGGCGCTAGCTGCATCGAAGGGCATGAAACTGAAGCAGTTTGACGTAAGGACTGCATTTCTCAATGGTGAATTGGTTGAGGATGTATATATGCGGCAGCCAATGGGCTTCGAGGATGGCAGTGTAAAAGTCTGTAAATTGCTGAAGAGTTTGTATGGACTAAAGCAAGCATCACGATGCTGGAACCGAAAATTTACAACGTTTTTATCAAAATTTGGTTTTAAAAGCACTTCTTCGGATCCTTGCGTGTTTGTACATAATGCTGCTGGAGGTTTGATGTTCTTGGCAGTTTACGTCGATGACGGCTTACTTGCTGCAGAAAAAGAAGAAAACATATTACAAGTGAGTAATTATTTAAAAAAGTTTTTTTGAAATTACGTTTTTTGAAGCGAAAGTTTTCCTTGGACTTGAGATTGAGAGATTTCATTCAAATAAAGCAAAGTCTATATATGCAAATAAAATAATCCAACGGTTTGAAATGGCAGATTGCAATCCAGTGACAACACCTTCCGATAGCTCACAGAATTTGAGTGATTTTGAGCCAAAACAGAGAATCAAATTCGTATCGCGAAGCAGTAGGAAGTTTAATGTATCTGGCCGTTGGGACCCGCGCAGATATTAGTTTTGCGGTCGCCAATGTCAGCAGGTACATGGAAGAGCCAGCTGAAGCTCATATGAACGAATTAAAGCGTATCATAAGATACGTAAAAGGAACATCGCATTTAGGTCTTCGTTTTCAAGGTGGAAATGAATTTAATATACATATGTGGTTACATTGATGCAAAATATGCAGGATGTAAGAAGACAGCACGATCAACATCAGGTTATGTTTTTCTGCTTGGAGGATGTACTGTTAGTTGGGGTTCAGAACGTCAGCGATCAGTGGCACTTTGTACAACTAAAGCTGAGTACATGGCAGCTTGTCAGGCTATTAAGGAGCTAATATGGTTGAAAGGTCTCTTAAAGGCGTTGTTGTAACGGGAAGTATCTACTCCAACATTTTACAACGATTTTTAAAGCGCTATTCGGTTGGTGAAAAACCCAGAATTTTAGAAGCGAGAAAAGCACATTAATGTTCGCTATCATTTCATACGCGAGAAATTTCAAGAAGGATTTTTTTGACTTGAAGTATATATCTACGGATGAACAACTGGCAGATATGGCAGATATTAAAAGTTAAGCTACTAAGTTAACAAGTTTAAAAAAAAGAAGTAACTTATTTGTTTGAATGAAAATCACGTTTTCGTTTACGTATGTTTCTTTGAGTTCGACAATGTATATGTACATTTTTTTTTTTGATTGGAAATTATATTACATATGAAGAATAATTGTTTTATGTAAATATTAGGAAACTCTGAACTAAAAGTGGGAGTATTGATATGTTAAATTGAATTAATGTAAAGTCAGCCTCAGTTCCTAGTTTAGTTGAAGTTCCACTTGGAGGCGCTCATTTGACATGTATCTTTCAATCTTATACTTTAATGTTTTAATGTCACTTTTGAATTTATAACCGAATAAATCATCGCAATAATAACAGCTTAATAAACAAGACCTGGCATATGTTTTTTAGTAAATATGCTAAGTCGTACCCACAGCAATTCTGGATAGTAACATTGGCAAGCAGCGAAAAGAATATTTTGATATTTAAAGGGAAGCTATCCTAAAAAAAGAGATAAGTACCAAGATAGTGCTATGTTTCTGAATTCGAGGGGGTTACGTTTTTAAAATCACAGCCATTTTGTCAGGTTGTGACGCTCAATGTTTGGCACTTGACAATGCCGTTCAAGAAGCGCTTTGGATAGAATGTTTTGAAGCAGAAATTTATTAATGTCGAATCTGAAGGGACCAAATTTTTTTGGGACGACATTAGAGCAATGCATTTATCTTTAGAAGCTTATTACAAGCGTACAAAACTTTAAGTTGGTACTCTTAACCGCAGACCAAATGCTTCCTGACATATATCCAAAGCCTCTTTTAACTGCAAAAATAAGCAAGTATGTAATTTCATGGGTTTTAAAAATTCAATTTTAATGAGGATTTTGATAGGAAAAAAGAAAATATTTATTGTATTTAACCTACATTAGGTATCACTTATGTATATTTAAGAAGAATGAAATTCCATTTTACTTTTTCTTTAGTAAGCGATTGCTATTACCACAATTTATTAATTTAAATTAAACAAAAGCCAACTATCCCCTGATTAAAATGAAAGATATTTTGACATTTCCTAATATGTATTTTTTACAACATTCAAGAAATGTTGATTTGGCATCAAAGGGGTTTGCGATCACCAAAAATTAATTCCGCAAATTTTCCACTAGGCGTTAATTTCTTTCGTTGAGGTTGGTGTATTCGAAAATTCTTTTTTATAGCTGACATTGTCCATTTTAGGGGGGCATGATCCTATGGCTGTCCTCGTACGTGCATAGGTCAAGTTGACATACAGCCTCCCCGTGGCGCCCCCTGGAAAGCCATCACAGCATCCGTTGTGTGGTGAACCAATGTATGCAGCGATTGGCCTACCAGTCTGTAGGTTGTGCGTGAGGCTAACTCCCTCACCACACAAAAATAACCGAGTTCAGAGACGGGAACATGCCTCGGATATGGACGGATCCAATGTTGACGACCCCAGCAAACGTACAAAGGACAACGATTTTCGGTTCTGCACGTGGAATGTGAGGTCCCTTAACAGACCACGTGCAGTCGAACAACTTGCGGAGGCCCTTGACTGCTACAAAGCAGATATCACCGCCATCCAGGAAGTACCGTGGGATAGGCCGGGCAGAAAGAAGATGAAGAACTGCGACATTTACTACAGCGACAGCTACAGGGAGAGAAGGCAGCGTCTATTCGGATGCGGATTTGTTGTTCGAGGCAGACTTAGGCAAAAATTCTTAATCTACGATCCCGTAAGCGAACGCCTCATGACAATCCGCTCACGCACCGACAGAAGAGAAAGATGACAACAGCTGGGATGGGTTCTATGATCTCCTAGAAAGAACATACGATCGATGCCCCAGCTATGACACCAAGATCGTTCTAGGAGATTTCAATGCTCAGCTGGGGAAAGAGGACATCTTTGCTGGCGTCATCGGGAAACACAGCCTGCACGACACGACTTCCGGAAACGGACTCAGGCTGCTGGACTTCGCCGCGGGGCGGAACCTCTCCGTGAGCAGTACGCGGTTCCCACATCGCAACATCCATAAAGGAACCTGGCGATCCCCTGATCAATCAACCGTCAACCAGATTGATCACGTTGCGATCAAACGTCAGACACTCCTTCAGAATTCTCGATGTCCGAACATTCCGAGGCGCTAGCATCGACTCGGATCATCACCTTGTTGTAGCCAAGGTAAGAACCCGGATATCGAGAGAACAACGGAGTCGAGATAGGCCAAAACGCTTTGACGTCGGAAAGCTACAATCGCAACAGGTCGCTGGGATCTTTGCCGACCGAGTCTCCCGGAAACTCTCCCAAAGTTCGACGCCGCCTGCACTGACAATAGAAGAAGAATGGAAACGTTGTCAAAAAGCCATCAAAGAAGCTGCCACTGATGTGCTGGGTTTCACGCCACCACCTAGAAGGAACCCACTGTTTGACGACGAGTGTAGGCAGGCACATGCAGCCAAACAGGAGGCCTACCAGGCAACGCTGCATCGGACAACGAGAGCTGTTCGTGAGCTCTACGAACAGGAAAGAAGGGAAAAGAACCGGCTTCTCAGAAGGAAAAAGAGAGAGCATGAGAAGCGCGCGGTCGAAGAGATGGAGAGGTGTTATGGCAGGAATGAAGTCCGAAAGTATTACCGAAAGGTGAAACAGCTATCCGGTGGATATAGGGTTCGGACCGAAGCCTGCAGGGACCAAAACGGAAACCTAGTACTAGAGTCGCAATCGATGCTGAGAATCTGGAAAGACCACTTTTGCAAACTTTTAAACGGCGATGACGGCCCAAGTCCCGCTGTTAGGCAGAATGTTCCACTCAACTTGGATGATGATAGACAAGAATTCCGTCCCCCCGATTTAGACGAGGTCAAGATAGCAATATCGAGACTGAAGTCGAACAAAGCTGCTGAAGCGGATGGACTGTCCGCAGAACTGTTTCAAGCAGGTGGCGATGACCTGATTGGGCACATGCACCAGTTCATCTCTAAGATATGGTTGCATGCCCGATGAGTGGAATCTCAGCGTCGTCTGTCCGGTCCACAAGAAAGGAAACATCTTCGACTGCAACAATTATTGAGGGATTAGTCTCCTCAACATCGCATACAAGATCCTTTCTGCCGTATTGTGTGAACGCCTGAAACCTTTTGTCAACAATCTGATTGGTCCTTATCAGTGTGGTTTCAGGCCAGGGAACTTCACCATCGACCAAATCTTCACACTACGGCAGATCCTGGAAAAGACCCAAGAAATCGACACTCACCACCTATTCGTCGATTTCAAGGCCGCATATGACAGTGTGCATAGAGACGAGCTATACAGTGCCATGTCTAGTTTTGGCATTCCTACCAAACTCGTCAGATTGTGTAGGATGACGATGGAGAACTCTCGCTGCTCCGTCAAGGTCGGGAACGAACTCACCGAGACCTTCAATGTCAAAAAAGGTTTTAGACAAGGCGACGCACTGTCATGTGACTTTTTTAACATCATCCTTGAGAAGATCGTGCGTAACTCACAGGTCAACACCAGAGGCACGATCTTCCAAAACTCAGCTCAATTGTTAGGTTACGCCGACGACATTGACGTGATTGGACGAACACAGCGAGCCGTCAATGAGGCGTTTGCTGGCATTGAAGCGGAAGCGGCTAAAATGGGTCTGGTGGTAAATGAGGGAAAAACGAAGTACATGCTGTCATCAAGGAAGGACACACAGCATCGGCATCTCGGACAGAGCATCACACTAGGCAGCAAAAACTTCGAGGTAGTCAAGGACTTCGTCTACTTCGGCTCCGCAGTAAACAGGAACAATAACATCAGTACCGAAATCAAACGCAGAATCACTCTTGCCAATCGCTGTTTCTTTGGGCTCAAGAGGCAATTGAGTAATAAAGCCCTCTCTCGAAAGACTAAGCTTGTTTTATATAACACCTTGATCATCCCAGTCCTACTTTATGGCGCGGAAACTTGTACACTACTAAAAGCGGATGAGGATGCCCTTGGTCTCTTCGAGAGAAAAGTTCTGCGCGCGATTTTTGGTCCTGTTTGCGTTGATGGCATCTGGAGGAGAAGATTTAACCACGAACTGTATGGGCTGTACAGCGGCATGAGCCTAGTCAAGCGTCTACGGATACAACGCTTAAGATGGCTGGGCCATGTAGAGCGTATGCACACCACTGCTCCGGCCCGAAAAGTCTTCGAATCTGAGCCATTAGGACAACGCAACAGAGGATGGCCCAGGATAAGGTGGCGCACACAAGTGGAGAAGGACCTCAACCAACTTGGAGTGCGCAACTGGCGACAGCTGGCGAAAGATCGTGCTGGCTGGAGAGGCATGTTGGTTGAGGCCCAGGTCCACCCCGGACTGTACCGCCACAAGAAGAAGAAGAAGAGGATTGTCCATTTTAAGTGCCCTTCCAGACGTGTTGTTAACACATGATGTCCACGCATTTCCATTTTGTTTGGAACGATAAAATTACACCATTTATCGTTTGTGTCGGTTGAAGTTTTGGGCGGACGTTAGTATTTATTTATTTTATTATTTATTTCATTTTTTTTAGTGGTATGTCTGAAAACAATAAAATAATGTGTGCTTATATATGCATTTCCGGAAGTATATTATTACTGTTGAACGAGGCGGAGGCAGATAATATACATAAATAAGAAGAGATACACATTAGATCTAAATGCAACCCATTTAATTTACCAGATGGTAAGTATGGTAATCGTGCATTTTATTATTATTAATTAATTAATAACTGAACAAATTCGCAAATATTTCGGAAATAAAAATTCCGTCCCCAGTGTCGGTGGTAGTCTTGCAGCTTTATTACAATTTTGTGCTAAGCAGACATCCATATTTTTCTTTATTAATTAACCAGCCGTTTTAAGTTTTTAAGTTTTGCAAAATAAAATTGATATACTTTCGCATAATTTCAGTCAAAACACAATAAAACAGCCTTTGTTTGCTTGATTTTCCATCCGTTTCAGAATAGTAGACGATAATGTATGTACATATGTATGTATGTTCCTCAATAAATACGCTCCACATAAAGTAAACTGACAGATGCCGTTTTTTGACGAAAAACAACTGCTTTACGATATTCGTAATCGAGGTAGGGTAAAGGCAATAGTATAAGGACCGTTATCAATTTTTGAACTTTGATGTCGATAGATAACTATGAACAGGGTAGCGTATCCATAACTTGTAAATAAGAAGTATAGCAATTGTTGTTAAACAAAATTAAATAATATCAATTTGCACTTGTGTCCGGACGCAAAATTTTGTATCCGGACGATTTTTTTTTAGTGTCCGGATAAAGACGGTTTTGTATGAATTAACAAAACAATATTTGAATTCAAACATAAGCTTAGAAATTAATTTCTCAGTTTTTTTTTAAACAAAACCAAAAGTAACACAATAAATAAATAAAAAATTGACGTAAACAGAAACATTACTTCATAAATATCAATGATAAGCCATGAAAACAGTTAAGTCAGTTATTTGACAATAAATTGTTTTAAGAATATGAAATATGTACATATTTTAACTCAAATTAGTTAGAACTAACATTGTAATAATTGCAAAGAAAGTCGCTTTTAGATGCTGTCTTCTTAGTCCAAATTTGCCAGTGGAGAGCAACTGAGATAAAACCATCTATTGAAATAATCACAACCAATAATTTCGATATCACTCTGCAGCTCATCAAAACATCGCTTACATTTTCCTTTCCTTGCAATGTTCTTTTGTTTTATTGGCTTTTTGCACACTTTCTAAACGCTCTTGTTTCCGTCTTTTAATTGCATTAAATTTTTCCTGTTTTTTTGTTTTCGATATCTGAAAATCTGACCTCAGTCAGCGGATCGCTTTATCGGTCAAATTTTCACAATTGTTCTTAATGCACTTGGAGTAATCTACAGCGGATGGGTCCAATGGATATCAAGATACATATAAAGAAGGTAATATACTCCGGGCAATTATTTTGGTTTCGTTCTGCGCATCTGTCAAATTCTCTCAATATGGCCGCCGTCTGTGACATCGTTGAATGAGAAGAAATTGTTTACATCGGTATTATTAATTTTCGATAAAAAAAGAGTTTTGTTTTTATAATGCGCTGTGCAGTATTTGGGTGTTCTGTGAACAACAATAACGATCAAAATAAAACTGGGAATGAAGACATATCATACCATTCATTCCCAAAACAAAGCAAAATGTGTAAGTAGTGGGCTTCTTTTGTCGTCGCAAAGATAAATTTTACGTAAAAACAGCCCAAATTTGTTCGAAACATTTTGAAAAAAGTGATTTTGTGCCAATAAACCCATTGTATGAACAGTATGGGATCACATTCACTCCAAATGGAAATTATTGATAAAATGACGGAAGTAATGGACAAAATGAGAGTAAAGGAAAAAGAACTATGATGGCCTTTCAAAAAGGTACCATTTAATTAAGAAAATAGTTTGTCTTATAATATCAAATCGCTTTTAGATGTCATCATGACGAATAATTCCTTAAAACATTTGTATGCCGATCTCAAAAATGAGTACAATATTTCGTACATACTAACATACAGGTTAAACCAAGATGTGTTTGAAAACCGTTTTGGAACTATAAGATCATCCAGACAGGTTGGAATTTATGTACCGGATACGGGCATTTATACTTGGACGAAATGAAGGGAGTTTATCACTGAATGGTATTGTATTTCTTCGAACATTATATACTTTTTCATATAACTGAATCAAATTTATATCTTCCAAAGGAAATACTTCAGTTGATGACACACCCGATTTAGATGGTACGAGTTATTTGACTGGCAGCCTTCTTAAGGAACTGAATCCGGAATTTGCAGCAACTGAAGAACAGCCGGATGAACTGGAGTCGTTATAGTACGACGGACTGGAGCATTTGGCCGGCTATATTTGTCACAGATTAAGGAACCCTGACTCAGAAGTCGAAGATGGGCAGAAAGAATCTTCATTTACTTGGACAAATCAGCTAACGGAGGGATTTCTTCAAGAGCCTACCAGGGATATGATGGCAAACATGGAGAGGATGGAGGCAGTATTCAAACAATTTAACAAAGACGAGATAGTTTACTGTAGAAATTATTTAAAGAAATTAATTAATTTATCTGAAGACATTCCGTCCGAAAAAAATGGTGAAACAAATTTTCTTTCGGTCAAGAATGTATTTTCGCATTAAACACCTCAATAATGTACGCGAGAACTCTTCAATAAGAAAGAAACTAGCAAAAACCATTTTATAAAACAACGCACAAAAGCACTTTTATTTACTTTAATGTATTCCAAACAATAAACAACTTTTTCAATAAATAAATTTCACATCAAAATTTTTCAGGCAAAAGAAATCGTATTTTTATTTCATGTACATATAAGATGCATGTCAGATACACTGACACTAAATCACAATAAATTACTATTGAAAATTCTGAATTTAATAACTAAAAATAAGGAAAAAATCCATAACGAATCCAAACTAAGTGAAATCACAAACCAAAATTCAATGTGAACAAAAATGTATGTCACTTCGGTCAGCCATCTTGTTTTTATTTTTTGTTTACATGTGTGGACACATGCGCAAGATACTACCTTCTTTTCTGTATCTTGAATGGATATATTCCACATTTTCTAAGGCCGTTTTGTATTGTACCATATTCCAGTGTTATAAAATTGCTTAATTTAAAAGAGGACAGAATATTCGTTTTGTTAGAGCCGGATTGTAGTTTTCCAATTGGACTTAAATACGAGTATTTTGAAGACACTGAAACTGCTGGTTTTTGATGTTGGGTGGCAATACGTACAAACTAATTTGGTTTTTGCTGCAGCACTCACATATGTAGGTCTATTGCTAAATGCGACTTATGTCCGTCAACGATCAAAATTACCACTCTTTGCATATTATCAGCCAATAACCGTTTATGGCAATATAAGTTTATAAAAATAATAAAATCAGGCGTATTTTTTCAAATTTCTTACTCTTGGTTTCTGCTACAGGTGCTGTCGTTACAAATCCACAGTGTGCCGATTAGAGTTGTAAAAAGTTAAGTACTTTTAGTACTGCAGTTAATTGACTAAGAAGACTAATTTTCTTAAGTCGTTTAACTTATAAGAGTACTTAACTAAAAAATTGTTAGTCAGCAGTTAATACTAAATTTTTAACTTATCAGTCAATAGAAGCAGTTAATTAACTGCAGTACTTTTAACTGGGGCAGTACTTTAAGTCACTTGAAAGTTAAATGTACTGGAGAAGCTTTTAGTTTAGTCAGTAAGTCTTTTAACTGCAGTTAATGACTTTTAGTCACTTATGTTAATCGAAGAAGTGTGATTAAACTTAGAGCAAGTTGAAACATGCCTGATTGCAAATATCGTATGAAATCAATGGGACCAACTAGCAACAACTCATATGCTCGAGCATTGAACATTGCTCATTTAAGCATTTCCTTTTATTGTTTACAGTACTTGGCCATGATAAGGTCAATGTCGCAATGCTCGATCGTTGCACTTTCATTTTGTGAATGGGAAATGCAGGCGTTTGCATTTCCCATTGGTGAGCAAGTGTTCGGTTCTGACGTAACTCGCGCGCGGGCGTGTGTGTTTGCTTTCCGATGCATGCAAAATTAGATGACGTCCATTCAGCATTGACATCGGTGTGAGGTGTGTATGTACATACATATGTACTTATGAGCTTTTGTGCATATTCTTCTATTAAAATCTATTTTGCTTTGAAAAGTGTAAGTTCTGTCATAATATTATTATATTAATATATGGTATATACGTCTTGAATTGGATAAGACAACTCTTACACTTTTTAAAGGTACATTCGTGCAGATAACACACATTCGTAGAAAAGGATTGTAAACGTCTGGTGAAGTTTGAAGTGAAGTGTAAAAGTGTTATTTTCGTATAAAGGAGAGGTTAAAGTTATAGTAATGGATCATTCCAATGAAGCTAGATCAAGCACTAACAAAGTGATAACCAAAGGATTTAAATGTCCTCATTGTTCTCTTGTAAAACCTTTGCAAAAAAAGAAGAATCAATTCTACGTCATCGGATGTGGCTACTGTAGAAAGTTCTTTTTCAAATGAGAGTAGCATCTCCAATGTAGAATGTGATGGAAATTTAGAAAAAATTTTATTTTGTGATCAAGCATTTACGATTTTAAAAGAGGTAAGTTTATGACGAGTCTTTAGTCTAGATTAAGTCACAATTAATCAGTGATAAACAATGTGAATTAAAAGGGAATGTAGTATGAATGCAAATATATATATATAATTTTCAATAGGCGTTAAGAAAAGACCTATGAAATCGAAGTGCAAATACCAGTACCAGTACCAATACTCTTACTTTATCAGTCAAAAAGAAAAATACGAGAAATGATACTGATACTTGTGATTCAGGTCAAATATACATCGTTAGCTTACAGGTCTGGTTAAGACTAAAGTCAGAACAGAACGCAATAAAAACGGTATAAGGTTTTGAAGAACACTCTTGATTTCTTGCTATATGTTTGTACATATATATATATACCTTCATCCATGCACAATTATATACCTACGCAAACTCAAACACAAGTCTGTTTCTAAAAATATGTATGTCTCTTTGAAGAAAGTTTGAATATTTTGCTGTTTTGTTGATCGTTTTCACGTTTATTCCGACTATTTAGTACATGTATTAAAAGATCCAGGACTATTACATCAAACTTTAAGCGGCATGTAAAGGCAAAGCACAGAGAAGTTTTTGATAATATTCAAAAAAGTTTTGAAGGAAAAAACGTTAGATCTATAAGCCTTTCTAAGAATGATATATTTCAAAAACCAGTGGTAGAAGTTATTGCAGAAAATGCTCTACCCATCCCATTCATTGAGAGCAAATCCTTCAAGAAACTTATACAGTTTGCTCATCCACAATTCAAAGTAATGAGCCGTCCAACTGCAGTGAAAGTAATCGATCAGTTGAACACTTTGATTACACATAAAATCAAGGACATCATAAGCAAAATAAATATTTTTGCACAACATCAGATATATGGTCCACCAAACATCGAAGTTTCTTCGGATATGCCTGCCACTGTTTGGACGAGTCTTTTAAAAGACAGTCAGTAGCACTGGCATGTAGACGTTTTAATGGAATACATACATTCGACAGAATCAATGATCTGATTTATGAAATTCATGCCAAATTTAATCTGAACTGCCAAAACGTCGTCGCCACTGTGACTGACAATGGCTCTTATTTCAATTCAATAAGACAAACAAATAATGTCTACGTTTGTAATAACGATGAGTTCACTTTCAATTATAACAATTATTCAAAATTGTCATCTGAAATCGCTCTTCTTCTTCAAACTGGCAATTGAAAAGAGGCGCTCCACTGCCGCTGATGATGACACTACCTTATTAATGCTTTTTGCAAATTGGGGAATTTACATTGCGACTCCAATGACGCTGATTCCTGTGCTAGGTTTATGTCAAAATTATCATCCTCTTCAACCCGACGCAGGATTCGTATTCAATATCATTTGTAAATTTGATAAGTAAAACTATTTTAAATTAAAACACAAACCAAAAGCCTCACCCGTTATGGAGAAGTCAAAAAAATCATCTTCCGGTTGACTTAAATGTATGCTGATTTTGATTGGAGAAAGCTCTTATTTTTTTCCGGACCAGTGAAATAATTTCATACATTTCGGTCTCCGGAAAGGACTGGTCAAGGGCGGAAATCCATTTTAACTTTATGGATGGGCCTAGCACAGATGCAACTATAGCGTCATTTATTTCTGGTGACAAATCAAAATAATGCTGGAACCTTGTTACCAAAGAATCCTCCAATTGCGACGCTACTTCAACTGCAATTATTTTCAAACAGTTGCCGACTTGAATCTTTCGCAACTTTACGCGGACTGTTGCGAGCGTTGGTATTAGAAACCCAAATAGCATTCCTTTTTCTGTTTGCAGAAAGTCCAGTGCGTCAGCAATCGGTTTCATTATTATTAAAAATTCTTCAAGGTACTCAAAATCTACACCCAAAAACGCTTTTCAACAATTAACCAAATGTTAACTTGAGCGATATAGGACATATCTATTTAATGCTTATCTTATCCTAATGTTGTTAAAGGCTTGTGCTAATTGAGCCAGCGTCCATTCTAAAAAAAACAGTAAAAAAAGCTAGGAAATAAATCAAAAAATGTGAAAAATTATGCGGATGTCCGGAAACTAAGTTCGCTACGGTTTGTGTACTGCAAAACACAAACCGTAGCAAAACATTTGTCAGAAAAGTCTCATTCTTGACTTAAGCTTAATAAGACCTGTTCGCTGGATGTTTAAAGTTGCTGATGTTCCATATGGAGTTATTGCTGCCGATTAATTCCACAGTTATCGGTTAAGAGTTAATAGTTGACACCACTCAACGGGTTGGACTTCGTTTTCGCGTTTTCGGATGATCTAGAAATTGTCACAAGCTGAAAAAAGGCATAGTGTGTATGACAAATAGCTTACAGTTGTATACATACATAGATGTATAATTCTGCAGGCAATTTATAGAACACGTGTGTTTTTACTTCAAACCGACCATAAACCATTGATATATGCTTTTAAATAAAGGGTAAATAAAGCAACTTACAAGCAAGTTCGTGAAATAAAAATTTTATCAGCCAGTACACCAAAACAAAGAGGTAGTAAAGGGAATGAACAATGTTGTAGCTGACGCATTTTCACGTGTCGATGCCTTGCATCCAACAAAAATCACTGAGGCGTTAACCTTTTAGCATTAGCTTAATCACAAATGATAGACGAAGAACAACAAAAATTATTTAAGAACAATACAACGTCACTGAAGATTTAAAAACTCGTGATGAGTGAAGGCAAAAGGACAAGTATACTACGATGTTTCTCAAAATGATATTTAAGAACAATACGACGTCGCTAAAGCTTCAAAAACTCGTGATGAGTGAAGACAAGAGGACAATTATACTACGAAGTTTCTCAAAATGATGAACGAACATTTCTGCCAAAATGATGAACGAACTTTTCTGCCAAAAATATTCCATAAAAGTTTATCAAAACCCCCTTCAAACGGATATGCCAACGTTACGATTGGCCATTTATGAACAAGGAAGTTATCATTTGGACACGAAAATGTATTCCCTGTCAACGATCTAAAACTGGTTCACACATCCATACACGGTCAACCTGCAAAACGTTTCGACCATGTATATAATGACATCATCGGACCGCTACCAGAATCCCATGGATATCAGTAGAGTTTAATAATGATTGAACGGTTTTTATGATGGCCCGAAGCAATTCAAATGACAAATGTGTATAACAGCTGAGCTTGTCATTAAATCGTTCCTCACCATATTTATTGCTCTGTATGAATGTCAGAAAACTATCACCACTAGAGTCCGACCGAACTTTTGGCTTCGGCTTCGTTTCCGGCCATCTTCTGCTAAAAATATTGTCTTCGGCAAAACATTCGGCATCGGCCAAATGAGGCCGAAGATTTTGCCGAAGCCGAATGTTAAATTTTCTGTGAATTAAGGTATTTTCCGTATTCATCTTTGAGCAAGGCGCGCCGTGTTTGTTTGGTATTACAATTTGCTTGTGTGTATTTTTGTTCGACAGCTTTAAAATCAACATAATGTGCAACAAGTTGGTAAGTTATTAATTGGTCTGCACTTTTATGCATGCAATTCATTTGTACTGGTTTCATGTAGAAAGAACAAAAAGTTGTGCTCACTCTCTATATGGCAGAACGTGGCGGAATTTAAGTGCCCATTATGGAAGAGTGGATTCTGGTGAAACACTTGAAAACCTTTTTAAAATGTTTCTATCAAGCTACACTTGATATTTCTGCTGATTCATCATTGATAATTATGCTGAACATAAAACTTGCGGTTAAAGAAAATGATTCCGAAGAGATAAATATTTTAAAAACCCGCTTCTGTGAGTCTGTCAATAAACGCTTTTCTTACATAAAAGGATTTCCCGAATTATCTATTGCAACGATTATCGATCTACGATTCAAAACCAAATATTTAACTAGAAGACTGATATTTTAAAATTTTTACAACTTTCAAAATTGTCTGACTATAGAAAATAAATGAACCTTTTGTTCCTTCAACTTCTTCAAATCCTAATCCTGAAATCGAAAATCTGTGAAATTCGCATGACGTAGCCAATAAGCGAATCTTCCAATTCAGAAGATGTTCACCTTTCGAAGAACATCTTAAATCTTATTTAAATGAACCGATGCTTACAAATATGTATCAGCTCCTCCGACTAGCGTAGCGAGCGAGCAACTATTTAGTGCTGCTGAACAGATTTGTGCTGATAGGAGGGCTAGTTTACACAGAGAACATTTTGCAAAACTTTTATTTCTTGCGTTCAATATCAAGTTCCTTAATATTAATTATAAACTAATTTTCACCATTTGTACTTCTATTGCTTACTTTTTTATCATCAAAGCATTTTGAGTTACTTTGCTGATTAAGTTTTTTTTTTCATGAGCCAATAAATAAAATATTAATTAACCCTAGAAAGGTAATCTTCGTCAATTGGACGAACATCATTTTTTCATTTTAAAATTTATATTTACTTACTTTGTGTAGCTCTAGTCATCCATGAGTTCTTGTTGTGTGCAGATGTTCATTGGCATATGTTCAAAGGTAGCTATACTTTGTGGGAAAATATTGGGTAAATGTTCGTCGAAACGACAAAGATTACCTTAAGTGTAACTTCCAGTGTTCGATTACAACGTGTGAGTTATTTTTACGTTATTAACTTCAATTACAGAATGGCTTCGCGATTGTTTTTTTTCTACTGAGAGAACATTATAGGAGCATGCGACTTTTGTGAAGACGAGAATTCCGGTGATAGCGAACAAGAAAATGATGCGGATGACAATGTGAAGGCTCAAGAAGACTCGGATTGGGAAGATGACAATGAATCAGAAACGCAAGAAGATGCCGAAGAGAATATACCTCTAAGTTTATTGAGAGAATATGAAAGGGCAAAAATAATTCCATTCCCTAAAAACATTATGCGAGGTAAGAACAGGCACATATGGACGACTTAAAAGAAAAAAAGCTTCAGATATGGTGCAAACATTGTGCATCAAGCGAGAGATGAACCAAGAAGAACAAAAGGAATTACTGATCCATATTGTGCTTTCAAAGTTTTATTACAGAAGAATTCATAGAAGAAGTTGTGAAGTGGACAAATGTTGAGATTCAGAACAAAAAGCCCAATTTTGAAATTCAAAATGCCACTGTGAAATTTACAAACAGTACTGAAATCAATGCTTTAATTGACGGCTGACAGCCGCACTAAAGGACAATTATCTGACATGTGAAAAACTTTTCGACTGCTCATACTCGGGGAATAGGTATAGTGCCACAATTAGTCAAGCTCGATTTGAATTTCTTATAAGGTGTTTGCGGTTAGATGATAAATCAATAAGACAAAATATTATTTCTGATAAATTCTCGCCAATAAGAAATCTGTGGGAAATGTTTATCCAAAATGTCGGCAAAATTATACTCCTGGTCTCTACATGACAATAGATGAACAACTTTTAGCTTTTCGTGGCAGATCATCCTTCCGTATGTACATCCCCAAAAAGCCAGCTAGATATGGCTAAAAAATTATTATGATATGTGATAGCAGAAGCAAGTATATTGCTGATGCAATGCCATATTTGGGAAAAGGTTCTAATACTGGTAACCTACCACTTGGCGAATATTGCGTAAAAGAGGTTACCAAAAGTATTCATGGCACGAACCGCAATATTACGATGGACAATCGGTTTACGTCAGTCCAACTCACAAAGTCACTTCTCCGTGTGTCGTACAAGCTTACACTCGTGGGAACTATGCGGTCTAACAAGAGGAAAATACCAAAGGAAATTACCAAATCAAAATCTCGGCAATGTGGAACGTCCATGTTTTGCTATGACAATAAGTTGACACCGCTATCTTATCAGCCAAAACCAAATAAAATGGTTTATTTACTCTCTTCTTACAACGAGGAAGGAACAATTAATTTAAAAACGGGAAAACCACATATGATGACGTTCTATAACCAAACAAAAGGAGGAGTGGATACATTTGATCAAATGTGGAGCAACATGTCATGTTCTCGTAAAACTAATAGATGGCAGATGTGTATGTTTTATGGCATCTTGAGTATTGCATTTATAAACAGCTTTGTCATATACGCACACAATGTTACCTCTAGTAATCAGAAACCAATGAAAAGGAGAAATTTTATGAAGAACCTACATTCCAGTCTTGTTGCACCTTGGATGAAAAAGAGAATAGAAGCATCAACTTTGCACGCAAAAATCAGGACTAATATTAACCAAAATATTGTTCAAAGTGAAGGATTTGCATCAGAGGAGAACCAAACTGCAATTAAAATCAAAGGGAGGAAAATCTGTAAATTTTGTCCATACCAAAAACGTCGTATGACAAAATAACCATTATTTTTTTATAGAACTGGTATATAAAAAAATATAGCGCTCTCCTGGTATTTGGCGCAAAATTCAAATTCTAGTATAAATGTGCATATAACAATTATTTTTAGAGATCTTTGTTGAATTTGTATAATATAACAATTTCGTATGATAGTATAAGAAACGAAAGCTTGCATTGTTGGCATGATTCAACATTTGAAACGATCAGCTTTCAAGAAGGTAATGGAGCCAATTTGCAAATAGAATAAACATGCCTCTAGGCGTTGCAACTTCAGCTACACGAACCCTTCCATCTTGTCCGGAGATGACTCTGTTGATCCTGCCAAGTATCTATTTCTGTGGCGGCAAATTATCGTCGTGAATTATAACCATGGTATTCGGTGATAAATTCGGTTTTGCTGTCAACCATTTCGCCCGCTGTTGTAGTTCAGAAATATACTCATTGGACCATCGTTTCCAGAAATGCTTTTTGATATTTTGAATTCTCCGTCAGTACTGCAACATATCGATGTTGGATGCGTCACCTGCAATTTTCGGAATTGACTTGATTGGTGATCCAATGAGAAGATGTCCAGGGGTTAGAGCCTCAAAATCGTTCGGGTCATTTGACAACGGTGAAAGAGGTCTCGAATTCATCACAGCTTCAACTTCGCAGAGTGCGGTAACTAGTTCTTCAAATGATAATTTGGCTTTGGATAATTTGTTTAAGGTACGGTGAAGATGACCCTTTGCTACCTTGATTGCGGCCTCCCAAAGGCCGCCGAAGTGAGGAGGCTCTAAGGGGAATAAAATTGAAATTAATTTCTTCAAAACTACAAAAATTCAAAATGGAGTCTACTGTAGGCTTGTGAAACAAACTTTTGTATAAGTGCTGAAGTTTTGCTTCAGCTCCTACGAAATTGGTAGCGTTGTCACAGAAGATATCCTTTGGAAGTCCTCTGCGACGTATTATTTGTTTCAAGGATGCGATAAATGCATCTGAAGATAAATCAGACACTGCCGCTAAATGTACTGCTTTAGAAGCTAGGCAAATAAAGACAGCAACATATGTTTTGTAAGGCACCTTGCCTCTGATGCGATAAAAGGTATTTATTGGTCCGAAGAAATCCACACCACCACGAGAGAAAGGGCGGCTGACGTTAACTCGTGGCTCTGGTAAGTCACCAATTACTTGATGCATTAATTTAGGCCTATATCGAGCGCAATGAATACAACTACGTACAACCTTCCGGGCCAATTCTCGTGCATTCACGATCCAAAATCGATGTCGAATAAGAGTTACTAAAGCCCTGGGTCCAGCGTGGTAGTTTTTGAGATGTACATATGTTGTATATGTTCTCGAAAATTGTGAGGTCTTCGGCAACAGCATAGGATGCTTCCGACATTCTGGAACTTCTGCATTTGAGAGTCGTCCGCCCGCCTTGAGTATATGATCTTCGTCTATGAATAAACTTAAGTCTTTCAGCGAATTTTTAAGTGGTTGTTGTCTGCGTATTTGCTCAAACTCGTCTTTAAATCCAATATGTTGAATGATCCACACTATTTTGAGTAGAGCAAACTCAATTTCTTTAGGACCAAGAAGTGGTGAAAGTACTAATTTGCAGTTCCATAGACGTGCAATAAACCGCAGAATATATGCAATACAACGTTGAAGTCGTGGGAACGAACTTTTCTTATTGATAAAATTGAGTATGCCATTTTCAGATTTTTGTTGACAACTAAGCACAGTTCTCCGTTTTTCAATGGACAACAATTCCCTTGAAAGTGCGATCTCGTTGTTTTTCGGCCAATCCTCCTATCCCCACAACAGAAAATATGGTCCTGTCAACCAAATTGACTGCAGTAGTTCATTGATGATACAACCGCGTGATACAATAACGGCTGGGTTATCTTTCGTGGGAACATGTCGCCAACAAATATTGTTAGTCTCTTCTTGTATGTCAGCAACTCGGTTTCCTACGAAAGTACTCAATTGTAACGATTGTGATGAGATCCAGTGGAGCACAACTGTTGAATCTGTCCAAAAGAATATTTCAAGTTTTGAACTTGCGAAAAGTATTCGAATTTTCTTCCATAGCTTAGTTAATAAATGCGCGCTACATAGTTCCAAACGAGGTAATATCTTCTTCTTTGATGGAGCCACCCTTGACTTAGCAACCAAAAGTCGTACTACTGGTGCTCCGAACTCGTCTGTTGACCGAATATAAATGCAACATCCATTCCTTAATAGACGCATCACAAAATCCATGAATTTGAATATTCCTATCTTTTGAGTATAGAACATATCTGGGGATGGAAAATTCTGAAGTGATTGAAGATCAATTAAAAATTGCTGCCACTCCTTTTCAATGTTTTGTGGTATATCAGCATTCCAGTGAATTCCGTCTATCCATATTTGTTGCAGCAGGAACTTAGCTTTAACCAATACAGGTTTCAACAACCCCATTGGGTCCAATAATGAAGACGTAGTTGAAAGAATTGTTCTTTTAGTAAATCCTCAATAAATATGAACTGGATTATATGAAAAGCAAAAATTATCCTTAGAGCAGTCCCAAGTAACTCCCAATATGCTAGTTAAAGCCGAGTCTGTCATTTTTAAATTCCTTTTGTTATCAGCAGATAAAAGTGAAAAACAATTACTGTGCCATTTCGAAAGCTCAAACCCTGTAGTACCAAGTAACGAAATGATCTCCTGCTTTAGTTTTTCTAGTGTTTCTACATCATCCTCTCCGGTGAGCATATCATCGACGTAGAAGTCATTGCTCAAAACATGTGCTCCCAAGGGATATTCAGTTTTGAATTTATTTGCGAAATATTGCAGGCTTCTGATTGCAAGAAATGGAGCTGACGTCATACCATATGTCACAGTGTTTAATTCAAATGTTTGAATAGGATTTACTTCGCTATTTCTCTAAAGAATTCGTTGATATCTTCGATGTGAAGGATGTATGAGAACCTGCCGATACATATTTATAATATCAGCAGTCAACGCAAATTTGTGTAGCCGAAAACGATGAAGAATCAAAAACAAGTTGAATTGTCGGTCCGGCATCAATATATCATTGAGAGATATGTTTGTCGAAGATTCACAGAATGCATCGAAAACCAAGCGCAATTTTGTTGATGTACTGTTAGGACGGAGTACTCCTTAATGTGGTAGAAAGAAATGTGGCGCTTTTACTTCAATGTCCCTTACTTGTGTCACAGGTCCAAGAGTTTGATACTCGCTTAGAATTCAGCGTAAGCAGCCTTAAGCTCATGGTTTTTCCTAAATTTGCGTTCTAAAGCTAAAAATCGGCTAAAAGCAATGTGATAGGAATCGCCCAATAGGTCAGGATTTTTCTTAAAAGGAAGTTTTACCATCAACTTTTCGCAGGGTAGTATTTCCGCGGATTCTAAAAATCTGTTTTTGCAGTTTTGATGCTCCTCAATCCATATTGAATGTGAGCCAGGCACAACTTCCAATTCCCAAAATTTTTCTACTAATTTGTCTAATCTTTCTTCAACGTAACTAACACAGTTGTATGAGATTTTTGTTTGAGAGCCCTGAGTAACTTTATATCTCCCAGAAGCAATCCATCCCAGACGCGTATTTTGAAGTGATGGAAGTGAGACACCCAATTTTATATGTCCTGATAAAAGTAATTCGAAAAACGCTTCCGCTCCGACATAACCTCGTTTGGAACATATCAATGGGGCTCGGCCGATAGAAATGATCATCCGCCAGCTCGATATTTTCTGGAAGATTCCAACATTGAAAGTCGATAGCAGCATCTGGTTGATAGTCGGTTATGGAATGAGTGATCAGAAATTCCAAGGGCAGTTCAAAAGTTGTGTATCAAGAGAGAATTACAGTCTGCGTTACAGCGTCTGTTTTTGTTTCTGTGCTGCCACTTCCAAGTATGTCCACGTTCTTTTTTCGAGACTTTAAATTTAACGACCTTGCAAAATCTTCTTTAATAAAATTTACTTGCGAACCGGAGTCTAATAGCACTCTACCTAACTGGAAGGAACCCGATGAATCCTTGACTAAAACGAGAGCAGTTGCCAAAATCACTTGCTCAATGGCTGAAGAATCTTTTTTCATTGCTGAATTTGAAGCGGCTGAAGGCGCATCTTAATGTTGTGATGAATTGGGCAAATAATCTTGTTGAGACCTATGAAGTAGGGTATGATGTGATTGTTGACACACATTGCATTCATGAATCGAAACGCAATTCCTTACTGTATGTCCCTTCGAAAGACAATTAATACATATCCCCATTTGTTTGGCTTTAGAAAATCGTTCATGTACCGAGAGATTTAGGAATTTAGGACATTTATAGAAATTGTGGAAATTATCCTTGCACAATGCACACGACTTGTTTGATAGCGAGAGGTCAGAAATGACTATTGACGAATACTCGAATTCTGAGGTTTTGGTTTGAGGGATGCCTTTGATGTGATTTCAGTTCGAAGGCCTTCACGAGCTTCAAGAAGTTGACATCGTTTGTTTAAAATGTCTGCGCAAAATTCCCACGTTGGGAATGTAGTCTAACTGCTCATCCCATTTGATTCGAGTTTCAGAATCTACTTTACTTAAAACGAGATGTATATTGCAAATATCAAGTTCTGAACCAATGGATTGAAGTGAGCTAAAAATCGCTGAAACAGTATCTACCAAGCTTCTTAGTTGTCCTGCTGAGCCCTTTGATAACTTTGGTAGATCGAAAAGTTGAGAAACATTTTCCAGGAATATTAAGCAGTCGTTATCATAACGATGTTTTAGTTGCGCGAGAGCCTTAGGATAATTCTCCTCTGTTACTTGAAACGCCTTAACCGCTCCTAATGCTTGATTCGATAGACAGTAAGTAAATGGTAAAATTTTTCAATATTTGAAAGAAAACAGTCATTATCCACTAAATTCTTAAAAGTGCTAATGAAATTTTTATAGTCCGAGTACTTGCCGCTGAAGCGAGGCAAACGTAATTTTGGTAAATGATTCACAGGTGATGGTATGGGCCACGCGCTGTTTTCAAATGTACTTCTTCTTCTATTATTCTCCATGAGAGAAATGATTTTTGTTTTTATGGAAACATACAGCTCTTCTATTTCACCTCGTCCTGAATCATCTGGTGATAGAGCCTCAATTCGAGCCTGATACGACAAACACTATTTGAAATATGATTCCAAAAGGCCTAGACGACATTCCAATTCTGGTTGCGATAGACATCTATGTAGTTTCTACCAAAGTTTTTATACGAATGAGACTTTCTTTTGTCGATGCACGAGATATTTTCAACTCCTCTAGCGACATTTTAATGTGTTATGCGAAGAAACTAGTTCTAATTGATCAAATCCGTTGTTGAAAAGCGAACAAATTTAAGTGTTGATAACGAATCCAATCAAAAGCTTTGTTACGAGTCCAACCTTGCTAAAGTGTTAATCAATTTAAAGATGCCTGTAGATCAGCTGTTAGTATGATGATGAAAAATTCGCTTTTGGCGAAAATTCAACCCACCGAAACGAAAGAAATGCAAGCGAAAGCCTGCCGACGAAATTTGCAACAATAAGTTACTGAATTAGTTTAGCGAAGTTCACCACCAATTGCGAGCGATACGAGCGAAGAGACAGATAATGATGAATGTCCGAAATAAGCGTTAGACCAAATCAGGAAAATTGATTATTATCAAAAATGACGATAACTTGAGGAGTTTTGATTTTATATAATTTTTATTGTTTCACGAGCCAACAGATTTAAGATTCAGCAACTAATTACGTATGGATTTTTCTGCGATCATGCGATTATGGCAAATATGCGTTATTTTCTTCTTGGTTTCGATTGTTAATTTTTGATTGTATTGATTAAGGATTGCAAATCGAGTCGACATTGTACAAAGCAATGACAAAGCTGGATGATATCAAACCGTCGGAACAACAACATACCATTCCCCAATAAATGGGATGTTAGAAAGATGTCACAGAACACTAAAAGCTGTAATCCATAAAGAATAAAGTCCTCATGCGCTTTATATTTACGCTTACCTGATGCTCCATCAGATTCAAAAGTTTCCTTGGAAGAATTTCGAATGCACATGCGTCAATTGAAACCTGCGCGAGCGACTCAGCATTCTAAGTCAAAACAAAGTTTGTATAAAGGTATATATGACTGCAGTCACATCTTCTTTTCCCAGCATCGAACAAAGCCATATTACAAAATATATTAAATTGACTACAACCTTCTTAAAATAGATACAAATAGAAGAATCACGAACCAACTCATTTACTCACAGTAGATTTTCAGTAACAGTACAATCCGCAGCAATCAACCAAATAGTATCATTGGTAAAATTGGGCTAATAAAAAATAGTTTGTTTGTTTAAATGAAAAGATTTGATTCAAAATAAAAAGCACTGCTTCAGACCGTCGTGCAGATAAGTACCTTCCTATAACTAACTATAACTAACTTTTAAGATTCTCCTGAATCTCTAGATTCTCTTGAATCATCGGAGTCTATGATACTCGTTTCTTTTTGTTTTTTTTAGGATTTGAGGTTTCATACCTGACTTGGTTCTCTTGTATACATGTATTAATTAGCCTTACATTATTATTATTATTATTATTATTATCACATTTTTATTATATTTACATTTGGTATTGTGTTTAATATTTCCAGATCTATAACTACATAATTAACAGGTATTTTATTTGCAAATATAAATCATTGATTGTCACGCCGCATGATTTCCGCTTTTTAAAGTTAGCGGTCTAATTCTTCAAATCACAATGTAATTGGGTCCACATTTTTTTAAGTTGTTTCTTATAGCATGTTCAATTTTTATGTCTCAGATGCCAGTAATTCCTAATATAACCCTTCTCTCGATCTTCATTGTTTCTCTTGTGTTGTTTTCTCTTGTTCAGTTTTTCTTATGTATCACTTTACTTTTAATGAAATATATTCTACTTTGTTTTTTCAGCTTGACTTGGACTAATTATATTATTATTATATTCGGCGGATTCATTGCGTGGGGAGAATTTTCGCATCCGCTGTGTTTGCTATTATTGAAAACGCAAACCATAAAGTGAGTAGATGTCGGTATGGTAGTACAAGAAAAAAGGTATTATGGACAACGCAACCGATCCGCATCATTTTAGTTACGGATTTGAAGGAGGAAGGATGAGTCGGTGCAAAAGAAAGTAATTGAAATGAACAGAAATAATTTAATTTTATTTTCAGACAACAAACAACGCGCTTACAGTTCGAGGCAACGTGTAGTTAAATGAAAAGGAATACTGACATTGCCAAGAATTGTGCAAATTTCAGCGTAAATTACTAAAAAAAATAAATTACTAAAAAAACAAATTTTAAACTCACTGATCGTCTTCCATCGAAAAAATATCCTTAGCCCACTTCTTATTTTGCACCTAATGTCTCGGGAATTGATATTTTGTCCTTCTGATTGCATAAAAAAACCAATTGTGTATATTATTTTCTTTATTTCACGTTTTATATTATAGCTGGTACCACAATTTAAAATGCTTTCTAGGACGAATGCTTGATAATTGTCAGAAAATAGCTGATCAGGAAAAGTATCGATAAGGAGTTTTTACGGACCGATAAAGAAGTTCATCCGCCGGATTCAATCACCCCTATTCCGGCAGTCATTTAGTGACATGTCACTTTATGAGTGTGAGAAATCGGTATTCCCATAGTCATTTAAGAATTCATAAAATGACACTAGTCATTTTGCTCCTGTCAGCACCTGTGGAACGCATTTACCACTCGACATGTCTCATTTTTTGGTATTCCCGGAGTCACTAAACGACAGGAAAAGTGACAAAAACATTCGATTTGAAATTAGTACACGACATAAAACTAAAAATGTGTAAAGAGTAAGTTTATTTTGTTTTTTTCTTATTTTTGTGTTTCTTGATATATATTTGCTTATTATTTATGGTTTCCAAAGGTTTATGGTATCAACACCTTCGCAAATCATTCGCTTGGTGGGACTCATGGAAGAGAACGTGACTCTTGCCAAAAATTTCAAAAGAGGCGTTACTCAAAGTGAGGACAAAAGAATTGGCTTAAAGGAGGTTGCGGCAATATTAAACAGTTTAGGACCACCTGTGCGTAATAAGAAAGAATGGCACAAGGTATGTGCAATTGACTATACATATATGTACATACGAACATTTAAATTATTTGTTTTGAAATACTTCATAGGTTTGATTCGATTTAAAGTCAAAAGTTAAAAAAACGCATAACAAAAGGGAATCTGAGGCAACCGGAAGAGGACCCTTTAAACAAACATTTTAACGGAGCTGGACGAAACGTCTATATCAAGTCTGGTTCATACACCAACGAAGTCTACCTGCCAAGTTGAGGATATGCTTTTTACGGAGGAGGGAAATTGCCGCACACCAACAGAAACGTTGTTGAGATCAGTGAGATCTACCGGATCCCAAAACGCTAGAGACGAAATGAAGTCGTTATTAAGAAAACAAATGGACGCCCAAGAAAGTTTTCACAAAGATGTGAAGGAGTCTCTCAGGAAAATTGAGATGGCTTTAAAAGACGGTTTAAAATACCTCCTTTCCTCAAGCTTATTAAAGTTCTTTTTCTTATTTCTTCTTTTTCAATTTTGTTCTCTATATTTACAAACAGAGCTATGCTGTCCATGTTTTCAAATAAAACACTTAAAGATTATTTAAAAGTTATTTTATTGAAGAATTCAAAATATAAACAAAGTTTAAGCATATGACATTTTGCATTTGACAGGCGGCTTTTGTTGTGGAACATATTCCACAAGTCATTTTAGTTTGGGAATACCGATGAAAAAATGAGATGACTTTCAAAATGACAATAGTCACTAAAATGAGATGACTCCCGGAATAGGGGTGAATAATAGGTTTGAACTTCATTTGTTTTTATTTCAACGAATGACATTTTTTTCGATTAATGGGACAAAAAACTGAGTTAAACAACAACAACAACAAGTTCATTTACATAATGAAAAGGAGATGTGACAAGACACACCCTTGGCGAAGCCCAACGGTGAAAGGTATTGATTTACTACCTTATTCTCAACCCACCTTAATGACACGAATGAGCCACAGGACCCCTAGAACTTAAGATATTACTAACGAGATATGTAACTTAAGTTATAGCCACATTTACTACATGAATTTATAAAATAATTTAATTCAATATCTTTCTAAACACATCTACTCAGTATGACAAGCGTAATAATTAAAAACCACATCTATACTTAAACTAAAGAAACTATTTATGAGAAATTTTGACAAGACAATTTCTTTTAAGACGGACGGAACACATCGCAATTTTTCACGGCTGCGTTCTTTCAAGTTGCTGACAACACTCATGAAAAAAAACTGTAGGTCGTGCGAGAACAGTAGCACGCACAACACGAGTAGTTGTAGTAAAAGCTAGGCCCTTGTACTTTGTCGGTGGAGTGCCACTCAATTATTATTATTATTTCTTTTTAGAAATTGAATACATTAGAAAACTGAATACGTACTTAATAAATTCTTAGTTTAATGTCTATAATTATGTTTGCAAAATTTAATAGACGTATGTTCTACAAGTACAACTACTGACTCACTGACCAACCTTTTGAACACGCACTCCCTCCGCCTCGTTTTATTTCGTGGTGAGATATGTTTCCGGTATTTCAAATACACTTTAAACTTTCCATTCGATTGTGTAAAATGGGTCAAACTAACAACATTTCTTAGAATTAAACCCAGGAAAAAGCATTGTGTAAGCAATTATATATACTTCAGAAATTGCGAACAAAATATGTTTCAACTGATGTCGGCAAACGAATTTTCATATTAAAAACCACCACAGTAGATTGAGCGGGAAGGTAATCAACTGATTAAATTTAATCACACTTATTCTCAGTTCGGTGAAATAAAAACAATGCTGCGCATCGGAAACCAATAAGGGAATTGGTTTCTGCTGTGTATCTGCTGAAAATCAGCTGTTTAAGGAGGGGAAACGTTATAAAAAACTCAGTCAAATGGAATCCCAGGTCCATGAGAAAGCAGTGGTCATCTTTCGCTTATTGGTCCCTTGATATGATACAAAAAATCCAACCAGTTATTCCAGAGGTGTAAAAGAGTTTGAGAGAGTTTCAGTTAATAGGTGTCGTTACGTATATACATTACCAACGACTAAAAAGTGCAAGTTGTAAATTTGCAATTTCAAAAAGAGCGTACTACCGAGACGCAAATATACAAACATTATTAGTTATACAACTTAAATTTAAAATATATAATTTTTAAACAAATAACTAAGATAAATTCTAATGTACTGCTTTGATTCGAAATATGGATATGATGACACTGGCAAGTCAGGCAGTCAAATGCGTGTTAAATATACATAATACTCATACCAAAATAGGAAACCTATTTATGATGTGAAATAATAATAAAATAAGACCACATATTATATACTTACAAAATTGGGTTACACAATTTTGAAGAAGTTTGAAAAAAATTTCAAAAACTTCTTGAATCTGTCAGAGAATGGTTATAAATCCATTTTACAAGCTACTGTTCTGAATTGGACATATATATGTGCAAGGATTGGATTGATATATATGTATTTATACTATATAATATATATATATATATATATATATATAATTTTTTATTTATATTTTATATATATATATAATAATAAATATATATATATAATATATTTACCACAAGTCAGTAAAGCTCAAATCAAAACGGCGCGTTTGTGCGGTCGGGCTTTGACAGGCTTTGGTACGCTTTTGATCGATTTTAATAGAATGTTATCTCAAAGCCAATTCCTCAATTTTCAAATCGAAATAAACCTCGGGCGTTTGACCAAAGAAGAAGTAAGCAAAAATACATAATACATAAGTAAAATTTATGGAAGAGTAGCATTTCAGAGAAAAATATATTATACTATATTATAAGAATATCTTGGTATAATTTCAACTTAACAACTAATTTTCCATAAAGTAACACATCTTAATTTAATAGAATGAATCTTTCTTTAATGAATTCATTTCAATATATGTATCTATTACTTACTAATTGTCGTGCTGGGATATGCACAAAGAAGGAAACTAAGGGGGAGAAATTTGAATCCGGGTTCTATACTCTAGACTTTGAAAAAAAAAAAAAATGCGAAGACAAGAGCCTGAGCATATCGTCAAAATTACTCGAATAAGGCCTTGTACGTTTGGCTTGAACATTGATAGAGCCTTCCATGGAGAAGACATGCCAAAGGATGCCAATATTACCAACATGTAGATAGTTTCTTGTTATATTTAATTATTTGCTATAATAAGTAATAAATAAAAAATAACTAATAAATAAATCGCCTAAGTCTTCCGCTACCAATTCAAATAAGTAAATAAAAAAAATATTTTCCATCTATCTAACAGCCCGACTGAGTAGAGAGTAGATCTACTAAAAACTTTCTGATCGGGCTTACGATATTACGGTCTGTGAAAGCCCTCGGCGCGACCGCCACATTTCGGCTTGCACAAGTTCAAGTACTTCAAATGTCAAAGAACGACCGCGCGAACGCGAAGCCTTAGACAAAAAATAGTCCCGCACTTAAATGTTAAATTGATGAATACCAAAAACCTCCACTAAAACAAAGACGAAGCGTTAATTCGTGTGGCAACGCTAATACTAATTTGCTTTGCTTTGTTGAACGTGTCCATTATTTTGACGTACATGTCATTCCATTTTCAGATTATACCCCGGTTCATATTGCGGAAAAGCAAACCTGCTGATTGGTACACTTCTTTGTCTTCTGTATTTTTATATTAAAATATAATTTAAACGCAGTAAGTCCAGTAGTCTTGTGTATGTGGTAATTTATAAGACATTTGTTATAAGGAATAGTTAGCGGTAAAAATATGAATTTCCTTGAAGTTGGACTTTGTGTCCTTTTACTTGGTAAGAAGTCAACGACGTAAATTGTGTTATCTGTTGTTTTTTGTGCAGTCATTTAATTGCTTTTTTGTTCACTTTGTTTAGGATCTGTTTTCGTGATATCGTCCGGTTATCAAAACTTATCCGCTCCAACACAATGCAACAAAGGACCATCACTTTGTTGTCAAAACATAGCGTAAGTTTTACTAAATAATCTAATAAATATGTAATGTTCTAAGATGTCGAAATTTATCAATAATACTTGATAAAAAATTGATTCACTTAGCAAAGCAATGTTCGTGTGACTCATTAATGCATTCTTTGTAATTGTATATGCAATATATATGACCGTAAGCTGGATCAGTTTTTTCCTTTGATAACGAGTAAATATTATTCGAAAATGTGTGAATGATTATTTTCATAGTTGATATGGTGTCATATGATAACTGTTTGCCCCTTGTTCCTATATTTTTTTTATTTATTGTTGTGTATTGGGTTTTATATATATACATTTATTTTTTTCATTTTATTTAAAACGAAGTATTTTTGTTAATTAAGCGTTAAAATCATAGCGGCAGTGAGGGTATATAAATAATGCGAAACGGAATCTGTTTGCTAGGTCATCAGTTTTTACTTATGGAGCGACATACATACATATTGTACATACATAAATATTTCATGTTCACTTTTTAATAATTTTATTTAGAAAAGGAAAAAAATAATCACACGTAAAACACACATATGTAAGTAAGTGCAGATAGTACATTTAAAATTTGATTAAATCCGTTTATGAAAGAGAAAGGAGTATAGTGATATTCGGAGAGTTGTACAGTACACCCTCGGTAAAAGCAAACGGTAAATAAAAGGCAATGATCTCAATTGAGGAAAATTATACCCGAGGCACACTAAACGTTTAGCATTAAATAAGTAAATAAAGCGAAAATTGGAATATGAAAAAGAAGTTCATACATTTGATAATAAGAAGATTGGCAAAACAATAACTTTTTTAGTTAGTTTGTAACCAAATTATACATATATCGCATATATATGTTTTCATTGGCTGTAAATATCCCTATTGAGCGGAATACAGCTATAAACGGAATAAACTAGTTGCTCAATAGTGTCCAAACTGGGTTATTATTTTGTATTTTTGTCGTTTTCATTATTTCTTTTATGTGATAATGCTAATACAACAACCAAGACAACCAGCGTTAGCGGGAAAATTTGAAATCGCGGAATCTAATGAAGGCGGGCGTAAACTTTATTAAAAACATATTAGGACGTAGAAAGAAGATCGACGTAGAAAGCAGATCAGGCGGATAGATGACTATCCGCCTGAATTTATGTTAAGGGGCTGGACTTCGGGTCGATACTCGATCGGCTGGCCCAGCAAGTATATAGACCTCGCTGTTCCAATTTGAACAATGAACAGTACGTACCCCTCAGATCTTTTTTTTTTCTTTTTTACGAACCATGGTGGCGGTATGAGTGCGTTAAACGAACATTTTCTTTACAAATTTCATTTTTTTGCAAATACAGACCGTTTCAATCAACAGATCTTCTGAAAATACTTTAATATGTCCTGTCAATCTTTGAGATGGACACGGGGAGCTAAAATTTCGAAATTATATATTTTAAAAAAATATAAATTATTGATAAAATAAATAATAATAATAATTGAATGACAGTACAGCCCACAAGGGACCAGGCTTCTACAACAACTACTCGTTTTTTTGTACCTACAGTTTTTTGCGGATTCCAAACGCGAGATTTGAAAAGCTTTTCATAGACAATTGACACTCTTTGAGTGTTGTCAGCAACTCGAAGGAGGTGGTGCCGTGAACAAATGCGATGTGTGCCGTCCGGGAATCGAAGCTAGACTTTCTGGGTGGCGGTCGACCCACTTACCACTGCGCCACGGCGACCACCAATAACCAATTACTAATAAAACCAAGATTGAAATAATTTAACGTTGTAAATAGTAAGATTTAATAAAATTAAAATTGCAAATTATATACATATGTATGTATGATCCAAATGTGTGAGATGGAGTAGAAAGGATAAACACATATCTCAATCGCTTATGAATTTTTTGAAGTGAAATTAGAACAGATATCAATTACGCTTTGTTCAAAACTTAGTAATACATTTCTTAGTTTTATTTTTCGAGCACACCCATTTTTTGAGGGGACATTTTTCATTGTACGTAATTTTTTTTAAATCTCATGAATCATCTTCATACATACGTTAAATTGTAAAATGTAAGATTAGAGATAGAAGAGCCATAAGTAAGGAGCAAATATTTAAAGAGATGTAGTATTAAGCAAGTTTACTCTATGGGATGCAGTAGTAAAAACAAAACAAATGTTCTACGATGAAATATAAGAAGATTTGTAATAGTCTTTATTTTGTCAGGGAACGAGAAACCTTTTTCCAGACGAAAATCTGCCAAAACCTGAGGATCACTTCTTTTTTTATGCCATAAATTGAATGTTGTATAATGCATTTACGAATAATATAGCTTAATTTTTAATATATAGGTTTTTTAGAGCAATCCCCGTTTTGGTTATTTTGGACTGGATTTTATTTTATGTCCTTCATTAAAACTTTACAATCTATAGCTTTAGTGGGTGGTTGTTTGTGCAATTTAGAAAGTTGTAATGAAGCGTTAAAGAATTTTTTTTAGAAGAAATAAAATATTTTAATAACGATCATATTATAAATTTAAATTAAAAATGAACCCATAAACTCCTCCAATTTCAGAACCGCTAAACAATGTAAAGCTGTCCGCCATTGTATACAAACTGTTTGGGAAAAGCAAGATGTCCCAGAAGATAATGACTCCATATGTAAAATATGTTTAGACATGGTGAAACAGGCTCGTGATCAACTTGAAAGTAATGAAACACAAAGTGATCTTAAAGAAGTTTTTGAAGGATCATGTCGTCTCATCCCTATCAAGCCGGTACAAAAAGAATGTATAAAAGTAGCCGATGATTTCATTCCAGAATTAGTAGAAGCATTAGCTTCTCAAATGAATCCACAGGTATATTTTATAAATTTAATTACACAAAAACGATTTGCAGATTAAAACTATATTTTTCATTATATTTCTTATAAAAGTATCTTAAACGTATTTACCTATAAAATATACATTTGTATGTGCATATATTACATATTCTAACATGTCTATTATCCTGGTAAAGTTTTTTTATATTGCATGTAATTCAGAAAGTTTTCGAGTTGCTGACAACACTCAAAGAGTATAAATTGTCTATGGAAAGCTTCTCAAATCTCGCCGTTCGGAATCGGCAAAAAACTGTAGGTCCCTTCTACTCGTGAAGAACAATAGCATGCACAACACGAGTAGTTGTTGTAGAAGCTAGGTCCTGGTCCGTTATGGGCTGTAGTGACAATCTATTATTATTATTATTAATTCAGAAAGTGTGCTTCGATCAACGTTCCTCTAATTCGCTTGTAAAGAGGCAGAATAAGCCGTTTTGAAAAATCGAATAGAAAAAAAAACAAAAGTTGATTGAAACCGTATCATGTAATAGTGACAAAATCAATAATGCGGTTCAGTCGATACCCAAAATTTGACTATTAATTAAAAAAGGGGAAATCCTATTAAATTTAAACAATCAAGTACACAGGTTTAAAATATGTGTCAGTTTCTGGTATAAATACTGGAAGAAGCGATTTTTTTCCTCGAAAAATAAAATGTAAGATAGCGAAAAGGGGGAAAAAACCATTCACGCTTCACAAAAAAAATGTGAAGCATGAAGGGAGTAACATCATTAACACCTATGTTCTAGACCACCCATAGTGTACATATGATTTTTCTTTTCTACAAATTCATCTCCGTTTTGGAGGTTGGGAAAACGTAATTTTAAGTTCTTTATTTTTCAGTTCTCCCGTCACTTCCAGAGGTTTTGTTTTAGACTTACAAATGAAAATGTTTTCATTGCTTTGATAATTATAATAATTTAATTGCACTACAGCCTACAAGGGACCAGGGCCTTCTACAATAGCTTGTAGAGTAGAAGGGACCTATAGAACGGCGAGATTTAAGAAGCTTTTCATAGACAAGTAGTACTCTTTGAGTGCTCTCAGTAACACTAAAGAATCGGTACTGTAAAAAAATGCACGGTGTTCCGTCCGGGAATCGAACCAACAATTTTGGCGTGTGACTCGACGCACTTACTCACTGCGTACCACAACTTTTCTCTGCCTGCGCAATAAATATGTTGATAAATGTGTTTGCACTTTCTCTCTATGTTACCTACAGGTTCTTTCATCGATCTTAGGAATAACGACATTAGACTCATTGGCAATATCTTGGCACACCACCATGGTCCCTGTATATAGTCCAGGGCAAACCTTCTTGCGGAAGCAATCACCCCTATTCTGGGAGTCTTATTTTAGTGACTATTGTCATTTTGAAAGTCATCTCATTTTTTCATCGGTATTCCGAAACTAAAATGACTTTATATTTTGAATTCTTCAACAAAATAACTTTGAAATAATCTTTGTGTTTTATTTGAAAACACGGACAGCATAGTTCTGTTTGTAAATATAGAGAACAAAATTGAAGAAGAAGAAATAAGAAAAAGAACTTTAATGAACTTGAGGAAAGGAGGTATTTTAAACCGTCTTTTAAAGTCATCTCAATTTTCCTGAGAGACTCCTTCACATCTTTGTGAAAACTTTCTTGGGCGTCCATTTTTTTCTTAATAACGACTTCATTTCGTCTCTAGCGTTTTGGGATCCGGTAGATCTCACTGATCTCAACAACGTTTCTGTTGGTGTGCGGCAATTTCCCTTCTCCGTAAAAAGCATATCCTCAACTTGGCAGGTAGACTTCTTTGGTGTATGAACCAGACCTAATGTAGACGGATTGTCTAATAATGCATTGTTGACTCCACGTTGATGAGTTTCTTTAAAGCCTAAAACTCTTCCAGTTGGGTCCACTGTCTCATGCATTGATAGAAGTTTGGCCACCGTTTCGTCCAGCTCCGTTAAAATGGTTGTTTAAAGGGTCCTCCTCCGGTTGTCTCAGATTCCCTTTTGTTACGCGTTTTTTTAACTTTTGACTTTAAATCGAACCAAACCTATGAAGTATTTCAAAACAAATAATTTAAATGTTCGTATGTACATATATGTATAGTCAATTGCACATATCTTGTGCCATTCTTTCTCATAACGCGCAGGTGGTCCTAAACTGTTTAATATTGCCGCAACTTCCTTTAAGCCAATTCTAATGTCCTCACTTTGAGTAACGCCTCTTTTGAAATTTTTGGCAAGAGTCACGTTCTCTTCCATGAGTCCCACCAAGCGAATGATTTGGGAAGGTGTTGATACCTTAAACCTTTGGAAACCACAAATAATAAGCAAATATATATCAAGAAACACAAAAATAAGAAAAAAACAAAAGAAACTTACTCATTAGACATTTTTAGTTTTATGTCGTGTACTAATTTCAAATCGACTTTTTGTCACTTTTCCTGTCGTTTAGTGACTCCGGGAATACCAAATGGTCCGCATTTACGTATTCCCGGAGTAAATGCGTTCCACAGGAGCTGACAGGAGCAAAATGACTAGTGTCATTTTATGAATTCTTAAATGACTATGGGAATACCGATTTCTCACACTCATAAAGTGACATGTCACTAAACGACTGCCGGAATATGGGTGAATATATATATTCCTCTTTGCAGTAAGGTTGGTGAGATTACATTCACCCTGGTTATTGTAGTGATTGTAAAGAGTTTATTGCCCATTTCCTACTCTTCCTTTGGAAAATTTTCCTTATACAGTCTATATATCCCAGCCTTTGTAAATTGTAGCCGGACATATTTACAAATTGATAGGATAAATTGAGGTTCTAACTCTCGGTGTAGCTGCGTCAGATTCTTTTGAAAACATCTTAAGCTGTTCTATTTTTGATAGCGCCTTATTAAGTGTGGCCGCTACAGTAGTTTAAGACATCGTCTCAAAAATTTCCAGAGTTGTTCTGATTAAACTTTATTTTTCACTTAATTTTTGGAGTAAGTATCAGTCTCCCTATCGCATTGCAAAGTTGAGCAGCTTGCGCATTATAGGTGAAAAATAGGAATCGTTCACCCTTATTACGAGTGCCGTTGAACGCCTTGTCGTTAAACGACTGAACGAAAACGGAATTCTAGTAGGCGTTACGACAGTCGTTTAACGACAGATGGCGTTTTAATTTGTGGAACGTAACTTTATCGGTATTCTGGCTGTCGATTTAGTGTGGCGAAACGCTTATTAAAACGACTATTTTTGGCGTCAAGAAATTAGTGATCGACAGGGAATACAAATTTATTTCGAATGTATGTTTTGTTAAATTTATCGATGCAATTGGTTTCATTTACGTTTTTAAGGGTAAAAGTTACAAATTATAGGCAAATTAAACGGCTGGTCTAGCTGATGGAAGGAAAAAAACCTTGATCACCAAGGACCAACCTTGATCATTCAAAAGAGGAGTTGCACAAACGACTGGAACCAAAGATGAATGGAAAAAAGTAGCTACGACTTGCAATTGGGGGCTTTACTTACAATCACTGCATTTAGACTAAAGAAACCTTTTCTGTGTTTAAAACTAAGATCGTTCTGATTTTTTTGGAGCCAAAATTCGTATGTGGGTACCGTCAACACATCCAATGATCCCAGGAATTCCAGCTATTTGATAAAAACTCACTATGGTTTTTTTTCTTCTTCCGTGGATTGAAATTGTATCCATTGCAGATGAAGTTCTCCAATGCGACAAAATTCAAAATCTTACTTACTGTAGGTTTCCTACACCCTTTTGGTAGCCACCTTCAGCAAAGAATCTCTAGGTTGCAGCAAGCTTAAGTATTGGCGGTACAGAAAAAGGCATTACTGTTTTACGAAGTTTATCTTGCACTGCACTTAGAATATACACAAATGCATCTTTGTTTAACCGATTTTTCTTTTATCTTCTTCTTCATCACTACTCCATGGCATAAAAATCAAAATGCTGTCCATATTTATCACAAAATTTACTTTTCATCCATAGAAATGAAATAAATAAAACTGTCAGTTAAAAATTTTATTTGTGGAATGTATGTGGATCATAAGTAAAACGACACTCAAGGCGTTTCGCTACCGTAATTCCGAAACTAAAACGCCACTTAACCGCCTCGACTCATAAAACGCCATGAGTCGATCAACTAAAACGCCACTCGTAATAAGGGTGATTGTTGCTCCACATGGTACTCTCCTCTCTTTAAAACCTTTACTTTCTAGTATTGGACAACTTGCGTTGAACGCAATTGTGATAACATATTCCATGATACAATGTGATGCAACATTTTATATTAAAGCTCTAAATGGTGGCCTAAAGTTCTTTCAATTTTAATAATAATAATACTAATAATTGAGTGGCTCTACAGCCCACAACGGACCAAAGCCTAGCTCCTACAACGTCTACTCGTGTAGTTCGTGCTACTGTTCTCTCACGAGTACAGAGGACCTACAGTTTTGCGGATTCCGAACGGCGAGATTTGAGAAGCTTTTCATAGACAATTGACACTCTTTGAGTGATGTCAGCGACTCAAAAGAGGTGGCGCCGTGAAAAAATGCGAAGTGTCCCGTCCGGAAATAGAACCTAGACCTTCTGCGTGTGGGTCGACCCACTTGCCCACCACGCATTATTCTGTTACTGCTGTTTTTGCCTTGTAACTTTTCTACTTGTTGTCGTTAATCTTTATCGTTGTTCGTGCTTCGTCTGCTTCCATCGTATTTTCCTGGTAGGGTTCGGAGTAGTAGTAGTTATTGCTCCTCTCTTCCTCTTCCTTAAAATTCGAGCGTTTTTTTTATATTGGTCATTATTTGATCCACTGAGTTGGTTTTTATATAAAATGATTTTTTGGGACTGGGGACTGCTCCGACCATTGCTTAATCAATACATTCACCCCTATTCCGGGAGTCATCTCATTTTAGTGACTATTGTCATTTTGAAAGTCATCTCATTTTTTCATCGGTATTCCAAAACTAAAATGACTTGTGGAATATGTTCCACAACAAAAGCCGCCTGTCAAATGCAAAATGGCATATGTTACACTTTGTTTATATTTTGAATTCTTCAATAAAATAACTTTTAAATAATCTTGAAGTGTTTTATTTGAAAACATGGACAGCATAGCTCTGTTTGTAAATATAGAGAACAAAATTGAAAAAGAAGAAATAAGAAAAAGAACTTTAATAAGCTTGAGGAAAGAAGGTATTTTAAACCGTCTTTTAAAGCCATCTCAATATTTCTGAGTGACTCCTTCACATCTTTGGAAAAACTTTCTTGGGCGTCCATTTGTTTTCTTAATAACGACTTCATTTCGTCTCTAGCGTTTTGGGATCTGGTAGATCTCACTAATCTTAACAACGTTTCTGTTGGTGTGCGGCAATTTCCCTCCTCCGTAAAAACATATCCTCAACTGGGCAGGTAGACTTCTTTGGTGTATGAACCAGACCTGACGTAGACGGATTGTCTAATAATGCATTGTTGACTCCACGTTGATGAGTTTCTTTAAAGCCGAAAACTCTTCCAGTTGGGTCCACTGTCTCATGCATTGATAGAAGTTTGGCCACCGTTTCGTCCAGCTCCGTTAAAATGTTTGTTTAAAGGGTGCTCCTCTGGTTGCCTCAGATTCCCTTTTGTTACGCGTTTTTTTAACTTTTGACTTTAAATAGAACCAAACCTATGAAGTATTTCAAAACAAATAATTTAAATGTTCGTATGTACATATACATATGTATAGTAAATTGCACATACCTTGTGCCATTCTTTCTCATTACGCACAGGTGGTACTAAACTGTTTAATATTGCCGCAACCTCCTTTAAGCCAATTTTTGGCAAGAGTCACGTTCTCTTCCATGAGTCCCACCAAGCGAATGATTTGGGAAGGTGTTAATACCTTTTACCTTTGGAAACCATAAATAATAAGCAAATATATATCAAGAAACACAAAAATAAGAAAAAAACAAAAGAAACTTACTCTTTAGACACTTTTAGTTTTATGTCGTGTACTAATTTCAAATCGACTGTTTTTGTCACTTTTCCTATCGTTTTGTGACTCCGGGAATACCAAAAAGTGAGACATGTCGAGTGGTAAATGCGTTCCACAGGAGCTGACAGGAGCAAAATGACTAGTGTCATTTTATGAATTCTTAAATGACTATGGGAATACCGATTTCTCGCACTCATAAAGTGACATGTCACTAAAGGACTGCCGGAATAGGGGCGATTTTTCTTAGAAAGCTAGTTTGTGGCCAACATCGACATGTGCTTGGGATCCTTGTCGTGTTTCAAAGTCCAAGCAAATGGCTTTTCCCATTCCTCATAAGAAAACATTTTGTTACTTAGATTGCCAACGTAGTCTTCTGACTTCATTATGCCTTCAAATTGACAAATTGGTCCAAATTCCTTGGTCAGAGAAGCAGCTCCAGACTATCACAGATCCACCTGTGTATACTTTGTATTAAGTCGTTCACCTTTTGGCCTCCGGACATGTTGCCGTACATCAGTATAATGTATATTAAATTTTGATTCATCAGATAATGAGATTGTTTTCTACAAATTCCAATTGAAATAAGTTTGGTTTGTTTTTAATTATTTATCTTATCTAAAAGTACGTATTCACGCTTCGACAACTTGCAACTGTCATACTAATAATGTTTTGAAACAAAGAATAGCCTCAAGCATTTACATCGGTTGTTAGATTAGATTAGATTTCAATGCATTTTTTTATGTAGTTCATTTTTCTTACATGCTAGGCAAAAAAAACTTAAAACTAGCTTACAAATACAATCTACTGATCTTAATTCTAACTTACTGATTTGAGATTTTGACACTTTCCAAAATCTTAATCTGAGCGCATTTTTGTTACTTACTTGTCGATGCCAATGCCCAGTTCTCTAGTTGCGGCCATATCACAAAGCTTGACGTGTGTTACCTCCATCTGCAGTTTGGGGAGAACATACATATGTACGTGGTCGTTTATTTCAGTGATGCGTGGCATGTCCTTTCCGCACATTGTGGTCAAGGCCACATTCCTCCAGCTCCCAAGTTTCTGCCTGAACTAGGTTCAACTCGTTCCACAACTTTGGCTTGTGCTCGGAAAAGTAGGGCATTTTTATACCTAATCCTTTTGACAGTTTTATCACGATTGCCTGTCATTAGTTTGGTGCTTTAGAAAAGCGGCTGTTACTGAGGTGCACCGTTCTATCCGCCTGTTATTTTGCCTCGGACTTACTTCTTCCTATTCTTTTTGCTGCAACATCTGTGGTTAGTCCCCGTAGTTTGTTGAGCTCGCGTTTTTATTTTCTTTATTTTTTTTTTACCTAATTGGTCTCGTACATAATATATGTATGTATATTAAACTTAAACTTAAATCGCTAATCACTCCATAGTTTTACAACAGTGCCAGACAGAGTTTCTTCTTAGTATTGCTTAACTCTTAATTGTAATTAATTAATTGTAAGCAAGACGATTCTCTTCAACTTCTAACTTAGAACTTATTTATATTCATGCGTTCTTCTTTTGGGTAATAGACCAGAATATTGAGAAAAAATACTGATTAAATTTATGTCACTAGCATGGCTGGTAAGTTACTGATTTGATCAGATACGATTCGACAAAAAATAAAACAAAGTGTATAATATAAAGGAAAAACTGACAAAACCACTAGTTTCATCGTAGATTTTTCGTAGATCTTTAAATAAGCATGTTTTGTTTTGCGGGCAACATAAAATTGCAGTGAAATCGAGAACATCAGCGATTACAATGCGAAAACTAATTCGGGTGTGAAATATTCAAATGATCTATAAAGTTTAATTCATTGCATAATGTTAAAGGGTAGTTTTGTACAGTGAATCGAAGTTAATAAAATATAAAATGAAACAAAAAAAAAAAATGTGAAAATACAGAATGTTTTATCACAGCACTTTTCGGATCGAACTGAAATAGAAACACTGCAGAAAATTACAGTCCATACCTTTAATAAAATTCCTGATTAAGACATACTCGTATTTATTGGTTTTGTATTACAACAGCACGGTATCACGGAATAGATCACGTTAAGATTTTATTTTGCAATGTGCAGCACTAAAAACCGAAACTTAATATGGGATTATATCACGACATTTCATTTGGTTTTATTTTACTTACATTCTTTTCAGGTAGTGTGCTCAGTAGCCGGATTGTGCAATAATGCCAAAATTGACAAAATGTTGAAAAACTATACACCAACGACAACTGTTGCACCAACAACAACAGCACCGGTTATAAATCCGCCAGGGGAGTACAAACCAAGAAAATTGTCCTGCAATGAATGTGGAAGAGTTGCTGATGTAATTACAACAAAGTTTAAAATAGCTGACAAAGATGAGATGCTGGAATCTATATTATCCTTGTGCGGGCATGCTTCTTCATTCTCAGACGCTTGTGCTAATATTGCTCTGACATACTTTAACGAATTTTATAATTACTTGAGTGAAAATGCGAATGCTGAAGGAATATGTCATTTATCTAGCACTTGTTCTTCTCGCTACCACCAACATCCCGAAAAAGTCGAAGTGCGAACTAGGTCAGAAATCGGAGTTGTTGCATTAAAAGACGATATTCCGTGCGAACTATGTCAGCAATTAGTACGCCACTTACAGGAGGTACTTACTGCAAACACAACTGAAATTGAATTTAAAGCTGTTCTCGAAGGACTTTGCAAGCAAACTAAAGGTTTCAAAATGGAGTGCTTGAGCATTGTTGATCAGTATTATGATAAGATCTACAACACGCTTGTACACAATTTGGACGCTAATGGAGCTTGTTTCCTAATCGGAATTTGTCCAAAAGGAAATAGTGGTAGATTCTTAGAACGTCACGATATTATTCCCCTTATCCCATATATCGAGCCGGCCAAGATTGATGTTAAAATAAAGAAATTGCCGCAAAATAACGTATATTCTAAGGATCAAATAAATGCTATGCAACTTCCCATCGATAAATTAATGGGTGCTCAGTATCCCCAGCTCTTAGTACAGAATGGAGAGTTGTGTACACTTTGTGAATATTTCTTGCATTTCTTACAAGAGACCTTAGCTACTCCAGCTACAGAGGTATGTTTTTAGCTTCTATCTTAATACGTGTTTAATACGTTTTTAATGTTATTTAATTAGGAAAAAATAAAGGAAGCTGTAAATCAAGTCTGCAACAAATTCCCAACAGCTTTGCGTGGAAATTGTCATAATTTTGTCGATATGTACGGCGACGCAGTTATCGCTTTGATTATTCAAGGAGTTGATCCCCGTGAAGTCTGCCCCGAACTTCAAATGTGTCCGAAGAATGTTAATGCTGACGTTAGCGTATTTTCTCCACAAACCGTTGATGTATCAATATATAGTCAAAATAATAACTTGGGCAAACCAACTTGTCCGTTATGCCTGTTTGCGGTTCAAGAAGCCCAAGTTCTTATCAAAGACAACAAATCAAAGGTAAGGGAAAAAATTGAACAAATAACATGACTAAATCTTCTAACATGTATCTTAAATTACACAACAGAACAACATTAAACATGTTTTGGAAAACCTATGCAACCATTTAGCAAGTAAACTCAAAGCAGAATGTGTTGATTTTCTGGAGACGTATTCAAATGAACTTGTTGACATGTTGATAACTGATTTCACCCCTCAGCAAATTTGTACATATATAAAGTTATGTCCTCAGAATCCTCAAAATACTCTTGAATCACTCGGTATTAAAGTTGATAGTACAGAGGTGGAAGACATTCTAGATTCCTCAACCGAAGTTATTGAAGAGGATTCATTAAATAGTCCGGAATGCTTGCTGTGTGAAAAAGTAATTGCTGAAGCCGAAAAGAAAATAGGGACAAAGAAAACTAAGGTATGAATTTGAGTAATTGTCATAAATTGAAATGTTTATGTCCTTATTTACAGAAAGACATTAAGGATGCTCTGTACCATGCTTGTGATAAGTTACACAAAATGCAGGATAAATGCCATCAATATGTTATCAAGTACGGCGACAAAATTGCGGACCTAATTCTAATGGAAATGACACCGAAACAAATTTGCCGAGAATTGGGATACTGCTTGTGGAGATCTACCGACGAAAGTACATTTATTGACAAATTAGTGTTATCTGTGAAATTAAATGATCTATTCTAGCTTCCTCTGATGAAATAATGGAATTTACCGAATCCGAAGATAACGTTGATACTAAAGATCCCCCACCCTGTGTTCTTTGCGAATTCATTATTACTAAATTAGAAGTCGAACTTAAAGACAAGAAAACACAGGCAAGTCCAGAGTTATACATATCTGAATCTTTGAAAAATATCTACACATTTCGTTTTGCTGAAGAAGCAAGATTTAACTAAAATGTACATCCCACAGGACGAAATTAAGCACGAAGTTGAAAACATTTGTAAGAAATTACCAAAAACAGTATCAGCCAATTGCGAGCAATTTATTACAAAATATGGAGACCTTATCATAGACATGCTGGAAACCGTGCCACCAAAAGCTATATGCCAAAAACTTCAGTTATGTAAAGCTGTGGATATGAAAATTGATGGTAAGCTGATTTTGAAATTTAAATTTTCAAAATGCTTTAGCATAGATAAAATATTTCCATTAGATCAAGTAATAGAGTGCGGTGTATGTCATGGCGCCACGAGTAGCGTTACGTCCTTTATAAAGAGCCAAAAGGATAAGGAAATAGATTCCCAATCCATGATTGAAGTTGGTTGCAATGATCTTCCTGCGAAATATTATAAACGGGTGCGTGCTTCAAACATCTTTTGATGGAATAACTAAAATAATAATTTACTTGCTTTTAGTGCTCCGAGCTTTTCAAGTACTTCGGTGAAAGTATCCTAAATCTGATAAGAACTAATACCAATCAGGCAGAGATATGTTCAAAGATAGGAATGTGCTTCGAAGAAGAGAGTTCAAACTTAGCATACGTTAAACTTGAGAGTAAGTACAAGAAGATATTTTACTTCGTTTTGTTGACTTGCATTTTTGCTTTAAAAATTTCAGGTCGAGTAAGGCGGGATGAGTTACTCGGAGCAAACAAGTGCACTTACGGACCTGCACATTGGTGTGCTAGTCTCGAAAACGCAAAATCATGTGGTGTAAGTACTTTTTTTGGTTTTATTGTGGCTAAATCATCCTTTATTATATTATCAAAAACTATTTTCAGTCAACTGAATTTTGTGAGAGGAAGATTTGGAAGAATGGAGCACCCAAAGCTTAATTTCGCATACTTGCATTATAGTAATACTGTAATACTTGTTTTATTACTTCTATACCTTATGTTGAATAGAGCTGTACTTTAATCTTTTTTCGTTAACTTGAACACCTGGGCATAGTTAAATTTACAAAATAAAATTTTCTGTGCACTACTTTTTTTTAAAATAGTTTTTTTTTAATGTAAATATTTTGCATAGCAGACTATGTGCATCCTGATATTTAAGCACAAGCTCTGGCTCTACAAGTCATATAGCTCGTGAAACATAGGATCATTTTAGTGATATGTAAGTCTTAGGTCTTCATGAATAACGATTGACGCATTGAAAGCCAACTTAACTGGCCTTATCCGTGAGATACTAGTCGCTATGCTAAAACGAGTTGACCCCCTTAGACGTAGTTGTGGTAAACATTGTAAAAAAGTAAATTGCCGAGAATTGTTATCTTACCCGGTACTAAAATGGTTAAGTTTACTTTCATATTTCTATTTTATTTTACATTTTAAACAATATCTCTTTGGTATATTTCAGCATTTTAAAATTATGATAGTCTATCATGTGAAATTAAGTAAAGCTTTTAAGTTTAAGGTTTCTCGACTATACAAAATATTTAGAAAAAAAGAATATAGGAAAGGCATATATCTGAACTGTTTCACAAACTAAATAAAATTCGATTAGTTATCTGGCTGCTCTCCGATGATGAGTGTAACACTATCGACACACGAATCTTAACACCCCAATGTTAAGACAGGAAGACAATTAAAAACGTATATATTGTAAGACAATTGCTTATCTGCGGATCCCCATTAGCGACACCTGTATTCATTATCGCTTAGACAGCACTCAAATTGTATATATTTGAAGAAACATACAAAATTTAAATTCATGATTCAAACAAAGAATCTGGTGATAGACACCGAGAACTCCCCACTCACTGTACATAAGCAATGCATGAAAACTGACTACTTAAAAATTGCAGAGAATAAACGTAGTGCAATAAAAAAAGAGCGTAGCATAAAATAAAATGAACAATAAAATAATCCAGGCAAATGGATCGAAAAATCGCAAGCAGAATTTTTCTTTTGGAAAAGGCATGGGTTTCACATCCGCTTTTAGAAACGGCAAGGGCTTCACTTCCGCTTTTAAAAACTTGCAGATTTCTGCGCAACATAGCAGTACATGGATCATAAAAGTGCTGTCGAGCGAGTATTTATTACCGCATTGCGGTGTTTCGTTTTTGTCCACATTTGCTTGCATTTTTCGTTCTTAGCTTTGTTATCTTTGAGTTTTTGAGGTAAGCAAGCAATGCCGTTTAAATTTTGACAATTAAATTCATTTTTTCTGCAGAACGGGACGCGCAGGACACTGCACTAAAAAAGAGTGATCTCTTATTCGAAAGCTTCTTAACGATGGCAAAACATAAAAGAAATTGAAAAAAATAACTGGCTGTTGCACAAAAATGATTTCTTATGTCAAGCAACGTGAAGAAAAAGAGTTCTATCTCCAAGAATGGTTAAACATATTGTTCAACATTCCTTGAATGGTTCAATTGTTCCAGCTACAGAGTTAAAGAATCAATTTGGCAGTTAGTTATTTAACTGTAAGAAAAGTACCATTAGAGAAATCCAAGAAATGTCCCGCTTTTGAAAATATAGCACATAGCAAAAAGACTCGAGTTTGCTCGAGTGACAGTGGAGACATTTTCCAGACACTAAGTACAATCCCAGATACACGAACAAAACCTTGAAACATGGAAGGTCCAATACAATGGTTTCATACTTCAGCGTAGGCCCAATACTCTGGAGTAAAGGGGCAATGGATCAGCATTTGTACGTTGACGTCCTAGAAAATACTATGCTTCCTTACGCTGAGTATGAAATGCCTTTGAAATGGGTGTTTCAACATGATCATGATCCGAAACACACCAGGAAGAAAGCAAACAAATTGGCTTAAGACGAACAAGATTGAAGTCATGAGTTGTCCACCTAAATTTTCTGACCTCAATCCAATCGCGGATGTATATGGGCTGATGTTAAAACAGCAGTTTCCGAGGCAAAACCATGCAATAACAACCACTTACGGGCAGTGGTTAAAGAATCATGGAAGCTGGAGAGGTGCCAGTCCTTAGTGGACTCAATGCAACGCAGATGTCAGTTAAATTAATGAAATAAAAACTTTGATATTTTTAATTCCGAAAGTGCACACATATCAAAATCAGGGACGTCAAATAATCCGAAATATTTTGTGCATATTTCCAATAGTATTGTATCACTTCAATAAGCGGAAAGAATTCTGCTCTAGCATATATGAGCAAAAGCCTGTACGGTTAGTTAAGCCTTTTAATTGTAATTCTTTGTGAGAGATAGAATGGTGGTTAGGATCTTTATACATGAGAACCTGGTATATTTCCGGGGAAATATATCCGCTTTTATTTAGTTACTTTGAGCTTGCATTGAGCAAATACAAACAAGTTTAGTAAAAAGTTTTTAAAATTGTATAATGAGGGTTGTAATGTAATATATGAATCTATTTAGAGAAATACAAATATTAAGGAAAGGATTCGGTGTGCGTTCCTTTAATAGGCTTCTCTTGTAATTTATTTAGCTTTTCCTTGTAATCAATTTTTATATAACTTTATAACTAAAAAATAAAAGTAAAATTATTTTATAACAGTGTCTTAGATGAGTAAAATGGTAAGAGACGCCTTCATATTATTCTTCTTCCTTGTGTGGCATTTCAGTCCGGGGTGGACCTCTGAGCCTCAACCAACTAGTTTTTCCTTTGTACGTGCAGACTGAAATTTTATAATTTTGCCAACTACTCAAAAAACAAAAACGCTATCGACATAAAAAAATACATAAAGAAAAAGACAACAATATTTCGGCTCACAAGTTTGGGTAAAAAACGCCGCCTGTTGAGCTGAAAAGAATATTTAAGGTATGGTCCTTGCGGATTTCTAAAAATAACTACTCCGATACCCGATAGCGTGCGTCGCATTGAGTCGCTGATAGATTCTCGTTTTTGATGAACGCCTACCCTCAAAATGCCTGCTCTGTTAAGAAAGCTCATCGCGCGTTTCTACCATTTTATGGTCAGTACGTAAATAAGCAGAATTGTCGATTTTGGAGTGAATATCAGTGAGAAGCATTGCAAGAGCTACCAATGCACCCAGAAAAAGTCACAGTTTGGTGCGGATTATGTGCTGGTGGCATCATTGGACCGTACTTCTTCAAAGATGATGCGAATCGTAACGTAACTGTGAATGGTGGGTGCTACAGTGAGATGATATCCACCTTTTTTGCCCAAAATGCAAGAGCTTGACTTGCATAACATGTGGTTTCAACAAGACGGTGCAACTTGCCACACAGCACGCACAACAATGGACTTATTAAGAGGCGAGTTCGGTGAACATTTTATTTCACGTTCGGCCGCCTAGATCGTGCGATTAAACGCCTCTGTCTTTTTTTGTGGGGCTATGTTAAAGCTCATGTCTGTACAGATAAGCCCGCTTCAATTGACGCATTGGAAGACAACATTGAAGCATTTATTCGTGAGATACTGGCCGAAATGTTGGAAAGAGTATGCCAAAACTGGACTCAGCTGATGGACCATTTGAGGCGCAGTCAAGGTCAACATTTGCATGAAATAGTTTTCATTAAATTATATGGACCGTACTACCGATTTAAATAAAGATTTCATGCATTTTTCTGAAATTTATGTGCTTTTTTTTGAAAAACTTTCTTTTCCCCTTTACCATTCCTTGAGCTCTTGTTGAGTTGTAGCCGCTAAGAAATGTCTCAATGTCGCAGTAAAGAAATATGATAACTTGGGCTATTAAGACTCACGAAGCGATTCTGAACATTTGTGAAGGATTCAGCTTATAGATCTTTAACCAGCTCGTCATGCACAGCAGTTTTCTTGGCTCAATGAGGATAGTAAACAGGCCTCAATAGTTCAACCTGATATTTAAAATTGTGGATAGGCCAAAACACTAGAGCGGGGTAGAAATACCACGCGTTGCTTAAGCATCGCACATTGTTTTACAAGGGAACGCAGGTTCTCTCGAACATCCACAAAGGATATTTCGATGAATCTGATAATCAATCAGCTTTTCCTTAGAAAGGATAACTGAATGTCGGTGATATTTGTTAAGCCTAGTGTTGTCAAGATACGATATTGAACCAATGTGATTAGTTTGCTTGATGCAGCCAACTTATTGATCTTGTTTACTTGAATGATCTTGGTTTCGAGATATCGATGCTTGTCTGCAAGAATGTACCAATTCAACGCTTATGCGCTGCACTCACTATGTGCTCTGGCTTATATTTTTGATGTGATTTTCTTCTGTGTTGGACACAAGCAAATTGCTTGTGGTCACGCCACAAATGTCTTGAAAGCTCTAGCTCCGTCAGTGAGACGTCATATCTCCAAAGTGGATTTGAGAAAAAAATGTTAACGCCTTATCTAGTGCAATTTGTTGGGTTGAATTGCGTGCGTGAATCTGTAGTCGGTGTTTTGAAGAGCTGGATCAAAGTTTCCTTGTTTCCTTTCGAGGATTAATGTACCAAACAATAAATCAGAGTTCGAAAACAGCTGAACAACCGCTCATCCCCGAGTGTATGTCAAAATAGAGCTCCCTTCTATTTACAGTTCCCACTTATTTTTGAGACAAATTATAAACATACCTGAGAGGCTGGGTCGCAAAGAACTCGACACTGATGTAATTTGCCAAATCCATCGGTTATCGGTAAATATGGTGTTAGCTAAAGAGATTGATGATTCTTGATATTGCCATCTAGTCAGATATAGTTTTGCAGAGTTTGATCGGCTGTGGTGGATTGCGCACTCGAAGTTTATGATGTCAGAATGGATGAAGAAATAACTTCGGCCTGTGAAAACATATTGGAAGGAACAAAACGACACAGAAAAGTATGGTGTCTTTTATTTAATTGTTTACAGTTTGTTTATATACATGCTTTTGTTGCATGCCCTGGTATAAGACAATTAAAGCAAAGTTTAAAAGATCTATTGAACCTTTAAAAACGTGCAACCATTGGCCTTTGCGGTGTGAGTTATAGCCGACTCACTTGGGCTGTCATAATGAGACTTTAATACTTTCAATACATCTTGGTAGCAACCTGTATACAGGTTCGTGTAGTTGTTGTAGCAGAGAAATCTTAGGAATCCAGGAACCTTTCAAATGCGTCGGTGAATGCAAGCAAATTTCAAATTCATTGAGGATGGACGGACAAATCGATGCGATGTTGCCTCATCAAGGAGGGAACTGCAGTCGTACGCTTATATATATTTCGGCTCACCAGTGAAACCACACTGATAAGAATCTATTAGATTGTTCACGAATGGAATCATATTGAGGAATTGGTCGTTGAGTGGATAATACCTTACAATGGCATTTTGCTCGGAATCGCCTTTTACCAATCAACAGAAATGATTTTTCCAAATTTTCAGTATTGAATTTGAGTCTACTACAAGTTCTTCAGTTTCGTTTCGACAAACTTCAGTCCGAGGTATATCTATTTCCCAAAAATACTTCTGTAGGCGATTAATTAGAATGAGGCATGATTTTTGCATTTCACTGTAATGTAACGTTCTCAAACTAAATTTTCTATTGAGTATCGGTTCATCTGATCGGATGATCAAACCGAAAAATCTCCACATTCAAACAAAGAATGATTGTCTCAAAAACAGAAAAATTATCCTAAAGAACATGCTTTCTTCAAAGTGGACCATCGTTTTTCTCCCTACGCCTCATTCCTCGCATGCTCTTCTTTGTTCGTAAAGATATAGTATTTTGTTATAGTATTGTTTTGTAGGCACTTTGTTGGGTTATATGCGTCTGCTCGCACCCGTTGTTGAACAATGGGCTTCTGCCAGAAAGTCTTGTAAAAACCAGCGTTGAACTTTTAAAGTGTTTCAGGGGACTCTGTCGTGAAAATTTCGATCTGTTGCTTTTGTTGCTTTGCTGCCGACAACTCTATTGCTCTCTTGATATTTCGGTGTCTACCTTAGCTACAACGAAAATAATCCGAGTCATTTTTGAAAAGTTTGGGCATCGAAAATGCTAAGGTCGAACAGAACGTGAGTAATTTGGTTGATTAATCAGGGAACCAAAATGTTCGTGTATGGAGATTTAATCTTCTTTGTACCAGTTCACGTCCTCCTTACCTTCATATAAAATATAAAAAAAGTCTTTAAATATTGTTTCTATGCGATTAAAATTTTTTCAAGCATTCTAACTAAAACCATTAACCGTAATTGTTCAAAAACCGTAAAGTACCAACGATGACGAAATTTCATATTCTGAAAGCGCATTTTTGAAAAGCCTAATGGGAGCATTTAGATTTAGTTCATTGGATGACATAATCATATCGTAGATTCAAACTAATAATTTAATATTAATATAATAATATAAAACATAATAACAGATGTTTTAATACATGTTCTGTGACAACGCGAATATTCAGTTTTTTTAAAACTCTCAATAAAGTCCGCACAAATCAACAGTTGGAATGAGGAGTGTTCGTTGTTGATGTTCGCTCCAAGGGTATAGTACTTCTATATGTAACATATGTAGGTAGTTTATACAAGGCTATATACTATATATACTACATGTACCCATATATATATATATACTATGTTCACATGTAATAAGTAAGCTTTAATTTAATATACAGTGAAAATACTTAATTAAATTAATAAATGAAATAAATTTCCAATAGTTTAGGAATTATGACATTAATACGAGTACGTTAAGGGATCGATTACTAATGCGTTTTACGAGGGGAATAAGAAAGTTAGTATTTATTCCAAAAAAAAAACTGATCTAAAATGTTTGTGTATTCTTTTTATTACATTTGTTTTCTATTTTGACACATAACAGTTGTCAAAATATAACAAATCAATTTGTCCTGACACTAAAAACTGTTAGACTTACATACTGTATCTAACGTCCTGGAGCCTGTAAAGGGGTTACATAATTTCAAAGAATTCAGTCACATGAAATTACAGCATTCCAAAAAAAAACAGAAGAAGGAAAACATTAAATCATGCTGAGATTTTTCCATACTATTCAGTTTAGAAATTCATGTCGATGAAAAGCCATTATCGCAGCATAAAGCTCTTATGTCTGCCTAAACCAAGCGTATAATAGCTTTTGATATACAAGTTTTTGCCTCAAAAATCAATAAAACGGAATATGACGTTGCGGCAACTTTACCACGATGGATTCTCGTAATGGGCATGTGCTAAACGGAAGCAAAAATTCATGCCATTTTTTTGCAAGCTAAACGAAAAAACTTGATTTTTTTAAAATACGAAGCAATATAAGTTGTAAAGCAATGTGAAATGTCAATTATATGAGTTGAAGTTATAATATTGCTCTTCGAGTACTTTAACGTGCATAATTAGATATTCCTCAAAAAATGCTGGTAATGTGTAGAAAAAGCTTCCCAAACAAAGAAAATTTACTGCATAGCAGCTTTAAAAGGATAATATAGATGTAACAGAATTGTTTCTCCGAATAGCTATATTAAAATCGTTTCTAGGGTAAATGTTTTACCTTTGGTTTGAAGTGAATTTAACAGAGGAGTTCTTGTAATTAAATATATGGCGCATGTTCGTGTAAAGTTTAATGCAAACGGTTTGCAGCTATTTAGTTTTTATTGTTTTAATACGGAGAATGATTTGATTTTAAATTAGACGAAAGGACTTGTTATTTCATGTTGTGTTATGCAATTGAGAAGGTTCAACACTAATGGATTAATATCAACTACCTACATACATATGTGCATATTATGTTCTTGCCATTCTCACGGTATAATTCATAGCATGTGTGCAATTAAGATGAATTCATGGTGTTAAAAAATTATTTAAAGGTAAATAAAATTTGGAACATATTTGATGTCGTGGAATTATTTTGTGAGAAAATAAAATTCTGCCTTGAGTTAATAAATATTAAAAGGCACATTTTTCAATTTCACGAAAATCGTAAAATTATAAACACTTAAAAATCGTTGAGCTCCATTAGTATTTAATCGGAATCGCCGGTTGGTTGTCATATGTATGTACTTCTATTCATAATGAAAGATGCAATCAGACTTCGGTTGATAGAAAACATTAATAAATAAAACACAAACCAATATGTCTTAATAGATTCAATTAGGAAACTTATTTGCTACACAGTTTCTTTTTCTAAATAAATCACAAGTGCTAAATTAACAGTATCAGTGGTAACATGTCTTTTATTTCAGTATGAAATGCTGAATAAATCGATTTTCTGTATATTTATTGTATCTTCTCGCGACCCCGCCTATTTTTCGGGAACCTTATACTATTTAGTTAATATCAAGTGTGGCATAAACCAAAATATTTTTGGTTAAAAAATTTAATTTAATAAGGCATAGTTATGTGACCAAACATTTTTTTGCGCGGGAATGCATCATAGAAATTCGATTCACAAGGTTGACCTTGGAGCGTGCCGTTATATATATATATATGAACACGATGTATAACCTGTTATATACAAATAATCAGCAATATTCTTAAAGCTAAATTCGCGCACTGGAGTTCTGTGTCCGTACTCGTCTGTTTTAACTTGCGGTTTCCGGTGTCAATTTTTAATGATGTAAACCTATCATGGGTTTTGGTTCATATCAACAATTGGAAAAAGTAATATAATGCAAAAAAAGTTATAAGAAAGAGAAATGGGTGTTTGTTGTTAGACATATTATATATAATCTTCTTTGAATAACATTAGTTAGATATTCAAGAAACATTAAAAAATTGACAACTAAGTTTGGTATGATCTTCGATTTTAGGCATAATATTCTAGTCGCGAATAAAAATATAACCTCGAAGTTGTGTACTTCAATTGTATACGTACAATAGTTGCAAGTATATTCGTAATATAATTGATTTACTGAATTTTGTCCACTATTTTAGGCAAGTGTCCAAAGGCCTCAGTCTATACAATTTATTTGTTACAAGCAGTTAGTAACAATTGAGGAGTTATTATGCAAAATAGGATTTGCAATGTGCAATGATTGTGAGAATCAAAATAAACCTTAATGTACGTAAAACAAACTGGTGGTCGCTGTGACGTAGTGGTAAGTGCGTCGACCGTGACGCAGAAAGTTTAGGTTCGATTCCCGGACGGGACACCTCGCATTATTTCACGGACCAACCTCTTTCGAGTTGCTGACAACACTCAAATCATTGGTATCATTGGTCTATGAAAAGCTTCTTAAATCTCGCCGTTCGCAGTAGGCAAAAAATTGTAGGGCCCTTCTTTGATATTAAGGTATATTTGACCATTTAAAACAATAAGTATGTACGTATGTACATGTATAAGTCTAATAATTTTTTTTTTAAGCATTGCTATAAAAGATTGTCTTGTCTTTGCCTTTTTCTACCATATTATTTGTCTCAGTTTTCCTTCGGATAGAAATGTCAGTAAATGCCTTATGACTTACGTATTATGCACAAACGATGCGCTAATTAATGCAGTTGTTAACTTAAGAATAGATACTAAGGAGAGGTAAACCAGTGGCTTAAATAAGCTTAAGCTTAATGAACAAGAAACAAAATAAACGAAGTTTTGTATCTGATAAAGTTGAGTAGTGTAATAGGAATGGCGAAAATACAATCAGTTGGACAAACAATTAAGCGGTAAAAAATTTACGATTGCTCAATGAGAAACAAACCAAACAAATTTTCAAATCTATTAAAACTATAAAAAGAAGGCAAAAGTAAAAAAAAATAAATAACTAAAGTGAAAGTTTAAACGTTACCAACCCAATAAAAGTCAATCAGTAAATTAAAAAAGAAATAAACTGATTTAAGCTACTATTATTACTTATTACAATTTTTATACAATTTACTATTTTTTGCGGATTGGCAAACATTCATTGTGACAAACTGTATGTAATGATAACAAGATAACTGTAAGTGGTGAGCGAAATCTTTAATGAGGAGTAATATGAACAGACGCAACACAGTATGTCTACGGGTTTGACCTTTGGAGTGGGAACATGAAAATCTAAAGTCTAAAAGTCTATGTCCTAAGGCAACGCATTTTCGGACTATGGCCTTAACTTGTGCATACATACATACATGTTTGGGAGAAGTAGAATCGATAACAAATTTGTCGCCTTAATTTTTTAAGTAATAAAATTAGATGTGTATAAACTAACAATCAATTATATTTCTTGAGTTATTGTAAATATTAATATGAAAAAATTAACGTATAATTCATAAAGGATTACATAACTCTTACTTTCCTTTCCTTTATGTATAGGAAAGGCTATATTGTGTAGATAATAGCCTTAGATAAATAAAATTATTATATTTATTTGTTTCGAAATACATACTTTCAGTCTGGAACAATTAACATGGATAAAATGACAGTTGCTCAAAAAAACGCATATTTAGAAGCTCATATGGCAGTACAGCAACATATGGCACAGGCAGCCATTCACTTTAAGCAACATAACCAAAGGAGTGATACTCAGCACAACGCAAACTCATCAAATCAAAGTAATTCCCAACAACAAAACAGTCAGAATCAAAATTCTCCCACAAATGTTAATGCTGTTACTCAGCAACAACAGCAACAACAACAACAACAGCAACAACAACACTATTCAAATACCATCAAAGTGCCTCAAATAAGTTCATCTAGCTCCGGTGGCGGTGACAGTACTTTTACAGTTCCCGATGATGTAGGAATGGGGTTCGAGGGCGGTGTGCGCGTACTACAAAGTTTGGGTAGCTGGTCACCGGATATTCCGTACAATGTTCCCAGACCGAATCTTATACCATTTACGGAGCCCTATGTTGAAGGCGGATCCATGCATCCAGCCAGTAGACTGAAGGCATTACAGCAAGTTCAACAAGCATCTTCAGGAATCCGGAAAACAAATCCATCAAAGAGTAAGTGTACCCAAAATCCCTTTCATAATTCATAATTACTGTATATGATTAGTATAAATTCATGGTAATGGTTCTTTTAATTTATTTTCCACAACTTTTAAGGTTCAAACAAAGCCTTTGAATGTACGATCTGCGGCAAAGGGCTAGCCAGAAAAGATAAACTAACAATACACATGCGAATCCATACTGGCGAAAAGCCATACATTTGCGAGGTAACAAAATTAATGCACTTGTTTCCGTACACTATTTTATAAATTTTTTAAAGGTTTGTAACAAAGCATTCGCACGAAGGGATAAGCTTGTTATACATATGAACAAATTTAAACACGTTACGCCTACTAATATAGCACCTCTGGGGAAACGACTAAATAGTATCATTAAGAAAAAGGAGCCCGAAGGAGAGGATAACAAAAACATAATCGAGTCTATACAACAATCGTCTACTAATATTGTGATACAATCTAGTCAGCATCCACAGACGAGTACTGCTATAGCAGGAATCATAATTCCCCATCACCACCAACAGCAACTTTCATGGACTTGCGAGTTATGCGGCCGAATGTTTTCCACCCGAGACGAGTGGTCGTTGCACGCAAAAAGTCATTTGGAGGTTAGTTAAAATTCAAATTACTTTGTTCTTTATTTACTATGATATGCTTACGACGGTGTTGTGATAAGTACTTAGTCTACATAAGAAAAAAATAATATTTTTGATACGTTGTTTTGTTATGTAAACCGTTTGGAAAATATGCTTTCTGGGGGTCTGTAAAGTAGAAGTCGCACGGGCCTAATTCGATAGATTTGGCCGTTGTGATGTAATAGTGGGGCTCGGTGCGCTGACATGGGAGCACGTTTTTCGTCAAATGGGTAAATTTTTTTTACAATTGTACCTACTTTTCCTTATACAGATAGTCAATGTAGATTACCCGTCTTGAATCTAATAAAACGATCACGAATTCGACAGTTTTTGCTTCATTGGATCACGTTTGTCGGGAAAAGTCCACTATTGCGACTGTTCCTTGGTGTATCAAGTTCTGTTGACAGTCAAGTAACAACGCAACGAAGTGGCTTCAAAGTGGCTGAAATCAGAAAACGTGGGACTCATCGCAAACAGGATAGGTATCCTGCACGATACGGCATGATATGCATCCTGTTTCAGTTAGCTCGCAAACCTTTAATCGGGAAGTATAAGATCAAGAATTTTTGTCAACTTATCCTCTGTGTTTACACGTATTCAGGGCATCTGGCGTGGTTTATCAAATACCGAAATGCGATCACGCATTAAAACTCGTTAAACAAATTTTGACGTTCACCACCGAAGAAGATGAGACACCTTACACAACATCCAAACGCTTTTTGATATTGTTTCACGATTTATCTTCCAAAGCAAAGATACATATGTACATATATTTATCTACACGCCCCACATAGTCAAAACGAAACAAGGAATTCGATTCGGTTAACATTTCGGCAGTAGCAACCATCGGGCGGTGATGATAAGTTCTTATCGGACAGCCTCGTATAATTTCAAAAAAAAAAACTTTGTGAAATAGTATTTAACTGTGCGTCTTTATATAAGCTCGCCGAAAGAGCATTAATTTCACAAAATTTACTGTCCTGTTTCTAAATTTGCTTTATAAGAAAATAATTTGCATTTACTTGAAAATTTGAATGGAGAAAATTAATATACCTAACGTTCAAAAATTTCAAGTTTAATATCCATCTAAATTTTTTTAAATTAAAATTTTTCCATTATTATTGTAATTGCGTACCAGTGTAAACGACTCACAGTGTGGTATTATACCCCGATATGAAGGCAATTCTATTTGCGGTTGTTTTCTCTTCGTATCCTTGCTGATTTTGTATTGTTAAATGTAAGGAATTGATCAGGTGTTATCGGTCAGTTTAATACATTTCCATTGCATTTTAAATTGTGTAATTCTTTTCCGTCGATAGAGCTGCATATGTTAGTAAGAAACGTATAAGGATAATTTCAGAGGTGTTGAATTCTCTAAAATACTTTGATGCGTCTTTGTGAATATTAATATCTGCTATTTATATTAGCTGTTTTTATAGCGTCGACCGCTACGCAGAAAATCTAGGTTGGATTCCCGGATGGGACACTCCGCATTTTTTGACGTCACCATCTCTTTCCAGGTGCTGACTACACTCAAAGAGTATCAATTAATATACGAGGAATAAGAAAATCTGAAACTTTTTATTCATCCGTCCGTATAAAGTAAGGGAATTAATATTAAAAATGTACAAAAACTTATAATATCGGTAGTGAAAGCTGATTTATATGTCGGTTTACTTTATAAATTCTACATATACCTTCCCTTGAATAAAACAAAACATTAATTTTCAACATTCAACAGAAGTCACCTGATTTTGTAAAAGTGTTTGGTCTTAAGGAGGTAATGTTGGGATAAAATAGTTATGCATTATATGCATAAAGCAATATTTTTTCACAACAAATCTGCATACCTAGTTTTTTTCGAAAAGCCAATACGATTTGTTGGGTTCTAATATCACACAGTGCCACGGAGGCTCTGGTTAAGCATGTTAAGAATTGCTTTTTAAAAACGTCATTTACAGCGACCTTCATTTAAATGTTTGGTTGCAGTGACTAAACTCGAAACACTTAATTGACTGTTTATATATCGATCTGCGTATATTTTATTTTAAATATCTTACAGCTTACTTTTTATTGACAAGTTTTTCTCCCTTTTTGCGTTTTTTAATTTGTTTAGGAGGAAATTTAATGCAATATTTTCTGTCTGTTATTTGTTTTATTAAGAAATCATACAGAAAGGAAGAACCTTTATGATAAAAAAATATGTATTGTTTGGGCAGTCTATATATTCCAAACATTGTTTGTTCATTACTTACGTTACAATACAATCAATGTTTCATTTATGTATATTTCGAAACTTGACTTGAACTTTTCCTATGGATTTAAATCATTCAAGTCAAACTTCAGGTTGATATTTTAGCTGTAAGACCCAAGTAATTTTTTTTATACAACTTTTTTATACAACTTACCTTACCTTCAATTATCAATTATACCTATTATGTCCTCTCACGAGTAGAGCGGACCTGCTGCGTTTTTTAACCAACTCTGAAATTTGAGAAGCATTTAATTGATAATTTGTTTTTTTTTTAAATTTGTCGGCAATTCGATAGGTACTGTCATAAACAAAGAACTCCAGGAATGGAACAAAGTATCTTAGGCTCGTGAGTCCACGGACTTCCTTACTAGCTGTCGGTAGCCTACCTAAACGCATGATGTTGCTTAACAAAGATTTTCTGGTTTCAATTCCCATAACAAGATGCAGATTTCTTTCCGATCCAAGGAATTATGCAATACCTAATTTAGCATTATCATGGGACATTGTTTCATAGTACACTATTCGCACACTAACATCTGCATGGGAGTGTGGAATAACTACTTACCAAGTGTGGTGTTCTTACTCAGACCATATACACATTGAGAGGCACATTTTTTTAAATAGAACATATATTACGACTTTTATTTGATTAAAAAGTGCAGACGTTCTAACAGTTCCCTGCTGTTAAATATTTACTAGGAACCGTAGAATATAACCTTAGGAAAAAAAGCGAAATCGTATATTCATAAATATTTGAATTGAATGTTTTTACAAAAGGGAAACATTATTTTTATATTACTATTTTTTTTTAATCCGGTTTCGATTCATTCCTAGTAATGATCTTTTGTCATGTATTAATATTAGTAACAAATTATAGTATTGACAACTGGAGGGTGATGATGATGACAACCAAACAAGTAAAAACTTACTGCTAGCAAATTCATTGCAAATGAACTCACGAAACGCTCATAAGGAAATCGAAAACCAACTTGTATTTAGATTTAGAGTTCCATATCCACATCAGTTAGCTAGCAGCAAATCAAATCATTTTTACCAGACAGTTTCTGAAAGTCATGTTAAGCATAAGGTAATTTCAAAGCTATATTTATTTTATTTTAACAAATTTATATTATATATTATAGATATAGCAAGCAAAGATATTGATTCCTGCAATCACATTGAAGGCGGGGATTCATGATATTGGATAAACTATTTTAAGCTTGTTCTCAGATAATCAAACGCTGGACTCTCGCATATGTATATAAACATCGAATATTAAAACATTTATTCATAATCACTGTTTATTTATGAATGCAAAATAATTATGTGTAAAATTATCTTTCGCCTATGTGTAATAAATGTCATCATTATTTCAATTTGTACTGATTTTTGTTAAATATTTGATAAATATTATGATAATGTAAATATATATAATATGACATAGACTGTAGTGTAATAAAATAAATAATATAGTACAGAATAATCAACAACAATAAATGAACATTCTGCAAATATAAACCCATCGTTTTCAATGTAATAAATAAATTTACAAAATTAATTTTTACAGATAATGTGAAACATATGAACGAATACCACATATTCTTGCCGCAATGTGCTCCAAATACTCCAACAAAATTATAGAAAAACATTTAGAGTTAAATATGGTTATTGCAATAACATTCGTGATTATTTAGATTTCATTGACCTGCTGATAAAGAAATCCTTTCCCAGGAGTTCAAGCGTCTTTTCTGTTGTTTATTTTTGCATGAATTTCGAACCGTACAAATTTTAGCCGTCAATTTTGTCAAGGGTACCGACATTCTCGTCAACACAGTTAGTGCGGCGTATGCTTCAGGCGCTGTCCTTTGCCTATATTTAATATTTGTAGTTAATGTTAATTAATTTTTATCCGTGATTTCATCTTGAGGCTTTCAATTTGAGAATGTCATTAAGTAATAGCTTTAAACATTGCTTTTTCGTTTAAAAAGTACAGTGCTTTCTCTCTCGTATTGATATTCTTCACAAAAAATTGACCCATCATACAGCAAGTCATAAATCGCCCTATACATAAGAAGACGAGGTTATCATCTCCTTTTTCAATTAACTAACATCTGCATGGGAGTGTGGAATAACTACTTACCAAGTGTGGTGTTCTTAATCAGACCATATACACATTGAGAGGCACATTTTTTTAAATAGAACATATATTACGACTTTTATTTGATTAAAAAGTGCAGACGTTCTAACAGTTCCCTGCTGTTAAATATTTACTAGGAACTGTAGAATATAACCTTAGGAAAAAAAGCGAAATCGTATATTCATAAATATTTGAATTGAATGTTTTTACAAAAGGGAAACATTATTTTTATATTACTATTTTTTTTAATCTGGTTTCGATTCATTCCTAGTAATGATCTTTTGTCATGTATTAATATTAGTAACAAATTATAGTATTGACAACTGGAGGGTGATGATGATGACAACCAAACAAGTAAAAACTTACTGCTAGCAAATTCATTGCAAATGAACTCACGAAACGCTCATAAGGAAATCGAAAACCAACTTGTATTTAGATTTAGAGTTCCATATCCACATCAGTTAGCTAGCAGCAAATCAAATCATCTTTACCAGACAGTTTCTGAAAGTCATGTTAAGCATAAGGTAATTTCAAAGCTATATTTATTTTATTTTAACAAATTTATATTATATATTATAGATATAGCAAGCAAAGATATTGATTCCTGCAATCACATTGAAGGCGGGGATTCATGATATTGGATAAACTATTTTAAGCTTGTTCTCAGATAATTAAACGCTGGACTCTCGCATATGTATATAAACATCGAATATTAAAACATTTATTCATAATCACTGTTTATTTAAGAATGCAAAATAATTATGTGTAAAATTATCTTTCGCCTATGTGTAATAAATGTCATCATTATTTCAATTTGTACTGATTTTTGTTAAATATTTGATAAATATTATGATAATGTAAATATATATAATATGACATAGACTGTAGTGTAATAAAATAAATAATATAGTACAGAATAATCAACAACAATAAATGAACATTCTGCAAATATAAACCCATCGTTTTCAATGTAATAAATAAATTTACAAAATTAATTTTTACAGATAATGTGAAACATATGAACGAATACCACATATTCTTGCCGCAATGTGCTCCAAATACTCCAACAAAATTATAGAAAAACATTTAGAGTTAAATATGGTTATTGCAATAACATTCGTGATTATTTAGATTTCATTGACCTGCTGATAAAGAAATCCTTTCCCAGGAGTTCAAGCGTCTTTTCTGTTGTTTATTTTTGCATGAATTTCGAACCGTACAAATTTTAGCCGTCAATTTTGTCAAGGGTACCGACATTCTCGTCAACACAGTTAGTGCGGCGTATGCTTCAGGCGCTGTCCTTTGCCTATATTTAATATTTGTAGTTAATGTTAATTAATTTTTATCCGTGATTTCATCTTGAGGCTTTCAATTTGAGAATGTCATTAAGTAATAGCTTTAAACATTGCTTTTTCGTTTAAAAAGTACAGTGCTTTCTCTCTCGTATTGATATTCTTCACAAAAAATTGACCCATCATACAGCAAGTCATAAATCGCCCTATACATAAGAAGACGAGGTTATCATCTCCTTTTTCAATTAACTAACATCTGCATGGGAGTGTGGAATAACTACTTACCAAGTGTGGTGTTCTTAATCAGACCATATACACATTGAGAGGCACATTTTTTTAAATAGAACATATATTACGACTTTTATTTGATTAAAAAGTGCAGACGTTCTAACAGTTCCCTGCTGTTAAATATTTACTAGGAACTGTAGAATATAACCTTAGGAAAAAAAGCGAAATCGTATATTCATAAATATTTGAATTGAATGTTTTTACAAAAGGGAAACATTATTTTTATATTACTATTTTTTTTAATCTGGTTTCGATTCATTCCTAGTAATGATCTTTTGTCATGTATTAATATTAGTAACAAATTATAGTATTGACAACTGGAGGGTGATGATGATGACAACCAAACAAGTAAAAACTTACTGCTAGCAAATTCATTGCAAATGAACTCACGAAACGCTCATAAGGAAATCGAAAACCAACTTGTATTTAGATTTAGAGTTCCATATCCACATCAGTTAGCTAGCAGCAAATCAAATCATCTTTACCAGACAGTTTCTGAAAGTCATGTTAAGCATAAGGTAATTTCAAAGCTATATTTATTTTATTTTAACAAATTTATATTATATATTATAGATATAGCAAGCAAAGATATTGATTCCTGCAATCACATTGAAGGCGGGGATTCATGATATTGGATAAACTATTTTAAGCTTGTTCTCAGATAATTAAACGCTGGACTCTCGCATATGTATATAAACATCGAATATTAAAACATTTATTCATAATCACTGTTTATTTAAGAATGCAAAATAATTATGTGTAAAATTATCTTTCGCCTATGTGTAATAAATGTCATCATTATTTCAATTTGTACTGATTTTTGTTAAATATTTGATAAATATTATGATAATGTAAATATATATAATATGACATAGACTGTAGTGTAATAAAATAAATAATATAGTACAGAATAATCAACAACAATAAATGAACATTCTGCAAATATAAACCCATCGTTTTCAATGTAATAAATAAATTTACAAAATTAATTTTTACAGATAATGTGAAACATATGAACGAATACCACATATTCTTGCCGCAATGTGCTCCAAATACTCCAACAAAATTTTAGAAAAACATTTAGAGTTAAATATGGTTATTGCAATAACATTCGTGATTATTTAGATTTCATTGACCTGCTGATAAAGAAATCCTTTCCCAGGAGTTCAAGCGTCTTTTCTGTTGTTTATTTTTGCATGAATTTCGAACCGTACAAATTTTAGCCGTCAATTTTGTCAAGGGTACCGACATTCTCGTCAACACAGTTAGTGCGGCGTATGCTTCAGGCGCTGTCCTTTGCCTATATTTAATATTTGTAGTTAATGTTAATTAATTTTGATCCGTGATTTCATCTTGAGGCTTTCAATTTGAGAATGTCATTAAGTAATAGCTTTAAACATTGCTTTTTCGTTTAAAAAGTACAGTGCTTTCTCTCTCGTATTGATATTCTTCACAAAAAATTGACCCATCATACAGCAAGTCATAAATCGCCCTATACATAAGAAGACGAGGTTATCATCTGCTTTTTCCTTCGCATCTCGCACCTCCTGGTGATTTGCTATGAATGTGTGTGTCGCAGCATTGTCTTTATTGAACACTTTTTCTATTAGTTAAAGCCGGAAGCTGGAGCAATACTTCGACAGGCCTATTTATTAAAAATTACTTGTCAGAAGTAAGAGTGTTGCTACAGCAGACTTCTCATAGTATAGCTTCGAGCGTCTTTTTATATTTCACCTGTATTCTCTCAGTTCATTTTTTATTTCGATATAATTAAAAAAACTCGAATTAAAAAATTTGATGCCTACGGTTAAGTAAAACCACAACCTTTAGTAGAAGATATATATATATATAGTTTTCTTAGAACATGCTATAAAAATCTTAAACCTTAGTACACATTTGTCATCGATTCATCAAAACCATAATGTTGCACCTTAGTCAATAAGTCGTTGCTATATGTAAATCGAAATCATCTACAATAATCTTAATCTTATGTATAATAACTGAATCGGTGAAAGGAAGAATAATAAATACAAGGGCCAAACATTAAATGTGGAGTTAATGACGTAAAAAGGCTTTGTTTATGTAAGCCTCTGAATTAAGGAATAGTGCTGTGTACCGCCGATTACGTGGTAGAACAATATAAATACGTCATTTAAGTTTTTTTTTTTTCTACTTAACGTAGTAATTTTGCTAAACCATTTACATAGGAATATACTATGAACGATTTACTATGAAGCTTGTACGTTCCTTATAATCGCAATAATACATTCTCATTACTTTGACAGACATCAAACAATTTATTTAATTTATGTCCATTCGTGGACATTCAGTTTTATAATGCGATCGAGATTTTGTAACGGATAAGAGAGTTATAAGTTACCACAGTAAAATCTAAGTTGATATTTTAGAATTAAAAACTCCTATTATTATGTAATATGTAATATGTAATGTAATGTAATTATGTACTAAGGCATTCATATAAATTAACAGAGATAATAATTTCACAGTATCACGATGCAGCTTGTTTGAATAATAATAATTAATGATTGAGATACAAACTAGGGCAGCGTGGGAGGAATATAGGGCTAGATGATGCGAAGAGCCTGGCAGCAGGCCACCAGAAAGGCACTCAGCCACTCTTTGAAATTGTTAGGGTAACCTTGTTACTGACCCACAGAGAATTGTGGATGATAAGCAGCTTTTTCAACAGCTGCATGACCAGGAGAGAGTAGTAGGGGACGAGATAACCCCAACTCCAATCGATGAAGTAGTTTTCTCGGCCAGTCTTGAAGAAGTCGCATCAGCCATTCGAAAGTTGAGGAACAACAGAGCCGTCAACGTCTAAGCCCGTTTTGCACAGCACTAATCGACACGTACCAGTGTGGTTTCCGGCCCGGCAAATCGACTATAGACCAACATTTTAACACTAAGGCAAGTGCTGGAAAAGACCAGCAAGTTTGAAATCGATACACACCAGTTTTTTATGCACGCAAAGATCATTTTGATGCGATGGCCGAATTCGGGATCCAGGGAAAACTGAAACGGTTGAGTCATACAACGCCAACATAAACGTGATGCACCGCGCAGTTTGGTTCGAGAACCTCTGTACCATTCCAAACCTGCACCGGATTTCGGCAAGAAAATGCGCTGTCCTGTGACTTCTTCAATATTGTGCTGGAGAGTATACTACAAATCAATGCAATTGGTGGAATATGCTGATGACATCGATATTATTGCCAGAGCTGATCTAAGAGTGAACAAGAATAAAACAAAATATATGCTATCGACAAAGAATCGATCCGTCGGACTAAGATAAGCTCCACAACACGTTAATCCTACCCCTACTCTCATACGGAGCCTAGTGTTGGATGATAAGCAAGTAGATCTAGGTTCCTACGACGAATAAATGGTCCTGTCTGCGAGGAAGGCGAATGGAGGAGAAGACACAACCACGAACTCTATGTGTTGTACCAAGATGTGTATGTGGTTCTAAAGGCAAAAATCCGTCGACTACAGTAGGTCGGCCACATTGAGGGAATGAATAACAACACTCCAGCTAAAAAGGTTTTCGAATCCCAGTTCGGGTTCGAGAACGAGAGAAAGGCCAAACATCTGGTATAGAGACCAAATGATTGCGAACGCTAGAGAGCTTGGTCTTGACAACTAGAAACGCTGCTTCTGCCCGGCCCATCTGTACGTACATATATTTGCTGACTCCAAACGGCGAGATTTAAGAATTTTTTTCGTAGACAACAAGTACTCTTTTAGTATTGTCAGCAACTCAAAGGGGTGGTGTCGTGTCGTCCGGGAATCGAAATGGGCCTTCGGCATGTGTGTCGATGCACTTACTCACGGCGCCACGGTGTTCACAGCCAGTTCGAATATAACAGTGAAATTTCTGATTATGTGAAAAAGAAAGAAATATGTATCGCGCAATATAATAATCCATCAGAGCAATTATTAATTATTAATAGTTAATCGAACAACTATAAAACTTTTTCGCACCACGTTTACTTTAAATGATAATACAACTTCACAGAGTACAAATGAGGTCATTGAAAACATGAATCTATTCTATTGGTCATCATGCACAGGAATTGCAGACGTGACCATGTTTGCGCGCAACAACAAAATCCAACTCATGCTAAAATTGAAAAGCCACAGGAATGTGGATTGGCGAGGCAAGTGTATGTTGAGATGTGTTTTATGGATTGGTGAAGTAATTGGTCCAAACTTCTTTAAACACGATGCTTGCTGAAACGTTACAGTCAATGGAGATATGATTACCGCCAATTAAATAACGGTGCAGGAGTTTTGGTTTCAGCACAGACAGCACTCAAAGTGACACATCTCGTGCCACAATTGATTTTTTTAAGATAAAGCACGGAAACCGCTTAGTTTCACATTGCGGACCTGTGAATTGGTATCAAAGATAGTGCGATTTAACGCTCATTGATTTTGTTTAAGTCATTATTCTTATAGTGGTACAATGTTTATGGATAATCTAACATGATGATTCAATAAAAACTTTAAAAAACCCACTAAAAGTTACGTAAGACAGCAAGACTTCAATTTGATTATTGTCAAACATAAAGGACACGATAGATTAGAAGTTCCTAAAGTTGGTAGCACAAAAAGATGGAATAGTCACATAATAATTTACGTTGCTTCGCAGAGTGCGAACATTCGCAATGAGGCTTTGAAGATTACTGTTACTTTTTTGTGATACTAGTAAGTGTCGAATTTTCTCTCGCTTCCCAAACAGCTTTTATCATATTGCAGCTTAGAATGTGAATTTCCAAGATATACTGTCCGCAAAGTTTTATAAGCTGCGAACAGAGGAACGAAGGTATTTTCCACGTGGATAAAACCGAAGCGAAAATTAGACCAGGTAGAGGCAGTTTTTAGGTGAGGGGTGATCTAGATATGGTGAGTAAGGCGTAAGACAGATGCTCAAACATTTAAAACTGTAATTCGTAATATAGTGTGTAAGTGCGTTGACTCACGAAGGTTCCAGATTCGATTTCCGGACCAAGCACCTCACAGTTTTCACGGCACCGCCTCTTTCGAGGTGTTAACAACACTCGAAGAATAAAAATTCGTTCGAAGTCAGGAAACAAATGTTATTCCACCCTATTCATGGGAGAACAATAACAAGTAATTCACTATAAGAATTTTATTCGTAGATCCTTGCCTGTATTAATTCGAATAAGTCTTGAAAAACGTTTGTACACTCAACAATTTCGACTAAACGTTTCCTGACTGAAAAGCTCGCATCCCCAGCCATACTTGGTAAATGCTGGCCCAAAGATATTGGTTGTCTTGGGGTACACTATGCTTCCGTTTGAACATGGACAGAGTTGCGATAAGGAGTATGAACCAAAAGTATGAGTGACACCCTTCTGATGGATAGTCTATGGCAAATCATACTCATTACACCTGCTTTGCTTGCAACAAGTTCGTTAATGAGTTATTTCACAACAAAAAACTTGGATGTCATGTTGCAAAAGCTGAGTTAGTTAGTCGGTCAATCGATACGTACCAGGTCGCAGGTCTATGGGATAGTGGTGACTTTCGATTTCCTGACATATACAAATTGGTGGTGTTTCAGCCAATAAAGCACTTAAAAGCTTTATTGGCTGAAACACCTTGCTGCGTATACACATCTAATGTGGCAGATCAGTCGTATACGTGATTTAACGAAATATGCCTGGAGAATTTAAAGACTATCTGGCTGCGGTTTACGCACGCAATGCAACTCTACAGTGACCCGAGAAAGTCTCCATGACTGTCTGGTCAGCACGGTACCTTTATGTCAGGTCAGGTTCTCCAAAAACCTTGGTCTAGTAGCCGCCATTGCATTAAATGGTTTTTGGGCTCATCAGTGACTCTATTGCAACTTATTATAGTATTACGGATGTAATTTTAAATTGTGTGTTGGGAAAAGCAAACTATTCCGGAAAATCAATTTGGCTTCAGGGCGGGGCACGACCATTCATGCCGCGTCTAAATTGGTTCCAGCATACAATAGAATAGAAACAAGACATAGTGCACAGGCGCCTGTCTTCTTGAAATGGAGAAGGCGTTCGACACTGTATGGTTAGAAGGTCTCTTCCTTAAGTTGATCAGGCCTCTTTAATAAAACATTGCTATGTATGATCTATGACACATGGTCACAGGTAAGAAGTTTGTTGTGAAGAATGACAACGAAATTTCGACTACTTTGTTCCATATTAAAAATGGGTTGCAACAAGGGGCGGTTGGTTCGCCGATTTTATTCACTATATTCACTAGCGATCTCATATGTTCTATCGCGTATAGATCATGCAAGAAGGTAAAGATAATAAATGTGTTGTTGCAACGCGACATCGATACAATTCAACGATTTTGTGACAACTGGAAGTTGAAAATCAACTATCAGAAGTGCGAAACTATTTTTTTCACTGTCCAGGGCTTCAAGGCACACGAAAATGAACTGGCGTAAGTTCGGCATAGTTGGCCCACTGGGACAGCCATTCACTGTGAAAAGTGTACTAAGATATCAGCATCTGGTTGGTTGGAGTATCTATATAGTAGTATTCACATAGATACAGCTTTGACCAGGGTTAAGAATGTCTTCGCTACGACAAGAGGTCTATTTTACAATAGTCAACGTGATACCAGACTGCAGGTCAACTGTTACATGGCCCTCATCCGTCCAATCATGGTGTATGGTTGTCCTGTGTGGTTCAACGTGTGGTTCCCAGATGGAAAAGATGAGGGTGTTCAAGAGGCGGTGCCTTCGGCCCTGTCTTCGTTTATATCGAACACCTGAATCCCAGTACAAGAAATTCTACTCCAACGAGGTTCTGTACAACGAGGCAAATCTTATAAGGATAGATAATTTTATTTTTAATTTGATACGGAGTCACAGTGCGCGAGATATGGAAGGCTGCCCTATCATCTTCCACGTCGCACACCGAACAGTAGAAAGGCAACTTCAATACGAGCCGGACTTCGCTCGCAGCTACAAGGATCACCTACGGTTCAGTAGAGCGATTGCTGCCCACAACAGCGCAATTTCTGCCAAAAAACGGTATTTTTAGTGATGGTTACACCAGAACCAGCGTTCGATGCCGCTAATTTCGCATACAAACAGACGGGGTAGTTGAGTCTACAGGGCCAACTCATATAGGTTAAAGTAGTTTTTAAGTAGGTAGATTATATAATAAGAAAAACTTGAAAAAAATAAAAATAAAAAAAATGAAATAAAAAAGGACAAAAAATACAAAATAAATAAAAGATACAAAAAAACTACAAAAAACAAAACACATACAAATTTGCATCACGGCGTATTAGATATATATGTGAAGCATATAAATAACACATATTTAGTTTTTTTTAAGTTAGGTTAAACACAAACAACAATTAAGATGTCCAAGTTTTTTCTACTTTTCTGGGAAGAATTACAAAAAATTTACAAAGGTTTAAGCAATTAATTAAAAAAATACCCTAGGCAGAAATGCATAAAATAAAAATCAAGTACTCGTGAAGAGTCCTCTAGTTAGAATTAAGATCAGTAGATTATATTGATAAATATAAGTGTGGAAAATATGCAGGAACACTGCCGCAAGAAGATGTTCTATATTTAAGTTAAACCTACAGACCAAAAACACATGTCGCCAGCGTCTTTAGCATTGAAACATTTTTGCCACCTGACAGTGAATAAATGTGAGTTACTTTGAACAGCCGGTTGTCTTCTCCTTCTATAAATTTGAGCTCATTAATTCAATTATTTCCAAAATCTGTTTGTTATTTTAAATACTTGTACATATGTTTGTTCCTAGGAAAAAGATTTATACACCATCCTGGAAGGACTCTGGAATATTATTTTAACCAATGTAACTATTTGAATAATGTTAAATCGCGTATAATTACATATGTTATTCTACATTGTGCAGCTCTAATTCAAAATCATCAATAACTACTGATTAAATAATGTTATCTGTTTCTATTCAAAAAGAGAGTTTACATTACCGCTGAAAACAATCTGTGAACAGTTCGTTGTATGTAATTCTTTATATAACGGGATGAAATTGATCAAATTCGTCTTTTGTATTTCAATATGCAATAAAAAAATACGAATCAGAGACATTTTAATTTAGTGTACTTCCACCCTTGTTACTGGTTCTCACAGTTGCTACAACAAACTACACATTACATTATGTTACATAGTACGTTGACACACAATTTATTATGAAAAGAAGTTGAGTCGTCTGAAACATTTAATTATCCTATTTCGAAACCTATGATTCCTTATTCGAAACTACATATTTTAAATATAAGATCTTATTTTAATTTTAACTAAGGATTATTTTAGGTACGTCTTATATCGTCCATGTGTGTATTGTTTTCTTTTTTGTTTCATACATAGTGACAATATATGTTTTTGAGTTTTGTTATTTTCTTTTAACATTTTATTAATTTCATTTAATTTTCCAACGCATGCAACTAACCAAAATGCTCACCCCTGGATCTCTCTATTTAGGTTGGAAGGATTTGTACTATAAGGACTTGTGTATTATGTGGACTGGTATAATATGTGAACTATTGAAAGTTGATTTCGATTTTTCAGTCAACGAAGTTAAACTGTTTTATTTTTCAATAATGTTTTACAAGAACCACCTGAAAAAAAAAAAACATCAAAATACAATAACTATGCTATCGGTTGGGAAAAAATGGAATAGAGAAAACCTCAATTAAAGAGTTTCTTTTATGGAAGAATAGTTCCGTTCAATTAATATATAATAGGTTTAAGGTAAAACAAATTTTCGTACACTTTAAGGCTCTTATCACTAAGCATGCATAAGCAAACTGAGTCTGCGTACAGTTGGAAAATGAAGTTGCATGTTAACTACTACTGGAGTTCTTTTAATCAATAATCCTTAAAAGCAATTGCAGATATTCTTGAATTATGCAGTGCCCTCGTATTTAACAACTCAAACTACAATCGGATAAGTGACTCATGTAATAAATTCTTTCTCACTTCATCGAATCTGGAAAAACACGTGGATGTGACATATATACAATCTATTTCACTTTCTCTTTCTTATATACATATCTAAAACCTTGTAAATATTTTAAAATTATTCAAGCTGTGTTATCAGGTATGTTGACATAATTTTAATCAAATTTTCTCTTTAACAAAACTCTTATTCTTATTTGACATTAAATTATTCCTTCATCTTATTAATATATCTTCTTTTAATTATTCTATAACGTGTGACCGACAATCACAAATATTAACATAGTACTGGCTTATGGTCGAATGTTACATTCTGTCGGAGACACTTTTGTTTCTAGGAGTGCATGCAAAATGTATGTAAGTAGATACACGTGAACCAACGTATTTTGTAGACATGTTTTGGGAGGGGCGTATTGGACAGGTTTCCAGGTAGTATAGGCATAATGTTGGTTTCGATTTTCAACTTTGTGGGTGTTGTAAGGTCAGGTAGGTAAAGCTTTCGTCAATTCAACTGCAGCAAGTAATATTTCGCAAGATTAAGAAAATCCCAATGTATCGAATCAAATTGTAAGTATGCGTGTAGAAACTAGTTATACTACTGTTACTGTTATTGGTATATATTGACGTAGAAGCATTTTTCAACGGTGTGTAACTTCTTTATTTTTGCTGTCCGAAACAAATTATTTCCGATAACTATTTCATGTAAATAGTGCGAAAATATTCAAGTAAAGATTGTAAGATATAAATTTGCTAGACATACGAAATTAGATTATATTCTGTACAACCATCATATCAAGTAGGTTCTCTCATGTTAAAGGGCTTGTATAAATCTATTTTGTTTTATAAGCTCTATTGAAACTGTGTCTGATAACAATAAGAATCATGCGAAAAATATGCATCGTAATATGAGCATAGCTAAAAACTCAGCATACTTGGTTTCTGTGAAACATCGCCGAATTCATTTAACGCGCAACATGGAATACAATACCACAATACCAAGGTCAATTATTGGAACTTGAACTTGATCATTCATCATTGCACAAAAAAAAACCAAATGTGAGGATTAACTTGGGTTAGTCCATTTGCAACAAAACCAGTCAATTGTATATAAAAGACAGTAACAAAGATTTACAAAAGTAAGATTCTATCATCGTCATTTGAATCTAATACGAAACTATTACTGGAAAATGCATGAAGATCAAGCATTAGAACCACACATTTATAAGCTCTCGAATGTATAGAAAGATTAAAACATAAGAACGTTCGCAATAAATTACATTGATTTACTACCTTAACAACATAGTACGAGCTAATATTCTCGTTGGCCATATAAAAAAATATCTATACCTCGGCGGCGAGGATATGAAGACGCAAAGTGTAGTTTGAAGTTCAATTTTAATTCCATCCTTTTATTTGCTAACCTTTAAAATCATGAAAATATTTTAGTTACAAAAACTAGAATGCACCCATGAATAAACCCTAATGCAAAATGAATCGAGAAAATAACATCAAAATGCCAAATACATTCTTCTTTTCATATAACCCATTAGGTGGCTACGGTATGGTTCGATGGCAACGGACTGATTTCCTTACATTTTTGTGCATGAGTGGAGATATCACAATGCTTTGAGTATACACCTAAAGTCCAGAAAGTGTTAAACTTTGATTTGTATTTTTTGTTCATCAAAATATCATTGAGGCATTTACTTTGGCTATGGAATAAAAACTACACAACCAACATGATCATGCTAAGCGGACACCACGTTTGTTGTCGGACCTTATATCCTCTTTCTGTTTATAAAGTCAGTGTTCGACTTTTGTTTATGTAAAATAATCAGATATACTCCCAGGGTGGAAGTTGACTTTTACACATATCTTTCTTTCGGTTGTTCACAACAAAGCTGTGGTAAAGATATTGTCCGCCTAGAAATACTTGATCAGTTACTTGTGGAGAGTGATTACGAATTTGCAGGTACAGTAAATTGTAGACTTGCCAAGGTTTTCCGTACTTTGGTATAAAAGTAATCGTGTTGACACTGTTGAAGGCAGTTCGGTTGGATCGGTTGCTGGAATACAATTGATTAGCAGCAAATAGAGGCTTACGATTTGAATTTGTAGCAGTCTATTTTGCAAAATAAAATATACATCAAAATGTTTAAATTAGTGAGTGTTCACCACATTTCGGAAATTAAATATTGTGTTGGTAGTATATGTGCTTCGAAATTTAAAGTAACAACAATTTTCAGGTGATTGTGTCAGCTCTCGCAGCAGTCGTCATGGGTCAAGGATATAATAGAAACCCACAAACAGCTGCTATAATCAGCGAACAAAGATACTTGTCAGGAGATGGAAAATTTGGAGCTGCTTACACTCAGGAAGATGGTATTAATTTTAAGGAGGAAACGGATGCAGATGGAACACGTCATGGCAGTTATAGCTATGTCGATCCAACTGGCCAACGTCGCACTATTTCATACACTGCAGGAAAAAACGGGTAACTATATATCGTGTTGCTAGCCATTGCAATGGCACACCCAGTTTGATTGCATTTTAACCAAACCAGCTTTATGCTTGCGAGTTGTGCGCAACGGAAGTGTTTTGTGATGCAAGAGTAATGTTTCGCTTTTGTTTTAATTGTTTTAAACTAGTGTGTACACGTCTTTGTTTTTACTTCTTTTGTTTTTTTTTCAATGATGTATTGTGGTACAGTGAGTAACGGTATTTTTTCATTCTAGATTCCAACCAAGTGGTGATCATTTACCAGTACCTCCACCAGCTCCACCACAAACAGCACCATCTCCTGGATACCAGCCACAGCCTCAATATCAACCACCAAGTAATAACTACCAAGCACCTGGCAACGACTATGATGATGGAAGCTATGACCCACGATACAATAATCCTGGTTTTGGGCAACAATCATATCGTGCACCACAACCAGCTTACAATCCAGTTCCTAGCCCACCCCAACAGCCTGCCTATAACCAGAACTATCGACCTGCTCCACAACAATACCAACCAGCACCACAATACCAGCCGACAACACAAAATCCGCATAGGTTCCAACCACCTGGAAAACTTTCTCTGAATCGCACTCCAGACGGATTTAGCTACAGTTTTAACAAGGTCTAAGAAATAATAAACTCTTTTTGCAATTAAAATGCGACCTTAGTGGTATTTTATTTATGAATGTCGTATTGATTGATCTATATACTCAATGGATAAAGAGTACATACATATAACCTAAGAAGTGGTCTGCGTCAGATTTGTAATTATTAAAAAAAATGTCAAGGCTATCAGGACGGGATCTATCGAATACGTTATACATATATGGTCATTCTTCAATATGATTAATGTTGACTGCAACACCCATATACCTATGTACTCATGTGAACTTCTTGGGTTGATAACGACAATTTTTTTGATGAAGCGCATTTTAAGTGATCCGATTAAAATCAAGTTATAACTTCTGAGTCATGACGCATACTCTGATATGACATGTTATCGCAAAAGTTCTTGGTACTATGCGCACTTTAACTTCTTACCAATGACTGTAACAAAGAGTTCGTACTGGGTAAACTAGTTTGGTGACCAGGAAAAAAACTAGTTGTCAATGTTGCGTATCCGCATACGCGTGCTGGTTAATTCAAGTGTGAATGCTTTAAGTGGTGGGATCAGACTTTTATGGAGCATTTTTTTCGGTTTCTATGTTGTATACATGTACACATGCGTGCACACATTAAAATCTAGTTAATGTTCGGTATATACATTAAATTAAAATTTATATTATGCAAATACATATATAATGGGCTATATATATATGGGTTATTGCACATGAATTGTAAGGCTTCCTCTAAGATGAAGCTGTTAAGGGGATAGGGATCAAGATATCACATGTTGCGTTAACGGCTTCCCACGTAGTTTTTAGACTTAAATCCGCTATAAATGCAACCTCAAATCCCATGGTCAATCACGTGTATCAATTTATTCATAAAAAGAGATCATTTAATGTACTTTCATTATACTTTCAAGTTCTTAATCTCATCCTTACCGCGTAATCTTAGGTTTTTTTCATAGACGTGTCACAATTTTTCTGCCACTAACTGTGGCAGAATTGCTCAAGAGGCAATTGAGTATTAAAGCTCTCTCTCGAAAGACTAAGTTTGCTTTATATAACACCTTGATCATCCCAGTCCTACTTTATGGCGCCGAAATCTGGATGTTACTAAAAGCGGATAAGGAAGCCCTTAGTCTTATCGAGAGAAAAGTTTTGCGCGTTTGCATTTTTGGTCGGTGGTTGATGGCATCTGGAGAAGAAGTTTTAACGATGAACTCTATGGGCTGTACAGTAACATGCGCCTAGTCAAGCGTCTTCGGATACTACGCTTAAGATGGCTTGGCCATGTAAAGCGTATGGCCGCCACTGCTTCGGCCCGAAAAGTCTGCGAATCTGAGCCACTGGGACAACGCAACAGAGGACGGCCTAGGATAAGTTGGCGCACACAAATGCAGAAGTGCCTCAACCAACTTGGAGTTTGCAACTGGCGGCAGCTGGCGAAAGATTGTGCTGGCTGGAGAAGTATGTTGGTTGAGCCCAGGTCCAACCCGAACTGTAGCGCCAAAAGAAGAAGAAGGACGAAACAAGAGAATGGACAAAAGTTATGAGAATAATAATATATAAAGAAAATTTTTACAAAATCGGAACGAATTCAGAATTCTGCCCAAGCAGAAAATAAAATGTTCGTCCAGAGGATAAACTTTCCTTATTCCCAACCGCATTTGCCTAGAAATAACCAACACAACCTTGTGGGCACACTACGTCTAAACAGGCACTAAGCCACCACGTTTAAACTTTTCCAATGAGCAGAGATGTGTGCAGTGCAGGGATTATGAATCCGTTATTTTACCTCCACTCTTTTATTCTTATTTTCTAATCGGACAAGAGCAAGGATTTTATGATAACCATCAACCGTTTTTAATGAAACGACTTAGGTAATCGACCCTCGAAGAGTGAATGATTATACAAACAACCAGAGAAAGCACCTGTCATCGCTTTTTCAGCTACCTGCTTAAGTGCACTAAAAAACAAAAACGGAACTGATCATTTTTTTTACCTCTTTCCCACACAACATACATAGATAAAATCACCCTCATGTGAAAGCGCTCTAGATAAGCATGTAGTGCCTATTCTTATCAGATTAACATCAAAGGGATTCAGTGTTTTGCGGTCAGCTCTTTAATATTATGTATAATATTATATCATACAAACGAGAATTAACGGAAGTCGCCAGAGGCACTAGGTCCGAGTATGCTTCGCGACCATCGATTTTTATAATCAAAAAATCAAATCCATAAATTAGGACACCAATAGGAAATTATTGTTTCTAATTAAATTTTGTTCGTTTATGTAAATATAATATTTGGCTGGTTGTCTTTAAACATTCTGGTGAAGCAGCTTTAATTCCTACCTGAAATGGTTAAAGCGAAACAGTTGTTAAATTCATCAATTTTTGTTATAGAATGATGCCATCGAACTGGAATCTAAATAGTGGGAACTTGTCCATTCAAATCAATTAAAACAAAAATATATGCAAATCATTGAACGTGGTATTAATTGAATTAATTGCATATTGCTCGAATATTTCGAGTTCTTTTCTTGTTTTTAATTTGAGGAAACGCGGAAGGCGTTATATCCCTTTTTATGGTTAAGAAACAAATCATATGCAATGGGCAAACACAACTGGCAGGTCAAAAACACTTCGACGAATGAAAGGGAGAAGCTAAAACTTGTCTAGGCACAGGGGGCCATTGGAAATGCTTCGACGGAATTAGAAGGGATGTTGAAAATAATTGTTTAACAATACTAACTGCTGAAACAAATAAATTGCTTGAAACAAACAGGTCGTTCGTCAGTAGATTGTTCGTTACCAGATTGTTCGTCAATGGATGATAAAGTTAACAAAATGATTCCTGTGTCGATAATAATAGAAACGTTGGACTTGAATTGAGATGAAGATCTAGCATGCTGGCTTAAAGATGACTATAGCCCTTTGGTTACGCAATGGCAATTTGTAAAATCGGGTTTTACAAGAGGTAACATGGCAATATATGGAATCTAAGCACTACATGTAAAGAAACGAAGTCAGAAAACTATACAAAGGAAAAAAAATATATGTTTGTTGTGTGAAACTAGACTCAGTAACAAAGTAAAGTTTTCATGTTGTGGGTTCAATTATGTGTGGTATCGACTTGATCGTACTAACAATACCGGTGGCGGAGTTACCGTACTAGTTAAGAAAGGTGTTGCTCACTCTTTGCTACCTAGGATAAATACAACAATCATTGAGAATATAGGCATTGAAATAACTTTAGAAAACAACTTTAAACTAAAAGTTTTCTCTGTCTACTTTCTTGGAGGTTCATCGCCACATGTTTTAAGAATGACTTAATACGCTTGATCAGTTATGGCCACTTTATTATTGGCAGTGATTTAAACTGTAGACATCGCAATTGGGGCTGTCCGAGAGCTAACTCATGGGGTAACGTATTAGAAAATATGCTAACGTCTCATAATTTTACAATTGCGTATCCACTCAGTCCAACTTACATTCCGTCTGCAGAAAGATTTACTCCTTCTTCTCTTGACTTCTTTCTTTCTAATATCCCTAGCATCCTAAGTCCACCTGTCGTCATTAACGCTCTAAGTTCGGACCATCTTCCGAACCTGTGATATTCGCTCTAATCCTAAAACATTAAATGTGCAATACCTAGATTTTAATAAAGCAAACTGGGATGTGTTTCGGTCTCACCTCTCATTCGCTCTTAACAGCTGTCCCATTAACTTGGAATCGACAATCAGTCGTAGTAAAATCTACGACTCAATAAATTTCTTAGAGACCCAAATCAAAGACAGTCTGGCTTCAGTCAAAATGAAGTCCCAGTGTCAAAGATCTACCGTTCTTCCACGGTTTATATTAAATTTAATTAAAATCAGAAACATGTACAGAAGGAAATGACAATTACATCGACTGGTTAATGATTTCCAAGAAATGAAAGTTCTAAAACGATTAATTGCATCGAAAGTTACAGAATTTAGAAACGGCAGTTGGAATGGAAAACTCAGTTCCCTTCAGGCCAATAGATTCTTTAATTGTTGATAATCCGGGAAAATGCGAGCTTCTTGCTAAAGTTTTTCTTAAAAACATCTAGTATCCCAAAATATTGCGTCTCCAAAGGAATCTGTGGTCGAAAGTGAGATCACATAATTAAACGAACTAAGTACAATATTCTCCACCGACGAGCTTGCCAAAGTGGATGATATTGAGTTCAACCGTCTCGTCTATAAACTTACAATATTTGGTTGTCCGGTGCACCTTTCTAACCGATCGAACCTTTTTTGTGTCTATAGTCGGAAGCTATGTCTGCTGGTGTTCCCCAAGGCTTTGTTCTAGCACCAACGCCATTTAATACCATCACATCTGATTTCCCTTCTATTGCGAACTGCAATGTAGCTCTGTATGCTGATGACTCGGCCTTTTATAGGTCCAATACAAATGGAACAGTTATTGCAAATTACTTACAAAATGGCCTTGACATAATAAATGAATATTTAAAACCCTGCAAGGTTAAAATCAATACAGAAAAATGTCAATCTATTTTATTTACAAGAAAAAGATCACCTTGCCATTTTCCTTACAATAACTTAAAAATTAATAACTTTGATATACCATGGATTAATTCTGTCAAGTATCTTGGTGTTTACTTAGATCCGAAATTGACTTTTTTTTTCAAAAATATCCTTAGTAAGTTAAATGTTGTATCCACTGATCAATCGGAAGTCGATGCTGAGTCATAAAAACAAAGTGATAATGTTTAAGGTAATCTTTCAAGCATTGATTATCTATGGATCCCCTGTTTGGGGTAACTGTGCCAAAACACACATCAAAAAACTGCAAATAGCACAGAACACAATTCTCAAAATGATGCTGAATTCACCCTGGGACTTTTCAACCCTAAAGTTACATAAAATAGCTGGTGTTATTCAAGTCGCCCGAAGAATAGAAGTTTTAAATGAGAAATTTTTCTCGAAATGTTTACTTGTCGAAAATTCACTTATTACTGAGCTTACATCTCTCTAACTTATTTATTTACTTATACATGTATGTATATAAATATATATGTAATTATTTATTTATTTATTTTTCTTATTATTTTTTTATTTATTTTTATTATGTGTCTGTTCATTTATTTATTTCTTCTTCATTTATTTTTATTATTATTTTCTATTATCTGGTTTCGTTGGTAGTGCATAACAGTTATAACATTAACACTAACAAATTAACTCTACTTAATGCCAATATAAGTATTTAAATAAAGGTTTTTCCCATACTTTTCCTTCGAGTACCTTTTAGACAAACGAATGCAATAAGCTAAAATACATAATTTTTCAGTAGTAAGATAAAATTATTTATCATATCTCTGTGCAAGCTGTGTAAAAACAAAAAATAATATGTATATTTATCTAAGGAAAATAAATATATATCTATCTAGAAGTCTAAAGCCGCTGTCCATTAAACTTTTAAGGTGTTTCGTATCCGACAAAGAAGGTAATTTTACAATAAGTATAAAAAACGGAGAAGAATAAGGTATATTCATTTATAGCTTAAGGGCCATCTAAAAAGTGGTATATTAACTCAGACGCATCAGTTCATGTGGCAGTGAGTGAAGCTAACTTGAGAGATTTGCCAAACAAAAAATAAAAATATTGTAATAAACTGGCAGAAAAAGATCAATGAAAGTACTTTTTGGGTACACAGTAATGCTGCATTTATGCATGTTAATTTATTATTATAAACATTTTTTTAAATATTTTATTACAAACATTTTTTAAGGTAAATTGGAAATTTCGAATATAAGACAAGAGCACCGACTAACAAACAATTTGCTAATTTTTGTGCAATGTAATGAAAGCTTATGTAACGGAAGCTAATTTAATATACCTTGACGAGATATGACTTACGATGAACCAGAGGACAGATGTACCAAACGAAAGTTGATCTATTCAGGGTTCCATGTATTTGGATGGAAATTATTGACTAGCTATGATTCTTCTGAAATTGGGTGAGGACTACAGTTAAGCCGAAAGCATAAATGAAGGTAGTAGTGTTAACTTAATTTAGGCTTCTTGAACTAATTCACGATTCAAAAAATATTGCTAAGAACGACTGTTAAAATTTAACAGGAGAAGATGCAAAAGAGACTAAAAAATGCAACGAAAACATAATTGGAAATGGAGAAATCAACTGCTATAAAGCTCGGCTGGTTAATAAAGCTTTAAAGGTAATAGGTGCTCAAGACAGTATTTTTTTCCTCTTCTTTCAATTCGAGCGAACCTGAGTCTTAACACACTCCAGCCAGCATTATCATCCATTGTGTGGTGAACCAATGTATGCAGCGACTGGCCTACCAGTCTGTAGGTTGCGCGTGAGGCTACCTCCCTCACCACACAAAATAACCGAGTTCAGACGAACAAAGGAAAACGATTTTCGGTTCTGCACGTGGAATGTGAGGTCCCTCAACAGACCACGTACAGCCGAACAACTTGCGGAGGTCTTTGACTGCTACAAAGCAGATATTAGCGCCATCCAGGAAGTGCGGTGGGATTGGTCGGGCAGAAAGAAGATTAAGAACTACGACATTTACTACAGCGACTGCTACAGGGAGAAAGGCAGCGCTTATTCGGATGCGGATTTGTTGTTCGAGGCAGACTTAGGCAAGAAGTCTTAAGCTACGATACCGTAAGCGAACGCCTCATGACAATCCGCATCAAGGCTAAATTCGGGAGCATCAGCCTGATTTGCGCTCAAGAAAAGAAGACATCTTTGCTGGCGTTATGGGGAAACACAGCCTGCACGACACCACTTCCGGAAACGAACTCAAGCTGGTGGACTTCGCCGTGGGACGGAACCTCTATGTGAGCGGCACACGGTTCCCACATCTCAACATCCATTAAGGAACCTGGTAATACCCTGATCAATCAACCGTCAACCAGATTGATCACGTTGCGATCAACGTCAGACACTCCTCCAACATTCTCGATGTCCGAACATTCCGAGGCACCCACATCGATTCGGATCATCACATTGTTGTAGCCAAGGTAAGAACCCGGATATCGAGAGAGCAACGGAGTCGAGATAGGCCAAAATGGTTTGACGTCGGAAAGCTACAATCGCAACAGATTGCTGAGATCTTTGCCGACCGAGTCTCCCTGAAACTCTCCCAAAGTTCGACGCTGCCTGCACTGACAATAGAAGAAGAATGGAAACGTTTTCAAAAAGCCATCAAAGAAGCTGCCACTGATGTGCTGGGTTTCACGCCACCACCTAGAAGGAACCCATGGTTTGACGACGAGTGTAGGCAGGCACATGCAGCCAAACAGGAGGCCTAGCAGACAACGCTGCATCGGACAACGAGAGCTGTTCGTGAGCTCTACGAACAGGAAAGAAGGGAAAAGAACCGGCTTCTCAGAAGGAAAAAGAGAGAAGCGTGCGGTCGAAGAGATGGAGAGATGCTATGGCAGGAATGAAGTCCGAAAGTTTTACCGGAGGTTGAGGTCCTTCTGCACTTGAGTGCGCCACCTTATCCTAGGCCATCCTCTGTTGCGTTGTCCCAATGGCTCAGATTCGAAGACTTTTCAGGCCGCAGCAGTGGTGACCATACGCTCTACATGGCCTAGCCATCTTAAGCGTTGTATCCGGAGACGCTTAACCAGGCTCATGTCGCTGTACAGCCCATAGAGTTCATCGTTAAATCTTCTCCTCCAGATGCCATCAACGCAAACAGGACCAAAAATTGCACGCAAAACTTTTCTCTCGATAAGACTAAGGGCATCCTCATCCGCTTTTAGTAGTGTCCAAGTTTCCGCGCCATAAAGTAGGACTGGGATGATCAAGGTGTTATATAAAGCAAACTTAGTCTTTCGAGAGAGAGCTTTAATACTCAATTGCCTCTTGAGCCCAAAGAACAGCGATTGGCAAAAGTGATTCTGTGCTTGATTTCGGTACTAGTGTTGTTGTGCCTATTTACCGCGGAGCCGAGGTAGACGAAGTCCTTGACTACCTCGAATTTTTTGCTGCCTATTGTGACGTTATGTTCAAGACGCCGATGTTGTGTGTCCTTCCTTGATGACAGCATGTACTTCGTTTTGCCCTCATTAACCACCAGACCCATTTTAGCCGCTTCTGTTTCAATATCAGCAAAAGCCTCACTGACGGCTCGCTGTGTTCGTCCAATCACGTCAATGTCGTCGGCGTAAGCTAGCAATTGAGCTGACTTTTGGAAGATCGTGCCTCTGGTGTTGACTTGTGAGTTACGCACGCTCTTCTCAAGGATGATATTAAAGAAGTCACATGACAGTGCGTCGCCTTGTCTTGAACCTTTTTTGACATTGAAGGTCTCGGTTAGTTCGTTCCGGACCTTGACGGAGCAGCGAGAGTTCTCCATCGTCGTCCTGCACAATCTGACGAGTTTGGTAGGTATGCCAAAACTAGACATGGCACTGTATAGCTCGTCTCTACTATAGCACACTGTCATATGCGGCCTTGAAATCGACGAATAGGTGGTGAGTGTCGATTTGCATTTCTTGGGTCTTTTCCAGAATCTGCCGTAGTATGAAGATTTGGTCGATGGTGGACTTCCCTGGCCTGAAACCACACTGATAAGGACCTATCAGGTTGTTGACAAACGGTTTCAGGCGTTCACACAATACGGTAGAGAGGATCTTGTATGCGATGTTAAGGAGACTAATCCCTCGATAATTGTTGCAGTCGAAGATGTTTCCTTTCTTGTGGACCGGACAGACGACGCTGAGATTCCACTCATCGGGCATGCTTTCCTCCAACCATATCTTAGAGATGAGCTGGTGCATGTGCCCAATCAGGTCATCGCCACCTGCTTGAAACAGTTCTGCGGACAGTCCATCCGCTTCAGCAGCTTTGTTCGACTTCAGTCTCGATATTGCTATCTTGACCTCGTCTAAATCGGGGGGACGGAATTCTTGTCTATCATCATCCAAGTTGAGTGGAACATTCTGCCTAACAGCGGGACTTGGGCCGTCATCGCCGTTTAAAAGTTTGCAAAAGTGGTCTTTCCAGATTCTCAGCATCGATTGCGACTCTAGTACTAGGTTTCCGTTTTGGTCCCTGCAGGCTTCGGTCCGAACCCTATATCCACCGGATAGCTGTTTCACCTTTCGGTAATACTTTCGGACTTCATTCCTGCCATAACACCTCTCCATCTCTTCGACCGCGCGCTTCTCATGCTCTCTCTTTTTCCTTCTGAGAAGCCGGTTCTTTTCCCTTCTTTCCTGTTCGTAGAGCTCACGAACAGCTCTCGTTGTCCGATGCAGCGTTGTCTGGTAGGCCTCCTGTTTGGCTGCATGTGCCTGCCTACACTCGTCGTCAAACCATGGGTTCCTTCTAGGTGGTGGCGTGAAACCCAGCACATCAGTGCCAGCTTCTTTGATGGCTTTTTGACAACGTTTCCATTCTTCTTCTATTGTTAGTGCAGGCAGCGTCGAACCTTGGGAGAGTTTCAGGGAGACTCGGTCGGCAAAGATCCCAGCGACCTGTTGCGATTGTGTCTGACGTCGATCGCAACGTGATCAATCTGGTTGACAGTTGATTGATCAGGGGATCGTCAGGTTCCTTTATGTATGTTGCGATGTGGGAGCCGCGTACTGCTTACAGAGAGGTTCCGCCCCGCGGCGAAGTCCAGCAGCCTGAGTCCGTTTCCGGAAGTCGTGTCTTGCAGGCTGTGTTTCCCGATGACGCCAGCAAAGATGTCCTCTTTCCCCAGCTTAGCATTGAAATCTCCTACAACGATCTTGGTGTCATAGCTGGGGCATCGATCGTATGTTCTTTCTAGGAGATCATAGAACTCATCCTTGCTGTTGTCATCCTTCTCTTCTGTCGGGGCGTGAGCCCATATCAGGCTGATGTTCCCGAATTTAGCCTTAATGCGGATTGTCATGAGGCGTTCGCTTACGGGATCGTAGCTTATGACTTTTTGCCTAAGTCTGCCTCGAACAACAAATCCGCATCCGAATAGGCGCTGCCTTCTCTCCCTGTAGCAGTCGCTGTAGTAAATGTCGCAGTTCTTCATCTTCTTTCTGCCCGGCCCATCCCACCGCACTTCCTGGATGGCGGTGATATCTGCTTTGTAGCAGTCAAGGGCCTCCGCAAGTTGTTCGGCTGCACGTGGTCTGTTAAGGGACCTCACATTCCACGTGCAGAACCGAAAATCGTTGTCCTTTGTACGTTTGCCGGGGTCGTCAACATTGGATCCGTCCATATCCGAGGCAAGTTGTTGTTGCTGAACTCGGTTATTTTTGTGTGGTGAGGGAGTTAGCCTCACGCACAACCTACAGACTGGTAGGCCAGTCGCTGCATACATTGATTCACCACACAACGGATGCTGTGATGGCTATCCAGGGGGTGCCACGGGGAGGCTGTATGTCAACTTGACCTATGCACGGACGAGGATAGTCTTGGGAGCTCGCCACGTTGAGCGCGATCAAGGACATTGCCTCGTGTGCATAGGCCCATGACGCGTTTGCCGTGGCGTAATGGGTAAATGTGTCGACCCGCACGCCGAAGGTCCAGGAACTTTGCTATCTGTACATTAGCATATTCTCCAGATAAAAACATAGACGCACGTGAATATTTCATGCGTGAAAATTTGGAAGATGATCAAGATAAATATAAAGATAAGTTTGGTTGCAAATGGTTGCAGATATTTAACCGAATGCGGTTCATTATTTAAGGAAAGACGTCGATTTTATGTGAAGTTTTGATCAGCCTTTGATAAGCTAAAGAGTGTAATCACTAACATACTTCTTAATATTGCAATATTTCAATCATAACAAGTCATGGATCAAATCGCGAATTCAATACTAAATAAAACTGAAATGAAATTAATGTATGGGCAACAAAATAAATCAGGGTCATATATTTACGAATATACATAGTATATACACTATCAAAAGAGATCACAGACCAAACTCTGAGATCCAAAAAGTTGTCTTGTTAGATGGCGTCTCGAACTTGAACAGTTGGACTATGTCGTCATACACAAGAAAAGAAAAGGCAACATTGTAGCGAACGCAGTAGAAACGTTAGGATCATGGAAAAAAGATAGAATAATCTTTGAATTTCGTTTTGGAGTTTATAGATGGCGAGAAACAACAATAAACAATGTCAACAACGAAAGTAAAATTGATCGAACAAAAACAAAATTAATCGAAGTCAAGTAGGCAAAAACTTCAAAGACTTACTGAAAGAATATAAATAGGACATTGCATCTCAAATCAATTACTTACATCCAGAAAAAAAACGGTCATTAGTTAAAGGGATACAAAAATAAGAAGATTTCATTGGGACTTGTGCCCAGTGTCCCTGCGAACAGCACGCTGGATTCCTATGAAGATTGTGATTACGCCAGATTGTGATTACCCCTGCAGAACTCCTACCGTATAATACTTGCTGTACATATGCATATGTAAAATTTATGATGAATTTCTGTCTTTGTATGTGTGTACATATATATATTCATTTGGAATTAATATTCTTCTAAATGAATGAATTTTTAGGTAGTATACTTTTTTTATTTATTTGGAATTATTATGCATACTTGTACTCTTACCTTATTTCAGAAACTAAGAACATTAAAAAAAAAACAAAATACAACAATCCTTATTTACCAAAAAACTAGGGTTTTTCATTTGCTAAAAAATAAGATCAAATAGTTTCTTAAAAACTATGTTAAACGATTGACTAATAAACCAAACTTTGTACATATTTGTGCACATGAATACATATACAGATATCCATAGATATTTGAAAATGAAGCTTAGACTCAATTGATAAGTTGTTTTTCTAAGGTAATAAACAGACTCCTCGTGACGCCCCACGGTGTACCATTACAACACTTTACGACGCCACCAAACGATTAAATGACAACGATTTTCGGTTCTACACGTGAAATGTAAGGTCCCTTAACAGTATTTAGTTTAGCTTGAATAGACGCATTTTAAGACATACATAATTTCGTAGATAATTAAGAAAACAAGTTTTCATGAAATTTTTTTCTTGAACAGTAGTTTACAGATTTAACAATTCATATGAAACTATAGGAGCATTCAGACAAGCAGATTTGTTGATGCGATTTGTTTTTGGGTGAATTGTCGCTTGGCGTTCACCGTTTACTTCACAAACTTAAAGCTCATGTTTGTATATCATCTAATTGTCTTCACCGTAATATTTAGAGTAGACATAAAATTCTGACAGTTCAAAGTAGAAATTTTGGGCTTTTATTCATTCTTGGCTTTTTGAATTGTGGATATTTAACATCTGCGTCAAAAATAAAAAATATCCGCTTATGTTAGAATAAGTCAGTTTTATTTTACAATATTTAGAAATTTAAAGCTATGGAATTTCTATAATTATAATTAAGTTTAGTGCACCGCAATTACTATGTAAATAATAATTTTAAAAATTATTGGAATTATTATATAATATACAAATAATATATATTACACGGTTTTTTAGACATATGTTAATTAAACATTTCTACAGCCTTATTCTTGTTCTTTCAGTAATGCGAACTCTAAGACCATCTTTGGGTCGCAAAATAAGCTCCCCTAAAAGCGTCAAGTCTTCACGGCGATCTACTGCTTCAATTTTATATTTCCGTAATATCGTAGACAGTACAGCCTTTTCTTCCAAGATAGCGAATTTTTGTCCAATACAATTTCTAGGGCCAGCACTGAATGGTATGTATGAAAACGGATGCCTACCATAACAATTTTCTGGTAAAAAGTTATCGGGGTTAAATTGTTCAGGTTTAGGAAAAACTGCTGGATTTCTGTGCAACATATAAGTCATAATAAGAGCGGTTGTGCCAGCAGGTACGGTATAGTTTCCTGAAAAAAATATTTGTTTTGTAAAAGCCTGTTTAATGAAAGGTACGCATTAATAATTTTGTAATTACCTATTTGAACATCTTCTGTGATGGACCTGGCCATCATTGGTACACTTGGATACAGACGTAAAGCATCTTTAATACAACATTCTAGATATTTCATGTCCAGGAGGTTAGCCATAGTTGCAGGACAATCCCTATCATTATCGAATATATCATCTAATTCTTGAATCACTCGGTCTTGAATTTCTGGATGACTTCCTAAAAGGAATAATGTCCACGAAATTGCCGCTGATGTAGTGTCATGGCCCTCAAACATAAATGTGTCAACTTCCTCGCGTATATCTTCATTCGTTAAAACAGTACCATCCTTCGATGCTTCAATTAAAAGATCAAGGAATGCCAACCGCTTCTTCTTTCCGAAATCGTCTATAGTGTTATCTGCGTTACCATTATTATTGTTGTTCTTTATCTCCTCCTTACGTTCCTTGATAACTTTATTGGAAAATCCGTGAAGAATATTGATGTACTTTTCATGTAGTTGATAATTTTTTGTTAGTTTAAAAATGAGATCCCACTGTAACCACAGTTTAGATTGACGATTCTGAATTATTTCTCCAATTCTGCAAAAGTATTAGGTATTTTCAGATTGTTATACTTTACTCTTTTATATGTATGTATGGAAATTATATATAAATAGGTTAAATAATTTTTCTGAGGCTATAGTCCGTAAGGTACTATGTTAACAGTGGGTAACCCATAAGGCTATTGTCAACTGCGATTGGGAAAGTTTATTTAATTTTTCAAACACTCCATTGTCAGTTACAATGTGTTGGAGCCTTAAAAAGTTTGGAGTAGATATTTGGCCAAGGTGGCAATAGCGAACGTGCCTAGCAACTTTACAATAATAAATAATAATAATAATAGTTGAGTGGCACTACAGAGCACAACGGACCAGGGCCTAGCTTCTACAACAACTACTGGTATTGTGTGTGCTACTGTTCTTCACGAGTAGAAGGGACCTACAGTTTTTTGCCGACTCCGAATGGCGAGATTTGAGAAGCTTTTCGTAGACAGTTTATACTCTTTGAGTGTTGTCAGCAACTCGAAAAAGGTGGTGCCGTTAAAAAAATGCTAGGTGTCCCGTCTGGGAATCGAACCCAGACTTTCTGCGCGGCTGTCGACGCACTTACCACTACGCCACGGCGACCACTTACAATAATAAAACTATGAATTATTAATATTACACTTTTCGAAATTTTGGTGAATCAGGAATTTCTTGTTCTTGGAGTAGTGATGAGGTCTGACCTATAGGCCTTAACATATATTTCTCTTCAACTGACAGGGTATCTTTCCAAAAGGTTCTGGTTGCCTACACCACGCTAGCTGAAGCATTTGCTGCGAGCTTACAGTTTTTCGGACTCGACAACTCATCGAGGTTTAAATTGTTGTGTGTAGATCATTTGTTGTACATAGCCAAACCATCGAAAGCTTTGTACAACAAATGATCTACTATCAACTATCCGAAAGAGTTGAGGCTTGGCACTCTAAAGTTACCAAGAGATAATGTACATGTACCTATGCCAATTGTAAAAGGTGGCCCAGTCACACTTTTACGCCAAGCTGTTTTTGCTCAATTTACATTTCTTTGTTTTACGAATTCAAATATGATTTGGTACACAATTGAGCAGCATGTAAAATTGGCGTTTCAATCAAAATGCATTTCATGCACTAAGTGATTTTGATGAGGCACACTTTCACCTCAGTCGATTGGTTAACAAATAAAATCTCCGCATTTGGGCAAATGAGAGTCCAAAGTTTGCACAATATACGAGTAAGGGGTGTTCTTCTTTATAGTCACACAAACTGAAAGACACTGAAGGCTGAAACCCATATGCTTTACTATTTCGTCAAATTAAAAATTAAAAGATGCCCATAATTTTTTTTAACAAAGTCAAACCAAAAAGCATTTAAATAATACTCAATCTACCAAGAGAGAGCATAAGAATAATATATAGTATAGTTAGTTTTTTTTGTTGTGTCTTGAGGCCTAGAATATTATCTTCTTCTGTCTTTTGTCAGCTTTTTTGACAGTCTTTATATTTTACATTGTTCTACAACTGTATTTCTGTGTGTTGGTATAGTTTCATGGATTTTTGTTTTAAATTTCAATGCAATCTATACACATGCTAATTAAAATATAAATACAATGTACTAATAAATATGATATAAGCTCTACTTTTGTTTAGTAATCAAAGATGTCTTATTAGACATAGACTCTGCTGCTTATTGTGGCGGATTGCCGAGTAAGCATATTAGTATACTGCCGTCTTTCTTGTTGAACTGCTCATTAACGATTTAAAGTGTCTTCCATTTATTCTAAGCTTGTTTTGCATGAAAAATAATTTCTTGCTAGGACAAAATTGATTGAGTCAAATTTCGGTATCTGTTTTTTCTTTAATTTGTACTATATTGCAAAATAGACGTTGAATAGTCATATTCAAAATTACAATTTCCGAAACGTGTCGCAAAGTAATTTAGTGAACAAACGAAAAAACTTAAAGGAAATTTGGACAAGGCTTAACGTTCTTTACTGTGGTCGCCGTGGCGTAGTGGGTAAGTGCGTCGACCCACACGTAGAAAGTCTAGGTTCGATTCCCGGACGGGACACCTCGCATTTTTTCACGGTACCACCTCTTTCGAGCTGCTGACAACACTCAAAGAGTATCAATTGTCTATGAAAAAGTTCTCAAATCTCGCCGTTCCGAGTCGGCAAAAAACTATAGGTCCCTTCTACTCGTGAGGGAACAGTAGCACGCGCAACACGATTAGTTTTTGTAGAAGTTAGGTCCTGGTCTCCTGTGGGCTGTAGTGCCCACTCAATTATTATTATTTATTAACGTTCTTAACATACATTATATCAGCATTGAGTGTATATTACAAATAACACAATGGGTATGCTAATCAAATTTCAAGAAAACTAAAAGCAAATATTAAATTAGTGTTAAATAACGTAAATAAATAACGTCATCATCTAGAAACGTCACCATATTAAATCATATCTACCCGAGGCGGTATGTCTTTATAATTTAATGGAGATAAACGAATTTCCATAAAAGTTTAATAAAATACTTATTTTACATCTTATTTTCTCATAATTATTATAGAAAATATAACTAATAATAAAATACCAATAATAATTATTTTCCATAGTATGAAGTGCATATGTTTTATGTTTAAAATTGATGTTAATTGTCATTTGCCATTTGAGAGGTCAACATTTTTTTTTTGTTGGTTGATAGATAGCTGAGAACGAGTTGAGGCTTTCAAAATATTTTTCAGTATTTGTTCAATTATTAACACATCAATTTCGTCACCGATGTGTTGCTAACATACAATGCGGCAAAATAAATAAAAGAATCACTGTGAAGCATTCACAATGTTCATCGGAATTAAAATTATCATAATTGTCGTAAAGTTATTGTAATAAAAAAAATAGGCAAATATTTAATTATCAACAATTTTAAAGAAGCATATGATCACTTCTTTACTTTTTTGCCCACAAAATCCGATAATTAGTGTTAATAAAATCGCAACCTGAGTATCACTGTTTTAAACCATTTTGGTGTTCGCTTAGATCAAAAGAAAATACTTGAAAATAACCTATCAGAAGAACATATTCTTTTTTTTTTGAGTAAAATGTTTGGAAAATAATATTTTTTAGAAAAAATGAAAAGCAATATGCGTTGAATGTAAGCAAATTCGAGTAAAATGAGTTGGTTAATGTATTTCTTAAGCTTTTCATATAAACGAATTTTCCAAGACATTTGTGTGATATCCCAATGACATTTGTGTGATATAAATTGCCAGATTTCTGTGATAGTTTTTGGGGAATGATTTAAGAACGAGTGAATTTTCAGTTCTAAGCCCTTTTATGGCAGCTTCATTTTCTTCAATTTTGAACACACTTCGTGAAGACGATTACGTGAGGTTTTCATACTTATGAGACGGTGATAGCCCCAGGAATTTTACGCTTATAAGTTTTTTTTTAATTGTGAACCTTCAACTTCTCTGCCCTAGTGTGACATATCTTGCGTCTAGAAATAGGAAATGATACAAAGTTAGCCAAGATAAAATTTATTAGGAAGTCGGGTGTTGTTATTCCAGGAGAATATTTGGCTTTGTGTTCTCTAAATTATTAGCTCAAAAGTTTACCTTTTGGAAGATATTGTTATTTTCATTTAATACAGTACAAAACCATTTCTTGTTCAGCGCTCCGTACAATCTATATTTTATTACTCGTTACTAAAAGGATACGCTTGTAACCTTGTAAATACTTGGTGACTCAAGTGACATGTACATACCTTTAAGATTTTTCTTCTAAACTACGTAGATAAATTTTATTGAAATTATCTAGTTTAAATCAAATAGCGTCATAAAGCTTTAAAAGAATTCAGTTTAGTTTGTTTCCATTCCCGATAAGCGAGGAATACAGATACAGATAAAAGCTTAATGTCTTTATTTTGCAAATAATGTTGCGTAATGGATAAGTGCGTCGTTCCCATGCCCATGTTTTTCACGGCAGCAGCTCCTGAAGAGACTAGACCCTAGACCTTGTTAACCTTGTAAACTATTGACCCACAAAAAATATTTTATTTTATATTATAGAATTACATAGTGTGGCAACAATATTATAATTGAATATTGTCTAGAAAAATTGAGCCACTTACCCATACACTGCCTTAACATACTCGGATTCACTATTGCTCTGCGCATTAATACACCGCCCCATTGCGGTTTCTAAAATTAAAATTAACATTAACACTAAGAATCAGGAGAATAAAAGTAAACCACTCACCACACACTATATCTAATGTGCATAAAGTCACGTATGGAAAGACATTAAATGCCTCGGAGCCCACCTCATTTTCCAGTTTTTTGGCTAGAATCGCACTCTGCTCATTAAAGACGTCAATAAAATCGTCCAAAATTTTGAAATGAAAAGCTGGTGTTAAGATCTAAAGAGAATGTGCAAGAATATGTATATTCTGTCATATTTAGTATATTCGAATATTAAGAGCATATACCTTCCTTCTCGAATGCCATTTTCGTCCAAAACTTGTGAGTAAACCAGTTCCAAGCCAAGGTCGAAGATAATCGTAATCTTGACTTTTGTCGATGTATTTCGATGTATTCAGAATGGGCTTCATACATAAAGATTAGAATTATAATTTAAGTAAATTAAAATAAAATAGAAATGTTTGTGAAACTTATTTAGTAAAACGTTTATGCTAGTGGTTTGAACACACACACACACATATATATATAGTAGGTGCACATATTTTTATAATAAACATTATTTTTGTTCACTCCCTTCACCAAAAAATACTTTGATATGTGTATTATAATTAAATAAATACCTCTACAGTTTCTGGATTAAAGAGAATAACGTAAGGGTTAAGACCCTGCCAAGCCCTATTGATTCCGAGGCGGGTACCCCATAATTTCTGTGATCCGGTCATTCGCATAAATAACTCTGTTGTTTGTCCAGATACACAAGGGTTGTTGTAATGTAAAAGTAAAATTGAATCAAACATTCATATACAATTTACCGAATTTAGCATAAAAGTGAATTTTAAATTATGTGAACCACTCCATGAGAATATGTTAAGTCATTGATGTTAAAATTAGTGAATTTTGGAAAATATTGACGCTAATTTAATATATTTGTTTTTTTCAATAAAGGAAGTAATTTGTAAATTTAACCAAAACAAAATTGTATAAGCATCTGAAGTTAAAGTTAAACATTTTAGAACTTCCTTTACTGATCTCTTATTTTTACCCTTACGCCTGCAGATAGAACAATAAATGAGTTTGGTTCAAAATAAAATTTGTGCACTTTAAACAATATAGCTATTTACTAGATATTAAAAAAATTCATGAACAACAATAAAGAAACAATAAAATGCTTAATATGTGACACCAATTTGCAACATTTCACAAGTAGCCACCAAAAGTCTTTTAAGAGCTATTAAACAAAGCATCAAAAGCTAACCGTACCATGTATGACCTTTGTAGATGCTGTTACGGGCCGTAATTTACCGTCGAATCAACTTTTTTCAATGCAATGCAACTTTCTCAATGACTTTGAGAAACTTCAACTTTGAATGGTTATTGTAAGTGCATTAATGGGAAAATCTATCATTATGATGCAACCGTTTTTCATGAAATTTCTAACAATTTGAAAACATACCTACATACTCAAGAAATCTTGAGAAACTTTTGTTAATTGACTTGGTTCATGGTTATAATGCTGAGAGTGAGGGAATATACTTCAAGAGCTTTCGTAAGTCATGTAGGTAGAATATGAAAACAAAAATTTTCTTTTAACGAAGTCCAGCAATATTTTTTTACTCTCACTTTCATAATACCTAAGTTTCACAATCCTACATTACCAGCGCAATTTAACAGAAAAGAAAAAGAAAGTTACTCGAAAGTGAAGTACAGACAAACGGACAAGAAGAATAAAGGTATAAAATTAATATGGAAAAAGAAGAAGATACAATAACAAATTTGTTTCAACTTTATGGGTAGATATAAGTAAAAGCAGTGATAATTACCTCAACCATGCAAAGGTTATAAAAGATGACAAATGGTCGCCCGAGCCAAACACTTATAATACCTCCAGGATTCAAAATCTCTCCAGCTGAAAGCAAACGTGAGAGATTTCTAGTACAAAATGAAAGGTTATTAGATTCCTGCGATACACTGCTTGAGTTATTATATTTACTACTTTTTGTAGTATACAAAATATTACAAAAGTATTTCGCATTCAGAAAAATAACTAAAATATGTTATTTTTGCATACACATTTTACAATTTAAATCAACAAATATGTCACTGATCTTAAGCTGAATAAAAACTTTCATGTAAGTGTGTTACTATTCTAATTTCCATTTAAAAATTGTGTTCAAATTGCTATGATGCTTTGCGCTAGCAAATTAACCAAATTAAAAAAAATATCATCACTGGTTCTTCAGAGAAGTAATCGTATTGCAAAATTCCATGTTTGCAAGAAGTCAAGAAATTTTAAAATTTATTTCAGCCAAATCAATTTTTATAATAACATGTATTATTTATTTATTATTTATTATCCTGCACTTGCTGATGTATAACATATTTAAATCGCCATTAAAATTCAATTTTGAGGCGGAAGAAACATCGCGGTATTTTCATGAGGTCAATATTGCATACGAATACTTTAACCATATCTTGTTGGTCACTCATTAAGAAGTTCAAGCTCTGCAATGATTGACCATGAATTTTAATTTCGCCTTCAACCATTCAACAATCATACGGAAGTTGTTGATTCAAGGAGCTTCTTTTAATACTACTGTAATCTACTTTACCTAATTTTAATCACATCATACTCCAATATGCATATGTACGAGTATATAAGAAATAACGTAATGTGATTTATCCCAACTCATCAACCTCATTAAAAAAGATTTTGTTGGTTGATGAAAATAATACAGTCAGTAAAAGTTCAATGGACGTATGCGAAGTGTGTCAGATATTTGTTATTCGTAAGTTAATTTTTAATAATAATATTTTCTGCTTAAATGATGTACAATACAAATACGAAACATGACCTAAGGATTATGGTAAACTATTTTTTAATATCGTCACTCTCCCATTCCCAACAATTTCTGTTCGAATATGAGTACCATTGCAAATATAAATAGTCTCTTCAATACTACACGTATCATAAATATGTAAGTATGTCTACGTCTGTAGGGATGGAAACTTTAGCAAATTCAACCGGTTGCATCCGATCTTGACATTGTCGGCGATTTAGCCATGACATCCAAAATTCAAATGGGTACCAAACGAAGTCGAGTGAACAACTTAACGTATGTTAATGAAATTCATGTCCAATAACCAAAATTGATTATTTTGAATTCGATTTTACTTCCGGAAAATTACGATATGATGTTCTACGACTTATGAGATTTTATGGAATCCGTTCTTGATATCAAGCAAAAGTTTACCTTCTGGGTACTCTGTGATTAATGAGTGTATCCTTGACGCTTTATACAAATGTTATGTCTAATCTTTAAATCAAATAATTAGAAGAGATAATGATTTTGTGGGCATTATTTTTATGAATAAAAGCGCAGCTTTAAATTGCTAAACATAATCATAGCTTTAATGGTTAAGATAATGGAGAGGTAATATCTTAATAAAGAATGAATTATTATGAGGCACACCACCGAAATAACTTTCTTAAATGTTTCCTCATAAACCGTCTTGGGAAATACAAAAAGCCTTCAATAATAATTTGTATTACTCTAAATTTTAAGATCGGATGAGAAATATATTTTTCTTTATACTGATTTGATATGAATATGAAATTATTACTTGATTTATCCAGAATTTAGCCAATTATTGAATAAAATAAACGAAGAAAACCGAACAGCAAGTACTTATTTAAATGAAAAATAAATACTTTAAATTACAATTTGAGTCAGTTAAGAAATTTCGAAATAAAAGCTCTCTGGGATTATTTGTAACGGCGGAGAAGACGCAACTTAAAACAATGAAATTACCGCACTGATTATATCTACCAAAGCTTACGACAAAACCAATTAATAGACTGTAGTGTTAACCAATTTTCTTTGTTAAGTCAACTCTACACATACGAGATGCTTTTAAAATTGAAAATACGGCTCATTGTAAATAATTGAATAATATACGAATAGAAAAAAATGTTTCCTTTTTACAATGAAGTTTGTAAACAATTAAACTGTAAGTGGAAAATAAAATCAAATTTTATTTCAATTTCATTTTATTACAATTTAGGAAAGATAAATGTTAAGGTTCATCTGCGAAAATCTTTGTAAAACACTGTTATTTTAATATAAATATAACATGTATTAGAAAGAGTGCTCTTGAATGAAGATTCTTTTCGAAATAAGAAATTAAAATTAAACACCTATTTATGTATGAACACTTCCCAAATTTGCCGGTTCTGCACACTCTTAAAACAAAATAACACAGAGAATTTGATTTTCAATACGAAGCTTAGATAAATACACACTTCATGCATATAAATATACTAACAACATTCTTTGAAACGAAAACTACTTAAGATTCTTATTCCCAAACATCTTTATTTCAAGGCAATCAAGATGATCAAATATACGTTCTTTTTGTGGTTAACCATGGACCAGTAAGGAGAACACATACATCCAACGAATTAACATATAACCATTAGAATGAACAGGTGCTACAACAGAACCATATGTTCTTGGTTTCACCTTATATTGTAGATGTCCAAAAAGCTGTACACATCATCGTTTTTGATAATTCATCTATAAAAATTTGCATGTTTACATACGACTTCTTAGTGGAAAAAACCCATTTCCTTAGAATAAGTTTGGATGAAGAACTTGTAGATATCTTAGGATACACATAAAGGTGATAATCAATAATCGAAGACGTGAATTTGCAATATATGAGTATCAAACTTACTACCTGGCAATACATTTCCCACTTCCTCCTTAAAAACTGCTGTGACCTCGGGTGAATTAGCATTTCGAAAATTAGATAACACATTTAACGAGTAACTTGTTGGGAACTAGTTCTGTTGAAACTAAAGTATGTAGTTAAATAATATCAGATACCATGTATAAATAGGAAAATAGTGAGGTCAATGAATCTTATAACCAAACTGCATATGGTTGTAAAAACAAATTTCAAGATTAAGGTCAGACTAAAACAACTTTGTACCACAAAAAGTACAAAACATTTCGATGAAATTATAATAAGATGCGCAATCCAAAAAAATATAATAATAAAAAAGCATATACGAGTATGTCGATTAATGATGTTTATAATGGAATAAGTTATTAAACATGTTAAAGTTTTAGTAACAAATTGTATCTAAGAACAGGTAAATGTACTTACCATCATGATCAACATTCATTTCAATCGCATTTCCAAGAATTGGCAAAGATGCTGGACCAGGAATCTTCCCAATTAATGTAACCATTCTTCCTCTTCTTCTTTTGTAAATGATAACAAACGCTAAGGTAATCACACTCAACACTATTGTAGCTGGAGAAAACATTGTTAAATATCTCAGCACTTTAGTTAACATAACACTCTCAGTAAACAAGTTAGACATGACTTTTTGCTTAGAAACGCTTAGCTCACAAAATAATGACACGGGGAGAACAATTTAACGAAAATAAAATTTGTTTTGAATATTTTCTTCTTATTTCATCAAATGTAAACAGAAATATGTAGCCGAAGCAACACCACAGAACCGGACAATTCGCGTTACGGATGGCGAAAGTTGACTAAGAGTAACTCCACGACTGCCCAAAGATTTAAAAGAAGTGGTATAAAGTCAGTCTCGGTTGAAGAAGAATGTGCTGACGGTCACCAAACAAAATAAATCGCGCCGTTGGCATTTGTTGAGCATTTCGGGTTCTATCTATCTGCCTCACACACAGCAAGATTTTGAAGACAAATATATGAACATTATTTGGGACAGATTAAAAGCTCTCTCACACAATATTTTTATGTATGGACACATGCATAGATCGCTAACCCACATGCACGTATATGTTTACCATTTGAAAACTTTGGTCTTAATTCGGCATTCACGTATTTGCTTTTAAAGTTAAAACCATACTAGTTTTAAGTTACATTTATGTTAAATATAAGAGTTCTATTTACAATTGTATAGTACGATTTTAAGAGTTTGGAGAAAAATTTTAATTGCAGTCTTATGTAAATAAATATTATATAAATATATATCACGCCAAATATTATATAGAAAGTCTAGAATATTAAATAAAATGTGAATTCTTAAAGTTTTTAGCAAACATAGATAGATTGGACTGATCGTATATATTTGTACGTCATCGCCCTCTACAATTGGCTAACAACGATTATGGAGACTACGAAAAGCTTCTAAAAATTTGCTTTTTCCGAGTCGATAATAAACTTCTGGTCCACTCTACTAGTAAGAGAACAATAACATATGTCATAAGAGTTCGCTGAAGAAGCTAGCTTCGAATTAATACTACGCAATGCCGAAATGAAATAAATAATTTATTTTATTTCAAATTTGAAGTTAATTTGCATATATAGGGAGTTGTCTAATTCATTCAATACGATTGAAATCAACCTAATTTCATGACCATTAATAATTTGTATTTTTTACATCATCACACAATTGGCTGTATATCCTTCTTACGAAAGTCCAATAATCATTTTTTTATTTTTTTTTTTTTTCATTTTCAGCGATTGGAAAAAAAAGAAAACTAAAATATATATTCATATACAACATGTGATTAAGATTAGCGATCAGGTTTTATCTACGAGATCAACTGATCTTTTCTTATTAAATTCTATTTCTTTTTCATCTCTTTCTTTTCTATACTAACAAATGCAATCTTAAAGTGGAACTAAGAATATTTTACTGGGACATCAAATGTTATTGATTATCATGGATAAATGAATGTGAACATAGAGATGTATGTATTCGTCTCATCACTGACGGTATTGTTTTAAAAATCTCTGTGGAACAAGTTAAAAGCGGAAACTCAAACAATGTAAATTTCGTGCTAAATTTGTTCACCAATACATGAGCAATAATGCGGGAATGTACGCTTCTGCATTAAGTTAAATGTTAAGAGATAAAGCTTTTGTTGGTTTCTATAATTTCAAGGAAGTTTCTTCGGCGTTTGGTGACCTTGACAGACCTTAACTTTTCAATGAATGCGATCGACTCTTTTGTTCCGTGGATGTATTCAGGTTTTTGGCTCATTGCCAAAAAGCTTGCCGATCCACTTGCTTCATAAATATGTTTCATAACAACAAGAACGAAAAGAATATCGCCATAGTAAGTGAATTGAATATTATGGCAAGTCAATGAATAATTCAAAAGTTTCTTCATTTTCTTTGTTTTGAATGTTTCTCAACGAATGTAAAGAGCTAAATCTTTTAGAAGCGGTAAACTTGTACAAGGATTGCTAATCAAATCCATAATAAAAGACATATAAATGCGTTCCCTTTCTGCCACATAAAAAAACGTACATTTTTCAGGAACCAAACAAAATTAATTGGTTTCCTCGAAGAGGCATGTTCTTTTGAGACGTGTTTTTTTTCACTCTTATCCGCACGGCACCGAATAAAACTCTATCAATTATGCAATCAACTGAAGTCGAAAATCAAAACTGTAGTTTATCTGCAAAAAGGGAGAAAACGCAGATTACCTGATTTGATGGTAGAAAGCTCCGTTTATATTATAATAGGACGGATGTGCATCACGATATATGAGAAGCGCCAATCCGATATAGTTTGATGAAAAAAATATTCAAGTTGAAACCGGAAAAAAACTATGATAAAATTTTAAAGACCGGAAAAGAATCTTTTTAATGTTTCTGTGTTTACTTTAAACCGGTCTTAGACTTTAGGATGTCTCTAATCAATGAAAAGTATCAGACGTTCTTATGGTTCCGAAACCAACGGATAAAGAACAGTTTTAGCATTTCATATAATGTTTAAGTTGCTTGAAAATATTTTACTTAGGCGTGGAAATTTATTCCACCACTACAAGCTGTTCGACAAAAGTATCAATCTCATTTCTTGATGTTTTCTCGTTAAGCAAGGTATGACGGTTTTTTGCATTAAACAAGGTACAAGTTTCTAATAAAAACGTATATTACCTTATAAGATTTTGGTTTGCTTTTGGAAATATTTTACACTTGCTGTTATCTAATAATATACCACAAGAAGAAGACGGTGTGCAAAGCACCTAATAAATAAAAAGTGATTTCATATAGATCTAGAAATTTTGTAAGGCCGAGAAGATAAGATCTTCGCTTGCAAATATAAATGCCGCTTACAAAAGGACATAGGCTCTTCTGTCAACCCGATATTTGATATACCGAACCCCGACTTTGGAAAACTAAACGTCTTGATCTAACATTTCGAACTAAAATTTAATAGCCCCCAAAGAAACAAGTCCTATCTTCTCCAGAACTCGTACTGTGCATGCTTTCCATTACTCGTACTGTGCATATTCCCTCTCGTGTAGAGAGGGCGTACACTTTACTGGTAACTCCGAACGGTGAAATTTGAGAAGCTTCTCATTTACAATGACCAATATTTGAGTGTTGTCAGCAACTCGAAAGCGATGGTGCCGTGAAAATTGCGAGGTGGGGGATATGGGGAAAATTAAGCCCTGGTCTAGTGAATTTAGTTATACATGAGGCAACCTTTAGCACAATGAAAAAAGACAGATAATTGAAGATCACAATGTATTTCATAAATATGAATATAAGTCCTTTTAATGCAGTGTCCTGCATTACATGTAAATCGAATTATGTATATTAGTTTAAATGCACAATCATTTAGTAAAGAAAAGACTTTGGAATCATATGTCATAATATACTCATTTTTATTCTCCGACTAAACCCGCACAAACCGCCTAAGTCCTAGGATGATAAAAATACAATGTATGAGTATTTGTGTGTGCTTAAGTAATTTGCTTCTGGTCGCTTACTTATAACTCAAATATCTGATTAAAGAAAATTTTGGCTCTCTTCTTTTTCTTTCATGTAAGAAAAGTCAATTCGTCCCACAATCTGTGCGCCTTCTTTATGTTTAAATCTCGAAAGACACTGGAATGACTAGTTAGTAGACCAAAAATTCACTTCATCTTCATGTACAGAATTACATAGACTACATCTCTGAAAATACACCTTATATATGATTGTACACACGCTTTTCCTGCATATAAAGTATAGCACAATGCCGCTATAACTTACCCTGAGAACACTAAAAAAACACATGTATGATCCTTGGGCGCCCAAATTGAGGTTGAAGTCATAAGCAGTTTGTCTACTTAACTTCATTAAAATCTACCAATCTTTAACTTCAAAATTACAATGAGACAATATATTTTTGGCAAAATATCTACTTCTAGATATACACACATCATTGTGATTGTATATATATAAATATATTTGTATGTGACGACATTCTTTAAAAAAGAGATCTTCCCTTACTTAAAACGATTTGCCTGTTATAAGGATAGAGAAAAATATACACGTTTTTTAATGCGGTGAGACATCAATGTAATTAACAATGTATTATCATTGGTTGGCTGTAGCTATCATATATTTAAATCGGAAACGGTTATTTTTATTTTCTTCTCCCGGTTCGGGTCTTGGATTTTATTACTAGCATAGGCACAGCCAATTACATATGTTTATCTCAGACAATTATTATAGAGATGTCGCACCACCGCAGAAAATTAATATACAGATGTCACAGACAATTATTATACAGATGTCGAACGCTGAACAAAATACTGGTTCACGTTTTGAAAAATCAGCCGACAAATCTAAAAGAGAATCAGCCGGCCGACAAGGAAAAAATTGCGGTGAGAAAAATATGAGGAGAATATCTACCAACGTTCTCTATAGTTGTTGGTATTTTACGTTTGAATTTTCTCATTTGGCGCATTAGTTATTATTTTATTATTACGCAAAAATTCTTTAAAATTTAAGGGTTCTGGCTTCCTTTCTTGTAGGAATTGTAGAAAACTGTAATACTCGAACAAATCTAAAATTTAATAGGTGCATACATACTACATGCGTTGTTCGATATTTTGTCTGCGAGGTTTCCTCATTTGTTTGCAAATTGTATGATAATTGGAAGTTATTTGATTAATGTGCTTTGGATCATGTATGATGGATATGATTTTGTTTGAACAGTTTAGCGCAGATATGTCTTTAGTGGGAGGATAAAAATATAAATAGTTGTGCGTGCTTAGGTACATATACATACATATGTACATAAAGCTTAATGATATGAAAATGGAATTGTACAGAAATCGCCGAGCGATTTAATATTAATGTGAATAAATTAATTAATATTAAGCTTCTTCTGATGAAATTGAATTTTAATACTTTTAAGGCCCCTTGTGTCTGCTCAGAAGGTTATTTTAATGTCAGGAAGGTCATTTTGCTACACAATCTTTTCTTGTGGAAAAAGATTTCTAATTGGAAAACACTGGAATAGTCTGATTTCGAGTCATCAGTAAAGACTGGAGTGTGTTTAATGAATAATGAAGTCAGTTCAGACGACTGCGAGTCCAAGACAAACCTTTAATTACGAGTTTTATTTAAACACACATAAAAAATCCTTAAAGTTGAGTTCCTATATTATTATTTTTAATAATACGATAGTGATAGGATCTAAACGTAGCCTTCGCACTCCTTTCCGTGAAGAAGAGAATTGATTGTATGTCTGTCTGCCTATTCTCAGATAATCAAACGGTGTTGAAAATGCTGAAGAGATACACATTTAACTTTTATATTATTTAGAAATGTCAAACGCAAAATAAAAAAAAAATAATAAAAACAAAAGTATGTCTTTACGATATGTCCACTTCGCATATTTAGTTTTTTATTACGTGGAGGAATTGCTACCTACGACAGTAAATCGACTCGTATCTTTCAAGCGCCTTTGGGCCGCTACAGACTTCATAATAAGATAAGACCTTCATAAAACACATTCCAATTTTCACTGATGGCTCGAAAACAGTGCAACAAAAGGACCTTCACGACATGAAAATCGCCTTTTCTGCAGACGTTGAGAGCATTGAAATCGCATCTCATTAACTCAAAGTTCATTAGAGAATTCTAAAAAAAACTTAAGACACTGAATTATCTCCTGCTAGGTCGATGTACATTCCGATGTTATTGGATTAATATTAATTAATAAACATTAAAATTAAACCTTTCGGTGATTTCTGTACAATTCCAATTCCATATTAATAGCATTAAGCATGCTGCATGTATGTACCTAAGCACGCACAACTATAAATAGCTTTATCCTCCCACTAAAGGCATATCCGCGCCAAACCCTTCAAACAAAATCATATCCATCATATATGATCCAAAAGCACATTCATTATATAACTTCGAACTAACATACAATTTGCAAACAAATGAGGCAACCTCGCAGATAAAATACCAACAACTATAGAGAACGTTGGTAGATATTCTTTTCACATTTTTCTCTCCGCAATTTTTCTCCTTTCGGCTGGCTAATTCTCTTTTAAATTTGTCGGCTGGTACTTCAAAACGTGAACCAGTATTCTGTTCAGGGTACAATATCTTTGTACATGATTGTCTGTGGTGAGATATCTGTATATGATTGTCTGTGGTAACAGCCTGTAAACAAATTTTATCCGAAGTATGCTATTTCGAACTACTATTCGTGATTCCAACCACAGTATCGTTAAGATTTATATTTCGTTCATTCTCAAAATTTGAATTCTATGTTTCTCTTATACCCACGTCTGATGAACCGATGAATATTACAAAATTTACTCTTATACTAGTGTTTTGTTTAAGAAAAGAAACCAATCTTATGACAAAATAAAATGTTCTGTGGTTTCTATTGTTATGTTTAACTAGTAATATAAAGAATAGAAGTTTTGTTCCTTAAAAAAATTAAGAGTGCCTAAATATATGTATGTATGTATAAATATTTGAAATTCATACCGAGGTAACGAACTTGGCTATAGAAAGAATAGATCCGATTGTACAAATAATTTTCATTTAACCTAATTAAAAAAAAATTTAAATCGTAAACGTCAATACAAATTTCAAAGATTTATCTCTACCTTAACCCGTTCAATAAACAAATGAACAGTGTTAAAAAAAATATTTTATAAGAACAAACTATTAAAGTCACAGTTACTAAACAAAATCTTAAAAGGTAATACTTAAGAGTATCTCATTTGCTTTTCATCATATCCAGTAAGGTATGTCGGTAAGGTATTCCACTCAGAACAGGCTTATCTAAACAATTCAAAGATATTGCCAGGAGATATGCGGCAGTGTATTAATATATATACTACTTTTCTGAGTACCGTAAAGGGGTTGCTACTTTTCTGAGTACCGAAAAGGGGATTGCTGTTCATGAAGGTACAGCATCGTGTTCTAACGCAAACGCTTTCACTGTATCGTTGAGGAGATTTGTATGGTGTTAGTTGGTAAAACACGGTATTGGCAAAAGTAAATTATAAAAACACAAACATTTCTCGATTTGTGGTAAGCTTCAATAGATTAATTCTATTAGTATTAGTTCAGTATTTTTAATTATTACCCTATTATAAAGAGTTAATAAATGATCGACATTTGAGTCCTTAGTTGATATTTTGGTCGTCATTCTATTTAATAACTTCATTTCTCACAACTTGACAATATTCCGGGAATACCTGTTGGTCCCTTGTACTCGTGAGAGAACAGTGGCACACACATTACGAGTAGTTGTTGAACAGACTAGGCCCTGGTCTCTTATGGGCTTTAGTGCGACTCAATTATTTTAAATTATTGATAATGAATTTAATAGTTTCATAAAATTACTGTTTAAAACTACGTATTCATCAAACTATATGTGAATTGAAGTTGCGTATGGAATAAGTGGTCGCTGTGGCGTAGTGAGTAAGTGCGTCGACCCACAGGCAGAAGGTCTAGGTTCGATTCCCGGACGGGACACCTCGCATTTTTTCGCGGCACCACCTCTTTCGAGTTGCTGACAACACTCAAAGAGTATTAATTGTCTATGGAAAGCTTCTCAAATCTCGCCGTTCGGAATCGGCAAAAAACTGTAGGTCCCTTCTACTCGTGAAGAACAATAGCATGCACAACACGAGTAGTTGTTGTAGAAGCTAGGCCCTGGCCCGTTATGGGCTGTAGTGCCACTCAATTATTATTATTATTATTACTTTTCTGAGTACCGTAAAGGGGTTGCTACTTTTCTGAGTACCGAAAAGGGGATTGCTGTTCATGAAGGTACAGCATCGTGTTCTAACGCAAACGCTTTCACTGTATCGTTGAGGAGATTTGTATGGTGTTAGTTGGTAAAACACGGTATTGGCAAAAGTAAATTATAAAAACACAAACATTTCTCGATTTGTGGTAAGCTTCAATAGATTAATTCTATTAGTATTAGTTCAGTATTTTTAATTATTACCCTATTATAAAGAGTTAATAAATGATCGACATTTGAGTCCTTAGTTGATATATTGGTCGTCATTCTATTTAATAACTTCATTTCTCACAACTTGACAATATTCCGGGAATACCTGTTGGTCCCTTGTACTCGTGAGAGAACTGTGGCACACACATAGTTGTTGAACAGACTAGGCCCTGGTCTCTTATGGGCTTTAGTGCGACTCAATTATTTTAAATTATTGATAATGAATTTAATAGTTTCATAAAATTACTGTTTAAAACTACGTATTCATCAAACTATATGTGAATTGAAGTTGCGTATGGAATAAGTCGGTCACCGTGGCGTAGTGAGTAAGTGCGTCGACCCACAGGCAGAAGGTCTAGGTTCGATTCCCGGACGGGACACCTCGCATTTTTTCACGGCACCAACTCCTTGGAGTTGCTGACAACACTCAACGGGTATCAATTGTCTATGAAAAAGCTTCTCAAATCTTGCTGTTCGGAGTTGCCAATTATTTATTATTATTATTATTATTATTATTAATATTATTATTATTATTATAATTATTATTATTAGTATTATTATTATTATTATTATTATTATTATTATTATTTTTATTATTATCATTATTATTATTATTATTATTATTGTTATTATTATTTTTATTACTATCATTATTATTATTATTATTATTATTATCATTATTATTATTATTATTATTATTATTATTATTATTATTATTATTATTATTATTATTATTATTATTATTTTTATTATTATCATTATTATTATTATTATTGTTATTATTATTTTTATTAGTATCATTATTATTATTATTATTATTATTATTATCATTATTATTATTATTATTATTATTATTATTATTATTATTATTATTATTATTATTATTATTATTATTATTATTATTATTATTATTATTCTTATTATTATTATTATTATTATTATTATTATTATTATTATTATTATTATTATTATTATTATTATTATTATTATTATTATTATTATTATTATTATTATTATTATTATTATTATTATTATTATTATTATTATTATTATTATTATTATTATTATTATTATTATTATTATTATTATTATTATTATTATTATTATTATTATTATTATTATTATTATTATTATTATTATTATTATTATTATTATTATTATTATTATTATTATTATTATTATTATTATTATTATTATTATTATTATTATTATTATTATTATTATTATTATTATTTTTATTATTATTATTATTATTATTATTATTATTATTATTATTATTATTATTATTATTATTATTATTTTTATTATTATCATTATTATTATTATTATTGTTATTATTATTTTTATTATTATCATTATTATTATTATTATTATTATTATTATCATTATTATTATTATTATTATTATTATTATTATTATTATTATTATTATTATTATTATTATTATTATTATTATTATTATTATTATTATTATTCTTATTATTATTATTATTATTATTATTATTATTATTATTATTATTATTATTATTATTATTATTATTATTATTATTATTATTATTATTATTATTATTATTATTATTATTATTATTATTATTATTATTATTATTATTATTATTATTATTATTATTATTATTATTATTATTATTATTATTATTATTATTATTATTATTATTATTATTATTATTATTATTATTATTATTATTATTATTATTATTATTATTATTATTATTATTATTATTATTATTATTATTATTATTATTATTTTTATTATTATCATTATTATTATTATTATTATTATTGTTATTATTATTTTTATTATTATCATTATTATTATTATTATTATTATTATCATTATTATTATTATTATTATTATTATTATTATTATTATTATTATTATTATTATTATTATTATTATTATTATTATTATTATTATTATTATTATTATTATTATTATTATTATTATTATTATTATTATTATTATTATTATTATTATTATTATTATTATTATTATTATTATTGTTATTATTATGCTATAAAATCTGAAAAATCTCTAAAGAAATAATTAATTTCATAATCAGAAACGTGCTGCTGCTTCAAACACAGTTATTCATACACCTTCTTAAAGTTGCTACGATCACTCCAGGGTTCTCAAGATACTGCAAAATATTTAAGTTTCGTAGAACTATACTAGAAATATTTTCCATGCCTCATTCCCTACAAACTGGTGGCTGGGTGATGTGGGAACAGGGTAGGCACTGATTGGTTTCAACCTGGCGATGCCCAGCTGTTGTAACTGTTTCCCACACATCAACTGTGCTTATAGTACCCCCACGTTGGTAGCCACCGGGTACTGGTTGTTGTTCATCCGAACTACACTTGCTAAACCTATAAGTGCGACCTCCGCCCAAGAGGTATAAAAAAGGGCCTGGTCCTCCAAGTTGGGGGTGTGCGTCGGGGTAACTGCCCGGCCGCATTAAAAAACAGTAGTTACGGAACAACCGAATACCTCGGATACCGATGGATACACTGTTGACGACCCTCGCAAACGTACAAAGGACAATGATTTACGGATCTGCACGTGGAATGTGAGGTCCCTAAACAGACCACGTGCAGCCGATGAACTTGCGGAGGCCCTGGACTGCTATAAAGCAGAAATTACTGAAATTCAGGAAATGCGGTGGGACGGGCCGGGCAAGTGAGGAGTGAGAAACTGCGACATATACCACGGCGACTGCTATAGGGAGAGAGGGAAACGCTTATTTGGATGCGGTTTTGTTGTTCGAGGCAGCCTTAGGCAAAAAGTCTTAAGCTTCCAATACATAAGCGAACGCCTCATAACAATCCGCATCAAGGCTAAATTCGGGAATATAAGCCTCATATGCGCCCACGCCCCGACAGAGGAAAAAGATGACAGCAGTAAAGAAGACTTCTATCACCTCCTAGAAAGGACATACGATCGATGCCCCAGCTACAACACCAAGATCGTTCAGCTGGGAAGAGAAGAAGTTTTTGCCAAAGTCATCGGAAGACACAGCCTGCACGCCAACACCTCCGGAAACGGACTCAGGCTAGTTGACTTCGCCTCGGGGCGAAATCTCTCTGTGGCCAGCACGCGGTTCCCACACCTTAACATTCATAAAGGGTCACCTGATCAATCAACCGTCAACCAGATTGATCATGTTGCGATCGACGTCAGACACTCCTTCAGTATTCTCGATGTCCGAACCTTCCGAGGTGCAAACATCGAATCGGATCATTTCCTTGTTGTAGCCAAGGTAATAACCCGGATATAGAGAGAGCAACGGAGTCGAGACAGGCCAAAACGGTTTGACGTCGAAAACCTACAATCGCAGCCGATCGCTAGAGCCTTTACCGATCGATTCTCCCTGACACTGTCTCAAAGTTCGACGCTGCCTGCACAAACAATAGAAGACAAATGGAAACGTTGTCAAGAAGCCATCAAAGAGGCCGCAACTGATGTGCTGGGTTTCACGCCACCACCTAAGAGGAACCCATGGTTTGACGACGAGTGCAGGCAGGCGCATGCAGCCAAACAGGAAGCATACAAGGCAACGCTGCATGGAACGACGGAAGAAGGGAAGAGAACCGGCTTCTAAGAAGAAAAAAGAAAGAGCACGAGAAGTGCGCGGTCAGTTGGTGGTAGAGTCGCAGTCGGTGCTGAGAATCTGGAAGGATCAAATCAAATCGACACCCACCATCTATTCGTCGATTTTAAGGCTGCGTATGACAGCGTGCATAGAGACGAGCTATACAATGCAATGTCTAGTTTTGGCATCCCTACCAAACTTGTCAGATTGTGTAGGATGACGATGGAGAACTCTCGCTGCTCCGTCAAGGTCGGTAACGAACTCACCGAGACCTTCGATGTCAAAATTTATTTAGACAAGGCGACGCGCTGTCATGCAACTTCTTTAACATCATTCTTGAGGGGATCGTGCGTAACTCACACGTTAACATAAGAGGCACGATCTTCGACAAGTCCGTTCAACTGCTAGCTTATGCGGATGACATTGACGTGATCGGCCGAACTCAGCGAGCCGTCAATGAGGCGTTTGCTAGCATCGAAGCCAAAGCGGATAAAGTGGGACTCAGAACATCGACGTCTCGGACAGAGCGTCACTATGGGCAGCAGACATTTCGAGGTAGTTAAGGACTTCGTCTATCTCGGCTCCGTGGTGAATAGGGACAACAACATCAGTACCGAAATCAAGCGCAGAATCACTCTTGCCAATCGCTGTTTCTTTGGGCTTAAGAAGCAATTCAGTAATAAAGCCCTCTCGCGAACGACCAAAGTGACTTTGTACAACACCTTGATCATCCCTGTCCTGCTTTTCGGCGCAGAAACGCGGATGAGGAAGCCTGTTCTCTGTTCGAGAGAAAAGTTATGGGTGCGATTTTTGGTCCTGTTTGCGTTGATGGCATCTGGATGAGAAGATTCAACCACGAACTGTATGGGCTGTACGGCGGCATGAACCTAGTCAAGCGTCTACGGATACAACGCTTAAGGTGGCTAGGCCATGTAGAGCGGATGGACAACACTGCTCCGGCCCGAAGAGTCTTCGAATCCAAACCACAGGGACAACGCAATAGAGGACGTCCTAGACTGAGATGGCGCACACAAGTGGAAAAGGACCTCAACCAACTTGGAGTGCGCAACTGGAAGCAGCTGACAAGAGATCGTGCTAGCTGGAGAGGCATGTTGGTTGAGGCCCAGGTCCACTCCGGACTGTAGCGCCATCCGAAGAAGAAGATTACCTACAAACTAAAAGAAACACTTCAAATATTTGTACTTATTTAGTATAAATTATCCAAATTCTACGTTCCGTCTTATTGCCTTTTCTTGCTATTCTTACATTACAATGTCGGCCTAAACTAAAATTTGTTGCGTCTTTAAGTCTTTATTCTGAATTAAGAAATAAAAAAAATGTATCTACTTCAATCAAAATCACAAATAAATGCACTACAATTCGAAGTATTATCTTAGACAGTCCGATTTTTACTAATTTTCTTTTTTTTAGTTATGTACGTTGCTTTAGTATTAATTTATCAAATATACTCGTGCATATATGATTTAAAAGATGTGTTAACATTTGGATAATTTTTTTTTTTTAATATCCTAAGGTTTTCTTAGTCTAGACTTGGATAAATTTCTTAAAATATCGCATGGTTTCCTTAGTCCTGAGTCCATGAAGGGAAAGTATATAATCGATAAAAATGTCTCTGTTATTTAGTCTTCACTGAGACAAGAAAAATCCACTACCGCGGATAATTGCGTCTTTAAGTGCAGTTAAATGAAGCGAAGTTTCAGGGCGCTTTTGTTTCCTTTTCATAAACAACTGACATGTGATATATTGTATCTTTTAAGTATCTTTAAAAATGTGTCATAAAATATATCGATTTCCTTTGAACCAATCTGATAATATTAAAGCCCTTAGAATGAGAAGGCGGCAATTTTATGCTTTTGTAGTATTTAGTAATTATTATTTTATCTATTTATATATATTTCAACTTCTATATCCAAGGACAAATTTTAATTTTATAAGAAGTGACAATAGATCATTGGGCAAATATGCAAGCTCGCCAATAACAGAATAATCGCTATAACAAAAATCACAACATCGAACACTATTCATTGATTTTGTACTAATCATTCTAATAGCATCAATAATTTATTATGTTTTACTTCCATATCTACAGAAATATGTTCATAAGCGTCTCCACAAATTTTATTAAACGAGACTCTTGTTTTGGCTTCAAAATTGTTTTGTTTAAACAGAATTACACGTTTACACCTGACCCTTATTCGCATTTCTTTAATTATCAAGGTCAACATATAATATTTAGATATGCACACATAGGCATCGAGTATAAATGCAACCATATTTTGTTCATTTTACAATATCACTAACTAATCCCACTTAAAAGCTGCCAACCATAACAAAAATTCAATCTACGATGCAAACTTACCCGCCACCGGCTGTAACCTTAGTTCAGTTCGTTTTGTACAGTTGATATTCGTAATTAGATATCAATTTTCTGCATTATTACGCTTATTTACTTTTAACACTCTTTTAAACAACGCAGAAAGAGCACTGCCAGACCAATATACGGCAAAGGAATATATTTTTTTATTTAGGCCACGTGTTCGTCAGGATAAAGTATTAGATCACGCCTCAGCATGCACGTGCATTGATGCCCACCCATGTGCAAATATTTTCATTTCGTTAGTTCCACACCAAGAGAAATTGGTTTTGTGTGAAGGCACCAGCATCGTTTTTACTCCCAGAAAAAGGTTAAATAGAAGCGAATTTGACGTTTGATTTGCTCTTTTGTAATTCTGTTTGGAGTCACGTGCCGGACACATTACTTGGTACATAGCACTCGTCTTCAGAAACCACTTCCTAAAATACTTGCTCATCTTTGTTCCTTAATTTTATTCGATGGTTAGTAAATACGCATGAGGTTACCCATAGCAGGGGGAGTAAATGATACAAACATCAGAGAGTTGATAGAGGGTGCTACTGCTGGAAATATACCAGTCAACGTCGGTCGGTCGTCAGGGGTGTGAGAATGAATGTTGAAAAGGTTAACTATTGTAATCGTAATCAGATTTGGTATTTCTACTGAGGGGAGCATCGTGTGCTTTTATTTCGTGATTACTTGTGTTTATACTTGGTATGTGATCGCATAATTATTTCTACGTACCCTTTGTTGTTCGGTCTCATTGAAGCTGTTTGTTATTTGAAGACAATAAAAAATCTAGTAGGTGGTATTATGCATCCAATTTTTGGATTTCAGATTTGAAAATTTTTAAAATTATGTCCTATTTGAAAAACTATATCAAAATATTATTCAAATTTGTATTTCTTTGTTACGTGACATTGAAATGTTTTAATTGGAACTGAAAAATAATGGATATATACTGTGTTCTCATATCACTAAGCCAATTTAATTATTATATCAAATTGTTTGAGCTGAAATTATGAACACGTTTAATTTATCATTAAATATCTGGAAATGATTAAAAAATTATTTAACTAAAAATTAATAAATGCATAAAAGAAAATTATTGAAATATAATTTTTACGAAAACAGATGCAGATTGAAGAAACCAGATTCCTGCAAATTGATGGGGACTTTCTTATAAGGGGATCTCCTTTATAAGCTAAAATACTTTGGCTTCATTTTTTTTTCTTGCAACCAATACGTTCTTTTCGTATTGGTTTGGTCGTATATAGTTTGAAGAAACTGGAAGGCTTATATTTTGCTTAGATCAGTCAATTTCACTAAAAACAATTTTGGATAAGTTTAGATCCTTCTATCTTGCCTCATGTTTATTCGAAAACTCTGACAATAAAAAAGAATTCTTACGGCAGCAAATATATTGTTGTATAATTTGTTTAAATAAACGTTTTTTTTTTAATAATGTACATTCAATATAATTGCATTATTGTTTAGAAGACACACTTTTCTATGTCAACAGATCTTTGTGTACATTTTCAAAATTAAATGATGAAATCATAATTTTTTTTGAATGTCTCTTGATTTAAATGTTATTATGAACAATTTGTTTAAATTTTCAAGACCAGTGTGTGAGATATAATAATTATAATTGAGTGACACTACAGCCCACAACGCACCAGGGCCTAGCTTCTACAACAACTACTCGTGTTGTGCATGCTACTGTTCTTCACGAGTAGAAGGGGCCTACAGTTTTTTTGCCGACTCCGAACTGCGATACTTGAGAAGCTACTAAAAGGAACTCAAAGTTTGGCTATCACATACAGAATTGAATCCGAAAATATCAAATGGGATGTGGCCAAGCTTGAATTGTCGGTTATTCTGAGAGTTTTGTGAAATTGAGGGGAAATTATAGAATATGACTGACTGTCTTGACTATTTGACTGAAGCAATTAAAAAAGAGTAACCAAAATTATCCCACAGAAGGAGTTTACAATGCTACGTCACAAACGTCTTTGATGACCCTGAACAAACTAATGGGGTTTGGTTTGAAAATATAACTTTCATAAAAAAAACTGCGAAGAAGTTATGACCTGGCACGTGACATAAATGCGACCCTAAAATTGTTACGAATTACAAACAAAAATCAATACAGTTATTTTTCCATCAGTCCTTATTGACATTGATTTATTATTTATATATTAAATGTAATATAGTAATATGTTTTTTAATATAAAATATAATAATAAAATAATATATCATTAAATAAAAAACTTATATCTCACACCGTGGCCGTGGCGTAGTGGTAAGTGCGTCGACTGCCGAGCAGAAAGTGGTATATGTCGCAGTTTCTCACTCTTCTCTTGCCCGGCCCATCCCACCGCATTTCCTGGATTGCGGTAATGTCTGCTTTATAGCAGTCCAGAGCCTCCGCAAGTTCATCGGCTGCACGTGGTCTGTTTAGGGACCTCACATTCCACGTGCAGATCCGTAAATCGTTGTCCTTTATCCGTTTGCGAGGGTCGTCAACAGTGTATCCATCGGTATCCGAGGCATTCGGTTGTTCCGTAACTATAATTTTTTTTTAATGTGGCCGGGCAGTTACCCCGACGCACACCCCCAACCAGGAGGACCAAGCCCTTTTTTCTACCTCTTGGGCGGAGGTCGCACTTATAGGTTTAGCAAGTTGAGTTCGGATGAACAACAACCAGTACCCGGTGGCTACCAACGTGGAGGTACTATAAACACAGTTGATGTGTGGGAAACAGTTACAACAGCTGGGCATCGCCAGGTTGATACCAATCAGTGCCTTCGTATATTCGTTTACCAATTGTGAATTGACAATGTAAGAATTAGAATTTAAGATGCGGAATGCGTCCTTAAATGTAAGAATTAAAATACAATATTGTAATAACATCATTAATAATTATCACATAAGCATGTTCTATTGTTGTGTTATTTTGTTTTTTTCATCGAAGAAGGCAGTATGTATATTTAATTAATATTCCACAACTGATGTGTATATAAACTTATATATTTTTTAGCTATAATTCGTAATTCATAGTTCGTAGATTATAGAGTATTGAATGCAAAGCAAATACACTGTGAGTACACTTTCAGAACAATATTATAAAAAAATATTTATTAAAGAGGGAAAACAGGAAAAAATGTATACGGCGTTAAAATATATGAGTTTTTCCTAAAATTTTAGGGCATACACCGTATGGTCTCACAAATGATGCAAAACGCCTGTCTATCAAAAATGTTAAATGTGCTGCATATTCTTAAGTACGTATTCTTATTTACGATACCATTCTGTCAGTATTTTGACATTGTCTCAGCCCGTATTAGTGAGTTTCCATTTCAGTAAAACACAAATCAATTTTTACATTAGACCTTTTCAAAAAGCGAAACAAATTATGTTAAACGAAACAAATTATGTAAACCAATTAAGTGCAATGGTTGAAGCAACAAACAGAAACTGAGGTAATGTTAAGAAATATAAGACATTGTTTTTATTAAAAGCTCTTACAACGGATAAGCGCTCGCACGAACACAAGTAGATTTGTTATTTCATATGTATTTTCTTTTCTTATTTATATAATTTTTGTTTGTTGAAACATTTGAAAAGTTCCCTAACGAAACAATTTTCCCTGGTTTGTATGTATGTTGGAGTGTGTGGTTGATTGAGAGATTTTCTTTTCTGTGTGAGAAATTACGCAGCTAGAAAACTTGACTTGTCACATTAAAATATACCGAAAGGACTACCGAGGTTAAAACGATAGCAACGTTTTTCATTGTTAAATATCTCAAAGTACACAGACTGACTGATATTTCTTTTCAAGATATTTCGTTGCCTCCATAGTGATTGCATCGGCTTCGTGTAGTTTTGTTCAGTATAAGTGAATAAAATTGTATTTTACCAGTTTTTCTATAACAGTCAAATCCCAACTTACTCCGCGTATGAAGTCCCCAAAATTGTTAAAAAGGTATTGGTATATCGGAACGAAAAGTCTAGAACTGTGTATATGTATATACCCTGATGGAATTAAAATTTTGCATACAGTATGCACTGATCCTTTCTTTAGCCCTTAAACTATTTAATTTCTTCTAGCTCTGTAAGGGTTTAAGCTGAGGTACGATGTAAAATAAGGTGAATTTAATTTTTTCTCAAAAAAATATTTATTTATTCATCAATTTCTATTTTGCCCCCCTCAAAGTAGTTCCCCTCAGATATAATACACTTGTACCAACATTTTTTCCAATTCTGGAAGATGGTCTGGTATGAACTTTTTGATATGCTCTTGAGCTTTTCAGCGATTCGGTTCGTTTCCCTCAATCGTTGCCAGACGCCGTCCTTTCAGGAACAGGAAAAAGTTGCAGGAAATCAACACGGTGACTGTGGCGTAATTACTGTGTTGTTTTTGGCCAAAATTTACTCCGTGCCCATAATTTGCGAAAAAATTGCATGGCATAACCCAACCGATAAATCTATATCTTCAGCAAACTCTCTAATAGTGATTCGACGATTCGCCATAACAATTTTCTTCACTTCTCAACATTTTCATCGGTTGTTGATGTGCTGGGGCGCCCAGCTTTGAAAAGCTTGTACCACTTTTTGACTCAGAGTATACTCATCGTATGCCACTGTCAATATTTCAAGTGTTTTTGAGCACTTAATTCCAATTTTCACACGAAATTGAATACAAATTCTTTGCTCCGCATTCTTTGATAGATTTCATCAAAAAAATATTGGTTAATATGGCTCTGTAACACCGAAACATTGTTCCCAGTTTGATTTCTGAAGAAAATATCTCTACAATGCGCAATTAACTAACACTCTATGTGCATGTATTGGCTGCTTAATAATAATAATTGTTTGTTTAAAATCGTAGTACAATTCAAACTGCTCGAAGCGAAAACATTCATTGTCTTCCACCCTTCACACAGAAACATATTCCTAGAAATATAACAGGTGACAGATTGTACAGCCTGCATTATTAGGCAATTGTTTATAAATCGACAAACAATAGCAGTATTTTATTGTAAGCGAAGAATCCTCATATGTTGAGCTATTAAGATCCGTAATACAAGAAGTGTGATAGAACAAATGGAGGATGCGTAGGGAGGAGGATGAAAAGGCTTTAACAAAGTACCAAATCTGCCTGCCGAGGCAGACCAAAAATCACCATGGTTTTTATTCTAACGCTACAAATGCAATAAATCGCTATTAATTTTGCCTCTCATTCATAACTATTTATGCATCATTACTTTTTTAGCTTTTAACTTTTTATTTTTTTTTATTTAAATTTAACTTCCTTTACTTATATTCTAGCTAAAAATACTTAAAACTAGCTTATACTATGTGAACTTTCGATTTTATTTTTATCTACTGACCCTTCGCTGGTGCTCTAAGTAAATCTACTTTAGCTTTAATTTGCCTTTCGGCCTATCTTAATTTAACTTAAATGCGGTTGCTTGCGTGACAGCATGACATTCTCATTACAGTTATCTACTCGATTATAGATCACTGCAATATATTAGACAGCAAAAATGAAAACCCAACGTTCAGGAAAGCATTAGCACTTAACATAGAAGTACTCCCCCAAGCCTCAGAATATACTCTTCTTTCTTGTTCCAATAGACATCCTAAGAAAGGATATTACAGTCTTTGCGGCAATCACGGTTCAATCTATTGGGCTATTGACCGAACTAAGATATTGGCACTGCAATATCTTAAGAGAATTTAACTTCCTTCTTCCCCAACTCCCCATGTCGCTATAGGACCCACATTCTTGGGTGGGTTTCCAACGAACTTGGGAAATGTCTAGCAATACCACCTTGGGACTTTTAATTGATTCCCACTCCTCTATAATTAACTTCGACGAAGTCTCCCCAATACAGTCCTGATCATTCCTCGGTTAATTATTCGATTCACATAACATGTGCCCAGTTATTAAAAAAAAGTGAAAGTGATCTCCATACCCGAAGCAAGAAAGTTCTCTCTGGTGAACCCGAATGGCTTCAAAAGGCTCTTCATTGCTGTAAAAAAGGCTTTCTCTGGCTGCGTTGTATTCTCATTCTTAATCTTAAAATTACGAATAAAAAGCGAGCTTCTCTTAACTAAACCTTGATCATAAGGCTTAATCAAATAAGGCAGATAACTAAAAGACTCTAAATGTTTATAGGCTCAAGAAAGAGGATCTTCGATTCGCGTGACACTACAATTGACCTGTCTTGTCTTAAGTAAGGATAAGACATACACAGTCTGCCACTTCTTAAATGCTTTAACCGAATTCACTTCACGTTTTGTATGTCTTCTATTATAATAAAATTTATACAACTACGCGTGTTTGTATAACAACTTTGACGTATGATACGGTACGAGTGCCTCAAGGCATGCATCACAAAACTAAAGTTTACTTGAGAAGTAAAGGTTTTTTGCTTTTTAAACTGATTAAGGTACTTTTAGTTACTACATCCCACAATTCACCAGGATCTAGCTTCTTCAACAACTACTCGTGTTGTGTGTGCATTGTTCTATTTCAAGTAAGAGGGACCTACAGTGTTTTCCGAATTGAGAAACTTTTCAATTTGATTGACAAAAGAGGTGGTGCCGTGAAAAAGATGCGAGGTGTTCAATCCAGGAATCGAACCTAGACGAATAAACCTGCGTGTGGATGGACGCACTTACCCACTACGCCATGGCGAGCACTTTTTCAGCTACATAACGGGCCAAAATACTCTCCAAGACAGGAAGTAAATTTGACTTTTCGTTTTGACTCTCGATAAGGAATCAAAAGTGTAGGGGTAAAATATTTGCTGTGAAAAATTGATTTTGGAGATCCGAAGAATATTGAAATTGTTGACAAAATTTTTTTTTAAAAGGTATGGTAATAAACTATGTGTTTATGTATTTGGTAAAAAGAACATAAGAAAGTTTTGATTTGTGAAGCGAAAGAATTCAGAAGTGCCTCAGGGCACTGTTGCGGGCTTAAGTGTGAATTAATCGCCCCTTTTTATTTCATTGTTCTTTACCCTTTTCCTTACGTTTGTCACCTCTGCATCTTTAGTTTGTAAACATCGATAGATATGGCTGATAGATGTCGTGGACGGATCAAATTGTCCACTTTGACTGATAGACAATAAATTGCTTCCATGAACTCAGTGGAAACCGAGTAACGAGAAAATAACAGAAGTGACGATGAGGTAATGATACAAACTATATGTCAGATGAAATCGCACCAATAGATGACCAATTAACTTCAATTCTCGACAAAATTTGTGGGAATTGCTTATGGTAGGACAATGGAATTGAACCATTTCGGACTTATGGGCCGCCACCATATGTGCAAAAACACGCGATCCGACGACTTGTCGACGGCACAACGCTTGCCGATATTGTATACATCAATATACATACAATATATCGATGCATACACGCGGAAAAATGCAATGTTTCAGCTGAAGATCAGATGCTAGAGTTTTGAGTTTTGTAAAATTTATAACAAAATGTGGGGTTTCTGACAACACTCAAAAAGTACTCATTTTCTATGGAAAAGCTTCCCAAATTACGCCGTACGGAGTAGATAAAAAACTGTACCAACTCTCACTACTCGTAAGAGAAAAATACTACGCACAGCACGATAAGTTGTTGGTCCTGGTCCTGGTCCCTTATGGACTGTCCACTTAATTGTTATTATTATTTATGAAAGCAAAAGATTATTGAGATTTTTGAGACAGTGTCCCATTGTGCCCCAACAGTAAAACGTTTTTAGATGACAGTTGGCAAATATATTAACAAGGTACTTCCACATTTATGTATTTTTATTTTATTTCATTATTGCAATTTACATGTAATCTAAGTTCTATCTACAATATATAAGAGATCCATGAATTTATAATACAGATTTATGCATAAACTTTATATAATACAATATATGGTTCTATGTCCTGTTATAGAAGAATCTAAATGCATAAATTCTTTGTTAATGGGGTTTTCAAGCGGTGTCTCTCAAATCAAGAAAAGTCAAGGTCTGCCTTTAAGCCTTGATTTGACAAGAAGAAATATGTGTTTCATGTATGTCTGTACATATGTATGTACCTAATATAGGCGCCTAGCGGAGTAAATGCACTTACCTGCGAAAATTCAATAAGTATGAAATATGATTTACATATCTACCTATATGTAATATAATATAATGTTATTTACAATAAAACGCTATATAAATATATATATATATATATATACATATATGCATAGCTCTAACATTTTGTGACTTAAAAATTACAATGTAAACACTAAGCGGTAAGACTTCACTTTGTGATTCAGATAGGAAAAAAATGTATTTCTATACAATTTTGTCTCATATACATTATTCACAAAAAAACTTGATGTCACTTACTTAAGTGCGTATTGTTCGGAATAAAACTACCGACAAAATGTATGTGAAAGGAGGTGTCATACAAAAATGTTATTTTACTGATAAGAAACACATTCGGCAATTTTGAATGAAAAAGCGCTGTCAACACAACCGTGGAGCGTTAAAAATCAAATAAAAATTATTGATATATTAATCCCAAATAATCTACCATAAACAACCGAAATCTAACCTACACATTAGCGGCGAGCTTTTATCTTCGAAAATTGATGGATTACATTAGTTTACATTGCGGCACCCTAAGTTTACTAAAGATAAGTGGACGCCAACGGTTTTGATTTATTAAGTGTTCTACAAAATCAATTAATGCAGAATATACATGAAAAGAAACTGATTTTTCGTAACGTACTATGCCAAGCGTTTTGTCGGCATTTGAATGAGATTTCCGAATTAGAAAAAAAAGTTATCAGAAGACAGTATGACTGTTCGTTTCGAGTGAGAAAATCACAAGATGTTTAAACCGCAATAAAAGAGGTTATAAATACAGTAACCACTCTAAGATAATAAAGACATATATGTATTTATTATTTTGATTGCTTTTTATTATTTTAGGGTGATATTGTTCATAGAAGTAGAAAAGCTTATCAATCCTGCCTTCATTTTTCAAGTTCTATTACCTTCACTCAAATATACAATACTCAATATCAACAGTTCGTTCAAAGCAACTATCGATTTTTAATAGTGCAGTATATACATAATATTTGATGTAGTCATTGTAAGTTTTCTAAAATCCTATTTGTGCCCTTTTTAATGCACACATGTTCTTATAACAACCTGTAATAGATTGAATTTAGGATATCAATGAACTCAAAGAAAAACTGAAATCGAAGTTTTTATAAAGACTTAAAACTTGTGTAATCTTTTAGGTACGATTCGCCGAACAAGACGTCATCCACGTAGGATTGTGCGTAATGTTTGAGCTATTAAGAGCGTCAAACATCAAGTATACACAATAAAGGAGGATACATTTTTTAACCCCAACATAATTTTTCCACAAGCCGCATGCGCAGTTATAGTTTAAATGGTATAGCACTAATGATTCATCTACGCCGCCGTATCCTCTAGTCGAGTTACACATTCCTGCCTATGCATGCATATCCTCGAAATTGAGCGGAATAGCACATCAACAAACCCATAACTGCTCAAAATATCAATAATTTGCAAAGGGTGGGATAAAATATGAGGTACTTATGAAAATTTCCATATGTGAGTCCTTCTGAAATGTATATATACTGGAATATGACTTCATATTAGGTGTCAAAAAATATAAGATATGTGTGCGATGTATGCGTGAGCTGATGGTGTGTGCATACATAAAAATCGCGAACGAGCCCACTTCAATCGTGCATTGCCTGAACGATATTTTAGGAAAGGCAAATAAGAGTAGTTCTTGTCAAGTAGTTGACGTTGGCAACGGAATATTGGAGTGCAGTCTCGCAAAATTCCTTTCGCTGATAAGCTTGTTGCATCTGATGCAAACCATGGATTTGCAAAGTTGCAGAACTCGAAACCATCAAAGTCCCGAGGACTTGAAGCCATCAAGCCCCACTTCCGTATTTTATTTCAACCATTGGTGGAGAGACATATTAATCACGTTGTCTGATATTGATTAGTTCACCTCTAGTTCCAAGGATAGGAGCTTGTTCTAAGCCAATAATGGTATCAGTTTTTGACTTGGTGTAAGAATGTTTGTAGCCTGTTCGGTTTGTCATATCTAACAACTTAGACCTACATATTTTCACAGAAAACTCTTTAAGAACACTTTTTTACATCCGAATTGGCCTCTTACCAACTGCAAGCAATATTAACGTCGAGGCTTCCTCCGGATTGGCCTTAAGGGACGTTCTACGTTCGCAACAATACTCTGCAGGACTTTTGTTTGCTTAGAATGACTTGGAAAAACAAAGCGTCAAACACGGTTATGAGCTCAGTAAAGGAAAACCTCATATATTTATTTAATTTTCTTAAATAAAAACTATTTCGTCCATTGAAACAAATATAATTCCGGGGCAATGTACAAAACAATATGGAATGGAAACTCGAGGAGTAATATGTAAGCATTAAGGTCAAAACCATTTTGCGTCGATTTGATTAAGAATTCGATGACAAATAAAAATGTCCATCATTCGCAGTTCTATCGCTTGGTTCTATCTACGAGTTCTAGGAAATTAAGCTGACTCTACAACAAAGTTATTCCATACTCCATACCCTGTGTGGCTGAAAGCGAAAGTTTTGTCATTAGAACTTTCCAATCTTGGTTGCTGTTCTCGGTTTTTTAGACCGTTTGTCATAATGTGGTGTGAAGCCCTATAAAGAACCAAGGCCACAGAAATACTTTTCCCACACCCACGGATGAATTTCATTTGGTTCCGTCTCAATAAAACCGGCCAAGTGCGTGTTATAGAGTGTTTCATGCGATTGGATTAAAGATTACATAAAGGAAGCCAATGGTTTCTTTCTTTCAATTGTTTACTTTGTAAGCTAATTTTATTCGAATGATGTAACGGCCTACCTGCTAAATAAAAAATATAATTATTCCATTATCTTCTTCAGTACTGGCGAACTGATCTGAATATCCTTCAAATTTTTTATCATATCAGTGAACAACATCACTGTTCACACAAATAGCGATTAAGGACTGCTAGTCACAGAAAAAAGTTTAATATCCTTCATTAAAATACTGTTGCACTTTGTGAAGCAAACATATTACAAAACATTCGTCCAATATAACATAGCATATCTATGAAACACAGTTTTCAGATCTGGAATACACTTACCTCCATATCCACCTACCTAACGGTTCTTTAATTTTACCATCTCTTAAAATTTCATTCCTTCACTATAAATAAATTAGTAGTTACTTTGTTTTAACAAAAATGCCAAGGACGTAAATTATAATTTTACTTTCTGTTTTTTAACCCTCCACTCGGCACGCAGAACATTTTTTCTTTTAAGATTCAAATAGTGATATAAAATACATTAGTTCAGAACTGTATTATGTATATATTTGAAAATCTAATTACTTCCTTTTTCTCACCTCATAAGCTCTTCTTTGTCTTATTGGTACCGTCGGTGTGGCACAAGGAAAAACTCTACTATGATTAATATTTATTTGGTCATTCTGTAAATTTTCCATGGAAGGAATTTTAATTTGTAAGATTTTTAAGCATAAACAACAATTATAAAAACATCATACACTTTTGTTCACTATACGTTACTATACGTTTTCAGTGGGAAAAATATTAAAATTCTTGTTGACATATCCCACACGCACTGCACTTGTGGAAAGCAAGCAACTGCTACACATCAACAAAGATGGTCACATATCAGAGTTATTCATTTCGCCAATGATATGACTGCAGAACTAAATGCCGAGTATCAATTAAACACATTTGGCTTATCATTTAGTAACCTTCTGAAATTTCCAATAGGGGAATTGAGTATACCCAACACTAAGAACTTATCATGTTGCTAGTTAAGTTACATTATCAATCAATTCATATTATCAAACATTTCATTTACAGCTGCGTCTAGACTGTGATTTCAAGTAGTTCAAATATGAGTGTTGTATTTTCTACTTTGGACATACAAAGTATTCCTTCAATGGAATATACATAGTCCACTATATTAAATTTTTAATATGTTCAATTTCTTCTCAAATTGCAGCAAATACAACAAGCTATTTCATATTGTTTTAATTAACTTTATAAACCATCAATATGGGTATATGATATCTTATCGGTGAATAATATTCCATTTAAATTTATAATTTAGATAGAATGGACATAAGAAGTCACGTAACATATAACCAAAAGGATATGTTACCCAGTAAGTAATATATATAAATACACTAATAGTTTATATAAATACGTTTTTTTACATTCCCATACTTTAAAACGAATCGATCAGATCAATAATGATCTGCTACTAGCTTGCTTTCATCAATTTGAAAGTATTTCAATGTTCTCAGTTCTCATCAGTATTCGTCACAGTTGGCAACAAATATGGAATCAAATTTGCAACCTCTGTATAAGTATATTAGTTTTTCAGACATTAGATATTTTTCCGCAATCTTGAGCTCTACTTTAATTTCTCTCCCCTTTTGCTTGAGATTTATTTGTATTTCATCTTTGCAGGCGTTATGTAAATTGATGGAACATTTGTTCGCGTGTCATGAAGCAAAGTTGTCATGCGCCGGCGTTTAATGGGAAGGGAACTTCAATGCCACAGAATGAGGGAGAGTTGATTAGAAGAAAAGAAGGAGAAATACAAAGTAACCGAAATACGAGGGGGAATACAGGGTATGAATGATAAGATTGGAGTTTTGGGCCCCATGATGCCTTACTTATGGGTCCTTAAAGCTTTTCTTTTTTATTAGAAAAGTTTTATGACCAAGGTGGATAGAGGATATTTTGTAGTCCAAATTTCTAGTAAAATTATTAATTTTTTTTGCTATTAGTTTGATTAAAATAAATGAAATAATGTTTATATCAAAAATAGGTTAAAAGTAACTCAGTTTATTAAATTGATATACAATATATTCTATTTCTCCTTAATATTAAAAGCAGAAACGTCTTTTCCTGCAATTAGATTAGATTTAATTCTTACAAAATTGTTATTTCAAGATAACGGGTCATTGCGTGTTGGGTGGATGCTGCGAATAATTTTTATAGCTCCATCTTCTATGGTTAATAATTAGTTGTTTTAGCCGTTATAGCGTACGTAATGGTCAATAGACCGTTTCTAAGGAATAGAAATAGAATAGACCGTAAGAGAAAAATACAACCCCTTTTGCTTAATTAACCTTGCGTAGCTTTCATTATGAATACGGAGTAGCACTGGCTATCTGCCAAAGACAACATCACCTTAATATTATCAAAGCATATGAGACAATGCTTCGAGATACGTATGTATATTGCCTACTGATGATGTTACTGGCTGACCTTTTTGTCTCTTAAATTTCTTATGAAATACATACGTAGCTGCAGTATTTGTATACATACATATATATGTATATGCAATACATTTATATATATTTTATTAATGTGTAATATTATCGTGTCAGGTTTGCTGTTTGAGGTGCTTACTGTATGCTTTTATGACTACATATCTTTGTTTACATACCTATTTACGTTGACTTCTTAACCGTAACGTCTTTTTATGATATTGCTGTTAAAGATTATCATTACTTTTTGAACCCTTGAGTTTATTCTTGAGCTTGTTCTTTATTCGATTTTCATCAACTTTTTCCCCGAAATGGAGGATTCTGTTTTAGTTCCTGAAAACCAATGAACCTTTTTGCGGTTCTATTGCCCTTTGAAATACTTTCTCTTTTCACTACATTTCCTCTCCTTAATGCAATTGGAATCTGTGTTACATTCTCGTTTTGTATGCCATGTGGCTGATCTCTATTGTGTGTATCTATAGCATCCCCGTGTATATGTATATTACAGTTCTCTACTTCCCTGTGTATCATTTGTCAATATGTCCCATTATTAGACCATATGGAGACTGAAATTATACGTGTGAATGATTTTGTGGTGGAAAAGGGTTCGGTTGTTGGTTTCGTTCGTTTAGATTTTGGGAATTATATAGGGTGATTGTTTCTGTATAAAAAAAAGATTTTGAAATAATGCTCATTCATAGTTTTGTTTTTGACTTTCGGTCGTTTAGTATAATCTATTCCGGTGCAGGGAGTTGCAGTTCTTATAATTAATTATTTAAGAAACGAAACATTTGAAGTCCCGTTATGAAATTATTTTTATAAGTTATTCTAATTAACTTCTGTTTTAAAGACATTATTTACTTCAAAGATTTTCAACTTTAGATATGCCCTTAGATTCCCAGCACGTGTAGTACTAACACTCACGTACCTCCTGGCGCTTAAATTAGGTGACCTGTCATCATGCACACAGTATAGAATATATTTCACTTCACAGCAGTTTTAACAGGTGCCTAATAGCGTAGTCACCCTAGGGAGTATTCTCTCGTACATTCGAGTTGAAGGATAAGGCTAAGTAAGTACTTGCCCACACTATAGTTAAATACATTTTAATAGATTTGTTTGTGCTCTTATGGTACAATTTATATACTTTTTACTATAAGAGTCATACTAACGTGCATGTACAATACATGTATGTAAATATACATATATGCACATACAAACTATTGAAGTGACATGACTTTCTTTTGACAATAATTGTCAGACTATTAAGATAAAATCAATTAATAATCGCTTAAAAGTTGAAATATTCATATCGTTAGATAATATCATATCTACGAGAAATGGTGATAGTTATCATTTCGACAAGGACTACAGTTAGTTTCGATACAAATTTAATTACACACAACTACTATAATTAAGGAGATATGGTACAACAAGATATGACACATCTGACAACAGTCGAATGTTCCTGATCATTCCACCCAATTGCTTACTTCTATCCTTTGGTATTTTATTCTATTCTTTTATGTCCGATTGTGCGAGTTGTTAAAATATACTGTTTAAACTAAGTGTAAGAGCAAAATTGTTTTATAATAATGTTACACCCACAATAGTAGGTAAATACAAGACGCGGCGTGTTTTAAACTTGGTACCGTTCCTCCTACCGGGTTAATTAAAATGCTAAGTCATTGAGATTATAATTATACTAATATCTGCCCGATTTATAGAAGGTATTGCTTTGTTTTTTTGTACTACAAGCAACCATATCGTCCTATATGTACCTTATTCACTTAATACTACATATGTAAGTTTTCGCGGAACAAGAAACACACGTTAACATTATTTCAGTTTTTTAATTAATAATTATTTAATATAATAAAAATATTAATTTAATTTAATATTTATTTTTATTATTTAAAGTATACTTGGGCCGACTTCTATGCCGGTGTGCAACGCCTGTTAATTTTGTTCACACTAACTCACAAAGAAATAAAATTACAGTGAGTACGTTAATATTTCTAACGATAAAGTTATAGAGATTAAAGTGTTTATATAACAAAAAATTAAAAAAATTATTTTTGGTCCAAATTTTTAATAGTAATGACATGCCGCTTCTTTTAAAGATTGTTTTGAAAACCAAGTTTCATCCTGAGTTAAGATTGTTTTAAAATGTTTGCTTTCGCATAACACTTGCTTTTGTTTTTAAGACTAGAGTTCGACATAGCTTAACACAAGCACGAATTATGTTAAATAGACCTAATAAGCCCTATTCACTTCTTTTTATACAATTTGTATTATATTATTCATACCTATGGGAAAAAGAAGATTTTATTAATAAAAATACCTTCAAGGATATTTCGAAAATAGTTTCCACTATTGTTTTAAGACGGATGTCACAGTTCGGCATTTATTTCGTATAGAAGTAAAGGCGAAAAGGTAAAAGTTACCGCTTATTGCAACTATTCTTGAAGACGTCTATTAAATCATTGTAAACAAATATAATGATACCGATTACCACTTGTCCATTTACTCTATGTATGGAATGTGTGGAATGCCTGGCGCGGATACTGAAATACATACATTATTGAATTTCACAACTAGTAAACTTACCGTCGCTTCAATAAGAAATTAACCTTCATTTAAAACTAAATATTTAAATCTTGACACTGATTTAATTTCTTCCTAACTTAATTCATCGACTCTTACCGATAGGTAGTTGGTTGATGAGTTTTGCGTACAAAGTATATCAACTAATAATTTGTGCTTTACACATATGTATGATTCCAAAGGATTTTATACTTCGCAAGATCGTACACCTAGAGCCCATACCTACACACTTTTATGTAATTAAAAACCGACTCCTAAATTTTCTATGTGTACAGCTTTAAATTCACTCATGAAGCTATAAATCTTTTAGTTACCAAAAATGTCTTAACTTATGCATGACAGTCCCATTGTTTCATTACTCAAAGGACCCCTTTTCACTTTTTTCTAAACAGTAAGTCCCTAAATTCAGCAGCAGCAGAACATTATAGCTATATAACAACATATGTATATGTGTAGATACGCGTATAAAAAATATTGTGTATATGCATATGTGTGTCAGTAAGAATATTCATATACACAGTATAAGCTACCATGAATGCTAAATTTATGAGGTTCAACAATATCAATTCGTAAAATACAACATCATATGTAAATTAGGGCATATACATGCAGTACAGAGTATTGGAGACCATGTGAACAAAATGAACATAAAACAGACGGGAAGAGTTTAAGGAAACAGCGGTTTAAGAACGAATTAAACTTACTTGATTGCTCCTAAGAACATATATGTATGTATATGATTATGTACATACCACGAGCAATGATTTCATTTAATTATCCCCACTAATCGACCCAAATGCTTGATGTTATACAAAAATACAAATATACTCAAAATATCGATTTATTGGAACAAGAAAAATTGAAGGAGTAAGAGCGAGAAAGAGAGGGAGAGCAAGCCAGCCATTAATGTACCAACAAATTTAATTCTCTTTTTAAGTTTAGCTACACAACAGCTTTACTCAAATGCATGCGATTTATGCAAATATTATCATGAGTTCGACCGTGCTTTGCAATGTGAATATTTGTCCGTACGTTTTACTCTCTGAACAGCTTCTCTATATTATTTAATATATTTCATGGACGTATTTTCATTTTCAAATTTCAATTCTCTCTACTTGAAGGGCTGTATTAAACTACTGCCTACAAATGCAGGACTCGTATCTATGGAAACCCAAGAAAACAAACAAGGAACATGGACTCACAAAAAGTGTTCATGCGCGGTATCTTTGACTTTACGCCACGCCCCTACAACATATCCACAAATCCGCTTTGATGGGTGTGCTCGATTTGAGTTTTCTATGTATGGGAGAATATTCCAAGATTATTTCCATTTAGAAGCAAATATATAGGGGACACAGGGCTGACAGGCAATGGCCTGTTCACTAGCCAATCAGTAATCGACTTTTCGTAAGGGTGTTCTTGGAATTTTTGCCTTTTTGACATCACTGCTTTGAAATTAATTTAAATCGATATTTTCAGTATTTATTAATTAATTTCTTAAACGTGATTCAAAATGATACGTAAATCATCACACTCTGATGTACATTTAAAATTTATTTTTGATTTTCGTTTTTTGCGCGCAGTATATTATTTGAGAAATGTCATTTTATGTTTGTTTGTTACTTCAGAAGAGGACTTATAGACGTATGGTATACCTATAACTGGAAAATAAGTAGGAAAACAAATCTCAATAAAGTTCTAGGTGTCATGAATCATGATATAGAAGTAAATGTATAGAAACTTACTTCCTCTCTATTACGGTGATTATTGATAGTTCCCTAGCTGTTATTACTATTTAAAATGTATTTTGGTTAGCTTCTCTACTTTATAATTTTATTATTCAAAATGAATTGAACATGGGATGGCCGCTAAGAAAAATGGCTTATATTTATTTTATCTTTTATTTCAAATGTTCATTAAAAAACAATGAAAATGTTTTTTCAGTCCATTTTTCCACCTACAAATAGTGAATTGATAATGACTTATAACCTTCTCGGAGAATAGTTTCATAGAATAAAAATTAAATACACGTCCACAGTTACGTTTATCTTACATGTTTTATAATTATTATAACATTGACTTATTGAGTATCCCATTAATCTTTACTAAATTACCCTTCCCCTTGCTACTACAAAACAATGACTGAAGCAATGGATTCATACATTTAACTTCAATTTCTGAAAATCATTGTGAATGTTTTTTACCATAATGGTCTTCAAATACTGGAATCAATGGGGCGTATTGCATTTCATAAAATAAAAGCAAATATTACAACACAGATACACCAACCACCGAATGGTTTGGGCAGTAATCAATTCTTCGTCCCCTTTGTCACACCTATATTTTTTTATTACGGTCCTGACCCAACAGCAGCTATACCTGGCTTAGCGCAGATGTTTGCATATTGCTTTGATTTCTTACACCACTCAAGAGCATTAGAGCTGGTTTCAGATTAGCTATGTTGGAGTAGTTTAGTCAGTCAGTAGTCAGATGAGCTATGTTGGAGTAGTTTTCCTTTATGGAAATGTGCTTTCGATTAACTCTTTCGGGATTTTGAATATTAACGGAACATCCGACATATTAACCCATTTTCTGCCAGTACAACAGAACAGATATTAGCATACATATGCAAATATCATATCCATGTGTAAACGAATTAGTATTGTATGTATAATCAGCATCATGTCTTCTGAACTTTATTTTATTTAAATATTTTTGTATTCCTTATACAAACAAAAAACTGAAACAAAATAAAATTGATAAGTAATCGGTCTTATATTAAACACTAACAATAGATATATATATATATAATAAAATTTACATACGCACATATATTTGTTATGTACATGTATTCAAATAAGACAAATATTCAACTCGAAATTAATTTTCATGTACTGCATTAACCATTAAAATTAACACATAATTAAGAACTGATTTATTTGTACTTTCATATTAAATAAATTCTTTAAACATGTGTAATACCATTTGCTTTTGTTCAGTGCTCAAATATACATTTTAGCGATTTTAAATAATTAATAAACAAGCATTACGGATAAATAAGTCATAAGGATTAAAACTGGTTTATCGACAATAGCTACGGCTGTGGTGTTTTTGTATAAAATTATATGGTCAAAATTGTTGATCTCAAGAAAATTAGAAAGGGTCAAGTTTGATTTCATTGTTAGGATAGCCTCAATTTGGATCATAAAACTGCAGCCGCAGGTAACTAGCGTTTTTTGGAAATTTTTCGCGTTGTGCGCGATTTCGCTCGTTTACAACTAAAGAGTACTTAAAGTTAAATGCGAGATGAACAATCCAGGAATCGAACCTTGGGCCTTTGGCATTTTAGAGTCATGCATCAACCAATAAAGAACATGAAATGATGCACATAACATACATGTTTTGACAAATATGGATTACTTCTTCTTCGTGTAGAAGGAGCTACATGCCACGAATATCCTCATCATTATGACTTTTTCTTCGGAAAACCAGGAAACTGCAGTAAATGAAGGTTACTGCCTGATAGTACAATCGACCAGTTTTTGAGTCTGAGCGCTTCAGTGGAGTGTATCCCAAATCCAACAAAAAAATTTAATTCCAAATGCATAAAATGCCTTTCCATCAAATCATCGCTCAGCTGGTTGAGCAAGCTGATTTCTTAGAGTCTTAAAACTCTCTAACCTTCCTTTTGTGTACAACATTGGTGAGATGGAGTTTCTAAGAGCGTCAAGTGGTTCAACTTGTGTCCTTACCAGATAGAAAAGATGAGGTTGTTCGATAGGCAATACCTTTGGGCCTATTTCCGGTTGTATCGAACACCTGAATTCTGAATACGACGTCTTTCATGTCTTATGTCGTCCAATGGACGGGCTTGTCCAATACGAGCCTGAGATTTTCTTGGGTTCGGATGAGGTTGTTCGATAGGCAATACCTTTGGGCCTATCTCCGGTTGTATCGAACACCTGAATTCTGAATACGACGTCTTTCATGTCTTTGCCGTCCAATGGACGGGCTTGTCCAATACGAGCCTGAGATTTTCTTGGGTTCTCCGCTCGAAATAGAACACAGTCCGCCAGAGAACGTTATTTCTGTTGGTGGCTGAATCAAAACCTGCTTTAGTCGCCGCTCGCGGCTCCATATAAAATCCCTTTACGCCGTTGTGCTCGTACTTACTTCGCTACGGTCATATTTAGATAGATTTAAGGTAACTTTAAAATTGAGTCTAGTTTTAAAGTAGGTACCGTTAAGTAAGGTTAAGTTTTTAGAACATTGTTCTTGGGAAAAATATAAACAATATTACATTTTAATTATTAATTCTATATATATCTAAAAATTAACAAAATAGATAAGACCCACCTGCGAAGGGTCAGTAAATTAGAGTTAAGGAGAATCGTTGACTTAAATTCAGCTAGTTTTAAGTATTTTTGTTGAGAAGTAAGTAATGGATTACACAGATTAAAATAAAAATATAAGGAATCTTTTAAACATTTTTATATTTCTGCTGCTACGGTTGAAAATATGGTTAACAGCTGAGATGGTATATTATAATCCTGAAAAGTTGTGTAAATTCGCATACTCAAACCCTCGTGTCGTCATTTCGTTTGTCGTTATGGAAAAGTACATTTCCCTGACTCATACGTTTTTACAGTCACCACACTTACTGAATTCACCTCCAACACCCTATGGGCCTTAGAGAATGACAATGAAGTAATTGCCACAAAACTTAACAATACCAACCCTAGACAAATTTTCAAATTAATTGGCTTTCTGCCTGGTATGATGGCATGGTTCGAATAGTATCTGAAAAACCGCGGTTATGAAGTATTATTTAGAGGTACCTTTTCGAAACTATTTACCACTCCCTCTGGTATTCCACCTTAGTCCCACGTTGCCTCCGTCGTCATTCATTATTAACTTTAATGCGCCCAATCCTCAAATATGTTAGCCGAGCTTTTCACTTATCCTATTCCTGACGAAATGTTTTTTAAACTCATTTACGAAGCATTCTCTAATAACATACCTCTATCTATATAAATTGGCCACAGCTAAATCGCTTTTGTTTGTTCCTAGGTACAGTTGCATTTGGTATTATCTTATTTTAATTTTATTAAAAAGGCAACCACTGCAATATAGTAAAAACTATATCTGATCGTAGTTTAATTTAAACTTATTTATCTATGCACATCTGCATAAAAAATGCACATAAATGATCCAAAAATTTAGAGGAACTTTAAAAACAGAAACTTATACAAGTACGGACATTGTAAAGCATACTCAAATCAAAATGAAAAGTATTTTTCATGAAATGGAAATACGCTTAACATTCAAAACATTTTAAGACAGTCATAAACAAAATATAATCGCCCTCTTATGACAAGTTCGGGTTAATAATTTTTAGACTCTATAAATACTACCATTCACATTTCATTTCAAAGAGCACAAGAACCAGATGTTTTTACATTTAATGTCACTAGTTATTATCCACCCATCAATTTTGTGTTTTTTTGAATTTAAATTTTATGAATGATTTTAAGTTATTCCAAATATTGTGCAAGATCATAAGGTTTACATTTGCATTGTAGAATAGAAGATAAAATTAAATATAACTTTTTTATTCCTCAAAAAGAAAGAAAAATAATAAAAACGCCCAAACAAAATTGGTTGTTGACGAGTATAAGCAAGAATTAAAATTTAAATACTTATTAATTGTCAAAAATAAAGTGTTTAATGGATCCTTGTTCTACTTTTTTGGCAGAATTTTTTTTATATTTATTATTCAATTTCTTAAATATAACAACAGAATTCATATAAGGTTACTTAATTACAAGTTGACAAGTAGACTGTATTCATATAATTATATACTCTTATATTCGTTAAATATGTTGTAACTACCCTTCAAGCGTTATTGCAAATTCAATAAACAGTTTAAAAAAGGTACTGTCTACTACTGCATTTTAATTGGTGTTATATTTAACAAAACTAGTATTTTGTTCTTACAAATTTTAACTGCGTTTAAAAGAATGCGTTTAATATTCAAGAATATTTTTTATTATCTCATTATTACTTATCGACTTTAGTCAATGAAATAATATGTCAAAGTAACTGCTCGTGTATACAGTTTTCATGTTTTATCCAAATTCCTCCAATATCCTTTTTGCTGATATTATGAGTTTTAAATTTCGAATATTTTTAGGTCTTTATAGCACGTTGTTCTGTTAAAGTATTTCCACAATTTATAATATACTTTTTTTTTAACTTTTTATTGTATTTTTATTTCAATTTAAATTCCTTACTTATATTCTAGCTAAAAATACTTATAACTAGCTTATACTATGTGAGCTTTCTCTTTTATATCTATCTTACTGACCCTTCGCGGGTGCTCTAAGTTAATCTACTTTACATTTATTTTGCCTTTCGGCCTACTCTATCTTAATTTAACTTAAATATGTGAAATTAGTTTTTACTTTGTTTGTCAAGAAAAGTAACTTGACTTTCTGGTTTTTACTTAACCTAACTTATTCTAACTAAAACTTAAAGTATTTACAAATTCTTAAATCTACTTATGCTATTCTTAACTATGTCCGTTGAATTGTACGGACGCGTGCTCCAGGGCGTATTGCGATTTATATGCTTAACATATATATGCAATTTATAATATACTCCAAGAAGGTGATTCCTTTAAGATCTCATAGTAGAATTTCTTCGTGATTCCTGCCAAACCAATGTTGTCAGTTTTTTATGTTAAAGATTTTCATCCTTTCACATGATGTATCATAGTAGTCATAACTATTTATGCATTTTTTGGAGATCAAGTTTGGGACATAGTTGATGTAGTTGTCCATCATGTCCATCAGGTTACCATATCTTTTCATCTGTAATATGTTCCCTGTTTTATTTTTTTTTTCTCTTTTACACATGAATCAAAATAGATGTGATTGCATATTTAGCTGATGCCGCGCGTACAGAATTTTCTTAAAGGAAATATTAATTTGCATTTAAGTATATAATAAAAATAAAGTTATTACAATCGTGTTTTATTCTACATCTTCGATAAACGCTTTCAAGTAGAAATTAAATATCGCTACTCGTGTTGTGAGTGCTATTTTTCTTTCCTAAGTAGAAATTTTGGTGAAATTTGAGACAGATATTGAGTGTTCAAAAGAGGTGGTACCTTGAAAAAAAATGCGAGATATTCAGTATAGGAATCAACCCTATGACCTTAAATGAGTGAGTCGACCCACTTACCCACTACGCCAAGGCCTGTGATCGACAGACTTGGAATAAACGAAATCACACATCTGCTAAGGAATTTTTATTACAACCCTCGATTCGGTTAAATATTATAAAATCTTTAAAGCCAAATATAATTCCAACACTCAACTTTGGTAAATTGAACTACCCATGAACGTACTCTAACATCGTTTTGAGTATGGATTAATGAAATGGCATTTCATTTAAAAGTCGAGTATCACCATCTTATACTAAGTAAAGACCTGTAGTCATATAATACAATATTATTATAGTTTTATTGCCTCTGTTTAGGGTTGTTAGAAACAAACAAACAACTTTTTAAAGAAGGGATTCTAAATATTTTTATCAATATGTTTTAGTCTGAGATTACGCACGCAACTGGAAAAGGTCCTCAATCAAATTGCACATGTTTGTAAGGCCCCATTTTGATGTTTTCCTTGCCTTAAAAAATGATTTTGAGACTTTATTAAATGCAAGTTAGACAAAAATTAAGTACCACTCAAAGTGAATATCAACAATTCATTTTATCAGACATTTCAAATCATTGATTGTTGTTTTTCGCTTTACAAAACATATTATTTGACTTCTGTTTAAGATTGGAATTTAACTTCTGCCCAAATAGTAGTCATGCATTAAACTTATATAATAATGCTAGTGGTGGTCGCCGTTGCGTAGTGGGTAAGTGCGTCGATCCACACGCGGAAGATCTAGGTTCGATTCCGGCACGAGACACCTCGCATTTTTCCATGGCACCTCCTCTTTTGAGTTGCTGACAACACCCAAAGAGTATCAATTGTCTATAAAAAAAAAAGCTTCTTAAATCTCGCCGTTCGGAATCGACAAAAATCTGTAGGTCTCTTCTACACGTGAGAGAACAGTAGAACGCACAACACGAGTAGTTGTTATAGAAGCTAGGCCCTGGTCCCTTGTGGGCTGTAGTGTCACTCAATTATTATTATTATTGATGCTAGTAGCGATATATGTTATATCCATCGATCAGAACGGAATACATATCTTCATACCTTTTGTTCGATTATTTTGTCACCTTATAGCGTATGATGTGTTAATAAGTTGGATTTTTGAAAAGAATAATATTGTATATAGCAATGATATTTTAGTGAAGACCAACCAAATACGAGTTTATAGCGAATACAAGTCCTGCATATTTCATTAAAAAAGTGAACCTGATATGATGTTTAATAACTGAAAGTAACAAAGATGTAAGTAAATTTATAAATCAAAATATTTGCACATGTTCATTCATTTTGCATTTGCTCTGTTCTTTTTAGTTATCCAGGTTAACAGAAGTAATAACTTTATTTCTTATTTATTACAAAGACTCCCTTTTTCTTGATGTAGACGTCGGCTTCGTTGTTTAAAATGTATAAGTCCTTATCGAAATCATTACAGTCACTCAACATAACAATACAAAACGCCATCATTCATTGTTACTTGTGTCTAAGAAGCAATGATTTTGAAAGGGTTCCAATGGGTTCTAAGTATATACCTCAAAAACGTACACATACATACCTAGAGCAAATATGTATGGGCACGTATGTAAATAGACATTGCCTTTGCCATTTCTGTTCAAAGACTAGCAGATATGAACTCCCTCAAGTACTCTTTACTACATTTCGTTCGGATCCCAAAATAAGTGATGTTTGTTAACATCGTTTTGTCTCTGTATTTTCTTGGTGAAAGTTTCTTTGTACACATTTAAGGAACGATTCTGGGTGATCTATTTAAATATACTCCATTAGAAATGGTGAGACATTACAAGGAACATAAATAACTGTGTTTGCGCTTTTATGTATATTAACTTATCTGTTTCAAATGAAAGAAGAAAAGCATTTGAATGTTTTGGTTGTAACAAGGCAATATGATTTTACATTAGAATCTGTATAGAAATACAAAATAGAGAAGAAGATGGAATAAAAAAACATAAAATCACTACGAAAATAAACCCACATACCTAGCCCATCGAAATCGCTCCTCACCCATACGAATGCAACTGTGGCAGTAGCAAGCAGCTAACTATATCAGTCGACTTATATAAATAACGAAAGTAGAAAAAGAAACCACGTGCAATACAACCACTTTTGCAAGTACGCAGCGCAGGGAACGGCACAGCACACACCACACCACACAGCACACACCATACAGCAGTCAGCAGAGTACCATGGAATACAGAACCAGCACCACCATCCATTCCCGTCGAACACATCTCTCTGTCTTTCTCTTCCGTTTTCTGTTTCTATCTTAATCGCACTTCATTATCATTGAACGAAACGCAACCCCCAATATCAATGAATAGCATAGAGCGCGTCGTGTATAGGGGTGTGACTTATTAGGTTTTTCCCCCCGTTGTCTTTTGTTTCTTAAAAAATGCTTCTTCTGATAAAGAACGCAGGCGGCAAATGTGTTGTCCGTTTATTCTCTGTTAATATCGTAAAATTCATTCAGTACGGTTGATGTTGCTGCTTTCGAAGACGGTGGTTATTTTCGTCGAAACCTTGGGTGAACAATTTTCGTTTTTTTTTTCGAACAATCAACACACAACTGAGCTATTTTTGAGTGAGTTAGTATCGCATCGGCATACCCTGCTGGATAATTACAGTGGATTAAAATATCGAAACGTAAAGCCGTCGGATTAACCGCAAAAGCTAATAAACTTGACAACAGGAAGTCAATTTGGCTTATTCTTTTATATATTTGCAAAATAAATGCTTTTAAATCGAAACAACTGCACTATTTTTGTAAAGCTACGTTAAAATCGTGTAATAAAATTTAAGTTACTTAAAACAGTATGATATTTTCTTCAAATATTAAGCAGATTGGATATGTTTTAAGTGTGAAAAATCAAGTGTAAACCAATAGTAATGCAAAAGGATTTGCAATTTTTCAACTGTGTTTTTAGAAATATCTTCTTTTTATTTACAAAATAGTTTTGAAAAGTGAAAAAATTTATCTTAGGAAGGAATTACTACGTGCATATGTGTCAAATTTGTGAGTGATACGCAGTTGCAAAAAGCAAATTCGGTATGTATTTGTAAAAGAAATTGTATGACTTAAAAATGAATATATTTCCTTGTAAATACTTTTGTTGATCTCTTCAAACTGTTTAAATTGGTGGAAGGTCCATTTGTGTTAAGTAAATTTTAAATAACATATGTACAATTGTTACATCAAAACAATTTTTTTTAATTAAATAAACAGCTGATAAAGTTTATTTTACTTTGTTTTTGACTCTACCTAAACGATTTCTGTAATTTCACAATAAACCTTTCAAAAATTGCATTTATAAAGAAAGTATTCTCCTCTAATTTTGGTAAAAAAATTGGAATTAAACATAAAATATGTTTCTTCTATATTCCATACCTCATATACATATTCTAAATTCTAAGCCCTGTAAAGAAACGTCTGTATGTGCACTGTTCTATTTGTTGTTTTTGTTTAATTCAACAAAATAAATTATTAACTGTTTGTATACAGCACAAAGGTTAAAAGAATTAATAACTTTGGTTGTGTAAATTACATTTACTGGATTTATTCATAGAGTATTGAAATGTTGGAAGTATCTGAATAGACATTTAATGTAAGGTGTACTGCAATTTTTCACCCTAAAATTTCGAATAATGTCATATGTATATTCACATATATAAAGAAGTTTTGCCGCAGGCAGTTCAAGTAGTAAGCTACCACACTGTCAAAAAAAACTAATTAGAAATAATACTCAACAACAAGGGGTCATTAATTACTTATAGCCCAAACTTTGAACAGGATTTAATTTATTTATGTTTAAAAATGCACAGGACATTTGTTACTATTGAAGACATTCGTTATACACATTGATACAAAAAACTAATGAATATAACATTTTCGCCTTCCTTTTAATATGGTTCCACTAGCTATTTTTGCGCATGTTTTGATTTATGTTGGAAGTAAGCTGTGTTAATGCCCCGTCGAGTGGCAGTACATAACCAGTAAATTTTATCTCTATGCATTCAAACGTGTGTATACGTTTACGTTTCTTTAAGAAATAAGTTTTGGCTTTACGATTTAAATCATATTAAACTATTTCCTTGCAATTTAATTCAGGCATAAGCTGCTTAAATGATGTCCATTGCTATTTAATACATACGCTCATAGGGCGGGATTAAGCAAAGTAATAAATACTATAAGTAAATGATGAATTTTCGGTCAGATACATTAATGAGCCACTCGCCATATCTTTCCTAAAAACAAACTATAATTAACAACTTTATTCCAATGCACCACAAACTTTTTTTTCTTTAATTTGATGTTTGCTTGGTCATAAAAATTATTTAAATCAGATGAATAACTTTTTCCTAAAATGTATCAAAGTTAAGTGTACTGTAATATTAAGAATTATGTTCTAAAGTTTGATAAATGGCCACTTTCCTATAAGAATTTGATTAGTTCATAAAAATTAGCGACGGTAAGTCTGCTTCGTATTAATGTAAATACTCACAAATTTTCATCCAGTTTATTGAAACTTTTAAATGTAAATAATCATTAGCGGAAACATTGACCTCAACGTCATCATATCATGCTCACATATATACCACTAAATTTTGAAATCTTGTTTTAAACGATTATTTGCTCAAAGCAAAAAAATCTTTAAGCATGTACACGCCCCCAAATAAGTAGGGGATGTACAATACTACCGCAATAACGTATGGAGTCTTTAGTGCACTTTTATTTACATCTCCAATAGCATATGGCGCTTACGAAACTCAAGCGCATTCGTAGTTGATTTCTGATGTTTCTGTTTTGTACATTCTCGCTTATGTTTTGTCTGACTCCTCCTCGATTGTTTATTTTCTGTGGTCCATTGCAATTGAATATTTAGTTTGAATTTGCCTATTTGAACATGTTCAAGGGTCATATTCAAATATGAATCAGGTAATACCTGAGTAAAAAAAATCGTTGTAGCAACGGAAGAAGTTGTAAATTTTCTTACCTGTTGTATCTTAACTTTAAGTAATGCACATACACAAAATATTCTGAAAGAAATGCATACAACTAATATTTTTATGATACCCCGTTAATTCAAAGTACATAAAAGAATATTTAAGAATAAGAAAAACGACATCATGTATTATTGTTTTCATTAATTTTTCATTACAGTAAAATTATTTCAAACATAAAAAAATCTTTAACTCTTTCACCTTATATGTGTGCAAAATTTTAACTGATGTTGATCGGCATTTTACAAATCTTTATATAAACTTACAATTCAAATATAGCTCAAGAAAATTCGTTTCGTTGTAGTGTTAAAAATTATTTGACATTAACACTACTTTTTTCAAATTTAAACTTACGAGTACAAACTACTTCAAAAAACCACTGAATCTCTGCAAATGCCTCTTTCATATCCACCTCACTAAAAGATGTTACGATTTGCGACTAAGATTAATTCTCGAATTTTTCAATGTCTTTTGATCATCTTGAATCGGTTATAATGATTACTTGATTTACCCAGCAGTTGGCGTTAAAGACTATGGTCCATTGCGGCCCACCACGCTAAGGCCAACCTATTTATTTTACGATAAAGAGGTAAAAATGTCGTTATTGCCTTTTGCCAATTTATTTTGAAAAGATTTAATTATTTCAATCTGATGGAACTAACCAACGTAGATGCTTATTTATTTTCAAATCATGAACTCCTTCAGATGCTTGCTTGCTAAAGGTTGACATTCTCGACCACAACTAATAAATTTCTTTTTGATTTGTGTCAGAAAAATATTGTGTATGTACAAATATATAAGGTAGGGTTATCAATGGCCATACACATTTTTCAAATTGATGACATAAAAATGACGATGCAAACAGACGGAAACACACATTTTTACCAAAGGAATGTGACATTCTCACATAAAAGCAGTGAAATCACACTCCTAATGATAGCCTTCACCAAAACGAAGAATGAAGAATGTATCCACAAATCAATCGAATTCTTAAACCGACTTTCTGTCGAAAGAACGAGCTTGCAACAGAAAAAAATGATTGTGAGCAAATTTGATGGAAACAATAACAACGTGGTGTGCGGCCGGAAAATTCGTGTACATCCTACAAATCCCAATGATACCCACAGATTATCCATTCGAGTTCAAACGACTGCATATCTCTGTGGACTTGTGCCTCTCTATGACTATTAATAAATCACGGGCGCAAACTCTGAAAATTGCTGGCGTAGATTAAGAACACGAACGCCTTTCCACGGTCAGTTGTGTGCGGCATGTTCTCGGATGTGTCAGGATGGATGCATCTTCTTATACATATGTATACAAATATGTGCGTGCATAAGGGCTTATTCACGTATGCAGATTTATGTAGGTACACTGTGACAATGCTTATATCTATTTGCAATGTTCATGTAAGGGATGTGATGACGTACTTCTGTGAAATAAATGGATTATATTTAAAAAAAAAATCCTCATACATGATGAAAAGAAATTGGAGCATATTTTTATAAAAGCCTAAGGCTTGACATCACTTCACATCAACAGACTAACTTATTTATTTTGAACTACATTATTTTGATCTATTATCGAACAATATCAAAACACATGCAATTTATCACAGATATTCATTTAGTTGGGGAATGATCCTCGTTGAACGGGTTCCTGAAAAATATACTGATAAGAAATTAACAAAAAAGTCTAATAATTTACAATATAGCTGTGATAAGTTTACTTTTCACTGATAGGTGTTCTTTTACATGAACGGTTCAGTTAACACTCTATTGTCACCGTGTTGCTGAAAGATAAACACCATACGTATATTTATATACATATATAAATATTTATATATATATATAGGTAGACATGCCTAGAATAGTGCAGTTTTTAATATCCTTTCTATTCATATTATTCTTCATTTGTAGACGTGTATTAGTTAATCTGAGCAAGTTATTCGCTTTTAGGACACACAAATTAAAATATTCAAATCTTACTAAATTTATTTACTTACCATGTATCCGTATGTATTTTCAGTTTGTGAAAGAATCTATAACCATTGTATGACTAATGGGCTTCATTTGTAAGTCACTACCTAAATTCATTCCAAATATGTACATATATACATATGTATATCCATAAAAAATCGTTACTCAATTTTCTTGGTACTACTCCACATAACAATGCAATTTCGGCTTCCTTGACTCCTTTTGTTATGACTAATAAATGTGTTCATCAAACAATCATCTCGCAATCAACGATTTTTATCTTATAAATGACTACGTACTTACATATCACAGATGTACACATAATACGGAAATACATATATATATTTTATATGTGTAAATTTGCCTGTATACATTATGTGTGTTAAAAAGTATAAAAAGCTCAAATACGTCTATGCGCGAAAGTAAACTCCGGTGTAACAAAACTGGTACAATGCAATAATCTTTATTATAAGCCTACTTCATCTAAATATAAGGCATATGGGAATATCGCTGTGTTATGAAGATTTTATCCACAATCAAATTGCTTTGTTGTGCCTCCCTTTTAGTATTCCCCCAAGATGAAGAATAAGAAAAAGAAAAAATTGTTTGCCAAAAATTCGTTGTGTACAGTTTTGTATGTATCCTTGTATGTATATATAATAGAAACCTCTAATCGAAGCGAGGTGTAGAAAATCGATTTCTAACACGAATGAAAATAATTTTGTATTTCCAATGCAAATATTTTTATTTGTATAATAAATAGCTTTCACTCCAACACTTCAATTAAATAAATACACATTAATCGGTATCAAAAGTGAGGGACAGAAAAAATTAATTATTAAATGATACAAAAATTCATCTCAGTAAAAATGTCTTGATTTTCTGTGAATAGTGAAGATCAATAACTGCATAATTTCATTACATTGAAAAAAGTTTACTGTATGAAAGTAAAATACAACATCATGCCGCTTGCATGCATCTCAAAGTGCCATGGATACTGTGCAGGCAAGCTTAAAACTGTGTCTTTGTTAAAGTTTGTATTCCGGTTCCAGTTACATGCACTGGTCTGTCATCTTAACTGAAATTTAAAACACGGATAAAATTTAACAATTGGATGTATATTAAAAAGTTGAGAGTTAGTTGAATATCTTCGCTGAAATCGTTGAGTACTGTTTAAAAGTGCCTTTCAGCAAACGATGGGAGTTGTGATTAATTTTATTTTTGAATTAATTATTCTTAGTCTTTTTTGCAAGTATAAGCTCCTCTTATATACGGTCCCATGTACATACATGAGACTGAAGTAAATCGTCTTACGATTAACGTAGGATTGTTAAGCTAGTTTTAAGAATTTTTGTCTAGCATTTAAGATATTAAAGTTAAAATAAAAATGCATTTAAATTGTAACGTTCATCAATTAGCCATCCCGAAAACACTATTTCATACCATTCGAGTGAATTCTTTTATGCAAAGCTTCTTTAAACCCTTATTCTGGGCCAACAAATCCATCATTTTAAGAATTTCTGCAATAATGCCGAAATCCATGATGGCCTCAGAATGAATTGCAAACGCTGTTTCGCCTGCGTTCAGATGCTGTGCGACCCATCCAAAAGTTTTTTGTCGGAATCTGAGATTTGAAGATTTTCGGCTTTTTTCAGTTCATGGGCATAAATCGCAGTCATCTTCCGACAGTCACTGGGGCCCTCCAAGCAGTCGTCCTAATGGGTCATTAAAATGAAAACAAAATATATTATTTTTCTCTCTTTGTATATAAATTTGTTTCCCTATCGTTGTGATCTGATCATTTTATTATATATATTTATATTTTACCTTCAAGAAATATCAGAGTTCAAATCAAAGGATAAATTGATATCAGTTGCTCGAAGCTCTTATATTTTTGTAATCTGCAAATTATTGTCAGGTTTTGTCTTTTTTGTCGACTCTTAAAAAATTATGCAACATGAAATTGGATCTGAAGTCATCTCAAGGTATAAGATATTTTTGCTTTTGCATACCCAACATCTACATAGTGGAAAACCGCTAGTTGTAATCTTATGAGTTTGCATACCCAACATCTACATAGTGGAAAACCGCTAGTTGTAATCTTATGAGTTTGCATACCCAACATCTACATAGTGGAAAACCGCTATTTGTAATCTTATGAGTTTTCAATTCTCCCAATATTTTAGAAAATCCCCAAAATGTTATTGCCTGCTGACTTGTTCTGGATATTTTCTTTAAATATTGATGTTTTTAGTTCCGTTTTACATGTTGTTTTTCTTCACATATCTGTTTTAGAGGTCCAGTCCAAGTTAAAGGTTGCCATATTTTCATCTTTGGGAAATTTTGATGGTAGATAATTATTACATATTTAAATTTTGTTGTTTCAGAAAATGAGGCAAAGCCCAAATGTCAAACACACTATGATAAAAAATAAAGAACCAGTAATTTTTGAGACGTTGATTTTTTGGCTGCTGTTTTTGAATCAAGGCTAATGAAAATCTACCGAGTATATTAATTAGCAAACTTTTTAAATTCTAATTGCGAAAACCTAACCTTTCTACAGGCTTATTGCAACCATATGTTACTTATCTTAGAGAAAATATCTTTCCCTAAGAGGTCATTTAGATGCATAATATTATAAGTTATGTCCCGGATAAGTTTTGTCCCAAAGAAACTTGGCAACTTCTTAGTTTTTTATTATTAGTATTATACATTCGAAATTGAGTGCACTGAATTATTTTGTTCTGCACTTAGAAACTTTTGGATATTGTAATTATTCTCCCATAAAAAAGAACAATTTAATTCGTTTTTTTTTTAAATAAATAAAATATCTACACATATTCTGCTTATAAAAGAAAACCAATTCTAAACAAAACTAAGCAAATTTGTGTTAAACATAATAATGTGTATTGAACATATCTGTAACCAGCGACTTTATTAAGCCTTCTTGGCGCTGACTTTACGAGCTGTTTTGTAACTTCGCCACTTGCTTTAAAAAAATACACGTTATCGGAGACTTTTGGTCTTTTTTCTCAATGATCGTCCATAAAGGAGGTTAATGTCTGAAGACTACAGGGGAATTTTTAAGTACTTCGAAGTGTTATACAAAACCCATAACGTATTGTACTTCGAAACGAAAGCAATTGTCTTTCAGCGCTCATTTACATTGGTCTTTAATATGAAACTGTATAGTGTATATACAGTACATATAAAATACCTCAAATTAGGAATAATTAGTTCAAAGAAAAACTTAAAGCCAGAATCATTTTTTAACCATATAAAGTAAAAATTCTTTTAAACACCATTAACGAATCTTGAATTCAGTTTCATATTTTGTGAGGAGAATAATGAATTCGGAAAGGAAAAGGATAGGTTGATGTTTTTTTTGAAATCAGAATTATTTAAATTTTCGTGAAATAAAAAAAATGTATGCCTTTTTTGCACCCGTGCTGTGAAAAATGAAAAAAAGGTAAAAAATTGTTATCAGGTTCCAAACAGGTGTGGGACAATTGCAGACTATTTTTAATTTGTTTTCGACAATTAATAAACCTTACCGTAATAATGTAATTGCATTTAAGGCTTAAGAATTTACGGCGCTTGGTTAAATGAAGAAATTATTCGAATTAAAAACAACAGAAATAAATGAAAGCGTTCAAAAGGCATGTTTACTGACAAACGTACGCTCACATATTCAAAATGCCCCGTTGGAGATGATATCTATTGTACAACTGTTTGTTTTCTTATGTCACCCTTCAAGTGCAAAGGGTTAATACCTCACATGAACTCTCGAAAGGTTCCATTATTTCAGGAGGTAAAGCAAAAGCATAGATTTCCAAAAGAGTGTAGAATTTAGGTTTGCTTAACAGATTAAACACCAAAAGATATTACAGCACCGTAGTGATGTGTGTGATAACACATATGTATGTATCTACGAAGTGTTGGAGGCATTGTTCTATAACACTGTTCTTCAATGTCACTTTTAAAATAAAAATTAGGTGTAGTTCATCAAAGAAATTCCTGGCATTTTGAGTCGTTAAATCGCATTTGTTTTCGGTTCTGTTACTGCTGAAAAGAAAATCTTTCTACAAATTTACAGAGCACGTACATATGAACATGTGTTGCAGGTATTTGTAAAGCTATTATGCGTTTTCGTGTATGTATTTGAAGAACTTTGACATAGTTGTTGAGTTAGCAACTAGTAGTTTCACATTGGTATTTGTATTGTGTAAATTTTGTATTTGTATTGATTTTTAAAAAGGCATTGTCTATTTTTCTTTTTAGCATATGCAAAGCTGCTATGATATTTGGCTAAAACATAAGACGGTTACAAGTTTTTTTACCAACCGAAGGATCGTTTTCCGAAAGCATAACTCACACATCATGCTTATGAAAAATATTAATGTATTTTTTGTTTAAACATATATCCTTACTGGTTCTTGCTGGGGTTAGTTTGTATATACGTCAAGAATGTATGCATGTACGTCCCAAGAAACCTAACTTTGTTGTTATGAGCGAAAAGAATCATAACGTCTCGCTCTTTGTAATAATTCAACAAATTCATGAAATATACCCTAAGTTCAGTATCTACCAAAAACTTAAAATACCCTTTAATATTCTCTGATAGTTGTCATTCAGCAACTGCTAAAAGTGTTTAAATAGATCTACAACTTACCGTTAGTCCGTAAGTATGTTCTATATTGCCGAACTTTTTGCTTGAAAAGACTAAAGGCTTCTTCATCCGCTTTTAGTTTCAGCGCCGTAAGGCAGGAATGGAAAGCAGTCTTTCGAGACAGGGCTCTATTACTCAATTGCCACTTGAAGAAGCAGCGATTGGCAAGAGTTATTTTGCATTTGATTTCTGTACTGGTGTTGTTGCCTCTTGAAACCAGAGTAGGAAGTTTCTGCTATATATATTGTAAATGGCGATGTTGTGCGTCCTTTCTTGATACGAATAACAGCATATACTTCGTTTTGCCTTATTTACCGTCATTGTAGCTACTTCAATGCCAACAAACGCCTCATTAACGACTCGCGGTGTTCGTCCAGCAACGTCAATGTTATCAGCGTAAGCTAGCAGTTTCACGGATTGTTGAAAGATCGTTAATTTTTGAGTTAAAGTGATGTTGAAGAAGTCATATGACAGCAGCGAGTTTGGTTTGCTATTCATGACTGTATAGCTTGTCTCTATGCAGACTTACATATGCCGCCTTAAAATCGACGAATAGGTGGTGAGTGTAGATCTACATGTACTTATTAAGTCTTTCCGAGGATCTACCGTAAAGTGGAAAGATCTCTTATGAACTTCCCTGACCAGAAACCAAGAGATCTGGTAGGCGATGTTGACGACACTGATCCCGTGAAAGTTAGCTCAGACGAAGAAATCTCTTCCGTATCGTTCGTTTCTCGACTCCGTTACTTAGATGGCTACAACCAGAAAATGATCCAAGTCAACGTCGAAAACGTGGTAGTTTCGGGCACAGAGAATACTGAAGGAGTGTCTGAAGTCGATCGGAGCGTGATCAATCTGATTGACGGTTGATTGACCAGGGGATCGCCAGGCTCGTTTATGGATGTTGTGGTATGGGAACCGCATGCAAGGCTCAGGTGTGATCGTAAATCGGACTGATGTTCCAGAATTAAGTCTTGATGTGGATTCTTATTCAAGTAAGCGCTGCCTTTTCTCTCTCTCTCTTTCGCTCTCTTTGCCAATTGCTGTAGTAGATGTCGCAGTTCTTAATCGTTCGGCTCGTCCCACCGCAGTTCCTAGATAGTGGTAATATTTGCCTTGTAATATTCCAGGAGCTCCGCAAGCTCTTCGGTTGTGCGTATTCTGTTAAGGGACCTCACATTCCGTGTGAAGAACGGAAAATTGTTGTCCTTTAATCGTTTGCTGGAGTCGTCAACAGTGGATCCGTCCGTATCAGAGGCATATGGTTGTCGCTGAACATAGTTTTTTACTTGATGAGGGAGATAACCTTCAAACTATTTATCCAGGGATAGGAGGGAGGATAGGAGGATAGAAGGGAGGGAGGCTTTATGACAACTTGACCTGTGGATAGTGTTGACAGTTCGCCATATTGAACGCGATCAACCATCAATCGCTCCCCCAATATCGATCGCTTAAAGGTACTCAAAATCCCTTTAGCACGCGCAAATTATAAAAAAAAAAAATCGTAGGAGAACAATATCATGCACGACAAGGTGCCTATTTAATACATACATATTCACTCCACTTTAAAGCTATAATGTACAGTATGGCAGTACAGTATGAACATCTGGTTAGCAAAGAATTGCAAAGAAGCATCAAAACACACAATCTACGGCGTCGATTATGCACCCGATATTGACAATGACATTATTGCACTTACTAATCACGTACTCCAGCAGATTAACTTATCTTCGTAGTTGAACATGTAAAAATAATGTCCTGAACGAAATTCGACAAATTAGCATTAGCATGATCCATTACTGCCTATCAGCAGTTTAGTGTTTTGCTTTAGGAATATCTCGTTGTACAGTTTAATCGTGGCGTGGTAAAATATTTCCCCGTGTTCATTATTGACGGCACCCAAATTTACAGAAGAAGGAAACATTTAGCTTGACCTATTTTAACACAAGGCTTCATAATAATGCAAAATTTCTATTTCTATTGGTATTTTATTGTTCTTATTGTTTTTTTATTTGTTATTATTATTGGTAATTGTTAAACAAATTTAAGTTAATTGCATGAAAGCTGTTGATAATTTTCGAACTTTAGAAAATTTGACAATTTTCATAATCACTTATCAGAAAAGAAATAAAAGGATTGCAAAACTGACACAAAAATGGTATATTTTCGATTCTGCGGGTAAATATGGTGAAAAAATGAGATTAGTACATATGTATATCCAAATTGGTAGGCACCTCTTCTGTTACAAAATTATAGATGTGTGGCACCACAGCCCACAAAGGACCAGGGCCTAGCTTCTACAACAACTGCTCGTGTTGTGCGTGCTACTGTTCTCTCACGAGTATAAGGGACTTACAGTTTTTTGCCGACTCCAACCGGCGAGATTTGAAAAATAGACAATTAATGCTCTTTGAGTGTTGTCAGCAACTCCAAAGAGGTGGTGCCGTGAAAAAATGCGAGATGTCCCGTCCGGGAATCGAACCTAGACAATATTATATTACAATATTATTTTGCAACTGCTCATCATACAACTTGGTTAAGACGTATGAATGTATTTAGTGCTCTTTTTTTATAATTATATTTACAAATACTTAATTTAGAATAGTATTTTTGATACTCAGTTTCTCTTTCAGATAAGTGCCTTAACGAGCCTCCAAGCAATCATTAATCACGGTAACTAAACTATGGAACGTAACAATGTTATGGAAAATATGAACGATTCCACTGGATTATGTCTTCAAGATCTTGTTGGGAGTGGAAATTCAGCAATGAATGGTAACGCAGGAAATGCAAGTTCAAGTTCGGGAAGCAATAGTGGCAACGGCAATTCAAATTCAACAGCAGATCATATGCATAATCATCACAATCTTCACGATTCTGGATCAACCGTTAGTGTATCCGCGGCGATATCAGGACTTATGCCAATAGGCGGTGTCAGTCTTGGACAACTTCAACATTCTTCACAAGAACTAAATCATCATCATCATCACCATCACATTGTTCCACCTCACACACCCACGAATATGCTGCATGAACCGCTAGAAAAACTTAAAAGTAAGTATAATATATTGATACAGGTTCATTTGTTTTAGTTCTGTGTCGAATGCTGCTTTGACAGTTCTTTAAGAACACTGAATATACCTTTGTCATTTAGATACCCATGCATAACTCAGCATTGAAAATTTATTAATTGTATTCAAACTCACTGGGGTACAAATAATCATAATGCGAAAAGCTTTCCTTCTGTTTCCACATGAAGGGGTGTTTTCAATAGCCCGCTGTTATATGAATCCTATTTTTCACACTTCTCATCAAAACACACAAAAATGTTCCGACTAATTGAACACCCTCCTTACAATAAGAATGTATGTATACACATATATTCCTACGAATGTTCGTATGAGGGAGTATTTCAGATACCCCCTTTTTACGTATTACAAAAAATCCCCTTTTGCTTTCTTTACCGATTAGTTATGCAACTGATCGCATTATCGTATTACAGCATCAATCAAATTGTAATTTACCGCACATTTAAAGTTAATTGAGATAAATTTCTGAATATGTATATACGTATACATATAAACCATTGAACATATAGTTAGTATGTGTAAGTACAAAACTAAAAATTAGACATATGTTTTTCTAGGCAACCGATAAAATATCATATAAAGGGTGATTTTTTTTAAAGCTATAAGAAAGTTTAAAAAAAAAACACATAAAATTCAGAAAAATGCATGAAATCTTTATTTTAATCGATAGTACGGTCCATATAATTTAATGTTTGAAGATTATTTTATGCAAATGTTGACCTTGACTGCGAATCAAATGGTCCATCCGCTTAATCCAATTTTGGCATACTCTTTCCAACATTTCGGCCGGTATCTCACGAATAATTGCTTCAATGTTGTCTTCCAATGCGTCAATTGAAGCAGGCTTGTCTGTATGAACATGAGCTTTAACATTGCCCCACAATAGTCTAAAGGCGTTAAATCGCATGATTTAGGCGGCCATTTGACCGGCCCCGAACGTAAAATAAAATGTTTACCGAAATCGCCTCTCAATAAGTCCATTGTTGCGCGTGCTGTGTGGCATGTGGCACCGTCTTGTTGAAAGCACATACCATGCAAGTCAAGCTCTTGCATTTTGGGAAAAAGAAGTTGGATATCATCTCACGGTAGCGCTCACCATTCACAGTTACGTTACGATTCGCATCATCTTTAGAGAAGTACGGTCCAATGATGCCACGAGCCCATAAACCGCACCAAACTGGGAATTTTCTGGATGCATTGATAGCTCTTGCAATGCTTCTGGCTAATATTCACTCCTAAATCGACAATTCTGCTTATTTACGTACCCATTGAGCCAAAAATGAACTGACCATAAAATGGAAGAAGCGCACGATGAACTTTCTTAACAGAGCACGCATTTTGATAATAAAATTCAATAATTTGCAAGCGTTGTTCGTTTGTAAGACGATTCATGGTTTAATTATAGTACAAACTAAAGATGTTTGCACGTGAAACAAAACACGAAACGTGCATCAGCTGTTTAAACCAGTGTTGCCAAAAAGATAATAGCCAAAAAAATCACCCTTTAATATAATGCAAAGTACAATTGTGAAGTGACCAAAAAACATATCTTGACTAACAACAAACTGAAAATAACAGAAACCGAAACCCGGTTCCAGAAGAGAAAGTTCTTAAATTGAAATGGAGCTAGATCTGTTTACGTTGAAGAAATGGCATGTAAAAAATATTCCTGTTACCGTTTATTTAGCAGGTGTGTTCATTCTAAATCGAGTCTTTTGTGCTTGTTATAATACCAATGTTCAAACTATGTTCAAAACTACAATATTGCTATAATATTTCAAAATATTTTTTTTTAATTTTCCCACTAAGCACCAAGACAAGGGTTTTCTAATGCATGGTTATAGTTTTTAAATACTACCGGATAATGCACTTGCAACAGCAAAGAGTAATATTCGAATTTAAAACGATTTACAGAATATGCCATTTACGCAAAACAATAACCAAACGTTTGCCATATAAGACCAAGGCAACAATGAAAAGATACATATTTTGTTTCCTTTTATAAAGGAAACGTGTTTACAACCGACATCAATTTAAAATATATGCTTTTCAAGCGTTCACAATTAAAACAAGATATGATGCACACACACAAACAATAACCTATCCTCTTATTAACATCTTTCGCGCTTCTACATCGTTCAATTCATTCCCCAGCTTATAGCTATTAAGTGTAATGATTGCATAAAAAATGCTTGATCAGTTTTACCAGGATAAATATTGACACTAACAAAAAGTTTAATTTAAGTTATCGTTCTAAACACACAAGGTTCATAAACTTAAAATAGTTTGGTAGATCCATTGTGTACAAAAAATAGGATTTAAATCGTAACCTAAGTATGTCAATACATAAAAGTTTCAATTTTTTGTTGGGACAAATCAACATTCCTCTTCTTCCAACCTCTTAAATTTTTATGACGGGAATATATTTAGATAACAGGCTCAAACAAGCACCAGGCACCAAACAAAAGGCAGTCTTGCGAAATACTTAGATATTGGAATGAATGTGGTCGAAAAAGGTTCAATGCCGTTGATCCCAAAAAAGCAACCAAATTCCAAAAGAAATTCGCAATACAACAAAATCAAGTTTAATATTATATTAAATTAATAAATAATGAATTAATTATAAATAACTTAATAAATTAACTGATGGCGTAACTTGATTACTATTACAGTTCCAGCTCTTTCGAATTTCGAAATAAGGTATTTTAGCGAAAAGTTTTACTTTATTATTTCAATACGAAAAATAAAGTTAATTTTAATGAAATTAATATTGAAATGTAAATTTCTTATATTGAAAAACGATAGACATTTCGCATAACCAAAACAATTTGAAGAAGAAGAATTGGAGGCGTTGCTCGATAAATATACTTGACAAATGCAAAAATACACATGAGGTTGCTTAACGAAACGTATTAATTAAAAAGAAATTATCCGAATTAAGCCGAAAGGCCTTGAATGGCAATTTTTCGTATAGTATATTCTACTTGAACGGTATAAAAAACATGGTTTTACATCAAATTGTGAATGGTGATGAACAACATTTATCATTGTCGCAATGTTGATGTTAAAAAAAATCTACCTTCGTGTTTTTATTTTTATAAATATAAATTAATGCTTATTACTCACAGTCTTTACTTCTTCAATAAAAGGCTCTTTTCTTAGGAAAACACATAAGTGTATGGAATACCTTTGTATATATCTACCCGATTTTGAGGTTTATTTTGTTACGTTTTTCATGTTTAGCTTACTTTTTCCAATAGCGTTAATTACACAGAAGAGACATATTCGTTATAGTAGGTACTTATATAAATCTGAACAACCGCGCATATGCTTTAGAAGGTCTCAGCAACCATTGTTTTTGTTGGCCCCATGACATACAGCCATGGCCATATAAATAGCACAAACTGACTCGTAATAGAAAGATCAGTATAATTCAAATAGTACTTGTACTACAGTAAAAAAATTTAAGTCATTTGATATCATAAGTCAAATAGAAATAAAATTTACTTCAGTAAAAGGATATTTTCATAGTCGGCGAATGTTTGAGGGAAAAAACTTAGGGAACATGAAATTTCTTCTGGACACGTAAATAGCACAAAACCTGGTAATTGGAATTTCTCTCAAAATAATTTGTATAGTTTTAAATTTTTTGTTTTATTATACTTTCAAATAGTGTTCAATTTAATCTTTTTATTACAATGGGCAGAGGTAAGCACTGCACTTCCGAAAAAAGGAGCTAAATTTATGCTCTTCATCAGGACGGCAAAAAACCAGCTAAAATAGCCGAATAATTGAAATGCTCCAGAAAATGGTTTATGAGGCTATTAAACTGGTAAAAGAAGATCAGATGCTTCAACCTGTAAAAGAAATCGTCGATCAAGACCAAGAAAAACGACGTTTCTGAGGGATAGAACCATTACGCTGAAGAGCAAAAAGGATCCTTTCAAGGCATCGCGCGAGATATGCAATGAAATCTGGGAGAAATTTGGCTAAAACATCTCCACCCGTTCCATTCGAAGGAGATTAAATGAGGCTGGCCTATTTGGACCCTTCTCCAGGATGAAACCACTTCTTTCCAAAAAAATATATAAAAAAGTGTTTATTTTTTGCAAGAACTCACCAGAATAAGGACCTTCAATTTTGGAAAAAGGTACCGTGGAGTGATCAGACAAAGGTGTATTGAATTGGCCCTGACGGAACAACATTTGTACATCGCCCAATAAGTAAAGTTTTGGATCCCAAGTACACCCAAAAACTATTAAGCACGGTGGGGGTAACGTCATGGTCTGGGGTGCATTTTCCTTGGAATGGAGTTGGACCTACTGTAAGGATCAATGGCAAGATTGACAAATTTCAGTATTTAGATATTCTGAAAACTGCAATAGAGCAATAAAGCACTCAGCTAAAGTGATGAAAGATTGGTTTTTGAGGGAAAATATTGATGTTCTTGACTGGCCAGCTCAAAACCCCGATCTCAACCCTATCGAAAATTTGTGGCAAGATGTAAAGCTAAACATTGGGCTACAAAATTACAAGAATAATGATGAGTTATGGGAAGGAATAAAAGAAGCTTGCTATTCCATTCCGAAGAGTCGATGTCAGAAGCTTGTAGAGAGTATGGAAAGGCGATGTATGGTGGTAATTCAAAATTCAGGCTGTAGTACGAAGTACTGATAAGGAAATGTCAAAATCAAGAGAGATACTGAACGATGTATTCATTTTTAATTAATTAATTACAGGAAAATGTATTTGTGCTATTTACGTGTCCAGAAGAAATTTCATATTCCCTAAGTTTTTTCCCTCAAACATTCGCCGACTATGAAAATATCCTTTTACTGAAGTAAATTTTATTTCTATTTGACTTATGATATCAAATGACTTAAACTTTTTTACTGTAGTACAAGTATAATTTAAAATATACTGATCTTTCTATTACGAGTCAGTTTGTGCTATTTATATGGCCATAGCTGTATGTATGTATGTACATATTTGTTGCAAGTCAATTCTAAAAACTTTTAACCACCGCCTACCATATTTAAACAATAAGAACAAAAATTGCGAATATTTTGTTCAATATGAACATACATACATGTATCTATGTATGTATATACACATTTGTATGTATATATGTACATAGTTATTTCATTAACATACATACATGTCTCCAAGTAATTAATCATATTTTTGTATGTTTGTATGTATAAAATGCAAGAAGACGCTTTTTTATTTATTTTTTTAAACAAATTATTATTTGCTTACGTCAAGAAGAAACGTTGAATCAACAAACCTTATTTACAGACACACCGTATGGCACACACGACACGAACAGCTCAAACAGTTCATGTGTTCTTTTCAGTAGTAAGATAAAAAATTATCTGATCTCTTTAAATTGTGCAATTCTGACCTAACTGTGTAATTCTTGCTATTTGTAGAACAAAATTGAATTTAAAGTGACAGAATAAAGGCAAAGATAGGGCAGGATAAACGCAACGAATTAGATTCAGTGTAAAGTACAATTTAAATGTACAACATGTAGGCATATATATGTAGATGTACTTACATATGTTGTACCTTACATTCTGATGTGTATAAAGCAATTCACACATACACATACGTACAAACATTTGAATGCGAACGTTTAAAATATTCAGTTTTATTACAAATGACAGCAACGTGCTGCATGGATTAAAAAATGAATAATTAGTCTAGCACTTCTTCGGAAGCAAGAAATGGAGAAAAATAAGTAATAATTTTATTTTAAGCGAGGCATGGAACCGTTGCTTCCTCCGCGACGAACATACGGAAACATTTTGAAGAGGGTACTTAGGATTCATTCAAGAGTATAGCATATCATATCATCCCCATTTGGTTGGTTGCCTTTGTTTTTCGTTTCTGAGCACGTTAGAGAGTTCCCACAAGCGCACAGTTTATGGGTGAACCGGAAAGTAAGGATAAATGTTTTAACATATCGCAGGCTCCCATGACGATTTTTTTTCTTCACTTGAATCTATTTTGGTTTTGCTACACTATCCATGATTCGTTGGAACATTTGACACACGCCACACACGTTAAGTTTTAAATACACACATTGAGCATATTGATATCTCTTAACCTGCATACATTTACTACACAAATGAACACAATGAATGCATTTGTCGAATTTATTCAGATTTTCTTTTTAAACCTTACCAATGAATGTATAGCATGTATTTACCTGTGCACGTACACACGTGTGTACATCCATGCATCATACAGATAAACGTATCTGTTTTGAGGGATGTCAAATAGGTATGGTTTTTTCAAAGGTGCTTAGAGATTATGATGTTCACCACTGATAAAAACAAGGAATTATTACAACTTTAATTTTCTTTATCTTGGTGCAATAAAAAGAGCAAATATTCCCTTTTCTTTGAGATTTCTTACAAATAATGATAAGTTATACTCGTTTGCCCTTGTTTATACAAAAATCGTATCGTACGAGAACATAAAACGCTGTACAACTATCTTATCTGACTTAGCAAAACTACTTTCAATTGTGTTACCTGCTATTTCGAACTAGTTTCAGCTGCGTGGGTAAAAATATACAAATGTTTTTGTGCTTCTTTAAGCATATTATATATTTTTTATTAAATTTTATTTTCTCAGGATTTTCTTCACTTATGAACCTAATTTGTTTGATAATGTAACCGTAAAAACTTTCTATTCCACCCTCTTTTCAGAAGTCAAAAATTTTCGCCATATGGATAACGATTATTCTTTTCTAGATTAGCATTATCATACTTTTATTGTTGGTGGCAAGTTCACATATAGATTGAGGTTTACTTGCATTCATCTGCATTTACTTGGGGTGACTTTTATGTTTTCTGATTTGCATGATTTTATTAGCTACGATCCCATATGCTGGTCATTTATATACATATGTATGTACGTACATATGTTTCTACAAATTCTGCAATTCCTTCAGTCATATGTATATCTATATATGTATGTACATCTGCATAGATTCTTAAACCGTTTCAGTTTTCATGATGATAAAGTTGCACTTGTAGTTGGACGTCGAGGTACTAACGACTCAAACAATCAATCTACAATCTACATTCTACATACATACATCTGGACATGCTTAATAATGTTGTGCGTTTGTAAATATAAAGTACTAAAATAAAAATGAGGATTAAAGAATCTTCATCCAAAAAATTGTATGTTAGTTTCCCTTACAATACAGAATGCGTAAGGGGCATATTACAGAGATTAAACTAAAAAAACGGAACGTGCCTAGTTTGAAGTTTTAAAAAAAGAACGGAACAGATGCTGGGGCATCACGCTTTCACATGACCAAAACGGTATAAAAATTTTTTAAGATGCATTAAGGGTTTTCGGATATCTATTTTAGTATTTTTCCAATTCGAATTGGGACTTTACACAATCGTCTCTGTCTTGTATTTACTTATCGGTTTTTTGCTTTTCTATTGGGAATATATACATAAATATGTACTTGAGGTTCATAAATGAATTGAAATTATAAATTAATAAAGAATTTATGGAGTGTAAATGTAAACAACGTTTCTGAAATTATCATTGAGTAAAAACTTTAAGAACAAGATAATAAAGGTATGTTAATTATTTAACATTGTGGCAATATTATTGTATACACACTTCGTTTATGTTAAGAAGAATAAAAATAATTCACTTTTGATGCATGTGCCTAGTTTCACAATATATGTACATTTTTTTAAATGATTATTGTTTCAAAAGAAAAACTCAAGAGATTGCCAAATTCTGCCTGTCAGTAAGGATCAACAACATCGAATTTCTTACCGGAAAAAAATGTTAATTTGGTCGCCAAATTAGTCTGCAAAGTACAATGTTTAATTCTGTAAGACGCGCAAACAAATAAAAATACTCCTCTTTTCGGACATGACAGAAATGCAGACACAGCCGCAGAAGCCAAAACTAGCTTCCTAGGAATGTACGCAAATCGACATTTTTATGCCCGGCACCTTCTTTCAACTTGATTATTTTGACACTGATCCCGGACCTGATCAAGTAAAAGAAAGGACCCCTCAAAGCCAATATACATGTATGTATGTAAATTTGAAAAAAAAAAACTCTACACCTTATATTCTTAGGTCTTCACAAGTTGGCCACGTTAATGACTTCAATATTATAAAACATTAATTTATCAAAAATCTGTTTTGTATTATTATCATAAGTATACCGCCATATGTCTAAAGAAACCGGACAGAATAATCTTAATAATTAAACTCTTTCTCATACTTCAATTTATTCGAACTCTTCTCATTAACTCGAAGTCAGTTAGACGATCAGTTCATTCGTGACAGTGATTCCTTTTTTTGACCATCTGTTCATATAAAGTGACATTTGCGCATTTATACAGAAGAGTACACATAGTCCTACCCACAGTTTTATGAATGTTCTGTTCATGGGTAGACCATCCTACTAGCGACGCCTCACACAAAGATCTTTGTGTGTTTATGTCCCATTAAAATCGAATCAAATAAATTAATCAATTATATTACTGGTATTCCTCTGTTCAATGTGAAAGCAAAAAGAATAATAGATTCCATTTTGTCACATTGCCAATTGCACGGTCCGCTATTTCCTTTGTTCACCCTGCACATTTTTTTTTGCACTTTATGTTCATTCTATTATACCAAAGGAGTTGCCTTTGGTTGGAAGAGGCGAAACATGTTTGTATTCTTCTGTAAATATTGTGACTGACTTGAATTGATTCGGGTGATTTATTGATGAGTGAAAAAACAAAAACTCCTGTCAGGAGTGAAGATTATAAATTGTTTGCACAGCCAAAACGGGCAGTTCGATAAAAATAGTTATTTTCATCATAGCAAGAAAATACTAATTATTGATCTCTAATTTTAAATCTATGTTTTGGTCTTATTACAGTATGGGCTGAAACTGGAGACTTCCGCGACACGACACACAGCTCAATGGCAGCTGTCGCAAACAGTTTGGATCCAACTCAACTAGGATTTCAATCTTCGCTGTTAAGAACTAGAAGTAGAGACAGAAAAGAAGGTATGTTTAGCAAAAAATTTAAATTATGAAATGATGATACGATTTAATTAAATAAGTAAATATTAAGTTAAAAGTATCACTAACAAGCTTGCAATAAGAACATATTGTTTGTTTTTGACTGTAGATTTTATTTAATTGTAGGCAATCGTTCAACCAATGATACAACAATAAAATCAGAAAACACAAGCAATATGGGTCAGGATGACTCTGTTATATCTGGAAAGGAAGATACGAAAAATGACAAGAAAAATAAGAGACAACGTCGACAGAGGACCCATTTTACCTCACAACAACTTCAAGAGTTAGAACACACTTTCAGTAGAAATCGATATCCAGATATGTCAACGCGAGAGGAAATTGCAATGTGGACTAATTTAACAGAAGCTAGAGTGAGGGTAAGTCCAAAATATAGCCTGGAAATATATTCGTATCATCTCTCTCTTAACTCAACTCTTGCATAAATGAGCTCACTCATATTATCATATCATATATGTATATAAATAATATACTTCGATTTAAAACTTGCTGGAAAGATCTTCTTTTCATCTTCTTTTTTTTTCATAACATCGCAGGAATAATCAATATCACTATAAATAATACTATTTATTCTTATATGTATCTAGCGGAAATTTAGAATGAATTTTGCTAGTTTGATGACAATTTATATTATACAACATCCCTGAAGAACCAATTACGGTGACTGAAATTTGTCCTTTAGTGGGTAATATGGAATTAAGAATTAAGAAATTATAGTACTACTAAGTTCGCATTATGGTACGGGGTGGACCGGAGCTCCAATCAATGTTCCTCATCAGCTGATGCAGTCTCTTGCAGCTGTCTTCAATTTCGCACACCAAGTTGGTTTAGATCCTTATCCAATATTGTGTGCCACTTCTGACAAGGAATTCAGTTAGCGTTGTTTCAAAGCTTTATGAGACTCTTCGGATAGCATTTGGTTACCTTACGGTCTATATGGCTTGGCCTTTTGAAGTGTTGTAGATGATGCTTTAGTAGGCATATACCATCTTAGAGTTCGTCACTGAATCCTCTTCAGATGTTATCATAGAAACAGATACAAAAAATCGCACGCTAAACTTAATTTCGAAAAGACTAGGCATTAGGTTTCCTCCACCTTTTTTAAAAATATTCTCCGTTATAAGGTACGATCAAAGTATGGTCTGTTGAGGACTCAATTGCTTAATTGCCTTTTGGCAAAAAACACAAATCAAAAACACAGAGGAAATTGGACAGCCAAGCAATCTATCAGCCGTCGGCTTTTCAAGAAGCTAAAATGAAGATAGGAAGGGTCGAAAAGATTACCCCGAACCCAATAAATTTTAAAAAATATTAAAATAAGACTCATTCTACTTTTATTTGTAAAACGTTACTTTTATTATTTAAATTTTTTAAAGAATATAATATATGAACATTTTACTTAAGCACGGAACAAACAATGCATGGCGTATACAAAGAAGCGACTGCATTTGTTCTTAACCCGTGTTTATCCTACATAAAGAATAAAGAAAAAATGCTTTAACCAACATATCAACAATACATCTCTTTCTGGTAACAAGGGCAAAGTGAAATGTTAATGATCTATTTGGCCAACTACACCCATTAAAGCATACGAGTACACATGAAAACTATCGCTAGTTTGAATATATACTTACAAGGTTGCATTTTTTTTTTTTTTTTTTTTTTTTTTTATGCATTTTATTCATGTATTACATAACACTTAAATTCTAGACAAAATATGCTTAAAACTAGTTTTCAGGACTTCATTTGTTTGATATAAAATAATCCTACTGGCCCTTTGCAGGCTCTCTAAGATAAACTTAATTTAAAATTGCTTTTCAGCGTCATTATTTATTATACATATATGAAAATTAATTCCTTGCTTAACGACTAAATTATTAAGAAAACATAATAAAAAACTTAACAACTTAACATTTTTACTAAAAGTAACTTATATCTAAAACTACAGCTAAAAAGTAAACTAAACTAAACTAAAAACTAGAACTAAAACAAACTTAGGCTATACTACTACTAACTTAAGCTACGTACGTACATGTGCATGTATACCATCATATAATTCATCAATATATGTTCGTGCATACATGCACATGTGCGTCTATTTACAACTATATATGTGTGTATAATCTAATATACACAACACATATATTACTCTTTTTTTGTGTTTTTTTTTTGTATTTTTTAATTTTTTTTTGTATTTAAGTTTTTTTTTTTTTTTTTTTTTTGTGTTTTTTTTTATTTTTTTTTTTTTGCCTTAAAACCTAACCCTATCCTAAAACCTTATGCTAAGAATATATAAGCCGGCCAAAGATTACAGCTGGTATTGGGTCCGTTGCAAAACAGTAGCCGACTTCCCCCCGTTGGTTTCCCTACCCGGTGTTTAGAGGGTTCGACGAGGGAGTTTTATTCGGTTTGTAGCCACCAGAACACTTTATGCTGTTTCACAACATCCAGTACATCCCATCTCGATACCGCTGTACTGAAGCGGAGGAAATTGTCCTCAGCTCGTCGTGCAACGGAACGGTCGTAGTTGAGTCGCCCATCCACAGCAGAACGGGCGAAATGAAAGATGAGCGGTACCGCTTTCTTGTCTTGTAACAGACCTAGCTTATCAAAATAGACAAATGCTTCTGGGGGAACGAAACCATTATAGCGCACCCTTTCATGGTATTGTATATTGGGATAGTAAGCTCCAGAAATAAGATTGTTTTTGGAGTCCATTGCTCTTGCAGTGTGTCTCCGAATCAGCTTCAGGATGAAATTATCCACTCTGATCATTTTTGCCCTATTGTATAAGACTTCATTAGAGTAGAATTTCTTGTACTCGGACCAAGGAGTTCGGTAAAGTTGAAGACAAGCCCGAAGGCATGCCCTCTCGAACAACCGCATCCTTTCCATCAGACTAGCTCCCACATTAAACCACACGGGACAGCCATAGGTCAGCATTGGCCTGATTAGGGCCATGTAGCAGATTACCTTCACCCTCGCGTCGAGTTGGCTGTTGTAAAACCGTCTCTTAGTAAGGGCAAAGGCGCCTCGAGCCCTGGCCAGAGCAGCATCTATATGTTTATTAAAATACAAATACTGATCCAACCAGATCCCAAGGTATCTGACCACAGTCCTCTGCGCCAGTGGCTCCCCGTGTTGTCCAATGATAGCGAGCTTACACCAATTCGTTTTTGTGTCTGCCGAAGCCTTATGCAACGGCGTCCTGAACAGGATGGTTTCCGACTTCTCGAAATTAATTTTTAATTTCCAGCTATCGCAATCTCGTCTGAAGGATTCAAAGTCGATCTGCAAGAGAGTGGTAATATCCTCAATCTTTGGGGCTAATCTGTACACTATCAAGTCATCTGCGTACGCAATTGCATTATGAAGAGAACTTAAAAGATCGCTCAAGTAAATGTTAAACAGGATTGGCGAATTTACGGCACCCTGTTTGAGACCATTTTTAACTTGGAAGATACCCGCAGAGGTTACGTTGCCATATTTGACTACGAACCGTGTGCCAGTAAGCATACTAAACAGTTGGTACAATAGCGATTTATGCATGCCGAGCCGACTGAGCTTGTAAAAAAGTCCTTCAAACCAAACGGTGTCGAAGGCCTTCTCCAGATCAATCAGCACCGCACCAGTGCACTGTTTCTTGCACTTATGCCATTGGATATCAGATACTAGTTTCGACGCGGCATGTATGGTATCATGCCCCGCCTTGAAACCGAACTGGTTATCCGGTATGATATTTTTGTCCTCTACCCAGTCAAGCAGAGCTCTATTAACCACCTTTTCGAAAACCTTGCTGATATTTGGAAGAAGACTAATCGACCGAAGGTTGCACGGATCAGACGAATCTTTTCCTCTTTTGGATATGGGGTGCACTATCGCTGTCTTCCAATGTTCCGGATAATGTGCATTATTCAGAGCATTGTTAAACAGGACCGTGTACATCCTTACCACTTCTTGAGGGAGATGTCTCAGCACAATGTTTGAGATTCCATCAATTCCCACAGACTTTTTCTTCTTCAATGATTCGAAGATCGCTTGAAGCTCCGTAACTGTTATGAACGGGGGATGAACCCCTTCAAAGGCGATGACATTATCTGCCATGTTATCGTCACTGAACAGGACAAAGCCAGTGTTCTCAGATCGCCACTGTTGCAGATCATAGCGAAGACGGGAGTTTTCGGCTAGAACACGATTTTCCAGGATGTGATTAGGGCGAATGCTTTCATTTACCTTGTACACCTCCTGAAAAGTCGCACCAAGTACTTCCACTTTTTCTTGCGGGTCTTCGATCACGAAAAGATTATCGTCTAGAATGGCGTTGTCTGGATTAACACCTGCTGTTGTCAGTATTCGTTCATTGTCTGTTGTTCTAGGAAATTTAAGACACGGAAGATCGCTTTGCCTATTGCTCCTGAAGAACTTGTTAACTTGTGGAAACATGCTCGGGTCGTTAGACTTCACAGCCCGAACCTTGTCGTTCCAGTACGAATTTACAGAAAGTCTGTAATTCTGCGCAATTAAGGTTTGAATGTTTTTGATAAGCGCCTTCAGTGTCCTAATCTCCTCATTTTGTCGGTCTGTAAAGCGCCTATATAAGGTTTTCAACCTTGATAGGAGTCTGCTTTTACGTACGTGTAGTGCGTCAATTGTTGCATTGCGGTAGCAGTTCTCAATTTCTGTTTGTCGGTACTTTGGTAGTGTGCAGTCCATTGTTTGTTTAATTAAGTCGTCCAATTGTATCAGATACATGTCAATCTCCTCATTAGACAAGTTTCTGTTGGATGGTATGTGAAGAACGTTTGAGGAGATTGTTCTTAATAGTTGTCTGGAGAAGCGTGGCCATCGTGCCCTACGGTAGTTGTAGGGATACGTTTGGACAAACTCTCCTAATTCCGCAATGTCGTTGGGAATTTTGATTTCGGCATTAAGTCCGCAATGATCGCTGAGATACACAAAGGTATTCAAGCAATTGACAGTATGTCCAATATTGTCCGTCAGATGCAGTCTTGCGTCAAACAGCATGAGATCCAGAAACGAACCACTTCGTGGGAAAGACGAGATCTCGGTTGCTTTCAAATCGAGCCTATACTCGACATTGTGCAGACAGAACCAACTGTAAAGCTGGTCCCCTCGCGGATTGGAAAGTGTGTTTCCCCAATATCCATGTCGGGCATTTAAATCCCCGGCCAAGATGTAATAGTTCTCTTCCGAATCAAGCATAAGGCAACGAAAGAGCGAATCGAGCTCTGAGATAGTTGATCTGGCGTGAGGGGATCCAGAGGCATAGACCGACACCACGTACAATTTCCTCCCGCTACGTAGAGAGATGCACGCAATGCAGGCCTCTAACCCCTGAAACCGTCGTACTTCGCTACTGTACACTACCTTATGTTTTATATTGTTCTTAATGAAGATCGCGACGCCGCCTCCACTTTGAGAGTTGGGCCTGTCTCTTCTTATAACATTATATTTGCTGTGCACCATTTTGTTTCTCTGTGTTAGCTTAGTTTCGCTAACCAGCAGAAAGTCTGGGCTCTGGTCATCCAACAATTTAAACAACTCTAATCTCCGTTCGCTCCCTACCAGTGAGTTCACATTTACTGCAAGGATCTTGTAAATTGCCTCCATTGGCATACCCATTATGACTGGAGACGTGCTTGACTCTGCAGGAGTGCCAGAATTTGGCCAACCTGCTCCTCTAGCCGAGTCATACGCCTTTCGATGGTGACTTTCCATTCAGGCGATGGCTCGAGAACATTTGACACCACAGTTTTTGAAACTGGGACCTGTGCCACTTTCAACTGTTGTTGTTGATTTGCCGTCGCCCTCCGACCAGACGCCATACTGGCGAACGTCACTTGAGGGGTGACGGGTATGGCTGCCCCGAGTGGATGTTTCACTGGGGGCTGCTTCTGCAGAGCCGTCTTTGCTTTCCGCTCTTGGAATTTAGGGCAACCTCGATAATTTGCGGTGTGCCCTGCATTCCCGCAGAGTACGCATTTGAGTTGATTTTTATCAACTGTTTCGCCTTGACCCAAAGAACATTTGTCCGCATTGTGGTTTCCACTACATTTCACGCATCGAGGCTGCATTTGGCAGTTCGACGCGGTATGTCCAAACCTTTGACAGCGATAGCACTGCGGTGTGCCTTCGCTCCTTCTTATACTTTCCCACGTGCAGTGCCAGCAATCTAAGTATCGAATTTTGCTTAGATTATCTAGCTTGCTATTGGGTGTAATCTGTACAATGTAGAAGGGTAATTTCCGCCCCTCTCTCTTGGCCTTTGCTGTGGTGAAAGGCTTGACCCCTACGAACACAAGACCGTCACACACTTGCTCTCTGAGCATTTGGAGAACTTCCTCCGATTCAAGCGGCTGGGGGAGTTTCAACAGAACGGAGCGAAGTTTTTCGCCTTTAGGCGTAAATGAGAAAAACTCCGTCGTCGAAATTTCCAAACACTTTTTAACTTTATTATATTGATCTACTGTTTTGCAGTGGATCGAAAATTTGTCATTACCATTACCCTTTTTAATAACGAAATTGCCTACACCTATGGCCGACTTACATACCTTAGCGGTTTTAGCAATATCCGTCCTGAATACATTTATAGGTGGTACCCTGTCCTTTTTTGGGGGGCGCTGCTGTTGTTGTGCTGTTGCTGAAGTTTCTGCATTTTCGACTGCAGTTGTTGGGCTATTTCCTGATGTTGCTGGATTTGTTGCTTTAGTTTGCGGTTGTGGTTGTTGCACTTTTTGCTTCTTTTTTGTTTCTGGAGCATGCACTTTTGGTGTGCTCTGTCTTCGTTCAGATTGCGTGTCTTGTTTTCTGCGATTATTTGCTTCTCGCAGTTCTCTTAGCTCTAGTAAGAGAGCTTTCGTCTTCTCTCTCAACCTAGAGACCTCCAGTTCTTTATCGAAGATTATTTTTTCGGCCTCATCTTCCGTGTCCGATGTTGCCAGTGACGCAAAGCTGTTGCTGCTGACTGCGAAAAGCCCTTCGCCACCATCCGACACATAGTCGATGGTTTCATCGACAGTAGTGGCATCGGCTGCATCTGACGTTGCCGTCGCTTCACTTCGCTCTTCCCCCTTCAGCGCTTTGGGGGATGCCTTCGTGTTGCGACGTTTAGATTCCTCCGACTTGGTGCTGCTGGAGGAGTTGTTTTTGTTTCTCCTCCTTTTTGTAGTGCCTTCTTGCACCGTGGGCCAGTGGCCTGATTCTGCCACCGGTTCTTGACTCTTTTTTCGGAGCGACGAACGCTCACGCGTTTCCATTGCTTTTCACTCTTCACTTCACAGTTAGTGTTTTTTTGTTATATTATTAAGAAAGGAAAATAGAAAAAAATTTTTTTCCTCACTAGGGATCGAACCTAGGATTCACGCGTTGCGAGCATTAGTCCTACGCTCAGCACCAAAGTGACTGTTTGGAATTTTGTTCACACCGACACTATTTAACCTTATTTCTTATGTTTTGATTATTTAGTACACTCGCGTGACTACAACCACTCTCTTGCGAGGTCTATTAGAGACTGACAAGGTTGCATATAAATATAAGCATTGATTAATGCGAATCAACCAAATCAATATTATAAGATTACGCTAACCGAAAGTTTATAGGCCAAATAATTGCTCCCTAAAAATATCTGCAATAATGATTATTTCCCTTAAATGACTTTTCTTTTTTATATCTCCCCTTATGCGCCACATTATTTTAGTTTAACCCTAATTCCTCTTGTATGACATTTTACATTGATGCATTTTCGCCCCTCTGTAAACTCACAGATGTTTACACTAACAACTTTCAACGTGGGGTTGACAAATTACCATCGTATGATAATCCATTGTAATTTCGCATTTATGTCTTTTGTGAAGGAAGATATAATGGACCATAAAGCAATATTTGTTATTGTCCTTTGGTTACCCTAACAGTTTATTGTACTTAAACCTGGGATACATTCTAATACAGATGTGTGCATTATTCATGCAACCACACAACTATTATGTAAAACATATGCCAATAATATAGCAATATAGAAGGAGAGTTGATGTTGAAAGGAAATTTTTTATATAAGATGTAGTTTCGAATCATGAAAATAAATAAGGTAATAAGGTAGTGCTACCATTATACATAGCATAATTAAAAATATTTAATATATCATATAAGGGAGAAGGGCGTTTGCTAGCATCGAAGCGGAAGCGGCTAAAGTGGGACTGGTGGTAAACGAGGGCAAAACAAAGTATATGCTGTCATCAAAGAAGGACGCAGAACATCGACGTCTCGGACAGAGCGTCACTATGGGCAGCAGACGTTTCGAGGTAGTCAAGGACTTCGTCTACCTCGGCTCCGCGGTGAATAGGGACAACAACATCAGTACCGAAATCAAGCGCAGAATCACTCTTGCCAATCGCTGTTTCTTTGGGCTTAAGAGGCAATTGAGTAATAAAGCCCTCTCCCGAACGACCAAAGTGACTTTGTACAACACTTTGATCATCCCAGTCCTGCTTTACGGCGCAGAAACCTGGACGTTACTAAAAGCGGATGAGGAAGCATCTGTTCGAGAGAAAAGTTCTGCGTGCGATTTTTGGTCCTGTTTGCGTTGATGGCATCTGGAGGAGAAGATTCAACCACGAACTGTATGGGCTGTACGGCGGCATGAACCTAGTCAAGCGTCTACGGATACAACGCTTAAGGTGGCTAGGCCATGTAGAGCGGATGGACAACACTGCTCCGGCCCGAAGAGTCTTCGAATCCGAGCCACAGGGACAACGCAACAGAGGACGTCCTAGACTGAGATGGCGCACACAAGTGGAAAAGGACCTCAACCAACTTGGAGTGCGCAACTGGAGGCAGCTGGCATGAGATCGTACTAGCTGGAGAGGCATGTTGGTTGAGGCCCAGGTCCACCCCGGACTGTAGCGCCATCCGAAGAAGAAGAAGAAGATAAGGTAGAAGGGTATTTTTGAAACCAGTCAGACTGTTGCGTAAATTAATAACTTACTTATCGAGCCAGCAACCTGTGAAAGGTCTGAGCTTGAGCTATAGCTGTCTTCTTTTTCTGACGGATCGGGACGTCTTCCAGTGAATATCTGGTCTATTGTTGAAAAAAAACGCCTTTAGACGTTCACACGACATTCAGAAGAGAAAATATCTGGATAGTTCTGAACTGAAGTCGTTTAGTTTGTGGGTGGGAAATATGAAGCTAATATTTCAATTTCAATTCTACATATGATCTATTGCCGACAGCCTTAAAGGGTTCTGAATCTATGCAAACCTGCGGCATTGTTGTTCTTCAGCCTGTTAAAGCTGAGCTGACTTCTGCAAGACTGGACAGGAATACTAGTTCGTGGTTAAGAGTTTGGGTTTTCTTTGTCCCTGACTACTCTCTCCTGGTCATGCGCACTAAGCAGCTGCTAGAAATGCTGCTTAAACACATCCACAATTCCCTGCGTTGCAGCTTTGAAATGTTTAGAGTCGATATTCGCCTCCCTAAACACTGCCCTTATTGCTACCAGAACTAGACTGATGTTCGATGTCCTTAGAAAAAGCAGCTCTCTTAGTGACCGTCGGCGGTGCTGAATGACTTTACTGACTTGAGGGAACTGAGTGAATCTTTTTTCCGTTACTAAAACTTAACTACATATCTATTTTACCATAATTGGCACACTTTGAATTTTAAAGAAGAGCGCCGGAAGCGGAGACCAAGTGTAAGAAATTTGGAAAAATACGCCTGAATTATTATTTATTTTATTTTCTTTTAAGTTTCTTTAAGCTTTTACTTAATTTTAAAAAAGTGAACGCTGACAGTTTGGTTGGCTGCAAAAAAAGAAGGCCGCCGTGCTTATTTCAATCTTCAATAAGCTCTTTGGAGCGTTTTGATTCGAGGAACTCCAAATTCATATTGATATGTGACAAGATGCGCTGTTTATACAATTATTATTACTGACCACCATATTCACATATGTATATAACTTTCATATCAATAACGTGTGCACATAAATTGTCGCATCTTTACATTGTGTGACAAGGCTTAAAATATAAGGGCTTCAGGACTTCAAGGTGGGCAATGAACAGTAATAACCATTTTATCTTCAAACCATTTTTAATTTTTTACCCCTATACTGCTGATATATCAAAGTTATTCTCAGATTATTATCGATGTTAAGAATCACAGTAATTTTGAGGTACATCACAATGCGGAAATCTATATATTAGCCCGTCAATAGAACAGTCATCACGAAGTTACACCACATATGAAACTACAACCGCTGTACGTCGCCCTTAGCAGTAATCACCGGCAAACTCCAACCAATTTTTTTGTTTCGCTCGCTTAAAATACCTTCTTCAGTTCAATGCGTCCAAAAAGCACCGCACCACGTTATCGTTGCTTAACAGTATTGTGATTATCGCCAACTTCTGAACAAATTTCCCGAGGAATTCGGGGAACTGTTTCCTGTTCCGGACAATTATATGATTTTATGGTAGTTTATGAGCAAACTTTTGCACAATTCCACTCCTTTTGGAAAAAATTCACTGCATTAAAAGTAAATTGCTTTAAGCACTTAACCGCTTTCGTGGTATCCCCACATGAAGGTGTTTACAGATAAAAATTGAAAATGTCAGTTTTAGTTTCAACTCTGAAGTATGGTTTCTTCTTGTTGTATGAAGCTAAATTGTTCTACCAAATAATATCAATATTATCCGTATTATACCAAAATATTGCACGCCATACAGAAGTTGCATAATATGTACAATATATTTTCCAATTAAGAGGATTGCCGAGGAGTTTTCAGCTTTATTGTACATTTAGGAGGGAACATATGTATTTCGAAAATATGAGCGATGTTGCCTTTATTTTTTTTTTTTAATTTTTCAATTTAAAAACTGTCCATGGTCAGCAATTCAATTGTCGTTGTTTTTTTATTATTAACCTATACTGGCCTTATTCTCCGATTTTCTTTCTACTCTACAATTATTTTAAATGTCGGCGTATGATCTTTCGTATATTTTAAATGTAATTACAAGTATGTATTGTATGTACAATATGTCTCATATTATTTATTTAACCCAACAGAAAAAAACGAAGAAACCACTTGGGCTTGATTTTATATCAAACACACAAACTACCAATATATTACCGACATTTTGGTGGCACAGCAAAGATATGGTTTTGCTGGAAAATCATTTACAAAGCAGTGATATATCAAATTTTGTCTTCTTTTGTTATGTACATATGTATGATGACTACAGTCCACGAATTCAAATCTTAGAGTAAATGTTAGGCTAGATAACGTCTCGGAAACGATTAATTCTGAAACGATTACTCATGTTGTGAAATAAATATTCTCCTAAATGCGTGCGGACAATCCTTTAGCACGTAAATTCCCTTTATAAAAATAATAATAAACGTAATAAGTATATCATGTACATATCTATTATTTTGACTTCAAATGAGAAAATGTTTATATAATTGTTGCATTTTTCCTCTGTTAAACTGTATGTGTGTAATAAAAAAACGTGTTTTATTTACATATGTATATATTTTGCATATGTATATATTTAAATCATAAATATATACATATCCCATTATGGATATAATTTCCATTAGTTCCGCATACATACATTTCAATTTAAAATTGTAAATGCCTTAATTAAAACAATTATTAATAAATGTTAAATTATTTTTTTTTTTAATTTATAGGTTTGGTTCAAAAATCGGCGTGCAAAATGGCGCAAACGTGAGCGTAACGCAATGAATGCTGCTGTGGCTGCAGCTGACTTTAAAAGTGGTTTTGGAACACAATTTATGCAACCATTTGCAGATGATTCCCTGTATTCTTCATATTCCCCGTACAATAATTGGACGAAAGTTCCATCGCCTCTTGGAACTAAACCATTTCCATGGCCAGTAAATCCATTGGGATCCGTTGTATCATCTAGTCATCATCAAAACTCAATGAATTGTTTTAATGCAACAGGATCCGCCGTTAGTATGAATACGGGATCAATGTTGCCTAGTGGTATGGGATCATCATTAACCGGTTCCACTTCAGCATCCGCAGTAGGTGGTCCACCGTGTCACTACACAGCGCCTAGCAATCCTTATATGTACCACCCAAGGGCAACGACGGAACCTTGTGCTGCAATGAGCTCCAGTATTGCGACACTTCGACTTAAGGCAAAACAACATACGTCGGGCTTTTCAAGTCCGTATTCTGTCCCTTCACCAGTGTCCAGATCCAACTCTGCAGGTCTATCCGCCTGTCAGTATACGGGTATAACAGACGTAGTCTGAGAAAACGCCCTCGGGGCTTTCTTAAATCAACATCAGCACCATTTACATCATCATTTTCATACAAACAACAATGGTGGTAATACAAATCTTTCCCTATCAAGGATTTCACCGAACGATGATCACGATAGTATAACATGTAATAATACAAACGATACTAACGACGATCTCGAAACAGTTGCAGAATAAGGATATGAAATTTATGATAATATGTGTGCTAAGTTAAATCCGAGGAGAAAACAAATTCAAAAAAGTATACATACATACATACATTCAAATTTGTTTTCACGCAAATTTTTAATGCAAATAAATCTTTCAACTAAGAACAATAACGACCCAAAAATATATACATACATATAAATACTTATATATACATATAGTATATCAGAACGTTTTCATTAAAAAAAATGTTTATAATTTGTGCAATTCATTCAAAAACCCGTATACATATGTATGTTTTATATATTGAAAAGCCAATAATTACGTTTAACATTTTTATTTTAAATTCTAAGTCAATCAATGTCATTTAGAAAAATCGCCCATTGCGAATTTACTTATTATTGTACATTATTTGAAATTTTCAGATTAATGAATTATTTACTGTTTTCGTACATTATTTAAAATATTTTTATTTAAATTGGATTATTATAAAAATAAACTTCAAAAATAGTATTACGTTTTGAGATGATATGATGAAAGCATATGTTATTGATTATTGTTTTGATTCGTCATTATTGAATGATGGCGAAAAATTAGATTGATTTTTTTACTATCATTAACAATAATACAATAAGGTGTAACAAATAAATATGTATGGTAAACAATTAGAAATACGTATTTCCATTTTCAAATGTTTTAAGAGTTCGCTCAACGTATCACATTGATAGGAATTAATATCCTAAAGTAAGTGTAACATTTCATTTGCACTGATAAATGAATTGCATATTTATTAAGCAGTCGTCTAGTCTTTAAAGAAAAATGATATAAGAAATTTAATTTAAACAAAACTATAAATAAAATCGATTAATAGTAATGATGATAATAAATAAATAAGAAAATAAACGTAAGGAAAGTTGGCTAATAAATAAATGTATTTTTATTTAAAGAAATGTGTTTCGTTGTACAATTGTAATGAGTTTTCAATAATTAATATATTATTTTTAAACATTAAAGGTAATCTATTTTATCTATTTATCTCAAAAGCATAATAACTAAACAACAATCGAAACATACACAATTGACTGCGTATGCGTCCACTCTAAAAATAGGGGCAGGATATTATTTACAGCTTGAATACATTTAAAAAGGTTGCGTTTATGGCAGATCTTGGTATCTTTACATAGTTAAGTATTGCGCGACGCATGTTTATGTTTGACAGTGTTTGACTAATATCATTTTAACTGCCATTCCGTGTTGCGCCCGTTATTTCACAAAATATGCTTAAACTCTTAGCAACCGGGGGTGAAAATATAAATGAATAAAAAAAGGGAAAAAAAGTTCAAATGTGAAGGAATTTTATTTGTGAACTACATCTGTCTGAACGTTTCTTAATGCCGCTAATGCAATTGATTTAAAATGGCAATGAAGACCGTATGTTCATATGTATGGAGTCATGTCTGTATCGGGCACTCGAATGATAATCAGAACATTGTATGCAACTAAGTAGAAATATTTGTACACAGTTGTGTAATAATTTATATTTTGTTCTCTATCGGAAGGAAGGGAAGAAGAAAACGCAATAATATCATACAGTGTCCAAAATCTTAAGCTAAAAATCATGAAATGTTTAAAATATATACATTTGAAAAAATGTCCTTGACATTATTTTCTTATTTGAGAAGGGGGAGATTAATGATATTTTATCCTTGGAATCCTTATGTACATATATTGCTATTTAATATATAAATATAGAGTTTACACTTGTTTAAATATTTTACATAAATACTGCATGAACATTACTGCAGAAAGTTTATAGTATATAAATTCGAATTGAATATGTGTGATGTGCTCAGACGCATGTCTATTCGTCAAACTTGATGCTGCTCTTTCGACTTCAAAAGAAACAAAGTGATGCATGGAAAGTATTATCATCTTTTATATAAGAACAAATCCACTCTGAAGACGGGCCCATTTTCGCTTTTAAAAGATCTACCTTAATTTCGAAAACATAGAGGAAACCAAAAATCGTTTCCTATTACAAAAAGTACATGGCGCATGTTTGTGTTGTGCAACTCTCGACCAATTTCTTTTAACTGATAGGGTAAAGGCACTGTTAACCGGACAGTTAAGACAAATACAATATTAACTTTGACGTCTTCTGTTTTTAACTATTAAAGCTTTAATGAAAAGATTTGGATATTGAATTAACTCAGATGATTTTTGAAAAGTTAGTAAAATTCTTCAAGTTGATATTTTTGCTTAATTCTTAAATAAAGTTCAGATCCCTCTAGTATCTGGAAAGTAATATTCAGTGTACGGTCGTTTAAGTTTCAGAAGCCGAACACCAAAATTTCATAACAACTCTAAAGGTCTTATTTTGACTAATGAAATTTTTTCACGAAAAAATAATAGTTATTAATATTTTGTTAAATAGCCATTCTACCATATGTAGTTAATACATAATAATATATATTAATGGGTGCATATATATAATGGATAAACATTTAATTTTGAATAAAAGACATTGTTAAGCTGGATATTTTTACTTGATACTGCGCACATTATATGTAGAGAAAATTTTACAAACTCTTGCCATTTATGAAATCTTAAGCACGCAGTAACGTTTAGAAGAACCACAATTAGGTCCCCATATTAAGTTTAAGGTGCAAAGTTGCAATGAGTGTCAAGTAAATTAGACCAAACCCTCCAAGTACGTCACAACATTTTATAAATTAAGATACAAATCCTTGGTTAACATTAAATTTTGCAGAACCGAGTAAGGGTAAAATATTTACAATCGTATTATATTATACGAAATTTGCCGACTGCAGGAAAATATCTGATAATGGTTCTGTATTTGTGTTCGAAGAAATAAAGACTTTTTAACCGGAACAACGGAATAACCATCAGTACCACAGCTCTAAATCATCCATCAAGCTCTGGGCGAACTGAACGAATGGTCCGATATACTAAGTTCTTAAAAAAACTTATTTACACAGAAAGGCTGATAGGAGGAATTTTAAGAACTTTGTTAGATGTAGCAAGACAATATGAGAGGAAATAAATAACCGGTCCCGTGACTTATGTTGTCAGAATCGGTGATGATGGGAGTGTCAGACGACATCTTCTTCTTCTTCTTGTGGCGCTACAGTTCGGGGTGGACCAACATGCCTCTCCAGCCAGCACGATCTTTCGCCAGCTGCCGCCAGTTGCGCACTCCAAGTTGGTTGAGGTCCTTCTCCACTTGTGTGCGCCACCTTATCCTGGGCCGTCCTCTGTTGCGTTTTCCCAATGGCTCAGATTCGAAGACATTTCGGGCCGAAGCAGTGGTGTCCATACGCTCTACATGGCCTAGCCATCTTAAGCGTTGTATCCGTAGACGCTTGACTAGCCTCATGTCGCTGTACAGCCCATACAGTTCGTGGTTGAATCTTCTCCTCCAGATGCCATCAACGCAAACAGGACCAAAAATCGCACGCAGAACTTTTCTCTCGAAGAGACCAAGGGCATCCTCATCCGCTTTTAGTAGTGTCCAAGTTTCCGCGCCATAAAGTAGGACTGGGATGATCAGGGTGTTATATAAAGCAAGCTTAGTCTTTCGAGAGAGGGCTTTATTACTCAATTGCCTCTTGAGCCCAAAGAAACAGCGATTGGCAAGAGTGATTCTGCGTTTGATTTCGGTACTGGTGTTATTGTCCCTGTTTACTGCGGAACCGAGGTAGACGAAGTCCTTTACTACCTTGAAGTTTCTGCTGCCTAGTGTGACGCTCTGTCCGAAACGCTGATGTTGTGTGTCCTTCTTTGATGACAGCATGTGCTTCGTTTTGCCCTCATTTACCACCAGACCCATTTTAGCCGCTTCCGCTTCAATGCCAGCAAACGCGTCATTGACGGCTCGCTGTGTTCGTCCAATCACGTCAATGTCGTCGGCGTAAGCTAGCAATTGAGCTGACTTTTGGAAGATCGTGCCTCTGGTGTTAACCTGTGAGTTACGCACGATCTTCTCAAGGATGATGTAAAAGAAGTCACATGACAGTGCGTCGCCTTATCTAAAACCTTTTTTGACATTGAAAGTCTCGGTGAGTTCGTTCCCGACGGAGCAGCAAGAGTTCTCCATCGTCATCCTACACAATCTGACGAGTTTGGTAGGAATGCCAAAACTAGACATGGCACTGTATAGCTCGTCTCTATGCACACTGTCATATGCGACCTCTAAATCGACGAATAGGTGGTGAGTGTCGATTTGCATTTCTTGGGTCTTTTCCAGGATCTTCCGTAGTGTGAAGATTTGGTCGATGGTGAACTTCCCTGGCCTGAAACCACACTGATAAGGACCAATCAAGTTGTTGACAAACGGTTTAGGCGTTCACACAGTACGGCAGAAAGGATCTTGTATGCGATGTTGAGGAGACTAATCCCTCGATAGTTGGCGCAGTCGAAAGGGTCACCTTTCTTGTGGACCGGGCAAACGACGCTGAGATTCCACTCATCGGGCATGCTTTCCTCCGACCATATCTTACAGATGAGCTGGTGCATGCGCCCAACCAGGTCATCTCCAGCTGCCTTAAACAGTTCTGCGGGCAGTCCATCCGCTCCAGCAGCTTTGTTCGACTTCAGTCTCGATATTGCTATCTTCGTCCTCGTCTCCTTGGCTACAACAAGGTGATGATCCGAGTCGATGTTAGCGCCTTGGAATGTTTGGACATCGAGAATGTTGGAGGAGTGTCTGACATCGGTAGCAACGTGATCAATCTGGTTGACGGTTGATTGATCAGCGGATCGCCAGGTTCCTTTATGGATGTTAGGATGTGGGAACCGCGTACTGCTCACAGAGAGATTCCGCCCCGCGGCGAAGTCCAGCAGCCTGAGTCCGTTTCCGGAGGTCGTGTCGTGCAGGCTGTGTTTCCCGATGACGCCAGCAAAGATGTCCTCTTTCCCCAGCTGAGCATTGAAATCTCCTAGAACGATCTTGGTGTCATAGCTGGGGCATCGATCGTATGTTCTTTCTAGGAAATCATAGAACTCATCCTTGCTGTTGTCATCCTTCTCTTCTGTCGGTGCGTGAGCGCATATCAGGCTGATGTTCCCGAATTTAGCCTTAATGCGGATTGTCATGAGGCGTTCGCTTACGGAATCGTAGCTTATGACTTTTTGCCTAAGTCTGCCTCGAACAACAAATCCGCATCCGAATAGGCGCTGCCTTCTCTCCCTGTAGCAGTCGCTGTAGTATATGTCGCAGTTCTTCATCTTCTTTCTGCCCGGCCCATCCCACCGCACTTCCTGGATGGCGGTGATATCTGCTTTGTAGCAGTCAAGGGCCTCCGCAAGTTGTTCGCCTGCACATGGTCTGTTAAGGGACCTCACATTCCACGTGAGGAACTGAAAGTCGTTGTCCTTTGTACGTTTGCTGGGGTCGTCAACATTGGATCTGTCCATATCCGAGGCATGTTCTCGTTTCTGAACTCCGTTATTTTTGTGTGGTGAGGGAGTTAGCTTCACGCACAACCTACAGACTGGTAGGCCAGTCGCTGCATATATTGTTTCACCTCACAGCGGATGCTGTGATGGCTATCCAGGGGGTGCCACGGGGAGTGTGTATGTCAACTTGACCTATGCACGGACGAGGATAGCCTTGGCAGCTCGCCATGTTGAGCGCGATCAAGGACATTGCCTCGTTTTTCTTTTCTTTCGGTGCGCGGGAGCAAATCATGCTAATAATCCCGCACAACACATAACTGGCATTCCAGACCCATTTTTTTTGGAATGGAGCTAATGTCAAACAACTGACGCCCAACCGAAAACGCGACACATGAGTTCAGTTTTAACATTCATTGAAGTCATACGAAGAAACAAAATGTTCAAACAAAATGTTGAAATTTGTTTTAGAAACCTAAGATCCATTTGCTCAATTTAAAAGTTATCAGTTTATTATTTTATTCAAATTTCTATGTGAAATGAAAAGGATTACCGTCACAAAAATATCATGGTCGAACTATTATTTTAATATTTTTTAGGAAGTTAACCTCACGCACATCACATAACTGACTGGCCAGACCACTTATTCTTACCCCTTAGACGGAGGGCCCGAATAAATCCTTTTTGAGGTTGTCGCGTGATTCGACACACTTATCCACTATACCGCGACTAGAACTTAAATATAATTTATTGTATATTATATATAAAAAATGTTGTACTTTATGTAATTCATTTATGAATCACTGATGGGCCCAAATTCCATTTTGTGGCGAAATGGCGGCTACCAGACCCAGGTGTTGAAAGAACCTGACTAGTAGTAAAAGATTGACCAGAGGTGCCACGAGAAGTCAGGAGCCCCTGGAACTTCGGTTTCAGCCTGTCCGTGCGGAAGGCCCCCTTGTGGGAGTATCGTGGTGGTTATGGCTTAAAACTAATATTTCGAGCAATGTCGAGACTAATGTACTATGGTGACTGGTGTGAATCAGACCTACTGATTCAGGCCAGGCGATTAGGACACTTTCCCGGCTCAGTGTGAAGTTGCGCTCTCAACCGGGTGCTGCGACCCAGAGGACGGCAGAGATTTTAGAAAAGCCTTGCTCCACACCAATGTGGGGTAACTGTTCCTACTGTAAGATCTAACTAGTACTTGAGTATCTAAGACGTCTAGTCACGCGTTATTTACGACTCTTGAGAAAATGAACTCCGTGATATGTAAAGGCAGGTCATCACGTAAAATCAAATCCAATATCTGTATGTAATTCATATAGAGCAAATTCCGTTTAAAACAATATTCGTCTAAAAGAACTGCTCACCTACATATAGGCGATTATGTAAAAGAAAATACAGTTAAATCTACATGAGCACATATTTCGAAACTTAATATCTAAATTAATGGAATAACAAAAACACAAAAGTATACCATATTTACATCGACCCTTAAATATACAAACGTATGTAAGTGGGTATATGCATTTAATTGCATTAAATGCCATGAACAACTTTCCCTTTCCTTAAAAATGATCGAAAACTTTAAATTAGTATTTTTCACTACTCTAATCATGCCTAGATTATGGAAAATCTGGTGCAAAACATATCCATCAATTTATTCATTACTGACATAATATCGAATTTATATGCACCCTAAGTATCAGCAGCAAAACTTTGTAGCATTTCTTATTGCCGAAAAAAGGGGATGGTTAATTTCTTGCAGTGAATCGTATACAGGATATAATAAAGGTCATATACATGCACCCTATATCGCCAAGCGAAATGTGCCCTCGTAAATGTAAATGAGCCTTAGTGTAGTAACGAGCTAGAAATAATGCCATTTCTTTGTGTTTTGCGCGAGTGAATAATTTTAACGCCATACTAATACATTAAATGGAAAACAAAGGAATGACCGATAATTTAATGATTTTATACACTATGGAATGGAGCTAATCTTGAAAAACTTACACCCAACCTTAAACGCGACATATGTCTTCAGTTTTAAAAATTCGTTAATTTCATACCATAAGAGACAACATTTTTTAATTTATTTAAGAAGCTAAGATCCATTTGTTCAATTTTAAAGTAATCATGTTGGAGTTATTATTAGCAAGTTAGGTGTTAGGCGAAACACTGTCAGGTGCTGAGCCAAGAATGTCTCTTTCAAATTTCGTATTATCGTTTTGATGAAGCTAACATGTAAACTTTAAAAATTTTATAATTAAGTTATTTATTAAAAAAATGGGTTATTTATAAAATAATAGCTATAATTCTTACATTTATTCTTACATTTTATTTAGGTACCACACACAACTGTGCCTAGAATTTGATACATGGAAATTATATATATAAGACCCAAAAAATCCAATCCCATCTTAAATATGACAATATTAGCAAATGTAAAATGTTTTTAAGCTCCTTTGTTGCAACTTCAATTTGAGTTAATTTACGGAATATACATACAAGTATATTATAGCATACTTAATTGACAGAAAACGTACATAAATACATATCTATGTAAATTTAATTGAACTTTATAATAAATCAAAACCAGTTCTCTAATTCTTCTTAAATCGGCATCTGAAAAGGTCGAGAGTAAAGTGCATATAGAAAGTTGGGTATTTGTTTTTTACATAATGCCTGTTGCTAAGAAGTTATTTTTTTTTCATTTTACGTAGAAGAATTAACACAAGTATCGTTACCCAAATTGTCATCAAGATATCACTGTATTTTTTGTATATATTAAAGAAAAAACATTCTTCAACATAAAAAAGTGCACCCAGTTCACCCCAAAAACAAAAACCTCTACAAGGCCTTTTACATGACTCACGAACTGCGAAGTTCTTGAAACATGTAAACTTCAGGACATGAATTACAAAGGAAAGGGAACGTTCTTTCAAAATTGTTGTTCATCACCTTTTCAGGGTATTTCAGAAGAAAAAAGCTCGAAAAAAGTGGTGTACTATAAAATTTATTTTTACCTTTTATGTACATGGAAGTGACACTCATTTCATGGTCTCTACAATAATAAATGCGTCTTAAGACAGATAATTCACGGCTTGAAAGTGTAATAATAGATAATATGTATTAAAGTGGGTTTAAAATTAAAGTTTTAAACAAAATGAAACTTCCATGCAAGTTTCGTCCAAGATTATTGGAATCTGGGCTTTTCTTACAACATTCATTGCGCGAATCGTCATGATAAAATGCATGGTTCTGTGCTCACGAAAATTTTAAATAATATTTGCAAGAAAACTGTATTTAGCCCTTATAGATGGACGTTATTAAAAATATATTACCACAGGGTGATAAACATATCAATAAGTGCACACTCATAACGGTATTTGCCGAAAAAACATGTTGCGATCGCAGTTGGCGGCTAATGTAAAAAATACGTATTTTCTATCACTGCTTCTCAATTACAGTGACCAAAAAGAGATTATAAAGTCTTAAAAGTGAAAATAATTTGCACGATAGTGATGTAAAAAACCTTTCTCACATAACACTGATCCTCTCTCTCTCTGTCTTTCCATGAATTAGATATTTAAAAATGTAGCTCATGACAGGTAGAGAAGTACGAAGAGAGATGCTGCTAACTAATGGACACAACTCATCGTGTTCAGATCTCATTTAGATCATAGAAGTTGAGGAATTAAACTAGTTGTATTATACCTATTATATGTCATTCCATTCCTTTGCATTCCTTGTTTTCGCTCGCTCCAAATATTTTCTAATAAAGATTCTATTATTCCCAAATACAATTTTTATATTACTAAAATTATTCGTGGTAGCAGATTGTAGTTACATCCAACTCCGAAAAATAACGTAGAAGATTCAAAATGGATAATTTATAGTGGGTGGAGGGTATGTTTCTAGTCTCGCCCTACAACTGTAGCACGCATTTAATTTGCTAAAATTGACTGCAAGAGCAAATTTTTTCAAACTTGAACTTCGGAGTTAAAACGCCTAGGAGCAATCCTAGCAAGGAGGTCAAAGCAAAATTCATACTTATTCTATATGTTTTGTTCATGTTTAAGAAATGCAAAGAAAGTGGATTCACTTTAAAAGTCGATCCTGTACCCAATTGCGGTAGTGTTCGGCAGTGCCGGCGGTTGAACCTAGGTAGTTCCTTAGCGATGAAACTTATAACTGTCCTGTTGTTAATGGAGATCGTCCCGTTAGTAATGTGAATCAGGTATCTTCCAGATAGGGCCTTTGATATTCCTTCAGTGGTAAGTTCTCCATTAAATGATACCTTAAGATAAATTTGACGATCTCTACTGTTGTTGAACGAAATGTTGAACCCCGAATTAACCGCGCAATATAAGCGTTTTCTTCCAATTGTTTTCTTTGGCTCTTTTTCGGACACCTTCAAACTGCCCATGCTGACAACTTGCTCGCACCCCATATGCTTCTTCGTGATTGACTTAGACTCTGTCGTAAGGCAAATCAACCAGTACCAGACCAGACGGATTTACCACTACGCCACAGCGACCACAAGTACTCTTCTTTAATATTTTTGCAATCTTTTCTAATTTTATATTTCCTTTATCGGTTTTCGCACTTTTTAGCACATTACTCTAAATTTTCTCCATCACTCTACAACGAGCCACTATCATAAAAAATCTAACCGAATTTCATTGGGGCTGCGGCCTTGGAACTTCCGTATTTTTCCCTTTTCGAAGCCCGTTCGGATTGTGGGCAACCTACTCACGGCACGGACGACTTCATAATTGACCCATTTAACCAGTCGATCTCCACGCATGTTCCCACGTGAATTCCGGAATTTGTTACTTTGGAGTTGGAGTAGTTACACAGTTAGCGATGGCAACAGAAACGTGCACTCTAACAGAGCGTACCAACTTTACGATCCTATGAAAGAATACCTAATTATCGATCCCCGAAAAAACTTAGTGTTTAGACCGGAACCAGTTAATGAATGCCTGAGGGAATTCATTAGAAAAATCGCGAACAGAATCGAACGAACAGATCGGGCAGGACGAACCATCCCGTAAAATCCGAGCACGTAATGGAAACTGATATTTTCCAAGCATAAAAAATCCTAGTACTAGCTTAAATATTATGCTGCACCTACATATGTAGGCTCATATCGGCTGGGCAGTGAACACTTGCAAGTGTAGCTGTGTCAGCATTCTCCGGTCTGTGAACCTTTTCGTGCTGAATTATGTTGGTTGTCGGTTCGCGCGCATGTAGCGTTTTTTGTGGCACACACGAACAGTTAGAAAGTTCGAGGTGACATCTCCCCTTTCCGCCGGCATCATGTTAAATAACTACTTCATTAAAAAGTTGCCAATATATAGAAGAATTCGTCAACAACACTTCCCATAAGCTGCGCAATATTCTTTTCTCAACGAAGGATGATAGATAAGTGCATTGATGCTTGCTTAATTACAAGCCCATGGAGACAAGGACTAACAATTTTGAAAATAAAAAGTACTTCTGAATCTGTAAAAGTAAGGCTTACTCAAAGACAAAAAGGATAGTAATTAGGTATTTGCATAAAGCATTCTCAGTAACGGGCAACGGGGAAAAGGACCACTGGTACCTTGGCTCTGGCGCATCAATGAATATGACCAACAGATGTGATAGGATATACCACAGATTTTAAGCATTACGGTTCCAAATAAGCATTACTAGTTAAACACGTAGGAAACCTTAACATTAACGTTATTAAATTAAACAAATGCAAGTGGAAAATTTATTAATGATTCCTTTCAGTGCTATGGTGAAAAATGGCTGTGAGATGATCTGAAAAGTTGCAATATATACAAAAGTGTGTTTTTTTAAGCAACGTGGGTCATCGTGGCGTAGTGGTTAAGAGTGTCGATCCACACGTAGAAGGTCTAGGTTCGGTCCCGGACGGGAAACCTCGCATTTTTTCACGGCACCACCTCTTTCGAGCTGCTGACAACACTCAAAGCTCCCTTCTACTCGTGAGAGAACAGTTGCACGCACAGCACGAGTAGTTGTAGTAGAAAGCTAGGCCCTGGATCCTTGTGAGGTTTAGAGCCACTCAATTGTTAATATTATTAGGCAGCTAAGTAATTCCGGATTTTTATTCAAAAATAAAAGACAATTTTTTCATGGAACGAAATAACTTTCTTCTGTAATGTATTGCCTATATCGAGCGGCAGTTTAGCGAAAATCTGAACCAGATACGTTAACACACCATCATCATTATTAAAATTTTTACCATTCAATAAGTTTTGCAAACATCGAAATAAAAAATAATCAGACGGTACAAGATCACATCCCAACCAAGCTCCAATAACGCTGTCGAATACAACACCTTTTCGATTTGTCAATTCGGCCGCTTTTCTCTAACTGCAATGTTCAATATTGTTAGTTGTTCAATGTAGACATCTGAATTGATCGTTCGGTTGGGTGGTAAAAGTTTAAAATAGAAAATTCCTTTGTAATCCCACCACACTGATAACCTAACTTTCTTTTGATGAAGTTCTGCTTGAGCTGATTCGCCTTGCTTAATCCACTATCATTTTCGGTTCACATTGTTGTAAACAACACATTTTTCATCACCAGTTATCAATCGTCTTAAAAATATAATTTCTTTCCGAAAATAATAAAAGCAAAATATGATAAAAATATTCATTTTGATTTTCCATTTTTCAATAGACGCCAAAGAAAAACTACACAACAGTTCAAAAACATTTTTTTACTAATTAACATTAACATTAACATTAATTAAGTACCAACTATCAATTAACAAAATGTGTTTGGCATTTCGATTATGTCAGAAAACGTAAAAATTCAACTAAACTTACTTTGTTGGCAGCGAAATATTTAACAAAACTGATGAAATCATATTTTCTGTAGCACTTGTTAACAATCTCTATCGACAGAAAGAAATGTAGCCTCGTACAAGTACCTAACTGCAAAAAAAAAATTGAATAGCTCTGTTCTATGGCATCAGTGTATGAGGCATTCCAACTTTGCGAATGCATACAAATTGCAAAACTGTACCAACAGTTTGATTCTAACGCATCACATCCCTTCCTGTTATATATATCAAGAAGTAGTTTCGACGTGAAAAATCGCCTTTCGATATCGCTCGGTTTCAACTCCAACCGATTTCCTCATCTTTGAACAAATCGAAAATTCAAAATGCATTCTTTATTAATTTTTTTCTATATTTTTTCTTACATACTACACAGAATATATTTAAACTAGCTCTTTAATCTAATCTGGTGATCTTACTTACTGATTGATTCCAACTTACTGACACTTCATAGATTGTGTTAATTTTTTTAGCCCCCAAGAGACCAGGGTCTAGTTTCTACTACAACTACCCGTTTTGTGCACGAGGAGAAGGGACCTCCGTTTTTTTGCCAACTCCGAACGGCGAGATTTAAGAAGATAAACAATTGATACTCTTTGAGTGTTGTCAGCAACTCGAAAGAGGTAGTACCGTGAAAAAATGCGAGGTGTCCCGTCAGGCAATCGAAGCTAGACCTTCCGTGTGGCTACCATTTAAATTCATTATAAATTTTTATTTTCAGCCAAGAACACTCTCAAACTAAAACTCTGAAACAATTTCTTGACTTAAAACTAAAACTAAAGGCTAAAACTTAAAACCTAGCTCTGTAACAACTTAGGAATAAGCTTATATATATTATAGTAAACAATTTACCCTAGTCTTAACTATGTCTGTAACATAATACGGACGCATGTACCAGAACGTATGTGATTGTGATGCGATTTACATATATGCTGAACATATTATATATACAGTATCGGCCAAAACAATTGTATCCCTATAAGCAAAATTACGTTTTTGGCTAGCATCGGATGATAAAGAGAAGCGACGAGGATTCATTTTTTTCTAATTTTCTTAACTTTACTAAACAAAATAAAAATACAAACATTATACCTTTTCTTTATAGAGCTTCTGTCAAAATTTTTGAGATTTCCTTATTTTGCCGTTATACAGAGTATGACACAGAACAAATACAATGATAACTTAAAACAAAACATTTTTAGAGCATTTAACGATGGCTTGTCCAGGCATAAAATAAGCAAAAAATATAGAATTAATGGGTCTATTATATCCCATCAAATACGGAAAAATTTTTAATTAGTAATACGTTTACCGCAAACCGAATTGTCTAAAAATTGCAATTTGCAACTATTTAGTCGACACCCAACACGTAAGCCCTTTATTCCGAAAAGAACAGGAAAAAGCGATTAGCCTTCGCAAATAAGCATCTAAATTGGACAACTGCAAAGTGGAAGACGGTCCTTTTTTCTGATGAAAACAAATATATTGGATCCACTATACTGCATCCCGACAGTAAAATTTGGAGTAGGAAATGTGCTCTTGTTGGTTTACCGGTTGGGGTTTGGGGCAAATTTACAGAATAAATGGTATTATGGATCGTTTCAAAAGCTTGGACATCTTAAAAACTAATTATGCTGCCTTATGCCGAAGAGTAGATGCCGCTGATCTGGAGGTTCCAATAGGACAACGATCCGAAAAACACCAGCATAGTTGTCAGAACATGGTTTAACAGTTAAAAATTCACGTTTTGGATTGGCCTGCGCAGTCTCCTGACCTCAACCCAATTTAAAACTTGTGAAAGATTATGGACAGACATATTAACCGGCAACTGTGTTATAATTTGGACCAGCTGTATAAGGCAATAGAGGATACATGGAAGGATGTGCTTATGAATATAATAAATAATCTGCTTTATGCCAAAAAGGTGTATGGCGGTCTTTAAGGCGAAAGGATTAGCAACAAAATAGTAACAATTTATCTTTTCTTAACTTTTATTAAATGTTTTTGTGTGTTTGTCGCGGTGGTTTTATGACATATTTTGTTTAATGAATTATTAATTAGTATATTATTATTAGATAGTCCGATTAGACCGACTTCGTTTGTTGTTGATGTTGCTTGTTGTTGTCTATAACAGACGCTGATGTAAAAATCCGAAATACCCACCATTAACTATGACTTTACTATCTTAATACTAATAATAAACCTGGTCGTACCTATTTAATTTGTATTTTCAGTGATGTTGAAGAATCTTCAAATTCTGGGTAATTTTTACATTGCGAAATCGATACTAAGAATAAGATTTGTGTATTTATGACAATAAATGTGGATGCCAAATGATATTTGAGCAGTGTGGGTTGATAATCTTCTAATTTCTGCAAAACAAAACGTATTTAAAGAAAATAATAATAATAATGTGGTCGCCGTGGCGTAGTGGTTATTTATTAATAATAATAATAATTGAGTGGCACTACATCCCACAAGGGACCAGGGCCTAGCTTCTACACCAACTACTCGTGTTGTGCGTGCTACTGCTCTCTCACGAGTAGAAGGGATTTACAATTTTTTGCCGACTCCGAACTTGAGAATAGATTTGAGAAGATAGATAATTGATTTTGTCGTAAGTATTTTTAAGTTAGAATAGGATATATTAAGATAGATTAAGATATTTTTGTAGAAAATTTCATAGATAGCTAAGTTTTTTAAAACACGTTTTTTTAGTTTTACAAAATAAATAATAGTTTTTATAAAAAAAAATAACTAGCAATGACGCCGAAAGGCAAAAACAAAACAAATATATCAATAGTTTAGCTTAGAGCGCCCGCATAGAGCCAGTAAGTAGTTATAAGATTTCATTTCTGTCGTACCTAGGTTAAGCGTTTTATACCTAGTTTTAAAATACCATTAGATAAATAATAAAAAATGCCTTTTAAACTAAACTAAAAAAACTAATAGATAATTGATACTCTTTGAGTGTTGTCAGCAACTCGAAAGAGGTAGTAACGTGAAAAAATGCGAGGTGTCCCGTCCGGGAATCGAACCTTGATCTTCTGCGTGTGGGTCGACGCACTTACCCACTTCGCCACGGCGACCACTCAGAAGTTTTTCATAGATAATGAATAATCTTTGAGTGTTGTCAGCAACTCGAAAGAGGTGGTGCCATGAGCATGGTGTTTTGTCCAGGAATTGAACCTGGACCTTCGGCATGTGAGTCGATCCACTTACAAAAATTGGAATTTTAAAATTAAAGATTGGCCAGAAGCTAGACACTGTAGTAGACAAAATATTTTAAGAATTAAAACCTATGGAGATCAAATAAGATGAAAAGAAGTACATTGGGACATTTTGAAAAAAAAATTGGGATGTCAGAATGCAAACTTTTCAAAACGTCTATCGAAGTTGGTGCAAAATGAAATAATGAAATCGAGGAAAACAACCAAATTAACTTACTTTACCAGCAAACTTTTTTTTGGCTCAAGAAACTAAGACGGATATTTAATCCTTCGTCAATATATTGAGTAGATTTAACAATAATCCGCAACTTGAACATTGGATAGCCGTCAAATGAGTCATACAGTATTTTGAAGACACGTGATTCTTAAAGCTTGTTTCTTTTGCATCTTTAGGGAATCCCGAGAAATCAGATAAGTGAGATGCAGATTGGGCGAGTGATATACCAGATAGAAAATCGTGCATATGTTTGAACACGGCTAAATATCTTAGTGATCACGCAAGTAACAAATAGTAGCCTTTCAGCGGAAAAGCATTGCGACTTAGAAAGTTGAAAATTTCAGCGAAAATCAGAGCCCATCAAGTTCACTATGAATGATTGTTGTAAGCCCAGAATTAAAAATATTGATATCAGACTTAACTTTCTTAAGAATAATGAACATTGAATGTTCGCATAACAAAAGTAGGAACATTATTGCGGATATCTAAACCAAAACATCTTTTATGTATCGAGCAATTGGGCTCGCGTTCTAGGAAGGCTGTTAAGAATTAGTGAAGTGTTCAGATCTTAGATCTTAGGTGTTTTGGAAAAAAATTTAGTTTGTATTATTTGTCAATATTTTTCCTTACTTGTTTTCAGTCGCTCCAAATAAATTGTAAAAAGAGTATAATTTTCCGGAATATAATGTTTATATCACGAAAATTCTTCAGGAACTAATGATTTTCGATAAAACCTCACCCTTGAATAAAATTTGGACAGGTCTTAAAAGATGAGAAGGAAGGAAAGTAATAAGGGAGGCTTCCAAGATTCATCAAATGATGTAGGTTGTGTCATGTTGGTAAGGAAGCGTGCATTATTTCAATGGAATTGTGCTGCTAATTTAACACTCCGCTAAACGCGGTGTCACTACCCATCGCACACCAACCAGCTCTTATTAACATAAAAGACAGAAGGTTCCTTACAACACTTGGGTGTCGAACAATCTGTTCATATCTGAAAAAAGATGGAAGGCTTTCAATTCGTTATCAACTCTAATGCCAGTAAAGTAGCAAGCTTAGGCATCCCAGAACTATAAACTGGGATAACTACAGAGACCGTGTTCATCGGAAACAATTGAAGTGATCATATAATTAAACTGATTTCGGTGTTTATATAAAAATGCATGATTCAGAAGGTTCCCACGACATCATGCCCAGTGAACAAAAGAATCGAGAAAAAACCTTCGTGGTTGAACTAAGAGATATGGTTAACATACTCTATTTAACAGACAGTAAGACCTGCGCAAAAAGTATCGTGGATGTTGGTTGGTTGGTTAAACGGTAGATGCTGCAAGCGTTTTGTGTCGTCTGTGGTCCAGTTTTGATGAATAGAATTTGAAGTGAAGAAATTTAGTTTTCACCTAGAGCGTTTAACGAAAATTAGTCCAACCATTTTCTTGCCCCAAGAAACCAGCAATTACAATTTAAAGGCTTGCCCTAATACTCAAATTAATACGATATAGTCGATTAAATCTGTGTATTCTGAAAAGTGTCTAGGGACTGCCACCGAAAATCTCCCCAGATGAGTTCCAGTGTTATGTCAATAATAGACCCCTTTGAATGAACTATATCATTGCCGGTTAAGTTCTATTGTAGCGTAGTGGTGTGAATCAAGAGCCTTGACACATTGGTGCCAGCTCGCGACTTTCTAAAATTTGATTTCTGCATTAAATTTTTTCTTTTTATCGTCTCATGCTTTCGCTGCATTGAAGAGCGACCGATCTATGTATCTTTTTAAGATTGAAAAGTTTATTACTCCACCAATTATTATTGTCCGTAATGGATACCCCTTCTAAAGTTTCATTGCGAACATGCGAGTTTATAGGCATTTGTATGAGATCCCTATCCTTAGCATTCTATAATATAAGATAATGAAAACGACTTGTTTCCTTAAGTGGTCTTTATCGACTGATTTATTGTTTACCAAAAAACTTAATTCTAACTTAATATAAAAATTGATGATATTCGACACGCGCATCACGGGCAAAGGCATTAATGCGCATACTGCAATATTCGTCGACAGGCGCGTCGTTGCGGGCAACGGCATTCTTGTGCATACTGCAATTCTTTGCCCACGGAGGCCTTAAAACCCAAGTTGTGCGCGTGCTACGCAGCTACAACTGCTGTTGTGAGGCGTGTGTGCTAACTTATACTATTTGGTGTTCTGTTAAGGCTTCCTAACCTTAATTACCGTAAAGACAATCGTTCTTTTGTTTTCTTTAACTAATGTATCTAGCCTCGTTCATCCACGGCCCTTGTATAAGAGCAATGTCTATTCTCCAGTTAAGGAGGTGATGTTGGTAATGTCTGCCTTACTATGGTAGGACTGATTTGGACCACATTGTTGGTATCTAATGGATATATTAACGAGGGCTTCATTTAGGAATTAGACGGATAATTTTGGGTTGAAGTGATTTAAGCAGAGCTCTATTCTCTCCATCAGGATGTCCCTGGTAACCGCATGTGGAAGCCTCATTTAATAATAAAAATAATTCTGAGATCTTACTCTTATTAACGAAAACTAGGTCGGCATTTTAAGACAGGACTACTAATTTCTTTAGCCATTCGACGGTATTGTATTGCATTCTAAGATTCTGAAGGTTATAATCTTTCCAAAGATAACCTCCTTCTCCTCCAAGATGACATCGTGGTCTAGCTTCAGAACTCTTATAGCAAAAGTGTTGAAATAAAAAACTGTGTTAACAAAACGGCTTAATTCTCTTATTTGTAACATACTCATTGTTCGCAAGTGCAATAAGATAAGAGAAACGAAAAATGTCATATGAAGATTTTGTAGTGGCACGCAAAATGTCCTCCAAAATTGACAGTGTGCGGCCTAGATTGCCAACATCTTTATTTATTTATTTAGTGACAGACGTTGCTTCCCTTGCGAAGTGATGTCAGACATCCCTATGCTTGATCCTTGTTCACAATGCATATTTGGGAGGTCTGTCGTGCAAGTTAGGTTCACTCATTATGTTCAAAAGGCGTGGCTTCTTCTTCTTTTGTGGTGGAGGTGGCAAACCCAGTCTACTGCTCCGTCAGTATATGTATATAAAGGCAGAAGCGAATTGAGATTGCGTGTCGTCAACATTTCCAGCCCAGCTAGAGTCGGCATAAGAGAGAACTGAATTCTTGTTTGTCTGTAAATAATTTTAAAGGTTTAAGTGCCTAGTACCTTATGACATTAATTCCAGTGTTGGCATCTAGGGTCCCATGCAAACGTTCGGCTGAAGTCTTTTAGTCAGGAGAAGATCGTCGAAGTAGATGGTCATTATTTTGAAACTTCCTTTCTAGGTTTCTCAATTTAGGTATGAGGACTGAAAGAAGTTAAGTCTCTTAAGGTCTTGAATTACATTGTCAACCTGACTGTTTGAGTTTCAGAAAGCCTTCCGACTGTTCCACATATTTAAGAAAATCAAGATCCTAATTTACATATGCCGAAGAAACGTCTTATTCATTGAGTTTCAGATTATGTTCTGCTTCCAAAGCCAGCGTTTATCGAATTGAATTGATGCTGGTCACTTGTATAGTCCAATCCTGGAAAGCTCTATTGAGCCGTTTAGTTTATATTTTGTTTTGAAGACCTATGTACTTACACTCAATGATCTGTCAGTCATTAATCTATCTACCAAGCCCCAAGTATTCCGCATGAGTCAGTTATACTCTTTCTTTATTGCATCGTTTTTTTTGCTTAATATACAGCGTAGAACGACTTCTTACCTTTTAAAGGAATGCAGTCAATTAATAATAATAATTGAATGACACTACAGCCCACAAGGGACCAGCGCCTAGCTTCCACAACAACTACTTGTGTTGTGCCTGCTACTGTTCTCTCATGAGTAGAAGGAACCTACAGTTTTTTGCCGACTCCGAACGGCGAAATTTGAGAAGCTTTTCATAGACAATTGATACTCTTTGAGTGTTGTCAGCAACTCGAAAGAGGTGGTGCCGTAAAAAAATTCGGGGTATCCCGTCCGGGAATCGAACCTAGACTTTCTGCGTAGCGGTCGACGCAATTTCACACTACGCCACGGCGACCACAATGCAGTCAATTAGTCACAGTAAATAAACTCATCATAACATAACTTAATTAATTGTAAAAGTCAGTCAGTCAGTACTAAATCTTCAATTTGGCATTTAGCAAAAACAGTAACTTAACTACTGTACTTTTTAACTGCAGTACTTTTAACTGGAGTACTTTTAACGGAAAACGTGAATGATTAGAAGGTGTAGGATTCTTGCTATGCAAATTCCAGAAAAATGATCATCACAAGGTACGCTGCATCTTAATTATGAAGTAAAACTCCTGCCAGTGGAGTGCCGATAAATTTTGCGCGTGATATTTGTGAGTGAAGCGGCTTGATATGCTGGCTGCTGTAAGACACACAGAGTTCAAGAAATCATCAGAGAGAAGAAGTAGACTTAAAGAAAGCCAAAGAACAGCCTTGGAAGGAGTTCGGTGAAAAGCAGCGCAAAGTGGGGCAAGAGAGAGTACTCTAATTACAAGGGCATATCTCTTTTAAGTCTACCCGATAAGTTCCACGCTAAGGTGTTGGAGGTGATGAACAGCGCGACTTTCGTCCCAGCAGAATTACAACCGACCGACTTGGAGTATGTTTGAGCGATCTACAGTTGTTTTGTAGATTTGTAACACTCGAAGTAAACTCTGAAGTAATCTAAAGGAGTATAGGATTGATGGTCCCCTGTAAAGCGCCAATTAACCTCTTTACACCAACTAGATACTGCAGCGCAGCCGAGGCGAGGAATGTTTCACATTGGGAGATTCGGGAGTTTCATCTTCTTTTCCAGGTCGATTGTTTGTATCCGAATGTGTTGATGCTGAACTGAAGGTGAAAAACACCTGTTCAATGCACTCTACATATTGGTTGAGTCCCACAGTCTACATATTGGTTGAGAGACCCAAGTCTTACCTTTCTTATAAGTTTGTGCAGGATGTATCAATTTTGAAGCAACTTGGTTGATCAGTAATAACGAAGGTCAAGCTTGGTGTCATAGCCAAGTTATTGGTTTTAAGCTCAGCGTTTGCTCCAACTCTTCTTGAACTAAACATCTCGCACTTTTCGCGGTAGTTGCTGACACAGTCAAAGAGTATTAATTATATCTGAAAAGTTTCTAAATTCTATCCATTCGGAATCTGCAAAAACCTGTCACACATAAGAAAACAATAGCAGATGCAACATGACCAACTCTCACCTATGGTCATGAAATTTGGGAAATGACCGAAAGATGAGATTGGGATGAGACGAGAAAGATAATGATGACGACCATGTCTATTTGAAATAGCTATCTTTTTATTTATTTAATTTGATAAATTTGTATTTATTATTTTGCCTTTACTGCTATAAAGTCTCACTTGTATGGTGGTGCTACTTAAGGACCGATAGACTTGCGAAGTTGTACCACTAGACCAAATCTTAAAACTATCCCGTGGTCCCTTCTCGGGTGCCAGTTATAATTGCTTAAGAGTTTTTTTTATTAATAATTACCAACTTTTCACGACTGTAACTAACAAAATAATCGTAGATTTTTTTCTCTATCATTTCAATTCTACCTAAGAAAGCGTGTGAACTCGAAGGAATTGGGGCAGACTCCAAGTCAGCAGTTGCATGTGTTTTTTTTAAGCGCTCAAGGATGTGGTAATCTTCCGAAGATACTAGCTGCCAGCATGCACGAATGGCAAACGGCGAGCTGGATATAGGAGAACTGAACTGAATACTCGTGAGAGTAGGGTTCTGCGTGCATACCCAGGTCCAACAATGGAACGATTCCAGAGAGTCTTCCTTGTACAAGTGATGCTTTCTTACTGGCATACTTTACATGTTCCCTTAAGGAGAGCCTGTTGTCCAATATAGCTCCTAGGTACTTCACACACTCCTTGGACCTAATTATCTGACGATAGCAATATTGTCAGTAAAGCCGAATATTTTCACTAAATCTGAATGCGCTACATACATTATATTCCACAGTAGAGGTCCGAAGACTGATGTCTGCGGAACTCCTGCCGTTATGTTGTAGGATCTTACGCCCTCGTCGATTTAAAACATAAGATTGCTGTTCGTAAAGTAGTCCATGACTATCTTTATCAGATAAGCGGGTGTGCGCATGGCGATAAGAGACGTACGTATATGCAACCAATTCGCTAAGTTAAAACCATTTTTAACATCTAGTGTAACTACTGCACAATGTGTTTCCTCTTTGTCCCCCCTCTTCATCTCTTTCCGTGGATAGCGACCGCGGCCAAGTTTACCACAGAAGCTATTGCATCCATCGTTGATCGACTTTGCCCGAAATCATATTGGTAAGGTGATAGTGCATTGTTGCCTTCCGACACTATCAGTAGCCTGGCATAGATGATACGTTCAAGTACTTTGCCTAGACAAACTGGGCGATACGAGGACGGATCTCCCGGTGTTTGTTTCCTTTGGGCAGAGGTACTAGGAGTTGGTGTTTCCTTTGTGTTAGAAAGACTCCCTCTAGTAAGCAGTTTTCCAAAGCATGCTGAAAAAGATCTAGTCTGATCGCAGCCGCTGCCTTCACCGCCTTATTCGGAATCCCATATGTCCCATGAGATTTGTTGTTTTTAACCCTAGAGATTGCCATATGCAATTCCTCTTAGGAAATTAGCGGGATTTCATTTGCGTTGATCCCCTTTTGCTGGGCTTTCTCCTAGGCTTTAAATGTTGCAAGGGTGTCTCTACGGGTGCATCGCTGCTTACGGTTGAACATCGCAAGATTTCTTCGCAGACTTCGTTATCGAAAAGAGCCTCCTTCCACCTGGCACCCGCGTGGTTTGGACGTTGTCTAGGTAGTTGATCATCAATCTCGATTACAAGACGTTGGTGGTCGCTGTGCGTGTATATCTTGCTAACAAGCCACATTGCTTTCCTTGCAACAGAGTTACACGCGAATGTGATGTCGACTATTGACAACCTGCGAACTTACTAAATTAAGCTGTATTGCCGGCGTTTAGAAGTACGAGTAATACTAGGAGTATGTAACATGCGAATGTTTTGAGTACGGCTCTTCTCCTTGCATCTGTATGTCTGCTGCCCCACTCGGTAGACCAGGCGTTAAGTCTCTGTAACATGCGAATGTTTTCAGTACGGCTCTTCTCCTTGCATCTGTATGTCTGCTGCCACACTCGGTAGACCAGGCGTTTAAGTCTCTGGCAACGGTTTTGGTGTTGTTATTTGCCCAAACTCTGAGGCATCCGTATGCTTTCATAAGGCTAAGAAAATCAACCTAGTTAAGTTCAACATCGAATTGTGTTTTAAACGCCTCGTCGATGTCCTTAATCTCCATCGTTATTCTCTGCGGCAAAGCGCAAACTTCCAGTCCTACTTCTGCTTCCGGCGGCCGTGACTACACTGGCTCTTTCTCGTGGTTCGACTCGGGTTTACTTGGTCAATAGGCGACCGTTGCAGTGTACTAATCATCTTTAAGAGATTGTCCTCTATATCCCCCTTGCTATTTCACGATCATTCAAGAATTTGTTATTGTTATATGTTCACGATCATTCAAGAATTTGTTATTGTTATATGAATTTCCGGGACAAAGCCGCTATTAATACTCGGGTGTTTATTCGCCTAATGATCGCATGGTTGTCTATGCAAGCAGGGAGGCTATGCGAGGGTTGACATAGGCCCGTATGGGGTTCTGCGCCTGAGCCGAATCGGTGCTTACCAGGAATGCTACATCTGGACATACACCACAAACTTAATGGCGACGAATTAAACGTACTTTGAAGCCTGCCAAGGTTTTAGCCATTTCAACCGGATTTCAATCCTGTTTAATTAGGTAAAAGAATACTGTCGACGTCAGCCCTGATATATCCTATTCCGAAACAGTTTTCCAGTGTGCCATATATACGACTTTACTGGTCTCAGTCGTAATACCTACTTTTTAGCTACGCCATCCTTCTCTGCTGCTCTTGGTCGGTGACTGGTTATTTTGTATTCACAGCTAACCTGTAGGTGAAGGTCAGTCACTTTTCGCCACGTGTGCATGTTAATTCGATGTTACTTGTAGACCAACCGTCGTTGACCTTCACACCGTTGATTGAACTATGAACTGCTGGTATTTCGTGGGATGCAGGTTTTGTGTGGAATTGGATTTTAACTCACAAAAGAAAGGTATCGGTTTTTTCCAAAGTTGCAAAGTAATCACCTTCACCGGTTATTTTACACTATTTTACACCATACGTGCACTTGAAAAATACCGCGGTTTCAGCTCTGTCTGACACTTACCACCATCTACGTGAATTCGCGCACACAGAAGGCATTCTGATTGGAAGAACAAATCGGTTATCCCGGCTACACCATCAAAATGGCGCATATTAAATTATCTCTGTTATTTCATCTCAAAATAATTTTGGTAAAGCACTAGTGTGTTCCTGCATCGCATCGTTAGTGATTATTAAACTATTATATAAAAGTAATTATTTTTAATAATAATAATAAACCACAACGCTTTTCGCTTACCACGAAAGCATGCATTTTTTTTCTAAAATTGATATTTTTTATCATCCAAGAATTTTTAAACCCACACTCGTAAAGTGAAATGTAACTAAGCGATGATCGCAACAGGGGTGCTTACCTTAACCTGTCACATGCTTTTACAGGAGAAAATAAAATTAATAGTTGTTGGCAAATCAAATATTTATTTTGTAGTTCTACTGATCAGGCGTACAGATTTATAGTAGTTTCCATGAAATTAACATGAATTACAAGAAAAAGAACATTAAAAACTTACATATTTGTGTTACCATTTATTTATTTCTTTAAGAAACAGTTTTACTGATGCCTTGAGCACCAGTCCTTCTTGTAAATTGTTTCCGTAATGATACCATGAATATTTTTCAGCATACACTTGTATAAAACTGATAGATCGGTGACAGACGAAATCACGGCACCAAAGCTTTCCGAAAGCTCATCCAAACAGATGAAGAGTGAAAAACGCTCTCAAAACATTTATTTTCCTAAACAATACATGTTTCATAATGTCTTACACTTCTTGCACAAATATGAACGTTCTCTTAAAGCTAAAATTAAAACCCACTTGCAATTCCATCATGCAATCATGCATTCAATTCAATTGTCCGCTTCGGCCGAAATTTCAATTATATTAGAACTCAATATCCCTTTTAAATGGTTCCCGGTTTACTTTAATCGCTCACTGGTATTTTTTATTTTGTTTCAATAAAATGTGGGTAATTAATGATGAATCAGTTAGTAGTAAGAGCTTTCCCATTCTTTATATATTTAAGAAGTTTTGTTTCACATTTTACTCATTTTTACAAACATAAAACTTGTAACACTCACTCGAAATTTAAAATGTAAACTTTATCCAATACAGATAGCCGGATGACCTTACATATATCTTTGTTTAAAACTTATACAACTTCTAAAACATAAACCCATGCATATTTCTTTAAATTATTCTGTATTTGTTTAATATTTCCATTTTTTATTTTGATTAATTTTTGCATATCAATCGAGTGTTTTCTTAACATTTCGTGTACTTTTTGAGAATAATAATTTAGTTTAATAATGAATAAATGAATTTATTTATTTGTATCTTTCATATTTCAAAAATAATAAATGTGTAGGAGAGCGTTTGTTTGTATTTTTTAATTGTTTTTATTTTAACGTTTATATTTGTATTACATGACGGATCGGTTTTACAAACTGGAACGCATCACATAGCATATTTTCTAGTCCATTCTCGTGCCAACTCATTGTATTTTTCTCGATCAGTTTTATATATTCTTGCAATTTCAGGAACAAGTGGGTCATCTGGATTCGGGTCACAAAGGAGAGAGCAAATCGATAATAAAACTGCAAGGAATAATATGGATTATACTTAGATGCAAACAATTGAAAATCTTGAAGTAATTTACCTTTTGAAATAGTCAGTGCTGGTGACCATTGGGATCTTAGAATGTCGAGGCAAATCGAACCGTTGCTATTAATGTTTGGATGGTATATGCGAGTTGTGAAAGCCACTTTTGGTGGTTTAAAGGGATAATCTGTTGGGAAATGAATTGTTAAGAAAAACACCCCGCCTTGATAAGGACTATCCGGCTAGTTAAAGAATAATGTCATTATTAGAAAACAATTTTTATAATATTTATTTAATATCTTACAGGCCCCATTATTGTTGCTTGCCAGTGAAACACTGAAAATAAAATTAAAAACGTTTTATTTGCTTGTTATGAAAAAGAAACATATTATAAAATTTGGATAATGGGAAATAACTGCAACTCTTTCTTTAATATTAAACGATAAGTATATGTATATATACACATATACATATATAGAATGTTATTTGTACATATATTTATATATATCCCCTCTGCTACAAAACGTAAACGTAAGTAATAGAACCAAAAACTTTTTCTAAAGGGTGATTTTTTAGCTACTATCTTTTTGTCAACACTGGTTTAAACAGCTGACGCGTTTCGTTATTTGTTTTACTGTCAAACATCTTCAGTTTGGTGTATAATTTAACCATGAATCGTGTTACAACCGAACTACGCTTGCAAATTATTGAATTTTATTACCAAAATGATTGCTCTGTTAAGAAAGTTCATCGGGCGCTTTTTCCATTTTATGGTCAGTTCATTTTTGGCTCAATGGGTACGTAAATAAGCAGAATTGTCGATTTTGGAGTGAATATCAGTCAGAAGCATTGCAAGAGCTACCAACGCATCCAGAAAAAGTCACAGTTTGGTGCGGTTTATGGGCTCGTGGCATCATTGGACCGTACTTCTTTAAAGATGATACGAATCGTAATGTAACTGTGAATGGTGAGCGCTACCGTGAGATGATGTCCAACTTTTTTTGCCCAAAATGCAAGAGCTTGACTTGCATGACATGTGGTTTCAACAAGACGGTGCCACATGCCACACAGCAATGGACTTATTAAGAGGCGAGTTCGGTGAACACTTTATTTCACGTTCGGCCGCCTAGATCGTGCGATTAAACGCCTTTGACTATTTTTTGTGGGGCTAAGTTAAAGCTCATGTCTATACAGATAAGCCCGCTTCAATTGACGCATTGGAAGACAACATTGAAGCATTTATTCGTGAGATACCGGCCGTAATGTTGGAAAGAGTATGCCAAAATTGTACTAAGTTGATGTACCATTTGAGGCGCACATCGACACACGGATCTGAACACCCCGATGTTAAGACAGGACATCGCTAAATTGTAAATAATTCAAATGTACACATTCAAAACTATGTAAGACAATTGCTCATCCGTCGGGCCCCTGTTGTTGAGCCGACACTTATATATATTCATTATAGTTTTAAGCTTTAAAAATAATTTTAAAATTGTAAATATTTGTTCAATAAAGAAAAATTGAATTTGAGGCGCAGTCAAAGGTCAACATTTGCATGAAATAATCATGCAGCTTTTAAAAATCACCCTTTACGTGTCTGTTTTTAATAGAGTAATGTCGTTCATTGTACACTTTAAGAGAATTATTTATGTTAAATACATCTAGTCCAACAATACGTCCGCTGTACGTTCACGGCATAAGTCTTCGTTAGGCATATTTACATACTCAGCCTTAGGGGAAATCAATCAATACTGAATAAAACCTGTGTAGAGGTATTTCTTGATATTTATTTAGAACCATTAACACTTTTGCATATTATTTAAAAACAAATTTACAAATAAAGAAATTAATTAAATGTGTCGGCTCATTGAATATGTATTTTTTGTGGATCCTACTAAAGTTGAGCCGACGTTTCACTTCTTATTCTCAAAAATTAACTAATATTAAAGCACAGACAATTTAGCATACTTTCAGATTATTCAACGCAGCACTAGAAGCGCGTATTTTCAAATTCGGTGAAAAAAGCCATATAAACCCCTATCAAAAAACTTCGAAATACAAAAATGTGAATAGTTTTGTCCAGTGTGGTGTTCCTGGAGGATCAATGATATAAACACTTTTTATAATTTATATTAATGACCTAAGAAGTATGGGGCAAGGACCTGTACACACAGTGCACAAGTAAAGTACAGCCTCCTCGTGGCGTCTCCTGCTTAGCCATCACAATACCCGTTGTGTGGTAAACCAATGTATGCAATAACAACCGGACAGACGACCGAGGTGCCTAGTCTACCACCAACAACTACATGCTTCAAATACGTACGGATCTACTGTTGACGACCCCTGCGTACGCATAGGAGACAACGTTTTTCGTCTTTGCATGTGGAATGTAAAGTCCCTTAACATACCATGTGCTGCAGATGAACTTGCGGAGGCCCTTGATGCCTACAAGGCACATCACCGGCATTCAGGAGGTGCGATGGGATGGGTCGCGCAAAAAGAGAATAAATAACTGCGACATTAACAACGACAGTTGCTTTTAAGAACAAACGCAGGGTTTGTTGTAATGAGGACTTGTTGTTCGAGGCAAACTTAGCCAAGAAGTCTTAATCTTTAAATACATAAACAAGCACATAGAAATTATCCACAACAAAGCTATCTTAGGCAACATCAACCTTATCTGCGCCACAGCAAAGGATAAAGATAACGATAACAAGATTGACTTTTATAATCTCCTAAAAAGGACATACAATCAATACCCAAGCTACGACACCAAGACCGTTCGAGATATTTTAACGCAAAGCGGATCAAAGGAGATATCGTTCCTTGAATCATCGGAAAACACTGCCTACATGACAAAACTTCCAAGAACGAACCCAGGATGCTGAATTTCATGACGGGGCGAATCGTCTCTATAACAAACAGATAATCCTCTTATCTCATCTTCCATAACTAGACCTTAGTGACCAGAATTTTTACACTGCAATTGACGTAAGACACTTTCTCTAGTATTATTGTGTTATATTATTATATCCGAACATTCCGAGCAGCCAACATTGAATGGATAATTTCTATGTTTTAACCAAGACGCATATTGATAGGACAATGGAGAACGCAATAGCACCGATGGTACCGTGTCTGTTAATGTGTGTGAGCTGTTTTGATCACCTGATCAGCCCTTCCTCAAAACAAATTGAGCTTATTTTGTAGCAAGAAGAGCAGACCTTGACAGTAAGAATGTACGCGAACGGACCATCCGTTCCATCGCGGAATGTATAAAACAGTTAGTGTTCATAAAGTATACTTTGTAAGATAAAAAAATAATTGGTACTGTGCAAAATAATAGCCCCATGTCACTTTGTCACTATTTTGCTACTAACTTTTTCCTACCGTCATGCAAGCACATCTCCGAATTTCGGATTGTACAAAAAAAAACAGCACCAAGTGCTAAAATGGAGTACAAGTGTGTGTGAAGTCAGTGAAGTTGTTTGTTTTTAATTTCGTTATTGGGTTAGTACTTGGTCGTATAATCTTTATTTTTAAGTACAGCGTCACAAATTCGTGGCATGGAATCGATTAAGGCCTGATATCGCTGAACAGTGATATTCTTCCACGCAACCTTTCACGCAAGTCGTGGCATGGAATCGCTGAACAGGGCGACTGAGGCGGCCAATTCATATTTTTAACTCCATTGCTTTGGAAAACTTCTTTGGTCAGTTTGCTCGTATGTTTGAAGTCATTGTCTTGCTGTAGAATCTAAGCGGCATATTCCACTCTGCGTAAGGTAGCATGGTTTCGCTCATTATGACATAAACTCCGGTGGTCGGCATCGGTTTTATCCAAAAAAAATTGGACCATTACCATAATAGGAAAATCATCCCCATACTTTAATTTTTGCTCCGCCGTGCATCACAGTGTTCATAGCACACTCCGGTTGAAGCTCTTGGTTTTTTCGCCTGCGAACCAAGTCCTGATCCCAGGAGAACCAAATAAAACTATTTTGGATTTGTCCATTTAGAATGTTCCCAGTTCAGGTGTTCTTTCGCAAATTTGGTTCGTTTTAGTAGGTTGATTTTTGACAGTAGTGGAACTTTTCTGGGACTTCTGGAAGGTAAATTCTTCTTTACCAGCCTTCTTATTGTTGATGTGGGCACGGGTAAATTTAACTCCTCTTTTATTTTTCAAGTGTTCATAAACGGGTTAGACTTCACCAATCTTACTATTTGTCGTTCATCAGCGGGGGTTAGTTTCGCTTTTCTTCCTTTTTTTTCTTCCTTTTGAACGTATTTTTTCGGCATTTGTGATCATTTTATTTGAACATACAACCTTTTCACTTATAAATTTGTAAGTTTTACCCTAAAAAAACAAGTTTTTTTTTATCGATCGTACAATGGCGAGTGACATGATGGTGGTGAAAATTGAGCACCGCCCTATGAACAAATTTCTTACAAAACCAGGGAGATGTAGCTGTTAGACAAGATTCCGTACCTTCGCTAACAATTGTGTAAAAGTGCTCATGTGAGTTTAAAAGAGGCAGAGAGAGAGAGTTATAAAGACGACCCCGCTTAGAGTGCTTACTTTGGCTTGTACGTATGAAAACATTAAAGTCAAGAAGTATATCTGAAAAGTTTCTAAATTCTATCCATTCGGAATCTGCAAAAACCTGTCACACATAAGAAAACAATAGCAGATGCAACATGACCAACTCTCACCTATGGTCATGAAATTTGGGAAATGACCGAAAGATGAGATTGGGATGAGACGAGAAAGATAATGATGACGACCATGTCTATTTGAAATAGCTATCTTTTTATTTATTTAATTTGATAAATTTGTATTTATTATTTTGCCTTTACTGCTATAAAGTCTCACTTGTATGGTGGTGCTACTTAAGGACCGATAGACTTGCGAAGTTGTACCACTAGACCAAATCTTAAAACTATCCCGTGGTCCCTTCTCGGGTGCCAGTTATAATTGCTTAAGAGTTTTTTTTATTAATAATTACCAACTTTTCACGACTGTAACTAACAAAATAATCGTAGATTTTTTTCTCTATCATTTCAATTCTACCTAAGAAAGCGTGTGAACTCGAAGGAATTGGGGCAGACTCCAAGTCAGCAGTTGCATGTGTTTTTTTAAGCGCTCAAGGATGTGGTAATCTTCCGAAGATACTAGCTGCCAGCATGCACGAATGGCAAACGGCGAGCTGGATATAGGAGAACTGAACTGAATACTCGTGAGAGTAGGGTTCTGCGTGCATACCCAGGTCCAACAATGGAACGATTCCAGAGAGTCTTCCTTGTACAAGTGATGCTTTCTTACTGGCATACTTTACATGTTCCCTTAAGGAGAGCCTGTTGTCCAATATAGCTCCTAGGTACTTCACACACTCCTTGGACCTAATTATCTGACGATAGCAATATTGTCAGTAAAGCCGAATATTTTCACTAAATCTGAATGCGCTACATACATTATATTCCACAGTAGAGGTCCGAAGACTGATGTCTGCGGCCAAGTTTACCACAGAAGCTATTGCATCCATCGTTGATCGACTTTGCCCGAAATCATATTGGTAAGGTGATAGTGCATTGTTGCCTTCCGACACTATCAGTAGCCTGGCATAGATGATACGTTCAAGTACTTTGCCTAGACAAACTACGATACGAGGACGGATCTCCCGGTGTTTGTTTCCTTTGGGCAGAGGTACTAGGAGTTGGTGTTTCCTTTGTGTTAGAAAGACTCCCTCTAGTAAGCAGTTTTCCAAAGCATGCTGAAAAAGATCTAGTCTGATCGCAGCCGCTGCCTTCACCGCCTTATTCGGAATCCCATATGTCCCATGAGATTTGTTGTTTTTAACCCTAGAGATTGCCATATGCAATTCCTCTTAGGAAATTAGCGGGATTTCATTTGCGTTGATCCCCTTTTGCTGGGCTTTCTCCTAGGCTTTAAATGTTGCAAGGGTGTCTCTACGGGTGCATCGCTGCTTACGGTTGAACATCGCAAGATTTCTTCGCAGACTTCGTTATCGAAAAGAGCCTCCTTCCACCTGGCACCCGCGTGGTTTGGACATTGTCTAGGTAGTTGATCATCGATCTCGATTACAAGACGTTGGTGGTCGCTGTGCGTGTATATCTTGCTAACAAGCCACATTGCTTTCCTTGCAACAGAGTTACACGCGAATGTGATGTCGACTATTGACAACCTGCGAACTTACTAAATTAAGCTGTATTGCCGGCGTTTAGAAGTACGAGTAATACTAGGAGTATGTAACATGCGAATGTTTTCAGTACGGCTCTTCTCCTTGCATCTGTATGTCTGCTGCCCCACTCGGTAGACCAGGCGTTTAAGTCTCTGGCAACGGTTTTGGTGTTGTTATTTGCCCAAACTCTGAGGCATCCGTATGCTTTCATAAGGCTAAGAAAATCAACCTAGTTAAGTTCAACATCGAATTGTGTTTTAAACGCCTCGTCGATGTCCTTAATCTCCATCGTTATTCTCTGCGGCAAAGCGCAAACTTCCAGTCCTACTTCTGCTTCCGGCGGCCGTGACTACACTGGCTCTTTCTCGTGGTTCGACTCGGGTTTACTTGGTCAATAGGCGACCGTTGCAGTGTACTAATCATCTTTAAGAGATTGTCCTCTATATCCCCCTTGCTATTTCACGATCATTCAAGAATTTGTTATTGTTATATGTTCACGATCATTCAAGAATTTGTTATTGTTATATGTTCACGATCATTCAAGAATTTGTTATTGTTATATGAATTTCCGGGACAAAGCCGCTATTAATACTCGGGTGTTTATTCGCCTAATGATCGCATGGTTGTCTATGCAAGCAGGGAGGCTATGCGAGGGTTGACATAGGCCCGTATGGGGTTCTGCGCCTGAGCCGAATCGGTGCTTACCAGGAATGCTACATCTGGACATACACCACAAACTAAATGGCGACGAATTAAACGTACTTTGAAGCCTGCCAAGGTTTTAGCCATTTCAACCGGATTTCAATCCTGTTTAATTAGGTAAAAGAATACTGTCGACGTCAGCCCTGATATATCCTATTCCGAAACAGTTTTCCAGTGTGCCATATATACGACTTTACTGGTCTCAGTCGTAATACCTACTTTTTAGCTACGCCATCCTTCTCTGCTGCTCTTGGTCGGTGACTGGTTATTTTGTATTCACAGCTAACCTGCAGGTGAAGGTCAGTCACTTTTCGCCACGTGTGCATGTTAATTCGATGTTACTTGTAGACCAACCGTCGTTGACCTTCACACCGTTGATTGAACTATGAACTGCTGGTATTTCGTGGGATGCAGGTTTTGTGTGGAATTGGATTTTAACTCACAAAAGAAAGGTATCGGTTTTTTCCAAAGTTGCAAAGTAATCACCTTCACCGGTTATTTTACACTATTTTACACCATACGTGCACTTGAAAAATACCGCGGTTTCAGCTCTGTCTGACACTTACCACCATCTACGTGAATTCGCGCACACAGAAGGCATTCTGATTGGAAGAACAAATCGGTTATCCCGGCTACACCATCAAAATGGCGCATATTAAATTATCTCTGTTATTTCATCTCAAAATAATTTTGGTAAAGCACTAGTGTGTTCCTGCATCGCATCGTTAGTGATTATTAAACTATTATATAAAAGTAATTATTTTTAATAATAATAATAAACCACAACGCTTTTCGCTTACCACGAAAGCATGCATTTTTTTTCTAAAATTGATATTTTTTATCATCCAAGAATTTTTAAACCCACACTCGTAAAGTGAAATGTAACTAAGCGATGATCGCAACAGGGGTGCTTACCTTAACCTGTCACATGCTTTTACAGGAGAAAATAAAATTAATAGTTGTTGGCAAATCAAATATTTATTTTGTAGTTCTACTGATCAGGCGTACAGATTTATAGTAGTTTCCATGAAATTAACATGAATTACAAGAAAAAGAACATTAAAAACTTACATATTTGTGTTACCATTTATTTATTTCTTTAAGAAACAGTTTTACTGATGCCTTGAGCACCAGTCCTTCTTGTAAATTGTTTCCGTAATGATACCATGAATATTTTTCAGCATACACTTGTATAAAACTGATAGATCGGTGACAGACGAAATCACGGCACCAAAGCTTTCCGAAAGCTCATCCAAACAGATGAAGAGTGAAAAACGCTCTCAAAACATTTATTTTCCTAAACAATACATGTTTCATAATGTCTTACACTTCTTGCACAAATATGAACGTTCTCTTAAAGCTAAAATTAAAACCCACTTGCAATTCCATCATGCAATCATGCATTCAATTCAATTGTCCGCTTCGGCCGAAATTTCAATTATATTAGAACTCAATATCCCTTTTAAATGGTTCCCGGTTTACTTTAATCGCTCACTGGTATTATTTATTTTGTTTCAATAAAATGTGGGTAATTAATGATGAATCAGTTAGTAGTAAGAGCTTTCCCATTCTTTATATATTTAAGAAGTTTTGTTTCACATTTTACTCATTTTTACAAACATAAAACTTGTAACACTCACTCGAAATTTAAAATGTAAACTTTATCCAATACAGATAGCCGGATGACCTTACATATATCTTTGTTTAAAACTTATACAACTTCTAAAACATAAACCCATGCATATTTCTTTAAATTATTCTGTATTTGTTTAATATTTCCATTTTTTATTTTGATTAATTTTTGCATATCAATCGAGTGTTTTCTTAACATTTCGTGTACTTTTTGAGAATAATAATTTAGTTTAATAATGAATAAATGAATTTATTTATTTGTATCTTTCATATTTCAAAAATAATAAATGTGTAGGAGAGCGTTTGTTTGTATTTTTTAATTGTTTTTATTTTAACGTTTATATTTGTATTACATGACGGATCGGTTTTACAAACTGGAACGCATCACATAGCATATTTTCTAGTCCATTCTCGTGCCAACTCATTGTATTTTTCTCGATCAGTTTTATATATTCTTGCAATTTCAGGAACAAGTGGGTCATCTGGATTCGGGTCACAAAGGAGAGAGCAAATCGATAATAAAACTGCAAGGAATAATATGGATTATACTTAGATGCAAACAATTGAAAATCTTGAAGTAATTTACCTTTTGAAATAGTCAGTGCTGGTGACCATTGGGATCTTAGAATGTCGAGGCAAATCGAACCGTTGCTATTAATGTTTGGATGGTATATGCGAGTTGTGAAAGCCACTTTTGGTGGTTTAAAGGGATAATCTGTTGGGAAATGAATTGTTAAGAAAAACACCCCGCCTTGATAAGGACTATCCGGCTAGTTAAAGAATAATGTCATTATTAGAAAACAATGTTTATAATATTTATTTAATATCTTACAGGCCCCATTATTGTTGCTTGCCAGTGAAACACTGAAAATAAAATTAAAAACGTTTTATTTGCTTGTTATGAAAAAGAAACATATTATAAAATTTGGATAATGGGAAATAACTGCAACTCTTTCTTTAATATTAAACGATAAGTATATGTATATATACACATATACATATATAGAATGTTATTTGTACATATATTTATATATATCCCCTCTGCTACAAAACGTAAACGTAAGTAATAGAACCAAAAACTTTTTCTAAAGGGTGATTTTTTAGCTACTATCTTTTTGTCAACACTGGTTTAAACAGCTGACGCGTTTCGTTATTTGTTTTACTGTCAAACATCTTCAGTTTGGTGTATAATTTAACCATGAATCGTGTTACAACCGAACTACGCTTGCAAATTATTGAATTTTATTACCAAAATGATTGCTCTGTTAAGAAAGTTCATCGGGCGCTTTTTCCATTTTATGGTCAGTTCATTTTTGGCTCAATGGGTACGTAAATAAGCAGAATTGTCGATTTTGGAGTGAATATCAGTCAGAAGCATTGCAAGAGCTACCAACGCATCCAGAAAAAGTCACAGTTTGGTGCGGTTTATGGGCTCGTGGCATCATTGGACCGTACTTCTTTAAAGATGATACGAATCGTAATGTAACTGTGAATGGTGAGCGCTACCGTGAGATGATGTCCAACTTTTTTTGCCCAAAATGCAAGAGCTTGACTTGCATGACATGTGGTTTCAACAAGACGGTGCCACATGCCACACAGCTCGCCAACAATGGACTTATTAAGAGGCGAGTTCGGTGAACACTTTATTTCACGTTCGGCCGCCTAGATCGTGCGATTAAACGCCTTTGACTATTTTTTGTGGGGCTAAGTTAAAGCTCATGTCTATACAGATAAGCCCGCTTCAATTGACGCATTGGAAGACAACATTGAAGCATTTATTCGTGAGATACCGGCCGTAATGTTGGAAAGAGTATGCCAAAATTGTACTAAGTTGATGTACCATTTGAGGCGCAGTCAAAGGTCAACATTTGCATGAAATAATCATGCAGCTTTTAAAAATCACCCTTTACGTGTCTGTTTTTAATAGAGTATGTCGTTCGTTGTACACTTTAAGAGAATTATTTATGTTAAATACATCTAGTCCAACAATACGTCCGCTGTACGTTCACGGCATAAGTCTTCGTTAGGCATATTTACATACTCAGCCTTAGGGGAAATCAATCAATACTGAATAAAACCTGTGTAGAGGTATTTCTTGATATTTATTTAGAACCATTAACACTTTTGCATATTATTTAAAAACAAATTTACAAATAAAGAAATTAATTAAATGTGTCGGCTCATTGAATATGTATTTTTTGTGGATCCTACTAAAGTTGAGCCGACGTTTCACTTCTTATTCTCAAGAATTAACTAATATTAAGGCACAGACAATTTAGCATACTTTCAGATTATTCAACGCAGCACTAGAAGCGCGTATTTTCAAATTCGGTGAAAAAAGCCATATAAACCCCTATCAAAAAACTTCGAAATACAAAAATGTGAATAGTTTTGTCCAGTGTGGTGTTCCTGGAGGATCAATGATATAAACACTTTTTATAATTTATATTAATGACCTAAGAAGTATGGGGCAAGGACCTGTACACACAGTGCACAAGTAAAGTACAGCCTCCTCGTGGCGTCTCCTGCTTAGCCATCACAATACCCGTTGTGTGGTAAACCAATGTATGCAATAACAACCGGACAGACGACCGAGGTGCCTAGTCTACCACCAACAACTACATGCTTCAAATACGTACGGATCTACTGTTGACGACCCCTGCGTACGCATAGGAGACAACGTTTTTCGTCTTTGCATGTGGAATGTAAAGTCCCTTAACATACCATGTGCTGCAGATGAACTTGCGGAGGCCCTTGATGCCTACAAGGCACATCACCGGCATTCAGGAGGTGCGATGGAATGGGTCGCGCAAAAAGAGAATAAATAACTGCGACATTAACAACGACAGTTGCTTTTAAGAACAAACGCAGGGTTTGTTGTAATGAGGACTTGTTGTTCGAGGCAAACTTAGCCAAGAAGTCTTAATCTTTAAATACATAAACAAGCACGTAGAAATTATCCACAACAAAGCTATCTTAGGCAACATCAACCTTATCTGCGCCACAGCAAAGGATAAAGATAACGATAACAAGATTGACTTTTATAATCTCCTAAAAAGGACATACAATCAATACCCAAGCTACGACACCAAGACCGTTCGAGATATTTTAACGCAAAGCGGATCAAAGGAGATATCGTTCCTTGAATCATCGGAAAACACTGCCTACATGACAAAACTTCCAAGAACGAACCCAGGATGCTGAATTTCATGACGGGGCGAATCGTCTCTATAACAAACAGATAATCCTCTTATCTCATCTTCCATAACTAGACCTTAGTGACCAGAATTTTTACACTGCAATTGACGTAAGACACTTTCTCTAGTATTATTGTGTTATATTATTATATCCGAACATTCCGAGCAGCCAACATTGAATGGATAATTTCTATGTTTTAACCAAGACGCATATTGATAGGACAATGGAGAACGCAATAGCACCGATGGTACCGTGTCTGTTAATGTGTGTGAGCTGTTTTGATCACCTGATCAGCCCTTCCTCAAAACAAATTGAGCTTATTTTGTAGCAAGAAGAGCAGACCTTGACAGTAAGAATGTACGCGAACGGACCATCCGTTCCATCGCGGAATGTATAAAACAGTTAGTGTTCATAAAGTATACTTTGTAAGATAAAAAAATAATTGGTACTGTGCAAAATAATAGCCCCATGTCACTTTGTCACTATTTTGCTACTAACTTTTTCCTACCGTCATGCAAGCACATCTCCGAATTTCGGATTGTACAAAAAAAAACAGCACCAAGTGCTAAAATGGAGTACAAGTGTGTGTGAAGTCAGTGAAGTTGTTTGTTTTTAATTTCGTTATTGGGTTAGTACTTGGTCGTATAATCTTTATTTTTAAGTACAGCGTCACAAATTCGTGGCATGGAATCGATTAAGGCCTGATATCGCTGAACAGTGATATTCTTCCACGCAACCTTTCACGCAAGTCGTGGCATGGAATCGCTGAACAGGGCGACTGAGGCGGCCAATTCATATTTTTAACTCCATTGCTTTGGAAAACTTCTTTGGTCAGTTTGCTCGTATGTTTGAAGTCATTGTCTTGCTGTAGAATCTAAGCGGCATATTCCACTCTGCGTAAGGTAGCATGGTTTCGCTCATTATGACATAAACTCCGGTGGTCGGCATCGGTTTTATCCAAAAAAAATTGGACCATTACCATAATAGGAAAATCATCCCCATACTTTAATTTTTGCTCCGCCGTGCATCACAGTGTTCATAGCACACTCCGGTTGAAGCTCTTGGTTTTTTCGCCTGCGAACCAAGTCCTGATCCCAGGAGAACCAAATAAAACTATTTTGGATTTGTCCATTTAGAATGTTCCCAGTTCAGGTGTTCTTTCGCAAATTTGGTTCGTTTTAGTAGGTTGATTTTTGACAGTAGTGGAACTTTTCTGGGACTTCTGGAAGGTAAATTCTTCTTTACCAGCCTTCTTATTGTTGATGTGGGCACGGGTAAATTTAACTCCTCTTTTATTTTTCAAGTGTTCATAAACGGGTTAGACTTCACCAATCTTACTATTTGTCGTTCATCAGCGGGGGTTAGTTTCGCTTTTCTTCCTTTTTTTTCTTCCTTTTGAACGTATTTTTTCGGCATTTGTGATCATTTTATTTGAACATACAACCTTTTCACTTATAAATTTGTAAGTTTTACCCTAAAAAAACAAGTTTTTTTTTATCGATCGTACAATGGCGAGTGACATGATGGTGGTGAAAATTGAGCACCGCCCTATGAACAAATTTCTTACAAAACCAGGGAGATGTAGCTGTTAGACAAGATTCCGTACCTTCGCTAACAATTGTGTAAAAGTGCTCATGTGAGTTTAAAAGAGGCAGAGAGAGAGAGTTATAAAGACGACCCCGCTTAGAGTGCTTACTTTGGCTTGTACGTATGAAAACATTAAAGTCAAGAAACTCATACTTGGGGATGCCCGAACGATTGTGAGAATTATGGCAGAGGTCAATAAGCTTTCCAAAATTAATTGCAAAGTGGATGCTTATAGAGCCTCAGAAATTTGAATCGCGTATTGTAGCGTTTTTGGAGTTTTGTATTGAAAACCCAAAAAGTATTTTTGAATGAATTACAGTGACACAAAAGTACAGACCCCACTATGAAGTTCACTGCCCCCCTTCTGCAGGGAAGCTCATTGCCACGGTGCTTTCAGACTGAAATACTGTTGATTGAGTGCATATGATACGTTGTTTTCTGAATTGAAAAAAAAATTTATGAAATGCTATTTTCTGATGATAAAAGCCAAGGATATAGATATTTTACTGAGAAAGAGGACACTATTCTTTTAAAAAACAAAGAGATCATGTTGAAAAATAAATATATTGTAATGTTAATTGAATTCGCATTTTTCCTCATATCGATACCGAGAATATTTTAAACTCCCTTCGTATGTGCAATATATTAGAGATATACAGCTACAAAACTTGAGAAACTGCAGTGGTTTAAGACTACTAAATTGTTAAATGCAAATCTTATCTATACAACCAAAGTTGAATAACATTCATGACTTCAATCTTATATATAAAAAGCATTTAAACAACTGATAAGTACCCTACATGCATTTCGTATGTTTCAGATTATAATACCGTAATTGCTTTAAGGAACTTACAAATGTTATTTAATCCATAATTCTCTGAATACACACAAAAAGAATTTTGTTAGTTTTGATTTTGAAATTTTATATAAGTTAAAAACCCGAAAAAATATATTAAGTACTAATTATTATATTTCAACATTATTGATGCTTGACTAATAGTGAGCTTATGGTGTCTCCAAACGTATTGTGATAGGTTTTCATAAAGAAAACCATAATTGAAGGGCAACCTAATGAAACGCATTATATCAACGAATACATCAATTTTTACGATAAAAAAATAAAATGCACGGATTAAAGCCTAACCCGTTAAAGTGGAAAATTATTTATTTTGTTTTGAATCTGCTACAAATTTTCCTTTTGGTATACCTTTAATAGCCAACGTTTCTTGTGGGTAAATAATATTTATGGACCGTTTAAAAATGTATGCAGAAACTGCTGTACAAAACAATAAACAAAGGTTAATGAAAAATCGAATTCCGGTTTATAAAGCCAACATAAAGGGCTTATACTTAGGTACTTATTTTTTTCTTATTCTACTTTAATACTAAAAGTAATATGGAGTTGAAAGAATATAATTTTTGAATATTAAAAGAAACAACGTACTTAACTGTACTTTTTGCCTGTGCAAATAATAAACACATCACAAACGAACAAATTTTCACTTTTACTTATAAATAAAGTTATTTTAAATATTTAGCGTATTTCTTAAGATCTAAAAGCGCCTTCAACCTACGGGGTATGGAATCAACCAGTTCCAGCAATGAATTAGGTATCTCATACTAACAACAATAAGTCAGAAAAAAACGACTGGAAAATCCTTTTAAGTGGTAATGTGATATATAGGGATATTTTACACAGCATTCTATGTTAAGTGAGAGGGGACTGAAAGTTAAAGTTCTGAAGAGGAATTTCTTTCTTCTCTGATTTTATTTACGGTTCTCTCTAGTTGCTGGTAAACTCAAAGAGTGAAATTGTATAAAACAGTGTATTTTTCTACTGACTTAATAGACAATTTCTGAAATTTCAATGCCACGAATAGATTGAATGTATGAAAATATATTCTTAGATTGATTGTAATGAAAAAAAAAAACTATATTGTGTGCTTATGCATGAGGAAAAATGTTTCTGCTCGTCATTTTGACTAATTTGAAATCGGAAAAAAATATTACTTCATACCCGGGATCAACTTTATATTAAAAAATGTGCAGGCGGAAATCGTTGTTTTGTGATACTGTTACTTAGTTTTTTTTAAGGTTTGTGTGAAATTAAATAATGTATTATACGTTCAATGTTAAAATATTTCTGTTTGAAATGTTTCTAACAAAGAAAAATTTGATGATGATGCCAGACGATTTCAATATCAGCATTTTAGATTCTTACAATTCTGTTTTCGATTATTTAATTTATACTTCACCACTTGCGGCTATCTAAATAATGTTGCGACCAACGAATGCGCAGTGTGTATTTGATCATAGTGTAACAGGACTACTAATATCAAAATCATCAATTGCAATCGTCTAATCCCACTCCAATAAGATCTGAAGCTGATTAAAACCAATTCTGTTTTGAATCTTGGGAATATGTATATTCCTGACACACTTCCACTACCTATTCGATTTTCATTGATAGTCTTAAAAAACACTATTTCTTTCTTCTCTGTTCAAAATTAGTTGTTAAGGCTTTTACCTCGGATTTCCAGGCAATAAGGCTTGAACAAAAACGAAAAGTTATGCTGCTTTAGAAAAAGAAATTCCCATTATTTAAATATTTTATCTTTTTAGTTGAATAGGTTTTATAAAAAAAAACCTACTCAGATTTGATAACTTGCGACAACATGACAAACTTGCGGTTGCTGACGCTTTTAACTGTTATAAAATTGGTCGTAGTCTGCATCGAGGTTTGTACCTTAAATATGTTGTTCTTGAGCTTTCATATGTGAACGTGCAGACTATTTCTAAATTTGAAGTTAATAAAATTATTAGAAATTTATCCCACTGAACTTAATGGCAGATCCATAAAATAATAGTAATTGAGTGGCACTACAGCCCACAAGGGGCCAGGGCTAGCTTCTACAACAACTACTCGTGTTGTGCGTGCTACTGTTCTCTCACGAGTAGAAGGGACCTACAGTTTTTTGCCGACTCCAAACGGCGAAATTTGAGAAGAATTTCATAGACAATTAATACTCTTTGAGTGTTGTCAGCAACTCGAAAGAGGTGGTGCCGTGAAAAATGCGAGGTGGACCTAAGTTGCATGTTTTTTAGCTAGTTTTTTGGTTGTTTCGTTCAAAACTTTACACTCGCTTTTAAATTCGACCGTGAAAAGGTGATTGCTTTATATTTGGCTGGAAAGTACCTCAACGGGAATAAACCATTTGTGTGTCGACCCATAGCACGTTACCGTAATACTGGCAGTGTCACAAAACGCCATGGAGTTGGTCAAAAAAAGGACATCGGTAAAAATAGTTACGAATGTAAAGCCTCGAATTGAAAAAATTGCTCGCGAGCTAAATATATAGTTGGAACAGATGCAACATATACTGAAAAATAAGTTTGGGCTGAAGCAATTGAAGTTCCAAAAAGCGAAGGTGTCACTACGATTGCACGTAAGTAGTGAGCTCTCCGCTTGTACTTTTGAACCGTGGCGTCAAAATGAATGCGACCGTACACTTTGAAATTGTCTTAGAGGCAGTATTAAAACCTTGGGCAAACCATCATCATCATAACGGAAGATGCACACTTGAAGTTATATTTTTAAATAATGTTAAACTTTAGTGGTATAAAACGTATGACTGAAATAAAGAGACGACACTAGGAACGAGATTCGAACACTAGACACTCCTTAAGGCTCAGTTTTGCGTACCACTGAATAGCGATTTTTTTTTTCTATTTGCTTTTATCAGATATGAACTCGCAAGTCTATTGGATCAACTACCTTTAGACGCTTGAGATAACAAATGTTCATCGATCTCAAGGGCATACGGTTTAAAATAATTTTTACCAAAATTAATTCAGATATTGTGCATTCTATTATTCCTATAGTTTATTCCCAACTCCGAACGACGATATTTGAAAAGATTTACATTGACAGTTAGTACTCTTTCAATGTTATCATAAGCTGAAAAGATGATGCCGTGAAAAAAGTTGTTTATACCCAGTATACAAAATTTTTGAAATCTTCCGTTACAACTATCATATTGTTTCTTCTTCTTTTTTTACTTACCACAAAAGAAAAAAACATGTTTTTGTGGCGGGTATGTGGCTGCTTTAAAATACTATCACCAAAAAAGAATCCCTGTATTAGGCATTAAAATAATTTCTTCATACTTTTGAACTTATTACACTTTACATTATATTTCAAATAAGACATTTATGGTAATGTAAGTAAAACACCATAAAAGTTAAAATGTACCAAGAATTTTTGATACGAAGAAATGGTTATTAAGAAAGAATTACTGACAATTTTCTTCGTTGTAATTGTCTTCTTTACATTTTCTCGCCTTCTTTTTTTTAGTAGCATGAATTGAACAATAAGGAAACAATACTTCCTAAGGAAGAGGTCAGATTTTCAAAATTTAATGTACCTTTACAAATGGTATACGATTTAAATTCAAGACCAATAACCAATTTATTCGCTCGCCAAAAAATAAGCCTATTTGCGCACTGAATAATTTTTTTGGGATCCGTGATAAAACAATAGAGAATTGATAAAAATAGCTGCTACATTTCAAACTAAATTTTATTTGTTTGCATTTTGTTTGCGCCTCCATTTTTAACAGTTTCAAAATCTTTGTGACTATTGACGCATGGTCTTAGTAAACGTGGAACATAATTGTGAGGTATATAAAACTCTTTTCTTTCATATACACTTATACGTTTTACAAGTTAAAGACTTGTTGGCACGCGTGAGTACATTGAACTTATTACGTAGACATTGACGAAACATTTAGTTGTTGAATTTCCCGGCTTTCTATTTAATTTCTTCATATTTGTCAAATGTACAGCAAAATAAATATATGTTTAAAGCCGGTGGGGTTAATCTACCGTGACACACAAGTGTAAAAATGTAATCATCACGTTAATTAGAAATAATTAAGTTTTGGAATAAATAACTAAATGGTTTATAACTTTTTGTCTTGTAAAAAACACATGATGTGCACGTCTTAAGGTAATACATAAATCTATGCCTAAAAAAAGATTACTTCTTACATAAATTATTTTTAAACATTAAATGAAAACGAAATGAGTGCATGTACATATTTGTATACTTACAATCATCCCCTACGGGTCCAGCGGAGCATTGTGCTGGAGGATCTCGGCCAAGATCTTGTAATTCCTGCGAATAAAGCAATCACACAACACAAGCATAAGTATTTTAGAGCAAATACAATAAAAAGGCTAAAATTTGCAAACTAACCACCGATTATTCTACATTTATGCGATTCGAAACGAGTCTCGACCGAGTAGTTTCTGTTATGAGTAACAACCACAATGTCGTTTGGCAGACATACGTTCAATGATGGTGTGCTGCTATGCAGACAAAATAAAATGTCTTCAAAATTTATCAGGAATACACAGCATAAGACTGCAATTCCCAATAAGAAGAATTTAAACTGAGTTAAGATTTTAATAAAATCTTTTGCAAGATATTCCACTTCCTACAATTTAATAGAATTCCTGCGTATAGATATACGAGTATATTTATATATATATATACATGTATACATACATATATATATATATATATATATATATACTACATATACGTGCCATAGGCATATATGTATATATGTAGCATTCGCGACCAACAGTGAGCCGTCTTTAATGGCTGCAATCACGCCTTTTTCCGACTCCAATATGTTTATTTGGTTACCATAGATGATAATGAAATTTATTACGAACCAAACATAAAAATGTGAGCGTGAATAGCCTGAAAAAATTAATCTTACCTTGTTGATTCTTTTCAACGCCATTTTCTATGCAGACTTCAATGGATTTGATATCAAGCAACAAAAAAAAATATCCGCAGCCGTTTGCGTGTGTTATTTATTTATTATTTAATAAATCTGCGTTGGAAAAAAAAGTAAAACGATTATCCAGAAAACTTCTATATTTGAGAAAATTTTCTGTTCCACTCCACTGTTCTTCTTCCTAATTTCTTTGTTCCTTTATACAGCTATTGTTTCAATTTGTTCCACCATTCCAAGTGCACTGCACTCCCGACTAGAACTTCACAATTTACCAAAAATTTTAATACAACTTCGATAAACTTATTTATTAAATCAACTAAAATGCAATTTCAACTAAGAACCAATTTACATCAATTCACAAAGTCTAAGATTTGATTTTTGTAGAACGATATACCCACTAGTGAACTGTTTTATGTTACCGTGTGTTCCGCTCAAACGCTGAGCCAAAATGTCGTCAGCGGATAAGGTAGTTATGAACAATGTCACATACGTAATACAAAGATCGTACATATTAAGCCACGCTTACATTACGAAATTGTATTCAGAAATAATTAATCCCTTGAATGAATTTTTTAATCACATGGTTTCAGCAAACTCATAGCTTAATTCGACATTTTTGTATACCGCACAATTATTTAATATTTTCCGAAATTGTTAAAATAAGAGATTTTATGCATTAGTTATTAAGTTATTAATAGTATGAAATAATTTGTATTGAAATAATTTTCTAAATATATTAAAACATAGCATTTCATATTAAACTATGTCAATGGATTGGAATCAACAGCAAATTTTATTTATGCTAGAAATGTTCGATCACATAATTTATATGATTTCTAACAGTGAAATTTTGGGTTTCTTCCAAACTGGCTATTGTTCCGATTTGCTTTAAAACTGCGTTTGACGAAACAAATTCTAAATGTGCCCGCTCTTACCACTAGTCGGCAGACATGGCTTTGGTAGATAAGACATTTTGGATTAGAGTATGCATTCGGCATATCCAGTTAAAAGCGGTGATAAATCTTAAAGTGGGCTTTAAGTTAACTATATTAGCAAGTAATAACAGCTTAATAACGATTTTTAAAGTCGATTGTAAAGACACATAAATTAGGACAGTGTGTGATATGAGTGCTCCACAATTACTTGAACATAACAGTTAAAACTGGTGCTCAGATTCATTTTCACATCAACAAACTAACATTTTGGTCGAAAACAACGTAAGGAAGTAATAGTAGTAAGACAACTGACTGAACTTTCAAATACGTTAATTTGCATGCATTTACACATGCCTGGATATAGTCGGTTAGAGGTGTCTTAAAACAGCCTGCATATAAATGCGGTTATGTAAACATGTCGTACGAATTTAATATTTTATGGTGTAATCATAACCTTATCCGGGTTTGGACACAATAATGACGGATACCATCAGGCGGAGTCACATTACCTGCGATTTGTCAGTATTCAAGATTTAGTGAATGTCATTTTGTTTCTTTATTCAACAAAGTTCCGTGCTGAAGTCCACATGTTCCACTAATTATTTCCAAAAGCGAACTGAAATGATTCACTCAGTAGGAAATGTCTACAACTTAGAGATGCTGTAAAACACATTTTGAATGTATACACTACCTTAATGGTGGTAAGGTAGTTGCAATAAAAGCCTAAAACTAAGCTGTTTTAGGATGTATCATTATTGCAATATTACGATATGATGAACATAAATGGAGAACTTTACGCATTGCCTTTATAGAAATAAAAGTTACCATCTATTTTATTTAAATGTGACTATCCAGTAGTTTTAAGAACCTTAAAAAAGTGTTGTTTTCCCCAAACAGATAACCACAAATTGACATAACCATCCACTTTTATTTAAAAATAAGCACCGCGTCCTTTCTATCACCTTTGTCTGTTAGGTATGTACTTTTATAACAATGAATAATAATCGTGTAATATATAGTGTGTTGACTTTGGGAAAATATTTAGTTTATATATAAGATATTTCATAAATATAATGTTTCGTTCAGTAATAAGAAAAAACAGAATAATAGGAAATAAGCTATACAATTTTAGCTTTAACAACATTTTGGTCTGTTTATATTTTTGTGGATACTACGGTCGAAACTACGTCACCACGTTAAATGTCACTTGTGTGGAACATATCTAAGTCTCATAAATTTTATCATCAAGACTAAGCTGAATCACAAATTTTGCTGAATTCGACCAATTAAAACGTCAAGTTTTTATGAAAATATTTCTTTTCGTTTCTATTTTCTTTTTTTGTGATATTTGCATCCTAGATTTTTCCTTGAACATTTTGAAAAAGTATAAGTACATACATTTTTTCAAGAATATATTATAATATATGCCGTATAATATAGGGTTTTGATAATGTTCAGTCAAGTGAATCGTTGAAATATGTGTTCGTGTTGCCCTTGTTTTGTAGGCCAACATTTCATATTCGCCTAACAATTTGTAAAGTTAAGAAAAGTGTCTTGTATTTTCTTTTAATTGGTTTTATGCTTTCGATATACTAAATATGGAAACTTTTTACTTTGGAAAGTTAAAACGGTGAAGAAGATATTACCTCGCTTGCTGCAGACTTTTGCCCAACATTAAAAGGTGGTAAGTTGCTTTCGAATTAATTTTTTATGCACATTTCGTATGTATATTTATATACACTTCGAATATATACATAATAACTAGTGTTTATATTGACTTAATATCATCTTCATATTGGTAGACTTCAATAAAGATGATTAAAAATAAAGACGTGGGTATGCACGCAAAGGAATTTATGGGAATTGCAAATGCCACATCTATGGAAAAAAATTGTGAAGTCCCAGGGGTTGTATCATCAAGGAGTTTGGAAAATTTAGAAGTATTAAGGAGATGCAACTCCTTTCCTTTATATATATCAAGTGTGAGTATAATTCGGGTCTTTTTATTATGGAAGTAATAAGCATATGTATAAACAAGTCCTATATTGTACCGTATATGTATATTAGTGTTGCATTGTTGCACCGCTATTGCATTATGCAGCTATATACGTAAGTGAATATTGTAGAAGGTCAGCCCACGTTCCTATGAGCTTCCAAAAGACCATCATTGTAAATGATCAAAATTCAGCGAATAGAGAACCCATTTAAAACAAATAAACCAATGCATTGTAGCACACCATACCAAAAGAAAGTTTTTGTTTGTTGTTAACTATTATAAACGGGAATAAACTACAAAATAAAACCATAGTACTCGTACTTCTTGTTTGCCGACAATGTATATCTTTGACATACGTGCGAGTTGACGCACTCACCTACGCCAAAAATACCTTCCTGTATTGACTGTTCGCCATCGCCTCTCTGATTTTCTGACTACACTAAAGTAAGTGTGAAAAACTTGTCAAATTTCGCCGTTCGCAGTTGGCAATAAACTTCAGGTCCGTTTTACTTTTGATAGAATCTATCACACACAACATGTGTATGTAAGTTGCTGAAGAAGCTAGGCTTCCATTATAAGCTGCGAGCTCAATTTATTACTATAATACTTGGTTCAACACAGATTTGTAAACTAATATATGTTTTAGGGAACAATTAAAGAAAATTTGAAAAGATTTCTTTGACAAAACCTTATTCATAAAAATTAATTGGTTTGGGGCAGATATGGAGGAAGGGAAATAAGCGCTTGAATAAAAAAGGACATTTACATATATGTGGTTACAAACAAATTCACTTACTTAAAAATTGCGAAAGGATATTAAAGCTCGACAGCAACTAGTAACATGAACCTTACAAAATGGTGTACATATACATATTATTGAGTTATCGCTGCATAAATAGATACTAACCAATTGTCTGTTAGTGTAGCAAATACTGAACCTTGGGTAATATGACAAATACCTTCACACAGTTGATTTTGTAAAAAATATTTATTAAAGGAGCCTTATTTTGGATTAGATTTTATTTTTACAATTACAAAAGTTATAACAATATACTGTTTTTTTTGAACGGCAGAATATTTACTGTGATTGGAGAAAGAAAAGCACTAGCACTGTCCAAAATAGATTTATAAGCAGTAATTCATACCGTCAATGTGTTAATTCTACCGATACGCCTACATTTAACTACGAGCTATACAACCTTCAATCGGAGACTAAATCACTTCAGGAATTGCAAATTGAAGTTGATGCTCTGTTGGAATTTCGAGACTTAGTTATTGAAACGTTCCCAGATCTCAAGAATAAAATTATATCAATGTCTTCGTCAGCTATATCGGCAAACACCAATAAACTTCACTCAACACCAAGGTAAGAAAAAAGATTTAAATTAAACCTAATTAAATAATTAGAATTGATATGACATCGGAAATAAATGTAACATAACAGTTTGTTCAACAATCACTATTTAAAAAATATTAATAAAAACATATTAACAGCACTTCTTTCACGATACATATACATATATGTATGTATATAGATCACTTTTTCTAGTATTTCAAAACGTTTTCTTCTTTGAAATTTTAAGTAATATAACGAATTTTTTTTTTATATTATTAGCAGAGTCCAAACAAAAAAAAAGAAATTACGTAAAGACTCGCATTCATCATTTAGTGTTCAAGGATCATCAGTTTTAAATACATCAGTCATTATTGGCGAAGCTTCACCTGCTTTTGCTTCAAGAAGTCGAAGTAATTCGAATAGTTGCAAAAAGGAACCAAAGAGTGGAGAGGGCAGTGGTAGTGTGGTACAGGATTCTGGATTTTCAACGGAAACAACCTCTTCCAAGGATGGTCATAGTGCATCTTCAACAACTAGTGTTCTGCAGGTAATTATGACTAAATATCAAAATGTATAATTTCTATTAACGGGTTTTTTCTTATCTCTTCTAGGGAACTAATTTACCTACTAAAAATATATATGAAACAGATGACGAGTTGTTGAATTTACTGGATGTAATATATCGAAAAACTTCAAGATTTCGTCAGAAGTTTTCATCGATGCAAAATTATGAACGCGATAAACAGGAAACATATATTTCCTCAGCATCAATTTCAAATATCTTACACTCTAGTAGTTTTAATCGTAAGGTTTTACGGTACAATTCAGAAAACCCACCCAAGGAAAACGTACTGATTTTGCGTAAAGAAAGGGATAAATTAATCGACCGAGTGGCAGAGTTAGAATCAGAAATGCTCGAAAGTCAAATAAAACTGTTGGATATGGAGAAACAAGTGCAGCTTTTAACTTCCGGAAATAGTAATCTTGAGGAGCAGTTGAAGATAGCGTTAAGTCAAAATCAAGAATTAAATTCTAAATTACAGCAAAGTAGAAGTGATAGTCCTAGGTAAGAAAACAAACCCGTTTTTATGGGATAAATTAAATTTCTAAAACTTGATTAATTTTAGCCGAATACATTTACAATCACAAACGTCAGTTACTGCATCGCGTAGTATAACAAAATCAGTTACATGCAAAAGCAACACAGTATCTGGCCAAATTGAAAGTTTAATTCCCAGAATGTCATCAATGAAAGAAAATGAACACCAAAGCCAACAAAAAAATGCGTTTTCTACTTACAGCGAACCTACTACTTCTGGATATCAGATAAATGCAAATGCAGCTGGCGCAAAAGACGTTGGTTTACGAATCCAAAAATACTACTCGGATTTAAATGTAAAATGCATTAAGGATGACATTAAGAGTTTGGGAAAACTAGATGGCATATTGAATTCACCAAAACATTTGTGCAAAGTTCGGGAAACTGATTCTAAGAAGTTTGCTGCCATTTTATTGGAAACTAATACACTGGAGCTCCAACGACATCTACTTATGCTTACTGTGCAAAATCAGGTAATATTGTATTTATTTTGCTTTCAATTTCGTTGAAAGTAGAATTTCTATTAATTTGCTAAGCCGCACTCAAATGTTTTTGTTTTCTGTTCTTGCCACGTACAATCTGAAAGTAAATAGTATTACAGAAATTTATCTGTCGTCCATTGAACAGATACAAACAGTGCGTCAAAGAAATGATTAATGTCATTTGAATGATTACCTTTGTAATCAAAGCATCAGAATCATGCATATTTATATATTTTCTTTATACAGGTCTTAACGCAAAAATTGGATGAAATACTCAAACTAAAACAACCTTTCGGGAAACGATTAAGTACTTCTAGAGAGGAAATTAGCAGTTATAAACAGCAGGTAAGGTTGCCGTTCATTATGTAGTCCCGAAAAGGAATTTGGCTTTCCTTGATTTATTCACTTTTTTTCAATTCGAGGTCACCTTTTCTGCACCTAATAATACCCCTAATTTATGTTTTTGTATTTTAGTTGTCCTCAGTTTCTCCACCACTTTATTCTCCATTCTTATTCTGATATACAAATACGATCACTATGTCCCACAAGTCGAAGGCGTGCATCTTTTTTTTATAAGAGCACATACTTTGTTTTACCCTTTAAATTGGACTGGGATCAAAACGTGTCATTACTCATCATTGAATGTCCTCAGTGTTCTCCGCTAAGATAGGAGTTAAACGGGCTTTTGGAAAAATTATGTGTTTTTTTGGTTTGAAAACAATTTGAATCGTTGTCTTCCGACCCTTTTGGAGCTTATAATATTTATCGTTCTTTCTAATATGCCTTAAGTACCATAACTTCCCTGTTTTAATTTCTGAAAATTATCTCTCTTGACATTTACACGCTGTACAGTGTGACACAGTGACGTCTGGTGTTTGTATAAATAGTGAAAAATGTATTATACTAAAATATTTCACAAAGACATATGTCTGCTCTAGAACAGTTACTTGTGCCAAAACAGTACAAAATAAGTGGAAGCGTCACATATATTTATTTATAACAAGTAATAACAAAAGCATATTTGAACATAAAATTTAGACAAACTTACCAGAAGTTAATACAAATTGTAATAAAAGACAGTTGTTTTGTTTTTTCTCATCTTATAGATTAATTAATTATAAATTATTTATAAGCACAACTTATTATTTTCCTTGTCACTAGCTTAAACTTCATATTCTCCATCCCATTGGTTTTTTGTCACTACTGAGGCTTTCACCAAATTAATTGGTTCTTGGTATCCCCCGCATATCGGTTTAAATACAATCCGATTGTTAAATACATCGATATTTGTATTTTCGCGACTAGAGTTTTTCGAGATTGATTTTCCCGGTATTTTTGAAGTCTTTATTACGGTCCCCCTGGACTTTTTCACTTATCTGCCCAATGGGTAATAAAGCAGTTGAAATCTCCGTGTATTAAATATTTATGAGCTTTAGCTGGTATACAAATCCAATTGTGCTTAAATACAAAGTACTTCACGGTTTCATAGGAAAACTTCCGAAATTGTTCAACATCAAATTCGTAACCACGCACACAATTATTAACATAATATTCAATTTATTAAACCCATATCAATTCGTAATGTCGGCAGAGCATTTCCATCAACGCTCCTAGCTGTATTTTTAACATTTATATTATCGAAACCTGGCTTAGGTTTATAAACGATCAAGACCAAACGTTCCCGAACTGTTGTTGATTCTTGATTTTGTTCTTGAACGTTTATTCACACTTCTTTTTGGCAAGAGGTCTGCAATAGCTAGTTGGGCAAGGATCCTAACCGATTTTTCCTCAGATATCAAACGAAGTGGAATATGCATGTTAAAAGAAGAGATAAATCATCGGCGTAAAATTTTTGAAATGCTTTATATACGAACAGTGGCTTGAACTTCCATTAAAGCCCCGCTTCGGTTCTTCAGGCCAAAGAGTTTCAATTATATACTTTTAAATCGAGCAACTATAAGGTGTAGCAAGCTTTGCAAATTATTATATAGAGACATTTCCGATATATTTATGTTTCGGGCTCCAGATAGGTATCCTTTTTGCACTCTTGAACTACTTCGTATGAAATCCTAACAAGTTTATCTATAATGCATTTTAATTGATTTGGGATTGCAAACGCATCACGCACTAACTTTGCATTGTCTATGTATCCAGAAGCTCTCAAACCCATTTTTGATGCAAAGAACAACTCAGCTGTGGGCGTGGACTTCCTTAAGTATTCGCTTTTGCCGTTTTGATCTTTCTGAAGATACCTCAAATGGAACCTTTGGACGACCGCGTTAAAATCTACTGAATTTAGTATAGGTGCTTTGTGTTCCGCATCGTTTGCTTTTAAAAATTTGGCTTCAATCCGACAAACGGTTTGAATTTTTATTTGAACACAGTTACTTCTTTTTCATTAATATAAGTTCTAAAAGCATTAATGCTCCACACCTTTTTATCGTTTTTTGAATATCCTTCCAAGTAGAAAACAAATTACAAATTCTTATACTACATAAGCCACTTGCCACAAATACATACAACAGGAGACGTCATGTCACGACCAACGCATATGATGAAATGCAAAAACTAATACATTTTTATACATTTTTTGTTATGAAGAGAACTTTAAAAATATTACAGAAACGTGAAAATCAACGAACTCGAGTTTACTGATTCCTTTTTTATAATTGATCTTTATAATATAAAACATGAAAGAAGTTGTTCTTACGTCAATGACAAAAATATATAACATTCTCCACATCCTACGATTTTGCAAAAATCATCTACTCCGAATTAACTGTTGTTTTCTCTTTTTATTCTCTACCTTATTTATAATGAAAACAAAATAGTAGTTTTTTGAATTGAAAGCTAAACTTGAAAATTTGATCAAATGCCAACATAAGTGCTATTCTGTCTCCGTGTGCTCCATTGGACGTCGTCATTCATTTTTGACCCACGAAATGCCTTGAAACTTTCTGGATATCCACATTTTGAAAGCTTTATTTCATACAGTTTCTGTATATTTCAGAAAGTTTCTCTGTGTAAAAATAATGTTTTTATTTTACAGGATCCTGTTTAATCCTGCATTGGTTCCTTTTGAATACGTTATTTTTCCCAGATACTTTATCGTGCTTACTGTTTCTGCCCTGGAATTATATTACATTCAGTTCAATGTTTTGCAACTCCTGGTATTTTGCTAAATACTATAAATTAAGTTTAATTTATTTATTTATATTAGTAAATAAACTTTCTGTGTTACTCGCCATTATTACTGCATATGCAAATCAAATGTCATTTATTAGAACGCTTATCAGTCGACAGGCATTATCTGATTAAACTCACTGTATTTTCCCACAGCATCCGATGGGATTTTTACACGTGTGGTGGTGACTTACAAAAATGTGCTGCTTGCTTTACGCCTGCTTAGTGGCGTAGTGGGTAAGTGCGTCTACACGCAAATGTCTACGTTCGATTCCCGGACGGGACACCTCGCATTTTTTCACGGCAACACTTTCGAGTTGCACAAGCGAGGCCCTGGTTCCTTGTGGGCTGTAGTTATTATTATTTCGTGCTGTTTTTCTTAAGTAACTAAGCCGCCGTTAATTCGGCTCTAAGGTTCTTGAACCCTGCTCCCAAAATTCTTCCGGTTAGATCGTGTAACAAATTGCGGTGCTCAATAGAAATAGATAACACCCAGACTGAAATTTCTTCTTCTTCCTCCAAGGCACCTACTATGGTTGCAGGTATTTAATTGTAAATTGTTTTCATAACTGCCTTTTAAGAGCAGACCGATAGTCGATTGACTATTTTGCCATCAGCCGGCAGTTTATTCTCTTGCCAGATATAGAACTGTCCTATCTTCGTCCCTTGATCAAAGTATTATCCTTAAGTGCGTGTTCGTGCCGACCAATGCCACTTCATTTTGGGTCGTTTCTCTATCTAATGAAGAAAAGGTTTTTTCCAGCGTTTGAATTAATGGGAGAATTAATGAAGATTCCATATAAAATATCTTCAAACTCGTTATAGAGACACTCGAAATGGCACATGTCTGATGTCGATGTGAAACTGGTAACGATACTTACTGGAGACTATGCTTTACATACTATAAATACGTGCTGAATTCTTTCTATATTTTACGTATCCAAACGGTATCAAAATATAACGTCATTGTGCGAGAAAAATTGATCGTAATTTCAACTCAGATAAAGAACTTAGTGAAAACGGACTACATTTTTAGTATCGTTTTTTCACAGTTTTTTTTTCACACGCTTGTTCTTAACATATGCGTTAAAAAAACAACACAATTTCAAAAATAAGTACGATAAAAATATTAAAAATCAAACACATTTACATTTTGTACTGTCAAATAATTGTTTGCAAACTGCACACTGATGAAGTACATGGAAAAAAGTAGTATTTTAATTATTGCATTGATCCAAGTAAATATTTCAGATCATAGCAGTCTAAAATCTTTTTCAGCTCTTCCTGTATTACTCTAATTAACGAATTTTTCGATGTATGAGCCATGTTTGCCACCTTCTTTTTAAAAAAAAATCCTACAAGTTTTATGTTGGGCTCATGTCTGAACTTCGTGCAGGCGTGTAGAGGACTTTGCCATAATTGTAAAGCAACTAAGTTCAGTACAAGAGTGACTTGTACTTCGGATGATTATTATGGGACAATTTGTTTTGCAGATTTTGAGGATTATCTTAGCTAATGAACCCGAAATTTGTTGCGCTCTTGGTTATTTTGTTTTTCAGTATATCCAAGTAAAATTCATTTTCATCATTTTATCATTGAAAATCTTCACCTCTCCTACTCCCTTGGATGAAATGCATCCCTATACGATAACTGAGAGTTTACCAAACTTTACTGTGGGGATAATATTTCCGGAGTTCAAACGTCTGTTTTGCATTCGGCACACCGTTTGAGATTCATCGTTGTAATATAACATCATTTTTTCTCATCACAAAAAATTACATCATTCCAGAATTTTGCCGCCTTGTCAATGTGACAACATCCTTTTAAGCTTATATTTCTTCGAGGGTAACTTTTTGAGAGCTATTCTTTACATGTATTTATGTTTGTGACGCACGTGCCGAATAGTCTCATGAGATACTTGCGTATTGCAATTTGTAGTTACTTTCGTAGCTATTGCCCTAAGCTAATTTGCTGCTTGTTAACAACTATTCTCATTATTTTGTACTCATCTCTTCGGGACAGCTTTCTTGGTCGGCCTCTAGAATTTCTCCACCCCAATAGATTTTCCTCTTCTGCTCGATTTATTATTCGTAATTTAACAGACAGCAGCTATGATATTTCTTACTGAGATAGTTGAAATAAACAAACTCTATTATTTTAATATCTGTTCGGCTTCCAGTCATGTTTGTATTTGCACACTTATCGGCAGATGTTGTTTAAAATTTATTCTTATGGAGGTACATACCACATGACGAATATCACATACCACCACGATATTAGTACCGTAATATCCAGAAACCGTTTTGGTAAAATAATGTTTTACATTTCAGAATTGTAAGAAAAGCCAAATATTATTTAGGTATAACAGAAAATCCAGTTTTCAATTTTTGACCTTTATTTAAAAAAAAATAACAAATTCTTAATTCATTTACACGACAAAATTCATCGTATTATTATTTATTGCGGGTATTACGCAACAGTAGGTTCCTAGTAGCTTGCTGGACCTCCACGGGATTTGAGAACAGCTTGTAGTCTACGCGGCACTAAACAAACAAGCTTCGGGGTTCAATCTTCGGGACCCTATCCCATTCTATTATCAGAGCTTCCTTGAGTGTAGACCTTGAAGTTATTGTGTGCCTGTGCAGTGAATACCAGTTCTCCCATACCGAACCAAGCCACGGACTCCCACCACAATAACATTGCCTCCACCATATTTAATTGTTCTTTGGAGATTTTGTTGCAGGTATCCGAAACTTGGTTTTTTATGATGGTACAATTTATATTTGGCTCTGCGAACAGTGTTGATGATGACCCTTTAATCTCTTGCGGTTAATTTCCGTGGACGGCCTGATCTTCGCACGTACTTAACACTTCCTGTATTTTTATAGGTTTCAGTATGAATGGTTGATTTACTTTAGCAATTTTGCCAAGGATTTCCTATCATTCAAGTACAAATTCACTACCACTTGTCGAAAATCTACCGAGCTTTCTTGTTTGCGCTGTTTAGCTGACATGATCAGTTTTTGGAGTAAAACACATGGTGGTCGCCGCGGGACACCTAGCATTTTTTCACGGCACCACTTCTTTCGAGTTGCTGACAACACTCAAAGAGTATTAATTGTCTATGGAAAGCTTCTCAAATCTCGCCGTTCGGAGTCGGCAAAAAACTGTAGGTCCCTTCAACTCGTGAAGAACAGTAGCATGCACAAAACGAGTAGTTGTTGTAGAAGCTAGGCCCTGGTCCGTTGTGGGCTGTTCCACAACAACTACTTGTGTTGTGCGTGCTACTGTTCTCTCACGAGCAGAAGGGACCTACAGATTTTTGCCGAATAAAAAACGGCGAGGTTTGAGAAGCTTTTCATAGACAATTGGTACTCTTTGAGTGTTGTCAGCAACTACGCCACGGCGACCACGCACGCCATTAGTATACTTAAAATCTGACCAATTGTTTACCATTGGTAGCTTTGAAGCTTCACTACGACAACATTTAGTGAGCATCTCAGGTCTAACGAAATTATCTTTTTAATATCTTAAGGACTTCGTTTGGATCTGCACTGGTCATCAAAATTACAGTTGTGTTCATAAAAATAGCAGTGCTCCTCAAAAAAGACAAATAATTTTCTATTAATTCAAATTGTTTTATTATTTTTTTAAAAAACGTATACAAAAGTAAAGTATTTCAGTCTTAACAGGCATAACACAAACTAAACGTTGTTCATAACTTTAAACTATTTTTTTGGTCGTAGTAATATTTCGCAGTTGGTCATAAAAATAGCAGGGTTTGGGTCATTATCTTGTTGATATACTCAAACTAGTGGCATTTCCTCCTCGGCATATGGCAGGATAACCTCTTCTTAAATTTTAACGTACTCAGCACCGTCTATAATACCCTTGATAGGATTATTTTCTCCATTCTGTGGTCTTCTTACATATTCCCGACGACCCTTGGACCCAAATAAGACTATTTTGCTTTTATCGCTCCACAGAATATTCCTCCATTTCTCCTTAGACCAATCTTTGTGAGACTTTTTGTCAAAAGCGGTACTTTTCGCGGCCATCGAGCTGGTAGTTTAGCCTCTAGAAGACGTCTTCTAACCGTCACAGCACTCACCGGAAGTTGGAGTTCATCGCTTATCTATCTGGAGCTTATTGAAGAGTTCTCCTTTGCCATATTGATAAGTTTTCGGTCAGTTCGCTTAGCCGTCACTCTTTTTGGACCGCGTGTTTCGGGCTTAGCTTTCCAGTTTATCGCATTGCTGATCATTTTCGCTGAAGATCCTATGATTTCCTGGATTGAAGCATAGTTTTTCCCTTTGAACGCAATTTTTTGATCAAATTCCGCATATCTTCGGTACAATGTTTTGATCGACCCATATTTCTAACTTTAAAGTATGTTAATAAAATATACAAAAAAATATACAAACAACATATATATACAAATATACAAAAACATTCACTTACCAAACAAGAACACACAAATATTTTTTAAACTCTAAATGACAATTTCTGAGACACCAAAAACACTGCTATTTTGTAGCTCAAATATTACTTCTTTGCTTGGTGGTATTTTCCTCCAACACCCGAACCGAACCTATTGATATATTTTATAGAGTAAATTTCAACTTTGAATTTCATTTATTAGCATTATGAAAGAGTATCAACAGTTGTCCCACACAATTCAGACGTAACTTTTCATCAATTGCAGCAGAAGTTATCAAATACAAAAATAATTTATTTACTACTTGTTTGATTTCAGGTGAGAAAACCAAGCATGGAGATGGTTGAAACAAAATGTATGTCTTCAAAAAGTAGGTCTCCACAGAATATATATTTACATCGAACGGAAAACTCTAAAATATTCTGCAACAACTGCATTTCCCCTGCTAATTCAAGTAGTGAAAACAACATGAAAACAGACAAAAATTCACCACAGTGTGAAAGTTGTTCGGATTGTGTTCGAAATCAAGAAACAGATAATCAAACTTCAAATGAATACGAAGAAACATTCCAACCTCCAAAACGTTCCAAACCAAGCAAAATACCACTTCCAGGATCAAAACCACAATATTCCTCAAAACCTCCTGGATATATGTCTAACAGCAGTAGTCCTCCCTTCACCGCTATTCACAAATCTCTTAGCTACAGCACGGGAAATATATTTTTTAAAAATAACGGAAGTAAATTAAATCGGCAAGACTCGCTTATTATGAAAAACCGTGGATCATTAGCTTCCATTTCCACAGATTCAAAAATCATGTCACCACGAAATGTATTTATTACATCACCTTTGCCTAAAATTAAACGCGATTCAGTAACGGCAAGAGTTCGTCAGTTAGATTATTTAACTACATCGCGAAATAGTGGTAAAACTTGTGAGAAAACAAAATCTGATATCAAAACTGGCTCTTCACAACAACTTATCGCTCAAAATAAATTGAATAAAGTGATTGTTTCGACTGTAAATAATTCCCCCATCACATCTCCCAGTCGCAGTATCAAAGGCAAGAAAGAGAATAGTATATCAGTGGCAACCAAAAGGAATATTGTATTAAGGAAAGATACTGATAAGTCAACAACAGCAATAAAATTGGGACACACAAATCCATCTGGTGTTCAAGCGCTCATTGGAGGTAATAATAATACCAATAATAATAGCTCAATAACAAATTCATCGGTTAATAGTAGCCTGGCAATAGATGAACAATATAACGATGTAGATATTGGAAGAGTACGCAATTTCCGATCGGCACTTCTGGGCTGGCTTAAAATATAGTTTATTAATGCAAATATGTATTTTATTCAAACGTTGTATTATTATTTTATTAAGAATAAAAAAATGCAATATGGAAATTGGTACATTAATCCTGCATAAAAATATTCATGTTTGTGATTTTTTATTTAATTTTTTCCAATAATAAATGTTGAAAATACAAATACAAAGCCAAAGTTTGATCTTAGTCAAACGGATGATAGAGTTCAATGAAAGCGAATTTCTAAAAATTAGATGTGAAATTTATTTGATCGTAATAGATGGTTGAACTACCGTTTTGGTATTATCATTTCGACTCAGCCTTTTTCAGATTGGAATTCTTGAAAATCGAAAAACTTTAGGAATGTCTTCTATTCAAACTCAAATAAAATTGGTTAATAATATTACCATGATTCCTAAAGATACGACCGATCGCCGTGAATGTTATGTGTATGTATGCACGTTTATTGATTAAATTATTCCACACGCCTGATTAATAAATTCGCAAATTATTTGTATTCACACAGGCTACACTTTAAATGCTTTCAAAAATGAATACTTCCCTTGCCTTATGTTAAGAAAGGTTTGAATAAAGAGATTTGTTTCTGAGTATAATGCGGCTACAAAGTTTATGTATGTAAAATTGAACTGTTAATTTTTTCCTGTACCTAGTATAACCTAGTTTTATTCAATTGCTGTTTTTCTTTTATTTTTTTTTTTGCAGTTCTGTCAGCAATAGAACACGAAAAAATTGACAACTATACCTCAACTCATAGAAACGGACAACATATCACCAAAATTGATAATTGATAGCATAATACAGATTCCCTAAAATAACTGCTAAATGAAAAAAACTTTAAGGCTGCATTTTCATTTTCTTATTCGATTTTTATTTTTTGCATACAAATTGATATATATGCGTTTACATATCAAATATTTCTGAAAACCCGTCCGATTCCATTCGAGAGCGAATAGGAAACTTCCATTAGAATGAAATTTTCCCGCATGCACAATGCGTATTTTTGAAACCGACTCCGAATCCACTGGAATACGTTTTTATAAAAGCGACTGACATAACTGAACTATACTGAAGAAAGTAATAAATAATAATTGTACTATTCTTCCGTATTTTTTAGGTAAGGGTAACTAGTACATAAAACATATAATTTGAACTTGTAACTTTTAAGGTATTCACTTTAATACATACATACATATATGTACTCATACCCATGATTCTACGATATAGGTGATGTATTAAAAAAAACGTACACATTTTTTTTTTGCAAAAGGAAGTAATACTGTCAATACAATATAGATTTTTATTTATAATTAAATTAAATTAAATTCACATTACATATCAATACAGTGAGGAAACATCTTATCATAGTTCGTATCACAACACACAGTACTCGATTAAATAATGTAATAAAAAAGTAAAATATTTATAAAATATGCATTTTAATATTACATAGGGCCCCTATTATGTATAGGAATGTGTTGCGGAGTTCTTTAAATCAAAAACTATAAAAAAGATACCCAAACCTAACTTGTAACTGCTGAACAAATGTTCAGCTGTATCGTTTATGTTTTGTTCTTCTTTTTCTAACAATTTTCATTCGATTAAATAGATGAGTGTCAAAAATATTTTCGCAATTATACAATAAAATTAATATTTTAATTTTATGTTTTTGTCCGCAAATTGAGATCTTTCCTTGGTTAAGGAGTTCGTAGATTTTATGTAAGTGTCTTGATCTAGCAATTCGCCTCTCTTCCTATTTTAAATAGGTCTAAATTTGCTAGGTCAAACAGACAAGTGCCAAAAATATATTCCGAAGTACACACTAAATCAAGCTATTTATGTTGATATTGTTTTCGCGTGTGGATCAAACTTTGCTTCAGTCGAGATCTTGTAACTGGTGGAGTGCGTCGGTTTGGTTGTGATCTTCCAGTGATAGAATTTTGCCTTCTTTCAGTTTTGAGAGGTTTACTACAGTCTTTTGATAATTTTGCATTCTTTTCTGGGACAGTTTCACTTTTTTCCAAATGTGTTTGTTGTCTCTTTCTTGTAACGCGTCTATCTCTTTGCGGTTTAGTCTTATTATTCTGTTCTTCAACAACTTGTGTTGATGTTAACATTGTTTTTGCATTATATCGTGTACGATGCTTAACTGAGGTCGGAGGTATCAAGTTTTCATAAGCATTGGAATTTACTGACGATATATTATTGCCCGTCGTTGTTACTGTACAGTTATTCGCAGTTTGTTCAACCTTTCTAGAAATTTGAGTTGATTTATCTGTTTTGGTTTGTTGGTTGGTATTAAATGAAGATACTGTGATAAAGCTAAAGGCTGAAATTCGCGGCTGTGTATAATTAATGCTCTCTGTCAAACTGATGCTGTAAGTAAACAAACAAAAAAATGTCATAGTTTTAAATTAATCTCAACATTTTAATCATGGATGTTTATGAGAATTATGTTGAATATGCTACATTGATACAAGCTAAATTACCTTACTTTGCAGTAAATACTTCGCATATCTTACTGGTTCATGTGCTGGACCTGATCTTACGACAATGCTTAACTTTTTATTGTGCAAAAAAACTTTACATTAATATTGTGTCCTTTGTACTCCTGAGGACTATAAGTACGATTGTTTGAATACACTAAGCCCTGGATATACATATATCTGCGGATTGTACCGTCACCCAACGTGAATTAGTTGAGGCTGCGTTAATGGTGGCGCGAATTCTTTGCGACACGCGAATAGAGTGTCGATTGTGCCATACAATTATTGTATATTATTTATACATTATTGTATATTATAGCCTCCGTCCTTATTAGGTATTTAGGAAAAATTTAAAGAAAATGTTATTTGGAGAGTAATTAGACAAACTTCCGTTTTACACTTCACATACGTGAAAGTTCTGCAGATGATTAACCATGTAAGTTAACGAAGGGTTGGAAACAAGAATCAATTATAAGATAATGAAGAATTGTCTACTTTTAATGAATTAAATATTTTTACACATTAAGATTTAGTTGAAAAGCGTGCAACGATTATATATATATATCGAATTTTCCTGTCCATACAACAGTGCATCCATCATATGTTCATCTTGTGTTCTTAAACGTCTACACAAAATTAACGAAATAAATTTCAAAATGCTACTAACCTTTGCTTTGGTCTCTTGTCCTGAGTTTTAGCTCGTGCTTCCTTTATAGCTACAGGAATTTTTATAGTTGCTGCTTTTGACCTAAAAAAATATCTGCATACATTTTTCTAAATAGTTTAAAAAAAAATATACCTCTTAGCAGGAGTTTTTGGCACTGTTCTGATTGGTTTAAAATGGCACATCTCACTTTTTAGACTATCTGCACTATGCGTTTCTATACGTTCTGGATATCGATGAATAGTGGTGGGAGGGACTGTGTACAAACTCAAAGCTGAAATGTGATGCGATGGAATCTTCGATGGAAGTGCCTTTTGGACTGTATTTTTGAACAAATCAGCCTCGCGAGTTATGCGAACCGAAAGCGTTTTTATGTTATTTAATTCATTATTAGTAGGAATTGCGGTAACCGCTGTCATCATTTTTGAAACTACGGTGCTAGTGGATGATTCAATTGTAGCGGAACTCGGCGGTATATATCTACTCGCAGAGGACGAGGTGGCATTGTTTCTAGTAGATTTATTTGAACAAGTTTTTGTGGATATAATTGAGTATGGTGCTTGACCGGGATTTGCAACTAACATGATTCCTTGAGAATTTCTTTCATTCTCAAGCACCACTTATGCTATATTTATTGTGTTTATTATTTACTTTATTTTTGGCTAAATTTCTATGTTGTTAAATTCCATAAGCTTAATACACGACAGGCACTTTCAAAAACTATTACTACACCATACACAAAACATAAAAAAAACAAACAAAAAAGCTGCCAAAATCACCTGTCAATCTCCAATAATTGTATGTGCACAAATGATTTCCTGAACTTAATTATGCTCTTATTTATGGTGCTTTTCACAATTTGGTTATCAATTTAAAGGAATAGGACACAATTTTCTATTGCTCAAAAACTACGAAAATCTCACGTAAATCCGAGCAATTTGCACAAGTCCCTGAATTCAAGCAAGGACATACCACAGAAAATTGAAAGGAGGAGAGTGTAAAACGGTTTGTTTGCCGATATTCCACAATCGGTGTGTGGATTGTGACAATCCTCATGAGAAATGTCATCCACTGGTTTTTATTCCTTGGGACAAGAATCATCCAGGGTTATCACAGAGTATTAATTTCATGTCTGAATATAAATATATTGATTTTAGTCCAGGATATATTCTGGTTTTCTTATTTCCCACTTTTCTTACAAAATTACCCCGAAATTGTTTGGTCATTTGAAAGTTTTTTTATTGCTCTCTGATTTATATTAGTTTATATAAGCGAACATGTCATTAGGATTTTTGTACGAATTAATTTCTAAGAAAATATACATAGTTACATGTGCTACATTTTGAAATATGACAGGTTTGTTACTTTTAAATATAACCTCAACAGAATATTTCGGACATCTTAAAAATTAAGCAATTTTGTTAAATTTGTGGCAATAATGCGGCAACGCCGATTCCCAACATGCCGTGTTAACTTTATATTAGCATCGTTGCCACTTGATGGAGATGTCATATTGTGAATGTACATAGCAAGAACACGAAAACTGGCACCGTGAAGTGCAATGCGAATTCCTTGAAAAATGCAAATTCAGGGAATATAGAGCAGAGACCTTAATGGTTTCGTATTATCTTATTGCATAAGATCTTTAGTCTTCAAATAGAATTTCCAATCATCATGTCAATTCTTCGATTTTACTATTTTGCTGCAAATTCAACATTTGTGATTGTTATTTTTTTAACGTATTCTGTTTTCATGGTATGTTGAGTTTAGCAGATCAACTTTGTTTTCAAAATTGTATCATAACATGGTAATACAATATCTAAATATTAATGACCTGGCAAAAGGAAAAAAAGTCGCAAAATCAAAGTTTTCAACGACTGCTCAAGAATAGTTATGAACCAAACCCTGCCAGCCTAGGCAGTGTTCTCTTTAGCGAGAAATAACAAACTTTGGACGTACACGAACAAAATTTGTATATATTTTTAGTGACCATGAACTGGCTTTCGCGTACATACCTAAAAGTTTGCAGATATAATTTCTCATTATTCAGAAACTAGTGAGGAGTATTAAGACATAACAATTGGTTGTACATAACAATTATTGGCAGCACTTGCAAACAGATTGATCCAGCGATGCAACTCAATATTAACAGAATGTACCACTACAAGTTGTAAAAATGTAGCAAAGCCGTCACATTTGAAAATTTAGCAAACACAAATCACAAGTATGCCCCATATGTATACTAAAAATAACAGTTTCTCCCAGATGAGAATACCCGTCATGGAAACATTTCGAATTTTCGAACAGGGCTGCGAATCTATCAAATATACTCATATAATGCCCTCGTCTACCATGAAATTCTAAAGACATCTATCGAACCCCTCTACCCGAGGGTTAAATAATGGGCCTGGCTTACCAGTCTGTAGGTTGTGCGTGAGGCTAACTCCCTCACTACATAATTTGTCTCGGATATAGACGGATCCCAGCAAACGAATAAAGGACAACGATTTTTGGTTCTGCATGGAATGTGAGATCCCTTAACAGACCACGTGCAGCAGAACAACTTGCGGAGGCCCTTGACTGCTACAAAGGAGATATCACCGCCATCAAGGAAATGCGGTGGGATGGGCCGGGCAAAACTGCGACATATACTACAGCCTCTGCAACAGGGAGAAAAGGCAGCGCTTATTCGGAAGCGGATTTGTTGTTCGAGGCAGACTTAGACAAATAGCCTTAAGCTACGACCCCGTAAGCTGCGTGATTCCGATACTTGCGGCCCCTCGATTGAATGATGCAGTTTTGTAGATCTTAATGAGACGAAGAAAAAATTGTATGGGTGGGGGGTCTAATCGGCTTAGTTTAGACGGTATATAATTCTTAGAAATATATTTTTCCCGAAAAGTTTTTGATGTTTCTGCTGCATACATTTTGGCGGAGATATTTATGATCCATTGTAATTACCTTTCGAAGGGTTTGTGTTCTTAAACAAATACAGATTATTCGTTTCCGAATAATTTACATATGTCATGTACAAATTTAACTTGTATTTAAATACAACAATCTACAATACAATATAAAAATAAAAGCTTATTTGTAAGTGGGAGGTAGAAGGGAGATTGAGGAGAGGCCAAATTGGTGTCAGGATGTATATATTGAGAGGGGATGTTATAATGGTGAGTGAAGTGGCTTACTTGAAAAGAAATCAAATTTATCGCACTGTTTATCAGACTTGATCGGGTAATTTGATCTGCTCAAGCTTGTTTCTGTTTATTTATAAATAAGCAAATATATACACACACACTTGACAGAAGGAATACGATTCAGGTAAACGCTCAGCCGCAGTTATATCCCGCAGGTGAAGGCATCTGAAAACATTAGCCACTTGCTCTCAACAAACCAGGAGATCATTTAGGCTTTTGTATAACTTTTCAGAAATGGCAGCCAACATATAAAATCATTACGATTGGTCAGCGAGAAAAATGGATAGTTATGATAAAAAACGAGAAGGTGAACAGTTTTCGAGACAACCCAATGATCGGTGTCTCAAATGTTTTGAAGACCGCTTAACTGATAAAAACCGCAATAGTAAAGACAGTCAGTGAAAAGGACTTCCTTGTTTGAAGAAGGGTGTATAGCATTTTGGGAGACAGATTTTTACACAAATGAATTCAAAATTGGTGTAAGATAAAGTTTAAAATAAAGTTAATGGGAGTTTGTATTGCTAACAAAAGAGTCCTTTTAACGACCGACCTCAATATATACCTCAAAATAGACTTCAAAATAGTTCATTGTTATTAATGTGATTAATTCAAACTTGTACATTCTTTAATGGATGTACTTGCAATTCCTAACGCCTTAAACAAGTACCTGTGCTACAACTACAGCTGACAAACGAGCTTCTCAACTCAAACCGAATTTCAAATCGTCGATTTGAATAACTACGTGACCAACTAACAAGCTGTATTGGAACAGCAATTTCAAAGGATATAAAAGAACGAGAATATCATATCAAACTCTAATTTTTTACTCGTCGCACACCAAGGGATAGTTTTCATTGCAAATAAGGACTTTCACGGAGACGATCGCATTAACCGGGTGGACGTTTTCGAAATTAAATGTGTCGGAGGGACTGCATTCATCTGAGGTTGTTAGGAAGAATCAACAATCGAGGAATGCTCGGGATTTAAGATCGGGGAGCATTTGAAGTTTGAATAGTCCAGTGTGTTGATGTGAGTTCGTTGTATTTACAGAGGATGTAAGATCAAAAGAAACGGCCTTAAAATTTGGAAATCTCACCACCGAGTTCGGGTTAGGAATTAAGCCAGTTTGTTTTTATCATGTGCTATATATATATAACAACCCGAAAGCAACAACTTCATTCAAATTCAAATTTAACTATATTCAAATTAGTTTTTAATATGTCTATGCATTTTCAATTAATTGAATATTTCCAACTTCATAGCCGATATAGTAAGGGTATGTTCTGAATTCTTTTTGAGATATGTTGTTTATTTCTTTTAGAATTGAGTCAGCATTTGGGAAAAAAAATTAAATCGTACATATTTATATAAAATGAGCAAGAAATCAAAAGAAACTACAATAGAAGAGAGGAAAATAATTTTTCGAATGCACATTGAAGGCAAAAAGTTGAAATAAATATCCTCTAATTTCAACAGAAGCATTTTAACAATGTATAGCATATCTCAACAGCGATCTGGACGTCCTTCGATATTAAATTTGCGCGAGAAGTCAATTATAAACCGTAAATGAAGCAATATCCAAAAAAAGTCTGCGGCAAAAATAAATAAAGAAATAGCTGATGAAACTGTGCGTTCTCAGAAGTGCTGGCTACAATAGTTGTATTCCACGGTGCAAGCCACTGTTAAATTAACTTTACAAAAGAGCACTTGAATTGTTCGGAAGAGTTTTGGAATAGCGAAACTTTTAGTAACGACACCAAAATCAATATTTTTGGACCGAATGTAGGAAATAAGGTTTGGAGAAAGGTTGCACAAGCAATGCACCCCAACACCACAATAATAATAATAATAATTTAGTGGCACTACAGCCCACAAGGGACCAGGGCCTAGCTTCTACAACAGCTACTCTTTTGTGCGTGCTATTGTTCTCTCAGGAGTAGAAGGAACCTACAGTTTTTGCCGATTCCGAACCACAAGATTTTGAGAAGCTTTACATAGACAATTGATAGTCTTTAAGTGTTGTCAGCAACTCGAAAGAGGTGGTGCCGTGAAAAATGCGAGGTGTCCCGATCAGGAATCCAACCTAGACGTTCTGCGTGTGGGTCGACGCGTCACGCCGACCACCCAACACAATTACGTCACGGCGACCACCCAACACAATTCTTCTTCTTTTTCTTCGTATGGCGCTACAATCCGGGGTGGACCTGGGCCTCAACCAACATGTATCTCCAGCTAGCACGATCTCTTACCAGCTGCTTCCAGTTGCGCACTCCAAGTTGGTTGAGCTCCTTCTCCACTTGTGTGCGCCATCTCAGTCTAGGACGTCCTCTGTTGCAGTCGATTGCAGAAATCCGTCAAGGAAAGACGTACATCGGCTGTAGTGCGAGGTTGCCTAGGCAACAAAATAAAAAAAATAAAAAAAATAATTAAATCTGTAGTTCCCCCCCAGAGGGAATCAATAATTTAAAAATAATAATAATAATAATTTAATAACTAAACAAAAAACATGGATGAAGATCAAATTCTGAGCGAAAATTCGGAAACTAGCATAGATGACGTGCATATGAAAAGAAGAAAGAAAGCCTTTAAGCAACTTTAGTGAAGCGACGAGCAATGGTGCCAAACAATACCAACAAAAAAAGGGAGGAAAACGAAAACACGTACAGAGGAAGGGAAAACCTTTTTACAGAACTGGCTTCATCTGAAACAGCTGATAGGGCCGAAGATGAGATGGAGTTAGCCCAGAAATTAAAAGAAAAGAAGGAGTTGGAGGAGTTTATAAAAGCTCTCCAGCTCAAACTCGACAAGCGAAAGAAAGAGGAAAAAACCCCAAAGTTGTCTATGTTGAATGAACAAAAACAACAGCAACAAAAGCAGCAGGAGCAACAACAACTTAAGCAGCAGCAATTGGGCCAGCAGGAGCAGACCAAGCGACAGCAAAAGCCGAAGCAAATACAACAGGAACTGTCCAAGAAGCAGCAGCAAACCATTCAGGTATGTAAGTTGGTCGTAGGTGACCAATTTAATATTAAAAACAAAGGTTTTCGCAAGCAGGCCGTCAACTGCTTAACAGTTGATAGTTTTAAGCTTGTTAAAGATATGTTGACGTCAGCTGGGGCTGATTTTTATTCTTTTACCCCCAAGGGAGAAAAAATGCAAACCGTTCTCCTGAAAGGATTGCACGTATCTGCTGAACCGGAGGACGTCTTGCAGATGTTACAGCAATTAGATATTCCCAACGTACAATCTCTAGCGGTAAAGCGTTTTTCCACCGTTCGCTCCAGAACCACACCGGGACGTGTTCTTCCTATACTCTTGGTGCAGTTATCGCCAGATAGCAGACTTGAAACTATTAAGACTATTAAGTTTATAGATTTTCAGGCCGTATCTTGGGAGAGGATTAGAAAAAGCAAGCAGGTTCTCCTCTGCGCAAGATGCCTGACTTTCGGTCATGCTGCAAGCAACTGTAACATGACGCCTCGATGCGGCAAATGCGCGGAGGAACATTTGTCGGCGAAGTGTCCTCTGGGAGAGGGAAAAATTGAGGATAGATCTCGTTTAAAATGCGTTCATTGCGGCGCTAGTGGACATCCCTCCAGCTATCGGGGTTGTTTAAAGGTTAAAGAAATCACGCAAAAAATGCTAAAAACAATAAAAAAGGTGGATTCAAGGCTAATGATTCGAACTCCAGCCACACCTGTTACGCCGGTCGTTTCCTACGCCCAGATGGCGTCTGGTATGCGACCGGCACAACAGACAGTGCCAAAAGTGGCACCAATACCGGTGGAGGCTCCGAATATGGGCTTCGCGGAACTGTTCTCGATGATGGTCTCAATGAAGGAACAAATGGAGCAGTTTGAGAAAAATCTGCTACGAATGGATCGAATCCTTACGTCAAGACCCACTGGGTCAAGTGCGTGTCCATTTTAATGGATACGCCAGCAGATGGTGACCTTTCGATCCTGGCGGTGAATGCAAATTCACTCGTCAGGATCGAAAGAAGGTTGACTTTACTTAACCTGTTGGAGTCCCATAAGCCTGATGTGTTGATGGTTAGGTTAACTCAGGTGCAAAGACTATTCTATTATTAGAAGGGACCGTCCCCACTCCACACAAGGGGGTGGGGTCGCTCTCTCCATTAAAAAAGGTATTCGACATAAGGTCGTATATTGCAGTGAGATGCGAAGTTTCGGTGTGCTGGAAGCGTGTGTTGCGTACATTTCTCTCCAAGGTGGGAAGAAATTGTACGTAGTAACGGTCTATGCACCAGATGCACCTCGGTCTACGAACTTCATTTCAGAGCTCGAATCTCTTTTTCGAGAACTTCGTTTATGCTCAGAGAATAATTTTTTTTATTGTCGCCGGCGATTTGAACGCGAAGCATGAGGAATGGGGTAATTCTGTGTCAATTCCCAGGGGAAACTCACTCCATGAGTGGATGACGCAGCACTCTATTGAGTTCAAGCTGAATTTGCTTGCAACCGATAGACCGTCATTTCCCAGAAGTGGGTCTTATCTTGATTTGATGCTAATTGACAGACGACTGACGATACGAAACGTAAACATACAAGTTAGGAACTGCTTAACAACGGTTGAGTACGACAGTGATCACTGTGGGCTTGCCGCTGTTATTCGGTTCCCGAACGAAATGGTGGAACTGGAGGAATTTGTGGAGGCGTATCCTTACAATTATTATAAGGCTCGTTGGCCGCGTTTTTCCAGAATCCTATCCAGAGAACTGCGTTCGAATGACATGACACCACCCTCGAACAGAAACCTAACTAACGAAGAGGTTGACAGGTATCTCATACAAATGGACACTACAATAAAACGTACAATGGACAAAGTGATTCCTAAAGTATCACCGATCACAGATGGCGACATCTATCGGAATGATACAATCGACGCACTTCTTCTTCTTCGGATGGCGCTACAGTCCGGGGTGGACCTGGGCCTCAACCAACATGCCTCTCCAGCTAGTACGATCTCTTGCCAGCTGCCTCCAGTTGCGCACTCCAAGTTGGTTGAGGTCCTTTTCCACTTGTGTGCGCCATCTCAATCTAGGACGTCCTCTGTTGCGTTGTCCCTGTGGCTCGGATTCGAAGACTCTTCGGGCCGGAGCAGTGTTGTCCATCCGCTCTACATGGCCTAGCCACCTTAAGCGTTGTATCCGTAGACGCTTGACTAGGTTCATGCCGCCGTACAGCCCATACAGTTCGTGGTTGAATCTTCTCCTCCAGATGCCATCAACGCAAACAGGATCAAAAATCGCACGCAGAACTTTTCTCTCGAACAGACCAAGTGCTTCCTCATCCGCTTTTAGTAACGTCCAGGTTTCTGCGCCGTAAAGCAGGACTGGGATGATCAAGGTGTTGTACAAAGTCACTTTGGTCGTTCGGGAGAGGGCTTTATTACTCAATTGCCTCTTAAGCCCAAAGAAACAGCGATTGGCAAGAGTGATTCTGCGCTTGATTTCGGTACTGATGTTGTTGTCCCTATTCACCGCGGAGCCGAGGTAGACGAAGTCCTTGACTACCTCGAAACGTCTGCTGCCCATAGTGACGCTCTGTCCGAGACGTCGATGTTCTGCGTCCTTCTTTGATGACAGCATATACTTTGTTTTGCCCTCGTTTACCACCAGTCCCACTTTAGCCGCTTCCGCTTCGATGCTAGCAAACGCCTCATTGACGGCTCGCTGAGTTCGGCCGATCACGTCAATGTCATCCGCATAAGCTAGCAGTTGAACGGACTTGTGGAAGATCGTGCCTCTGGTGTTGACGTGTGAGTTACGCACGATCCCCTCAAGAATGATGTTAAAGAAGTCGCATGACAGCGCGTCGCCTTGTCTAAATCCTTTTTTGACATCGAAGGTCTCGGTGAGTTCGCTACCGACCTTGACGGAGCAGCGAGAGTTCTCCATCGTCATCCTACACAATCTGACGAGTTTGGTAGGGATGCCAAAACTAGACATGGCACTGTATAGCTCGTCTCTATGCACGCTGTCATACGCGGCCTTGAAATCGACAAATAGATGGTGGGTGTCGATTTGTACTTCTTGGGACCTCTCCAGGATTTGCCGCAGTGTGAAGATCTGGTCGATTGTGGACTTCCCTGGCCTGAAACCACACTGATAAGGACCTATCAGGTTGTTGACGAACGGTTTCAGGCGCTCACACAATACGGCAGAGAGAATCTTATATGCGATATTAAGGAGACTGATCCCTCGATAGTTGGCGCAGTCGAAGGGGTCTCCTTTCTTGTGGACCGGACATACGATGCTGAGATTCCACTCGTCGGGCATGCTTTCCTCCGACCATATCTCACAGATGAGCTGGTGCATGCACCCAACCAGCTCATCCCCAGCCGCTTTGAACAGCTCTGCGGATAGTCCATCCGCGCCAGCAGCTTTGTTCGACTTCAGTCTCGATATTGCTATCTTGACCTCGTCGAGGTCGGGGGGACGGAATTCTTGTCCATCATCGTCCAAATTGAGTAAAACATTCTGCCTAACAGCGGGATTTGTGTCGTCATCGCCGTTTAGGAGTCGCACTGCACGTGCAAAAAAGCAGATTTGCTGACGAGAATCAAGACACTTTACAGACGATTTACGGACAGAGACGATCAGGAACTGAGGTCGCTCAAGTCGCAGATAAAAAACCTCCAGAGTTTGATTCGGATGAATTACAGAATTGCTATCAATTCTTATTGGGGAGACAAGATTCGGGCTGTTCGTTCGAACTGTCCGGGTATGTTTCCCCAAATCAACCGAGTCCTCCGGAGGAGGGATCATAATGACTTGGAGACTGTTCGACTTGACAGAACAACCGACAACGCAAACATACTGACTTCAGTTGGCATCGATCCGGATGGGGCCGTGCTGGATAATGAGTTCTTCATTGTTGAGGACGCCCAAGAGAAGGTTGAAGCAATAGGAGCGGTTTTCCAGGAAGTGTATACGGTCAACGAATCTCGTAGGCCGAATCACGACTTGGAGAACAGAGCCTTGCTTAACCATTTCTGACTTCGAAATGAAATACAGCAATGGCGTTCTGAGAATCATGGTTTCACCAGATTCAATGATGAAAATAATGCACTTAATGCCGTCGCCCAAGATGAATCTAATGCCATAATCATTTCAAAGGTGGATCTCAAAGACGTTTTTCACACTCTGAAGAACAAAAAGTCCACCGGAATAGACGGAATGCCGAATATTGTGTTGCGTCATCTTCCCGAAGAGGCGGTAGAGATATACACAATCCTGTTTAACAATGCTCTGAGTAATGCACATTACCCAGAGCATTGGAAAACGGCGGTAGTGCAACCCATCCCCAAAAGGGACAAAGATTCCTCGCTTCCAAAAAATCTTCGATCCATAAGTCTCCTCCCTTGCATAAGCAAAATTTTCGAAAAGATTATTAATAGAGTCCTGATACAGTGGACTGAGGATAAAAAAATTATACCGAATAACCAATTTGGATTTAGGGCGGGGCATGATACTGTACATGCTGCGTCAAAATTGGTTTCGGACATACAATGGAACAAGAATAAAACCCAGTGCACCGGGGCCTGCCTTGTTGACTTGGAAAAGGCATTCGACACCGTCTGGTTAGAAGGCCTCTTCCTTAAGTTGACGAGGTTAGGTATGAGTAAATCACTGCTTTACATGATCTACAACATTATAACTGGTAGAAGATTTGTTCTTAAAAGTTGCAACAAGGTTTCTACTCATGTTTTCAAAATAAATAATGGGCTCCAACAGGGTGCGGTGAACTCACCAATTCTTTTCACTATTTTCACTAGTGAACTGACTGGCTCCATGCAGCATATGATAGCGTTCGCTGACGACTTGGTCGTGTACAGAACAGCACCAGAAATTGACGCCATTAATGTACTTTTGCAATGTGACTTCGATAAGATCCAGCGATTTTGCGACGACTGGAAGTTAAAAATTAACTACCAGAAGTGTGAAACCATCCTTTTCCGGACTCCGTTATGCAGAGCCTCTAGGGATACGAAGAAAAACTGGCGTAAGTTCGGCATCTTGGAAGCACAGGGCCGGCCATTAACTGTAAAAAGTGTAGCGCGATATCTTGGCATTATGTTGGACCAGTTTCTGTATGGTAATATCCATTCAGCTACAGCTTTGATGAAAGCCAAGAAAGCCTTTGCTATGGCAAGTAGGTTGTTTTACAGCAGCCAACTTGACTCCAAAGTTAAGGTGATCTGCTACACGGCCCTATTTCGGCCAATCATGGTGTAGGGCTGTCCGGTGTGGTTCAACGTGAGTCCTTCCCAGATGGAAAAGATAAGAATGTTCGAGAGGCAATGCCTTCGGGCTTGTCTCAAAAAATATAGAACACCCGAGTCTGGGTACAAGAAATTCTATCGCAATGAGGTTTTGTATAACGAAGCCAAAGTGAATAGGGTGGATAATTTCATTATTAAGCTGATTCGAAGCCACGTTGCGCGATCCATGACTTCTAAAAACGAACTTATATTCGGAGTCTACTACCCTAACGATGTATACCACGAGAACACGCGCCGAAGTGGATTCATTCCACCGGAAGCATTCTTATATCTTGACCGGAATGGACTGATCCAAAATGCGGAGGGATGCCCACTTCTTTACCACGTGGTAAGGAGGACGGTGGACAAAAGAATGCTCTACGAGCGTAATGTAGCAAAGGAAAATCCGGGTGATCTCCGGTTCAGCACATCAATTTCTATTCGCGATAGAACTGATAGTGATAGAGGTCGAGAATTTTATTGGTGGTTACAACCCCATCATGCCCCAGCTGTCGTTAGCTCATAATGCTAACTTTGTTGGCCCCTGCGGCCAATTTACACTTAGATTAAGTTAGAATAAGCTAGTTTGTTATAAAAAAAAACTTAAAAATACAAAAAAAAAAAATTAAAAAAAAAAAAATAAGGTTAAGTTAATGTTAATGTTAGGATAGTTAGATTAGTTGTAGTTTAAGATATACTTAGTTTTAGATATTAAGATTATCTTAGAGAGCCCGCATAGGGCCAGTAAGGTAGTTTTTATAATCACATCGAAATTTATAGCTAGTTTAAGTATTTTTATATCTAGATATAAGAAATCAGAAAAAAGGAACAATAAAAAATACATTTAAAAACGTTAAAAAACGTCCTCTGTTGCGTTGTCCCTGTGGTTCGGATTCGAAAACTCTTCGGGCCGGAGCAGTGTTGTCCATCCGCTCTACATGGCCAAGCCACCTTAAGCGTTGTATCCGTAGACGCTTTGTCGGATATAACTGCGGCTGGGCGTTTACCTGAATCGTATTCATTGTTTTTTTTTGTTACTGAATATGAAGTCTGACTTTTATTCATAGGCAGGTGTCTAGCGAAACTCCCAAAACATATTTGTTTTAGTAAATTTCTGTCAAGTGTGTGTGTATTTATTTGCTTATTTATAAATATACAGAAACAAGCTTGAACAGATTAAATCATCCGATCAAGTCTGATAAATAGTGCGATAAATTTGATTTCTTTTCAAGTAAGCCACTTCATCACCATCACTAGTATAATGTAGTCGAAAATAAAATCTTTTTTAAATACTATACTTGCTAGCCAGACTGTATGTCATTGCTGGTACTATCTATCTCATCTTTGGCCATCTGATCGTACGATTCGCCCGTTTTGTCTTCAAATCAGCTAACAGCATGAATTTTAGTACTTAGCCTAAACATATAAATACAACAGAGAATGTATTCGGCCCTCTTAATAAAGTCGAAACACCATCAGATCGTAAGCCTTTTATTTTTCGCTCATCCGCTTATCTCCTTTCGTTTGAGACCCCTACAAATTCAGAAGTGGGATAAGCGTTCAGCGTGTCGACTGTACCACTCGTCTGTACAATAACATATTTTTATCGCGACTCTGAGCATTTGGTGTTTATCATAGTGAAAAGTGTGTAACATGTCTGAAGAATGGACAGAATTTTTAGAAACGGCCACTGTCTATTGGCTTAAAAAGTTTTAAGATTCTTAGAACTTCAGACAACAGGCACGAAAGCGCAATTGAAAATACGTGTTCAGAAGGCGGTTGAGAGTTTTGCAGAAAACGAGCTAATGAAGTTGATGCAGGATGTGAAAAGCAGCTGGGGCGGAAGAGGAGTTAATGATGATGTTGGAAGACCAGGCGTCCGGTGGTGATAGTAACTCCGAGAGTGAAAGTGAGGAGCAGTTAGATGCAGAGGTGGCGAAGCTTCGAAGCAAACTTCAGAAGAAGAAGCAAATAATGCAGCTGAGACAACAAATTCGCGACTTTCAGTTGGAAGAAACCGAATCTAACCTCAGAGCACCTGGGAATTGTAGTTACAGAGACGTAGAGGATGCCATGCTTCCATTTAGCGGAGACGATAACTACCCCCTTCACCGATGGACGGAGCAGTTTGAAGAATTATCCGAGGTCATGAAGCTGTCTGAGAGGGATTGGTTTGTCTACAGAAAGCGTCTACTGTCTGGAACTGCAAAACTGTTTATGAGGACGGTTAATGTGAAGAGTTGGTGTGCATTAAAAGCAGCTTTAAAAGAAGAGTTCGGAGGAACAGTGACAAGATCCGATGTTTATAACGACTTACGAAAGCGGAAAAAACGACGAGAAGAAACGATGCAGCAGTATGTGATTCACATGCAGGAGATTGCCTCGCATACATCCATAGAAGAAGAGGATTTAATAAACTTTATAATAAAAGGCATTCCAGATTCGGAGGTAAATAAAACAATTTTGTACAGTGCAAACAGTATTCAAGACCTGAAAATAGCATTAAAAAAATATGAAAAAATGAAAAATAATAGTTCAGAAAGGGTAACAAAGTTCACAGCGTTCAGTTCTACGTTAAATAAATCCAAAAATTCTGAACCCTAATAGTGCTAATCCGAAAAGTGAAAAGAAAATAATTACATGTTTTAAGTGTCACAAACAAGGGCATATTGCAACTAAATGTCCCAACAAAAATCCAATTATGGCACTACACCAAAATTCAGAGAATACGCGATTGGCTGATCATGATTTCGAAACGTATGTCAGCTACCGATGGGTTGATAAGGAAACCGATATTTCTGCGAAGTTGCTGACACTTTTGGACTCTGGCAGCCCTATTAGTTTTATCCAGGAGAAGTTTATTCCACCAGTGCTTTTATCAACTTTAGTTGAAACAACGCAGTCCTACTTTGGAGTCAACGGCAGTCCCCTCATTACACTTGGAGTCATAAGTACTTGTGTCATATTTGAACATTCAATAATAAATTTACAACTTATAGTAGTGAAGAATTTTTCAATGACGTATAATGTAATTTTAGGGCGAAATTTTATTGGAAAAACGGGTTTGACGCTGAAAACATCATCAGGAGAGCTACTTGTTGACTAGAAAAACCCACCTCCAGTGGCTTACAACACGTCTCAATATCAGGACTCACTTGATAATAAGGTAATGCTGGATGACTTCTCCGATTTAAGTTTCATCAGTCAGATTCTTAATATATGAAGATATTAGCGAAGAAAACGATGAGTTCCATCTAAACATTAATAAACACCTGCATGCATCTATTGAACTAAAAATTAAAGAGATAGTAAGACCAGCTTATTTTTCCATTTGCAATCGGTTACCGCAGTCAGATTTTAAAATGGGTATCGTGTTAACGAAAGACACCCCCTTCTACTGTCCCCCAAGAAGGCTACCATATGCACACAAAGTGGAACTTCGGAAGATTTTAGATGATTTGCTTGATAAAGGCATTATTCGTGAATCGAACTCTCCGTATGTTTCGCCCATAGTTTTGGTGCATAAGAAAAATAAAGAACTAAGATTGTGCGTTGATTTTCGCGAGCTAAATAAGTGTACCGTACGCGACATTTATCCATTACTTCTTATAGAATCTCATTTGGATCGTCTAAAAGGAAAGAAATACTTTACTTCCTTGGACTTGAAAAATGGTTTTCACCACGTACAACTTTCTGATGAGTCAATGAAATATACTTCATTCATAACCCCCTTGGGTCAATACGAATATACGCGGATGCCTTTTGGGCTGAAAAACGCCCCGTCGGTTTTTGAACGTTATATGAAACATTTGTTTCGAAAATTGATTTCAGAAGAAAAATTGTTTACGTATTTAGGCGACCTTCTTATCGCGACACAATCTGTCGATGAACATTTGGTTATATTAAAACATATCATTGACATAGTTGTTGAAAATGGTCTTCAGCTCAGGTTTGATAAGTGTAAGTTCTTACAAACCGAAGTCGTTTATTTGGGCTATCAAATTACTGAGGATGGTGTACGTTCTAACGATGATAACCTTAATGCTATTAAGAATTTTCCTATACCGGTTGTTAAAAAAGGATGCGCCTTTTGTGTTTGGTATTTATGAAATGCAAACTTTTGAAATACTTAAGGATAAGCTTATAGCTTCACCGGTGTTATCAATTTATTGTCCGAATTTGGTAACAGAATTGCATTGCGATGCAAGTAGTGTCGGATTCGGTGCCGTTCTTATGCAGAAACAGTTGGATCAAAAGTTTCATCCTATACTATACATACTATTCAAAATGGGCGACGGCATCTGCATCAAAATATCACAGTTATGAACTCGATACACTGTCAATAATTTATGCGTTGAGAAGGTTTAAGATATATTTGGTTGGCATTTCTTTTAAAATCATAACTGATTGTCAAGCCTTAACCTTGACTTCGAAGAAAAAGTACTTCGAAGCTCCAAAGTTTTGAGTATGTGGTCGAACATAGAGAAGGAAGACGTATGACACATATTGATGCGTTAAGTCGTTCCTTCAACATACTTTTTGTAAATGATGAGTCCTTTGAATTTGCACTTGCTGCTGCACAAAGGCGAGATCCGAAGATTGTATCTATTGCTTCTGAGTTAGAAAAATCTGAGAGTTCATTGTATGAAATGATTGACGGTTTGATTTATAGAAAATATAAAGATAAGGTACTTTTCTTCGTACCATCGCAAATAGAAAACCAAATAATTCGTACACATCATGAATAAATGTTTTGAATACATTTCAGCAAGTTATTGATTTCCCAAAATTAAAGAAAAAATAAAAAATTATATCCAAACTTGTCTTAAATGTATCCATTTCTCACCTCATTTAGGGAAGAAAGAGGGAGAGTTGCACATAATTCCAAAAGGTGATACACCGTTAGAAACACTTCATATTGATTATCATTGACGGCTTCACAAAGTTAATTAAACTTTATCCCGTTAAAACAACTCAAAGCAAAGATGCAATTTGTTGCCTTAGATCCTATTTTGAAAGTTACTCTAGACCAAATCAAAATGTGTCGGATCGTGGAACTTGTTTCACGTCTAAAGAATTTACAAATTTTTTGGAGGACAACAACGTAAAAACATTAAGATTGCAACGCACTCACCGCAATCAAATGGTCAAGTAGAGCGGATGAACCGTATAATTGTTCCTATGTTGGCAAAGGAATGCAATTCAAATACAACCGGCGATTGGGCTAAGCATTTGACCAAAGTTTAATTCGCTCTTAACAATACTTTAAAAAAAAGTACAGGTTTCAGCCCTAACGTTCTTTTGTTTGGAAGAAACCAAAAGGGTGAGTTTTGTGATCGTGTTCGGGAACATCCCAAAAAGTCTTAGACAAAAATCATATTTCTTTAAATGACATTAGGCAAAAGGCAGTTGAAAACATAGAAAAAAGTCAAAGAAGGAATAAACTTATAACGATAAACACCACAAGCATCCAAGGTCGTACACGCAAGGTGAATATGTTTTGATTAAGAACATTGTAACAATTCCAGGTATTAACAAGAAACTTTATGCGAAATATCGAGGCCCATACGAAGTGAAAAAAGTTTTACCTAACGATCGCTATTTGGTTGGCGATATCGACGGTTTACAATTAACACGTCTTCCATATAAAGGTATTTGGTCGCCAGATAATATGAGACCGTATAATGTGGAAGTAGTTGATCCTGAGCATGATTGAAGACGTAATTGGAGGTTACTGTGGGTCGGGAGATGTTATGGATATCTAATGATGGATGGTTGATGTCTCCGTTTTGATGCCTTAAGCCCGTTGTTGCAATAAAATCCTGCTTTATATTTTCTTTGCTATAATGTTTACATATACTTTTTATTTTGCTAATGTATTGGAATTATCTTATCTTTCAACTTTTGGTATTGTACAAATTTGAAATTATTGTAACTTATTGATCTTTGTAATCAAGTTGATTATACTGTCAGAATGGCCGAGTTGTGGTCGAAAATAAAATCTTTTTTAGATACTATACTTGGTAGCCAGACTGTATGTCATTGCTCGTACTATCTATCTCATCTTTGGCCATCTGATCGTACGATTCGCCCGTTTTGTCTTCAAATCAGCTAACAGCATGAATTTTAGTACTTAGCCTTAACATATAAATACAACAGAGAATGTACAGTTCGGCCCTCTTAATAAAGTCGAAACACCATCAGATCGTAAGCCTTTTATTTTTCGCTCATCCGCTTATCTCCTTTCGCTTGAGACCCCTACAATAACATCCTCTCTCGATATATGTATACACACTCAAAATAATCGTTTTTCACACCAATTTGAAAATTTTATTTTTATATTGTATTGTAGATTGTTGTATTTTAAATACAATAAAATAAATACAATAAATAAATACAATAAAAAAAATACAAGTTAAATTTGTACATGACATATGTAAATTATTCGGAAACAAATAATCTGTATTTGTTTAAGGACACAAACCCTTCGAAAGGTAATTACAATGAATCACAAATATCTCCGCCAAAATGTATGCAGCAGAAACATCAAATACGTTTCGGGAAAAATATATTTCTAAGAATCCGGCGTTTTTTTATTTTATTAGAAGAAAGAAGAGAGAAAGAAAGAAGATTAGAAACCCCCCACCAATACAATTTTTTGACACCAAGATCGTTCTAGGAGATTTCAATGCTGAGCTCAAAAAAGAGGACATATTTGCTGACGCCATCGGGAAACACAGCTTGCACGACACAACATTCCGATACGGACTCGGGCTGTTAGACTACGAAGTGAGGCGGAACCTTTCTGTGGCTTATACGCAATTCCCACGTCTCAACATCCATAAAGGAACCTGACGGTCCCCTGATCAATCCGTCAATCAGAACATTCCGAGGCGCCGCTGAATCGAACAATGAGAGCTTTTCGTGAGCTCTACGAACAGAAAAAAAGGGGAAAAGAACCGGCTCCTCAGAAGGAAGAATTGATTTTTTCGGATTGAAGTCCGAAAGTTTTACTGAAAGGTGAAACAGCTATCCGGTGGATATAGAGTCCAGACCGAAGCCTGCCGGGACCAAAATGGAAACCTAGTAGTAGAGTCGCAATCGATGAGGAGAAACTGGAAAGATCATTTCGGCAGACTTTTAAACGGCGATGATGGCCCAAATGCCGCTGTTAGGCAGAATGTTCCTCCCAATTTGGACGATGATAGGTAAGAATTCCGTCCCCTCGACTTAGATGAGGTCAAGACAGCAATATCGAAACTGGGGTCGAACAAAGCTGCTGGAGCGGATGGACTGTCCGCAGAACTGCTTAAAGCAGCTGGATATAACCTCATTGGGCGCATACAACAGCTCATTTGTAAGATATATACGAATACGGAATACATAAAAAAATATATGTGTAAAATCCAAAATAATTATATTGAAGCTAAAATTTATGATAAATGTGGAAATCAGAGGGAATTGTGGAAAGCAATAAAAAAAATATGTCATGCCTGATACTCGAGCGAAAATTTGTGAAATTGTGATAAATAATAAAAAATTAGTAATAGTTTAGAAATCGCAAATAAACTAAATGAATATTTCGTTGAAAGTGTTAAGGAGATAAACGAGAACATAGATTATGATCGAGTGTTTAAATTCAGAATAATTTACACATCTGATCTCGAAAGCATTATAAAGAGAATGAAAAACAAAAGTGTGCAAAGTGCAAATAAATTATGTTTCCACTATTAATAAAAATCATAAATTTTTCCCTGATGGAAGGTGTGTTTCCACATTCGTGGAACGCATCTGTTGTAATCCCGGTCGAAGAAGAAAATAACGCAAAAACTCCGGAGAAGGTTCGACCAATAAACATGCTGCCTTCATAAGAAAAAGTATGGCAGAGACTGGTCTGCACGCGGCTAGAGAAGTATCTATTGAATAATGGAATATTGTGCGAAGAACAATCTGGTTTTCGTAAAAACACTCAACTGAGATAGCCATAGCATGGACCTTAAATGAGTGGTAAAAAGAGATGGACGATGGAAATAAAATATTAGCTTTTTTTCTAGATTTAAAAAGGGCATTACTAGATTTGAAACTGTAGATAGGCAAATGTTACTGAAGAAATTAGAAAAATATGATATAAAACATAAAGAGCTTAAATGGTTTCAAAGCTACTTATCAGGTAGAACACAGAAAGTTAAGCTAGAAGAAGTTTATACTACATTAATAGCAGTCGACCTAGGAGAACCACAGGGATTTTTTTAGGTGTTACACTTTTCTTGTTATACATTAACGATATTAATGTTTGGTGATGATACACTTATATATATTGTTGGAAATAATGTCAATCAATGTGAACTTAGTCTAAATGAGGACGCGCAAAATAGGCTGCCTTATCATCTTCCACGTCGCACGCCGAACAGTAGAAAGGCAACTCCAATACGAGACGGACGTCGCTCGCATCCACGACGAACACCTACGGTTCAGTAGAGCGATTTCTGCCCGCGACAGAGCAGTTTCTGCCAAAGAACTACACTTCTACAGGTGGTTACACCAAAACCAGCGTTCGATGCCGCTTACTTCACTCACAAACAGACTGGGTAGTTGAGTCTACAGGGCCAACTCATATAGGTTAAGCTAGTTCTTAGGCATTTATAGTAAGCAAAAAAAATTACAAAAACAGAAATAAAAAAAAATATAAAAAATAAAAAATACAAAAAACTTGATTACCTTAGAGTACTAGTGAAGAGTCAGTAAGTTAGAATTAAGATCACTCGATTATATTGGTAAGTTAGCTTTAAGTATTTTTGTCTAGCACTTAAGAAATTGAATTTTAAGATAAAAATGCATTGAAATCTAATCAAATCTAATCTAGGACGCACCAAATCTAAAAAAAATGCTTGTGTAAAAATAGGTTAATGTTGAATGTAGCAAAAACAAAATGTATAAGTATTGGTAATAGTATATCAGAAATTATTGTTCAAATAAATGAAAATCATATTGAGAATGTTGACAAAATAAAATATTTGGGTGTAATAATGGATAAAAATTTAAAGTTTAACGAACATATAGATAACCTGTGTAGCAAAATTGCAAAAATACACTTTATGTATAGAATAAGAAAATATATATCAAAAAACTGTGTAATTAGAATCTATAATGCAATAATATTACCACACTTTAACTATTGTTCCTCAATAATATATCTGTGCAATAACACAAAAACAGTCAGTTACAAGTTTTGCAAGATCGAGCAATGATATGTATCCTTAAATGCAGTTTAAGAGCACATGCAATAGATATGCTTTGTGAATTGAAATGAATGAATGTCAAACAAAGACTTACCTTAATGCTTTAATTTTTATTTTTAAATTAAAAAATGGATTGTATCCTATTTATTTACAAAGATACCTGCAGTATGTTGGCAACTATTTTAATTTAAGAAATATAGGAGGTTTTAGATTACCTCTTTATGGACGAGAAAGAAGTCAAATTAATATTTTGTATAAAAGCACATAATTGTATAATAATAGTAATTTAAAAAATGAAACCAATTTTGTAACTTTTAAAAACAAAGCTACTCAGCATGTATTGCGTTTTTATTAAGAAGTTCTTTGATTTTATAAGAGTTTTTTTTCAAAACTAATAAATAAATAAAAAAAGATATGGTCGGAGGAAAGCATGGCCAATGAATGGAATCTCAGCGTTGTTTGTCCGGTTCACAAGAAAGGGGACCTCTTCGACTGCGGCAACTATCGAGAGATTAGTCTCCTTAACATCGCGTACAAGATCCTCTCTGCTGTATTGTAAAACCGTTTGTCAACAACCTGATAGGTCCTTATCAGTGTGGTTTCATGCCAGGGAAGTCCACCATCGAGTAAATCTTCACACTACGGTAGATCCTGGAAAAGACCCAAGAAGTGCAAATCGACACGCACCACCTATTCGTCGATTTTAAGGCGGTATATGAGAGCGTGCATAGAGGCGAGCTATATAGTGCCATGTCTAGTTTTGGCACCCCTACCAAATTCGTCAGATTTGTAGGGTGACAATGGATAATTTTTGCTGCTCCGTCAAGGTCGGTAACGAACTGACCGAGACCTTTAATGTCAAAAAAGGTTTTACACAATCCGACGCGCTGTAATCTGACTTTTTCAATATCATTCGTGAGAAGATCGTGCGTAACTCACAAGGAAAGAGGCACGACCTTCCAGTACAGTCCGTTCAACTGCTAGCTTACGCCGACAACATTGTTGTGATTGGACGAACACAGCGAGCCATCAATGGGGCGTTTGCTGGCATTGAAGCGGAAGCGGCTAAAATGGGTCTGGTGGTTAATGAGGGCAAAACGAAGTATGTACATACTGTCATCAAGGAAGGGCGCGCAACATCGACTTCTCGGACAGAGCGTCACCCTAGGCAGCAGAAACTTCGAGGTAGTTAAGGACTTCGTCTACCTCGGCGCCGCCGTAAATAGGAACAACAACACCAGTACCGAAATCAAACGTAGAATCCCACTTGCCAATTGCTGTTTCATTGGCCTCAAGAGGCAATTGATTAATAACGCCCTCTCTGAAAGGATTAAGCTTGCTTTATATAATAAGCTTGATCATCCCATCCTACTTTATGGAGCGGAAACCTGGACGTTACTTAAAGCGTCTCTTTTCAAGAGAAATGTTTTGCGTGCGATTTTTGGTCCTGTTTGCGTTGATGGCATCTGAAGGAGAAGATAAAACGACGAACTCTACGGGCTGTACAGCGACGTGCGACAAGTCAAGCGTCGTCGGATACAATGCTTGATAGGCTAGGTCATGTAGAGTGCATGGGCACCACTGCTCCGGCCCGAAAAATCTTTGAATCTGAGCTATTGGGACAACGCAACAAAGCACAGCCTAGGCTAAGGTGGCGCACACAAGTGGAGAAGGACCTCGACCAACTTGGAGTGCGCAACTGGCAACTGGTTGAAGTCCAGGTCCACCCTGGACTGAAGCGTCACAAGAAGAAGAAGAAGAAGAAGGAATATTTTCTTCATCTGCTGGTATATGGAATTAAGTAAAATTGAGGTAACACAGTAAAAAAACACCTGAAAAATAAGAAAGAACCTTCATAATAATTGTAGCACTGTGTCAACGCTGAAACGAAGCTTGCTTTCTTCAAAAGATAGAATTGATTTTCGATGTTTACTTATAGGGGAAAGTAGTACCTTGTGTCTAAATAAATGTGTCTAAATAAATGCATTCATATTATAAAATTCATAGCACACAAAATAATGTTATATTTCCAAGACAGTTGACATTTGAAGCCAACAAGTGATTGCGTTAAGTGTCTTAATCAATCGAGATGTGAGTCCTAGCCAAGTGCCCGAAGAGACGGCATCCTAAAGGATAGAGTTTCGTGGCGGTGGTGTGATCTGTATGCATAATAATTGCATATTAAGCAGGCAGTGTTAATACGCTGGTGTACTATCGCACCAGACACCAATCACAAACACGCACAATACATCTGTCCTGGGAATCGGATCAGATTATCCATCTGTCATCTATCTGATTTTAATATCTCGTGTGTGTGAATATGTGAGTTGCTATGGTTAGTTGATTACGTACTCATTTTAACTAACTTAACTATCAAACTTGTAGTAAAATGTAGTCAAAGTGTAGTGACTAAAATTTCAGCGACGCTCAGGACATCCTCTTAACCAGAGACACATCCCCAATATTCTTACAGTCACTAAAATTCACATAGAAAATCTTTAAAGGCAAGCGCTACGATGAATTAGTGTTTATGAGCAAATGCGAGGCAATATACGAACATAAGCACAGTTTCTTCCATGTGCATTTTAATATAGCGAGTCTCCGACGTCGGAACTATCTCATTATACAGCCCCGAATATACTATGATAGAGCTTCTGGGTTCTGATACAACTAAATATCCAAATAACGATGATAAACCTCTATTGTACTATAGTGTACTTTGCCAAACTTATACTCCTGCTTGCAAATGACATAGCCGTCTTCCAGGAGCCCTGGATTAAAGATTCTGCACAGCCGACGACTAATTCCTCAATCCAACTATACAAAGCTAAACTCAGGACCTGCATTCTTGCAAAAGACGAATTCTCTATAATTGTAGCAAAACTGATCTTACAGCGGTTTTTCTGAGTTAGTAGATTCGACGATTCAATTTTACCATGTTTGCACCATGTTTCCAGCAGGGTTCGGAGCGGCTCACGCAGGATATCAGGAAAGCGGTCAGTACCCAAACTCGGGAATACCACAGATTTCAAATTCCTTTATTAATATATAATTAATTAGATAATATTGTACATGTTATTTTATTCTAGATACTTTTTTTTGTTTTTTTTTATTACAAATATGTTTTAATTAACATTAAAGGCTTTACTTATATATAATAGACAAATTTTCTTAAAACTTTTCTATTCTAGATATTTACGGGAATAGGGATTACAGGGGTTGAACGCCCGGATTTGTAGGATTAATTAAGCAATTTTCTACACTTTACGTGCAGGGGTCGTATTTACAGAGTTTAATCCTGTGAATGCATCTAGTTTGAAAGCAGTTTGATTGCATAACGGATGTAAGCAACCTTCAGTGCCAGTTGCTTATGGTTGTGATATGGGAATAAAACTCACGAAAATATGAGGTTTATTCCTGAAAAAACTGAACACGCTTGGAAAACTTTTAGCTTAGACCAGTGCATTTGCAACTGCAATTGTACTTGTTAAACTGGTCCGCCATACAGAAAGGCGCAAACTAATTACTATCCCGCCAACAATTCTTTCGATATATCTCTCATTTTTTATAAGTGACCCAATTAAGTGAATAAATCTTAAAGTGTAAAACACAACAATTACACAAAATTTGGGTGTTTGGCATACTGTCGTGAGTATCAATAGGCGCATCGCCCATACAAACCGTAGCGCTTGCAAAGAAAGCTCCTGCAGACATTTGAGGCAAAGAGTTGCAGCTTAAACATCGTTGCGATTGAAAGAACGTCAAAAGTGAATGAAATTAAATACAGGCAACGGGCATTTAAGACACATGCAGATTTTGAACTGTTAGCAGAATACCTCCAAACCAGTCATTTGGTCTTTCAGATAACTTTAGTGTTTTCCATACGTAAATTTTGGCTATTTGTTAGGCAAAAAAGGCCATGCAGTTGCTTAAAAAATTAAAACGGGTTTTGTGGGTAGAGCTTGGAACCCTGACAGCATGGTGGACCGTCTGGGTCTTCTTGAATACAGGAAAAAATATTATGGAAGCAATCATGCCTCAAATCTCGCTGATAGGAATAGACAAAAAACGGTTGGTCCATTCTACTCGTGAAAGAACATTAGCACGCACAACGGACCGAAACAACGAGAACACCTAATACCGAATCATTTACGACAACAGTCGCGGCAACAGCATTAGTAGCATTCATATTTTTGCGAGTAAAATCGTATACGTAAGTATAGCCCACTAGTCAGAAAGCTTAAAATAAAAAAAATAATATGAAATTTAACCAATGCTTTATAATTTGTGGTCCTTCGGAGCTAAATTATCTTCAACCCAAAATAGAAATGCAAATAATTTATTCAATAAAGTATTTGAAAAGAAATAATAAAATGGGATATTTTCCCGAAAACTATTGTAGAAGTGTTTTAAGCTGTAATTTTGATATACGCTGGACCATTGTTCCTGTAACAAGTGGTTCTTCGTTATGGTAATATTACATTATTATCGTTGTTACTGAATGCCTGCCTAAAATGACCGTGTTTGATCCAGCTTCATATCCAATTATTTGTCTGGTGCCTTTTCACCAAATATAATTGAGGATTAATTCTTTGAAGGACGCAGGAAAGTGGAATCTTTTACGTTTAAACACTAAGCATTACCCATATAACAAAGGCAGGTTTAACCCTGATATTGATCGGTTTAAATCATCTGTTTAGGGTCAGTAAGTCGGCTTTAAGAAGTTTTGTTAAAGTTAAGTAAGCTTATAAATTTCAAAATTTCTTAGAAACAAGAAATTTATCACTATTATGCACTAAAAATTAAATTGAATCCAGCAATTCAGTAGAGTGTGGAATTTCGTGATCAAAATTGGTTTAAAGTGCAGTGATTTCGATCAATGTGTATATTTTTGATGCCCTGATCCCGCACGTTATCATCTATATCAATGACGCTTTAATATTTTCGAACTCCAAGTCAAATACCTGGTGGTAAAAGGATGAATTGATAGAAAACTTAAAAATTTATATTTGTGAAACTACGTCAGTTTTATGCATCTAAATCGAAGTAAGTCACTTTTGAAAATTGATCGGTCTTAATATTGTACATTTCAAACATTTTCAAACAATTTATCTCCACACTGGTAGACCTGAATCAAAAACTATCATTAGATATGTGTTGCAAAAATGAAACTAAAAAACAATAAATGAAGGATGTGCCGTATATGCAGGCAGTTGGCGTTCCAATTCGGAACAAAGTACATATTACAGGTTCATTTTTTTCACTTTTTAAGACTCCAATATTTGGTTTGCATGAATTATTGTTTCTTTTGAATAATCTTTATTTAATACAGAAATTGCTTATTCAAGACTTCAGTTGGATTTTTGAGAAGCATACTCAGCCCATTCTTCTTTGTGGCTTTCTTGTTATTGAATACCACATTTAAATATTGCACAATTTCTCATAGTAAGTAGTTGCCAGATTGCTCTCGTTGACGGTAGTTGTTTCCAAGGCCTATTGATAAGTTGTTTTGGGCAACCGTAGCGAAATCGAAGCTCTTTGATTATGTTATTAATATTGGCTGTGGTGATAAAAAAAGAGTTGTAAGAGACTGCAATTTTTTGTAATACAATCCTTGAATTCCTTAAAAGTTTTTTTATAAGTTATAATTCATTCAAATGTATTCATTTTATGATCTAGAATTCCGCATTCAAATCATTCCTTTATCTTCCGCCTTGTACCTCCTCTAATTGTTGATTATTTTCGTCGTCAGTGTAACCAAAGGTAGCGCTCGTCTGCATATAGTAATTATTGAAAAATCTTAACCAACGTTTCCAGAAAATCACTGTAGTTTTTAAACTTTCATACGCTTTTTGATTGAGACTTGATTGAAGCAATCGCTGTCCATGTACTTTCGGATTAGATAGATGATGGTGCAGAGTTGTAAAAGACTGCAATCTTTTGATTTTAAAAATGAATTGACTTCATGTTCGGATTTTTCAATTTCTGAATTCACTTTCAGATGTAAACTTCAAATTTAAGTCATCATTCTTTTTGAAGTCTTTGGGACTTCAACTAATTTTCGGTGCAGCATTGGGCGTTCAACAGTCTTTGGAATTTTAATTTTTTTTTCTTGCAGTCTTTGGGATTTAGGTATGTGCGCAGGTTTGAACAAGTCAGATAAAATCACGAATCACACTTTTATATGGAGTATAATGGGCTTTTTTGCGGTATTTCATTAATGCAGCGTCCAATTTCCTCTTTTAAGGCTTGAGTCGTCGTCGGCTTATTCGCATAAACCATCAACTTCAAAAAAACCCAATGGTGTTAAATCGCACGATCTAGGCGGCCAATTCTGGTCTCCAAAACGCGAAATAACACGACCGGGAAATGACTGATGCAGCAATTGAATTGTTTCTCTGGCTGTATGAGGTGTGGCGCCGTCTTGTTGAAACCACATTCCCTTCACATTAATTTTTTCAATTCTAGGCACGAAAAAATTGGTTATCATGTCACGATACCGAACACCATTGACTGTTTGCGCTTGACCTGACGCATTTTCATAAAAAAAAGTCCAATGATTCCTTCAGCCCAAAATCCACACCACACAGTCGTGAATCAATCGAGGATTTTCCTCGCCCTTAATGCGACAATTCTGGCTATTGATGAAGCCATTAAGATAAAAATGGGCCTCGTCACTAAAGATGATTTTATCGGCAAAATCAGCATTTTCATGTTGTCGCTCCAATACCCAATTAACGAACTCCCTTCGCTGTGCATGGTCAGCTGGCTTCAGTTCCTGAGTCAATTTAACTTTGTATGCATGAAGATGCAAATCTTTCGTTAAAATTCGCTGCATAGTGGATTTGGAAACACCAATTTGCTGAGCTCGGTGTTGAATTGAGGTGGATAGAGTTTGAGCGATATCATCACGTACTGCTGCGATATTTTCGGTCGATCGACCTGGTCGAAGGCACGTTGTTGTCTTTACATCAGTTACATATATTTCCAATAATCGCTTTACAGTTGACTCTTTTGGAGCATTATTGTAACCCCAAATTGATCGTAATTTGCGAACTGTAGCCGCAAAACCTTCACCATTTTGGTAAAACAATTTCACAATGAGAATGCGTTGTTCATTCCTGTAGCGCTCCATTTTTATTTACCTTATACCTTCTACTAACAAACAATAATAATTGTTCAAATGTCAAACAATGACAATTCGAATGGTGCCAAATTTAAATCTTGCGTTCTTGTTGGGACACCCTTTATATATGTATATGGCACTTCTGTACTTAAAACTAAAACAAGATATAGCAAAACATTTGTTGCAATTAAAGTTCCAATTTCTGTTACAATAACTGATTTATCTACGGCTCCCGAATTTTGTATTGCATACGATTACGAAACCACGAAGGAAAAGGAAAATAAGAATTGAAGGACTTAAGCCTACAACACAGATTGGATGCAGGCTAGAGTGACTTAATTTAGGGAGTTTCGATACGTTTCGGGGATACTAAAACAAATAAAATAGATTCAAAAGCAACACTTTTGGGCTCAGGATTAAAAGAAAAATCGCTTTTGGATTAGAAGACAATGCAAGCAAATCAAAACCTGAAAAAAGTAGGGGCTCTCCTTTGTAGTTAATATTATAGGGGTACAAATTCCTAAACTGAAACATTTAACACAAACTTTGAATATGATCAATATTCCCTCTTAATACATATGTAAGGGCAATGCAAAACGTTGCGACTTCTAAAACGCATGCCAATTCAGTGTTGAAGCAATATTCCGAATTATCTTATTTACCGATATACGTTTCCTGTTACGTCAGTACTAGTAGAAAGGGCTTCCTCAAAGGCTGGCAACTAACAAATGATTGTCGGAACCGATTATAGATAAGAACTTGGACGGTAATATGACTCAACAGCCTTTTTACGCAGACACAGGCAGATTTTGGTTTTCCGAACATTTTTGAATAATTTTGTTGGACGTTTTCTTTTTAATTTTACTGAATCTACGAGTAATACTTACATAATACAAGTATTTATTTTATTTTTTCGTTTTGTCAAAGTTTTGACAAAAAACGTGTTTTTTTAATTATGTTCATTATTTAAATCCAAATCAAATCTATTTATTTGAAAAAAATAAGTTATTTCCCATTTTTCAATGTTTTATTTACCATGTGTTGTATTACTTGAGTCTCGATTCTTAATATCATTCAATTATGCCCTTCACTAATCCTAGGCTCAATCGCTAGACTTTTCAAATCACACCAATTCTCCTGTGAATTTTAAGAGAACTAATTGCTTATGAAAAGCTTTTGAAATCTCGCCGTTTGGGGTTGGGTTCTACCTTTGACCTTTCGCAAATATATTTATTGTGTTTTAATAAAGAATTATTGAATAACATTGTATTTTTTTCCTGACAAGCAAATTCGTTGAACCAGCTATAGTTTTTTTTTGTCATCCTTTTATGAACATTGTAATTTACTGTGATTCAAAGCACACAATTTACAAACCATAAATCAACATTTATTTTTTCTATTTTTAAAATAATTTACAGTATCACTTCGAAAGTGAAGTAAACAAAATAATCTTACATTAAATAAAATATAAAATAATTCTAAGCTTAAATATTTAATGTGCTGTTATTTATGTTGTATCCATTCCGGTTAGAAAGTCATAATGGACAGATTTCAAATTTAAACAAAAAGGAGGATTTTGCTCTCTCAAACATTTATGGCATCTATTTTTTTGCACATCGTCTGACTACAAGATTTGTCATAAAGTCAAACTTTGAGTCCACAATGTATTTCAAACATTGTTTGAACTGTATCCTTTATCCATATCTCGAGCAAATTGATAGATTGTAGTTTTAGCTTTTCATTCCAAATCCACTGTACGTCTTACAAGTGAAAATAAAATAACAATATGTAGGAAAGATTAAAAAAAACCTGAAATTTACGATAGAGGCTGATTGATGAACCTAATAAATCAAATATGTTATATATCTTTAAATGATTATTTTCCTTCCGTCTGTTGAAAATACTCCAAACAAGGATCCTTTCCAGCAGTAGCATTTGCCCTGGAACTCTAAAATCGCAGCTTCCATTTTCGGAAAAAATACTTTCATTTTGGTAATGCCGGAAATGCTATATGACTTTTCTATGTTAATGGGAAGTTGCAATTGTCTTGAGGCAATATTGAAGCGCATAGATGTAGTTGTTTCTCTGTTGAATTACGTTTACTTATTTAAAGCTGGTTGAGACCCAGGTCTACCCTCGACTGTAGCGCCAGTGAAAGAAGACTTAAACTGAAATGAAAAAAATTAAAAAAAAAAACAACTATATTACTATTATTTTGCTAAGCAATTGCTTAAATTGAAAATTGTTAGTTTTTTACTGCTGCCAATTGCTATTCCAATTTATATAATTTATAAATTTAGATGCAGTTGCGGTTGAACTACAAAACATTTGGCTTTGAAAAAAACAAGAAAATGGAAATTATTTCATTTACATCACATAAAAAAATTACTTGACATGAATAAGGAGGAAAAGACGCAGTCGATAGCGCCGTGCCAATCGTTAGAAATAATGCACAAAGTGTGGATTAATGTATTTATTCCGCATAAATATGTATGGATGGCAGGTCGCAGGGAAACTGAAACTACAGTTTGTCAAGAAAGTACAGTTTGTAAAGAAAGGACAATTTTTGTTCCTTTTTGCTTTTTTTTTTGTTCTTATTGTTATGTTAAATGGAGTTTTTTTTATGTTATTTACTTTTTAAAACATGAAGTTTGGAAATAAAAAAGTTGGTGAAAAAAAGTTAATAGAAGTGTCTAATATTAAAGCGAGAAAGTAGAAATTGTTCCTAGTGAATAAACAGATGATTATTAGCTGAATACATGCGACCTCATAAAAACCATGTAGACAGACCTACTGAGAATAGAAGCCGCAAGAGAAACAATATAAACTAAAGAGCCGGCTGAAGTCCTGAATTTGCATTAGTTGCAGAAACTGATTACCAGCACAGCAAAATAATACCTTATGAACCAGCTCAAGTTACTTATTACTTTCTCAAAAGGGATACAATTGTCTTTATACTATTGTATAGCCGTGTCTTGTTTTACCGGAAAAATAGTTTGAAGTTAATCAGTTTACACGTGAAATTGCCGTTTCCCATAACTGAGTAATGGCCTCCGAGACCTAATTAAATAATTTTATAACTTAAAACCCGGGAATAAGTTCAGTGAGTTGGCGGAAAAAATGGTTTGGCAAATATTGGCATAAAATGCTTTAAAAATATCATGGGCGTGGGATTAATGGGTGAGACTTTCCGGAACAATTTGAGAATGAAAGGTATGGTAAATTGCTTATGGACTTTAAAAGCGAAAAAATAAAAAAAAATTATACGACTTAAATTGAACACAATTGGTGACTGCGGTCAAAGCAGAACCTGCTAAAGTAAATACAAGTCAAAAAACAGTTGTACAAGAGTTCGTTTAAAAACGAAAACTTGCATGGTCTGGAGTTCAGGATTTGTTTCACAATATAAAGCTATATGTGCTAAAACAAGAGTTTTGATATCAATCGATAATTAATTACTGGAGGCAATGCAAACCCTAATGAAAAAATAAAATACAGAATATAGCAAGCAGTCTTCTGCAAAATGAAAGGAAGAATAAGAATGGTAAAATGTTATATGTCATCGAAATTGCTTACGGGGAAAAGTAAAGCAATTGGAAAATAAAAGCATTTGAAATGTGTATTCCGAGGAATCCCAATCAAAGGGCAGGAAAAGGAAACTCAACTCAACTTAAGTGGGGAAATTGGTCATATCCTGCGCACGCCAAAAACAAATTCCTGCAACTTCTCCTGCAAGGGAACGGTTGTATTGTATAACCTGCGAGACTTATTGAACCTTCCCACGATACAATAGTAGTATCATCGAAGAGAAACGTTAAGAAGACAGTGTGTACGAATTGTATTTCGAAAGAATGCAAAGAAATTACAAAATAAAAACAAACCTTTCCAGCTACAAAAACGGAATAAAAACTACGCAGTGAACGTTGATAATAAAACGAAGACAATGTCAATGGCGCAAGAATAGCGAAAGTTAAACAACAAACAGTGTGCATTAAGTTCAGTTGTTGAAGGCAAACGGGTTATTCCTAAGCACAAATTTCGTTTTAGATGTAAGTACTCAAGTACATCGTAAAACTGTATAAATAGAAAAAAACAAGCCATTAATTATGGGCAATATCAGATATCATCGAGTAATTCTATAATTAAATGCAAGCTTATAATATTTGAAATGACAGCTTATAGTATTTGTAAACTTTCCTTGCAATTTAATGATCGGATAAACACTACACTTAAACGGGAAATGTGAACAGAATGAAAGTACCAACACCAACACACCTTACTCAAAAAAGAATGGAGTAACTCCGTTTCAACTCTTATTATACTATATAATTTGAAAGTGAATGTCAATACCAAATTCTTTAGCAATTGTTTGGTTTCAAATATGTTGTCGAACGGCAAAATACGAATTATTTTCTTCAATTTTTAAGGAGAGTTATTTCAGTAGAAAACCACAATAATGAACAAAATGCGATGAAAGGCATTAATAAAAAAATATTCTCAAATTCAAAAACCATATATATACATATAACAGAAAAACTTCAATTTAAAATAGATACATGTGAATTTAATGTATGTAAACGTGAAGTTGTTTCTGTAAAAATTACATGAAGTCCTTCACAATAAATTTACATTTGTTTATACATTTATTGTCTTCATTTACTAACAAACTCGAAATTCTTGGGTTACGGCCGTTTATCAAGCTATTTGTTCATAATAAATGATTTATTATTGTTAAATTACTTAAGAAACTGCATTCTGTAATTGTTTTACAGTATAATATAAATATATTCGATCCACAAAGATCGAGCCTGGGGTTTTCGGCGTGTGAGTCAACGCTCTTACCAATTCCGACATGGTGGCCACTTTTAAGTGTTCAAGTAAATCATTTTGCGTTAAATAGTTTTATCAGAGAAAAAAACATAAAAACGGTGATAGGAAACATAAAACAATTTAGACTATACGATAAGAATAAGAAACTCATTGCGAAAATCTATTAAAGAAGATGAAAACAAATCTGCGAAAATTATATCAGCAACAAGGAAATGCACCAGATTCTCTTAGGATGAATGTTATTCCTTATTGCAAGTTTTTTTTTTCATTGTCGTCACTTTGAACAAAATGCAAAAATACCTACAAAATGCATACATTAATATTCATATACTATATGTAGACCAGAGGCGTGCTGATATTCCCTTCAAAAAAGAAAATTTAGTTCAAACCGTTAAGCATGGAGGTGGTGGAGTCATGGTCTGGGGATGTATGGCGGCATCTGGAGACCCGAAACACACTGCTAATATAGTGAAAGAATGGATACTATATAACACCCGATAGAACACCTATGGGACGTATATGGATAGACGTATCAAAAAACACGCTATTACCAGCAAGGCTCAAATAAAAGCAGTTATTGTTGATGAATGAACAAAAATTGACCAACAACCCACAAGTGAATTGGTAAATTCCATGCAAAGGAGGTTAGGAGAAGTCATAAGGAATAAAGGAATGCACACCCGATATTGATTTTTTTGTAGTTTTATTCACAATTCCATTAAATGCATAAATACACTTTATGCACAAATGCACTTAGTTTGTGCCAATACTTTTTTCCAAAAATGATTTCAAATAAATTGTTTTAAGCTACTTTAAACGAATTAATCTTTATTTTTTATATTAAACAATCACTTTGTTCTGAAAACTATAAGTGTCCATGTGTATATTCGACACTGACAGGCGTCATATACAGATATATGAGCCGTTCAGTGCACACATCTATTAACTATAGAAATGGTATGAAATACAAAAATGTACAAATTAATGTGCATTTGTTTTGCATGTTTGCATTGTTTACATACAGGTCTTCAATTTTACAATGCATTAAATGAATAAGAATGTGTAATTTTGCACTGGACACTGTTGGCAAATCATTATTTTTTTTACTATAGCAACCAAAGTTAAAACAAGATTGAACTTATTCATTTTAGGAATATAAAGTTTTTAATAAGTATTAACCTATATACGCTCGAGATGCAGACAAAGTTTAAGAAACAGTTTACATGGCTTATTCTTGGATGTCAGTAGTAATCGAAGTGCAAGTAAATTTAAAATACGTATTTGCAATTTTAATTTCCTTACCCTTAATTACAGATGAGGTCCGTCCAGTTGTGTTTACAATTACTACCCGTATATCACGTATATTATACATATATATTTAACATATATATATATGTATATAATACATATATATACATTATATATATAACAGGGTTATGACGTTTAATGTCAAAAAAGTATGCAATATAAATACCCGTATGCATATTCGTTAAAAACGACGAGGTTGAATAAAAAAAAGAATGAAAATCAAGGACTACTCGGTATTCAAATTAAAAAATAAATTAATCACCGTATCTTTTGGAATAAACTAATTCATATTTTATAATTTCAACAAATTATGCCAAATATGGTTGGAAAAAACGAAACAAGAACGATTAAGATCGTTTAAAAATATTAAGAATAAAAAAAAAAATAAAAAAAATATATATATATATATATATATGCACACCGAAGTTGAAAGAAATGCTTTATTTAATAACGGAAATATATATTTGTCCTTTGCTTCGGAAACTTGAATGCCGGCTTTAACATCTTGTATATACATGTATGTATATATTTGCCAGTTGGAAATGCAAACTTAGTGTTCAAAATCACGATTTAAATGTAAGTATGTACACACTGTTCATAATTGTTCTTTTTTTTATCATAACGTCTTTGATTTAATTTGTCTCTATTTTTGTTCATTATATATTTTGCAAAACACTCATACTATTTTTACAATCAATTTGCCTGGGATCGTTTTCAGAGAAAATAAGACTTAAGGTTGTCAGCCATTCGAAGCACTTTTCTTTTGAATCGAAAGCCAGAGTTCGTGTAATTATATCGATGCTTATGGTTGGACGGTAAGATTTTACCATCGTTTTAAGAGCGCATTTTCGCTCCCTCTCGACAAACCAATCTATGAGATATCCAGACATAAGTGGCGCTGTTTTGTACAAATGAAAAAATTTACAGTAGTTTCCAAGTGCCCAAGCCGATCTAAGCTCGAGTGCATGAGCAATAGCGGGATTTGCTCTTTGTTCGGCGGTTAAAGATCGAAGTACTGTTGTAATATCTAGTGTATTCTTCGTAAAAATGTAATATAATATTCGGTAAGAGATAAATTCCAAAATATTGGTGCCTCCCACTTCAGTGTACAACATTTTTAGTTGTGTCTGACATTGATTAAATTCCTCGTGATCACCTTTTTCCATCGCTATGCGAGCATGTGTTTCATACACTTCAACTGTAAATTTATCTCTTATACCCTGAACTGTTAGATCCTGTCTTATCGATTTAAGTTGATCGCAGGCATAGTAGTAGTCTTGATTTGTTCGCCATTTTGTTTTAACATTTTGTAAAGCATTCTCCAAGACATCAATCGGTCGTACTTCGCTTGGTAGGGGCGCCTTTGTCAACCTAAGAAATGATTTTTCCAATTCTCTACTGGTACCTACAATATGAAATTCGCTTAAATCCATTCCGTTATCAATCTCGTAGTCATCATAATATTGCTTATTGTGATCCTTAACGTGTTTAAACTTTTCTGTACTGCCAAGTGAATTCATTGATTTCTTCGTCGATGAATTTGCTTGACCAAAACGTGCTGCTCTTTGCTGAAGTCTCCGTGAGTCATCCTCTACAGAACCTCCGACAGAAGCAGAATACAATCCCTTATTCAAATTTTTTTGTGTATGGTGTTTCTTTTTCATGTTCTTTGAGTTCCTGGATTTAAAAGGAATAAAATTTGAAGACCTTTTTTCTGACGATTCTGAACTTGAACTTCTACAATTTTTTCTACGTGGACTTGTGGAGGAACTTCTTGGTCTCTTGGGTGATCTCGATTTTGAGCGACTCGCTGATTGATGGAATATAGAACGTTGACCTAACCGAGCGTTTAGGCATTTAGAAATGCCAGGTCGACTTTGATTTGATTCATTGTTTCGTTTCACTATATTTGACTGATTAATTATGTTGCTCTCACTGTGAACGCTTGGTATGGGTTCATTGTCCCAATTTCTTGTCCATAATTCATTTTTATTAGCAGCTGCAGTTATTTTGCCTTTTAGACAAATATCTATTTGGTCTTTATCTAAATCAGTTACGCATTTGGCATAGCATCGGGCCACATAATTGTTTAAGCTCTCTGGCCACGCATCTGTTGGATTAAATGAATTCTGATTATTCCCATTCTCTGCAACATGCTGGTTCATATTTGTATCCTGATTGATGGTTGGTTGATGGTTCATCTGCACACCTGTAGACAAAAGCGGTGGAGGAGGTTTCGTAAGATCCGGCGAAACACCAATTATTGGTGGCGGAATACTTGGATCAAAAAATGCTTTATTTCCCTCCACACTTGTATTAAGGCACTTACTTTGAACGTGATTGATTTGGTTTTGATTTTGATTTTGTTTGTTTTTGTTTCGCTTTCGTTTCTTTTTTCCAGTAACATTTGTAAGGAGATTTAGTGGATTGTTGATGTTTGCAAGGCGATTTTGTTGATTTAAATTAAATCGTATCCCACCGAAGAGATTGTTTTGTTGTTGTTGCTGATGATTTAACGAAAATTTACTCTGCTCATTTGAAAAACTGTCTCTCTGCACATTTATATTATTTATTAATTGTTGCGATGACGTATTTTTATTTCCAACATTTTCATTCGAAAGTGTCACTGCATTAGAATATCCAGGCGGCGCATTTGAGTTACAGGGCGTTGCTACTGCTTGACCTTGCACGTCTTGATTTTGGTTGTTTCCGAAATGCATATAACAGCTATTATAATAATCCGCATATTGTTGATAAACATTCTTGTATGCCCCTGCTGTATTATAATAATCCCAATTCTGACCCACGGCCATAGGCATAGTATGTTGATTTTGTTGAAATTGCTGCATTTGTGGGATAAGGGGCGAAGCGTTGGACTGCGCTACGGTGCTCGACACAGACTCTCCCTGGTCAGACATGATATCGTTTTACTTACCCAACAGCTTAAAATTCACGCATACATAAAAAAAACAGTAATCTTTGCATAGACAATTCTTCTATTATTCTACAATAAATCACTGCGTTTGAAATTATATGAAGTCAATTGTATCACCAAATATTTTAATTGCTTGAAAGTATGTGTTTTATGCTAAAATGATTAACCCACTATTCACAACTCACGCCAAATTAAAAATGGTTCCAAGAAAGGAATGAAATTAATTGGATAACTTGCGTTGACTTTGAATAAAAATTCATCGAAAATGAACTAAGAATGAATACATTCAGTCGTGAAGGAGCTCAGCGAATTAATGTTCGCTAGGAAACCAGTTGTATGATAATAGCTTGAAGTACGACTTATGAGAGGTTTAGTGTGGAGGTGACTTCGATTCTCAAAAACGGGTCTTTATCTCAGATAGTACAAAAATAAAAAAAAAAAAAAAGATTTAATGTTCCATCAGAAGTGTCGACTAAAATTTATTTGCTTTGGATAAAGTTAAAAGAAAAATTCACTTTTGCCCACTCGACATCCTGACATCTTCTATGTGCCGTTTCGCGCTTGAACGACGTTGTGAAATATTGAAGATTTATTTGTAATATAACTAGTATGTATACAATTGAATTGAAATTTCATTTCATACCTTATTGCATTTCTTGGTATTACACATAATTCAGCAATTTCATCACTTAAAAACTGAGTGGCACTGGTCAGGTTGTCAAAGGTAGAATTGATCTGCGATGATAAATATTACCAAAAAATGCACTTTATTAATTGCATACATCCTTTCAACATGAAGGGAGTAGTACAGTAGAACTGGCAGCATTCGTCCTTTTTTGTCAGCTGTATTAAAACTGTAGGTAAATCGAACAGGTTATTATTTGTTGGCAGCCCTTATGAAATTCCAAAAAGGCAACGAAATCTGGAATGAATTAATTTCCCCTTTTGGGAAATTCTGGGATGAAAGAATTTCAAATACATATGTCTGTCAGAGACCAATAAGGAGACAGCCGACTCCCTCGTCTCTCGCCCGTGGGGAAAATTTGACAGCGTTTTTTATAACATTTCCCCTCCTTGAACAGCTGATTCGAGGCAGTTTCACAGACAGGGTTTTTTTTCTCTTGACTGAGAATACGTGTGAGCTGCGTAATCGGCTGATTAGTTTCCCGCGCAAACTGCTAATGTGACTGAGAGAGACGGGGACGTTGACTGTCTCCCTTACTCAGAGATTTCTGCTGAAAATTCCACCACGAAATTATGGCCGACATTGAAGGCGTTCATAAATTGTATCATTAAGGTAGTATTTTCATCAGTTAGGCTTTAATGTTAAAACTTTATAATAAATTTTGAAACAAATATACGACACGAATTTATATTGAACACAATAACTAGACAAATAGTATTTTGGAATTCCCAAATAATTACTAAATTCCTATCACTACCTTTCACTATTCTAAGGCTCCTATTCTAAAAACTAATATTGTTCACTTATTGTAGTTAACAACTATTTGTTTGGCATAGCAATCCCCATATTTTGATACTTTTTTTTATTATTATTATTTATTTTTTAAAGAATATTAAGAAAGTAACTAAAATTTGTAACTATGCCTTTTTTCGAAACAGTGCAGTCTTTTTATTGAATTCTTATATATATTATTTATATTACAAAATTATATATTATAATTGTCACTCATAGGCGTTTTTAGTTAGGTTAATCAAAGTGAAGTTTTAGTGAAATATGCTGGAGGGAATAATTTATTAATTCGTGCTAGTATTTTATATTGAGATTCCATATTCATAATCGAATCGTATGTTTTTCAAGGTGAAGGCTTGTATTTAGCTGGATAAAAATTCTGTTTCAAATTATCTTCATTTAATTTTTATTCTTTAAAACGACTGCCTGGACAACTATCACCGACGTATTAGGTTAGGTTTCCTTATGTTTTTCAGTATTACACTTTTCATAATGAGTGATCGAAATTATAAATACAAATTTAATTTTCTATTACTTACATACGAATAAATAACACCAGAATTACAATAGTCTTTATTTTGATTTAAATACACTTAACTCGGAATACCAGATGAAAATAAATCCCTCCGTACTGCTCAATTTTCAAACATGCATTGCTGTTTTAATTTTGTACATATTTCTAAAGTCATCAGGAATATAAGTTCTAGCACAATAACTACTTTTTAAGTAACATAGAATTTAAAGTGTCGGCAACACTAAAATCATAAACAATTTCCTGTAGTTATTTACGAACGCAATCTGTTGAATATATAACAAAATGGCTGGCGAATTCACGAATTGTGGGCAATTTACGAATGTTTGACACTATTGAGGGCAAACATTCACGAATTAGCGGCCATGTTGCTTTTTTGGAGGGGAAACGTAAACAAGTGTGAGTAAAATGAGAAAGTGTTCGATGCTCCGTAAATGAGTTCCGGAAAATAAGGGCTATATCCACCACAATTCGTAAATAACACTCAAACGTAGATGGACGAAGGGGATATCAGCTGTTTAATCAGCTGTTCAGTCGACCATCTCCTTCCTTATTGGTTTCTGATGTCTGTTCTACACACAAGCCGACATAATTCATCGTACGACAAATAAAGTTCAAATATTTTCTATAATTGTGGATTGATTTTTCCTTCTTTTGCATATCTATCCACAATAATTGATTGCATTTTATCACCCATATGTTCCTTCGCTTTCTCTTTCTATTTCTCCAAGAAGTCATAAAAATTAATAAAAAAAAATTTAGCAAACAAATGACATAATTTATCGTACTGCTACTTGTTTTCGTTAAATTTCTCCTGTTTCTCTTATAATTCTCTTATACCTAATTTTTATTTATTTATATTTATCTTGCACAAGAATGATATTCTTGAATCAGTGTTTAGTGTATAAACTTCTTTTCCTCCCAAAAGTGATCATGTCAGCTGAACAGCGCAAAAAAAAACCTCGGTAGATATTCGATAAGTGGTAGTGAATTTGTACTTGAATGATAGGAAATCATTGGCAGAAATTTTTAAATGCGTTGGTAAAAGTAAATCAACCATTCAGTATATTATAATAATAATAATAATTGAGTGGCACTACAGCCCATAACGGACCAGGGCCTAGCTTCTACAACAACTACTCGTGTTGTGCATGCTATTGTTCTTCACGAGTAGAAGGGACCTACAGTTTTTTGCCGATTCCGAACGGCGAGATTTGAGAAGCTTTCCATAGACAATTAATACTCTTTGAGTGTTGTCAGCAACTCGAAAGAGGTGGTGCCGCGAAAAAATGCTAGGTGTCCGTCCGGGGATCGAACCCAGACTTTCTGCGCCGCAGTCGATGCACTTACCACTGCGCCACGGCGACCACTTCAGTATATTATAGAAACCTATAAAAATACGTGCAAAGAGCCAAAAACGAATTGTACCATAATAAAAAAATAAGTCTCGAATACCTGCAACGAAGAAGTCAGTACGCGGACGATCCAAAGGTCCCTTAATATGTAGACATGGATATTTTGCGAGAACACTAAGGAAGAAGACGTCGATAAGTGCAGCCAACGAGAGGAAACGTATGAACTTTGCAAATTTACACAAATACGATGATTCACCTTTTTGGAAGAAAGTGTTGTTCACTGATGAAAATAAATATAACATTTTCAGCCACTATGGTCCATCGAATGTATGGCGAAAGAGTGGCACAGTAATGGAAATACAAATTATCCGAAGAAGAATTAAACTTGGTGGAGGCAGTTTTATGGTGGGGGGTCAATGGCTTAGTCAGATGTGGAAAACTGGTATTAATAGATGTATTTGGATACACTGAGGGAGAATTTAGAGCTATCCGTAAAGAAATTGGCTTTAAATCCTGAATGGGTATTTCAGCAGAATAATGACTAGCACATCAGCTGGTAAAGTCAAAGAGTGGTTATTGTACTATGTCCCGAGACAGTATTCTCCTCCACATGCTCCAGTTTAAAGCCCCATGGAGCATTTGTGGGAGTCCCTAGAGAAACAGCTACACAGGCAAGAAATAACACAAATCAGCACAAACCACCTATAGAGGTGGTACTTTATGTGGTTTGCGGTAATCAGTTGATCTAAAGACACCATTTGACAATCACCCCTATTCCGGGAGTCATCTCATTTTAGTGACTATTGTCATTTTAAAAGTCATCTCATTTTTTCATCGGTATTCCGAAACTAAAATGACTTGTGGAATATGTTCCACAACAAAAGCCGCCTGTTTTGTTTGAATTCTTCAATAAAATAACTTTTAAATAATCTTTAAGTGTTTTATTTGAAAACATGGACAGCATAGCTCTGTTTGTTGATGTAGATGTAGACGGATTGTCTAATAATGCATTGTTGACTCCACGTTGATGAGTTTCTTTAAAGCCGAAAACTCTTCCAGGTGGGTTCACTGTCTCATGCATTGATAGAAGTTTGGCCACCGTTTCGTCCAGCTCCGTTAAAATGTTTGTTTAAAGGGTGCTCCTCCGGTTGCCTCAGATTCTCTTTTGTTGTGCGTCAATTTTTTTTTTAAATTTTGACTTTAAATCGAACCAAACCTATGAAGTATTTCAAAACAAATAATTTAAATGTTCGTATGTACATATACATATGTATAGTCAATTGCACATACCTTGTGCCATTCTTTCTCATTACGCACAGATGGTCCTAAACTGTTTAATATTGCCGCAACCTCCTTTAAGCCAATGTCCTCACTTTGAGTAACGCCTCTTTTGAAATTTTTGGCAAGAGTCACGTTCTCTTTCATGAGTCCCACCAAGCGAATGATTTGCGAAGGTGTTGATACCTTTAACCTTTGGAAACCATAAATAATAAGCAAATATATATCAAGAAACACAAAAATAAGAAAAAAACAAAAGAAACTTACTCTTTAGACATTTTTAGTTTTATGTCGTGTACTAATTTCAAATCGACTGTTTTTGTCACTTTTCCTGTCGTTTAGTGACTCCGGGAATACCAAAAAATGAGACATGCCGAGTGGTAAATGCGTTCCACAGGAGCTGACAGGAGCAAAATGACTAGTGTCATTTTATGAATTCTTAAATGACTATGGGAATACCGATTTCTCACACTCATTAAGTGACATGTCACTAAACGACTGCCGGAATAGGGGTGAATGTTTGCCAGCGATAATCAAAGAAATACTCAACTTCCTCTTCTCTTGCCCCTTGATTTTAAACAAAAACCACGTAAAGGTGATTTGTGATTTCAACTAGCAGTGTTTTTTTTTATAAACCCCTGTCCTTGAATACGTTTGAGTTGTTTTGATCAGTTGATTACCTTCTCCTCTTATAAAATTGATTCAATTTGTAGTAAGATGTAGTAAGTAATGATTGTACGCGAACAGATCATCCGTTTTATCGCGAACAATAGGAAAAGTGGAAAAAACAGCTAGTGTTCATAAAGTATACAAATGCTTTGGCATATTACCGGAGCGAGATGAAGGAAGAAATATAATCTTGCTTTATGGCGAACCAATGCACTGACTGAATATACATAATTGCAAATGTATGAAAACGATTTAAATTTAGTTTGGGAGTACTTAAAAAAAAAAAACAAAAAAATTATCTCTTTCTGGGTTCACTTCTTTAAAATTAAAAATTAAAAAAGGGCGCTGCGACTTTTTTGGTCACAAAATAGTACTCATTTGACAGAGTAGCTGTATTAAGTAACTTTTTTTTCAAATATTCTCAGCCTAATGCAATAGATCTTAATATTCAGTGTTATACTTAGCCCATGAAACATACATATACATATGTATGATATAATGCTCCCTCTCGTTTTAAATATCTTACATACGAGTAATGTATTCATTTCCGGTAGTAGATATATTTCGACCATTACTGCTGTGAATCCATCCACTGGCCGCCGATGTACTTGAATTTTCGATCATTGGTGTTGTAAAACAGCCGATCGGTAATCATCTTGGTTCAAATGTGGTCGAAAATTCAGGGATTTATTAAACGAATGAGCTTGCTACCATAAAATCCAGGAATGACGGGTCAAAACTGGTCGAAGATGAGTATTTCTTTATCTCTGGCCTATGCGTTTTTTTAATGTGTAGATTTTCCAGTCGAAGACTATTGACTCTTTTAGGTGTTTGGTGGTATTAACTACTGATAAATAACCAGGTTTAGATATTCCGATTTTGCACAATTACATTGCCCATCGCAAATATTGACCATGCAAATCGGTATTGGGAAATGGATATTCTTTGGAGAATAGTATCATCATCTGGGTTACACTCAGGAGAGATTCATGTATGATCAATAGGGAGACAATCTTTTCTAACGGCGCAGATGTTGTGCATTAATCGCAATCACTTAGTGTGTTCAACCATGTGCAATCCGTCACATCTTTTCAGCCATACATATTCCCAAAAAGCCTATCAACAATATAAAATGTTTTCGAAAAGGACTTGACAAAAGTGAAATAAAAATAAACAAAAAAAAAACTATGTAAAAAAAGAAAATCTATTCATTTCATTTGGTTTTACATAATAGTTGCATTATGCTTGATGTTTTCAAATTATTTGTATTCAGAAGCAATAATTTCTCAAAATTTAACACCGCGTCGAGACGTGTTTAACAGTCCAGCAATAGAAAACAACCTTTCCACAGCTGCTGAGACAGGTAGCGAGGTTTTGTACCTTATAAATGCTTTTCTCAGGGCTAAATATTGAGAGGGCGGTTCTGTCGACGAATGGGCGCTAGTCATATACAGAACTATTGGTATTAGATGATTCTAATATCATATCTGAAATGTGAATTAAGTATTTGTAAGTGGTGTTATTTGATTAAGTTACCTATAGTATAGCTGGGTGATGTGGGAACAGGGTAGGCACTGATTGGTATCAACCTGGCGCTGCCCAGCTGTTGTAACTGTTTCCGACACATCAACTGTGCTTATAGTACCTCCACGTTGGAAGCCACCGGGTACTGGTTGTTGTTCATCCGAACTCAACTTGCTAAACCTATAAGTGTGACCTCCGCCCAAGAGGTATAAAAAAAGGCCTGGTCCTCCAGTTTTGGGGGTGTGCGTTGGAGTAACTGCCCGGCCACATTAAAAAAAATATTAGTTACGAGACGACCGAATGCCTCGGATACGGATGGATACACTGTTGACGCACCTCGCAAACGTACAAAGGACAATGATTTACGGATCTGCACGTGGAATGTGGGTCCCTAAACAGACCACGTGCAGCCGATGAACTTGCGGAGGCCCTTAGCTGCTATAAAGCAGACATTACCGCAATTCAGGAAATGCGGTGGGGTGGGCCGGCCAAGAGAAGAGTCAGAAACTGTGACATATACCACGGCAACTGCTACAGGGAGAGAGGGAAACGCTTATTTGGATGCGGTTTTGTTGTTCGAGGCAAAAAGTCTTAAGCTTCCAATACATAAGCGAACGCCTCATAACAATCTGCATCAAGCCTAAATTCGGGAATATAAGCCTCATATGCGTCATCGCCCCGACAGAGGAAAAAGACGACAGCAGTAAAGAAAACTTCTATCACCTCCTGGAAAGGACATACGATTGATGCCCCAGCTACGACACCAAGATCGTTCTAGGAGATTTCAACGCTCAGCTGAGAGAAGAAGTCTTTGCTGCTCATCGGCTGCACGTGGTCTGTGGGTTTCTAAGCAGACCACGTGCAGCCGATGAACTTGCGGACGCCCTGGGCTGCTATAAAGCAGACATTACCGCAATTCAGGAAATGCGGTGGGGTGGGCCGGGCAAGAGAAGAGTGAGAAACTGTGACATATACCACGGCAACTGCTACAGGGAGAGAGGGAAACGCTTATTTGGATGCGGTTTTGTTGTTCGAGGCAAAAAGTCTTAAGCTTCCAATACATAAGCGAACGCCTCATAACAATCTGCATCAAGCCTAAATTCGGGAATATAAGCCTCATATGCGTCATCGCCCCGACAGAGGAAAAAGACGACAGCAGTAAAGAAAACTTCTATCACCTCCTGGAAAGGACATACGATCGATGCCCCAGCTACGACACCAAGATCGTTCTAGGAGATTTCAACGCTCAGCTGAGAGAAAAACTCTTTGCTAAAGTCAACGGAAGACAGAGCCAGCACGCCAACAACCTCCGGAAACGGACTCAGGCTAGTTGACTTCGCCTCGGGGCGAAATCTCTCTGTGGCCAGCACGCGATTCCCACACCTCAACATTGCGATCGACGTCAGACACTTTTCCAGTATTCTCGATGTCCGAACCTTCCGAGGTGCAAACATTGACTCAGATCATTTCCTTGTTGTAGCCAAGGTAAGAACCCGGATATCGAGAGAGCAACGGAGTCGAGAGAGCAACAGGCCAAAACGGTTTGACGTGATGTGCTGGGTTTCACGCCATCACCTAAGAGCATCCCATGGTTTGACGACGAGTGCAGGCAGGCGCATGCAGCGCCTGAAACCGTTCGTCAACAACCTGATAGGTCCTTATCAGTGTGGTTTCAATCCAGGGAAGTCCACAATCGACCAGCTCTTCACACTGCGGCAAATCCTGGAGAAGTCCCAAGAAGTACAAAATGACACCCACCATCTATTCGTCGATTTCAAGGCCGCGTATGACAGCGTGCATAGAGACGAGCTATACAGTGCAATGTCTAGTTTTGGCATCCCTACCAAACTCGTCAGATTGTGTAGAATGACGATGGAGAACTCTCGCTGCTCCATCAAGGTCGGTAGCGAAATCACCGAGACCTTCGATGTCAAAAAAGGATATAGACAAGGCGACGTGCTGTCATGCGACTTATTTAACATCATTCTTGAGGGGATTGTGCGTAACTCACACGTCAACATCAGAGGCACGATCTTCCACAAGTCCGTTCAACTGCTAGCTTATGCGAAGAAGGACGCAGAACATCGACGTCTCGGACCGAGCGTCACTATGGGCAGCAGACATTTCGAGGTAGTTAAGGACTTCGTCTACTTCGGCTCCGCGGTGAATAGGAACAACAACATCAGTACCGAAATCAAGCGCAGAATCACTCTTGCCAATCTCTGTTTCTTTGGGCTTAAGAGGCAATTGAGTAATAAAGCCCTCTCCCGAACGACCAAAGTGACTTTGTACAACACCTTGATCAGCCCAGTCCTGTTCTACGGCGCAGAGACCTGGACGCTACTAGAAGCGGATGAGGAAGCCCTTGGTCCCTTCGAGAGAAAAGTTCTGCGTGCGAATTTTGGTCCTGTTTGCGTTGATGACATTTGGAGGAGAAGATTCAACCACGAACTGTATGGGCTGTACGGCGGCATGAGCCTAGTCAAGCGTCTACGGATACAACGCTTAAGGTGGCTTGGCCATGTAGAGCGGATGGACAACACTGCTCCGGCCCGAAGAGTCTTCGAATCCGAACCGCAGGTACAACGCAACAGAGGCCGTCCTAGCGCACACAAGTGGAAAAGGAGCTCAACCAACTTGGAGTGCGCAATTGGAAGCAGCTGGGAAGAGATCGTGCTACTAGAGAGGCATGTTGGTTGAGGCCCAGGTCCACCCCGGACTGTAGCGCCATCCTAAGAAGAAGAGTATCGAAAATCAAACATGGAATTGTGTTCAAATTTTGGGTTTTCAGTTTCATCAAAAGAACATAAATCATTATCGGCCGCGATTTTCTGTTTTACTAAAAAGTTTACTTTTTGAATTTTTGTGTCATTAAATTCGCAATTTAATGCTGAAACCTATTAAAGTTTTGCCATTGGACAAAGTAACGAAGCTCATTTGCAAGATATGGTCAGAGGAAAGCATGCCTGCTGAGTGGAATCTCAGCGTCGTTTGTCTGGTAAACAAGAAAAGAGAGCCCGTCGACTGCGTCAGCTATCGAGGGATCAGTATTCTTAACATCGCGTACAAGATCCCTCTCTGCCGTATTGTGTGAACGCATGAAACCATTTGTCAACAACCTGATAAGTCCTTATCAGTGTAGAACTCACCGAGGCCTTTAATGTAAGAAAAGGTTTTAGACAAGGCGACGCGGTGCCATGTGACGTTTTCAACATCATTCGTGAGAAGGCACGATCTTCCAAAAGTTCGTTCTACTGCTAGCTTACGCAACATTGTCGTGATTGGACGAACACAGCGAGTCATCAATGAGGCATTTGCTGATATTGAAGCGGAAGCGGCTAAAATGGGTCTGGTGGTTAATGAGGGCAAAACGTAGTATGTACATGCTGTCATCAAAAAAGGGCGCACAACATCGACATCTCGGACAGAGCGTCACACTAGGCAGCAGATACTTCGAGGTAGTTAAAGACTTCGTCTACCTCGGCTCCACCGTAAATAGGAACAACAACATCAGTACCGTGTTGTTGGGCTCATAATAAAGCGGATGAGTAAGGTCTTTTCGAGAGAAAAGTTTTGCGTGCGATTTTTTGGTCCTGTTTACGTTGATGGCATCTGGACGAGGAGATTTAACGACGAACCTTATGGGCTGTATGGCGTTATGCGCCTGGTCAAGTGTCTACGAATACAATCTTTAAGTGGCTAGGACATATAGATCGCATGAATACCACTACTCCGAACTGAAAACGCTTCGAATTCGAGCCAATGGGACAACGCAACAGAGGACGGCCTAGGCTAAGGTGGCAAATACAAATAAAAAAAAACAAAAAAGTACACATTATGTGTTAATCACGCACTAGCTCCATAGAGAGTTGCAGTTGTCGAGTTGCAGTTATCAATTTCGATAAAATCAAGGAGTAATCAAGGGTGCAAGTCCGTACAGTAGTAGGATATATACGGACATACATATTCCTTCGTTTTGGAGGTGAATAACCGCGGCAAGGCAACAGTTATCACCGTCATCCACATTCGGTATCATAAGTCGTCTGTCTGTTAGCATCGCAGCCAGATTCTACAGAGCTTAGTTTCACAAAACATCTAAACACATCTGGGTTATGGGTTTGCAAGGAGTTAAAAACTCGTATTTGTCTTTCGATTATAATCAGGTAATGTGCATTCATTGCTAGAATCCTAAGGGATCCCGCTATATCTGCTGCGCGTTTGGGAATTTTTTCTTCAATTCAACCACCTGTTTATACAAGGCGAGCATCTGGGCTTGCATAGACAGGATAGCGGACTACTCGGGTTTACATCTTCAAAATAGAAAGTCTTGTGTACGCACACATATATATTGTTATTTTTTTCGAAAGCAATTTCTGCTAAAAATTGACCGCGCGCTTAAAAGTATCGACAACGTGAAATTTTAAATAAATTTAGCAGATGAGGCGTCGCTGTAAAAGTATTCAGATATATTATTCGCACAGAAAATCTGGTAACGGAATCCACTTATGACAACATAAGTTACCATATACTTATTCGTTCCAAGTTATTTGACCACTATATTTACGCTTACGGTCTTTTAAATTTAAAAAAGTGCTACGAATGAAATTACAACATCGTCCTCCGGATCTGAAGCCAAACTCTTATTCAATAAATATAAATAAAATCTGCATGTCTGCCTTAAAGTGAAATAGTCTATGTTTCTATGACTAAAGTAGATACTTTAAGCATTCTATGTTTAATGTTTGGTAATTAATTGTATTGGGCGGCATGGGCCTATGCACACGAGACAACGTCCTTGAAAGCACTCAACATGGCGAGTTGCCAAGGCTATCCTCGTCCGTGCACAAATCAAGCTGACAGACAGCCTACCCGTGGCGCTCCCTGGACAGCTATCACAATATCCGTTGTGTGGTGAACCAATGTATGCAGCGACTGGCCCACCAGTCTGTAGGTTGTGCGTGAGGCTAACTCCCTCACCACACAACAAAAAAACCGAGTTCAGAGACAACAACATGCCTCGGATACGGACGGATCCAATGTTGACGACCCCAGCAGACGAACAAAGGACAAAGATCCAGGAAGTGCGGTGGGATGCGCCGCATCTGCTACAGGGAGAGAAGGCAGCGCTTATTCGAATGCGGGTTTGTTGTTCGAGGCAAACTTAGGCAAAAAGTTTTAAGCTACGATTCCGTAGCGAACGGCTCATGACAATCCACATCAAGGCTAAATTCGGCAACATTAGCCTGATTTTCGCTCACGCTCCGACAGAGGAGAAGGATGACAACAGCTAGGATGAGTTCTATGATCTCCTAGAAAGAATATACGATCGATGCCCCAGCTATGACACCGAGATCGTTCTAGGAGATTTCAACGCTCAGCTGGGAAAAGGGGGCAACTTTTCTGGCGTCATCGGGAAACACCGCCTGCACAACACCACTTCCGGAAACGGACTCAGGCTGTTGGACTTCGCCGCGGGGCGGAACCGCTCTGTGAGTAGTACGCGGTTCCCACATCTCAACATCCATAAAGGAACCTGGCGATCCCCTGATCAATCAACCGTCAACCAGATTGATCACGTTGCGATCGACGTCAGACATTCCTCCAGTATTCTCGATGTCCCTACTTTCCGAGGCTCCAACATCGACTGGGATCATCACCTTGTTGTATCCCAAAGTTCGACGCTGCCTGCACTGACAGTAGAAGAAGAATGGAAACGTTGTCAAAAAGCCATCAAAGAAGCTGCCACTGATGTGCTGGGTTTGACGCCACCACCCAGTATTCAGACATTCCTCCAGTATTCTCGATGTCCGTACTTTTCGAGGCGCCAAGATCGACTGGGATCATCACCTTGTTGTATCCCAAAGTTCGACGCTGCCTGCACTGACAATAGAAGAAGAATGGAAACGTTGTCAAAAAGCCATCAAAGAAGCTGCCACTGATGTGCTGGGTTTGACGCCACCACCCAGAAGGAAACCATGGTTTGACGAAGAGTGCAGGCAGACACATGCAGTTTACCAGGCAACGCTGCATCAGACAACGGGAGATGTTCGTGAGCTCTACGAACAGGAAAGAAGGGAAGAGAACCGGCTTCTAAGAAGGAAAAAGAGAGAGCATGAAAAGCGCGCAGTTGAAGAGATGGAGAGGTGTTATGGAATGAAGTCCGCAAGTCTTACCGAAAGGTGAAACAGCTATCCGGTGGATATAGGGTTCGGATCGAAGCTTGCCGGGACCATGACCGAAACCTAGTAGTAGAGTCGCTATCGATGCTGAGAATCTGGAAAGATGATTTCTGCAGACTTTTAAACGGCGATGACGGCCCATATCCCGCTGTTAGGCAAAGTGTTCCACTCCGTCAAGATAGCAATATCGAGACTGAAGTCGAACAAAGCTGATGGAGCGGATAGACTGTCCGCAGAACTGTGCCAACTATCGAGGGATTATTCTCCTTAACATCGCATACAAGATCCGCCCTCTCTCGAAGGATTAAGCTTGCTTTATATAAAACCTTAATCTACCCTGTCCTGCTTTACGGCGCAGAAACCTGGACGTTACTAAAAGCGGATGAGAAAGCCCTTAGTTTCGAGAGAAAAGTTTTGCGTGCGATTTTTGGTCCTGTTTGCGTTGATGGCATCCGGAGGAGAAGACTTAACGACAAACTCTACGGGCTGTACAGCGACATGCGCCTAGTCAAGCGTCTCCGGATACAACGCTTAAGATGGCTAGGCCATGTAGAGCGTATGGACACCAGTACTTCGGCCCGAAAAGTCTTTGAATCTGAGCCATTGGGATAACGCAACAGAGGACGGCCCAGGATAAGGTGGCGCAAACAAGTGGAGAATGACCTCAACGAACTTGGAGTGCGCAACTGGCGGCAGCTGGCGAAAGATCGTGCTGGCTGGAGAGGCATGTTGGTTCACCCTGGACTGTAGCGCCACAAGAAGAAGAAGAATTTATTGTATTGGAAAACACACTGTTTGCTACAAAAAGAAGACCTAGTTGTATATTCAAATAAAATTGACCTTGGATTATACATTTATGGCAGATACATTAAATTAATTTTGAATATTATTTAAGCAACCAGCAGCCAGGGGATGTCTCAAAGTTTTTCCAACAACCCCGACACAGACACATCTATTCGCTGAAACAAGAATGCCGCCTATAAAACAGCCAATAGATTAGTTCGAGGTTTCAAGTTCAAAACATTATCTTTATGATATAAAAGAATAAAATAAAAACTCCTATTTACCTACCGGTTCTCACTGACACAAAAGCAAAATTTGCCAGTGAAACGTGAAAATTCCTTTACACCGAAGGTCCAAGACAGCCTAAAATACATTAAATGCCGTCACAGGATATTGGTTTCATAGACAGTATCGGTGTACTCCTAGCAATATCAAAAAAAAGTCTGTCAACCGGTTCGAAAGAAAATGGCATAAATGATGCTAACACCAGTGTGCTGAAATTATTCCTTAAACCATGCGTGTACAAGCATCCAGGTATAATTTGTGGTAAGTTCTTGTACTGATTACGTCTCTAAAGAAACAAAGCAAATTATCACAAAAGTTGTATATAGTATTTAAAGCTTTTATTTTACAACATTAAAACATTACATAAATAGAACAGCAATTGAGGTAAGGTTGGAGACATTTTTTAACGAACCCAAGATCAAAAGCTGTTTCCACATTTTAAAAATATTAAAAAAAACATTTTATATTATAATTGGTACATATGAAATAATAATAATAATTGAGCGGCACTACAACCCACAAGGCTATAGGGTCTAGCTTCTACAGGAACTACTCGTGCTGTGCCTGCTAATGTTTTCTTACGAGTAGAAGGGACCTACAGTTTTTTGCCGATTCCGAACGGCGAGATTTGACAAGTTTTTCATAGATACTTAGTACTCTTTGAGTGTTGTCAGCAACTCAAAAAAGGTGGTGTAGTGAAAAATTCTAGGCGTTCCGTCCGGGAATCAAATCTGGAAACCTGGCGTGTGGGTCGACGCATTTACCCACTCTGTCACGGCGACCACTTACATACCTACATATGTACCTAGTTATAAACATCGGCAATTTTAAATAAGTAAAAATAAATATAAATAAAGTACAAATGTCTCATGTATGAATTGATGAACCAAGTGTTAAAATTATCTAGTTAATTGATGATTATTATGATGATTATAGTTTTTTTTAGAGAAAAAAATATTTGTATGCTTGATCGTAATAGTAATGTTGGGGAGAATGTTTCGAATTAACCAAATATTATTTATAGCAAACTTTATTTTATAATGATCTTTTAATGAAATAATGAAATTCACTCTTTTACAGTAAGTTTAAAATATTAGTGATTTTCCTCGCCTTACTTAGATACATTCTGATTTAGTTTTTTCTGGAAATTTCTTGATTTTGAAGTTTCCTCATTCCTGTTTTGGCGGCGGATATTTTCGTTGACAGCAGTTTGTAAGACAAAGTAGATGCTCAAGTCTATCTATTTCAGCAGTGTTACTACAGGCCGTAAATTCCTGTTGAGGTTCAAACTGTTGGTTTGTTTGGTTATCCTTGCCGACCCCCGTGTTGAAAATTGGGTAAATCGTGGTCGAAAAGGTTGGAACCAGTATTTTCTTCTTGTCAACGTGGGCAAATATTCGCTATTTGTTGAGCTCTTGTCCAACAGTTCACGTAAGGACATTCGGGTAGTGCCGGAACAGCGTATTGGTTCTTACAGTATTGATATTTTTGTCTTGCTTTTTTTGCTGCAACTCTTAACTTCGGAATATAGAAACGTAAATGCAACTCGTTCATGACTTATTCTTAGGTGGATTGGAATTACTTGGTGTGATAGAAGCTAACAAGAAGTTCTTTGATTCCGTTGAGATATGGGAGTATTATCCGCCCCTTAGTTTCCTGAGAGACTGAACATGATGAATCTATACATCCACAGATACGCAGCACTTCATTTTCATTTAGATATGGACTTAGTCAGTGTAACGTAATTTGGGGGCTTGGTTTGTTTGAGTCTTCCATATCAGCTGCATATAATTCACCTTGTACATACATGTCGATACAGAAATCGATCTGAATATGCCAAATTGAATTGATTTTTAAAATGTTATTGGAAACGTTTCTTAAATTACCCACATACCGATACATCAGTGCATATGAACTTTCTTCCCGTGTGAAAATCGACTTCTATCATTTGTGTACATGTGTCGAAAGTATATTTTTGTGAATATGGATTTTGTTCTTCCGTCGTGTTAAACCCTAAAAGATGCTTGGGCCAATGATCTTTAGTCTGGCACTCTACTCCTACTCTTGTTTTCGCTGTGACCAGAGTCCATTCTATTTTAGAGTCGTTCGCGATTGGAAGATAAGCTATTTGCATCCACTAATATGTGGAGTTGGGTTTTGGTGTCTTTTTTCGTAGCGCCTTGGACGAAGTAACGAAGGATATGATGTGATGTAGTTGTGGTAGTAAACGTAGCCAACTTTTCCATTTTTGATAAAGTGGAAAAATGTGGTCGTTCATCACTGTTGACAAACGTTCCGAATTTTTAGAACGGAAGGAGTGCTGATTTGGTTATATGCAGTTTGGATGAATGAAATAGGTGCGTACAGGCTTTTGTTAACATGTACATATATAATTAGTGATGGGCATAATCGAATGATTTTAAGAATCGAGACTTTAGTAATCAAGATATTTTAATAATCAAATGATCAGTCGAATGACTACTAACCACCCGAGTGACTACTAATCACTCGAGTGACTACTAATCACTTAAATGACTACTACTTACTCGAGTGACTACTAATCATTTGAACACGATACATGATTGAGAACCGAGATATTGTCGAGATGTTGTGATAATCGATTATCATTCGAAATATCATTCGAATGCGCCCATTACTATTTAGAATACAAAGGAGAGACGATTCAATGTACTATCGATTCTTGTGGGCTGGATGTACGAAACGTGAACCAGAATTTATTTCAGAGTGAGACATCGATATTATTGAAAAATCACTTTTTAGAATGGACACGATCCTTAGCGCAAAAATATTACTATTGAACAACAGATGGCAGTTTGGGAGAATCGAATTAAGGTATGGAGCATTTGACACAAGCATAAAATTTTGTACCGTACTGTACTGGATGTATTCAAAAACCCGTTCGTTTTCTTTGTTTAAAAATTTACTGTTACTTGCTCACATTCCCTTCTAACAGCATCAAATAATTTTGTTCATCTAAAAAGCTAGTAAAAACTAGCTTTGTGTTAGTAGACATATTTTAATAAATAATAATTTGAAACATAAAAGTGTTATACTTTTAACTTAAAATATAAAAGTATTTGAGTATATAAAAGTGTATGTGCGACATTTTTATCTTCACTCCGACGCAAGAGGCAAGAGAAGTATCAAACTTTTAAAAACAGCATATTAACATTTTTATAGAGTGAGCTGAAGTAAGCGTATAGAAAAACTACGACTAGATTCTAGGTAAAGTGACTAGAAAACATCACAAATTTTTCGGCAGCATGCGAATAGTCGCAAGTAACAACGTGCAATTCGAGTTTCTACAACGCTTAAATGTTCCCGTGCTGGTCATTGTTAATAGAGCGAACTTCGTTCGCAGTCCTGAGGCAGTTCCACTTGCTGATCGATCTGAGAAACCAACGACTCATCGACGGGACAAGTTCAACTTCCAAGCAGCATGCACACAATCATAGCAGAGCCACAGTTTCATCAGCTGATGAAAAAGTATCCAGCTTTAAGGAACATTGCAAAAAAAAAAAACAGAAACAACAACGAAGTCGAACAGAGTTGCTGGAGCGGGACTTAAATTTTTTGTTGGAAATTTAAGAAAGAAAAATAAAAAAACTAGAATTCTTTGGCAGCACATTCTTAAGAAATTGTTTTTATTAATTTTGCTCTCGCAGTAAATTTTATAAATGAAATTTTTTTTATCGTGACTGAAAAGATTTATGAGAGTTTGTTGTATTTTATTACATTCCGAATATGGCAACTCTGTGAAGATACCAATTTTGCCAGGTTTTACTTTTCTGATAAACAAGTCTTTCCAATATGACTGATTTTTAGTCACATCGACTTATATTGTCGTTCTTCATGGTCATATTAGACGTGATATCGTCATCCAATTGGTCTATGTTTTCTATTATATTTTCTTTCCCTTTAAGGTACTCTATGTCGTAGTTGAACTCAGCCAATTTTAGCAACCATCGTTGGTTTCTCTGAGAAAACTCTTCCCCGTTGTACTTTTTGTTGAGGTATTTGATTGGTTGATGGTCAGTAATTATTTTAAACTTATCACCCCTGGATCATTCGGATTTATATTTGCATTCTTTTTCAAGTATCGTATCATTGGATAGGTTATTTTGGAATAATCTTTTACAAATTTTATGCAATATCCCGTCGCTCCTAAAAACCCTTTCAACTGTTTTTCCTTCTGTGGAATTTTGTAGCCGAGAATGCATTTTATTTAGTTTGGGTTAGGCTTCATTCCATCGTTAGTCAAAACGTAGCCTAAGAATTCGGTATCTCTCTTTAAGAATGAACACTTGCTAAGTTGGATCTACAGATTGTGCGCGCTAAGAACATTCAAAATTGTTCTGATTGCACTAAGATGTTCCTTTTAGAGAATATCAAAATGCCACCAATGTAGACTTAGACACAGATCTTATTTATGTAATCTCTCAATATGTTATTTATAAACCTCTGGAATGTAGCTGGGGCTTTCTTAAGACCAAATGGCATTCGAGTAAATTCAAACAAACGGTTTGGTGTGACAAATGCGGTATTTTGTATATCTCTTGGGTGCATTTTAATTTGTTGGTACCCTTTTGCTAGATCCAGTGTTGTAAAATACTGAGCTCGTCCCAAATTGTCTAATATAGACTCTATATTCGGATGTGGGTATTTATCATCGACAGTAATTTCATTTAATTTTCTATAGTCTACACAAATTCTGAATTTTTCTTCACCGGAACTGTCCTTTTTCTCCTACTACTATTGATGATGCATATTTGATTTCCTTACGATTCCTTGTCTTTCCATATCCTCTATCTGCTTTTTCACCTCATCCTCATGCTTTGGCGGTAACCTGAAGAGTCTGGCACGATCTCTTGCCAGCTGCTTCCAGTTGCGCACTCCAAGTAGGTTGAGCTCCTTTTCCACTTGTGTGCGCCATCTCAGTCTAGGACGTCCTCTGTTGCGTTGTCCCTGTGGTTCGGATTCGAAGACTCTTCGGGCCGGAGCAGTGCTTTCCATCCGCTCTACATGGCCTAGCCACCTTAAGCGTTGTATCCGTAGACGCTTGACTAGGTTCATGCCGCCGTACAGCCCATACAGTTCGTGGTTAAATCTTCCCCTCCAGATGCCATCAACGCAAACAGAACCAAAAATCGCGCGCAGAACTTTTCTCTCGAACAGACCTTGTGGCTTCCTCATCCGCTTTTAGTAACGTCCAGGTTTCTGCGCCGTAAAGCAGGACAGCGATGATCAAGGTGTTGTACAAAGTCACTTTGGTCGTTCGGGAGAGGGCTTTATTACTCAATTGCCTCTTAAGCCCAAAGAAACAGCGATTGGCAAGAGTGATTCTGCGATTTCGCTACTGATTGATTTCGGTAATGATGTTATTGTCCCTATTCACCGCGGAGCCGAGATAGACGAAGTCCTTAACTACCTCGAAATGTCTGCTGCCCATAGTGACGCTCTGTCCGAGACGTCGATGTTCTGCGTCCTTCTTCGATGACAGCATATACTTAGTTTTGCCCTCGTTTACCACCAGTCCCACTTTAGCCGCTTCCGCTTCGATGCTAGCAAACGCCTCATTGACGGCTCGCTGAGTTCGGCCGATCACGTCAATGTCATCCGCATAAGCTAGCAGTTGAACGGACTTGTGGAAGATCGTGCCTCTGGTGTTGACGGGTGAGTTACGCACGATCCCCTCAAGAATGATGTTAAAGAAGTCGCATGACAGCGCGTCGTCTTGTCTAAATCCTTTTTTGACATCGAAGGTCTCGGTGAGTTCGCTACCCACCTTGACGGGGCAGCGAGAGTTCTCCATCGTCATCCTACACAATCTGACGAGTTTGGTAGGGATGCCAAAACTAGACATGGAACTGTATAGCTCGTCTCTATGCACGCTGTCATACGCGGCCTTGAAATCGACAAATAGATGGTGGGTGTCGATTTGTACTTCTTGGGACTTCTCCAGGATTTGCCGCAGTGTGAAGATCTGGTCGATTGTGGACTTCCCTGGCCTGAAACCACACTGATAAGGACCTATCAGGTTGTTGACGAACGGTTTCAGGCGCTCACACAATACGGCAAAGAGAATCTTATATGCGATATTAAGGAGACTGATCCCTCGATAGTTGGCGCAGTCGAAGGGGTCTCCTTTCTTGTGGACCGGACATACGATGCTGAGATTCCACTCGTCGGGCATGCTTTCCTCCGACCATATCTCACAGATGAGCTGGTGCATGCACCCAACCAGCTTGGTCCCGGCAGGCTTCAGTCCGAGGTTTGTAACCGCCAGATAACTGTTTTATCTTGCGGTAAAAATTTCGGACGTCATTCCTGCCATAGCACCTCTCCATTTCCTCGACCGCGCGCTTCTCGTGCTCTTTCTTTTTTCTTCTGAGAAGCCGGTTCTCTTCCCTACTTCTCTGTTTGTAGAGCTTACAAACAGCTCTCGTCGTTCGATGCAGCGTTGCCTTGTAAGCTTCCTGTTTGGCTGCATGCGCCTGCCTTCACTCGTCGTCAAACCATGGGTTCCTCTTAGGTGGTGGCTTGAAACCCCGCAGAACGATCTTGGTGTCGTAGCTGGGGCTAACGATCGTATGTCCTTTCTAGGAGGTGTTAGAAGTCTTCTTTACTGCTGTCATCTTTTTCCTCTGTCGGGGCGTGGGCGCATATGAGGCTTATATTCCCGAATTTAGCCTTGATGCGGATTGTTATGAGGCGTTCGTTTACGTGTTGGAAGCTTAAGACTTTTTGCCTAAGTCTGCCTCGAACAACAAAACCGCATCCAAATAAGCGTTTCCCTCTCTCCCTGTAGCAGTCGCCGTGGTATATGTCGCAGTTTCTCACTCTTCTCTTGCCCGGCCCATCCCACCGCATTTCCTGGATTGCGGTAATGTCTGCTTTATAGCAGTCCAGGGCCTCCGCAAGTTCATCGGCTGCACGTGGTCTGTTTAGGGACCTCACATTCCACGTGCAGATCCGTAAATCGTTGTCCTTTATCCGTTTGCGAGGGTCGTCAACAGTGTATCCATCGGTATCCGAAGCATTCGGTTGTTCCGTAAGTATAATTTTTAATGTGGCCGGGCAGTTACCCCGACGCACACCCCCAACCTGGAGGACCAGGCCCTTTTTTATACCTCTTGGGTGGAGGTCGCACTTATAGGTTTAGAAAGTTGAGTTCGGATGAACAACAACCAGTACCCGGTGGCTACCAACGTGGAGGTACTATAAGCACAGTTGATGTGTGGGAAACAGTTACAACAGCTGGGCATCACCAGGTTGATACCAATCAGTGCCTACCCTGTTCCCACATCACCCAGCCACCAGAGTTTTCTTTGACGGTGTTATTTAATTTTAGGTACTGGCTACTTATATTTATTTCTGTAACAGACTTACTAATTAAGTCCATTCCCACAAGTAAATCATAAGTTTTATTTTGCAGAACCATCTTGTACCACTTCATCTTACACGTATTCGAAACTCCTTTGGAGCGTCTGTTACAATAATTTCGATCCGCTCTCTTGTTATGTTATTTATAGTATTGGGGGAAATATGTTTCTCCTCCAAAATCTTAAAATTATCACAATTTACTCTAGTTGGATTCACTATGCTAATTGTTGACCCCGTATCAATTTAAAATTATTAATCGTAAAATTACAAAATATTTTCTTCCGACGCCTAGTTGAGAAAATCCGATTTTAGCTCCTATGCTATTGACACGCATAGGAACTGGATTTTGACTACTATTTCTCAATTGTCCTGACGGATTAAATACATTTTGGGTATTTAACGGTCTTTCCGCAACCCTGCTTCTTGAATGATACCTATTTGTTTGAACTGAATTACCCTACCTACTTTCTTGCCTGTAACTATCAGACTGTCTTGACTTCCACTGGCCTGATCTGTTATTTTCCGATACTACACTACCCGATTGAAGATTTGCACGCCGAAATTGAATTGATGGCGTGGACTTGTGACTTTTTCTTAAGTTCTACTCCTTTATTTTCGCAATTATTAATTGTTCTCCCGAATTTAAAATTTGCTTATTCGCGGATTCGAATAAAGCATATACGTGAACTTCCTTAATAATTAGATCTATTTTGTTACATAGCTCGAATATGCTACTAACCTTTTAGTCGCGAATCTTTTCCAGAGTGTGGAAATGGTGGATCAGCTGATCCTTGGTTTCATCCCACGGTGTTAATGGCATCATTTTCATAAGACACACAAGACAGCACTTTTCACATCACTAAAGTTTATGTTTTATTTTATTATTGTGTTTTTTTTCTACCTCTAGCTACTAGCTTTACGCAATTTCGCTAGAATAACACTACTGTCGTAACGTTGTACCGAACCGTTCTTAAAAGTTCGCTGTGGATCTCCAATAGCGACGAAAGAGATCCAAAACCGACTGCGCCACTTAGATTCTTCTTCTTCTTCTTGTGGCGCTACAGTCCGGGGTGGACCTGGGCCTCAACCAACATGCCTCTCCAGCCAGCACGATCTTTCGCCAGCTGCCGCCAGTTGCGCACTCCAAGTTGGTTGAGGTCCTTCTCCACTTGTGTACGCCACCTTATCCTGGGCCGTCCTCTGTTGCGTTGTCCCAATGGCTCAGATTCGAAGACTTTTCGGGCCGGAGCAGTGGTGTCCATACGCTCTACATGGCCTAGCCATCTTAAGCGTTGTAGCCGTAGACGCTTGACTAGGCTCATGCCGCTGTACAGCCCATACAGTTCGTGGTTTAATCTTCTCCTCCAGATGCCATCAACGCAAACAGGACCAAAAATCGCGCGCAGAACTTTTCTCTCGAAGAGACCAAGGGCATCCTCATCCGCTTTAAGTAGTGTCCAAGTTTCCGCGCCATAAAGTAGGACTGGGATGATTAAGGTGTTATATAAAGCAAGCTTAGTCTTTCGAGAGAGGGCTTTATTACTCAATTGCCTCTTGAGCCCAAAGAAACAGCGATTGGCAAGAGTGATTCTGCGTTTGATTTCGGTACTGGTGTTATTATCCCTGTTTACTGCGGAGCCGAGATAGACGAAGTCCTTGACTACCTCGAAGTTTCTGCTGCCTATTGTGACGCTCTGTCCGAGACGCCGATGTTGTCTGTCCTTCCTTGATGACAGCATGTACTTCGTTTTGCCCTCATTTACCACCAGACCCATTTTAGCCGCTTCCGCTTCAATGCCAGCGAACGCATCATTGACGGCTCGCTGTGTTCGACCAATCACGTCAATGTCGTCGGCGTAAGCTAGCAATTGAGCTGACTTTTGGAAGATCGTACCTCTGGTGTTGACCTGTGAGTTACGCACGATCTTCTCCAGGATGATGTTAAAAAAGTCACATGACAGTGCGTCGCCTTGTCTAAAACCTTTTTTTGACATTGAAGGTCTCGGTGAGTTCGTTCCCGACCTTGACGGAGCAGCGAGAGTTCTCCATCGTCATCCTACACAATCTGACGAGTTTGGTAGGAATGTCAAAACTAGACATGGCACTGTATAGCTCGTCTCTATGCACACTGTCATACGCGGCCTTGAAATCGACGAATAGGTGGTGAGTGTCGATTTGCATTTCTTGGGTCTTTTCCAGGATCTGCCGTAGTGTGAAGATTTGGTCGATGGTGAACTTCCCTGGCCTGAAACCACACTGATAAGGACCAATCAGGTTGTTGACAAACGGTTTCAGGCGTTCACACAATACGGCAGAGAGGATCTTGTATGCGATGTTAAGGAGACTTATACCTCGATAGTTGGCGCAGTCGAAGGGGTCTCCTTTCTTGTGGACCGGACAGACGACGCTGAGATTCCACTCATCGGGCATGCTTTCCTCCGACCATATTTTACAGATGAGCTGGTGCATGCGCCCAACCAGGTCATCCCCAGCCGCTTTGAACAGTTCTGCGGACAGTCCATCCGCTCCAGCAGCTTTATTTGGCTTCAGTCTCGATATTGCTATCTTGACCTCGTCTAAGTCGCGGGGACGGAATTCTTGTCTATCATCGTCCAAATTAAGTGGAACATTCTGCCTAACAGCGGGATTTGGGCCGTCATCGCCGTTTAAGAGTCTGCAGAAATGATCTTTCCAGATTCTCAGAATCGATTGCGACTCTACTACTAGGTTTCCGTTTTGGTCCCGGCAGGCTTCGGTCCGAACCCTGTATCCACCGGATAGCTGTTTCACCTTTCGGTAAAACTTTCGGACTTCATTCCTGCCAAAACATCTCTCCATCTCTTCGACCGCGCGCTTCTTATGCTCTCTCTTTTTCCTTCTGAGAAGCCGGTTCTCTTCCCTTCTTTTCTGTTCGTAGAGCTCACGAACAGCTCTCGTTGTCCGATGCAGCGTTGCCTGGTAGGCCTCCTGTTTGGCTGCATGTGCCTGCCTGCACTCGTCGTCAAACCATGGGTTCCTTCTAGGTGGTGGCGTGAAACCCAGCACATCAGTGGCAGCTTCTTTGATGGCTTTTTGACAACGTTTCCATTCTTCTTCTATTGTTAGTGCAGGCAGCGTCGAACTTTGGGAGAGTTTCAGGGAGACTCGGTCGGCAAAGATCCCAGCGACCCACTTAGATTATCTGTAGGAAATTTAAGAAAGAAAAATAAAAAAACTAGAATTCTTTTTCTGAGTGCCGCTGTCTTCAGGTAAGCAATGTTTGTTGGATACCCAAGTGTGCAGCCAAGCTATAAGTAAATTAATAAAAACAATTTCTTATAAGTGTGCAGCCTAGCTGAAGACTGTCCGGAGAAGTGGTTAAAGCAGCTGGAGATGACCTGGTTGGGCATATGCATCAGCTGATTTGCAAGATATGGGCAGAGGAAAGCATGCCTGCTGAGTGAAATCTCAGCGTCGTTTGTCTGGTAAACAAGAAAGGAGAGCCAGTCGACAGCGTCAACTATCGGGGGTCAGTATTCTTAACATTGCGTACAAAATCCTGAAACCGTTTGTCAACAACCTGATAGGTTCTTATCAGTGTGGTTTCAGGCCAGGGAAGTCCACCACTGACCATCATCGACCATTACGGCAGATCCTGGAGAAGACCCAAGAAGTTCAAATCGACACGCACGAGCTATACAGTGCCATTTCTAGATTTGGAATTCCTACGAAACTTGTTAAATTGTGTAGGATGACAATGGAGAATACTCGCTGTTCCGTCAAGGTCCGTAACGAACTCCCGAGACCCTTAATGTTAAAAAAGGTTTTAGACACGACACGATGCGCTGTCAGGTGATTTTTTCAATAGCATTCGTGAGAAAATCGTGCGTAACTCACAAGTCAACTTCAGAGGCACGATATTCCAAAAGTCCGTTCAACTGCCTGCGCCGATGACATTGACGTGATCGGACGAACAAGTGAGCCGTAAATGGCTAATGTGGAACTTAGACGTAATCAAGGACTTCGTCCACCTCGAGCAACACCAAGTGCCAATCTCTATGTCTTTGCGCTCAAGAGGCTATTGAGTAATAAAGTCCTCTTTTGAAGGACTAAGCTCGCTTTATATAGCAGCTTGATCATCCCAGTCCTATTCTATAGCGCGGAAACCTGCACGCTTCTAAAAGTGGATGAGGAAGCCTTTAGTCTTTTCGAGAGAAAAGTTTTGCGTGCGATTTTTGGTTCTGAACGCGTTGATGGCATCTGGAGCAGAAGATTTAACGAAGAACTCTATGGGCTGTACAGCGACATGCGCCTTCGGACATAACGCTTAAGATGGCTAGGCCATGTAGAGCATATGAACCCCACTGCCCCGTCTCGAAAAGTTTTCAAATCTGAGCCATTGAGACAACGCAACAGAGGACAGCAAGTTGAGAAGGACCTCAGCCAACTTGGAGTGCGCAGCTGGAGACAGCTAGCGAAAGATCGTGCTGGCTGAAGAGGCAGGTTGGTTGAGGCGCAGGCGCCACAAGAAGAAGAAGACTATTTTCATCCACTAATATGTGGATGTTGGTGTCATTTTTCGTAGTAGTGTATTTTTGGTAGTGAACGTAGAGAAATTTTCCACTTCACCAGTTGTTTAACCCGAATCGAATTATCCCACTCGACGCTTAACCTCCACATCTCCAATGATGTAAAACTAGTAACTCATTTCCGATAAAGTGGAAAAAGGTGGTCGTATACTCCTCTAAGGGTGAACAAAACTGAGTGGTGCTTCACCGTTCCACAACAAGATGTTAGGTATGTGGAGTATGATCTGAATAATGCTATTTACAGGTTGGCACTTCACGAAGTACACTCTTTTTTTTTAGTTAATCAGCGCGTCGTCAATGTTGACAAACTTTCCGAATTTTTAGAAGAGAAGGGTTTTTTCTTCTTTTTCTTCATATGGCGCTACAGACCGGAGCAGAATTGGTCCATAACCAACACGCCTATCCAACTCGCTTCCAATTTCGCATTTCAATTTGATTAAGGTCCTTCTCAACTTGTGTGGCACATGCACAGATTGCTTTAGCACACTTATTAAATTGTATACCTCTTCTATAATCTATAAAACTTTCAATAACATCTTATTATACGTAAAATCGGCTTTAATTTTAATTTCATCAAAATTAGAATCGTGGAATCTTTTGAAAGTATTTATCAGATCTCCGCAACAGTGTTTATAATATAAATAAAGAATGTAGAATGAAAACAGCTTTTAAAGATGGTTTTATTTTAAAATGAAGTCATATAAAGTACTTGACTCAAATGAAGGTGAAGAAGGAAGTCACGTCAAAGAAAATATTTCTAAGGAACTTTAGCGGTGGATAATTTTTTTAAGCTTGACAGTATCAATATCTTCTTCACATAAAAATCCAAAGTTTATGATTTGAAATACAAATACAATTTTCGAACAAAAATTCTGCACTGATAACTAGTTAATGACTTGAATGAATTAACCTAACATGCAACTATGTTACTATACATACATACATTTCTACTAGAAATGATTACTCCGTATTACTTCGAAGAAGATATATTATTACAATAAAAAAAAAAGAATGAGTTCCACTACAGCCCAAATGGGACCAGGCCCTAGCTTCTGCATCAACTACTCGTGTAGTCGGACGTGCTATTGTTCTCCCACGAGTAGAAATAACCTGCAGTTTGTTTGCCGACTCTGCACAGCGAGATTTGAGAAGCTTTCTATAGAAAAGTAATTCTCTTTGAGTATTGTCAGCAACTCAAAAAAGGTGCTGCCGTAAAAAATTCGGGAATCGAATGTGGACCTTTGGCGCGTGGAGCTCCGCAAAAGTTATTATATGTTTTTGGCTACATGTATTAAGAATGAGTATATTCTTTTGTAGCATACCTCAGATTTACGTTTTTCCTACTTACGCATCAACATGTAACATAAAATATATTATTCTTTCGTAGTTAAAATAGATAAAAACACGAGTAGTCATACAACTAGTTTATGTGTCTTTGTTAAATAAATAAAACCAATCATTGTAAGGACCGCTCTTTGATATAGGTCTTATATTTTTTTCTCTGCATTATTAATTCTTGTTGGCAGGCTGCCGACCACCGTTGTCGGCTGGTTTCTTAAAACACGAACCAGTATTTTGCATCTGTGAATTATCACCGCTCTGTCCGTACATTTGCTCAGCAGGAATTCTGTAGCTTTTTTCGGTGTTTATATACGCTAAAAGTGTCTTGGTTCATATACTTGCTAATTATCTTATTTTCCCACTGCTTCATTGTCACAGACAGTGATACCAGACTTTATGGTACTAATTACCCACAGCAATAGCGAAAAAAACCTTTTCCCCACGTAGTTGTTTAAAAATACCCACTAATTTGCCCACGAAAATATACAAACAAATAAAACAAAACTATTGTATGAAAAAAAAAAACAAAAACAAATTCAGTCTTTTAATAACAAAACTAGAAACAAATATATGGACATTTGCATAAAAACAAAGGTAGTTTACTTTTAGAGTTTAAGATTAAATTATACATAGATATTCAAGAATACACATTGCTTGAATTGTGTAACAATATGTTAGCCTCATTCACATCTAAGTTGAAGCAAGTAATGTCTTTTGATTGGAATGATGATCGTACTTGGCAAATACTGTTTATCATATTATTTCCTAACCGATTTCTCTTATTGCATTTGACATTAGTTACAATTGAAAAAACTCGTTCTGCCTCCACATTTGAGAGAGGTAAAGTTAACGCTATTTTGCCAATCTTTCTTAAGTTAGGAAACAATAGATCTTCGTAAAAATTTTTTAAATTGCAAATATCACGCCACATTTCGTCTTTGGCATTTTTTTTCAATGAGTGTTTATCATCTTCGCTCAAAAGTATGGAAAGATTTCTTAGCTCGTGAGAAGCTTCATTAGTTATTAAAGGATACATTTTTTGTACAATAGCTGAAATTGATAAATCGCAACTTTTCTGTACGTAAAATGCTATTTCCGCGTTAAGAATTTCCATTTGTACCAGCGACTCATCATCAAATGGCAAACGTTAAACCATTTTATATAAAAGTTAAGACAGCTAACTTTAACCTCTATCTTATCATTAACATCTAATCCAGTTAAGGTCTCTTCACATTCTTGACCTACAAATATGTTGTCTAAGTCGGTCATAGCATGTGTATCTGGATTACGCAATACATTAAGTTAAGCATCCCATTGAAGGGGAAAAAAGTTTGGATTAATAAAATTTCGAGACAATTTTATAACTAGGACTTTACATTCCTGCACAATACAGTGAACTAAGACCTTTCTGTGCTGAAATAGCTCATTAAACTCTCCACCAAAATACTCTTGGAATTCAGCTAACTCTGCTGAGCTTTTAGCACCTTCTGAAACATTAGTTGAAATTCCTCGCATGAGTTTTTCACACTCTTTTGGTAATTGTTTGCAAGCGTATGAAGCAACTAGTTTCGTACACAGGAGCAATTAACATTTCACATTTGAAGAAGCAGGCAACGGTGTTTTTTTTAAATGGAATTTGACATTTCTCAATAAGCGCGTTCAGTAAACGCATTCGGGTGGGTTGCTTCAGAGTAAAGTTTTATTTTATCGTTATTTGCATTGATTTTTGGATAAAATAATGAAATATTTTGGAGAATTGAAAATACCCATTTTTTATTCTGGATGGGGTGAAAATTCGCCTTTCGCCCTCATAGCTTTTTTGGGATAGAAAATACCCACAAAATGGGTAATTACTCACGATCTGGTATCACTGGTCACAGAAATGATATAAAGATGCCCCACTCCGGTCACATTTTGAAAAACAAGCCGACAAAAGCTAAAAGAGCATCAGCAAGCTGCAATATTGCGGAGAGAATTTTGAAGAGAATATCCACCAATGTTCTCTATAGTTTTTGGTACTTTACATTTGAATTTACTCATTTGGCACATGAAGGGTGTATTGATGTGTTCCTATTCCATACTTTTCGTAGCAAAAAATACACCAATCTTGTTCGGTAAGTTCCTTAAAATTTTACCTTTACCTTTATCTTTGTTTTATATGAATGTAAATAAATACTCGACAATATCTAAAATGTAATAGGTACACACATAACTGCACACACACACATGTGTAGTTCGATATCTTATCTATCAAGTTCACTCATTTTTTGTGGATTGCACGTTAACTATTTTAAAATTTATTTCATGGATAATGTTTGAAGGATTCAACGTTTGGTGCGGATATGAGAATATTAATATGAATGTTAATATATTAATACAGCTTGTTGAAATAAGTATGGATTTGTACAAAAATTGTTCGTTAAAATTTTAATATTAATAATATTTATTTAATGAATCCAATAATATCGGAATATAGTGGCATTCCAGAAGATCATTTTGTGAGATTTAATGTTTCTAAGCGTCTCTTTCCTTTCTCTGATAGACTTGGAGGTAATGAAATGGAATTTCAATGTTTTCCAGGTCACTTGACTGTCTGCACAAAAGGCGCTTTCCATATCTGTGCACATCTTGTGCCAAGATTTCTACTCAAAAAAAAAACTCTGGATTAGTCAGTAAGTTGTTTTTTTTTGATGCGCCCAAGGATGTAGTAATCTTTCGAAAATACTAGCGGCCCGACCTGTCGGCATGCACGATTCGCAGCCTGCGATAATTGATTACGGGAAAACGCCTACGTACTAATCCACAGCCTACACACTTCAACAACTCTGCCCGCGGCACTGCCATTATGTATTAATTCACGGGGATGGTTATCAACTGTTATACACAGCAATCCCTCTATGTTATAAAAGTCTAAATATGCGTAGAAGCCACATTGGTACTGTTGCAATATTCAATAATGGGACCAACCATGATATGAATCTTATAGATTGCTACCTGAAAGTGTAAAACTTAGAGACATTTGTAACAAAATATGAGAGAGAGCTTCACATTTAACTCTAAGGCTATTTAGGAATGTTACAAGTTGTTTCACGACAAATAAAGAGAAACAAAGGTCTGGATAACGATTAACAATCAGTTTGACTTTACTTCGACATCAATTCTATACCTGAATTGCACTAAGCCATGCTTTGATATGGTACATCAATGTGTTTTTATCAGTATTTTTCTTTTTACAAAGTAGTAAAATATGCGAAAAATTGCGAACTGCACTTTTTTTTCCAAAAGTGTGCATTTCATTTCATGAGATAAAAGAAAAGATTATATTATGTATTGTAAATAACCTAAGGTGACCGCTTTAAAATTAAACTTAAAAAACCTATAGTTTCAGCAAGTTAAGCCGATTTCGCAAATTTTGCCAAAATATCGATGAAAAGGAAGAAACAAATATTGTCTACTTCTGATATGCAGACATGGATCTGTTTGTATCATACATATATTCGTACATCAAGATTTTGAATGTGATATGTTAGCTGTTATTCTGTTGCTTTGGTAGCGGAGATCCTTAAAATAAGAGACTGTCTCTAATTCTTTATTACATATATCGTAGAGTAGACAGGATGAGGTGTGGAATAACACATTGGCCAGATGGCCGCCGCGGCTTTGCTGGCACATGCGCGATCTTTTAATTAAATTTTCAATGACCGTTTTGCATAAATGCTGCGGTACTTCATTAATGCAGCGTCCAATTTCCTCTTTTAAGGCTTGAGTCGTCGTCGACTTATTCGCATAAACCATCGACTTCAAAAAACCCCAAAGAAAAAAGTGTTAAATCTTAAAACTAGATAAAATGCTTAACCTAGTGATATAATTTCATGTTTTATTTCTAACTTACTGGATCCGAGCGAGCACTCTAAGCTAAATTTAATCTTAATCTATGTCTTTCGACCAATCTTACGAATATTAACCATATCTATAATCATATTTATAAAAATGTATTATTAAGAAAATTTAAAAAACTTAATGACAGAACATATTTTTTCTTAATAGCTTACATACTAACTTAAATCTACCCTAAATATACTTAATTAAACTTAACCTAACTTAGCATCTAGTCAACAATCAGGTGTATACACACTGGTATGTATGAGTACATACTCGCGTATATGCACTTGAGTGTTAATATGTGCAATGCATTCGTATATACTTATATACATCACGATCCGAGAATCCTGGTGTTACCAGATTCGGTGACGATCTTCTGGCAAATAATGCCGTCGCCGATGATGGAAACAACTCCATCCTTATTTCGAAAGATGAACTCCAAGGTATCTTCAACTCACTGAAGAATAAGAAGTCAGTGGGAATCGATAGGATACCAAACATTGTTCTGCGCCATCTACCCTCTGAGGCGGTGGATGTATACACAACACTGTTTAACAATGCGTTGAGTAATGCATATTACCCGAAGCATTGGAAAACAGCTGTGGTACAGCCAATTCCGAAAAGGGACAAAGATACTTCCATCCCGACAAATCTCCGGTCTATAAGTCTTCTTCCGTGCATAAGCAAGGTATTCGAGAAGATAATCATTAGAGCTCTCAAAGAATGGGTTAAGGTAAAACAAATAATACCGGAAAATCAATTTGGCTTCAGGGTGGGGCATGACACCATTCATGCCGCGTCTAAATTGGTTTCCGACATACAGTGGAATAGAAACAAAACCCAGTGTACAGGCGCCTGCCTGATCGACATGGAGAAGGCGTTCGACACCGTATGGTTAGAAGGTCTCTTCCTTAAGTTGGTCAGGCTCGGCATCAATAAAACTTTGACATGGTCACAGGTAGGAAGTTTGTTGTGAAAAATGGCAACGAAATTTCGACTACCGTATTCCATATAAAAAATGGGCTGCAACAAGGAGCTGTTGGTTCTCCGATCTTATTCAGTATATTCACTAGCGATCTCATAGGTTCTATGCCTAACATCATAGCGTTTGCCGATGATCTAATCGCGTACGGATCAGGTCCGAAGGTAGAGGTAATAAATGGCTTGTTGCAACGCGACTTCGATACAATTCAACGATATTGTGACGACTGGAAGTTGAAAATTAACTACCAGAAGTGTGAAACTATCCTTTTTAGAACCCCGCTGTCCAGGGCCTCAAGGGACACGAAAATGAACTGGCGCAAGTTTTGCATAGTTGACCCACAAGGACGACCATTAGCTGTAAAAAGTGTAGTCAGATATCTAGGCATCTGGTTGGACCAGTATCTGTATGGTGGTATCCACATAGATACAGGTCTGACCAGGGCTAAGAAGTCCTTTGCTGTGGCAAGAGGACTGTTTTACAGCAGTCAACTTGACACCAGAGTGAAGGTCATCTGCTACATGGCCCTAATCCGGCCAATTATGGTGTATGGTTGTCCTGTGTGGTTCAACGTGAGTCCTTCCCAGATGGAGAAGATGAGGGTGTTCGAGAGGCAGTGTCTTCGGGCCTGTCTCCGATTATATCGAACACCAGAATCCCAGTACAAGAAATTCTACCCCAACGAGGTTCTGTATAACGAGGCAAACCTTATAAGGATAGATAATTTTATTATCAAGTTGATACGAAGTCACACTGCTCGAGGCATGGCTTCAACCAACAGTCTGATCTTTGGGGCTTACTACCCAAATGAAATGTACCATGAACGGGTACGTCTTAACGGCTTCATTCCGCCTGAAGCTTTCCTTTATTTGGACGCTAAAGGCCTGATACAAGATAGGGAAGGCTGCCCTATCATCTTCTACGTCGCACGCCGAACAGTCGAGAGGCAACTCCAATACGAGCCGGACGTCGCTCGCAGCCATGAGGAGCTCCTACGGTTCAGTAGGGCGATTTCTGCCCGCGACAGAGCAGTTTCTGCCAAAGAGCGGTTTTTCTACTGGTGGTTACACCAGAACCAGCGTTCGATGCCGCTAACTCCACAAACAAATAGACGGGATAGTTGAGTCTACAGGGCCAACTCACATAGGTTAAGGTAGTTCTCAAGAGAAAAAAAAAAATTAAAAATATGAAAACATACAAAAAAAAACAACAAAAATAAAAATTAAAAAAAAGGTGCATCACGGCATATTAGATATATATGTAAAGCATATAAATAACACATACGCCCTGATGCACGCGTCCGTATAGTTTTACGGACATAGTTAAGTTTAATATAAGTTACTTAAGTTAAGTTTTGAATTGTATATAGTTATAAGTTTTAGTTTAGTTTTAGATAGTATAGTTAGTAGAGTAGAAGTAGAAAGTAGAAAAATATACTAGATTAGCTTAGAGTACTCGTGAAGAGTCAGTAGGTTAGAATTAAGATCAGTAGATTGTACTTGTAAGCTAGTTTTAAGTACTTTTGTTTAGCATGTAAGTAATTTTAGAATGAATTAATAAAAATGCATTTAAAATCAAAAAAATCAACTTATATACATCATAATATATATGTGTATGGGTTTTTTTTTTTACTAAGATATGTAAATCGGCGATGAGTTACAGCCGACGGATTGATATCCAATCAGCCGCAAGACAGCCGATTTTCTCCCTTTTCGGGAACAGCACTTGCCCCTACCCTGGGTCTAACGGATTCGACGAGGGAGTTCTTGCGCTTTAAAGCCACCAGAATTTTTTGTGTTGTTTTGCAACGTCCTTTTTATCCCTACTCGACACCGCCGTACTGAAGCGAAAGAGACGCTCCTCAGCTCGTTGTGTGACGGTGCGGTCGTAGTTGAGTCGCCCATCCACACTTGGCGATGTGAAGGATGAGCTGTACCCCATTATGATCTTATATCAGGCCGAAAGTTCGCAATTCGAGTAGTAAGTGAAAAGATAAAGTTTATTTCTATGTACCGCATGGTATGTTATTGGTTTCCGTACATAAATCGTAAAATTAAAGATTATGTAAGCAAATGTTTTAATTGTATTTACTTTTCACCTCAGTGGGGCAAAAAAAGTCTACAATCTATTCCAAAAGAAAATGTACTCTTCGAATCTTTACACAAATACCATAAAGGCCTCTCCCCACGTTGGCGACAAAAAAGACAAATGTTCGCGGTTTGGTAGACAGGTTAACAAAGTTCAAAACAACTACTTAAAGTAAAAAGACAATATTTTGTCTCAAATCTGAGAACACTCAAAGAGTATCAATTGTCTATGAAGAAGCTTCTCAAGTCTGGCCGTTCGGAGTCGATAAAAAACTGTAGGTCCCTTCGACTCGTGAGAGAACAGTAGCACGCACAACACGAGCAGTTGTTGTAGAAGCTAGCCCCTGGTCTGTTATGGGCTGTAACGCCACTCAATTATTATTATTATTATAAAGTAGTTTGCTCCAATCACCTTAAAGTTTGTGCGGTTTTTGAGAGTTGAAGTATCTGATCCGGTCCACGAATATATTACTAAAACCATAAATGATGATTATATAAACTTTCCAGATAGCAGATATCAAGTATGCAATGGCATTAACAATAACAATAATCGTTAATCACAACAACCTAACCATTATCAATATGTTCCTCCTCTTTCCACCTCCACACAAAAATACCTAGCATCATCCAATTAATTTTCGATCGGAAAAACGAATGATCTACATTTGTTAACAGTTAATCTACTACTAAGCTTATTTTCATGTCCAAACATAATTTAGAAGTATTATAAAGGGGTATTCTTGGCGTATGCTGTACTATTCCTTTGTGAATACACAAACCATTCTAGAGGCACGTACAATGGGTTATGAATTCCTCCGCCGAAGTGTATGCAACAACAACAAATAATTCTCAGAAAAAAATATTTCCAAGAATCCTGCCGTTTACGGTCTACGCGCTTTCTTTTTTGATCGCAAAAGAAACTTGCAATTAATTTATATTATATCTCCTGAATGTAAATATAAGCTATACGAATATTGTGGCAAACAGACGCTGGTTTATTGTACATAACATCTGTTTGCTTTGATGATGCTTATGAAAATTAAATTATAATAAATATAAGCAGGTAATATAGATATATTCACCCCTATTCCGGGAGTCATCTCATTTTAGTGACTATTGTCATTTTGAAAGTCATCTCATTTTTTCATCGGTATTCCGAAACTAAAATGACTTGTGGAATATGTTCCACAACAAAAGCCGCCTGTCAAATGCAAAATGTCATATGCTTACACTTTTTTATATTTTGAATTCTTCAATAAAATAACTTTTAAATAATCTTTAAGTGTTTTATCTGAAAACATGGACAGCATAGCTCTGTTTGTAGATGTAGATGTAGACGGATCGTCTAATAATGCATTGTTGACCCCACGTTGATGAGTTTCGTTAAAGACGAAAACTCTTCCAGGTGGGTCCACTGTCTCATGCACTAATAGAAGTTGGGCCACCGTTTCGTCCAGCTCCGTTAAAATGTTTGTTTAAAGGGTGCTCCTCCGGTTGCCTCAGATACTCTTTTGTTGTGCGTCAATTTTTTTTTAAATTTTGACTTTAAATCGAACCAAACCTATGAAGTATTTCAAAACAAATAATTTAAATGTTCGTATGTACATATACATATGTATAGTCAATTGCACATACCTTGTGCCATTCTTTCTCATTACGCACAGATGGTCCTAAACTGTTTAATATTGCCGCAACCTCCTTTAAGCCAATGTCCTCACTTTGAGTAACGCCTCTTTTGAAATTTTTGGCAAGAGTCACGTTCTCTTTCATGAGTCCCACCAAGCGAATGATTTGCGAAGGTGTTGATACCTTTAACCTTTGGAAACCATAAATAATAAGCAAATATATATCAAGAAACACAAAAATAAGAAAAAAACAAAAGAAACTTACTCTTTAGACATTTTTAGTTTTATGTCGTGTACTAATTTCAAATCGACTGTTTTTGTCACTTTTCCTGTCGTTTAGTGACTCCGGGAATACCAAAAAATGAGACATGTCGAGTGGTGAATACGTTCTACAGGAGCTGACAGGAGCAAAATGACTAGTGTCATTTTATGAATTCTTAAATGACTATGGGAATACCGATTTCTCACACTCATTAAGTGACATGTCACTAAACGACTGCCGGAATAGGGGTGATTATAAAGACAGCAGCATAGACGTATTTTTTTAAAGTACCAATCTTTAAAAATTTCACACCATTCATTAAGCATTTAGCATTTCTCCACCGTGTCTAGCATTTCCCCGCCGAAATGTATGCAACAGTAAATTATATTTTAAATCAATATCCGAAAACACCAAGAATACGGGTATTGTTAGAGTTTATATTCAAACTCAAATCTCGTATAGATTTATTATATATTTTCTTAATTTTAAAGAGATCGACAAATCTGCATCATTTAATAGCGAGGTTGCGAACATTGGAATCCTGCACAAATTAGAGCCGATACGATCGTTAGTCTCCACACAAAGACATGACACAACAATATGTTTACAATTGATCTTATGGTATGATATGAACCCGTGTCGAGTACTAAGAGATTCGTAAATATGTTGTAAAATATTTGTACTTAACATATATGAACTAGAATCGCCAATAAGAGAGATTCAAGTTGTTTTTTTTTTATCTTTCTCAAATAGCCCTCTAACAAATACTCCAATGCTCCGGCCCCGATCTCTTTCCTGTCTCCAGTTGCACTTACCAAGTTGATTGAGATCCTTCTCCATTTATGTGCGACATCTCAACCTAGGACGTCCTTTGTTGCACTGAATCAATGGCCCGGATTCTAAGACTTTTCAGTTCGGAGAAGTGGTACCCATACTATTTCGAAGACACTTGACCAAACGCATACCGCCGTACAACCCATACAGTTTGTCGTTCAATATTTTCCTACAGATGCCATCAACGCAAACAAGACTAATAATTGCACTTAGAATGACTCTCTCGAAAAGACTAACACTATCCTCATTCGCTCTTTTAATGTTAAAATTTCCGTATAGGAGAGCTGGATGATCAAGCTGTTATACAAAGTCAATTTAGTTTTTTGAGACAAGTCTCTATTTATTACTCTCTTGCCTTTTGAGCCCAAAACGACTGGCAAGAGTTTTTCCTCACTGAGTCAGCGAACTCCTCACTGATGAAATGCAGTTGAACGTATTTTTGAAAGATCGTGTTTCTCTTGTTGACTTTTGAGTTAAGAATGTCAAGAATGATGTTCGCCTTGTCTAAAACCTTTTTTGACGTTAAAGGTTTCGATGCGTTCGTTACTCACCTTAACCGCCAAATTCACAGCAGCGATTGCGACTCTACTATCAGTAACAACATGGAAATGATCTGAGTCAATACTGGCACCTCGGAAGTTCCGAACATTGAGAATACTGGAGAAGTGTCTCAATTCGATCATTACAGGGTGATTCCACCCCAATCCGACTGTGTTCCCGAAGACTCCAGCAAAAATGTTCCCTTTTCCCAGCAGAGCGTTAAAATCTCCAAGAAGGATCTTGTTTTCTTAGCTGGGGCATTAAAGTCATCCTTGCTGTTGTCAACCGTCTCTTCTGTCGGGGCGGGAGCGTAAATCAGACTTATGTTCCCGAAATTAGTTTTGATGCTTGTCATGAGGTGTTCGCTTACGGAGTCGTAACTTAAGGCTTTTTTCTTTAGCCTGCCGAACACCAATCCCAAAAAGCGCTGCCTTCTCTCTCTGTTGCAATCGGTGTAGTAGCTGTCGCAGTTCTTCATCCTTCTTTTGCCCGGCCAATCCTACTGCACTTCCTGGATAGCCTGCTTTATAGGAGCATCCGTATATTCTTTTGCTGCTCGTGGTCTGTATAGGGAGCACACATTTCAAAGATTTGAAAATCGTTTTCCTTTAATCGTTTGCTGTGGTCGTCAACAGTTGGTCATGTTTTTTTTACGTAGTGAAGGAGCCAATACATACTACAAACTGGTTGGCCAGGCTTATTATTTAGCCCTCGGGCCGAGGGATTCGTTGCATACATTGGTTTACAGCCCACAACGGGTGTTGTGATTGTTGATCAGGGCGGGGAGGCTGTATGTAACTAGCGAGGATAGTGTTGGCCGCTCACCATATTGAGAGCCTCGCGTGAACAAGCCCATAGCTCTCTTTCTATGAGTATTTATATATCAAAAATCTATTCCTCTTCTGCTATCCTCGTCCGTGCATAGGTCAAGTTGACATACAGCCTCCCCGTGGCAGCCCCTGGATAGCCATCATAGCATCCGTTGTGTGGTGAACCAATGTATGCAGCGACTGGCCTACCAGTCTGTAGGTTGTGCGTGAGGCTAACTCCCTAACCACACAAAAATAACCGAGTTCAGCAACGACACCTTGCCTCGGATATGGATGGATCCAATGTTGACGACCCCAGCAAACGTACAAAGGACAACGATTTTCGGTTCTGCACGTGGAATGTGAGGTCTCTTAACAGACCACGTGCAGCCGAACAACTTGCGGAGGCCCTTGACTGCTACAAAGCAGATATCACCGCCATTCAGGAAGTGCGGTGGGATGGGCCGGGCAGAAAGAAGATGAAGAACTGCGATTTTTATTACAGCGACTGCGACAGGGAGAGAAGGCAGCGCCTATTCGGATTCGGATTTGTTGTTCGAGGCAGACTTAGGCAAAAAGTCATAAGCTACGATCCCGTAAGCGAACGCCTCATGACAATCCGCATTAAGGCTAAATTCGGGAACATCAGCCCGATATGCGCTCACGCCCCGACAGAAGAGAAGGATGACAAAAGCAAGGATGAGTTCTATGTTCTCCTAGAAAGAACATACGATCGATGCCCCAGCTAAGACACCAATATCGTTCTAGGAGATTTCAATGCTCAGCTGGGGAAAGAGGACATCTTTGCTGGCGTCATCGGGAAACACAGCATGCACGACACGACCTCCAGAAACGAACTCAGGCTGCTGGACTTCGCCGCGGGGCGGAACCTCTCTGTGAGCAGTACGCGGTTCCCACATCGCAACATCCATAAAGGAACCTGGCGATCCCCTGATCAATCAACCGTCAACCAGATTGATCACGTTGCGATCGACGTCAGACACTCCTCCAACAATCTCGATGTCGGAACATTCCGAGGCGCAAACATCGACTCGGATCATCACCTTGTTGTAGCCAAGGCAAGAACCCGGATATCGAGAGAACAACGGAGTCGAGGTAGGCCGAAACGGTTTGACGTCGGAAAGCTACAATCGCAACAGGTCGCTGGGATTTTTGCCGACCGAGTCTACCTGAAACTCTCCCAAAGTTCGACGCTGCCTGCACTGACAATAGAAGAAGAATGGAAACATTGTCAAAAAGCCATCAAAGAAGCTGCCACTGATGTACTGGGTTTCACGCCACCACCTAGAAGGAACCCATGGTTTGACCACGAGTGCAGGCAGGCACATGCAGCCAAACAGGAGGCCTACCAGGCAACGCTGCATCGGACAACGAGAGCTGTTCGTGAGCTCTACGAACAGAAAAGAAGGGAAGAGAACCGGCTTCTCAGAAGGAAAAAGAGAGAGCATGAGAAGCGCGCGGTCGAAGAGATGGAGAGATGTTATGGCAGGAATGAAGTCCGAAAGTTTTACCGCAAGATAAAACAGCTATCCGGTGGATACAGGGTTCGGACCGAAGCCTGCCGGGACCAAAACGGAAACCTAGTAGTAGAGTCGCAATCGATTCTGAGAATCTGGAAAGATCATTTCTGCAGACTCTTAAACGGCGATGACGGCCCAAATCCCGCTGTTAGGCAGAATGTTCCACTTAATTTGGACGATGATAGACAAGAATTCCGTCCCCCCGACTTAGACGAGGTCAAGATAGCAATATCGAGACTGAAGTCGAATGAAGCTGCTGGAGCGGATGGACTGTCCGCAGAACTGTTCAAAGCGGCTGGGGATGACCTGGTTGGGCGCATGCACCAGCTCATCTGTAAAATATGGTCGGAGGAAAGCATGCCCGATGAGTGGAATCTCAGCGTCGTCTGTCCGGTCTGATGTACTGGGTTTCACGCCACCACCTAGAAGGAACCCATGGTTTGACGACGAGTGCAGGCAGGCACATGCAGCCAAACAGGAGGCCTACCAGGCAACGCTGCATCGGACAACGAGAGCTGTTCGTGAGCTCTACGAACAGAAAAGAAGGGAAGAGAACCGGCTTCTCAGAAGGAAAAAGAGAGAGCATGAGAAGCGCGCGGTCGAAGAGATGGAGAGGTGTTATGGCAGGAATGAAGTCCGAAAGTTTTACCGAAAGGTGAAACAGTTATCCGGTGGATATAGGGTTCGGACCGAGGCCTGCCGGGACCAAAATGGAAACCTTGTAGTAGAGTCGCAATCGATGCTGAGATAGACAAGAATTCCGTCCCCGCGACTTAGACGAGGTCAAGATAGCAATATCGAGACTGAAGTCGAATGAAGCTGCTGGAGCGGATGGACTGTCCGCAGAACTCATTAAAGCAGCTGGGGATGACCTGGTTGGGCGCATGCACCAGGTCATCTGTAAGATATGGTCGCAGGAAAGCATGCCCGATGAGTGGAATCTCAGCGTCGTCTGTCCGGTCCACAAGAAAGGAGACCCCTTCGACTGCGCCAACTATCGAGGGATAAGTCTCCTTAAAATCGCATACAAGATCCTTTCTGCCGTACTGTGTGAACGCCTGAAACCGTTTGTCAACAACCTGATTGGTCCTTATTAGTGTGGTTTCAGGCCAGGGAAGTCCACCATCGACCAAATCTTCACACTACGGCAGATCCTGGAAAAGTCCCAAGAAATGCAAATCGACACTCACCACCTATTCGTCGATTTCAAGGCCGCATATGACAGTGTGCATAGAGACGAGCTATACAGTGCCATGTCTAGTTTTGGCATTCCTACCAAACTCGTCAGATTGTGTAGGATGACGATGGAGAACTCTCGATGCTCCGTCAAGGTCGGGAACGAACTCACCGAGACCTTCAATGTCAAAAAAGGTTTTAGACAAGGCGACGCACTGTCATGTGACTTTTTTAACATCATCCTTGAGAAGATCGTGCGTAACTCACAGGTCAACACCAGAGGCACGATCTTCCAAAAGTCAGCTCAATTGCTAGCTTACGGCGACGACATTGACGTGATTGGTCGAACACAGCGAGCCGTCAATGATGCGTTCGCTGGCATTGAAGCGGAAGCGGCTAAAATGGGTCTGGTGGTAAATGAGGGCAAAACGAAGTACATGCTGTCATCAAGGAAGGACAGACAACATCGGCGTCTCGGACAGAGCGTCACACTAGGCAGCAGAAACTTCGAGGTAGTCAAAGACTTTGTCTACCTCGGCTCCGCAGTAAACAGGGACAATAACACCAGTACCGAAATCAAACGCAGAATCACTCTTGCCAATCGGTGTTTCTTTGGGCTCAAGAGGCAATTGAGGAATAAAGCCCTCTCTCGAAAGACTAAGCTTAGTTTATATAACACCTTAATCATCCCAGTCCTACTTTATGGCACGGAAACTTGGACACTACTAAAAGCGGATGAGGATACCCTCGGTCTCTTCGAGAGAAAAGTTCTGCGTGCGATTTTTGGTCCTGTTTGCGTTGATGGCATCTGGAGGAGAAGATTCAACCACGAACTGTATGAGCGTTCCTCGACATTACTCAAGCTTTAGTGATATTTGGAAAGTTGATAGCATCCATGATAAGGTGCTGATACCGCATGTTGTACAAAAAAACACATAAAAAAATCAAAAAATGCAAAAAAAAGGTTGGTCTTAAGAAGGCCTTAGTTGTTTCTCCTATAGATCTCGAATAATAATAATATAATATAGCCTATAGTAAAAAAGAGACGGAGGTAAAGTGATAGGTTTCAAAAATATTCGGTGTTTAGGTGTATAGCTCAACTTTTCTAGATGGATTCAAGCCACCAAAGTTTTAAAACAATTTTGGATTATATACTTTTGCCTTGCGTTAAAGTCTATGGTCTTAATAGATATGAAACTGTTCACTGCCTATTCGTCACATTCGCATCCATAGTTTAATATTCAGTACTGTAATAAATGGTAATATGCGCACCGTTACGTGATTCAATACAAGAGTAGAATCAGATTCATATGCTGCTCCTGCTCTTTAATTCGAAATCATCATTTAATTCAGGGAAAACTCTTCAATATAAATTATCACATTTCCTGATTGTAATGCCATTTATTATAAAATAAACAAATCCATTTTTTAATGGTTTTTTTTCGAAGAGGCTGCATGTCTTTCTCAGATGGTCACAACATATTATTAAATGCCCTCTTCCTCCGCTTTTGTGGCAAATTTTCTTAAATCACTCACTCTTTTTAGAACCATATAGTAATACAATTCTTTAGATAATAAATGCTGTTAAGCACATTTAACAATCTTTTTCCAAAAACAAATTTGGTATTGTTTTTAGTTTTTTATTTTTTATTAATATACATAAATATGTTTCTAGTCTAATACTTAATTCTAGGAAAATGCTTTAAACTAGCTTATTCAATCTTAACAATAGTTTAAAATCGAAATTACTGACCCTAAACAGGTGATCAAAGATAATGTATATTCCAGTTACAAATGCCTTTAGACATTATTTATTTTTGTATGTGCCAAGAAAAGTAAGAAAAAACGTGGCAGTCTGGGTTTTTTATGAGATAAACTTAACCTAGCCTAAAGTAAAACTAAACTAAAACTTAGAAAGCTACGTAACTAATAAAACTAAAATTTAAAATTACGGGATAAAACCGTTTTGCCGCACCTTCCCGTGGTAAATGAGGTTTGGGTAGTACGCCCCAAAGATCAGACTGTTGGGCGAAGTCATCACTCGTGCAATGTGCCCCCGGATCAGCTTCATAAGAAAAATATCTATCCTGATTAGATGTGCCTCATTGTACAAGATCTCGTTGGGATAGGTGTGCGATATAGCCGGAGGCAGACCCGAAGACATTGCCTCTCGAACACCCTCATCTTTTCGATCCGGGAAGGACTTAAGTTGAACCACACTGGACAACCGTACGCCATAACCAAATGCCAAGATATCTAGCTACATTTTTTCACAGTTAACGGCAGACCCTGTAGATCAACTATACCGAACTTGCGCCAGTTTCTTTTCATGTGCCTTGAGGTCCTGAACAGCGGGGTTCAAAACAAAATAGTTTCGCACTTCCGGATATTAATTTTTAATTTCAAATTCAATTTTGCCGAAGTCACGCTGCAACAAGTTGTTGATAACTTCGATTTTCGGATCTGATCTGTACGCTATTAAATGTCACATGGAACCCATAAGGTTGCTTGTGAATACAGCAAACAGAATCGGCGAACCAACCGCCCCTTGTTGCAACCCATTTTTATGTGAAATACTATGGTTAAGGTTACATTGCCTTTTTTACAACGAACTTCCTCCCTGTAATCATATCATAGAGCAAACACAGCAGTGTTTTATGCATGCCTATTCTGACTAACTTAAGAAAGTGGCCTTCAAACCAAACGGAGTAGAACATCTTTTCCATGTTTATTAGGCAAGCACCTGTGCATTGGGTCTTGTTCTTGTTCCATTGAATGTCGGAGACCAAGCATGTATGTTATCATGCTTGTATGTTATCATGCTCTGCCCTAAAGCCGAATTGGTTGTTCGGTATAATAATTACAATTTTACTAGGCGAAGAAAAAAGTAAAAAAACAAATTTTATTTTTCTTCTTGGTCTCGAAGTGACCGTCTTTATTGAGTATCTTCTTAGAACTAAACTTACAAAAATATTATACAGCTTGACAATGCTTTTGCAAAGCTGCATACCTTGCACGAGTGATCGTTCGAATTCTTGGAGTTGATTTCAATACTTTGCAAAGGTGCATCGCTTGCATAGGTGATCGTTTGAGTTCATGGAATTTAATTGTGCCGGATGTTCGCCAGACGCTTTCGTTGCATTTATGCTCTTCAGCAGTTTTGCTGGTTTCGTTTTCGTGTCAAGTACCTCGGTCGATCACACGTGCATTACATATTATCTTATATTATGTTCTTAACTGTAACTCCCCCATTGCTAGTTTGAGGCTCCGACGAAATTAATAATGTCTTAGTATTAAGTTTATGATTCACAAAAACTACTATGAATATTACTATGATTATAACAATGATGATATCGGTGCTGAGGCTTAATATATTTGTATTTTTATTTTTATAGAAAAATTCACTTGCGTTTTCCTCGAGTTTTGTTTGTTTTAGTAACAATGTTTCTAGTTTAATGTTTTCAAGTGATTTATTTGTCTTAATATTATTCATATAATTAGGTAATACAAGTTTATCGTGGATTTTAATAAAAGGGTTTACATATTTTTTATTACTTATTTCTATATTACAATTTTGGAATTTTACAATAAAGGTTCCTTCATTCTTAATTTTAAGCTTATTACAATTATGCCTTATCGTTTCATTATAGCAATTTTTACATATTACCAGACCTTGTGAAATTTCTTGTACTTCTTTGCCGAAAATTGGTTTAACATCACAACTAGCTTCTTCCGAATGAAATATATTTTCCAAACAGTCATTGTGCAATCTTTTAAGGTTTTTCTCAAAGTTATTTCTTGCAAATGTATCGTATATGTTATTTTTGTCATCAGTCAATACTTCTTTAATGGTAGTATATAAACAATTATTTTCTTTGTTAGGGATTGGCTCAATAAGAATCTTTGACAGGATTTGATCTGAGTATTGGGGAATTAGTAGGATAATGAAAATGTTTTCTTCTTGAAACGTTACGGCTACCTTTATGTTTGAATAGGTATCTAAATCATTAATTAAATCTAGCTCTTTAGGAGACAAAATATCGCTTGGGATGATGCCTAATTTTCCTGAAAAAATTATGTGTCCGATATTATCAATATGGGTTTGTAGTAAATCTATATCGTTATTGATTTGGTAAATATGCTTTAAGAATGTTATCTCGTCTTCCATTGTGTTAATTCTACTTTGTACGATATTTCTAAATTTGTTTAAGTAATCTTCAACTGTTTTTTGTTGTGTATTAATGTGGCTAGTAATATTTTGGATTTGGGAAGAAATAATATTGTTGATCACTATAAGTCTGTTCGTTTTATCTGTTAATAATTGTTGGTCTTTCGTCAATTTGTCAATAGCGTTCGTTACTTGTATCTCATCGTCGCTGTCCATGGTACCGGCAATGTACTTTAAACCTTTTCCTATCACATTCACTAGGCCTCGTTTTTGTTCATGTTTTGGGATTAAGTTTTCTAATTTTGTTTTAAGCAAAAGGAAGTTTTTATTTATGGAGTTCAAGAGAGTTTTTGAATTAGTATTTGAAGTATGTAGAATGTTTATATTTTGTTGAATGATTTCCATGGATTGCTCGTATTCGGTAGTATTAATAAAATGGATAATCTTCGTATTATACTTAATTAATTTAACTGTTCCTAATTTTATTAAAACGTATCCTTGATTGTTGGTTATGTCTTGTATAGTCAGCTCTTGTGATTTAGTTATTGAAGTTGTTGTTATCAGTAGGAGTATTACCAAAAATGTTGTCATCTGTAATAGAGGTACATTTTAGTTTGTATTTTTATTAACTTGATGTTTCTTTTTAGTTTTAACGTGATATCTATAATAGATGTTTTGGTTCTTAGTATCTCTTAGGTGGTCTTCATCGATTTTTTCAGCAAGGATGTGTCTATATTTTGAGTGATTTTTCCCTCCTCTGACTTCTTTTATAAAATTTGGGCCTGCTTCTAACGGTTCATCAGTTCTATTTTTATTAAGTTTGTTGAGTGTATTCTGTTTTTTCTTTAATATTGCGTTATGGATATCTCGATATTCGCTTTCGTGAATTTTGCCGTTAATAAAGTTTATTGGTTTTCGGTCGGTGGTTGAATGGATTGTGTTATTGTAGTAAGTTATTATTTTAAGGATTTTATCTTCTATAGTTCCTTGGTTATTGATTTCGTCATGCTTAAGTAATCTTATATGCTCATTTATCGTGTTATGGAGTCTCTCTACGTCTGAGTTAGAGGTATGATTGCTATTAGAGGTGAAGTGTACTTGAATGTTTGAATCTATTAAAAATTCCTTTAGAGGTATCGCCTTAAATCCTAATTCGTTGTCTGTTATTATTTTATGTATAGTGCCGAACTGGCTTATGTAATAGGAAAGTGCTCTCTTAAATTCTAACCAGCTTCTGTTTAAAATTTTAATAGCACACGCATGTTTCGAGAATTTATCTATAAAAGTAAGGAATAGAGTCTTTTCTAAACTATAAAACACATCAATATGGACGATTTCTCGGGGTTTTGAAGGTGTTTCAGTTAGTTTAAACAATGGTTTTGAGGGGTTCCTAACGTATTTTTCAGAGTTACAAATAGTACAGTTATTAATGAATCTAGTAATGGCATCTTTTAAGTTGGGGCTAAAATAGTTTAATGTTAATTCTTTGAAGACTTCGTCTATACCTCTGTGATTATTTTTAAAATGCTCTTTTTCTATGAGAGTGGCTAGTTTTTCCTCGTCAGTTATGTCTTCTAACAACTTGAAGCATCTAACAATTTTAAATTTGCCATCGTTCATGAATTTTTTAGTGAAGACGTCTTTAATGGTTTGAAAGAAAATTTCATCCTCTACTAGAATTGCATTTAATGCATTCGGATTGAAATGGGTTTTTAAAAGGGTTATAGCGGTTTGTTCATCTAAAGTTTTGACATATATTGTTGTACGATTTCTGTTAAAAATTCTTGTCTTTTTTATTCTGAGTGAACCTGAATGAGATTTATAAATGACAATTTGAGTTTTAAACACATTTATAGATGACTTACTGATTGGAATAGTTTTATTCTCTGCTAAATTTATTTCGGTGTTTGGTATGCGTGAGAGTGCGTCTGCACTCATATTTTTTGTGCCTTTTTTGTATCTTATTTCATAATCGAACTCTGATAATTTGTGTCGCCAGCGGACCAACCTTGAATTTGGCTCTTTAATGGAGAAGAGCCACGTAAGTGGTTTATTATCCGTCTCTATAATAAATTTTCGACCAAAGAGATATGGGCGATAGTACTTGGTTGCCCATACTATAGCTAATAACTCTTTTTCAATTGTGCTATAATTGATCACGTGTTCATTTAATGTGCGACTTGCATAACAGAATGGATGGTTGTCCTGAGATAGGACTGCTCCCAAGGCATATTGGCTTGCGTCTGTAGTCAATACGAAAATTTTGTTAAAAGAGTTCTCAGAGTATTAAAAGATCGTACGTAGTCAGGGTCTGCAATATTAATTTTAGTATCTTTTTTGAGGAAATTTGTTATAGGTTTTGCAATCTTCGAATAATCCTGGATAAACTTCCTGTAATATCCAGTAAGACCTAAAAATCGTTTAATTTCTTTAGTCGTTTTCGGTATTTGATAGTTTTTTATACATTATATTTTTCTTGGATTCGGCTTTATGCCGTCGTGTAACAATATGGCCAAGGAACTCCGTTTCTTTCTTAAGAAACTCGGACTTGTCCAATTGTACCTTTAAATTGACTTCGCTAAGTCTTTTAAATATCTTTGCAAGTGAGACTAAATGCTCCTGTAGTGAAGTAGAGAATATAATAATATCGTCCATGTAAACTAGACAAATGACGTTGATATATTCTTTAAGTACGTTGTTCATAAGGCGTTGAAAGGTCGCCGGGGCTGTCTTTAGTCCGAACGGCATACGAAGAAATTCGTAATGACCGTTTTCAATGCTAAAAGCCGTCTTATGAACATCATTTTCATCAATTTCGATTTGGTGGAATCCTTTGGCTAAATCTAGGGTGGTGAAGTATTGACACCTTCCTAGTTTATCAAGGATTTCATCTATCCAGGGAATGGGGTATTTATCATCAATGGTTACCTCATTTAATTTGCGGTAATCCACTACGAGCCTCCATTTCGTTTTACCGCTAGCATCGGCCTTCTTAGGCACGATCCAAATTGGTGCCGAATAAGGAGAATTGCTGTGTTGTATAATCTTATTCTTCAACATTTCCTGAATCTGCTCTTTGACCTCTTCCTTGTGTATGTACGGATATCGATAATTTTTTGATTGGATAGGGATATTGTTAGTAGTTCTTATTTTGTGTTTGATAGCATTCGTAAAGGAGAGATCTGTATTTTCTTGATAAAATATGTGTTTATACCTATTTATAACTTTAATTAGTTCCGATTTTTCTTCATTATTTAAGTGGTTAAGTCGAAACAATGGTGGTTTCTTTGAGACTTCGATTATATTGAAATTTTGACAATCAACGGGTTGAGTTGTTATTTTATTAAATTTAGGGGTTTGGTTCTTTATATTGCATTGCTTTCTATTAAAGTCTACTTCTGCTAGTACTTTATGATCTGCTACTTCGTATATACCTTCTCTAATAGTTGCATTACCGTCTATTGACCTTTGCTCTGGCAAATAGGCTAGACCTTCGCGTTGAAGTATTGGAATGGCAACTTCGCTAGAAGATATTACTTTTTCAAATTTAATCTCGTGCTCAAAATGAATTTGAACATGTTTATTTTCCAATGATAAAACGTTGTTCTCTAAGTCTATTTTAGACTTAAGCGGTATAAGAATGTTGTTTCCTTTAAGACCGTCAAATTGGTTATGAAAAGGATAAATGTACATCTCAACTTTGGTTTGAGGGTCTCCTAGTTCTTTAAACAATGGTATGATCGCCTTATTTTTAATTTCTACGTTCTGGCTGAGAGTTTTAACTTTGATTGGGTTTTGAATAGACTTTATTTTTTCTGGAGAGCAAGGACCTGGATTAATAATCGAGTGAGTTGCTCCAGTATCGATTATAAATTTTAGAGGTCTTATTTTTCCTTGAACTATTATGTGTGGTAAGTTGCTTGTGAGGCCTAGAAAATTTTCTTCATTGATCTCACTATCGATAGATTGGTCTCTAGTTTGTTGGGTAGGCTTTCTCTGGGATTGGTATCTATTCTGATTGTTAAAGGATGAATTTTGATTATTTTGGTATTGATGTCTACTCTGGTTATTGTAATTGTTTTGTTGTTGAGAGTGATTACTTCTAACATTACGGTTAGGGTAATTAGAACGATGGTTTTTGGGTTTATTATTTCTTTGTAACATATCAATTTCCATGGGTTGTGGAGGAGGTTGGTAGTTAAAATTTGATTTAAAAGGTTGCTGAAATGGTTGTTGGTATTGATTAGAAAATCTTCCTGTATGATTGAAAGGGGGTTTTATATGGACTTTATTTTGGGAGATAGTAGTCGTATTTCTACTGCTCTTTCCAGGGTTGTAATATGCATAACCGCATTCATGCAAAATTTGCATTGCTGCTTCTAAACTGCTGGGGTTTCTACAATAAAGCAATGATCGCATTGGTTCGGGCAGTTTATTTTTGAATATAACAAGGGCAGATGTTTTGTTGTTTTCCATGTTGGGGTTGGCTAATGCAGAGTCTTCTATTACTTGCTTTGTTTTCGTATTTAATCTACGTAAGACTGTTTTTACCTCGATATAAAAATCTACACTATTAGTTTTGAATTTTGTAGCCCTTAACTCATCAAAGAGTTCTTCTGAAGTGAGCCTATCACCAAAATTGTTAATAAGGGTAGTCTTTATTTCTGACTAGTTGGTAATATGTGCATTAATTTCGATAATTTCCCTAGCTTTTCCTTTTAATTTTGCTTTGATACAATCGGAAAAAAATAGCTTGAGATAATGGGTCGTATTTGACAAGGATTGGATGAACTTTATCGACTAAATCGATGAAGTTCTGGAGGTCTCTAAAATCTCCATTGAATTCGGGGAGTTGGGCAATATATTTCAAAGGGTCGATATTTAGGGTGAGAATACTTATTTCGTTATTACTTGCACGAATATTATTCACAATGTCGGTAATTTGTTTCGATTGCTCTCTAACAATACTTATCTGTTCTTCTATTGTAGACATGAAGTGAGTTTAGTTTTATGGTTAATCATAAACTAAACGATTTATTTATCATGTGCTTCTGTAATATGTTCTACTTAGTATTTAATTAATTTACTTAATTTAATAATTCTTGCTGTGCTGACCTTTGTCGCTGTGGTGCAGATTTCTTTCCTGGGTTGTTGTCACGATGGAAATAGGTAGATAGATGATTGATGATGAAGTTCTTTATACCACTTTTCAAAATGTTCACGCACTTTGATTTGAAATTTGAGATTTTTGATTTTGTTCTCACTTGTTTACAGGTATTTGTGAGTTATGGGTAATGATGGATAATTCACTGCTTTTAACAAGGCTTTGCTTTTTCTTTTTTTCAATTATTTCCACTAATTACACGTTTCAGTAGGAATGTTATTATCAGCAACGAAAAATAATCTTTTATTTCCACTAGTTACAAGTTTCAGTATGAATGTTATTATTAGCAACGAGAAATAATCTTTTATTTCGTTTAGTTACACGGATACACGGTTAAGTGTTAAAACACACGTTTACACGTTTCAGTATGAATGTTATTATTAGCAACGAGAAATAATCTTTTATTTCGTTTAGTTACACGGATACACGGTTAAGTGTTAAAACACAATATACTGCGCGAAAAATAATCTTTTATTTTACTCGAACAGAATACCCGGTATCCTACCGACTGCGCCAATTACAATTTTACTAGGCGAAGAATAAATAAAAAAACAAATTTTATTTTTCTTCTTGGTCTCGAAGTGACCGTATCTTCTTAGAACTAAACTTACAAAAATATTATACAGCTTGACAATGCTTTTGCAAAGCTGCATACCTTGCACGAGTTATCGTTTTGTAAGAACTAAACTTACAAAAATATTATACAGCTTGACAATGCTTTTGCAAAGCTGCATACCTTGCACGAGTGATCATTCGAATTCTTGAAGTTGATTTCAATACTTTGCAAAGGTGCATCGCTTGCATAGGTGATCGTTCGAGTTCATGGAATTTAATTGTGCCGGATGTTCGCCAGACGCTTTCGTTGCATTTATGCTCTTCAGCAGTTTTGCTGGTTTCGTTTTCGTGTCAAGTACCTCGGTCGATCACACGTGCATTACATATTATCTTGTATTATGTTCTTAACTGTAACTTATAATCTGAAGTTCCTCGACCCATTCTTTCAGGGCTCTAATGACAATCTTTTCAAAAACCTTGCTTAAGCACGGAAGAAGACTTAAAGACCGGAGATTTGTCGGGATGGAGATATCTTTGTCCCGTTTCGGAATGGACTGTACAACTGTCTTCCAATGAGCCGGGTAGTAGGCATTACTCAGTGCATTCTGGAACAGTGTTGTGTATACATCCACTGCCTTAGAGGGCAGATGGCGCAGAACAATATTCGGTATCCCATCGATTCCCACTGACTTCTCTTTCAGTGGGTTGAAGATATCCTGAGGTTCATCCTACGAAATAAGTTTTGAGTTCATCGCCGACGGCTGTATGTTCGTCACTGAACCTGATGAAACCAGTGTTCCCGGATCGCCTTTGACTTATCTCATTACGTAATTGGAAGAGGTTTCATTAGACTATGTTCACCAAGTCGTGGTTGGGACAAAGACGTTCATTGACCGTATACACTTTTTGGAAAACAGCTTCAATTACCTTCGCCTTCTCCTTGGGATCTAAAAAGTCGTTGTCAAGCACAGCCCCGTCTGGATCGACGAAAGTATGTTCGTAAGTAAGTAGGTTCTCGTTGTCTGTTGTTGTGTCAAGTCGAACACAATAAATGTCATTATGATCTCTCCTTTGGAAAATTGTATTTACTTGCAATTTCAGATCCAAATCGGTTTGTGACACCTTCGGAATCGCCTTGTCCATGGTACATTTAATGACCTTGTCCATTTGTGTGAGGTACCCGTCAACCTCCTCGTTCGTTAGGTTTCCGTTCGTAGGAGGATTGATCACACTCGAACTTATTTCTCTGGCTAAGGCTCTAGAAATACGTGATCAGGGCACCTTAGTATAATTATAAAAATGCATTTGAACATATTCCTTTAGTTCCTCCAGCTCGTTTGGAAGCTGTATTACCGCTGCGAGACCTCTCTTACAGACCTCAGATGAGACAAGTCGAATCACGCGAGTGTGCAAGAGATTTTGACCAAATTTGAATAGCTCGTTTGCTAGAATAGAAACCGGGGAACGATAGGCCCAGTGCGTAGGGCCAATGCTTGATTTCGGTGATCGGACGAGAACCGATAGGTTCAGCATTGTATGATATCTAGATTTAAGACAAATGAAACTCACAATAAAAAAAAAAATACATTTTTAAACTAAAAATTTAACTAGGGCCAATGCTTGTGACCCGCAAATCGTAGGTTCGATTCCCAGAAATTTCTGCATTTTTTTTTTTAACTATAAGAAGAAAAAGACTAAAAGAGAGACTTAAGTGAGTGAGTGCGAAATATGGAAACGCGTGAGCGTTCCCCGCTCCCAGACAGTGAAAGTGAACCGGTGTCAGAATCAGGCCATTGGCCTACGGTACTAGAAGGCACCTCAAAAAGAAGGTGAAAGAAAAACACCTCCAGCAGCAGCGAAACTATAAAAGTAATTAACGCCGCAATACAAAGGCATCCGCTGAAGGGCTGAAGGGAGCAGAGAGCAGTGAAGGAGCAATGACGTAAGCTGCAGCAGAGATCAGCACGGTCGAAGAAACCATCGATTATGTGTCTGATGGTGGCGAAGGTCTGTTTGCAGTCAGCAGCAACAGCTTCGCATCGCTGGCGACAACAGACACCGAAGATGAGCCTGAAAAAATCATCTTCAACAAGGAGCTTGAAGTCTCTATGTTAAGAGAGAAAACCAAGGTTCTCTTACAAAAACTAAGGGAGCTGCATGAAGCAAACGAACGCAGAAAAACAGCGTCAATTAAGCAGAGGCAAAGCACGCCAAAAGCGCCTTAAGCCAAAGAAGCAAAAGAAGCGAAGCAAAAGCAGCAACAATCGCAGCCACAAAAGAAAGTCGATGCAGCGAATGCAGCAACAGCAAGAAACACCGCAGCAACAGCAGAAAACGTCCCAGCAACAGTAGGAAACGCCCCAACAACAAAGCTGAACTCAAAAGCAACAGCAGCAACAGCAACACCACAGCAACAGAAGCAGCCCCAAAAAAAGGACAAGGTGCCCCCAATTAATATCTTTAGGACTGATATAACACAAAACTGCTAAGGTATGTAAGTCGGCCATAGGTGTAGGCAATTTTATTATTAAAAAAGGCAATAGTGCTGAAAAATTTTCGATCTACTGCAAAACAGTAGATCAACAACAACAAAATAAAAAAATGTTTAGAGATTTCGGCGACGGAGTTCTTTTTATTCACCCCAAAAGAGGAAAAGCTACGCTCCGTTCTGCTGAAATTTCCCCAGCCGCTTGAACCGGAGGAGGTTCTCCAAATGCTCAAAGAGCAAGTATGTGATGGACTTGAGTTTGTAGGGGTCAAGCCTTTCACCACAGCAAAGGCCAAGAGAAATGGGCGGAAATTACCCTTTTATATTGTACAGGTTGCACCCAATAGCAAGCTAGACAATCTAAGCAAAATTCGATACTTAGATTGCTGGCATTGCACGTGGGAAAGCATAAGAAGGAGCGAAGGCACACCGCAGTGCTATCGCTGTCAAAGGTTTGGACATACCGCGTCGAACTGCCAAATGCAGCCCCGATGCGTGAAATGTAGTGGAAATCACAATGCGGACAAATATTCTTTGGGGCAAGGCGAAACAGCTGATAAAAATCAACTCAAATGCGTACTCTGCGGCAATGCGGGGCACACTGCAAACTATCGAGGTTGCCCCAAATTCCAAGAGCGGAAAGCAAAGACGGCTCTGCAGAAGCAGCCCCCGGGGAAACATGCACTCGGGGCAGCCATACCCGTCACCCCTCAAGTGACGTTCGCCAATATGGCGTCTGGTCGGAGGGCGGCGGCAAATCAACAACAACAGTTGAAAGTGGCACAGGTCCCAGTTTCAAAAACGGTGGTGTCAAATGCTCCCGAGCCATCGCCTGAATGGAAAGTCACCATGGAAAGGCGTATGACTCGGCTAGAGGAGCAGGTTGGCCAAATTCTGGCACTCCTACAGAGTCAAGCACGCTTCCAGTCATAATGGGTACGCCAATGGAGGTAATTTAGAAGATCCTTGCAGTGAATGTGAACTCACTGGTAGGGAGCGAACACAGAATGGAGCTCTTTAAATTGTTGAACTACCAGAGCCCAGACTTTCTGCTAGTTAGCGAAACTAAGCTAACACAGAGAAACAAAATGGTGCACAGCAAATATAATGTTATTAGAAGAGATCGGCCCAACTCTCAAAATGGAGACGGTGTCGCGATCTTCCATAAAAACATTATAAAACATAAAGTAGTATACAGTAGCGAAGTACGTCGGTTTCAGGGGCTAGAGGCCTGCATTGAGTGCATCTCTCTACGTAGCGGGAGAAAATTGTACGTGGTGTCGGTCTATGCCTCTGGATCCCCTCACGCCAGATCAACTATCTCAGAGCTCGATTCACTCTTTCGTTGCCTAATGCTTGATTCGGAGGAAAACTATTACATCTTGGCCGGGGATTTAAATGCCCGACATGGATATTGGGGAAACACACTTTCCAATCCGCGAGGGGACCAGCTTTACAGCTGGTTCTGTCTGCACAATGTCGAGTATAGGCTCGATTTGAAAGCAACTCTCGTCTTTCCCACGAATTGGTTCGTTTCTGGATCTCATGCTGTTTGACTCTAGACTGCATCTGACCGACAATATTGGACATACTGTCAATTGCTTGAACACCTTTGTGTATCTCAGCGACCATTGCGGACTTAGTGCCGAAATCAAGATTCCCAACGACATTGAGGAATTAGGAGAGTTTGTCCAAACGTATCCCTACAACTACCGTAGGGCGCGTTGGCCACGCTTCTCCAGACAACTGTTAAGAACAATCTCCTCAAACGTTCTTCACATACCACCCAACAGAAACTTGTCTAATGAGGAGATTGACATGTATCTGATACAATTGGAGGACTTTATTAAACGAACAATGGACTGCACACTACCAAAGTACCAAAAAACAGAAATTAAGAACTGCTACCCCAATGCGACAATTGACGCACTACACGTACGTAAAAGCAGACTCCTATCAAGGTTGAAAACCTTATATGGGCGCTTTACAGACCGACAAAATGAGGAGATTGGGACACTGAAAGTGCTTATCAAAAACATTCATACTTTAATTGCGCAGAATTACAGACTTTCTGTAAATTCGTATTGGAACGACAAGGTTTGGTCTGTGAAGTCTAACGACCCGAGCATGTTTACACAAATTAAGTTCTTCAGGAGCAATAGGCAAAGCGATCTTCCGTGTCTTAAATTCCCTAGAACAACAGACAATGAACGAATACTGACAACAGCGGGTGTTAATCCAGACAACGACATTCAAGACGATAATCTCTTCGTGATCGAAGACCCGCAAGAAAAAGTGGAAGTACTTGGTGCGACTTTTCAGGAGTTGTACAAGGTGAATGAAAGCATTCGCCCTAATCACATCCTGGAAAATCGTGTTCTAGCCGAAAACTCCCGTCTTAGCTATGATCTGCAATAGTGGCGATCTGAGAACACTAGCTTTGTCGTGTTCAGTGATGATAACATGGCAGATAATGCCATTGCCTTTGAAGGGGTTCATCCCCCGTTCATAACAGTTACTGAGCTTCAAGCGATCTTCGAATCACTGAAGAAGAAAAACTCTGTGGGAATCGATGGGATCTCAAACATTCTGCTGAGACATCTCCCTCAAGAAGTGGTAAGAATGTACACGGTCCTGTTTAACAATGCTCAGAATAATGCACATTATCCGGAACATTGGAAGACAGCGATAGTGCACCCCATATCAAAAAGAGGAAGAGATTCGTCTGATCCGTGCAACCTTCGGTCCATTAGTCTTCTTCCAAATATCAGCACGGTTTTCGAAAAGGTGGTTAACAGAGCTCTGCTTGACTGGGTAGAGGACAAAAATATCATACCGGATAAACAGTTCGGTTTCAAGACGGGGCATGATACCATACATGGCGCGTCGAAACTAGTATCTGATATCCAATGGCATAAGTGCAAGAAACAATGCACTGGTGCGGTGCTGATTGATCTGGAGAAGGCCTTCGACACCGTTTGGTTTGAAGGACTTTTTTACAAGCTCAGTCGGCTCGGCATGCATAAATCGCTATTGTACCAACTGTTTAGTATGCTTACTGGCACACGGTTCGTAGTCAAATATGGCAACGTAACCTCTGCGGGTATCTTCCAAGTTAAAAATGGTCTCAAACAGGGTGCCGTAAATTCGCCAATCCTGTTTAACATTTACTTGAGCGATCTTTTAAGTTCTCTTCATAATGCAATTGCGTACGCAGATGACTTGATAGTGTACAGATTAGCCCCAAAGATTGAGGATATTACCACTCTCTTGCAGATCGACTTTGAATCCTTCAGACGAGATTGCGATAGCTGGAAATTAAAAATTAATTTCGAGAAGTCGGAAACCATCCTGTTCAGGACGCCGTTGCATAAGGCTTCGGCAGACACAAAAACGAATTGGTGTAAGCTCGCTATCATTGGACAACACGGGGAGCCACTGGCGCAGAGGACTGTGGTCAGATACCTTGGGATCTGGTTGGATCAGTATTTGTATTTTAATAAACATATAGATGCTGCTCTGGCCAGGGCTCGAGGCGCCTTTGCCCTTACAAAGAGACTGTTTTACAAACGCCAACTCGACGCGAGGGTTAAGGTGATCCGCTACATGGCCCTAATCAGGCCAATGCTCACTTATGGCTGTCCCGTGTGGTTCAATGTGGGAGCTAGTCTGATGGAAAGGATGCGGTTGTTCAAGAGGGCATGCCTTTGGGCCTGTCTTCAACTTTACCGAACTCCCTGGTCCGAGTACAAGAAATTCTACCCTAATGAAGTCTTATACAATAGGGCGAAAATGATCAGAGTGGATAATTTCATCCTGAAACTGATTCGGAGACACACTGCAAGAGCAATGGACTCCGATAACAATCTTATTTTGGGGCACAGATTATCATGAAAGGGTGCGCTATAATGGTATCGTTCCTCCAAAAGCATTTGTCTATTTTGACAAGCTAAGTCTGATACAAGACAAGAAAGCGGTACCGCTCATCTTTCATTTCGCCCGTTCTGCTGTGGATGGGCGACTCAACTACGACCATACCGTTGCACGACGAGCTGAGGACAATTTCCTCCGCTTCAGTGCAGCGGTATCGAGATGGGATGTACTGGATGTTGCGAAGCAGCATAAAGTGTTCTGGTGGCTACAAAACGAATAAAACTTCCCCGTCGAACCCTCTAAACACTGGGTAGGGAAACCAACGGGGGCAGTCGGCTACTGTTTTACAACGGACCAAATACCAGCTGCAATCTTTGGCCGGCTTATATATTCTTAGTATAGGTTTTAGGTTAGGGTTAGGTTTTAAGGTAAAAAAAAAATGAAAAATAAAAAAAAATACAAAAAATACACAAAAATAAATAAAAAAAATTAAAAAATACAAAAAAGACGCACATGTGCATGTATGCACGAACATATATTGATGAATTATATGACGGTATACATGCACATGTTCGTACGTAGCTTAAGTTAGTAGTAGTATAGTCTAAGTTTTAGTTCTAGCTTTTAGTTTAGTTTAGTCTAGTTTAGTTTTTAGCTGTAGTTTTAGATATAAGTTCTTTTTAGTAAAAATGTTAAGTTGTTAAGTTTTTTTTTATATGTTTTCTTAATAATGTAGTCGTTAAGCAAGGAATTAATTTTACTAAATAATAAATAATGTCGCTGAAAAGCAAATTTAAATAAAGTCTAGAGAGCCTGCGTAGGGCCAGTAAAATTATTTTAAGTCAAATGAAGTTCTGAAAACTAGTTTTAAGCAATTTAAGTGTTATCTTATATATGAAAAAAATGCATAAAAAAAAAACCGCTGCGAGACCACATATGATCACTGTCATACACGACCGTTGTTAACCAGTTCCTCGTGTTTCGTTCCACAAATCTAGCAAATCTAGCCTGAACTCGATATTGTTCTGTTTCATCCACTCTAAGAGACCGTTTCCCCTCACATTTGGAACAGAAAACCATCCTGTCCAAGGTGGAAAGAAGGTGTTTGTAATCGCTGCCTATGCATCAGAGCCTTAAAACCCCGTCTGGTTTAGCTTAAAACGCGTCTGGTTTAGCTTAGTTTCACTAACCATCAGCATGTCAGGATTGTGGGTTAGCAAGAAGTGAAAAAGCTGTATTTTTCGTTCGATCCTTATCAGCGAATTAGGTATTGTCATTTAAAGTAAATTAACAACTTGTTTATAGATATGTTAGTTAATATGCGGTTTTACAAGCACTTCTACGTACGTAGCTTAATAAAATATACAAAAATATTTAATATATGTAGGTAAAACTTCGAATAATGTTCTAAACGATTATAGAAAGCCTACTTTATATACAACTTTTTAGTATACATACGTCACAACAGAAAGATGAAGGAAAAACAAAAAGAGAGTATGGTGAATTACTATAATTTCAAAGCGAAAGCCGTATGGGTTGCAAAGAAAGAGTATACGAGCATCAGTGTCTGAGGTAAGGGACAGTGTCAAGATTTGTTTGGGTATCGGATTTATGAAATTAAGCTGCATATATTGTATTATTGAAATTGGTCCATAAAGCTAAAGGGTATAATTAATAAAGCAAATCTATGTATGTGTATACTTACGCACATCAGACACTTAATTAGACATATAGGAAGCTAAGTGAGCTTTAGGCTGAGCTTTCAGTATTTCAACTTTAGTATTCAACCTTTTCTTTTAACAAGGCACTCATAAGCTGAAATTATTTTTCACATTTCAATTTGTACTAAAAAAATTTACGGTCGACTGTATATAAAAAAACTTAAATATATATAGATTACTTACCGCTTCACGTAAAACTCCTTATAATACCTTGACGCAAACTATGTAATATTATATATCTCGGTATGGTTTTAAATAAAAAACTCTGCTGGAGAGTACACGCAAGGAAAAACGAGACGTAGAGAAGAGTCAAGTTTGTCTGCATATATTATTGCCTTCTAAACAAATTATATAACTATGTTATTAACTTTGTTCTATATGATTTAAAAAACAAATACTTCAAAGCAGGAAGCTAACAAAATTAAAATAATTTGAAATTTTGAATTCGGTTCATTCCTGCTACTATCATTTCTACGACATTAGTGTTCATTAATTTTATTTGACTATATATGTATGTACAATATATGGTTTAGCTAAGTGTGTAAACGTATTTTTTTGAAAGCAGGGGGGTAGCAGAGGAACGGCTTGTCCAACAGGCTTAATAATATTGTACGGAAAATTTTCGATAGAGAACAACAGATGCTAGTTGGTAAGAAGTTTTTCGAAAAAGAAGAAGGGTTTTCGGATGTTTCCAAATACCATTATCTTCCTGTGTACGAAGAAGAATGACACGTGTTTTAAGAAGAAAATTAGAGAAGTGTTAAGAATGTCCAATAGAATATACACCGAAGATCAACAGATCCGCTTTTAATAATTCAATTTATAATGCACGACTATGACTATTCAGCATAATATCGCTTATGATCATATTGGTTAAAGGAGGTATGACCAAATATCAATGCACAGAATCGTCAAAGAAAAGTCAAGTCATTATTATTATAGTAAAATAACTTTTTTTAATACAAAAAATGTGTTTATATTGAATTAACTTTTAATTTAACGTCTCATAAAATACTTATACTTATATTAGTAAACTTTTTTTTAAAAACCATATATACATGTACATGTATGTACATTTTATTTTCCTTTTTTTTTCTCTTATTAAAAATAATTACTGAACTGTGTAGCTTTAATAAAAAATAAGTTAGAACTACAAACCTTTTTTCTATAGACTTGCAATTTTCGAATAAATCAGAGTAATTTTATGTATGTATGTATGTATGAATGTGCACCCATACAGACGTACATATGTAGAGATTGCACATAAATATTTACAATAAACATCAGTAATTACAACATTTTATTCGTGCCATATCTTTTATAAACATTGTGAATAAATATAACACATCATCCAGTTATCACTTCTGTGCGCATATTGGGCGTGTTTTCGTGATACAATTTTCAAATGGTACACAAAAGAGAGGGAAAAAGACATCCACCAATAGGAACACTGCACTGACAGATGTCTGCGCACTTGTAAGAATCACTTTGGGCCGTTGATTCACGTCGTATACACACTGAAGGCTGACACACCGTACTATCTATTAAATTTCTAGGAGTGAATTGATATGTTTCCCGTACCGCTTCTTTGGCTGCAGTACGAAATTAGTACTAGTTAAACTGATGGCAACATTCATGCTAGTCGAAGTGGGGCGTGGAGCGATGATACTCCACACTGCGGGAAATTGTACACATATTGTCTGTAATGTTTCTATGTTCGATTAACAGCTTTGGCTGTACCCAGAACTTGCGTGCAAAGTTGGGAAACTGATGAAGAGCTTTCGTTTTTGCTTTGTTTTTTTGGTATACAAATTTTCTTGGTTGTGGGTTGGTCATTTCCCGCTTCGGGCATGACAAATTCAACTGAGGCGAGAAATATTAATACAAGGAGCGTTCTCGCATATGGTATTAGAATTATTTCTAGTGGATGTGAATAGTCAAATAATGATGCTTTTTTATTTCATGGGATAAGTTAACATGGGTGTTTTCATTATGTACATATGTATGTATGTATTGTATTGTGTATTTGGTGTTTATAGAGATAGAAATTTAACGAAGTGCCTATTCTGATATAAAGGTTTAGTTAAAGAGTATACAACAAACAATATTGCATTAGGGAGAGGTATGTACATATGTATGTACGTACTTATGCAAGAAAACAAACAACTAATTTCCAAAAAAAAAACAAAAAAACACTCTCACAAATAATTTAGCATTGTTGTCTGGTTGCCTTTTGGACACAGAATTGTTTGTATTGAGGATCATAGAAGCAAATGTATTCTCTGACTTGAATATAAATAAAAAAAAATGTCCCTTGGGCGGTCACTTGCTAAATTTAATGTTCTGTGTTCATATAAATTAAGTATGTATGTATGTATAACCAAGTGGACCGCCACGCAGAAAGTCTAGGTTCGATTCCCGGACGGAACACCTAGCATTTCTTCACGGCACCACCTTCTTCGAGCTACTAATAACACTCAAAGAGTTTCAAATGTCTATAAAAATCTGGGCTGTAGTGCCACCCAATTATTATTATTATTATTATGTATAACCAAGAAAAAAAAAACTTTTGGGGTTAAAGGAGTGAAGATACCTTAATTGACAAGTTCATCCGCAGTTTCACCAGTGGCAATTATTATATAATAAATAATTATATAATTCCTCTGTTTAACATGACGAATTTTTTCTCGTCTTAAAATATTACAAAAAAAACTTTGCTCAAAACATGTTTTAGGTATTGGGTAAATATGTTAAATTAAAATTTTTATGCGTAAAAATTGCCCATTAATCGGAAACTATGTACTATAACATGCAGTAAATTCTGTTAGAAAAAAATAGATGTATGGAAGTTGTTTATAGCGGCAATTTAACTGCATCATGTTACACTTATAACTCTCCGAATTTTCCAAGAATTTAGAAATGTTTAGAATATGAAATAGTATGTAGACAAGAGAATACAAAATATATTCTATTTATCTAATATATTCCATTCCATTTTCATTATTTTTTTGCATTTTATTCATGTATAACAGAACACTTAAATTCTAGACAAAATATGCTTAAAACTAGTTTTCAGGACTTCATTTGCTTGATATAAAATAATCTTACTGGCCCTTTGCAGGCTCTCTAAGATAAACTTAATTTAAATTTGCTTTTCAGCAACATTATTTATTTTGTAGGAAAATTAATTCCTTCTTAAACGACCACATTATTAAGAAAACATATAAAAAAAACTTATCAATTGAATATTTAAAAAAAAGAACTTATATCTAAAATTACAGCTAAAAACTAAACTAGACTAAACTAAACTAAAAACTAGAACTAAAACTTAGACTATACTACTACTAACTTAAGCTACGTACGTACATGTGCATGTATACCGTCATATAATTCATCAATATATGTTCGTGCATACATGCACATGTGCGTCTACATACAACTATATATGTGTGTATAATCCAATATGCACAACACAGATTAATATACATATACTCTTTTTTTGTATTTTTTATTTTTTTTACCATTCCATTTTCATAGAGAGTATTAGCTGCCTATAATAAAATTTTATCAAACTTGACGTTCGGAGACACCAATAAACGGCAGGTCGCTTTCATAAGTAAGAGAGCATTATCAACACGAGTAGTCACTTACATAAGTAGCTATTCCTTTGTTTCTTGTGGACGTTAGGGCCAAGTAAAGCCTTCTCCGGTTCAGTCAAGCGCTGTTAAAAAGGGATATACATATAAGATGTTACTAAACAACACAAAACTTTTTAAGTATTTAAGTAGCGGGGTCCGAACTTCTGCTTCAGACGTTCAGGGACGTGCAATCAATCGAAATTGGGATTTATATAAGGGTCATTTTTAAGTTTTTATATGAAAACGTATGTCTTTTTTCCCACAGTTTTCTTTATTATATCCATAATAAATTCTTATTAAATTTTGCTATATGTCGAAAGACATAGATTCTCTATCCATTGTGATAACATCTGGCTTAAGCATTTTGTAGGTAAAATATTTTGTCTAGTATTCTTGGATTTGTTAAAATAAAATACATAAAAAAAACTAAAAAAAACTAGAACTAACTGCAGCGCGACATTATTTAGTTCTATAGTATCATACGTATAACGCTCTGATAATATTCCATATTTGGTGTCTTACTTTTTACCAGAGTTGTAAGAAAGGTTTTTATGAGTTTAAACTCATAAGCTAAGACACAGTGAGTATAAAATGACTGTACCAACTAACTATAGGAAGTATTTTCATAATCCCTTGTGTGGATATATTGTGGTCGCCGATATTAAAGATGTTGAGTTGAATTTAATACTTTAACAATATAAATCAAGCCAAATATTACACTTTAAATCATGTCTCACAATAAATTACGTTAGTATAGAAATAGGAACAAAATATTTTCAAAATAATTTATATATTGAAAATATATATAATTCTAATATATAATTATAATAAAAAATAAAAATAATTCGTATTTGCATTAGCTGTACCAGTGCAATCTGCTTGACATTATTTTTAATCATTAAAATATTTAGTATTCCTTGCAAGTTCACGAGAATATCCGTATTACAAAATGTGTCGTTGAGGCCTTGATTACAATTTACAAGTAATTTTAAGTGTGCTACAAAAGATATAAGCCGTTACAATACGAACGAATAATATTTTTTTTACAACCGTCTTCAAGATTTGATAGTCCATGTTTCTGCTCCACAGAGTAGGAGTGCGGAAGAGTTTTATACAAAGTTCGTTTGGTGTTTCTTGAACCCAAAAAAGTATAGAATGCCAAGAGTAATTTTGCATTTGTCCTCGGTACTGGTGTTATTGTCCCTGTTTACTCTCAAAGACGACGTCGATGTTGTGCGTCCTTCCGTGATGTACTTTGGTTTTCACTTGTTTACCGCTAGACATCAGAGGGGACGTATGTAGTTTTTGTTCATCCTCGTTTTTCTTTGGAAATTCTGCCTGGTAGTGGTATTGGGGGAGTCATCATCGTTTAACAGTCTGCACATATAATTCTTCTAATTATTACCGTCGCTTTAGTTAATGAAATAACAAGTTTGATTTTTCTAGATTATTTTCATTGCTTTAAAATAACCGGTATTCAAAAAAAGGATTCTCCTGCCTTGTTTTGCGTTACGGTCCGAGATGTTTTAAGACGATACGTTCTTTTGCAAGCTACATTCGGGATTTCCATCCATTTGTCCTGTTTGCGCCGATGGCATATGGAGCTGTCGACGAACTCTACAGTTTAGTTTAGTTTAAAAGGCATTTTTTTTATTGTTTATCTAATAGTATCTTAAAACTAGGTATAAAACGCTTAACCTAGGCACGACAGAATCGAAATCTTATAACTACTTACTGGCTCTATGCGGGCGCTCTAAGCTGAACTATTAATATATTTGTTTTTGCCTTTCGGCGTCATTGCTAGTTATTTTTTTTATAAAAACTATTATTTATTTAATTTACGAACTCTACAGTCTGCATGGTAGTATGCGCATAGTCACATAGAGCAGATGGATAATACTGGTCCGTTCCAAAGAGTCGTTAAATCTGAGCATCGGAACATCTCAACAAATCGTCTACGATGGGGCACGAAAAGAAGAAACGAAGCTTACTTGGAATTTGAAATTGAAAGCAGTTGGGGAAAGAACATGACAACATGTTGCTGTGGACTGTAGCACCAACCTTAAAAAGTGAACCAACCTAAACAGGAGAAAATAATTGTTTCATTCAGAAGCTCAATTTAGTTATTTTGCTAAAGCTAAACTAACATACTGAATATGTTGTAATTACGCGACTATTCAGAGTATATGGGTGTCATTATTTTTATATATATATATATAGCTTTATTAACCAATTATCAGGAGTCAGGGTATTGTAAATGAATAAACGCTCAAAAGGCAGAACATTTTATTTATAATGATGCGATGTTAAAGCACTAGTTTGTTTCATAGCGCGGCTACATTGAATTCGATGTTCAAAAAATACTTATTGACATGTCATTATCGGAATAAGGCTAATACATATTCCAACTTTATAATCAAAAATTGGAGTTATAATATAAGAACGTAACGCACGCGAAATGAAAGAAACTAGTAAAGACGATTGCTTCTGGGATTAATTAAGATTAACAAAATATAAATTCGGAAAAAAATTGGGTTTCAAACCATATAGTATGAATTTGGGTAAATTTATGTGATAATAAACAAACCATAACTATTTAAAAGCTTATTGAACACAATATTTTATTATTCAAAAGACTACCCACAATCAGATGGAAATAGCCTACACAGACCTTTCCAATCAAAATGAATATATCGACTTAATTGTATTTTTTTTACTCAAAAAGTGAAATCAATTGATTTATGATAAAAAAAAAACATTTTGGAATGTGATTAACACAGTCGATGAGAAGCTTTATGAACAAGAATAATAAATTCATTTAAAATGATTGTTCATGCAACTTTAAAAATTTTCTACTAAAATGACGAAGGCACATGTTCTTCATTCATAGAAAAATAAGAACGAATAACAAATAAATTATAAAGATTGCTGATATGTTGAATGTATTATGCATATCATTTAGAAATTTATGAGGCGCAAAAGAAAAACCGAAACTACGAAAGTGACAAATTATTTTTATGGTAATAAATTAAAAAATGTAAACAAAGATGCCGTTTGTGTGTGTGAAGTGTATGCTGGTCACTGGCCATGACAATCTTTGTTTCTAATTCAAAATTTGAAATGGGGAAAACCTGCAGGACGCCACTCTGTCAGTATTAAACTAACCCCTGTGAAGAAAGGACATCCAGACTTAATTTATTTTTCTATTTTTTTCTCGAGTAATTGATAGTCCAAAGGGGTGAGTATTTTCCTAACCTAATTAATTAAACACAAATTGAAGAAGATTGCACATAATGTGTTATAGCATTAATCTATTTGTGCGAGTGAGAGTGAGTACATGACGTGTCTGTTTACTTTAGATAAATTTATATAAATGACACAATTTAAATAAATTGACAAGCTATTTTAATTTTTTTCTACTTCATAGTAGCTTTCAGTAATTTCTTTAGTAGTGAAAAACATTTTGCTAATGGATTACCGTACACTAATAATATAGAGATATAAGCATTTTATAAAAATAAGAATAGTTAAACTGTGGTAATATAGAATAATTGCAAACTAATTACAATTTAATCATTTGTTTGTATTTACATATATTTCAGTTTAAATTGTTAAGGAAATCGTTGCCTTATTGAATACAAACGTATAAAGGGTAATTTGCTTATCTGAGGATAATCACATGAATACCATAACCGCAAATTGTAATTTAAGTGCAACCACTGAAACCGCAATCTATTTCAAAGTATGACTGGCTCATTATTGCATTTTGTGGTTCATAAATATTTCAATTATTTTAATATACGTTTTGATTGTGTAAGCCAGGCTGTACGAAGCTTTTTATCAACTCACCCAAAAATGAATATATGGTTGTTCATGCAATTGTACACATACATCTTTGGAAAACCTTTACAATTACATGATAATATTAATGTTTTCCTATATGTATATTTTGTATATACCTATTATAACTTGGCACACTTGAGCTTATCTATGTAACTTAAACTATGCAAACATCCGGTACAGAAACAATTCGAAATATTGGCCTTCTATCTGCACATAATACGTTTATTTCGAACTATAATTTTTATTTATTTGGAAAACACTCTCCACAAGGGCCACAATAAAAATGAAAGAAGCGAACAACGACGACAGTAATATCAAATTTTTCGTGTCAATAAAAAGCTTTCACAAAATGCTGAAAATGTGCACATGCTGCGCACAAAATTGATCAGAGGATTCCCTGCCGTTTGAACTATGACGCGATATGTCATCATATTTCTCCGAGTGCTTTCTTGCCGCACAGCATAAGTATGCTGGAAAGGTTGTTCCTACATATACACATGTACATATGGATGCATATACACATGCATTCTTTTTGAGGACGCTTGCATGCAATTCTGAATTTGGTGGCCATATGAATACATATATTGGAAAACTCACACCCTTCGTTGCTTTTAATAAAATCTCTTAGCAGCAATTACCCGTGCGTAAAAGAAGTTACGAAGGGTTATCTTTACATTCTTTTGTATGTGCTTCGGACGCAGACATATATATATATTTATATGCACGTATATTTTGTGTGAGTAAGAATGGGAAGCCACTTAAAGAGTCCGACCAACATGTTTTCGTTAAATATCGCTACTACATACTGTAACGAAGCACTACTGAAGAGAGAATTCCACATTTATTTGCTATCTAACCATGAAATAAGATATACATTATTTTAATTTTTATTTAAATAATTTCATTAAATTCAGATATTCGTTTATTTTAAAATACTTCTCAAATTAATTTAACGTTTTCTCTTCATATATACATACATATGTTTATAGACCTTATTTGGATATGACATTTTAACTTACTATTACAAACATACGTACATATATGGATGCCAATAACGCAGTTTTTTTTATTAATTCGTGTCGGTTAAAAGAACAATTTATGACATTTTGACAATGTGTCGGTCACGACTAGTCTGAGATGGCCCATTCGAAAGGTAAAATTTTGGGTCACTCGATCGGCGATAGCGACTGGTATCTCATAAATAAGACGAGTTATGCTGGCTTGCAAGGCTTCAATCCTAGCTGCCTTATTTCTTAAGACCTGAGACTTTAGATATTCCCAAATAAAATAATCCAAAGGTTGTGATGTCGCAATTGTATCGTAATAAGACTTAAAATTAAATGCTCACCAAAATGTTAAAGACAAGTGCATTATTTCATGCGCTGTATGATTTACCTCATTTATCAGGAAATCTGGACCAGTGTCACTAGCCTATAAACCACACCACACCGTTGAGTTTAATGAATACTATTCGGGTAGCCTATTATCTATATTATATTATTTTGATTAATCCAGGAGTAAGCTTTCTAACTGAACAAAATTTCGAGATAAGACTCCGGACTTCTATGAAGAACACCTAGCATTTTGCACGGCACCACCTCTTTCAAGTTGCTGACAACACTCAAGGACTTAAATAATTGTTCATGAAAAGCTTCTCAAATCTCCCCGTTGGGAGACGGAAAAAACTTGCAAGTTTCCTCTACTATTGAGAGAACAATAGCACGTACAACACGAAAACTTGCTAGAGAAGCTGGGACCTAGGAAAAAGACATAAGTAAAGCGCTTTACAAAACATTAAAGGATTGTCCACACAAATTATTGTTTATGAATCTTAGGGATTACCGAAAATATTTAAGGGTCACTTGTTTATTGATATTTCTCTGTTTGCCATTTTAAGATAAGGGAGAAGAGATCTCATTTGTACAAATTATTATAACCTGTGTTCAGATACGAGCTTACGATCAGCATGCTTCCAGTATAAAAATTAAGGTGATGTTGACAGTTTGCAATTGATTTCAATTCATTCAGTTTTTTCCTTTTTTACTCGCAAGTATAAATGTCGAATAAATTAGAGATAATTCTTCATGAAAAATTATTTCAACTCATTCATAATTTGTTCTATTCAATTCACTTGTGATTGTGAGATTCAACTTGCGTTGCATAGTTATTTTGATTGCTGGAATTACTATACATATGTGTATCTATCTATGAGATATGTATGAGAGAAAATGTAATTGGGAGCATTTTATATGTATTAGCATTAGCTTGTGGGAAAAGAATACTCATGATTATAACAAGGGTTGATTCTCTTAATAAAATGCTTTTTACCGCAATGTTTCCACACACAATGAATACTGTAGTTATAATTAAATTGTGTGTCGTTAAGTTCCATACAAAATTTGTGCGAATATTTCACTCAATTGTAATCATTTAAATTGTATAGAAAACAAAGGGATAAAAGGTTGAAAAATATGGCCCAATTATGGAAAATATCCGGCCATATTTTTAAATGATATTGTAGAATTCTAATTTTGTTATTTCCTCTGGATGTTCTAAATTAATTAAATAAAATTCAAATTGCAATTGAAATTTCCTCCTTAGTGGGTGTTTCAGCGTTGCAACTAACACTGTTTTGGGAAATCTTCCTTAAAATTTTAATTCCTTGAGATAAGAATCAATGACTCCCAATTATTTAACCTAGGTAAATCGAGAAAGTTGAATTCGTTCGGCCAAGTCGAAGTCACTGCGCTCCTTTTAGAATTCGTCGTTCAGTTTCATTCACAAAATGTCAGACATATATAGTCTCATGAAAAAAGTTTATTTATTTATTTATCAGTTGTTTCCCATGTCCAAGCACTCCGTGACTGGCAAAGTTATACCTATTTATTGCAAAGTTTTATCCAAGACATCGGTAATGACAGACACTTTCGTAAGCAGCATGTTTTTTGATTTGCTTTCATTCTTCCTTAAATCCATCTTTTCCGCTTCTCTCTCCATATTCGACAATGACAACACGTTTAGTCTATGGAGTCAGAAAGAAAAAGGTTATACGATAATTTATCAAAACAACTATTTCTGTTTTTTGGCACATTTCAATTCTTGCATAGAAGAGTTGAGGTATTGGGGTGACTTTAAATAATGAGAATAAATTCAACTGCATTAGTTATAAAATTCATACACAGTGCACACCAAGATTAAGAAAAGTGTGATTAGAGGGATTAATATAATTATAAAACCCGCATATCTTTTCACTTAAAAGCAGGTTTGATCTCACTTAATATTTTAAGCAAGACTATCGAATAACCTTATTATAATATTCGTTATATTCCATGAGTTGTGTACATTTATGGAGTATCATATTGACAACTTTCTAGTGTTGAAGTCTGAGCTGCACATGGCTTTCTCGAGAAATGATCTTAAAATGTAAAGTATTATTGCGCTCAAGTCTGACTTCGCCTAATAGAAGAATTAACGCAATTCTCTTGTAGAACGAATGAGAAGTATCCGAACAATCTTAGTACCAGACCAAAATTGGTAAACTAACCATTATTTATCGCGCAATCTCTACGGTATTGTAATATCCTTGAAAAATGTATGTCATCAGATATGTTTATTCTCTCCTAACGATGATCGAGGCTCTGCTAGCAAAATTAATATTTTGCTTGCATTTAGAGGACGCTGACTGAAGTAGAATTGCGGGTGCTTCCACAAATCCTTTTCTTTTCGAGTGAAGGGTTAAACGCATTTATATATAAGATTGAAATCGTTGATCATTCAAAGTATCAATACTAGTCATGAATTCATCGGTCTTTTAAAAAGTAAGCAATACGCTATGCCATAACATCATACGTATGCCGAGGTATCTGTATGCATATGTAGTAAATAAAATGAAAAGTATGTGGAAAACATGTATATATACGTAATATTGCATATGTTTGATATTGATTTTCTCAAGCGTGAATAATGTTTTCATAAAGTCAAAAGTGTCCACACATGAATTTTTTCACAAATTTCTAATAATGCAATAAGTTATTATATGTTCAAGCACTTAAGTAGGATATAAGTACATCTACTGTATGTAATTATATCCCTTTTTCATTCTTATAAAAAATTGTTACAGTCTACTCTTTATTGTGAAAAATCAAAGTCAGTGAATAAACGACAATGAGTGAGCTCAGCGGACGAAAGAATAATGTTTAGGGGTTATCCGCTTGAAATTCGAGTATGGCCTCTTTGCAGATAATTACTTTCCCGACACAATAAGCGTTGTGTTGAAAAGATCGGCGCAATATGAGGTCCACTAATAGTCTCTAAATAAATGCAAAGATTTCATAGCGCTGGTCTTAGAGTTGCGTGAACGTTCAGGAATACATACATACGTTGAAGTTACAAACTCAATAGCAGGTGTGAGCTATCCACCACATGATATAATGATAGTTGTGTAGGCTATTATTAATGATTGCACTCTAGTTACAAAAGGATTGGTTTCCTTAAAATAAGCATCAGCAGACTGACCACAGATGAAAAGACATTCTTCAATTTAGATCCATTGTTAAAGGGAAACTCAATTTATCTGCCGTGTGTAATTACATTTTCCAAAACTCTATTATTTTTGACTTGTAAATTTATTTTGGATTTAATGTGAAAAATGATTAGTAGAAGATAACACTTGTAATGATGCGAACCAATTTTGAGCGATTTATTGTTTAAATTTGCCATGAAGCGTAATAAAGGGATGTAGAGAGTTATAGTTCTCTCTAAAAGACAATATGAGATGATTTGAATTTGATAGATTTGTTAGAACTTTTTGATACTAATTTATTGATTACTACACTAGAAAATTGGACACATAATTGTTCTGCCTTCTACCTACCTTAATTATAAATTTTCATTCAAAATGTGAAAATAGTTTAAAATTAAACATTACCACCACCTTTTTACAGTGTGGTTAATGTTACCGAGCTTAAATAAATCGTTCCTGTGCACAATTTAAAAGTATAAGTTCATCTAGAAAATGGACATTGACAAATTTTCTTATATGATGTAACCTTCTCTGAATATTTCACTTAGATTAAAAAACTTTGAAGACGCGACCTCAAAAAATATATTATTTTGCGTTGAACTTGAAATATAGCTCTCAATAATTGCACATTAATGGTTTATCTATAATGGTTTATTCATTATATTAGTAAGTTTCTTCCCCGTGAATGACAATACAACAATATTAAATAAAAATACGATATGGAGCAAGCAGAAATTTAAGACCAGTTTTGAACGAGCTTTTTACTAAATAAGGCCAGGATATAATTAAAGCTCACATTATTTAAAAATGATAAATGCTTTGCCATTTATAAAGCTTCAAAAAGCAAACGTGGGACAAACGTTACCTTGTACAACAAATTATGCTTTGTAACCTTAACTGTTCAAACATTTTTTATTCAGGTTAAAAAATGAAACTGCTATTTTAATTTTTAGACACCCTTAAGATGTTGACCTTCTTTTATTTTGAGATTTTGATTATTGTACAATTTCTTTTTATGATGTATGGTTTTTCGGTGTATTCAGCAGTTAAAATCATGTCCTATTAAAATTGTACAATCGTTTCTGTCATTGCGTAGTTTTGAGGTGTGAAAACAAATTTAATCTGCGCTGGTGTCCCGCAAGGACAAATTCTTTTCAATGTATATATGTATGTACGTGTGACGGACCAAAATTGCCCAACTGTGACATTACCTTATTTGCTGATGACACATGTATTTATACTGCTGATTCAATCGGTTTCAATGTTAAAACTAATCTGCAATCTGCTATAAGTACTTTTGATATATACAGCAAGGCCTGGTAAATCAGATTGAATGCTCTGAAGACTCAAAATGTGGATATTACAATAAGAGTTCTCTACCTGCTTATTTGCAGATATTCACAGTTGAACACTTTTGACAAACTATTAATATTTAAGGCCAATTTTCAAGCAATAATATTTTTTAAATGCGCGAATAGTTATGCGCGTACGTAACAAATAATTCAAAATAAGATTTTGAAAATTAGCTTTATCGCATGTAGTCAACACCAGTTTCATCTGTTATGTGTGGGTACACAGCAGTTCATTATTGAATATCACAGGATCTTTTCCAAGACTTCGTTGTCGAAAAAGGCCTTCTTCACTTGAGATCCGCGTGGTTTGGACATTGTCTGGGTACTCGATCATTAACATTCATTTTAAGAGGTTGATTTTCGCTGTGCTTGCATTCTTCGCTGACATTCCACTTTGTTTTTGTTGCGAGAGAGAGTGATATCGTCACTTCCAAATAAAGGTGATGTCGACTATTGACGACCAGCCTTACGAAATGTAGCTGTGTTGCCCGCGAATTGCTGTGTCTGCTGCACATTTGGTTAAGCTCTTGCGTAAACTTATGTGGCGATGCATCCAACCGATTCTAACCTTTCCTAACCGGAGACTTAAATTTCTGCTGTGCATTACCAGACCGACGGCGATAAAAAGAGTATCACATAGATTTGGGTTTGCTCTTATTCTCCAACGTATTTCGGCGTAGAAATATCTTCTTTTGCTGCCACCACGATCTTTCGCTTCTCCCTCGTATTTCTTCCCTGTTCCATTTTGTTTGGTTTTCTGGCGACGGCACAACCGTAGGATCACCTTGACTTTCTTGTTGGCTATTTATGTCCAGGTATAAGACAGCCTCTGCTGAGACAAAACCATTAAGGTGAGAACCAGAGATGAATCAGTTCCAGCCAGATTAGGTTATATTAGTTAATGTTTTTTTTTTTAAATTAAATATATAAGAAAATAAATAAATATTAAAATATATAAATATAAAAATATATTTGTTTTTTAAGAGACGTTTTCTTAGTTTTAAGACATAAATTTATTGTTTTAAAGGTAAACAAGAAAATGTTTAACAGAGAGAAATAGTTAGTTTTAAAATTACATATATTTATAGACTTTTTAAGTTTTAGATATCTAAATAGGAAAACAATCGATAAAAATTTAAAAAATTAAACTTAAATTTTGATGGATAATGCAATACTTTTAATTCTTAATAAATAAATAACTATCCACACATACATATGTACATAATATTAATTTCCTTTCAACCTAAATAAGTCATATGTATGAATGTTTCTTTGATTTACAATAATGTTATCCCTGTTGAAATATACTGATTTCAGGAACAATGTTATATGATATAATACAATATTACCAATGCATACACGGCTTGTCACATTAAACCTCTCACTTTAGTTAATTTTTGGAACGAGTCAGAGCTAGGGCCTTTCATCCTTGGCGTTTATGGGAAAGCTGCTTCCATTTATCGATGATAAATTTCCTTCAACTCTCGATGGCTTGTTCTCTATCCCGCTCCTTTAAGTAAACAATTTTGGCTCTATTTTCTATCTATCTATCTATATTATCTATTTTGACAAACCGTAGTAGAATCGGTTGCTAAGGGTAAACTTATTATGAATGGAGTTCACTTCTTGCAAATAAAAGCGGCCAAGTATCTTATTTTTGCTGACTTCAAAATCAGTTAATTTCATCTGTTTTTAATTGCATTGAAAACCAATAAAAACGAACGATTATGTTCATGTCATTTGCGCAGTTAAATACTTATTCGTAGGAGATGTCTTCATTGCTTGGTTGACTATAAAAAATAAATATTCAAACTTGTAACATAACTTGTGATAAACTTTGACCTGGGCCTCAAGCAACATTCCTCTCCAGCTGTCTCCAATTGCGCACTCATAGTTTGTTATAGTCCTTCTCCACTTGTGTGCGTCATCTCAGTCTAGACCGTTCTCTGTTGCGTTGTCCTAATGTCTCAGATTCGAAGACATTTCGGGCCGGAGCAGTGGTGTCCATGCGCTCTAAATGACCATCTCAAGCGTTGTATCCGAAGACTCTTGACTAGGCGCATTTCGCTGTACACCCCATAGAGTTCTTCCTTACATCTTCTCCACTAGATGTCATTTCGGTACTGGTGTTATTGTCTCTATTTACCAAGAAGTCGAGGTAGATGAAGTCCTTGACATCATCCAAGTTTCTGCTACCTAGTGTGACGCTCTATCCGAGACGTCGATGCTGTGCGTCCTTCCTTGATGACAGCTTGTACTTCGTTTTGGCTTTATTAACCACCAGATCCATTTTAGCCGCTTCCGCTTCAATGCCAACAAACGCGTCGTTGACGGCTCGCTGTGTTTGTCCACTCCCAGCAATGTCGTCGGCGTAAGCTAGCAATAGAACTGACTTTTGGAAGATCGTGCCTCTGGTGTTGACTTGCGAGTTACGCACGATCTTCTCAAGGATGATATTAAAGAAGTCACATGACAGTGCGTCGCCTTGTCTAAAATCTTTTTTGACATTGAAGGTCTCGGTGAGTTCGTTACCGATCTTCACGGAGCAGCAAGAATTCTACATTTTGGAAGGAATGCCAAAACTAGACATGGCATTGTTTAGCTCGTCTATATCCACGCTGTCATATGAGGCTTTAAAATCGACGAATAGGGGGTGAGTGTCGATTTGTACTTTTTGGATATTTTCCAGGATCTGGACAGTGTAAAGATTTGATCGCTAGTGGACTTCCCTGGCCTGAAACCACACTAATAAAGACCTACCAGGTTGTTGACGAACGGTTTCAGGCGTTCACACAATACTGCAGAGAGGATCTTGTATGCGATGTTTAGGAGACTTATCCCTCGATAGTTGGCGCAGTCGAAGGGGTCTCCTTTCATGTGGACCAGACAGACGATTCTGAGATTCCACTCATCAGGCATGTTTTCCACCGACTATATCTTACAGATAGCTGGTGCATGTTTGGCACGAACCGAATAGTACAGAATATTTTTGACAATTGATATTTTGTTCTACTCCTTGTGTCTTATTAACTTTAATGCAGTTAATGCTTACAAAAATGCCTGCCTGTTTTTCGTATGTAAGTCCTTAATTTTCTTTCCAATCAGAAATATTTCATTCATTAAAATAAATTTACCAACAATTTACCAGTTCATATTTCATATTTTCTTAACAATTGGCAAACGCCGCAATTTTAATTTCAACAACATCGAAGAACAATGCGATTCGAAAAGGACTTAACCGATAACGCAGCACGAGTCAAATATTATTAAATAATTTGTAGAAATTGCGGGCTCGTGATATCGCAAATCTCAACGGAACACTTTTTGATAATAGAAGCGAGAGTCAAAAATTTAAATAAAACAACGTCCTCTGAATCAAGTCAAGTCTATGCACAATACAAGTAATGAATGCGTATTCTGTGCATATTTGAAGATTTCAACTGGTAAATATGAACGCGTGCTGAGGTGCCACAATAGGAGGGCTAACAAGGTATCCAGCGGAGTCTTATAGTTTTATTTTAACTTGTATTCAAAGTCATCTCTGCACGACCTAGTAATATTCCCTCTTTGGTATTTGTCGTCAGCAAAGTAGTCGCGCTTCGGCATGTGTTGATTGAGAGTGCGTTTTTTTGGGTTTCATCTGCGGATTCTCTAAAGACCTTTTTGTTTTTTTTTTATAAACCCTTATTGTGTTTGATGAAATGGCGGCGTACCGGTCGTTGGTGTAGTTATTATATAATTATGTCATGACGAGTTTAGGTGGTGACTGTTTCACAGGCCTCCTATGGGCAGCGCTTTTCAGCCACCCATGCGGTCTGCCGCTAAAAAATATGTTGTTCTGTGTGAATCTCTGACTGCGTTCTTCATATTGTGCATATCGTATTCATGTGTTTGTTATTTCTAAGGACTACTCTTGCCCTTGTCCTAATGGGTTAGTTCTTGTTCATTGAATGTTGACTTGGGGTGCGGGCACTTCTGACGGAGTATTTGACATTTGTCAGTTCTCGCGCTCGATTTGTGATTAAGTCCGGCGCATAATTGCTCAGATTTGACACTGGGGATCTTTTATGAGTATTTAATCGATTATATGTACATGCTAGAAGGTCGGTTGGTATTGTAGTATGCCTATAAACAAAAGAGCATTATGCACATTCACTTCACCTCTGAAAGAGAACAAGTCTTTTGAATAAAACCGAGTGAGTTCCTTTTTCCAAAACACTAAATGAACAAGGTTGATGTTGCTGCGTTTAACAATAGAACAAATCGCTGTAAAATTTGCCATAAAACAATGAACGAATGTTTTGTGTAGTATTCCTTTGTTCATTTCTAAATTGGGGGATCGATACTGTGAATAGGGCCGTCATGAGCATTGCTTGTCACTTTGTTGAAGTTGTTGAATGTTTATGTTGTTTTTGTACCCCTATTGCATGAAATGATTCCTACAAGGTTCCAGTTTACAATCTTTGAAATTATATTCCAAGATCCTGTGGATCCTAAGAATCTTTTGTTTTCAATTGTATAAAAAACTGAACAGTTAGCGCCACATTTACCTCAAATTCAATATATTTAGTTTTTTGGGATTTCTTACATTTCGGTATTCTGTCTTTTTTTAACCATATAGTGATTTTGCAATTCTCTATATACAAACCTACTTACCTGCTTTATATATCCTTTAAAACGTTCTTAAGGTCAATATATATTTTCATGTATGTGTTAGATTCTTCGGATTGCTAGCACAGCCATGGCGTAGTGAATAAGTGTGTCGTATCACACGCCGATTCCATATCTCACTTTTCACGGCAAGTTTATGAAAGCTTCATAAATTATGCCGTTTAAAGTCGGAAAAAACTGTAAGTCTCTTCTACTCGTGAGAGAACAATAGCAACTCGATTTGATGCAGAAGCTAGACCCTGGTCCCTTATGGGTTGTAGTGCCACTCAATTATTATAATTATTGCAGCCAGAAAAGCAGACATATTTACACAACTCCATTAAAACTTTAAAATAACAAAACAATAACTAGCCAACTACTTTAAGAGTAATATATAACAGAGACTCTTCCTCAACATGTACATAGAATTACCTTCTCCACCCAATTTAAATTAAGACGCAAGATTTTCACCTATAAGAAATCATAGTGTTAATGCCCACAGTAATTGAAATAACTCACTATAACACACTACTTCATTGTGCCAATTTTTCACAAAAGCGTAACACACCCGCCAATTTCAAGTAACAAAGTGATGAGTCTATAGAAAAAGTGAGTAAATTGAATAAGAAGTCATACACAACAGAACATATCACGCTGTGCAATAAATATGTCATTTCATCTAATAAAGAGATTTATATGCACGAAAATTGAATAGTGCATACATCTTTCTACCCTTGCTATATGGATGTAATTGGCTTGCCAAAAACTCCAGACAAACGTAACATTACAGTACACTTTAAATGAACACATCTTGATGCGACGGAAAAAAGAGTGAACACTTTTAACAGACTTTTGGGTTGAAAACCATAAAACCGAAAGAAGGTCGATGGTACCAAAGTGATTTGAATCTCTTTCCTCTAGAATCCATGGCACACTTCCGGTAAAACATACAAAAAAATAGTATACCTCCTATAGAAGACACATCTGTTTTATTTGTCATGGGTAAAATAAAGATTTATCAATTCGACTCTCAGATGTTAGCTAACACTTAGCACAAAGAACTGGCAAAACGCACGCGCCTCATTGCGGGAGTTTAATGTTATTGTTCGTACATATTTGCTGCTTGCCTGAGGTTGTTCCTACTGTTCCATTTCCGATATTCTGCGGCCTGCCATATACCACCGACTGAGGTGTAATTGTATAGCTTATCTTGCCCCCTTTTTAGCACAGTATTGCAATGCGTTCTTAATGAATTGAGTAGAAATGTATAGGGCTTCTTATTGTTTGTCTTTTCTCTTATAGTCTTGATTTAATAAGCTGTCGGTCTTTTTATAATTCTTGAAGTTATTATTGTATGGCCTAATTGAATAAAGGAATGCTCAAATTATGTAATCAATCCCTGCTACTTCATTTAAAAAATGTGGACATTGAATCTCTAAAATCTGTATTTCCAAGTAAAGAACGTGTTCTATTTTACTTTTACTACTTCTTTCTAGCAATTAAATTTCATAGAACTTACGTAATGCGTTAAATTCGTTTGTAACTTGTTACGGTCATAAAAATACTTGCTTACTTCCGAACTTTGAATTTCTTTTAAATCATTGTATTGTTTCATACTAACTAAGGATATTGATTGCGATTAATGCAATAATAAAAAGTAGTATTAATAATGAAAATATTAATATTATAAGTATTTTTCCTCCAAGTTTAAACAAGACGGATCGACGATTTCAAGAAACACAGGAAATAGAAAATTTGGAAAGAATATCATCTCTCCTAATACAGGAAATACGTATGACATATAAGAATGTTTGGTATGTAAGAATGTTTGTATAATGCTGGTAATAATATACATATCCGTATAATCGAATTTGGATCCCTTAAAAAATACATATACACGTCGCATTTTCAAGTGAATATTTACCAAGACTTTTCGTATAGGGCTTGTTTGTTTTGATATTTTCTGTTTCAAAAACCAAGCAGTGTACTTTCGAAAATCGGGATAGAATAGAAGAAAGAATAAACAAAAATGTTCGAGGGGATCCGGCCATAAATTAAAAGCCCGAGAATTTTAATTGTCGAAAATGGTAAAACTAGAAAAGTACGCGATGTAATTAAAACTTCCTTCACACTGAGCGGTTAATTGAATTATGTGGTGACTTTTTATATTTTATGCCGTTTTCCTTGCTTTTAACGCCTTATTGCAGATAGAGAGAGAGTTTATTTTAATTAATTTGTAACTCGGTTTAATTAAAATATGAAACATGATGATCTTAAAACAACAAGTGTGCTTATTGATATTTATGTAAGAACATACATATCTCTATGTTTATATATTAACTCAAGTTACAAAACGTAAAATGTATGATTAAATTTATTAAATGATGATGATAATGATAATGATATACATAAGTACATACAGGTGTTGACAAACCTTAAAATAACTTGATTTAAGAAGTAGAATGTATGTATATTAAATTTTGAACAAGAGAGTTTCATAGTAATATATTTCCTTTAGAAATTATGCTGGTAAAGGTAGTTGCGACGCTTGTAGATATGCCAAAAGACATTGTCTTGAGAAACCTGCCTACAATAGCATTATTTAGATGGACTGAGAAGTGTGTATATTGTATGACATGCCGAAAGTCTAATCGTAAAACATATTTCCACCCTTTAATATATTTTGAAATAAAACGCATATTATTACAAACTCGTACAAGTTTATTTAGTTAGAAATGTGTGTGCACGGGAGGAATTTAATAACAGAATTCTTATTAGTCATGCCAAGGTAAACGCATTAGAGTAAGTCGATGATTCTTTTTTGTCATTCTATAGCAACCAATATTAGGTTTCAAACCTATTGCCAGACACTTTTCTTTGTTCAACAAAGTATTTATGAATACGCTTGGCAGTTAATCCAATCAGTTGCGAAAATCAAAGTGTGTTAAACCTTTCAATGTCATTTTTCTCGTTGTTTGGTAACGATTTTTCTGCGATGATAGAGGTCAGATATGTGTTCGTTGCAAAAGCCCCCAGTGGTGCTGTTGAAAGGAATTCTATGTTAATATCTTGAAGGGAAATAGTTTACCTGGGGCGCAAGGACCACCCCTCTTCTATTCTGTGTTTTCAATAAATAGACTGCTATTACTCAAACACTCATAGTAGCCCATACGCTATACGATGTATTATTTTCTTCTGCCATAAATAGTGTTAACGAATGTAATCATTATGTGCATACATTTTGTTCACTTACATTTTGAGTACACTTTCGATACATTGTGTATGTACATATGTATATTCGAGAATATGCGTTCATATGTTACAACCACGAAATTGGCTTTTCAAATACCATATTCTTATGCTGCAAAAATAATTGAAAGTATTAAGCCCCATGAGTGTAACGGTTTTCTATATTCCGCCCGATATATTCTGTATTCTATAATTACGAATGAAAGTAAACGATCACACTTATAGTAAAAAAAATTGGAGAATTTCGTTATTTTATTCGTAAATTTATGTATTATAACAAAAATATTACATAATGTGGGATAGAATTGGTTGAAATCTTGAAGAACTTCTTAAATGTCAAAGATTTTCTAAATATCTACTAGAATAACACACACATATTTAATTAGTTTTAGATGTACATATCTGTTAGTAATGTGCCATGCTCCTATGGCACATTATGAATAGCATTTAATTGTTTTTATACCTTATATGTAATGTAAACATATACATAGTAATGTGGATGTCGATTAGAAAATTACATTTAAGCATATGTATGTTAGCTTTGGGAATTTACCAAGAATATTTTATTTTGCTTTTATTTAGTTACTTTATTGCTTTAAATATATATTAGGAATTAATAGAGTTAAAAAAAAAATTACGAAGAACACTCTCCGGTGTACCTTTGGGTTGCTGTAAATATCACAGATGTTTATCTGAACGAGGCGAAATAAAAATGACTTGCTATGGAGTGTTGACCATAGAGAAGTGAATATATAATTTTGGTTTTCATACAGTAGAAATAGTCCTGTGAACATATAACATTAACTTTATGTATAATAAAGATGTAATAGTATACGCCATTTTAAATTGTCCGACTTCTGATATCAAAAATTAAAGTTGACAAAGTATATTTTACCTAACTCAAAGCACTATAAATCTGTTATTCGTAATCACAGTAGCATATAAAATCTATATACAATTACATTATAACAACCAAAAGAAGAGGAAAGATTTTACACAAAAAATGACGTTGAACCTGATAGAATTAGCAATACCTTCGGAACTATTGCCATATTTTCAAGAACCATCCAAGACTTGTATATGGGGAACATAAATGAAATCAATTTACCAAAATATGGAGGCGATTAGTTGCGTTTAGCATTGTATGGAAGATGTAAGGGATGAAGAAAAAAAAACGACTTGAGTTTCCTCGACTGAGCTTGACTTGTACAACAGACCAGTGTTAATGTAACTTATAGAGATGTAAAATTAAATTAATAATTGACGATTCGCGCGAAGCCCGAAATACACATTAAAATAAAGCTACAGTTTACTATCGAGATAAGAGAAGCTTATTATTGACAATTAGTACTCTTTTAGCGTTATTAAAAGGTGGTTTGAGATAAAATAAAGCACCATAGCACTTGTAAAATGTTGTAAGCGATCCATAAATGTGTGGGGATATTTCTAATGGAATCGCTTTGCTACATCCAATTGATTTCATCTGCTAAAGGAAAGAGACTTTGATATAACAATGCGCATCGAAAAGCTCAAATATTTATTTGTATACCATTTCGGACTGGTCATCATCAACTGATGATCGTATTCAACATGTACATGCAAAATTAAGCTTAAGCCAAGAACAAAAATTTAACATTCTAACACTTAAGATTAGACCACAAATCGACCGTTATTTCTTAAGCAAAGTAATCGTAAGTAATATGAAGACAAACGGGAACAAAACCAACATATATATTAGCGCTAAACATTGATCGAATGTAGAATAGAAAACAATCAATACACATATTGTGTGATATATTTTTAAAGCAAGAAAAAATAGCATACTAGGTGGACAGACAGCAAAAATGCCCAGTAAGCTAAAGGGGCTTCACTCAAAAATAAAAACTCTCTATAAAAAGCTTCTCAAATTTCGCCTCTGTAGATCCCTTTTGCTTGGGATACGACAAAACGGTCGTACCGATCTAATTTTCACAAATCCGATTGCTAATCTTTCCTTGTTTTGGATTGTATTCAACTATAAATTTCTGCCCCTCTTTCGATTGAAACCAATAGGTGCAGAAATCAGTTTTTTAAAAACCTCATAAAATATTTTATTACTTTCGCGGCAATGGCGATCTTGATGATACTGATGATGAAGAATTCCAATGTAATTTCAACTTTCTATTTTCTTACATAATACAAATAAATAAATAAAAAAAAATGTGGTCGCCGTGGTGTAGTGGTAAGTGCGTCGACTGCCACGCAAAAAGTCTAGGTTCGATTCCCGGACAGGACACCTCGCATTTTTTTCACGGCAACGCTCAAAGAGTATCAATTGTTTATGAAAAGCTTCTCAAATCTCGGAGTCTGCAAAAATCCGGAGGTCCATTCTACTCGTGAGAGAACAGTCGTACGCACAACACGATTAGTTGTTGTAGAAGCTAGGCCCTGGTCCCATGTGGGCTGTAGTGCCACTCAATGATTATTATTAAATAAATAAAATAAACAAATAAGAAAGATAATAAAATTCAAATAAATTAATAATTGTAATTTAAAATTAAATCACAAAAAAAAGTTTGTTAAAGTCCTTTAATCATGATTACATTACTTATAATGGTTGAAGTAAGACTACTTCTATAAGTTGTATATTTTACCATCTGAGCATTGAAATATCATTACGTTCGAAAAAGAAAAAAAAATTGTAAAAGACGAAATTTTTCGTTAACAGAAGGAGCGAAGTGTAAATATTGTACATATCAAAGCATTGCGTACATTATTTGCGGTTAAATTGACTGGTATATGTTCATCAATCATTAGTTAACGAAATCCGGCGGTATTTCTTCAACGTCGCGGATCAGTCTACCAGGAGCCGCAGCTTAAGTTTGCAACGAACACAGTGCATCCTGTTATGTATAACATATACACGACACACATATTCATGTGAAGATCAATCTATAAATGTTATAATACTCGTTTTTTACATTTAATTCAGTTTAAAAAAATATCTCTGCAAGTGGGGATGATTTACTCCGGTTCACATACGAAGGGTAATAAACAATACAAAAGTTTGCACCACAAAAAGATAATGTCGGTATATATTATGATGGTATATACTTTTTAATAAAGCAATTACGCAATTAATTTTTAATACGTAAATTTTTAATATCCTAAACATTAACTGCAATTAATTTCCTCATAACTCCATAAGTTCCAAAGTCATATTTAAGCTATGAGAACCTGCAACAAAACGTAAATACGTAAATACTATAAAACCATTTGCCATCAAACAAGAATGAATAGAAAATCATTCCTGAAATATGTTTGTCTAAGGTATGTTACATAAATCAATGTATCGAGACTCCAAATGATTATTCATAATCGTTCAGCTGTCACATTTTAATAATTTTGTGGTGCGATTTGAGATCTGCCCCCAATGGCGCCTACGGCCGTATCTCATCAATAACCAACAATATTATCCTCTACGGATGAACAAAAAATGAAAATAAAAACCAAAAAAATACAGAACCTGAAATGCTCATGAGTTGAATGTTGGGATAAAGAACAGGGATCCCACCGTTGTTGGCCAGGTATGAATAAGTGGTGTCTGCTTTTCTCTTCCTAATTCTCCAAGGGAGTCAAAGATGGAAACTGTGTGGTGTTAAATGCATGTTTTTCTTTCAGCTTTTATTTCTCCTTTTAACAAATTTTTATGCTCATCACGTTGTCTGTGTTTTGGCCATGTTTGAATATTCATGCAAGGAGTAAACCATACAAAATTAGGAAAATTAAAATATTTATTATTTTTATCTTTAATATTTGAATATCATAAAAAACAAACTTTTGATTGCGTGCTTGTTGGCAATTATTCAATTGTGTCATTGCTTGATAGTTTTAAAATGGGTTTTACATTCACAGTATGCAACATGCAAATATCATACGTATTTAAGGGTGAAATGGAAGTTAGTAGATTTTATAATAATCCTTATATCAAATTTTAGCATTGTACACACTTTCATTAGGTCTGCAGTTTGACCTGAACAAATACAAGAAATATTATTAATATGCTAAGATGGTGAGAGAAAATAAGAAAAAACACCCAATTGAGATTAATATTTTCCAAAACTTTGGAAGGCCTCCACATTTTGGCCTCAATTTTAATTGCTGAAATGATGAATGTTCAGTTGAATAATAGAAAGGTTTTGTAAGTTGATGTACATACATACACCGGTCTTGTAAAATTATATTTTTCTTACATAATAATTAAACTTTTTTCCAAATAATTAAATGTAATATAAGCGAACTTCAAAATAAAAGTATAAGTATTTTTTATACACAATTACAATCGTGCGCCTATTATTTACTAACATTGAAACGAGCTGAGAAACTACGTTCTTTTCATATTATCCCAACTTGCTACTATTACGTGTATAATGTTTACTGTCTTGAAGGCGGACTAAAATTTATTTCCCTCCTTACAGACAAGTTGATGCTGAAGATATTGAGTTTGGTTAGTAACGTAACGTTTGTATGCTTTTAAATGTGGTTCATTTTCAGTGATATATAATCGAAAAAATAAATATAATAATTTTTTCACCAATGTTTAATGAATGCTTGAATTCTTTTTGAAGATCTGAAAAGTACAATTTGAGCTCGAACTTGCACAAAATATCAATTAATCAAGTACACATCTAACAAAACGGACTTGTTACAATAATCATACCTTGTGTTTCGTCAGATGTTTATGATTTTTAATTTTTCTGCCAGAAAGAGAATTTGTCAAATATAAAACCTTGAAGGAATTGAATTGGTTTATAAATAAAAAATAAATAAAATCAAGCAAAAAGGGTGACTCTAATACTAACTCACGTATGAAACAACATACCTCATATTAATTGAAATACATATATCATTTTTGGAGAGACAGAAGATGTAATGTTTGCCCCCCGCCGATAGTATATTAACCTGAGGAGGGTAAGTAGTGTATTCCCAAAAGCAGTATGTGGTTGAGTTATATCATATGAAATAAAAAAGCCCTTCCCAAGAGAATAATCGATTATGATGACATTAATATGTGGTTGCTACATTAATGGTTGTCTGTGAAAAAACAAAGGAGGACTTCATAAAAAGTATCTTTAATATAAATATAGTTTTTGTAATAAATTTACTGCAGAAACGAGATAATTGATAATTAAAATTGCTCCTTCTCCTTTAGGTTGGCACCACAGTTACGAGTTTCCTAGTCATCAACCAACTTGCCTCTTCAGCTAGCACGGTTTCTCGTTCTTCTTCTTCTTCTAGTGGCGCTACAGTCCGGTTAGTCCTTTGAGAGAGTGCTTTATTACTCAATTGCCTCTTGAGAAAAAATTGCCTCCAAAGAAACACCGATTGGCAAGAGTGATTCTGTGTGATTTCGGTACTGGTGTTATTGTCCGTGTTTACCACGAAGCCGATGTAGACGAAGTCCTTGACTACCTCGAAGTTTCTGCTGCCTAGTGTGACGCTCTGTCCGAGAAGTCGATGTTGTGCATCCTTCTTTGATGACAGCATGTACTTCGTTTTGCCCCCATTAACCACCAGACCCATTTTAGCCGCTTCTACTTCAATGCCAGAAAACGCCTCATTGCCGGCTCGCTGTGTTCGTCCAATCACGTCAATGCCGTTGGCGTAAGCTAGCAATTGAACTGACTTTTGGAAGATCGTGCCTCTGGTGTTGACTTGCGAGTTACGCACGATCTTCTCAAGGATGATATTAAAGAAGTCACATGACAGTGCGTCGCCTTGTCTTGAACCTTTTTTGACATTGAAGGTCTCGGTTAGTTCGTTCCGGACCTTGACGGAGCAGCGAGAGTTCTCCATCGTCATCCTGCACAATCTGACGAGTTTGGTAGGTATGCCAAAACTAGACATGGCACTGTATAGCTCGTCCCTATGCACACTGTCATATGCGGCCTTGAAATTGACGAGTGCCGATTTCCACTTCTTGAGCCTTTTCCAGGATCTGCCGTAATGTGAAGATTTGGTCGATGGTGGACTTCCCTGGCCTGAAACCACACTGATAAGGACCAATCAGGTTGTTGACAAACGGTTTCAGGCGTTCACACAGTACGGCAGAAAGGATCTTGTATGCGATGTTAAGGAGACTTATCCCTCGATAGTTGGCGCAGTCGAAGGGGTCTCCTTTCTTGTGGACCGGACAGACGACGCTGAGATTCACTCATCGGGCATGCTTTCCTCCGACCATATCTTACAGATGGGCTGGTGCATGGGCCCAACCAGGTCATCTCCAGTTGCTTTGAACAGTTCTGCTTACAGTCCATCCGCTCCAGCAGCTTTATTTGACTTCAGTCTCAATATTGCTATCTTGACCTCGTCTAAGTCGGGGGTCCGTCATCGCCGTTTAAAAGTCTGCAGAAATGATATTTCCAAATTCTCAGCATCGATTGCGACTCTACTACTAGGTCTCCATTTTGGTCCCTGCAGGTTTTGGTCCGAACCCTATAGTTGTTTCACCTTTCGGTAAAACTTTCGGACTTCATTCATGCCATAACACCTCTCCATCTCTTCGAACCGCGCGCTTCTCATGCTTTCTCTTTTTCCTTCTGAGAAGCCGGTTCTCTTCCATTCTTTTCTGTTCGCTCACGAACAGCTCTCGTTGTCCAATGCAGCGTTGCCTGGTAGGCCTCCTATTTAGCTGCATGTGCCTGCCTGCACTCGTCGTCAAACCATGGGTTCCTTTTGGGTGATGGCGCGAAGCCCAGCACATCAGCGACAGCTTCTTTGATGGCTCCATTCTTCTTCTATTGTCAGTGCAGGCAGCGTCGAACTTAAGAAGAGTTTCAAGGAGACTCGGTCGCAAAGATCCCAGCGATCTGTTTCGATTGTAGCTGTTTCTCGTTTTTCAGTTTTATACACAAAGTTGCTTAACGCAATCTCTCCCCATAGCTGGAATTCGAAAACTCTCCGAGGTTTAGGCTAGGACTCGAAGACTCTTTTGGCTACCTTAGGCTTTGTATTCGTAAACACTTTGCGAAGCCCATACTTCCATGCAACCATCACCATCATCGGCATTCCTGCGACCATATATATGTACACAACCAAGTCACGGTTCTCCAAATTCTCAGCTTCTATTTAGGCTCTACTAAAAGTTTTGCATTTTCGTCCTTGCTGGCTGACGTCGTCAAACTCGTCAAACCATAGCTACTTCTACGTAATTTCGTCAAACGAAACGTTTTAAGAATGTGTCAATTCTACTTTAATCAGCGTTAGCGCTGAACTTTTAGAGTTTTTCAAGGAGACTCGGTACATTTGTAGATTTCCGACGTCAATCCGTGTTCCTGTCTCGTCTCCGTTATTCTTTAAATTTCCAGTTTCTTATCTTAGTCCAAGTCAATGTTGGCATGGTATACATCGAGGATACTTGAGAAGGGTCTGGTGTAGATCGCAACGTGGTGTTTGAATCGCCAACCAAAGAAATGTCTCTAAGACGAAGTATGAATACAGAGGCTTTGCTTTGTAAGTTGTGTTTTCCAATGTTTTTCTAGTGTGGGTAATGACTGATTTAACGGACTTAACGTGTTTTGCTAAAGAACCTTATATAGTACATGAGGAATGGAGCATTGTTGTCATTTGTTCATGTGCTGGGGTCGTTAACAGTAATTCCGTCCGTGTCCTTGGCTTGTTAGAGGTTAAATAAACACTAGCCTATCTAAAACCGTTCTTTTAATGAAACGTAAATCAGTGTTAGTGTAATGCTATGGCGCTGAATAACTTAGCTTTTTCAATCTTACATAATAAAAAGTAAGCAAAACCAAAATGATATTATTCGATTTCGATAAATGAACCTCTAATTTATATATATATTTATACATTTACATTTCTTTCATTTAGACTTTTGCAAAAGTAACATACAGCAAAATACTTTAAGTTTATTATTGCACTCAAATACGAGTATGGAAAGCAGACATACAATACCTTTTAATGGCTGGCTGACTAAACTTTAAACAACTATGTGGACAAGTACATAAGTTTTCCACATCCACAAGTATGAAGGCAAAATATGTAAGCGCTCCACGAAGCCACATAACGTAATTATGAGTAGAATTCCTAACAAACAGGATGCATGTGGTGGATTTCATCTGAAAAATTGAAGCTATAAATTTTCTAGATTTATTCTTCTTGTAGAGGAAATTTAATTATTATTAGTAGCGAAGAAAGAATGCAGTTAACAATTAATTACACGTTCATAATGGCTTCTGTTTAAGGTTTCAAACGGATATCGGGCGCACGAGCTGTGGAAACGTCGTTAATATCGTGTACTATATAGTATTGGATAGCGAACCTGGTGTCATCATGAAAAGAATCTAGATCCTGGCAATATATTCCTTTGGTTATTCTTCTCTTTCCTATACCAGTTTTAGTACACAAAACGGCTGCTGCTGGATGGCAAACATACATTATATGCTTGCACGATATAAGCACCTGAACTTTACCTCATGCCGTGAGATACCATGTTACTGCGTGCTAGATTCTCGTTGGTGCAAATTAAAATTTCCAACTTTCATAAATTGGTGTATTTAGACATGTTTGATGTTTGGCGAAATGATGTACCAATTAACTACATACAGTCATAAATATATGTATGTAGATTCATGTATTCATGGGTGTTAAAGTCTTTCAAATGTATCATATTAACTACAAATAAACATATTCATTCGGTATGAAAAATTAAAAACATTTATACTATACGATTAAATTTTAACATTTTCAGATACCAGTCATCGTCGTATTCAACGATTTCCTTCGCTTGTTAATAAAAATTTGTAAGCGCATTTTTTAAATAAGAATTTAAAACTTGTAGAAAAGAATGAAAGCACCGAACTTGCGTCATTCACGGACACACAGTAGAGGTATGGGAAGGTGTTTTAAAATTACTTTGTTGTAGTTTTTCCGCAATGCTAGGAGGATACAAGGACCAACATTCGACTTTGGAGTATGGTCATTCTCGATTTAGCTTAGCAGTCTCCTAATAAAGTTCATTTGTAAACTAGACAAAATTCTTAGTGCTACATTAACACTTAAATTGTTTTAAAAACTTTGGAAAATATATAAAATGCACAGTGCACGGATCCATGGCTGAATGAAAATATTATTTTTATCCTGACTGTGATTATCATTGATAACAAATCAGTAAAACTGCACACCCTAGACAAAAATAAACGGCGATTGCGAAAATTTCACGAAAATGTGTTAAGTTTTTTATTCCGATTGAAATGCAACCTTTTATGCATTTGTCAACTACAACATTTTTTAATAAAGCAATCTTACGACAATCAATTGTACTCTTAAGCCCTTGCACACAAAAATTAACACGTCAACAATTTTTTTCTCGCCGAACGGTGCTGTAGCCGTGGGAATTTACCTCTACACGCCCTCCCTCATATTCTGCTAAATACTTTGCAATCCCAAAACATGAATGAAATTTCATAATACTGTCCCCCACTACGTTTGCCTTTCTTTGAAATCATATTGTTGACTCCCTATTCATCAATCGTAATTACAGAGTCGTTGAAACTAGTCCTCCTCGCAAGGATTCAAACCTAAATTAAAACAGAAAACCACCCAATTCGTTTAAAAGGTGCGCCTTGCGAAATCTCGGTTGTTCCTTACCTTTAGTTCGTCACAGAACTTCCGCGGAAACGTATCAAATTTCAATATTGGGTTCAACGGTTGATCGAAGGTTGGAACATTTTGTACCCATGAACAAACGCATATGCATGAGTGTATTTTTGTTTCCAAATCCATGCCAAGGAAAAGACGTTAAGTTAAAGTCATTTCGTTCTCGACATTTATGGTTGACTTCAATAGAGTCTTTGAGAATAGCTCGACAGGCGATTCATGTCCGTCTTACAAGCAATGGTAATAACAATAATTATTTCCTAAATTGAAAATTTGTCAGAGTACAGAGGGCAATATGCGATTCGGTCTCATTGTGTTGCATTGCCCTGTTTTACATGAATTCTTTTGTATACTATGCAACCCTGAAAATTTCACCTCAGACGTATTTTCTTTGATATTTACCCTCCAGCTAAAAGGCGCACTCTTTGATACCACCTCAAACAAAGAAAACAAGAATGAAAGAATACTGCGACATTTTCATGTTGGAAGAAATCGCGCGTTTTAAGTATTCTTAGACATAGATAGTAGAAGGAAATTTAAAAAAATTAAATGGGAATTTATCTCCATCTTTCTTAATAATTTTGCTAATATTATATTTCTTTTAATAGTTTAAATAAATATATAGTGACTCTTTTAATGCTTGAATATTTCAACAATGACGACGCTACTTTATTTTACAGTACCTGTTTTTTTTCTCTTGTAATCATTAAATAATATGTGCGCTTAGGTAAGGTTAGGTTTGGTGGCTGAGTCTCACAAACAAGCCCATAGAGAAAAGATAAAACCTAAAAGTTGTTATATACATTATTTTTGAGACAGAAAGATTTAGAAACTTGAAGAAATTTTTACCAAATGTTCAATTGCCCTTTCTGCAGATATTGGTGGAGATCAATATCGTTTGTAAGCGTGACCAGTTATGATACCAACTTCTATACTACACTGTTCTTAGGTCAGTGAGAAAATGCGAAAAGTTTTGTGGGAATCAAACTCATGCTAGTAAATCTAAGTAAAATAAATTAAATTTAATAGTGATGTATTAAATTCTGTAAATAGCTTTATTGGCAGAGCAATGGCTACCGAGTCTGCTGGAGTTGAGATCCAAGTTTAGCGAGCTAATGGGTAGGAAAACCGAAGAAGGTTGTTACATGACTAACTTACTGGCCCCTTTCGGGTACTCTGAGCTAAACTTAATCTTAAATCTATGTCTTTCGACCTATTCTAACAGATATTTAATCGCTAACTTAACCGCTGGGGGACTGGAGGGACACTAAGGGTTATTTAATTAAAAATAGAACTGTATATAATTTTTTAAGCAATTTTTTTCTCCGGGCTGTGTTGTGTGTATAGGCATATAGTAATTGCATATATGCGTGCACTCACCTCCCTTAATTTGCCATTCTCGATTAGACGCCATTTATGTAATTTTGATTTTGCCTATTCGCGAGAGATTGGCATATTCTCCTTTTTAAACGTAAGCACATTTTATTTGAGGGGGCATTAAGTCACAAATGAGTTATGTTGTATTATACCTCTTGAATTTATATATATTTTCCACTGGAGTATTTATAAGATGAAATACAATTCAAGGTGAAATACCAACCCGAGTAAAACTTTAAAATTCAGTTATCGTTGAGTTATCATTTAAAAAAAAAGTTTCCAGACACGCGTTCGATTTTTATGACGATATTTTTAATTCATATTATTTTTTTATAAAAAACGATGTTTCTTATTTGCGAATCACTTATGAGTATAAAAAAATTATATGAAAAATACATAAGCCAAATTCATGACTACACACAATATCTTGCCAGCTCATATATATATAAGCGATATATATATATATATAAGCGAAATTCATTCATTCATATGTATATCCTGTCTTAAACTTAAGAATTTTCGATTTTGTGAAAAGTTCTGTTAATATGTGCTTAGATTTAAAGTTAAGATCCTCAAGAGCACATGGATATTGTGCTGCTGACAAAAGAAATATACAAAGCGTATAATATGAATCCTATCTCTTAGATATCAAAATTTGTCTAATTAATCCTAAAAGAATACGGTTTTTAGTACCATTTCGTTCATAACAGAAAAATTCTGAACATTGTTTCATATATATATTTTGTTCACTGAATCGTACGAACTTTGAACAGTAAATTTGATAAAACAGTTAACAGCTAAAAATATTTATTTTATTATTTTCTTTTATTTTTATTGCATTCCGCTAAATATTCGATGACGGTCTAAATTATTTTTGATCGATGTATCTCAAATTATGCTCACAATTACAGTACCAGTATTTTTAATTCTTATTTAATAAATCAAATCGATTCACACGTTATACTTTGCTATGAAAACACACATTAATTTAGGAAGAGCAGCTGAATGTAAGGTTGTACGAGTATTTCCTTGTGCGTATCTCCCAATCTTATTTCTCTGAAATATGGCCTAACAATTTCTTTTGGTATGGACACCCACACTTTGAGTCAACCACCAAGGTTTCATGCTCATGTAAACTCTCCATGCAGGTCATGTGATATCTGACACAATCGTTCTACACACACTTCTTTCATTAGCTCGTGCTGATAATATGAGGGTATCGGCACGTTGCTAATAAAAGGTGGCAAAAAGGATATTCTTCTCATTTCTCTTCGACCCCTGCCGTTAAGAGCACGATAGTATTGTCTTCTCACAGCACAAATGAGAAGAAAATATGTTAGCGATATCCCAATTAAACCCAATTTACCGAATGATAGAAAAACACTTTCGCATTAAAATAAATGTAAACATCTCTACATGATATTACCCCCATGAGTGTCAGTTGTAAAAAAAAAACACAGAGGAGTTATATTTCAACATCATAAACTGAATATCTGTTAATATATCATACGAAACTCATAAATTAGTTTGATAATATTACGGCAATATATCTTTAGTTGATTGGTCTACAGAAGACATAAAATTTGCTCCTCCTTTGTGTCAGCAATAAAATCGAACAAATGTACAAAACATACGTTTCGAAATCACAAGTTTATGTACATCAGTAATGTACACGCATACTTTTATTAAGTAAAAGAATATTTTTCTTATAGGAATATTGTTATTAATTTTTAGAGTTATTTGCGCTATATATATATAGCAAAATAAACAGGTAAGATGTTAAAAATCATATTCGGCAAGGATACATTTTAATATTAAAAATTATCAAAATCTTTTCAAAACAAGCTGACAAATGCGAATGAAACATTTTATTTATCTAGTTCTTTTATTAAATAAACTCCAAATGATAAAAGCTTGCAAATGTATTCATTCGTATGTAAGGCCTACAGTTTATACACATTTTGGTGAATAACTTTTCCCATATTACTTCTTGTGCATACATTTATTGCACATTAGATTATGAAATTTTGTTTTATATACATACTATAGTTTATAGCACTTCCCCTTATTACAAGTTAAACATGTTTAATTTCACTCTTAACTCTTTTAAACATCCATCGAATGTCTAATACTGAACAGTCAATAAGTAAGCCGTGGTATCGTGACAATGGGACGTGTTGCCGAACGATGGGATAAACAACTGATTTTTAGTGCATTAATAAATAGTAAATAAATAAATTCCTTAAATATTAAAAATAATATAATAGTTTCTTTAAATTATCAATATTATAATTATGAATAATAAAAATTCTGTATACCAGTGCAATAATTTAAGAAACCTAATTAAAATTTACCAATACCAGCATGCCTAACTGTATATTTTTATGTTCATTAAATGCACAACTTCTTTCATATCATATATAACCAATCTATATGAAATAATAAACCAGAGTACTCCACCTATTACACGATGAAAACAAGTCAAAGGAAATCTCCACTTTCAACCGGCCATCAAGCAAAATTAAATCAAATGAACAATTGCTTCTTATTAAGCAACAAACTTTTCAATCTATTTTACCCTCCTCGAATATAGGGGCATTTCCTAATTTGTAAATTTGCTTACTCCGTTAACAAGTATAGGCTTGGCTAGTATACATATAAGCATGTGTACATACATACATATATTCGTTCGTTTTTATTTCTGCAAGCACTTGATAGTAAATTAATATGTGTACAGGGTCAAAAGGTTATATCGAGGTGATGCTTTTGATTTGTTTTCTTTATTATTAGGATCTTTGAACGCAATCCAACACAATTTGCTGAACCATAGACTAACGTATGGCATACAATGTGGTACCAATATGTCATGAATCCCAATATTAATTCAGTTGCATTGGTGGGTGGTGGATGTGTATACAATGGGTGTTTTTTAATGCGTTCTTGAATTCCCTCTTTGCCCAACAGTTTCTATGGCGTTTCCATTTTTCAAATAAATCGCATGTTTAGATGTAATTCTTCATTGCCTGCGGGTAGCCCAGTTTTGTTTTCATTTTGCGCCTAGGTTTTTGTTATAAATTACCATGGGTAATTTGTCTTGAAGAATGTAGAAGTAGCTGAATCATGAAAAATGGACAATTTAAATTCTTCGATAATATTATTTGTTAAACATTGCTTGCACAAGCATTTACATATAATACATTTTGAATTATATATTTCTGTATAACATAGAAAGTTATATTTTGAAAACATCATTTAAATGAAGAACATCGTAAAACGTGAAAGAAATAAAACAAAGTACATTAATAATACAAGGCGGAATTTGTTTGAATAGTTGCAATTGTATCGTCATAAAGTTTGACGTAGTGAAGTCACTCGTCTGCGTAGTGTAAATGTTGCACCATATTTTTATATGAAAAGTATGAATGTACTATAATTTATGTCAGCTTTACTAATTTCTTTATATCACAGTTGCAGTTTAGACTTTAAAATCACCGTTGCTTTATTCGACAACTGCTATTGATATTATGAAGTTAAAAGTTAATAACAAAACTTTCGCAGTTATTTGTGTCATATTTGTTCATAAATAACATGAAGGAGGAGGAGTTTCAAAATAATCGTTGTTTTTTCTAAATGTGTGTTGTAGGTGGAATTGGCTAATTCTTCGTGACTCGCAACTTAGCTGACTTCCAACTCCATAAAATTAAATAAATACTTTTTGCTAAAAGTATTTACAATAAGCGAACGCCGTCGAACAGCTAGGGTTAAAAAGAATGAATATTTTATGTACCGACTTCACCCTGTTGCACACATGTTGATGATTATTATTTTTATTTTTTAAGAATAGGTTAAAGTAGCAGCAAAAAAAAAATTGCTTTTAAAACAATGCATTGTCACTAACGTACATTTATATGTCAGTATATACTTGTTTATACATATATTTATATGTAAATAGACCAGCCTGTGCATGGATACATGTGAAAGATAGTTTATATGCGCGTGAATATGCACATGTGTGAACTTAACTCAAGTAGGCATATTCTTAGTTTAAGTGTTTTAAGTAAAAGTTTTAATAAAATGTTAAGTTCTTAGGTTTGTTTCTCCGATAAAATATTTCTTATAATTAAAATACAATTAATGAACACATGAGCATATATTATAATAAGGTTTGGCTTAGAAAGCTCGCATAGGGCCCTTAAGAATTAAAAAACAAAAACAACTCGTTCTGTAGACTAGTCTTAGGCACTTTTGTATTTACAAATTTAAGAATTCTTGTGCCTATTAATAAAAGGCAAAAAAAAAATACTTTGCCACTGGGTGTATGAATATTGGATCAAGAGTCAGGGTGTGTATGTTCACAGAAATGACAAATAAATAATAGCATACGCTACAACAATGGTCGCCGTGGCGTAGTAGTAAGTGCGTCGGCCGCCACGCAAAAAGTTTAGGTTTTATTCCCGGCAGGACTCCTCGCATATTTTCACGGCACCACCTCTTTCCAGTTGCTGACAACACTCAAAGAGTATCAATTGTCAATGAAAAGCTTCTCAAATCTCGCCGTTCGGAGTCGGCAGAAAACTGTAGGTCCCTTCTACTCGTGAGAGAACAGTAGCATGCACAACAAGCTATGCCCTGGTCCCTTGTGGACTATAGTGCAACTCAATTATTTATACGCTACAACAATATTTCGTAAAATATTATTTAACTTTTAGTGATTTATTGAAGTAATTTTGCTTTTCATTTTTTGTTTAGTATTAACGATAGAACTGCTTTTTGTTTTAAAAATAAATTTCAGTTATCGACTTTAAATTATTTTGCACATCTTCGCAGAGCTAGCAATTATAAGTATCCACATAAATATTTTAAGTAAAATTTGTAAGTACTGTTGTAGTATCACTGATGTAAAACTTGACCTGTAATGAGTATCATGATGGAAAATATATTGTTGTATTATTATACATTGCAGGTAATTAATGTTTTTTTCGTATCTTTTCGAGTTCGCGTTGTAGAAACAAATTTTAGCAATTTGCATATCGTTTCCCAGCTTTATCTTTGCATAACCATAGAAATCATGAACAATTGTTATTAAAATAATATAACCATATAATATAGAAATGTATACGTAAAATATTACTAGCTATGCTATTCAAACACTATACATATGTACACAAATATTAATCAATCTCTAATCTAATTGATAAAAATACTAATAATATATAGAATTAATTTCTTGAATTTAGGAATACCCAACAAACGAACAATCATTCACTTTAATATAATTTTTATCCACGCAGGTGTTGGGCATGTCGTTCGAAACACGGCTCAACAAAAACCACATTCCCCTAGTCACGTAAAAAGTGAAAAAAGAAAACGCCACACCATTCTACAATTGAAGGAAGCGCAAATAATTCAAATGCTATGCAGGAATCGCATGTAGTGCATTCCTCAGAACAACTTCGAGTTGATTAATTAATTAGCACTAAAACCATGAAATTCGGTTACGCCTTCTGGCCGCCCTTTTTCTACCCCAATTCTGCTCAGAGGTTATTATATGATTGATGTTTGTTTCGCTTTTTGAGATGGTCGATTGATTAAATTTTCAGTGCAAATGAAGAAATACAGCATCAACCGGCAACACGGTTCAGTGGTATAATCATATGTTAGAAGAACGAATAATTGCTCAGGGCGTTTTTTTCACAACCTGTTGTGTGCTGAATTGGGCCATTAGCCTAAGTAAGTTGTTTTTAGTGATGATGACCGTGCTCAAATAAACGATCTCCAATAAAACCGTCATTTGGTGCTATTAAATTAGCCGAATTAATTAAAGTTAATTACACGGCGACATCAGACACACGACAGGTTTTTTTCAACACCATTCCCACGATTCAATAATCAGATATCTTTACTATAACAAAAAGTACAAGATAAGATGCAGCGGGCAAGGCGAGTGTCACATTTGTAGAATTGCCGCCGCGCATCATTCAAGTCCGACCGACGACGTCGCCAGCAGTATAATTGTCTCCGACAACAGTTCCCAAAAGGGAACAACGGCGAGCGAGAGATCCCAGTGGGCTCCGAGGATTGTGGATACCAAAACGCGCTTAGTGACAAAATTTATTGAATATCCTAGGCCGCAGCACGACATTATAGTCGCCCAGCCATCATCGTACAGGTATAAGACCAACGCAAACACAAATGAAGGCACGAGACCACTTGTATTGTTGGCCGGCATATTGTTATGTGGTTATAAATTAGGTTATATTAATTTTCCCGTCTCTAACAGGTATGCACAGATTAAATGTGTAAGCACAACATAGGTACTGGTAATTTCCTCGCGTTCGACAAGAATTTTAATGTTTGATCTGTTCTCCAAAGATCTGAGTTCTGATAGTTGGTTAGCAAGGTTCGGCCGTTTCGTTGTTCATTCGTTATTTTTTTTTTATAATTCATTCGTCTGTTTGTCGCTTTTTGTCGTAGTCAACGTCCCGCTTGGAGAGAATATTAATGATACGGTTTCAGATATTCCGTCTAGATCGTTGTTTCGATATAACAGCTACAAAAACTCACCCAAGAGTATTAAGAAGTCATTATTACAAAAGACTTCGTTCACTTTGAAGAGCAGGATGAAGGACAGAATGAAGAGCACGGAAAGATGAGTAGACAACAAATGAAAAAGATTTAAATCAGATGGCGCTTCGATTAAGTTAAGCGCCATCATTTGTTATCCGTAATCATGTTTCCACCGGCACAATAGCACTGCCGCCGCCTTCATACCAAATATTTCTTCCGCTTATGGACGAGAGTATAATTTGATGGATATTTGTCTGGATAACAATCAAAAATGTTTAATGACACAACAATCAATAAAGGGGGTATACAGTTTGCAGATGTGCATACGTACATATGTTATTGATAAAATTAATGTAGCTTTATATCGTGGAATAATATGGTAGGAAGTAGTTAATTTACTGATTAATATTATTGCAGTGTTATACTTAATTAACATTGTTGCAGATTTTTGTTTAACTGAAAATGGAAAAATATTTTTATATACAAAACAATTACAACCCAAATAAAAGGTTTGTTTTAAAAATGCAATTATTGCTGGAAAAATGTAAATCAGAACTATAATGATATAGAACTACAGAAATATGTATATTTTATTTATATTTCCAAACTTTATCAGAGTACATTGGTTGACCATTGGTGCAAATTGCTTTAGTATGGGAATGGTTAGTAGTCACATGTCGCATATAAACGTACTTGTAATTTCATTTTCATAAAAATGCATTTACAACTCACGCATGAGATGCTGGAGAGAATAAAACACCAACTGTCTCTATCTGTCACCGTAGTTTCCGCCAAATTTTATTAAAATCTGTGTACTGTAAATTTAAACACGGCTTTTAAATAGTAGAGTTTTAAACCATTGAGATATGAGCACAAATAATTTTTTTAATACACTGTTATACCTTGCAAAAAATAAGGTAATAAGGTTAAAATTAAACTCAAGCAAGCATTGACTTAGCAACTCATATATACTATTCTACTATTCCGGAATTTCTTATAACTTAAAACTTATAATAATAATTAAGCGGCACTACAGCCCATACGGGACCAAGGTTTCTATTCTAATATTCCGGAGTTTCTTATAACTTAAAACTTATAATAATAATTGAGAGACACTACAGCCCATAAGGGACCAAGGCCTTGCTTCTATATTCTCTCACGAGTAGAAGGGACCTATTGTTTTTTTTTTGCCGACTCCGAACGGAGAGATTTGAGAAGCTTTTCATAGGCATATAGTACACTTTGAGTGTTGTCAGCAACTCGAAAGAGGTGGTGCCGTGAAAAGAGCGAGGTGTTTCGCCCGGGAATCGAACGTAGATCTTCCGTGTGTGGGTCGACCACTTAAAACTAAAACTTAAAACTGAAAATATTTTTAATTTGTTACTCTATTAAACACTACTCTGTGAAGTTTTTTCGTTCTTTTTTTCAAGCATATTAAATTTTATTACTTATGCTCATTGTGGCATGTGATGTGACATCCTATGTTAATTATGATAGGATTTATACAGTCTGCGGTCGCCGTGGGGTAGTGGTAAGTGCGTTGACCGCGGCGCAAAAAGTCTGGGTTTGATTCTCGGACGGGGCACCTGGCATTTTTTTTCACGGCACGAGTTGCTGACAACACTTAAAGAGTATTAATTGTCTATGGAACGCTTCTCAAATCTCGCCGGTCGGAATCGGCAAAAAACTGTAGGTCCCTTCTACTCGTGAAGAACAGTAGCATGCACAAAACGAGTAGTTGTTGTAGAAGCTAGCCCTTGGTCCGTTATGGGCTGTAGTGCCACTCAATTATTATTATTATATAGAGTCTACAGTGAAAGTACTGCAATGTCGTTTCTTCGACAAATATCTCCAATGCCTATTTGTTTTAATTTATATTTTTAGAAAATGGAGTGGAACTGTATCACAACATAAAAAATGTGATATGTTGCTAAGTCAAATAAATGCAGAGATAATTTTAATACAATTCAATATGTTGTGTTATAAGCGCATAAAACCACTTATTGATTGGTTCAATGTCATTTATTTCTATATATCTTTGATATATTTTGATATATTTATTTAACTAATAATTGATGTTAAAGAGAATAATATATTTATATTACTAAATATTCGGAGAACTCCATCGTTTGTGCACTCTATATAAAGTATTTCTTCACGATTTGTTATTTTCAAAGCAAAATACCGACCTCCTATTTGTATCAGTTATCTTTAATCTTTTGCAGAATTTCATTAAAAATATATTTTTATTAATAAGAAATATGACCATCACTTTACTCCCTCATTTTTAATATGTTGTTGTAACAATTGTATAAAACAAATGTATACAGCAATTTATATTCATATATTTTTTTATGAACTCATCAGAAGAAAAATTTTATACATAAATTTAAACGAATCAATATCAAATATTGGGTTGAGAAATGTCGTATGCTCTCACTCAAAATCAACGCAATTTAAATGCTTTTACTAAATAACAATAGTAAAAAGGTTTAGTGTACAAAAGTGATAGGGTTATATGCATCAAATAATCAAACATGGCTACACATACTTAAATATATTCATAATTCAAAAATATGAGTTACAAAACTTCATCAATATATGCATCCATTCACGATCAATATTCTTTCATAGTTTCCACCCCGTTAGTCGCGTGAATTTTTCAATGTCATGTCCGTTGCTCATAAATATTCAAGAAAAGTTAGTTAATTGTGATCATCGTTACCTTCGGATATATTGGAATTTTATGATGATTTTCTAAAAGAAGAAATGATAAACGAAACTAAAAAATGGTATAACATGATAAATGTGTCGACCAATTAATTATAAAAATCCGTTCGGACGTATAAGAGTCCGACTTGCCAAGTAGAAGTGGTGATATCAGAAAACTAATACTTGCCCAACGTTAAATTATAAAGGAAAGAGGAGAATCAAGAGCGCCAGATATCTTCTTGTTGAAAACTCGAACCTCTGCCAATCACTTATTTAATTACCTATTGAGTTGTGTGTTGTAAAGTATTTATAGCATGTTTGGTGGATGTATGTAGTTATGCATTCGGAGATGAGATATATACATATTATGTATGTGTCGTTAAAAACTCATTGTGCTAAATATGGCTCATTAAAATAAAGCGGATATGTATTTTTATGAATAAACGAGTTTATTGCTTGAAAGACCTAAAATTAATTTTTTGTTAACCTTATGCATGTAACTCAGAAATTGTTCACCAACGGGACATTGCTATTCGGTTAAAGTATTTAAAACTTTCTATAATGGTTGTGGGTAATGTGTAAAAACAGTTAATGCTTCAGTTAATGTTGATAGAGTTTCTTAATATGACATATTGTTGTGAGAATATACCGCATCTATTTCCATTCATAATATTAATACTATAATTAGAACTATCAGTAAGTACAGTAAAATTAAATAGTAGTAAACTGTAAGTGTATCTTCATTATGTATCACCGAAGAATAATCATTTATTCTAATGCTATACGTTGAGTTTCACTAGTCAAGGGTGATAATTTTTTATTTGACTACAACAGTTTTGGATTTCTCATACATTGCAATATGAAGGTGATAGATATTCTTAATAAAAGAAATGCAAACGAAATGAAATGCTTAAATAGATATAAGCGAAAAAAGTTCCCATCTATCTGTATAATTATCAGAATTAATGTTGAGAAAACAAATTCGAGTTGTTTTAAAACCCTAATTTAAAACAAATTGGAATACGGGTACCATACTTGCCCTTGAGATTCCAGATGAACATGTCCTTTGCTGCATGCTGTTTGCGCAAAAATTCTTTAGTCAGGTACACATTCTCGAGTTCCGTTTAAATTTAATGAATAAAGTCATCTTACTTCTGGTGAACCTCAATTAAAAAACTTACCTATGCGTTTACGTTCAGCCTCCTTCATAACCAAACAAACAATACTTCAACACAATGCAGGTATCCTGAACTGTTCGAACATGACCGGATAAGGAGCAAACATGGCATGTAGAAGAAGCGTCAGAGAGCTACAATTGATGAATTGGATGGTTTACAACGTTCCGATTCGTTCCAGTTACAGTATGTATGGACGAAGATAAAAGGATAACATATTTGGTGAGTGTACTGTAAATTCTTCCTTCCAAATACTTGGAAACGAAACAGAAAGGACTTCTCTTGTTAGAAATCACATGGAATGAGGTTTTGACAAACGAACACGAAAAGAGATTGATAGACAGACTCTAGTGTCATAAATCTTACTTCAGTGATCCAAAAACAAAAGGATAGAAAGTCAGTAGGTATCAGATACGACCTTGGTGAATTTCTATTTTCGGTTCATTATAGTTGTTTAGAGGAAATGTGGAAAAAAGTAGAAAACTACATTTAAACATTTGTTCGAATCAAATAGCCGTAAAACGTTTGACTTTCGAAACTATGTTTGTCCTGCGAAATTGCCGTGAGGTTTCGCAAGATGTATCTTGCCCACAAAGTGTTTTATGAGCTAAAACAATAACTACATTTGACTTTTCAAATTTTATAATTTTCCCAAGTTGTAAATCAATACCGTTTCGTCGGAGGTCATATGCCAAGTTTCATTTGACAGAAACATACACATAAAAACCATAAATTGTTGTACCTATTAAATTGTATGCAAGCACCTTGTTTCAATGTCACAAAAGGGTAAAATAAGGATGCAATTCCAAGAAAATTAAAAACCATAGGATGCGGTGAAAATTTAAAGATTAACGTTAATACAATAACATACACTTTAGATGTGACAATAATTCAAAGGCTGTTATCACAAATATTTTCTAAAATACAATGAACTTTCCCTTAGTAAATATTTTTCTTATGTGACTCCAATCAGCAGGCTTGTCTTTCTTTCTTTAGTCAAATAAATAAAAAGAACAAAACTTTTCATGGCTAAATTGGCTAAAAATACTCCCTGAAGCAGTTAATATTTACCTTTTGTTTATAGACATTAATAAATGAATCAAAAATGCGGTGGCTTTTTTGGACAATCTTTTTTTTTTTTGGACAGTTATGTTATGAAGTTCACAAGAATGTTATCGAATCTTAAAGTATACATATGCAAAAACACCATTACCCAGTCACCTAAACATTGTCGTATTCTAGATGTGGATAAGATATTTAGTTTATCTTATTTCATTTGTTTAATGAATAACTGTGGTCGCCGTAGCGTCGTGGGTCAAGTGCGTCAACTCACACGCCGAAGCCCTGAGATTCGATTTCCGGTGTGAACACATCGCATTTTTTATGGCACCACCTCTTTCGAGTTACTGACAACACTCGCCGATCGAATTCGGCAAGAAACTGTAGTGTCCTCCACTCGTGAGAAAACATAGGCTCTGGTGTCTTGTGGACTGACGTGCGACTCAATTATTATAAAACAAAAACGGACTATGTTTATTTAAAATAAGAAGTGTGCAATATTAGTTAGTTTTAGTTTTGAGTATAGTCAGCAGCATACGACCATTGCATTTGTAATAATAAAATTAAGAATTCATATGTTCTTTTAGATTTAAATATTATTTACAATATTATTGATATAAAAATTTAACAACAAATTTTTGCAAATGCAAAATTTAACAACAATTTTAGTTATTGTTTTTAAATGCAAAAAATATCAATTTTTTTTAATATAAACCTTTTAATAGAAAATGCCAGGATACTAGTGAACCTGCTATATAAGTGTCTATATCTGTAAAGAAGCAAGAAATATTTGTTTTTATAATCTAAATATAATAACAAAATTTCTCCCAATGAATGTTAATCTTAATCTAATAATAATATATAAAGCTTTTCATAGACAATACTGTGAGTTTTATCAGCAACTCGAAAGAGGAGGTGCCGTAAAAAAGTGCGATGTGTCCCGTCCTGGAATCAAACCTGCGTGTGGGTCGATGCACTCCCCACTACGCCACGGTGACCACAAAATTAATATTATAATTTTTTAATTTAGATATATTTAAGTTGAAACATACCACCACATATTTTAAAGTAATCGTTCTATTAAGAAGCATGATCACGTATATCATCATGAAGATAATGAATCCAACCTGTGTACTTTTGATTGATATTTGCTGCAAACTATAATTGTAGAGTTTCGAAATAAATCTTATTAAAACTCTTGTCTAAGCCATGGGACATCTTTTAAAAGTAGAGAAGTTTATTTGTTTTACGGTTTAACTGATCTTAGAATACGATGACAATTGATTCGTTACAGTTGAAATATATTTCGGAGCGACCTTTCCCTGTGCCATAAGTATTGAATTCTTAATGCTCGTTGTGTTATTTGGTCATACTTCACACTGCAAAGGCACTGCCTCTTCTCAACAGATCAGTCAAGAAACAATTTCCGATTTAAGAACATTCCTGCAGTGCATGTTTACATTGACCAACTGCTGTGCGCTGAGAGTAGGTAATGCCGATTTATTTATTTGTTTTTGTAGGTAGATGTGGTGTTACTGTATTCTCAAACATTTTTCAATAATTTATTTATAATTTAAGCTTTCTTCATTTCCATTGCTCTTGCATATTTTCATAAAACCTATATATGTATGTGCAGATATATAATATATATAAGACTATATATATATATATATATACTTGTAGATATATGCTTTATGATTATGCCCAAGATCGTGACAATACGTTTTGGTTATTTAAAAAGTGAATTTATAATTCTACAAACAATTTTTACAAAGGTTATTAATCATTGCCTACTTATAACATCCTACACATGTACATAAGTGTCAGCCAATACTTAAATAGAACCATGTTTTTGATTAGTTAACGTTTTTAAGTTCTATAGTCAGAAGACTAATCACAACATTTCTCACGCCATTAACTTAATTTAATTTTTCATAGTTTTGAATAAATTTCCTTCCGGTTATTTTTCATTACGTCTTATTTTTTCCTGTTTCCGATCCACACGTAAAAGCTATGTTACGCCTGAAGTGTAATGCACAGCGGAGGCAAAAACTTCAATTTGGTGTGTTTGCAAATCAACAAATCACGCAAACTTCTAGTCTTGTGTTGTCCGTCGTGCCATTAATAAACATCTCCTGATTTAATGAATCTTATTAATCACGGTGGCACCACCAACTTGTTTGCTTCGTCCATATTGCCTACAATAATTGGCTGCCTTAAATCCAACCAACCATAGTCTTGTGTATGGTCAACATAAATGTTATCTCCCACTTGACATGCGCTAACGTTGTTCGTACTACCGCCCATCAGATATATACGACTTTATCCAAAAGGTAAAAGATGAATACAAAAGAAAAAGGAACAATTATAGTTCCGCCCACTGCAGTCTGCAATAACAGTGCCTCTTGATAAAGCGAACATCACGCCTTATTCTGCAGGAAAACTTGTTTCTGCAAAGACAGAGATAGCAATACTTGTTTTTCTTTTCTTATTAGAATCGCCATCAGCAATAGTTCTCTCTTTCACCCAGCCGACTAACAGTGGCCATATTTCCCTCACATAAAATGTTATTTGACCAATGAAATTGTCAGTTGAAAACGTTGCACTAGTATTCATCCTGCTCTGGTTCATACTGCTTATGTATACAGCTAGTTCTGTTTCGTTTTACTCGGAGTGAAGTATTTAACTTTTATGTCTGGTAGAAGTTGAGGCGGATTCTTCGGATCAGATATGCATTACAATTCGTGCACGCTGTATGGGGCATATGATTCCCTGCTGCTACACACCCATACAGTACGGTGGTGAACCGTTGGTAGGATTTCAGGAGTTTCCAGTCCTGCTGCGAGCCTCGTGTGGAGAGTTTGCACACTGTTCGTTGTTCATAGAATCGGTACGGAAAAGAAACGCGTTTTAAAAAAATATTATAACTAAACTATTATAGATATAACTTTCATCACGTGGAATAATTGTGAAATAGTGATCCTAAAATATATGCTCGAAAAACTAGTTTTAAAAATTTGTTTTGTTTTTTTTTTTGATTTTTGAAATATTCGCAGAATATACATAAATAATAAATAAGTCCCTGAGTGAATTTGTGGCTACTAGTGATATGCCGATAGTGCTTATAAGTTGTGTTATTTTTGTTTAAAATATTTAAAATAATTAAAAAACCCTTCCTGCGTTAAAAAAATCCTTAAAAAACGATACGACATCAAAATGATGATGAATGCATTCATCGACCCCGCACCTTCGCATCATCACTTAGCTTCTTATGGTCTTCGAATGTCACCATCTACACATCAACAACAATCACATTCAGATGGAAGTAGTCATCAACAACAGCAAGGACAGGGACAGCAGTCGTCTCAATCGCAACAGCAGTTAGATTTATCTGGCTCGATGGGCTCTAGCAGCGATATGACATCCTCTTCGGCATATCAGAACTCAGGATATGGTCACATGAGCCACTTAAACAGTCAATTAGGATCTTACTCACCGCGAGACTTCATTCTGCGTCGGGAAAATGATTATATGACATCAACCGGTGCACCAAGTGGTGTTCAAGGCGGAACATCTACCGCCGATTCGATGCTGTTTTCCTCAATTCACCCACACTCCCACGCGATACATGAGAATGCAGCTGCTCCCTTTGGTAATCATCCCTTCCACGCACATCACCATCATCATCAACACCAAATGAGAATGGGTATTGCTACCGCTGCAGACTATACTCATCCGTATCATCCGCATTCACATCACCAAGCTAATTTCCCGTCGGTACATCATCACCACCCGCACCATCCGATGTCAATGAATCCAGCGGGCGCTGGAGCATTTCTTAGATATATGCGTCATCAACCAACTTCCGCGTCGGCTATCAAACAAGAAATGCAGTGTTTGTGGGTTGATCCAGAACAACCAGCAAGCGCAAGTGGTCGCAAGACTTGTAATAAGATTTTCAATTCAATGCATGAAATCGTAACTCATTTAACAGTAGAACATGTCGGAGGCCCTGAATGCACGACTCATGCCTGCTTTTGGATAGGATGTAGTAGAAATGGGCGTCCTTTCAAAGCCAAATACAAATTGGTCAACCACATTCGGGTTCATACTGGTGAGAAGCCCTTTGCCTGTCCCTTTACTGGATGCGGAAAGGTTTTTGCCCGGAGTGAAAACCTAAAAATCCACAAGCGAACACATACCGGTGAGTTAGAAATCTTATGATTTATTACTGTTAACGCCTCTAAACTAAACCAAACTAGGATTAAAATATACTATGACACCTCCTAATCCTTTATCAATATTTGCAAATATATTTTCTAAGAGGTATTGTCATAAAACTTTGCAGGATTACGTCTGAAGTAGCGGTTAACTGTTGTTTACTTATGCACACCTCCAAATTTGCAAACAAACATACATATTTCCGTTGAACACACACCAGTTCAATGGTTGTGTGCGGCTTTATTTTTCCTTCTCTATTGACAATCACAGCAACACACAAGTCAAGAACACCCCCTTGAGATTCACTCTGAGTGTTCGCATTTCTACTGTAAAGTGTGATTGGAATTATACTCTGATTTCTATAGACACGTGTTTTCACACCCCAATACAAGATCAAGATTTATGTTCTCTTGTCGACGTTTAATGAGCCGAGTGGATTCGAGCGCAATTTCCTGGTGTGATTTATCCCTGAAATTGGTTTAAACGTTCTATGAAGACTCTTGACTCTTGTCAAGACTCTTACAACGTTTTTTTTCTTCGCAGAAATCTCTCCCCTTTTCTTATTGTTAATTAAATTGTCTTTAAGATTTCCTTTAAGGTACAAAATCTTTATGACAAGAAAATCAGCATCAAGATGACGAACGTATTGAATACAATTCATAAATGTTTGAACGTTTCTGTTATACTTTATATGTATGTAGATATGTCTGCTCATATTATATTTACACAATCCTAACCCAGTGCATAGCAGAGTAAAGATATTTGATTACGAACCAAACTGCAGAAACTACAAAGAAAATATCTAAAAAGTTATCCTTGTGGTTATGAAAATGTTCTCATTAATATATTGGGCATGTACCATATTGTTATTACCACGTTACTAAAAGTACTTGTGTATTTAATCGATTTATAGTAAAAAAGAAAAAGAAAAAAATGTTTTTGAAGATTTCCAAAATAAATAATACGGCGACTGGATTGGATCGAACTTATAATTTTATGTATCTGATGAAATCTTATAATTGTTATTCTCAACTAATTAGCGGCGTTCCTTTATATTACACCTGAATTTTGATACCCTCACTCATTAATTTTTTATTTTGTAAATGCTGTGAGGAGACGATCATCGTTGTGATTTCATTTTTTGTATTTGTATCTGATAAAAATATTGCTGTATGAACAATGATGGATGGATATCTACCGATTGGGATATCTTCAATTACTTGCACATTTTCTTTCTATTCCAATATTTTGAGTATGTAGCAAGCACATGAAAGTGGAGAACTTGTACGTACATCACTTCACCTCAGATTGAAATGTATAATTTATGATTACCGAAAATTGAGATTGTTTTTTTTTTCTTATAAATGAAAGAATATTCGAAATTAACACAACAATTCTCCTCGATCTCCTTGGACGCAGTAATAGTAACGTAATATTTTCCCGTGAGAAGTGTTGTGAATAGATTTATAATGATGTAATATAACGTCTTATTGTAAATAATACTAAACGCGACATCTGGGAGTTGAATTCAGTATAATGACGAAATTTATGCTGCCGCAAGAGATAAACTGCCAAACTTAGTTCTAACTTCCTTTCCAACTTTGCCAATATCGGTGAATGGTAAAGAAATTAAAACATCTTTGAAAACGAACAGAAAATTAAGACAATTTAACACAGGACACTTGGAATTGAAATAAATATGTAATTGGACACGAAAACCAACAATTTTTTGTTTTGGCTCTCCGCAGACTGTAAGTTCTGTGTATCCTAAATTTTTTTTAAGACTTAAGCAATGACATCGATTAAAAATATAAATATATTTGATTATACTAGTGTATGCTTGCATAAAAAGGAAATACTGTTTCCATAAAGCGATTTTTTTGATGTTTTTGAAAATAAACCTGGGAAAAATTTAATGGAACCTCTAGTAGCAATGAATAATTTGTCAGTAACAAATTGTATATAATAAATCGTTATAACATGAAATATAACAGATAATATTTTATGTGATCGTGGCTTTGTATAATTGTCCCAATATTAAAGATCAGTTGCCATAGAATTTTACTTCCCTGCAAATGTCTTATTACAATTTTTAATTTGTTATATTTTTATACAATTAGGGATAATTTCTTTTGATTTAGTCCTTGTTTTGCATTTTGTAATGCCAGAACTGAAACAATGTCTAAGCAGAAAAATGTCTATGCTTTCAATGCATTATCACATTCTTACAATCTAAAATCTTTATTTCTGTTGGGTTCTTTAATTTTATTTTCTTAAAAAAAATGTAGCTGACAAAAGCAATGATATTATATTTATATTTATTTATATTTGTTCAATATTTAAATAACTATCTATTTCCTTAATATTATACAATCATAAGAAATATTTCGCTATAAGATTACGAAGATTATAACTATGATTATTATGCTTACATTTCTAGTTAGTAAGCACTTTTAAATTTTATTGAAAAACCAAATATATTAGACATAAGCTCGCTCGTCTCTAGAGGCAGTAAAGGAATTGTTTATTATAAAAGCATACAAAGCTTGATTGCTTACGAAGCGGTCAATTTAGGAACCTTAATCAGTCCACCAATAAATATTTAATCGTTTCAGATTTTGATTTTAATTTGAATGCTAAACACTGTTTAAGTTTTGGTAACCACGAAACGCTGCAGTATTCATAAACAAAGAAGTATTTAACTCACCAAAACATTGCAGACAATATCAAAGAAAAAATAAATTATGATATCAAGAGCATAAAAAATTGAAAAAGTGTACAAATGAAATGTAACAAACCTGCGGTGACGCTTAATTAAAGCGTTAAAGTGAGGATTGCTTTTTTGCTCGTGTTTTCTTTTTCGCTTTGTGGACACTCTTTCTATGGGACAGGTCAAAGCCACTAGATACAGGTCTATCTCTTCTGACGTGCTTCGCCTGACAAGTTGCATTTCGCAGGCAAAGTTAAAATACCGAGGAGGAAGAGAAAATTGAAAAACGACCCTTACACTCAGTTGTGTTTTTCACTTTTCTTTTACACAAACTAAACACAGTGAACCGAGAGTGAAAATTGCAAACCTCAGGAAGTCCCATCTTCACGGCAACACGCTTAGCTTATATAATGGCACTCTTGTTATTCGAATTTGCACTACTGGTTGCTTTGCTCATTTATGCAAACACTTTTTTATTTCTTTTGTTTTTTGCCCTTTCTTAAATTTAAATCCCTATTTTAGTTAGAGACTAATTAAGTTAATAGCATCTGTAAGTGTACGTATGCCAACCAATTGCACTTTGGCTTCAACATTTGCTACAATGAACCCTTTTCGGGCTAGACAAAAAATGAGCTCTGACTTCACTATTCTGATTCTCGAAGCCACTAACTAAAAGAATTATTTTTTACTTTTACACGTAGATTAACTTTAATTATTAATAATTATTTTTAAAAATATTTTAGGTGTTCATGCCTTCGTCTATTTTATATGTATTCTAATTTTAAGAAATAACCATTTACTTCCACTAATTTTTTATAACGATTACGTCGTCCATTTTTTGCCAACCGTCCCTAACTCGATAAACCCTTTTAGATAATGATCAAACTAACCCCTCCGTAAAGCAGCACACTTCGTCACACTTTTTTCATCAACGTTCGGTAGAAGGTTCATGGTTAGACCAAATACCCTACTTTTAGATCATGTCACAATGTACACCAGGCCATGGGATCTTACTGCTGTATCACACTCCGAACAAGGATCAACGAATGGTTGACGCGGAATTTCGTCCCTGCCTTTACATAACAAAATTTCTAAAGAGGGGATTGCCGTGCATTTGTATTAAACTATTGTACGAAAACTCTGAAATATCATCGGCTTATGTAAGGGGTATCCTAAATTAGCAGTCTTTGTTTGTGGATATTTTTCACTTCAACATTTGAATTGTTACTTAAGTGACAGATGTTTTACTTATATGTCAAAACAAGTTCATCACGGTTAAAGATATAATGACTGTCAGATTACCGCGTGCATTTAACCCGTGGGTAACATATTATATACAGTAGTAATAGTTTTGAGAATTTTATTAAAGACTAAGAATTATTCTTGACAAATTATTTGAGTGTTTTTCATAACATATTTTCGATCACATTCGCGTCCCTCATTTTGATGCAAAAAACTACAAAATATTTAAGATAACCGGCGAAGTGTAATAAAGAAACCTTCTCCTGCTTAAAAAGGAACCAATGCTTTCAATGCGCATCCCTTTCTCCTGCAAATGACAACAAAGACCTATGTACCAAAGTATGAAACGGAGTTTTCAGCTTTTTCTATAAAAGGACGCTGTGCCAAATTTTGAATTGACTCGCAAATCAAATGGCCACAAATGACAAAAAAAGAATCCGGTTATAACATCCGGAGAAATGTCATGATGGCCGAGAATGTATATCTATGGATTTGCACTTCCAAATAAAGCACCTAAAAGTGTTTATAACTTACATCAGCATTATTATTTGTTTTTTTGTAAGTTTTATTTTTCTGTAAAAAATGGACTACACACCAGTCAATCAGTTTGAACAAGCACATGTGTATTTTGTTGTAGTTATATACAATATGTTACCTATTCTGTGCCAAAGGCAGTTCACATTCGAACTTAAATCTTATTTTATGTGAGCTTGTATGTAAATTATGGCGAATCGGATTTTACTTTTATTTACAAAACTGACTGACTGATTACTTCCTACTATAAGTTATTTATAGTAGTCATTACATATCTTTTTCTTAGTGCTTATATATTTACATTTATGGAGGGAGAAGTATGTGTCCGAAGCCCCATGATACAGTCGATGTTTGAAATTATATTTGAGCACAAACCGATATTAAGGCATCCCTATGAGCAATTTACTTTTTATGCATACAATTAGTATTTTATCATACGATTTAAAATAAACAATTTAATAAATTAACATACAATTTTATTTGAATTTTGAAGGATCAGTATAGGTCATTTTTAAAATAAACGCCTTAAATACAATCTGTTTTAAGGAAAAGTAAAAAAAAATAAAAAATATATACTTTTAGAGATTGTAATATTTCTGTGATATAGTGCTGCTGTTGCTCTTGGAAAAGCGCATGTATTAAATACTGTTTTTAATTCCACTACCGAAAAAAAAAATATTTGAGTATGCCGTATGGAAACCTGTTTTCACCTCAATATGCAACGCTAAATAAAGGCATTAATTATATTTTCATTGAACTTAAAAATACTTTTTAAAGTTTTTAGTGTCAGTAGTTTAATCACAGTGCCTGTTAATATCATTCCTGTTAAGAAGAGCGAACTTTATTAAATATTTGAATTCACATGCTATTTTAATTGGAGATATTTGAAATCAATGTGTGATGTGAAATAAAGAGAAATGATCAAAACGTCTGTCAGAATATGTATAACCATCACATTTCATATATTTATGTTTGGTTGTGAGAAAAAAATCACGTTGATCATCACAGACAAACCATAAAATTAAACTGTCACTTCAAATCACTTGCCGCTTGGTTTGAACCATACATAAAACGGAATCGTATGTGTATCGTTTTTACTTTTTTAACTTCAAGCTTTAGTGGATGAACACCGTCTAATCCTCTTACATAGTTCTAAAACTTATACAATATTAACCTTATGGGAAGTTTGCCTATGTAAAATGTTATGTGACTACAATGTATGCATATATGTATATCTTTGGTTCGTATTCTGTTTCCAGTTTATTTGCAAAGGTGGGGATGGAAATCGAAAAATACATATGATCGGCAGCAAACACCATAGGGACAACAAAAGATCACTTTGTATTAGTTTTATACGAATGGATGACAATTTTCACGCACTTACGCCCAACCATAAAATAAATTTGTGCCACTGATGAATGACTTTAGGCGCTGATTGTCACTACTCAGTTTCTGTAGTAAGCGACATGCTGCTCTTTTGAGCATGTGAAATTTCCTGTTTATTTCTTCACGCGACCATTTTGAAATTTTAAAACATTTTCAATTAATTATGAAAACACACTTATATGTGAAACAGTTCATTGCTTGCCTACACTCTGTGTTCGATGTAGTATGTGGTTGTTTTTCCACTAATGTGATTTGTTGTTTTTAAGCTTAAGTGCATGACGGTCATGTTTCTGTTCTGTCCAAGCGAACGAGTAGGTCGCGGTGTTGCAAAACTCCGAAAATAGATGACACACATTCATACATGTGTGTGAACATGTATAAATATGAATAAATCGTACATCAAGATTTTACCCAAAAGCGATTTCTATATTTTATTCCCATCGTGATCAAATTACATAATTAGATACTATGTTTTGCTTTTCAAAAAGAAAAAAATTATGTTAGGGCTGCGATACGACTCCATTCAATTTCTCTTGTATTCTTTTATTGAATAATATCATATATTATGTATATGTTTTATAGTTTGTATCTGACTTAAGTGCTAATGAATAAATTCTTTACATTAAAAAGGTAATAACATACTTGTTGATATAAATCAAGAAATAAGTTATATTAAGATTTAGTGTTAAAACCAACTTTTAAAGAAATTAATCTTTTTATGACTTAACACAAATCCAGATGAACATAACAATCACTTGTAAGCTCTGACACCTTAATTTAGATTGTTTCACGCTTCGATAAGCTGTTTCAATCACATCTTCCACTACGAATTTCCACAGTTAAAAAATCGAGCAAACCACGCAAAGGAGACACCTATCATCACATCTTATTTCCAATTTTTTTTCTTTTGCAAAAAGGAGAATAAGTGTTTGCAGGTAATCCCCAATGTCAATCCGCAATTCAGTGGAGTGTTTTAATCTGAAGGACAATCCCTGTCTTTGAGAAGGTTAGGTAGCAAATAAGAAAAAAAAAAAAAACAGAGTGCAGATATTTGAGCACGATACTACACCCGTTGGACAGTAGGCCAAAAGAGAATTAGTATTGTTTGCTGAGTATAAACAGGGCATGCTTGACTGATGGTCTTGTTAGAATCATCATAAAAATGAACCTCTTCAGGGATTATTTTACGTATGAAATGTTTCTTCCAGAATGCATTATACTGTTTGCTACATTCTTTAACTATTCATTTCGTGTTTGCAATGAACGTGTTTTTCAGCCGTAAGATTGATCGACACATTCAGTTGAGAGATTAGCAGCGGCATTGTCAAAGTGAGCCAGATCCCTGGCTTTTGTATTGTTGTTTGTATGGTTGTCAGTGAAAATTCTACTGGTTAGATCAGATGTTTTGAAATTATCGGATTATCGAGATAGATGAGTGTTGGTTCACTTTGTTGTCTTATCTTTACGTTCAAGTGTCACTTTTAATCTAGAATATTTGCAATTGCAAGGAGTATAGTTAGGTTTTACTGATTACGAAATTGTTTACGAGATATTTGCTATCTGATTTGACTTTAAATACAAGTCAATCTTATGGAACTTTAATCTGATTATTAATGTAAACATTCTTCGAATACCGCTAGGAAAAATGTGTATGTATAAAATATTTATGTAACTAATAGCATGTTACCAGCATGTGCAACTGTTCGATTTTGAAATTTCGTCAAGACTCAGCGGTCTGTCTCGTTCATTTGCTTGAAAAACGTTGGTAAAAATGAATTAAAATGGATGCATTTTATAGGTAAATAACCAAAACAAGCTAAAGGCGTAATGAAAGTAATAAATATTGTTGAGAACTGTTTTTTCTTTGCTAAATGAAACATTACATTTTATCGCAAATAGAAGTAATTCGTATACCTTCGAAATATTCGAGTCTGTATTTCCTTACTTTTCCTAAATAAAAAAATTATCTTGTTAATAGTGTTTACTCCGAACCATGTGTAAGTGAACGTATTAATTTAAAATTTGTACAAAATTTGTAAAATGGGTGGCGTTACAATCTTAAAAGGGTGAGGATCTAACTTCTTCAGCAATCGTATCGTTCGTGACATTGTCCATCAAAGCCGAATTGGAACGTTGACTGCAAGGAGTTTTTGTCTAAGCAGCTTATGATCTCTATAACTTGAAAAAGGTAGAGCCATGAAAAGTATAATAGATGGATTGAGGGGTCAAACCTGACATACATGCTTATATAACGGAATTGACGCTATTATTTGCTATCCTACGGCTGGTATAAAAGGCTTAGTTGGATCAATGAAAATATTTACTATGTTAAGCTCCTCTTTCAATAGAACTTCAAAATAAAACTTTTTACTTCATTGGAAAAGGTAATTTTGGAAAAAGTTATAGTAAAAAGAAAACAAAATAAAGCAATAATTTTTAACAGATTGTTTTATAAAATTACACTATATCCGTAAGCATGTTTTGTAGGTAATATTCACATCAGTTATTGCAGAATAGGAAAGAGGCAAAACTAATCTATTATGAATAATAGCACATGTAACTCGATCATTGCTTGTTCATTGCTTGTGCGGTATTGTTCATTGTTCATCTTCAGTTGCTAAATTAAATATATTATGTAGAACACAAATGCAGTTACGTGCAAAGTACATACAAATTCTCCATGTTTGAAAACATAAAACATATTTTTTTCTCTAGCTTAAATTTGTTATATATTGAATTGTTACAAAAGCTTATAATAATCAACAAAACAAAACGTTTTTCGAATACAAAAAAAAGTATTTAATTTGTGTCCATTATTTTCCGTGATGAGTTCATGCTGATGAAGAAGATATAAACTCTCAATCAAACACTCAGTACCGCAAACATTTGCACGCACTGCATTGTGTTATTGTTGTTATTGCCAAACTAGTCGACCCCGTCAAATGACTAGGGTATGCGGTGCAGAGAAGGAAATTTAATATTTATGAGGTAGGATTGAAGCATCATCACCAAAATCCTCAGCGCCAGCCACAACCATTATTCAAGGCATCTAAGCAACACAATGGTGATGAGAGGTAGGGGAGAGCAGTCCTTTTGGTTTGATTTCTCCCTTCAGTTCTGGTGCGTTTTTTTCTTTCTTTGTATGTGTGTTTTTTTGTGATTTATTCATAACTGCGGCATTGAACTGAAATTTCCACAACAAAAAAAAAGTGTTCGTATGATAAAAGGCGAGGTGAAGTGAGCCCCTCATCCTTCTCAATATTGAAACCCTTGGCAATATCTAAAACTACCCGCCCAAAAATTGCCCGAAGAAAATGTAATATATCAGGCAGTATGTTTATATGAAAACAGTGATGATGAGCCAATGTTAAAGAAAACGATACAATTGATCTGATCCTTCCTGTATCCCATTCGAAATGGTTTTGGTAAATGACAACGGCAGTACAAAGTAATATTTTATGAGTATTTAAGGTACTTCATGAATGGTAAGCAAACTGCATCAAACTGCATACGCAGTATTTAGGCAACCTTCAATCGCTATCCCGTTCTATACATATGCCTATATGAGACATATTTTGACACAATAACTAATCTTACCTTTTTGGATGTGAAGCCGTATTTATACGATTCTTGTTTTAAGCTAATAATGTAATAGATTGATATATAGTAAGAATATGTATCAATCAACGAAAAGTTTGTGGCGCACTATTTGAGCTTTTGAAACTATATTTTATGGAGTACTTCTAACTAAGAAAAAAAAGGATATTAACAGTTGATTAATCATGTTAAGTAACACAAAGTATATATATCTAGCAGATTAAGAAAACAGTTTATGTTGCAGTTTTCTTAAATATATTCAAAGCCCTATGCTGTATAATTAATATAGAGTTAAAAATAATCTTTCTAAGCTGGTACATTTATTCATTATAAAAATTTTGTTACACTATTTTTTGTCTCTCAATATAGATTTCCCAAATCGTTTTAGAAATTCTATTCTTAAACTTTACACAGTCTATGGTAGAATCTTCAATTATTGACTAATTAGGTCGCGCATAGATATTAACACATAAGTCACGTTTAAAAGTTTGGTTTATATATATATATATTAATATTCTTTGAAGTTCAAGAAAAACAGCAACGGTAATATAAGGCGATTAAATTGTTTACGTTCCTGTTGTGATAATAGTACATAATTTAAAATAAAATATATTATTGTTATTATTTAGTCAACTATACAGTTCAAAATTTTTATATCATTCGTTAGATTATGAAATCTCTGTCGCGATCTAATATAAATTTTATAATTTGGTATTTACATATATTGACGATATTAATTTTAGAGACGGCAAAATCATGCTTGCAAGTAATGTTATAAAATACAATTTTAAAATTCAATGAGAAAATTGTGGTATATATGGATTGGCCAGAAATTGGATTGATCTTTAAATACGAAGTAAAACGTCAATGGATTGTTATGTATGTAAGTAGTAGTAGAAGAATACCAATAATATATTAATATTTTTATTCTATAAGGTACTCAATATTTATATATTAACTAAGTACAGAGGTACAGGTAGAGGTACAAATTACGAAATTCAAAATGTACGTCTGTGCTTGTGACAAGGTCTTCAAAGTACCATTAAATCAAAATATCACGTTATAAGTATAAGAGCAAAGCTGTGGCTTAAACGTCTATTACCAGAACCGTTTCTTTACATCAATGCTTTTGTAATTACAATCGTATATACGTTTTAAAGCGCAAATAGCCAGATATTAAACTTCCTTATGCTTAGCAGATTTATAAGAACAGAACTGCTGTTGTCAAAATTACTTCATTGAATACATGCAGTTAAAGATACATCAGTAAATGCGTACAAATACATAGACCTAAACACAATATTGATGCATGTGCCAACTGAAACCGTATCCAATAATAACTATGATTCGAAGTCCTATTCATAAGCTGGAGCTCCTCAAGTTTATATGTATGTATATTTGCGGCCTCCACATACAACATTCTTATATCTGAATACGTGTATCTGTATTTATATGTGTTTCAATGTATGAATAGGCCAACCCCTTTTAAAAGGGACTAGTGTACCACTGATATACGATTACGACAACCTTAGTGTAGTTCTTCTTGTATACTACATATGAATATATGTTGGTATATGTATGCCCAGCAGCGCACATGTTTCATTAATGCCCAGAACTCGAAAAATCTGTTTGTGACGTGCCTACGCTGTTTTCGTTCTCCATATTTTCAACATTACCCCAAAAACAACACTGAACGTGGCTGCCGCCCATTAATCCACCCACTCAGCCCTCGATGCCTTCATCAAATCAGGGAGTCGACGATTCCATTGTACAACTACAACACTGCTTACTGATGTAGTAGCACGCGAAATATGCGTGTGCGATTTTCTACCAAAATAGAGGCTGTATGAGGAGTTTTGCCTGTTTTAGTAGTCTCCTTTTCCTGACGGTCTGAATATTTTACGCATCATTTTGGCTACTGCCGTTGGTGTTGGGCTTTAACTTCTGCGTAATGTTTGTGTTTATTGGAATATTCAGATAAGTTTTTCAGCATGGCGTTGGTGGTGGGTTTGTTTATGTACTTCACGTAGCGTAGTTGAATTCCTAAATTGAATTTTTTAAGGGATGAACAATTCAACCGAAAAAGTCAGATCACCGCCTTTTCCCCATTCGAAAAAAAAATTAAAATAAACTCCACGACCTTTTTTGTTTTTGCATAAAAAGTTTAACTTTAAGCAAAATTTTGTAAGAAACTAGGTATCTCTTTCAATAGAAACCCTAAAACATTGAGTGATGACAATAATCGCGAAGAATATCAAGTTTTTTGATCGCAAATCTGATAAAAGACAATATGTTATAAATAGCGTAGCACGATTTGATGAGTCGTAATAACTTGACTTTGAGTATAATCTGTTTAAAATTTATCGCTGTGGCGCCTGCTCTTTCAAGAAGAGTCACAGTATCCGCCAAGTGATATACATACATAATTGGTTGACAACTTCGCCACCCATGAGAATATGTAAATTACCATTGTTTGGAGTAGGATTTGTGCTGTAAATTACCATTGTTTGGAGTAGGATTTGTGCACGCAATAAATAACTTTGATTGCCAGTTCAAAATCGGTCAGACAGGTATGCAAGAAAAACGGGAAAATAATATCCCCACGCATATATACACCTAGGTTAACATATACAATGTGTAAAAAAATATACATGCGAAAAACGCATCAACGATGTGACAACTTTCTTGTGAATGGAAGTTATTTATTTCATTGAATTAAACTGAAAAGCCTCTCAACGCAATTAACACATCAATTCTTTTTCATTTGAAGGTTCGACTGTTGTATAGTGTGGGATTTTATGGAGGAATAATATGGTATTGTAAAACATAATCACAGTAATCCGCTAAGAAGCAATTGTTGCACCGTTGTAACAATAATACCCCGCGGTATAATTCCAATTTATATACAAAGTGCAAAAAAAGAAGTATCTCTGCTGGCCACTTTTCCTTTGACTTGAAAAAGTGTTCAAAGGATGATACTTAAAGCGAGATTCCGCAAAGATAATATGATCCGAAATGGCGAATGGAAATGTAAATGACAAAGTAGATTGATTTTCATCAATAATTTATATTCATATTATATTAGGTGCACGTATTTGGAACATATACATGTTTAATGCGCTGCAAAAATAATACATTAAATATTTCATGAACATAAGGGGAATTTTAAAAGTTACTCAAAAACATAATTTCAATCTTATATAGTAATAAGAGATATATGAATGATATATGAAAAAGTGATATATACAATTAAATGTTGAATTATTTTCTTCCTTCCATCCAATATTGAAACTGAGATAAAATATTCTACAGTGTTTTCTTACATATAAATAAGCTCGATTTCTTTCAAATATTTTTACTTTTGATACACGATCTACAATAATTCCTATTGGCAAGTATTTTTGTACATCATACATTACGTTATAATAAAATTTTTCGTGCGATATTTATCAAAGGTAACTTATTCATGAATTACATCTGCGCATACGTATGTATCTCACTTATATATACATTCATATGTATTTACCTATTTAAAGGTTATCTGTAATAAAAATCATGCGACCTTTGGCCGTCAAATCATCTCTAAATAGTTATTTTTTAATAAAGTATTAGTGAAGGGTCAATGTAGTAAAACATATTATTTATAGATTTTACGCCGATAATCGACTCCATAAAACTATAAATTATACAACTTTCCTTTTTTTACCGCACAGGTCAATTCACGTGTATCCCCTGACATCACATATGTAGAAGGCAACCTCACAGAAAATATAAAATTGAAAAAGTCATCCGATGTTTCTGTATAGACAAAAGTGATCATCAATACCCTTGGGTATCTGGGCACTTTGGGTTATAGCTATTGTATCCTTTTTTATATCAGGTTGAACCTTAACACATAACGTTCAAATATTAATAATTTATCGATTGAGTTTGAGTCCCAAAAGTAACATTTTTCCATCTTTTAGTAAAAATTCGAAGAACTTTGACTTTGATATTCGAAATGCCGCCTGTGTATGTGTTTATGTAGATATTTCATATAATTGGTAAATTGGATCGAAAAGTATATTAATAGTACAACAAAACTATTATTATTAGCAAAAAATAATAAGTAATTAGGGAAATCTTTGTCTGTTTGCGACTATGATTAAGAAGATAACTAATTTTATTATATTTTTCCACATAGCTGATATCGTTATATAATATTATACACAAAAAAAGGTTTTATGTCTGTTTGTTTATAATCAAATTGGAATTTCAGCTATGCTTTTTTATAACTCATAATAATAATCATTTTTCAAAGTTCTCTTACCGAATAAAAAAAACTCAATCTCAAAAGATACAAGATGCGCAGCAATAAAAAGCAAAGCAAAAAAGCAAACCACAAAAAAATACATTCCAGAAACATATTATTCAAATGTGTGTTTTACAAGTTACCTTTCGCTGTCATAAATCATAAAGTGATCCTTTTTTGATTCACTATTTTGTCTGAAGGCGAAGACGACGGAGTCTGCATATGATTTTTAAATGTGAAATTCATTCGACATGGTCCCTAAATAAGATAACTTCTCAAACAACACCAAACTCACGAATGTATGAATGTTCATATTTTTCTGTGGGTCATAATTCTGTCCTCTCTCTATTCCTATATTTTTTATATCTACAGATCCAGAGAAAACTCGAAACGTTATTGATAATCATTTTATGTTTTTCTGTTTTATTTTTATTTACGCTTTTGTCTTTTTTTCAGGTGAGAAACCGTTTAAATGTGAACACGAAGGTTGCGATCGACGGTTTGCAAATTCTTCGGATCGAAAGAAACATTCACATGTACATACTTCGGACAAACCTTACAATTGTCGTATAAACGGCTGCGATAAGTCATACACTCATCCATCGTCTCTGAGGAAACATATGAAGGTAAGAATTTTTATTTTTAGTTTATATCAGCTATGATATTTATGCGCACAGCGACCCCTCTCCTAAATACGTTTGGGAAGATTTAAGAAAAACGCGCGTGTCAATTTGGCATATATTAAAACTAGAAAGCTATTATTCTTATTTCCTACTGTTTTTATTTTCCAAAGTTTATTTGGAATTGGAATATTTGATGAAATTTTGATCATGGCATACAATTTAAAATTGGCGGGATGTGCATTGCACGAACAATACGTAAGATGGTTAGAAGTTCATGTCGGTGCATTGCCACGACAATTTTTTTATCATTAATTTTACTGCGATGTTAGACATAGCTATACACTTAAGTAAAATATTCACGTACTTAGCGGAAATGTTCTTTAATAAAAAAATGTTTATAGAAATTGCAGTCGATAATTAAAATTTCGTTTTAGTAAGAAATTTCGCTGCGTAAAGTAAAACATATTGACAAAGTAATAACCAGCCATTTGAAAATACATATGCCTTAATTTTTTTCCATTTTTAACTTTTATTTAAAGGTCCACGGAAATTTGGATGAAAAATCACCGTCTCACGGCTATGATAGTGAAGGCGAGGAATCTAGTTCATCAAGTATAGTCACTGGAGGTGCGCAAACTCCACCTTCAGCGCGTCTTACTGACTCAGTTGCCAAGTCTTCACCAATGTCTATAAAATCAGAATCAAGTGCATTGGGACACCAACAAGTAGGAAGTGCTGTCAGTGGTATCAGCAATAGCAACGATTCCAAATCTCCTGCTCTCTTGGTCTCTGCATCGTCATATTTACCTCCACCGCTCGGTCCACCACCATCACACCACCACCACTATCATAGTTCGTCTTCTGTACCCGCTGCATCACCTGGAAGTACAGCTGCAAATGCAGCTACCATGTTAGTTACCGGGCATCACAATCATCATCTTCTTTATCACCCATCACAGCATCATCCACCATCAGATTGGTATCCAACGGCTACTCCTGTTACTGGTGAAACAATGAATCATCCACTTAATCATTTTGGTCACCACCACCATCATCATCATTTGGTTCATCCAGGAGCAGCTACAGCGTATTGAAATATTGCAAATAATAGTCTTAAGCTCAATCCTAGGAAAAAGATAGAAAATGTGTACATCTCTGATATATCTTACATTTAAGTAAGTTTCTAAAATAATATCTACCTGATACATATAAAATAAGGCTACGAAAATACTTAACTGCTAAAAAGATATAATTTAAACCATAAGCTTCAAAATATTACCTATCGCCTATATGTATGTAATCATGTTTACGTATAAAGGCAAGCCACTTTTTGCGCTTACTCAAATTTAAAATTAATATTTGTTACTTTTTGGAACAGAAATAAATTCTGAATATTTAAATAAAAGCTTTTCTAGTACAAACAAAAACATAACTTAATACGTAATAAATAAGTATTATATAAGTAAATAAGATTCTCGCTAAACTAACTTCACTCAAAAGTATGTACTGCAGCAAGTCTATTATATTTTTATATATACATGTAAATTTAAACGCCTTATACATAAGGCCGATGCTGTTATAAACCTTTTATCATTTCTTAAATCCCAATTTTTTGACAAATGCAAGAGCTACTAAAAAAGAAAATCATTTTCATCGAATAATATATGTATGTATATGTATGTATCTTAAAATAAACCAAATAGTGCCTGTTGTCACTCTGTAACTAAATTACTAAACAAATAAAGCGAAAACACTAAGTACTGCCTAGGTATCTTTGCCTGGAACTCAACTCAAGTAAAAACATTAGCAACAGTAGGAGTATTCATTTTGGTTCTACCAAAAGTACTGAAACGCATTTGTTTACAGATAACTGAGAAAAAGGTAAAGATGCAATTGTATATACATAAAATTTCCCATTTACAAAGCTTTTCCTTTTTTAGTTTAAGAAGAATTTGTTTCTGTAAATATTTCATTTGCAGTTGATTTCTATTTCATCTTATATGTATTATGAAGTCCTGAATGTGTAAATTATTATAATAGTTAGTATTACGATTGTGACTACTGTAGGTAGGTGATGACAAAATAAAGCAAAACCTAAATAATTTATTCAGAAAGAATACAAGTTAATATAGTTTATGTTTTTTATTTCTCTATAAAAATTATTATGATTTTAAATTACACGTGAATCGTTGCCTCACATCTGACAAAAATAATTTTCGCTACTTTAGCTTTCACTCGCAGCTACAAATCAGTGACTCTGGACTAATATACAGACAATAAAAGGTAAGTAACATGTTTAAGATCCACTACCACAAAAGCGCATGTACAGTTGTGTTCAAAATAATAGTAGTGCGCCTAGTTATATTGGTTATTTAAGTTTTGTACAATGACAACAACATTTTTTTGAATTTTATGTACATACAAAGTTTTCATTCTTAATTGTTGATATAAAAGGTGATTTTTTAACAAAATAATTAATTCATAATTGATAACATTTATAGCTTGGAAATTAAAAATATAAAGCAACAACTTACTACAAACAGAATTTCCCTGTTCAAAATAATAGTAGTGTTGATTGAAACTTAAAAAAACAAAAAACATATCAGACATCAAACAAAAAAATGGGTCTTAAACAAAAGATAACCTTAGTACTTGGTTGTAAACCCCTTATTCTCTAGGACTGCTTTGCTGCGACGTGGCATGGAGTCCACTAAATCCTGGCATCTCTTGGTTGTAATATTCTGCCACGCGGCTTGCACTACTTGCCAAAGTTCTCTATTATTGGTTGGCTTTGCGTTCGCCACTGCTTTCTTTAAATCACACCACAAGTTTTCTATGGGGTTAAGGTCTGGTGACTGTGCGGGCCACACCATAACATTAACCCCATTGACCCGCAACCATTCCCTGGCTTTTTTGCTGGTATGTTTCGGGTCATTATCTTGCTGAAACACCCAGATTAAAGGCATTTCATATTCTGCGTAAGGCAACATTACTCTTACTAGAATATCAACATAAACAGACTGATCCATAATCCCAGAAATAAGGTGAATAGGCCCAACACCTTGGTAGGAAAAACAGCCCCAAACCATTATTTTTGAACCGCCGTGTTTAATGGTCTTTAATGTGTATTGAGGGCGATATTCCGTGTTTGGAGGACGGCGAACATATTGACGGGGACCCACATGCCCCAAAAAGAACAATTTTGCTCTCATCAGTCCATAATAAATTGCGCTATTTTTCCACAGGCCAGCTGATGTGTTCTTTGGCAAAAGCTATCCGAGCTGCTATGTGCTTTTTAGAGAGTAATGGTACCTTACGGGGACTCCGAGCATATAGCCCTTCATTTAACAGTCGCCTGCGGACTATGACTGCACTAATACTTAACCCTAACTCCTTTTGGATGACATTTGAAGGTGCAGAGGGGTGCGACTTGCTATATCTTCCAATTCGCCTGTCCTCCAATGCTGATGTTTTTTTTTCGTCCACGGGATTCGGGTTTGGGATGGTGCTTTATTGCGTTAGCAATCATTGGGGCTGTGCATCCTATGATTTCTTGAACTTCTTTATAAGTTTTTCCATCTGCTCAAAATTTTAAAATTAATTTTCTCTCCTGCTCTGGGCAATGCTTATTGCGGCCCACTGTTTAATTAAAAGTTCAAGATTTTACTATAATCTAAGTTTAAAAATATTTATTTGTTCTTACTTTTATGATTCTACCTTTAAATTTAATTTTAAATCAAACTTTATGTCAGTAAATTAGAGCACTACTATTTTTTTGAACAGCTGTAGAAGCACTTCGCCAAACCTTTAACGACGGACTGATACTACAACTGAAATTCTGTGGAAAATATGATCAGTATTAGTTTTGTCAATTACCGTTATACGTTTTTGCAGGCTGCATTCAGGGAAAATATAACAAAATTTGCTTGCAATGTCTCGGGATATGCAAATTAAAAATGCGCTACTATTATTTTGAACACAGCTGTATACTAGGTGTTTTATGTGAAGTATGTGCTACAAAAAATTTAAGAATATAATCCCACCGTTGAATATGGGATGTGCTAACATTTTAAGAATACTATCATAACAATATATATTATAGATTAATGGATGAATTTTTAAGGCAATTGAGACAAACTGCCAACAATTCCATTTGTCCTAGTTCAAAATAACAAAAACTTTAAAGATAAAATGTGCCCAGAGTTCAAGCATCGAACGAGAATACGAGTAAATGTATGTAACGAAAATTATCTTTATACTTATGTCTAAAGTCTTTTTGATATTTATCACAGTTGTATTTCACGATTCTATATCTTTAGAGTTATTAAAAATTGTGGGGAACTGTATGCATTCCTCCTCTTTTAGACTCAGGTTAGGTAGGAACAGTTCAATCACCATTAAGATAAATATTGCATATATATATATATATAATTATAAATATGAATATGAACATTCGAGTATATATATTGGATATTACTAGATATTATATTATTTATGTATTTTAACGTTACATAATTTTAAATTACATACAAGTAAGTTTTAAAAAATAAATAAGTTACCGCCGTGATTCATAATTGTGTCACATGCCCAAAGCCCAATAGACTGTCTGAATCAGAGCTAATGCTTAGATAACTATCCATGACATGCGCTTAATCGAATTTCAATTCTAACCATTACACATTCAAACATAAGGTAACTCTGTTCAAGCATTGACATTTGAATTTTCCGCATTACGAATTTAGTATTTATGTGTTTTTAATTAACTTGCCAGCGAATTGGTTTCATGTACATCTTATCTGGAACGAATCGATCACTGATTTATGGTTAACATAAATTTATTAAGAGGTGTTCGCTGTATGGAACTGCAATATTGTAAATAAGCAGAAATAAAAGATTGCTTACGACCTGGGCAGTTGGTGTTTTTTAAAGACTTCCCATTTTATGAATTGAATACTGATTGTATTTATACGTACACACAAGGGATATTGATTTTTTGGTGACGTAATTACATGAGCGTGTTCATAATTACAAGAGTGGGTTTGCTTAAAAAAAATTTACTCGCAAATTATTATTTAAAAAATATCATCATATTATCATCTGAACTAAGAGAATATGAAAGTGCCATGAGGCATTTTTAATATAATAACAAGAAAATTGTCTTTATTTTTAGTGCGCAATGAGGACAATTTTCTTTAGACTTTGTTTTTGGATCACAATGTGATGAAAATGTAGATGAAACCCGAAAACTTTAGTCTATACAATTTTCTTTCGTCAAAAATATTTGAATTTTTTAGGGTCTCACTAAAGGCATTTAGTTATTAACGTCATAGATTCTTAAATTACATTCGCCGATTCAGGGCAAGTTTCAAAGAAGAAAAATTGGACATTCAGTTCTTTTCATGACAAAACTAAAATTTTACTCGTTAGCTTTGTTTGCCTTTAAAATAAATTAAGTGCCACTAAAGTCTCGCGATTAGAGTATCTACAGTTTACTGTCGCTTCCGAAAAATTGCACAGACAATTAGTACTCTTTCAGTGCTGTCAACAATTCGAGAAGATGGTGGTGAAATGTTCAGTCCAGAAATCGAACCTGGGATGCATGTCGATGCATTTATACATAACGCCCAAGCACGGCAGCTTTTTACAAAGTTCAAAAGTTTGTTATTGCATACCATTATTTGCTATTAAGTCTGTATGAATATCCACTTATGGAGTCGGTGTGCTACTATTTTAACCGAAGGTAAAAAAAAGTAACTCCGACGGCGTTGGCCCAAGCTACATAATGCACACTTTATATTTTTTAACAATCGGTACGAGTTTTTATCTAAATCATTTCAATTAAAAAAAAAAGACTTTGCATTTTCTCTCGATACGTACCTTAAAGGATAATAACAAATTTACTTTTTGATTTAAACAAAATTATATGGTTACGAAGCCAATGCGATGCATTTTCAGCGCTTGTTATTTTACTTATAACGGATGTCAGAGTTGTGTAAGTTAGTATTCTTTAAACATCAAATAAAATTATAAACATGACATCTACATGGTACAAAAAAGTATAAATATAAGTAAATAAGGAGACAATTCTCCTGTACAAAATTGAAACACTCTCTGTTAAAACGATACAAAAACCAAAAAAAAAAAACTAAACATAATTAAGACAGGGTGTAAGGGGCCTTGAAACAATGTTTCTGCCTTGACATAATTTGGTAATAGGTGCAGTTTAAGGAGTCTAATCTTGTGTTTTCATGTCTCTAAGTAGTCTCTGTGGTATTCATTTGTATCGGCAGATGATCACGTAAGTCCACGTAAGCCCTTTCACTATTATGCGTAGAACCTGGGTAAATCTGTTTTTTTTTTTAAAACAACAATGAGCAAAATTGACTGGTGGAAAATTAAATTTGGACAGATCATGATTTTTTCAACAGGGCAATGATTTAAAGCAAAGCGCCAACTATTTAAGAAAACGTACTTTATTTATTTTTGTCATACTTGCAAAAAGTTGACAATTTTATCCACTCTTTTGTACTAAAACCGCTCTGATGCATATTCTTTGTCTTTTACATTAAATGCTCATTGATAGGAAAGAATATTAGATGTTATAAATATAATGTCAATGGATATTTACCAGAATCAACATATTATTCACTTTATATGGTACGTACAAGAGGAGTTGAAACTCACTGGTATGGTTATTGTCAAACTTGTAAATCACAGCGCGCTTACTCCACTGAAATATTTTCAAAAGACCAATTCTTGACAGGTTACCTAAGGTCTTAAACTGATAAATACGAAAAAAATTGTCCTACCTTTTTGTAAAGAGCACAACCCACCTTATTAATTCGAGAACTCGAAATTATAATAACCGTTTAAAGTTGCATTGGTTTCGACAGTGTAGTGGCAAGCGTAAATCATTCCTCATGCACATTCAGAACCAGCATATTATTTTGGTTTCTTTCGCCATTATTTATAGAATCGTGAATGGGTTTAACATTTGGCGAATTGCACATAATAATTTCCTAAACAAATTACAAAATAATTGAATGAATCTTTTATAAACCATATGCATTGCGAAAAGCAGGACTGCTACAGATTTACTTCAGCAACAAGACCAATAATGCCTCTTTGGTTGGAATACAAATTTGTGGTGTAGCATCATAACATAGGAAGGTATATGGTTCACCACCTGTATCGCTTTTCTTCTTTCATTGTTTTTCTCCGTATTCAACTGCAACGAGGGTTTCATCGAACGAACGTGTACGAGCAAATCTGTGAATACCACTCATTCAGAAGATAAATGCATATGCCTAGATATGCACGAAACGAAGAGTTATGTCCACTTCAATGTTCCTTAACCAGCAACCATGGAGATGAATAATCTATTCACTTGACTTGCACACTTTATAAAGCAGCTATTAAAACTAAATCATTTGAAAAGCAAGTGGTTATGTACAGCTATTGCATATATCGCTAATGGTTAATTTTTAAGTTAATTTCAAAACGCATTTCTTTGATGTCAAACAAAATGTATATTAAAATATATCTCTATTACTTTAAGGGGACTGTTGTTTTTGTTTATTTTTTTTCTAATGCAATGTTCTATAAAGGAAAATATGCGCAATTAATTTATATCACTGGATTCAGATTTTCTTATTTCATTTCAACCACAACGGTAAATATTCCTTATAAATATCTATGACTGTGTTTACGTAGTTACATCAGCGCCAGGCGACAGTATAGGTGCTTTTTCAGTCTCGGAAGCAATGCGTTTCACATAGTTTTCAATAACAGCGTGGATGTATTTTTTAGACATCCAATGAAATGACTTCGACACGTGGCGACTGCATACGGCACACTTCATAAATTCAGCCACAGTAACAATTATTATTACAACCCCAGCGAAGATGCCTTCTTCCAAATCCTTTTGGCGTGCGGGAGGATTTACATTTTTGTATTTCCTCTCTCGATTGAACTTTCGACGGAAGTCATACCCTTCCTTTAGCCGCAGCATTAAATAAAGTGTTATAAGCAAAGGAGGGAATATTCAATACAAGGACTCTTTAATAAATGAACTTGGTGAAGAGAATGAAAACAGTTGAATGTGTACATTTACCAAAGTTTGCTGTGAACTGCGGTTTTAACGGGTACAGAGAAATGAGGGATGCCATTGATACCAAACCAAACACTGGTATGATTTAATTTACTTTTTTAATTGACTTTTTCCTTTCATCCTTCCTGGTTAAATAAAATCAACTAAGTTGGGAAGGAGAAAAACGTAATCAAAGTGATAAGCTACACTTGTAATTCTTCTCGTTTTTATATTAATATTATTGTATTATTACAATGAATAATTTATCAGTCCTATGCTTATAACTACTATATATGCCATTCTTCTTCAAGTATACCATCTCTTAAGTGTTTTTGATAATATAATATATTAAAATTTATAGATTTATCTATATCATCTATATGAAATGAAATATATGTGTTGTATTTTTTGCGTTTTTTTTTTTTGTTGCTTGTAATGTTTTTGTCAATATTAAGTTACACGTTAAGAGTCAACTTGTGATTTTTCTCAATATACACAAATTATGATATTGAATGATTAGCAACACCCGAGTCCTTATCTTGTTGACTATAAAATCCTTAAATAAAAATGTTAGCATTTGACTTTCAGAAGTATAAATAAAAAGTTTTAATTTTAATTTAAGCCGGTATAATTAAAAAGTAGAAGAGCTCAAAACATCAAAATGATATTTACAACACATAGATTTATTATTTACGATTATTTCATGAATAACAAAGTCTTAATCACTTAGAAGACCTAAAAGATGCCGGCTTAATCTTTAATACTATGTTAATTTTAGATTTAATTTTATTAACACCAATGCAATAAGGAGGAAGGAGAATATCAAGTATTACAACAATTTTCTGGTTTCCATTGATTGGAATTCATATAATAATCGAGAAATTAGACTTGAATGTGTTCGGAAGAATTTTCTAAGATATGCTTTTTGGATATAATATTCAATCTATTCATGATATATGCAAAATGAAAGGCCTGAAAACCTTTATTTTCAGGCGTATTCTAATGCAACGTATTATGAATTGTTATGTGTAAACTTTCCGGAATTACCTTTTCCCGATGAATAGACATATGCACCCCAAGAGTATATTTTGTAAGATATTTACCCTTTAATATAAGACATGGTACTTACTATAGTTGCAAAGAAGATAAGATAAGTTGGATTCACAAGTCGAATTAACTCTTGAGATTGATTTCAGTTTGGAGTGGTAAACATTTGGAAAATAAAATCTTCAAATTTCATAATTTCATTCTATCATTTCTAAATTTGTTTTCCCCGAGCACTGCTATTTCTTTCCAGTACTAAACTTAGAATTTGAATGGCAGAAGTTTTCATCTTTGCTTAATAGGCGATAATGAGAAGACTTTACAGTAGTATTCGCATGTTTTCTATGTAATATGTCAGACACACGTGTAGAGATCGTTAAAAAAGGCTTAAGAGTCATTGATTTCGATGTAACTGTAATATACCTGGTAGGAGATTGTACTGCAGGGTAGAGAAACGTGTTGCTTTAGTCTTAGGTCTACCCGGATTCAAGCGAGGTGACACAATCAAATCAGCTATCAATTAAAAAAAATATACCCTAATCCAGACTAAACTTCGACTACTTAGAATATTCGGCTAGATATGATCAATTTGAAGTACATAGTTCCTGAATCATCCCTGTTTTGCTCTTTTGAGCAGAACTACATACATATATACGCGGATGATTAAGATGTTGATCTTTGTAAGAACAGAATTTTGCGTGTTATTTTTGGTCTTGTTTATATTAATTGCATATGGAGGACATTGCATGGTATAGCACCTTAGAATACAAAATTTAAGATAGCTCCTTTAGTCCTAGCCATTGTGAGAATGCTACAGAATGTGCTCTTCTTTATTGTGTCACACACACCAGTTACCTATCAATTTTAAATTTCACATTGTGCGAAACGCGAGGGTATACGAGAAAATAAATACTATGCTGAATTTTTTGTCGATATATCTAATCGATGACATTTTTAAAAGAACTCTCTCAGTTGACAAGATTAGTAATTTCTCGTTAATGTGATTTCATTACCCATTATACATTTACATATAATAATAAAAATAATAATAATAATTGAGGGGCACTACAGCCCACAACGGACCAGGGCCTAGCTTCTACAACAACTACTCGTGTTGTGCATGCTACGAGTAGAAGGGACCTACAATTTTTTGCCGACACCGAACGGCGAGATTTGAGAAGCTTTTTCATAGACAATTAATACTCTTTGAGTATTGTCAGCAACTCGAAAGAGGTGCCAGAGGATGCCAGGTGTCCCGTCTGGGAATCGAACCCAGACTTTCTGCGCGGCGGTCGACGCACTTACCACTACGCCACGGCGACCACTTTTTCTTACATATAACACAAACAATTTATTTTAATCATCATCTAAGACAATTTTTACAAATTGAACAAGAAACGTCCGTAACTGGCGCCAATAAAACTCAATATAAAAAAGTAGAACCAGTTAAATACTGACTCACAACAATAAAAAATCCCATTCGAAATACCCGGCAACTGAATGAAATAAAGCAATAAAACACTTCTCTACTTTCGTTTTGATTTATTTCTTATGCTCAAACAAGTCAAACTTATAAATATTATGAAATGAACGACTAAATAAATCTTTTTAGTTTGTAATGTGTCCGTCAACTGGGCGGTTATTGTCCTTCTTCTTTTGATTGATATTCCACCGTGACAGCAGGTTTCGGTTAAAGATTTGTATATAAGGTGTCAGAGTAATTCGAAGTGTTATTAAGTCCAATCAACAGATTTAAATGTTTCTTTTATATACAGCTAAATGTTGTAAATTTAAGTCGTACATGTACATTAATTTGATTTTGTGCTGAAAATCTATAAAGATACATTTCTTAAATAGTAATCTTTCCGCAAGACAAATAAATCGAGAACTGTTTCCATTAGTAGAATGCAATACTTAAATCTGTCATTTATTATGTGCTGCTTACATCCATTATTCATTAAAAACATTCCCTCTGTCAGCTCCGCAATGATTTTTTGCGCCAAATTTTTTGTAATGCCTCTGGCGTGTGCGTTTGATTAGATCAAAAGCAATCACAACTTGGACAGATTCCATTGTAAGAAAAAAAATTAAAAACAAACACACGCCGATCGTTATGCCCAATGAAGAAGAAAAACGTCAGAATACAACCATCAGGAGAATGAATGGTAACCTGCCAGAAAGATGTTATTAATGTCCGATGCGGTAGGTTCAATTTAAAATAGCAATGAATGACGGACAAGCATTCTTAAAGGATGCTTTTTATGATTGGTAACGATCATATGGCAAATAAACAATCTTAGGAAGTTCAATTCATTTGTTTGAATGTGTTCCGACATTTTTTCTTGCCATGTTATGCTACAACTTTCGTACATATTTAGTATAAATGGAAGAATGATTTTTAATGAGAATTATTACAGAAATATAACGATATTTGATTGTAAAAAGCCATGTCTTTATAACCAATCCATGCAAGTCATACAAATAAAATCCACAGTTTAGTTTAGTGTCACACATAATTGTGTCTTTCCAGAAGTAAAGATCTAAAAATAAGTTTCAGTTCCTATAGGGAGATTTACAGTATATTATATTTGTATAAATAACTCTGTCATATATATGTAAATAACTCCGTGGTCCTTTAAATAATTTACCTCGAGAAAGCTTTCTCTTACACTGAGAACATAGTTTGCGTCGTTGAACGTTCAAATTAGACGAAAATAATATACAGTAAGCGATTAAGTTAGTTAAAGTAAGTGAACGCATTATTGACATGTAATTTTCGCAGAGTTAATATCTCCCAATCTAAAATATACGTAACGTTTTTATGTTTAACGTTACTGGAAATAAAAGGCCGTTGAGAAAAAAATAAATTCAGAATTATCTAAATGCAATAACTGAAAACAGTTGCAGACAATAAATACTTAATACTAAACTAATAAGGTAGATGGATGTAAGACTAACAACTGTCAACGTTATTCAGACACCGCTTTATGAAACGTCGTTGGTAAAAGCGCGGTACGATTATAGTGTTCCTTAAGTTTTGGTCAACATTTTCTACCAGTCTTATTTTAGTTAGTTTTAGTTTTGAACGGACCGCCAAATGAATTAATTTTTGAACTTTTTTATTTGGATTTTTCTTTAATCATTATTTGGTTGCGGCTCTATATTTGCAATCTATATGTCCAACAAAAAACATATTTCATGCTGCAAAGCAAGAAAATTCTTACTCGCGCACCTCTTACTAGGCTTCTTGAACAAATGAAACACATATTTACAAAATAACAACAGTCAAAATTCAGTTAAAGTCATGGTTCTTGTCTTGACATATTTTTCTGAGACATTAATTGTCATTTCAAAATTGAAATCCCAACAAGGGATGAACATAATTCTGCTTTCCTTTACTTCAGGATATTATTGAATTCCTTTTATGAGTTCGCATCACAATCACATCGACTGCAGTTGACAGGTGTAACATTAGTATTAGTGTGTTGACAGTCTTGAAAATATACATTTACACAGGGGTTGTTTCTGCTATCACTGAATTGAAATTTAAATTGAAAATCCTCCTGCATTAAATTGCTAGAGATCATTAGGGATGAAAATAAATTTGGGCTCTATCATTAGAACCGCCCACACAGTTATCATAGCCATCATCTTCATAGCAACGCTGCCATCACTTCACGCACAATAAATTTTGCCATCATTAAGCCGTTGCAAATTGAAATAAAATCACTTTCAGCTTAAGCATATGCATAGAGCAATGTAACAGTTTTATTTATTTTATAAAATAAATATTGGAGTACATCTAAGGTTATTTAGAAAAATATTAATTGTAACATCTGTAATCACAACACATGAGGAAGAACTCACATCTGAACGTGGCATGTAGCGAAATATGTTATCGTATCGCTGCATAGGTTGTGATTTATTTTATTGTTTGCTCTTCAGTTAGCTAATGTAATGACAATTACTATACTATATACCTGCTCGCAGGCATCCTGAATAATATAGAAAGGTACATACATACTATGTTTATTAATGCCCTTAAGTTGGCGGGTATCTTTGCCGCAATTTGCCATCAATTTATAATAATCTTCAATGAATGCGTTACTTAATATAGATATATAAAATTTTTGTACTGAACATATTTTTGAAAGACATACGAATCTACGAATTCCATATATATTTTTGTAACCTCCAAATTTTTTAAAGAAATAATACTTGTTAATTTTGTCACATGATAGTTTTACCTACGAACCTTATGCGTAAGCTAATAGGGGAAGTACAAATACTTTAATAATTGTTTTTTTGTTTACATTTAGTGAAAATTTAAATCTCAAATAAAAATAAATAAAAAACCGACAAAGCCGTATGTTTAAGACCTGGGTACATGTAGGAAAAATCTACTAAGGAGAGTCCTGTAAGTGCAAAACACATCGTATCTTGAGCTTCAGTCTTAGGGTTTAAACTGAAGATCAATCGTTTATTAGACACTTAAAGTAAATATTATTAGTGGTCGCTGTTGCGTAGTGATCGACCGCCACGCAGAAGGTTTAGGTTTTCACGACATTCTTGTGCTTACATCAAGAACATGCTTAGTGTTAAAAGTTCAAAAATGTTTCGATAATCACACGATTATTAATAAGGAGCAAACAGAACAAAGTTGATGCTGATTTTTCGATTTCAAAAAAACGCCGTTGCACAGGTGGCATTTCGTATGTACTGAACCGTCATAATAATAATGTTTTTTTTGTTTACTTACAACGTATGTATAAAATAACACATTACTTATATAAATCATACAATTTTAATAAATTCGCTACATGCTCATAACAATCTTAGAAATTTTATGTTATATTTGTTTCTACACACATGCTTCCACACTATTTCATTTTATACGACATAATTAAATGTGCCTTAACGTAAGAATCGATGTTATAAACTACTTAAATGTACAACCAAAAAAAATGTTTATTACATTTTCTAGTTGTTTATTTTTTGAATCTTCAAAATGATGAGTGTCTATTTGCGATTATCGGGTTATACGCAGTCAGCAAAATCTTAGAGTGTTGCATGGCACGTTCAGGCACAATTACTGAGCTTATGCTACAATATATTAAGAGTTGCTTGTGCTTTTGTGGCTTATGACAACTAATTGCAAAACGCATACATTTTTAAAATACCACAGCAATGTAGTATCAATACTGTCATCGTATTTCAGTAGGAGTTATTGTAAATTTAAATCAAACTCTGCCAGGAAAATTAAAATTTCGTGTGTGTCTTACCTCACATTGAGCTGTTTATAACTTGGTGTAAACATTTACTTTATTCGTAAGTCATATAAACAATAAATAGAACTTTATATATGGTACAACTTTCCTTACATAAGTATCTTCAACCATCATTCACACACACTAAATATGCCATATGTTTACAAACTTAATCCCAAAACAAATCGATGCTGCCCTGAAATCGCTCAAAACAAATCATGCGCTCACATGTTTAGATCATGATCTAAACAAAAGGGTAGCACACAAACTCACAAACGAAGTGGAGCAATTAATTCGTTAGTGCATATCATGAAGCACAGCAGCCATTCAGGAGCCAGATATACCGGACAGTCCCGTTTCCACCTGAGACTGGCAGGCATTTAGGGTTAACACTAAATTATATACGAGTTCATCATTAGCACCTAATGGTTAGTTTATAATTTGAACATCATTCTCCCTGGCACAGGGATCCTCGCTTGCGCCCAGCAGTCTGAAGAAACTGTTTTCTTGAACGGTCGAAATCTAAGGGTATAGGGAAGCGTCTCTCGAGAACTTCACTAGGGCCCAATGATAAATGCTCACATTTTGGTTGTGATAATTGTTTCGTATGTGATCTTTAAGTAGATTTCAGACTCGATGGAATGCTTTCGATACAGAGTATGATAGTTGTTGCAGCAGAATTACACGTTGCATTTCGGCTACGAAGCAGGAAATAAACGAATATAAACCTATCAACACATACATTTATTTTCTGTTGAGAAGATAAAGTGCCAGGAAATTTTGATATCATAGAAAATCAGTGAACTGATACAAGTGGTAGCATTGTAAAGTCTATAGCCGAATATTATAAGACATTATATTTGCATATGTATGTATATAATACATATTAAGTATTTCTTTGCAAAATACGCACATTGAAAGAGAATGTGTGAAAGAAAGTAAATACTTATACATATATAATGTATTTTGAAAATGAATAACTAAAATTTGATAAGTGAAAAACAATAACTTGTTAGTTTTAGCACTAAACAAGTTAACTTGTGTACCGTATGAAAAAGTACATGTCGGTGTGTTTTTGGATGATGTATATTATATTGGAAATGTTTGAGATATACTAGGAAATCGTAATTGTATTTGAAAAAAGTAAGTTTCTCTACAAATATACAAGGTTAAATGTGTTCTATACTATACATATATATATATATATATACCAAAACCTAAGTTTTTATTATTTATTGAATATATTTTTTTATTTTCGTACCTATGCGTGAGTTACGTTTTAATTTTCCCTTTATATTGAGGTTATTTCTTGTTATTATTATTATTATTACAATTAATTTTTTGGAAAGAGGAAATGCGACGAATACACCAAGAGTTATTTCTTTAGGCGTGTTGTTTTTGTCTAACAGCGTTAAGTCCAGGATTAGTGAAGACGGCTTAAAGACCCATGGTGGCACGCTAGGAGTGCGTTGAGCTAACATTTTCTTCGGATTTTTGGCAGATATCAGAGATTTTGTTATAGAGGACTGCACTCGTTTTCAGTATAAATTACAAGTCTTTTAAAACACTATGTGTTTATTTTAAAAAACTTTATTAATCCAACCGATTCCACCGGTGCTTTCTTACGAGCTAACTTAGACCTTACAATTTTAAAAATAATATAAATATATAAGAAGTTGTTTTCACAGGTTTCTTTTGAGAATATCATAATTCGATGGAAAACAGGTTTCTTTTGAGAATAGGATAATTCGATGGAAAACATATGTTTAGAGATCATGCTCTATTCTCTGTCTGACTTACTACAGAGAGATATTTTCAACTTGAATTACCTTCAAGTTCCTAAAACCTTAAAATCATCATGGAAAAAAAACATGTTGGCTGGAATTTTGGAATCAATGCTAAAATATGGAACTTGGATGTTTTTTAATATACAAATAATTAGAAATGCTAAGAAAACAACAAATATTTTAGCCATTAACAAACATATTTGGTAAATTTAAAGTTTTCAAGAAACAAAAAACGGACAGGTTATTAAATTAGGCCGTCAAGTACAAGTGAAAATTCACATATTATTTAAAAATAGAACTGAAAAAGTAAAGGCCTTATTAAATACTACACATAGCCTGTTATCAATGAAAAGATAGCGCCAATAATAAGCTCAATTAACTATCCATGTGAAACTGGGCTATTAACTATTCACATATAATTTTCTTAAAACGACTGTTCGAGTATTTGTACTATTTCAAGTACGTGAAAGTCTTTTTTTATAATAATAAGAATAGTGGACAATGCATTTTTTTTAATATAATTAAAACTTTTCGCGGAAGGGATATTTTCTTTGGCTTTTAAAAATCTGTTGGAAAAATAAAAGCTTAACCTTTTATTAATATTTAAATGCAAATAATAAGACGATTGGCTCAATAATTCTTCCAATGTTGAAATTGGACTGCTAAATTTCTGGCACCTTCATTGTGGGTAATAACTAATCCATAAGCCCGTTTATTGATGACCATAAAATATACATTTACAAAATTCTTTTATACATTGTATATCAGTGGCACTACTTTCTGTTCTCTACGGTTCCCTTAAAAAAAATGATGAACGGTTTATACAACTGTTAAGACACATAAAATATCGAACCGTTTTTTTAATTCCAGAGACATGGTGTTGCTAAAATAATTTGAATTCCACGAAATCAAGCAGAGATACCAACACTCCTACTACTCCACATCATATCGTATGAAGCACCCAGTGTGCATAACACCAGTATACCAGCCGGCCTACTATGCAAAACTCGTGCTTACGGAATACAAACATACTTCCTAAAACAATCCTCCGGACACAGTCTCTATTCCTAAGTGGTTTCAGTTTCAGTTTACGGAACAATATTGATATCGTGAATATTGATCTTGTTCCGAGATAACACAATGGCTTGAACCACTTCCTTGGAAACGAATAAACAGCAAACCAATTCATGCTCTCACTTGGCTTGTTTCTGTACTTTTCTGGACGTTAACGTGCGAAAGGTTTTGCGGAGAGGCAGGTTGGGAAACGTACTCAGATTTGTTGATTTTTCTTCCTTAGAAATGATACACAGTTCCACTCAAAAAATTGATCAATACATATGAGAAAAAGATTCTCCTCTTTATGTAAGACCGAAGTTGATGCATCCACAGCGTACGGCTTGGCAACGTTATATCCATGAAATTTCATATATGTATGTATAAAACTGCATGCAACTGTATAAATATGTGTATCTATATTCCATGCATATGGAACATATAATATAAATTAAATGTTGGAAATGTACTTACTAGAAGAACCTTTTGAGGACAAATCGTGTGTGATTTTAATCTTGGAAATTCAGCCACGGACGTTAAGTTTTGTGTTTGTTGACGGCTATACATACAAAAGTTAGCCCATGTATTTGTTATGCGGTTAATTGTAAGTTACAAATTAATTCGATTAATAAGACATTTTTGTTACATTATAAAAGATTTTTCTTCAATTATGTGAACATGTGAACACATTTCACATATGTATGTATGTATGCTTTGTTTTAGTAAATGCAAGCAACAAGGACAGTCGGCTATCGGAATTAAATACAAAAGGGTATTTAATTCGAATTATATGGGCTTTTGACAGCCAGCTTTAAATTGGCAGGTCCTTCTCCACTTGTTTGTGCCATCTCCGAAAAAGAGATCCTTTAGGGTTTGTCGTTTAATCCCAATATCTCCTCCAGATGCCAGTTAAGCGAACAATTATACTCAGAACTTTTCTCTTGAATAGACTGAGGGCTTTCTCATGCGCATTAAATAAAGTCTTTGTTTTGGCCTCATTTACCGCCAGGCGCATCTGATTTTTTGACTTTTTCTAAGACCTGCCAACTATTAGGTTAAATATCTCCCTTCCGCCTTTTTGTCTTTTGAATTTTCCGGCTATGTACAAAGCGCTACAGAGCGCTTGGCATAACCTACAAAACGACGCTTTGCATGATTAGTTTGAATATTGCGTTGTATACGTGTAAACATGCAGTTCACTAACGCCAAAATTCGCGCTATTTTAAAGTTTTCCTTCGTTAAATGTAAATCCGTTTATTTGACAACCTTATTTGTCATAATCGTACACTTAATTGCTCACAACAAGGCTTAATTTCTTAACAATAAATTAACTTTTTGAGTTTCTGAGTATGTTGAGTTCAAAGATTCCTTTAAAGAGTTACCAACAAAACATATAATGATAGATATAATATGCCATAGCTTGATATAGGTTAAATTCCTTATACCTGAATTTGAAAACAAGGTTCGATCATTGTTGTATTGGCAAATCAGACCGATCTTATTTAAAAAAATATAAAACACACAATAAAAGCGCAAAGATATATTTTATAATAGCACATAATTTTCCTTTTTATATTCAATGGTTTTCGCTTTTTTTAATTTATTAGTATGAACGTTATAGAAGTGCGTATTAAAAGGATTTCATGATTCATATGTATTTGTGGAGTTTCTCTTTTTCCTTGTTCGCGTTTGTTTAGAAGTTCGTTCTTTCTTTCAATAAATTGATTGTTATTGACGTTGCGAGTGGGACAACGACACCGACGAGGAAGATGATGAAGGTGATCTATTTCATTGGGTAACCCAACGATACCGGTTGAATACTTATGGTTGTAAACATACTGAGTTTTTCTGAACAGTTCACCCTATGGGAACAAAGAAACATTGTCAAAATTCAAGATTAATTGAGCCATAATTTTTAAAGTTCATAAGGTTTTATATAGTTGCTCCTACACATAGGTACTCACATAGGTACTATCTGCTTGATAGATTTGTCTTGTTTTTTTTATTAAGATGAATACTTAAATTAGTTTTTTTTATATGGCGTTATATCATATTTTCTCATTAACTTTTCGTAGAGTTTGTCTCAATTGATTTATAGAAAGGCTTACTATTGATAGGTGTAACGTCAATTAACATATGTGTGGAGGAACGGCTATATGTTATACAGCATAATAAATTCAATAGAACTAATTAAGGACATCATTAGGGTATACCAAGGGTTCATTAATGGGAATTAAAGTCCCGATCATTTTATGATTTTCTTTGGCTCAAATACGTCTAGCAGTCGAAAGAAAAATAATGACATAATCAGTAGTGTCCTTCATGTATTATCACATGGAAAGCAATTACACCAAAGCTCATGTTGTCAGGGTAATTCTTCTCTTTTGGAGAACTCACATTCGAATACTAAAAATAGAAAATGTACCTTCTCAATTCCTACCTCTATCAAATGTGTAATAAAATTAGATTCTGTCTTTTTATATATTATACATATTTTGATGCTCTGACCTAATTACAAAAAATCAAACCCAGTTGCAAACGACTTTCAATTATTCACATAACAATACAGAATACAAACGCGAACGTCTGTCAGATACAAAGACGAAAAAATATGAGATACAATTTTGTGGTCATGACAGCACCCCGCATTCCAATTCGTTCGCACAAAAGAACACAATTGCACCAACAGTGGTATAAAACGAATTTGTTGTCCGTCGCCCCAGATAAATTGTCATGTATCTACTACACCATCTTAGCGGAAATGTATAGCGAATCTATGTAGTTATATATATGTATTCCTATAACGGCGAACAGAGTAAGTTAGTTTGTAAGATAAGTGCTGTGTATGCTATGGTTTTTTCATAGTATATATTCATAGTCTTAATATCCGCACAAAGTATAGGCTGTCCTCAGGATAAGGACCAAAGGAATGTATGCATGAATACATATTCATACCAGTATGTATGCGCGTTAATGTATCTTAATGCATATATGTAGTTTACCTGATAAATATTATGTATTATCATCCTCATCCAGCGGAACTTAAACACAAATCGCCAAGAGTAAGTACATTATTCTTATTATTTTTCTGTTACCACCTTATATTGGAACTTAAACAGAAAGACTGTGGCTGAAACTTTCATTGATTCCATATTCGTGTTACGTTTTATTTCATTATTATGTTTTATATGTTGGAGCATTTGTACCTCACTTATCTCTTTCCCTTTGTGTCTGTTTAGAGTAATCACCCGCTGTGACAGTTTATGGGAGAATGAACCTGTGCACGGCGACTCGATACAGCCAGGTTGGAAACTCGACAGAACACTTGCTCAACCAGATCTAGTGAAAGACAAAATATTTCGCTGAGATGGGGTGGGCAATATACACATTTACGAATGTATGATACGTGCGTATATCAGAATGATATCTTCATACAATCTGTTCAAAAAGCAAAAATTATTTGTACAAAATAGTCCAATAGGAATTGAATAGGAGTTCCAAATGCACCTTCTTAAATAACAAAACTATAAGAAACCATGTGTAAACATTAAATTGACTAATAACAATTGACTACAGACATTGTGTGAGATAATTACATATACATTTATATAGTATGGTGCCAATTTCAAATATGGTTGTTAACATTGCACTTTCTGCTTTTTAGTTGCCTTGGTTGAACGCAGAAAACATTAAAGATGACAAAACTGAAAGAGTACTTATCAAAAAGTCTCAAGCCAGAAACTCGTCTTCAACGAAAAAGAAAATCGTTTAAGTCTAATTAAAAGATAATATATCAAATCACAAATCAGGCTAATGGTTGAACACAGAAATGCCAAATATTTATAAAACGTAAACCTTTATCTAGTAAAACGGTAAGAGTTTTTCGATCACATAATTTTAACAGCAGATGCCACTTATATCACAAACGAATTTCTTGAGTTTGCAAAGGAATGCGTGTATGTAACATAGATATTGTGTTCAGGAGAATGGTGTATTTTTAGTGACAAATTCGAATTGAACTTGTTTCGATACGAAGAAAAACAAAGAGCAAGACGTCAGCTATATAAGGGACAGGGGGTGCAAGCAATGTGGTTTATGTCAAATGGATAAATATAGTTAAATGGATATTTTGAAACAAAATCTTTAACAAAGTCCTTTCATAATGGAGATAGTTCAGGGTTTCGTTTTTAAGGAAGAGAATGATCTCAAATATGCCGCTCAAATGATCAAATGTTTCACAATATACCCAAACAAACTAAAATTTACCCTATAAAAGCCCGATAAATGGCCTCTCGGCAGAGCTGAACAAAAATCAGAGCCCGACCTATACTTAGTAAAAAATCTCTGAAAGTAGTTTTTCAGTAGAATAAGAGGGTCTTACAAAAAAGCTTAGAATTGGTTACTAATTTCACCCTTTTATTGAAAAACATTTTTTGCCAAGAACGAAGGAATGTTGTCCTGAGTAAGAGAAATAATTTAACTCCAATTCCGGCTGGGGCTAATAATACAAATTGGGTTTTAAAAAGTGTTTCCTGTAATCCACTAGTGTATACAAAAAATCCCAATTAAAAATGTTCCAGGACCATGTCTTCTTAAGAACGTAAGTCGTCTAGGTCGATGAAAGGTGGTTTTGCTTAAAAACATGTTTGTGATAAGGGCCAAATAATGTATAGAAACAAACTGAATGTACTACAATTTAGATTGCTAAATATTATTTATAGACTAACAAAAAATAAGGCATTGTTAACACCGTATATGTATGTCATATACAACTTTCACAGCATTTAGTTAGTGTTCATTGCACCACATAGCATGATCAGGAAATAAATGAAATGAATTAGGGCACAGAATGAATTAAAATAAACAAAAAATTTGTTCTAAAACTTCCTCTAGTATACTTCATTTTTGATTTTATCATTTTCTTGGCCCTTAGCTGTTGTTGTTCCATAGAGCAACAACATTTTTGAGTGACATTTCTGCAGCAGACCTTTACCCCTTTACAAAAGGTCGCGTTTCTTACACACCAACAAATGTTATCGCGGTTAGAAATCAGTGACAGTAGTGTTAACTTAAATATAAGACCATATGACACTATCGAATCCCAAATTAAATTATATTCCAATTATGCACAGTTACCGTAAGTGCACCAATTATTTCTGCGCAAGTAGATATATGTAGTTTATAATGTACACCTGCACCACCTGTTATGAAAGACTTATGAATTTATGAATTCAAAACTACTTATTTCTTTGTCTTTTTACGACGTTTATGGAAACGTTCACTAAAGTTTTCTGATTATTTACTAAAAGTTAACGCCATGACTATGAACACTATGATTATCACTTGATGTTTATTTGTGAATATTCGATAAAGAGCCACTAAAGAGCTTCTCTTTCAGATATCGCCAATTAATCCTATAATTCTGTTTTACCCAGAGATGGCCGTTTTACTCAATTCACAAGAGTACATCTGTGTTCTACTTTAACGAGAGCATATACATCACTCTGCTCTCAGTTAGGAAAGCACATGGAAAATCACCTCGATAATGGTACACCTACCAAGTACGATAGTTAAGTGTTTTCTAGTAGCTAACACAAATCATACAAGCAATCGGACAGCAAGAAGGCATGCTTTAAGGTATCAACAATAATGCAGTTATTAAGTGTTTATTGATACAGACTCTCACATGCATATAATATCTACCAATATACCCGCTCACACGTATCTTAATATCCATACTCAATTTATCTGTTAAACAAATTAAGAAAATCGACTTAAACTTACAGTCGAACTAAACTTATTCCAAACAATTCTATAAATTTAAATCAACGTCTAGACACATTTCCGGTGTGGTCATAAAAAGTACTTGATGTAGAGTTTCCCACATCTGATAACTTGAGGTCCCCATAAGCAAAGAGCCATTAGCGTATAACAAGTAAAATAGAAAAGACAAATATTTCCTGTCACATTAAAAACAAAAACTAGTCAAATTATTATTTATCGATCTTAGAACCACGGAAAGTGGTGTATTAGAAAATCAGGTATTATCTGAGATCACAATTAATTTAATGACCCCCAAACATCCACACCTACGTATGTATACATATGTATTTACTATTCTCTTATTGTAGTGTATATTTTGAACACTAACAACACTCAAAGTAATGATCACCAAAGACGTAAAATCAAAATGAAGAACGAATGAATATTTTTGTCAAAAGGAAATAAAGTCCGACAGTTTATGCCTTTCATTTAATTTTGTTCGTTTCTGGACACAGCGCTGGGTCCTATTGAGACGATCCATTTATCCCAGAGTTTGACCATCGTGCGACCAGTCACACTGGCCTCAAGGCAATTATCGTTATACTTATTATATATGTGGCGACATGATTTTCTTTTAATTCATATTTTTCATTCATATTTCTTGTATTTTAATAAGCTTGATTTTTGTTCTTTCTCTCTCCTTCTTCTTTGCTGGTACTCTTACTTGATTTGTTTTCTTTTATCCGGGCTCGTCCAAGTTGATTATCCGATACAAGGGATATGACTGGAAATCTTTTAACACTATAAAATGTTTCCTATTACTTGAAATTAACTAAAAAAATAACGTTATATAAATAGGAGAGAATAAATCCGAAATATATGTAGATCTGTTAAAATATTTTCAGTGTTCGCTAATGGAAACGAAAAGGTTGTTTTCAGAAAATACTTTTTTATATATAAACATACGGAATCTAATTGTGGAGTTGTTAGTAAGTCAGCAACAAAATAGGAATTATAAGTGCAATCTTTGATACTCCATCTGTTTCTTTCGATAGAGGATAATTACTGACTCATAACGTCGATCAATTGCACCCTTACCTTAATCATTTGCAGAATTCCGTTTTGCGTTGAAGACGCAACTAGTAATGTAAACTCTTTAAAGGTTTTTATTTGCGAATTTTCACAATAGTTTGTTTACTACCAAGTTCCTAACATTGTTATCTTTTGCTACTTTCTTCTAAAAAAAAGCCAAATCAATTCCCATCCTAATAGTATTAAACAATGTAGTGTGCTTTAAGCACATCCTTATTTCACTTCCATTTGTGTTCTGAACTCACTTAAAACAATACCTCGGTCCCACACATATGCTATTGTATTATTATCATTATTATATTATTAATAGGCTTCCATTTTGCATGAAATTTCCAATTTGTATTACTTCCATACTTATAGAAGATAGCTTCTCTTGCAATTGAATAAAAGCGCATAGAGGAGACCTATATGAGCAATCAAATCAAAAGCAACACCTCTTGATTTAAAACCACATTGATTTCGGCACTATTATTTTTGTCCTTAGTTACTGCTATACGAAGGACTTGATACCTAAACGTGTTCGCTCCCAATTGAATTACTCTCTCAATAATGTCGACAGCTGCAGGATATATTTTTTTTAAGCCGAAACTGATAACATTATTAAAAACAAAATTAACATATATCTTAAAGAACTTTCTCCAATGAAGTGTGTTAGCTTAATTATTTATTTTAATTATTAATTCCATAGCTATCAGGATTTTGTTGCAATTTTCCAGTTTTCATACAATTACCAATATTGCATTTCGACTCTAGAGGAATGTAAAATGTTGGTATGTGTAGTAATAAAAGTTAAATTATTTATTGCATTTGATTGCATAGCCTTGACACCTAGATTTCTGGCTTTAATGTTTAAATGATTTCGGTAACTAAAACAATATAAGATTTTTCAATAAAGTCAGTCCACTTACGAGTAAAGAATATAGATTTTTCCATAATCTTTTCAATTCTTTCGAATATTTAATTAATTATTTCATCACTAATATGTAATGACACGATGTGTATTTTTGGTCTTTCCATTAGAGAAGATAGAGGTCTGATTTAGCACGGAGCGGAGATGTATCAAAAAATGTAAGAAGAATATTCTTGTAAGTAAGATGCGAACTCTTCATAAATTGCACTAATTAGAAAGTACATTCCGTGAAGATAGCAATCGTAATAGTAACGTAACGTAGGTAACATCTTCAGAATTTCTAATTCGTATCAATAGAATCTTATTTTCCGGAAGGGGAATGCATACATAATTCATATGGCCTTTGGGAATTGTATGCACAAATTCTCTAGAAATGGGTTTTGTAAAGGTGTCGTATAATGCATTGATTTAGTAGGGCTTTGCACAGACATTGACTCATGTTTATGAGTATTACTGTTCCTTTTGATGATTTGCACAATACCAGTTAACCGCACAGTATAAATATGTACTTAAGTTGTAGGGGCGCTGGTAAGGGGAAACATTTTTTTAACAGTAATAGAAAATTGAAAATGAACGGATCGATAATTATTATGCATTCTGGGTTATATGCAAAAGTTGTAATAAAAATAAATATTTAGGTTTCTACTACAACAGATTGCGTTACATATCTCCGACATCTTATGATTTATTTTTAACCTTAGTGTTTATATTTCTAAATTCATTGAAAGTTGGCAATTTTTATTTTTAATTATATGCAGAAACCTAGGAGATCGGCATATAAAAGCTACATCGGCTGCACACGGTGTGTTAATGGACCTCGCAATCTTTATACAGTATTGAAAATAATTATCCATATTCCGCTTACAAAGTTTGTTATCAGTACGTTCATTTATAAGAACTTTTCTCTCGAAGAAACCAAGGGCTTCCTCATCCGCTTTTAGTAGCGTCCAGGTTTCTGCGCCGTAAAGCAGGACAGGGATGATCAAGGTGTTGTACAAAGTCACTTTGGTCGTCCGGGAGGGGGCTTCATTACTCAATCGCCTTTTAAGCCCAAAGAAACAGCGATTGGCAAGAGTGATTCTGCGCTTGATTTCGGTACTGATGTTGTTGTCCCTATTCACCGCGGAGCCGAGGTAGACGAAGTCCTTGACTACCTCGAAACGTCTGCTGCCCATAGTGACGCTCTGTACTAGACGTCGATGTTATGTGTCCTTCTTCGATGACAGCATATACTATGTTTTGCCCGCGTTTACCAACAGTCCCACTTTAGCCGCTTCCGCTTCGATGCTAGCAAACGCCTCATTGACGGCTCGCTGAGTTCTGCCGATCACGTCAATGTCATCCGCATAAGCAAGCACTTGAACGGACTTGTGGAAGATCGTGTCTCGTATGTTGACGTGTTGTCTAAATCCTTTTTTGACATCGAAGGTCTCGGTGAGGTCGCTACCGACCTTGACGGAGCACCGAGAGTTCTCCATCGTCATCCTACACAATCTGACGAGTTTGCTAGGGATGCCAAAACTAGACATTGCACTGTATAGCTCGTCTCTATGCACGCTGTTATACGCGGCCTTAAAATCGACGAATAGATGGTGGGTGTCGATTTTTACTTCTTGGGACTTCTCCAGGAGTTGCCGCAGTGTGAAGATCTGTTCGAATGTGGACTTCCCTGGCCTGAAACCACACCGATAAGGACCTATCAGGTTGTTGACGAACGGTTTCAGGCGCTCACACAATACGGCAGAGAAAATCTTATATGCGATGTTAAGGAGACTGATCCCTCGCTAGTTGGCGCAGTCGAAGGGGTATCCTTTCTTGTGGACCGAACATACGATGCTGAGATTCCACTCATCGGGCATGCTTTCCCCCGACCATATCTCACAGAAGAGCTGGTGCATGCACCCAACCAGCTCATCCCCAGCCGCTTTGAACAGCTCTGCGAACAGTCCGCCCGCGCCAGCAGCTTTGTTCGACTTCTAGTCTCGATATTGCTATCTTGACCTCGTCGAGGTCGAGGGGACGGAGTTCTTGTCCATCGTCGTCCAAACTGAGTGGTACATTCTGCCTAACAGCGGGATTTGTGTCGTCATCACCGTTGAGGATTCTGCAGAAATGATCCTTCCAGATTCCCAGCAACGACTGCGACTCTACCACCAGTTGTCCATTTTGGTCCCAGCAGGCTTCAGTCCGAGGTTTGCAACCGCCAGATAACTGTTTTATTTTGCGGTAAAAATTTCGGGCGTCATTCCTGCCATAGCACCTCTCCATTTCCTCGACCGCGCGCTGCTCGTGCTCTTTCTTTTTCTGAGAAGCCAGTTCTCTTCCCTTCTTCTCTGTTTGTAGATCTCACAAACAGCTCTCGTCGTTCAATGCAGCGTTGCCTTGTGTGCTTCCTGTTTGGCTGCATGCGCCTGCGTGCACTCGTCGTCAAACCATGGGTTCCTCTTAGGTGGTGGCGTGAAACCCAGCACATCAGTGGCGGCCTCTTTGATGGCTTCTTGACAACGTTTCCATTTGTCTTCTATTGTTTGTGCAGGCAGCGTCGAACTTTGAGACAGTTTCAGGGAGAATCGATCGGTAAAGGCTCTAGCGATCGGCTCCGATTGTAGCTTTCCGACGTCAAACCGTTTTGGCCTATCTCGACTCCGTTGCTCTCTCGATATCCGGGTTCTTACCTTTGCTACAACAAGGAAATGATCCGAGTCGATGTTTTGCACCTCTGAAGGTTCGGACATCGAGAATACTGGAGGAGTGTCTGACGTCGATCGCAACATGATCAATCTGGTTGACGGTTGATTGATCAGGTGATCGCCAGGTCCCTTTATGAATGTTAAGGTGTGGGAACCGCGTGCTGGCCACAGAGAGATTTCGCCCCGAGGCAAAGTCAACTAGCCTAAGTCCGTTTCCGGAGGTATTGGCGTGCACGCTGTGTCTTCCGATGACTTTAGCAAAGACTTCTTCTCTTCCCAGCTGAGCTTTGAAATCTCCTAGAACGATCTTGGTGTCGTAGCTGGGGCATCGATCGTATGTCCTTTCTAGGAGGTGATAGAAGTCTTCTTTACTGCTGTCATCTTTTTTCTCTGTCGGAGCGTGGGCGCATATGAGGCTTATATTTCCGAATTTAGCCTTGATGCGGATTGTTATGAGGCGTTCGCTTATGTATTGGAAACTTAAGACTTTTTGCCTATGTCTGTCTCGAACGACAAAACCGCATCCAAATAAGCGTTTCCCTCTCTCCCTGCAGCAGTCGCCGTGGTATATGTCGCAGTTTCTCACTCTTCTCTTGCCCGACCTATCCCACCGCACTTCCTGAATTGCGGTAATGTCTGCTTTATAGCAGTCCAGGACCTCCGCAAGTTCATCGGCTGCACGTGGTCTGTTTAGAGACCTCTCATTCCACGTGCCGATCCGTAGATCATTGTCGTTTGTACGTTTGCGAGGGTCGTTAACAGTGTATCCATCCGTATCCGAGGCATTCGGTTGTTCCGTAACTATTAGTTTTTTGTAATGTGGCCGGGCAGTTACCCCGACGCACACCCCCAACCAGGAGGACTAGGCCCTTTTTTATACCTCTTGGGCGGAGGTCGCATTTATAGGTTTAGAAAGTTGAGTTCGGATGAACAACAACCAGTACCCGGTGGCTACCAACGTGGAGGTACTATAAGCACAGTTGATGTGTCGGAAACAGTTACAACAGCTGTGCATCGCCAGGTTGATACCAATCAGTGCCTACCCTGTTCCCACATCACCCAGCCACCTGAAAAGAGACACACTATTAATTTAATTGAGGGCAGTGACAAATACCTTCACTTTGGGAAAACCTGAATTAATTGATCAAATTCCAGGTATTACACATTTGGTACATCGAAAACACGCCTGAATTGAGTGGATGGTTTGGACAAACGCTCATAATGAACAATGAATAAAGAAGATGAAACCCATGATTCAAATTGTATGCCATTTAAATTAATTTCTTATCGTTCACAACAGTTTTTTTTAATTTAAAATACAAAAAGAATAATTTTTATTAGCTTGCTAAATGCGATACGCTTTAAATGTCTCTCGGCAACATATTACCTTGTATTATCGGCATCATGTTCTTTCAATACTTTCATTTAGTTAATTCATCTCCGATCTCGGTAGTTCACTCTTCTTTAAATACTTTTGTTTCGTTCATTCTAATAGTGTCGTTCGATATAAAAATATAGCGAACAACAGAGACTGACACAATTTAAACAACCGATACAATACAAACTATAGAACATGAATGAAAATTTAATTGTAAAGACCTAATAATTTTTAATATCAACACTGGGATGATTCCGCCGTCGAAAATGTACGATTGAGCTCAAATATCTATTGATAAAAAATTTCTGTTTAAAAATAAGGAAAAAGAAAAGAAGAGCAACCTCGGTGATTTCTTGGATCTGGTAGATTTCGAAATTTGCCCTATTTCACTTTTGCACTTAGAAAAAAGCCTTTTTATTTGATTGCTTTTTATTTGATCTTATAAGCAATATAGCGTTAACTGTACAATTTTGCTTTGACTATGTATCGGTAAACGAAGCAATGTGATAGCGGCGAATTTCAAAAGTAGGCAGTATTTACTCATATATACATGACAACAATGTCCAAAGTGTGAATAGTCAGGCTTCTATAAAAACCATTCTTTATATGCCATATATTTCCAGTGTTCTTAGGCTGAATTCAATTGGCTGTCTATCAGTTTAGTATGCTTATAATAAGACAAACCAAATGCAATATTGGGACCTGAAATCTAATGAAAATGCGTTACAAACCCATTTAACCAACTATTTGTTTATATTCCAACTCAACTAAGCACAGTATGTAAAATGCTAGGGTGTTTTTTAGAGAATTGTGTGATTGAAGTTAAACTTGGCTAATCATTCCAGAATAAAGTGTGGCCGACAGAATGTACAAAGAGAGATAAAAGATAGAAAGACGAATCTGCAGACAATAACTTCTTTATTATTCTTTCATACTCAGCGCTATGCCTATAGCGGTGAGCGTATTTATAAATACATATAACAAACAAAGGACTTCGGGTAATTTATCTGATCAGCTGAGCGGCTCTTGTTAAAGAAAAAAGCTAGTAATCAACGTTACATAATCTGCAATATACAGCCTGTTGAAAAAAATGCATCATTTTATAAATATTACTCTACAAAAGTGTAAGTGTCATTAATAAAAAGTTATTTCCACTACGAATTCGAAATTAAGTTCGCGTTCACACCACACAATCCAATTCAATGAATTGTTCTTCAAATAAGTTCTTTATCAATTTTAAAATCGTGTCCAGAATTTAAATGATCGTTTATAGGGTGTTACGGCAAAACAACCCTAACATGCTGAAGACAAATTACATAGTAATCTAAATAAATGTCAACGCCTTTCAATCTAATTGTTTTTACTGTTTCCTTTTCGTTTGCATTTAATTATATTCTAGAAAATATTTCGCCGCTATCGAACTCTCTTTGCGCACAAACATCGACAAAACTAAATGGAACACTGACTTAGTTAACTAATTAATGGTGGCTTTTACATAATATATCTCAACTAAGGAATAAAATTAATTCTCAAAAGTGTGCAATGAATTTAAATAAAACTCTAGGCTATTTTGGTATGCATCTAAATGAGGAGTACACGTGAATGTTTATTTAGTGGATAAGAAGTGGATAAAATAAATTACCCATAACACATCCATTAATAATAATGTATTTCTTACATACAAACTTCCTTAAAAATATACAAGGATTATCATAGCGTTAAATTTGATACTCGATGTTTTCATTTCTTCTGGAAATGTTAATGGAACGTTAACGTTAAATTTGATACTCGATGTTTTCATTTCTTATGGAAATGCTAATGGAACGTATTACAGTTAGACTCCCATCGTACTTTAATAATTTAATTTATTTTTTAAACGCATATATATTTTATGAACATTTTAATTCTCTTTTTCAGTTTGGACTTTGTTATTAAGTGTGAAAAATAATATCATTGAAATGATCACCTCGGAAAGTTTCTCATGAAGCGGTTGTTTTTAGGTTACTTTTCGCACAGTTCCAGCGGTATCTCGGCCATTATTTCAGATTATTTGCGTAAGTGGGGTATTTTACGCGGCCCCAATGGCCAATAGACGTCATCAAAACGACCAAGACACTTCTCACGCAATTCAATCTTGATTCGTCGTGTTGCATAGTCAGCTTGAATCGACACTAAACGTGGCGCAGCATGACACCCCCGCATGGTAGAACATGACATTCTTATGGCCGACGCGAAAGTTGCCGATAGGTTAGGTGTGCTTGTGTAGAAGACAAGGGGTTTTCCACTTCATCGTGTATCAGAGACAACAAAATTGCTTACTATGCTTTATACCCTTTCAATATGAACATAGAAAAAATATGGAAATCCTACCCCCAAAGCTTTTCTCTGGATGTATACGGCGGTATAAGACCAAAACTTGGAAAAAAGTTCACGGTTTGGTGACAATCTTTTAAAAATACCTTAATTGAATGAGATAACTAAAGACTCACATGCCCTGCAATAAAGGGTGCATTCAGCGCTACTCCTAATGCAGTACTTCGATAACATTAAGATCTATTATTTATTAAGATATAAGGAAAAGATATTGATATGATCTAGAAAAAGATTTTAATATAATTTCATAAGTCTATTGCGATTTTTTTAAATTGATTTTAAATTAAAATAAAAATTTATTTTATGAAACATCTTCAGTGCTGTGGCAGTTTGAATGTTAGATTGATAATTGAGAGTTTTTACTTGACATATTCTCACTTTACTTAAAAATTTATTTCAGTACTTTGAAAATGTTTAAAATATAGAATTCCCAGTTCATTGTACAAAGGCAAACTTTGAATATAACGATTACTGCTGTATAAGAAACAGGATGTTTTTTGCATTCAATAAAGGCCTAGATGTACTTCTATAAGCACCACCACAGCTATATAATCCGTACTGCAGTTCTGAGAAATATTAATCTAAGTAATCTTTTAGAGAAGAATAACTTTAAGAGATACACGTAAAAGTGTTATTTGCATCAGGTAATTTTTGAGACTGCAAATATGACTTTTCCAATTCAGTTTGGAGAATAGTAACACCCAAGTTCTTAAGGCCAACAATATATCTTAAAAATGTGGTTTTCCGAAAAACATGTATTGGAAAATTGAATAACTTGCAGCTCGAAATATGACCACATATTGTGAAGATCAGAATTAAAGTTAAGTGAAGACCACTTAATATTATTATTTGTAGAAAAAAAAAGCTAGTTCTTTATATTAACCGAAGTTCAACAGGTAAGTTTATGTATGCTAAGAAAAACAAGGATCAATTACGGTTCCCTGGACATATTTCGTGTTTAAAGCAATTTGTAAACTTTTCGTTTATATCCCACCTCATGTAAATTTGTGTATACGTATATTACTATAATTATTGCGCGCAGCTCCAATAATTAATGTCTTACTCTTAAACGAAACCCATTCTCGTCCTCAGTTGGCCTGGGGAGCATCAGAAAAACGTACTATTGGAACGACTTAAGCTACACTTTCGCATCATTGTCATTAAAGTTTCAGTAACTTGCGGCGATAATTGCCTTCTTTTTCAAAGAAGGTGTCTTCATTTTGCAGTCAACTTCGAACGATGAATTTTGAGAAACTTTGTATAGACAATGAATACCTTTTGGGTGCTTAATTTACTCGAAGGAGGTTGTACTTTGAAAAATGTTATATGTACTTTCAGTCCAGGAATCGAACCTTGAATGTAAATGGACGCACACACCCACTAAGTAAGTGCGCGGGCGTGTTTTTTGATGTGCCGAGTGTAGAATACCAGTTATTGAATCATTTGATTCAATTCTTCTCCAAGTTGTATAATATGTACGCATGTATTCAGGACTATGTAAACTCAATATACACACGTTAAAATGTATTCATATTCGGAAAAACATTACCCAATTTACTTGCGGAAGATGTTATCTCTGTAACAATCAGTTGCACCTGAAGGAAAATAAAACAACATTAAACAAAACTGACGTACTCAACTCCTTTCATTTGCATTTGCGTATTTTTGTGGCTAGCCGTCTTTTTTAGCGGCTCCTTGCTAGACCACGCAAGGAGTAGCCAGTCACGTAAGGACACTGGCTGTGGAGCTGTTTACACCGATGCGCCCACGATAAGTGGGCTATACTGATTTTTGATTCCGAAATGAATCAGCATAAAGATTTGGGGTATGATATTATAATAACACGCGTTTGTATACAAATCATATATGTATGTGTAACGATGACACAGTGTTTTGGCAGTATTATAAAAGTAGGGAGCTTTCGAAAGAATGCGCAAATGCAAACAGACAGGACTGTTTGACGGACGTAGCGATCGATGTCGTCATTTTGAGCGTGGGCATGCATATTTTATCTATTTCAAAGTGAAAAGGAAAAGTTCGTTAAATATGTATGTTACATTTTCGCATTTCGTTGAATATTTAAATTAATGCACTCAGATTAAGAATCATAATTAAATTTGGGCTGCTGTTCGTTCGTAGCGCCGTATTGTTGAGACCACAGTTAAATTTGCGGTAGCACATAGTTCGTTAACATTGCAAAGTTGATGAGTATAACCACAAACTCATTATGATTTCTCAGCTGTTTTAAGCTAGAACTGGTATATATAACTTTTATACACTCTAATCTCCATCGATCTGTTTATCAAGGTTGCATATGTAGATAGTGTGGCATATCGAATTTTAACATTCTTATCAAACTTTTCAGATTGTGTAGAGTGATAATGAAAAACATCGCAACATCTTCGAGGTGTCCAAGAACTTCATCAGCCCGGGCTGTGCATAGTGACAACAATAGCATAGTCGTTCTGCTAAGTGTATGTTTTTTTCTTCCTATTAAAATATCAAGATCGTTTCATATAGCACTTTGTTCTGTTATACAGTAGCATCACTGCTATTAAAGCGGATAAAGAAGCTAGTGGTCGCCGTGGCGTAGTGGGTAAGTGCGTCGACCCACACGTAGAAGGGTAGGTTCGATTCCCGGACGGGACACTTTGCATTTTTTCGTGGTACCACCTCTTTCGAGGTGCTGACAACACCCAAAGAGTATCAATTGTCTACGAAAAGCTTCTCAAATTTCGCCGTTCGGAGTCGGAAAAAAAACTTTAGGTCCCTTCTGCTCGTGAGAGAACAGTAGCACGCAAAACACAAGTAATTGTTGTAGAAGCTAGGTCTTGGTCCCTTGTGGGCATTGAATTATTATTATAGCTTCTGTTATTTTCGATGTGAGAATTTTGCTCTTGTTAACGTTGATGACATCTGGAAAAGACAATGCAATGAACTTAACAGACTGTTCGGCGGCGTACGTCTACGGTTATGATATGTATGTTAAGGGTTTTTGCATCCCATCCAGACATATCCCACATAATAAAAACTGAAGGTACTTATAAAAAGGTAAAATGAGTTGCATGTTTATTGTTTTTTATTGGCAACGATGTAAGTATTTATAACAATCATTTTAGGAAGATACAGTTGGCTAATAGGAACCTAATACACATTCAATTTGTTGAACAATTATGAACTATAAACAGTGAAGTGGGGACTGGGGCATTTTGTCCCCGGCAACTTGTGTTGCCTGTCTCGGGACACATAGTGTTTAGAGTACGTTCAAATTTGAGAGGGTGCTGTTTACTTAAGTAGGTTCGAAATATTAATAAAAGGAGATTCATATTTAATAGCATATATGATACAGATAAAACATCATTGTGGCCAAGAAGGATATTGGTAATTGAAGGTAATTGAAAGGTATTTATGTTTCATGTATGTACGTTTGTCTCGAGATCTAAGAGCGAACAAAAATTATGTTTTATCATTTTCATATATTTCTTTTATTATATAAATTCGCGAGAACAATTTTAGTTTACTTATTTTCATCACTTACTCGTCTATTAATCATTTCTTCAATCTGATTTCAATAATTAATTTTGCCATCCGTATAATTTTACAAAACCCCGTAGCTGCTAACAGTAATCACATGCCACAATCAAATCCTATTCATATGCTCGCTTAAACTTTCTTTCGTGCATTAATGTAAATCTTTGATTAACATAACGCAAGAGTTAACCCCAAAGGAACAAAATAAATTTAAAAGTGACGTTTTTCTTTTTTTTTCATGCAACGACGTTTGACACTCTAACCCACAAACAAATCCTCCCCTTAGAACCTTTAATTCATGGCTAATGTGTCGGACTACTGTAAACGTATATATTGGTGATTTACAAAGGGGCTTGTAAGATGCAAAAGTGTAGATACAATACACTTGTTTTTCTCTATGTAATAAAGTACAAATAAATTGAAATTGAAACACTGCGTTATACTCACCCTAAACATTGACTTAAAAACAGGGGGTGGTGTAATGCACAACGTAAACATACCCCTAAAGACATTATTAGATTTTTCGTCAATCACGCTAACGCTGCTTAAAAATGCCCCTGGGATGTAGATACATACATAGTTTTACTTCGTCCTACCATGTTTTGTAAATTAACGCGATAACGATGCGGTTTAATCTGATAAATATACTAATGCAATAAGGATCTGGGGAAAATGAAAGGTAACAGATTGGTTTAGGAGAAATGCTTCTTTCTCTAAATGAGTTCGCATCCCCACAAAATAATTCGATTACACCTTTCCAATGGGAAGCTTATACATTAATTTAGGCAGCGATTTATTCACTAATGTTAACACAATTACGCATTAAACCCTTTCTGTCCGGTGCAATGATACGCATCACGTTTGACAGCATGGTGCCCCATCGTCACCTGTTCAATTAATGAATTATTTTGTTAAAATTCCCTTCATAAATGATAGGACACCCACAAAGGCCGAACAAATTTCTATACAATTGATTACAAATTCAAGAGCTCTATCAATCATATCACTTCCCTCAGCGGTTTTTAATTAATGAATCTTATGTTGTATTGTATTTTAACAGCAAGAACATTCGTTAGTTTTCTTAACAATAACGGCAGTGATTTTTGTTATTTTTCACATTGAAGATTGAAAAACAAAATAAAATGAACATTTCTTAGGTTAATCGATTACATAAATCATGATCATGGTGTCTACTCTGGTACTCTATATATTCTTATAGAAAAAAATTAGCTCATTTGATTTATAGATAACTAATAAATAAGTGAATAGAAAAATTATATTCAACAAACCGAACAAATTACATAGTAAAATATTTGGTGTAAATATATAAAACGCAAAAAATTCATGCATACATGTATACAATTATTTAAAATATATTTATTCGAAAATACCTAAAGAGAATTTCATCAATGCATCTACAACATGCAAAATAATCAGAAATTATCAATCACCTTTTCAGATAAATAAACAAATAATTCACTTTGATAAATAACATAAAGAAGGACTAAGAACAAATATGAACATACTCACTCACACCGTTAAGTTAGGTACTTTAGAAAATATCAATAAAAGACTTTATTTGCAAATTTATTTTAAATGCCCAGCCGCAGTGAATATTGTATTTTATAGTACTGAACATAAGAACGTCGTTAATCAAACTGATAAGGAATAAATTTGCAAATATATAGTCCTTTAATTAAATAAGAACCATCCACACATAAAAAACTGTTGAATACAATCTAGAGCTAAAGTTTTTTTCGAATCGAAATTGAAGCAAGTGTCTTCATTTCGATACAATTTGGAACAACGGTTTTAAATAAATTGGTAAGGAAGGGTAAAACAAGATGAATACAAGTACGTTACTTTTATATTGATAATTAATTTAGACTTTTAAAATAATCTTATAATATATATGAATGATATTTTAATTTTTTGACACGAGGCATGTTTAAGGCCCAAGAACCATATAAAAAGAACCATATTCAAATTAAATGCTTCAGAATATTTTCATAAGGACAATTAAGTAGCAAGGGAACGTTGTCTTGAAGAATACCTTCAAACCTTTTAAGGCGCTATGCCCGGAAGGCATCTTCACTGCACTGTTTCGTTTCGTTTAAACTTGTTGCTTAATAACACGGTGTTTAAACTTGTTGCTTAATAACACCATTGAACAGTCTTACCACATGACGGTCTAGAGATTATAATAGTTTGTTTTTAACATTTAAGTTAGCAATTTCTTACCACAAATGACAAATGCTTAATTTCCTCTTAGACTCGCTTGTCTGCACTGGAAATTTTACTAACTCTAAAAATATATATACACATGAACAACATATTTGTTTGCGTATGATTTGAACTGTTATATTTATATCCCTCTTTTGTGAAAAAAGTCAACAGTTGCATGTATGTCTAATTTGATGGACAAATTATTAAAGGAAGGTAAGTGAAAAAATAATTCCTGTTTCATCTAGGAATTTCGCTAGGATAGGCCAAAGTCTTTAGAATATCGCCTGTGTGTAAGAAATACAGGATAAATATCAGTACGCTATCTTGTGTGATACCTGCATCTATTTTACGTGTACCTGTCATTGTTTTACACATCCCATTACGTTTGTTTAAAACATAATTGGGAATCTGCGCTGCTTTGCTTAAGCAAGCAAACATACACCCAACCAAACATTTTTATTGGCAAAACGTTTATTGGTCTCTACAATAACGGTCTTAAAGCTTCTTAAGTTGATTTAAGAATTACAAATATTTTTCAAACTTGTGCAAAACTGTTTTATTTTGAAGATAAGGTAGGTTCAAAAATTTGTGCAGTTCTATATAATATCCGGGAGTCTTTTTTGTGGAGATGGTGCATGAGTGATTCGTATTTTAAGCTTTTGGTTAAATTTCCAATGCGAATAGTTTAAAAATTTGTTGAGAACGTTATTTAGTAGACATTTCAGGTTTTTGCTTTTTGATTTTTCACATTCTCTCTCGTTTTGTTTTTAGATTTTTCACATTCTCTGTTTATTTAAAAAATTGTTTTTCATATGTTTTCTTTGGTAAGAAATTTACTTGGTCATTAAAGTACACTAAACCTCAATTATCTCACAAAATGCTTTCCAGTCGTTATGTTAAGTATGTGATTGAAAGTATGTGAATTAAAAAGTCTACATTTGAAGTAGAATGTAATGCCCAAAAGAAAAATTAACAATTCAGAGAAGAAATGTGACATGAATCTCCCATCGATTCACAACCTTCCAAAAAGAATGTAATCATTTTTGCAACACCTGGATATAAGTAAAGCGTAGTTCTTCGTAAGATATGATTTCATTATTTTCATTAAAATCAACTCTATGGTGTGGTATATTTCTTCAAAAATGAGGCAAATAAAAATATTACCGTCAATGTTAAACTGTTTTGCGGTATGTTCCTGAATGGGGCGAATAAGAATATTACCGTCAATGTTAAACTTTTTCGTGGTATGTTCCTGAAATTGAAGCACTTGGTCTCGGTAAGCTTTGGCTTTAACAAGAAGAGGCTACAAGCCACACAAAGCCACTTAAATTATTTGTTGGACAGTAAGTGAATGAGAAATCAAATTGCAATTGTTTCCTTAAAGTAAACAATTTTAAAATGTATTTACTTACTTTACGCGAATGGACAAAAAGTGACACTGTCTTGAAAACTCTTTAGTATTCAATAGAAAACATTCGGTTAAATTCATACTAATTTGTTGATTACCTGAGTGTTTCTCAGGGCTCACTGAGAGATAGCTAATTTTCAGTGTATTTTGCTTTTCGGCATTCTGTTAATGAAAAAGGGCCACTTTAACTTTAAATTTTTTTGTGCTTATTCATAAAACGTAATTATATTAGAGTACAATCAACAATTTACACTATGACAATACAAAAACTTATAATATTTTGAACAGTTTTTTATATTTTAAATAATGGTTTGTTTTAGATTTTGGTTATCAGCATTTGTAGCTTTCGAAATCTGACGGTTCAGATTTTTTAGTCATATCAACTTCTTCGACCATTTTTGTTATAGAGTTTGTTCAACCTCATATTAGAGTTATTGGTTTTAATAACTGCTCTAGTGTAACATGAATCATAACCATATTGGCCATTCCCTGGTCTTTTAATTGGTTTGTTTCATTGATTCTGCTCAGGAAGTCAAGTATTGGACTTCCTGAGTAGACTAATATATGTACCTTCAGTTTTAAGTATTCCATGTCGTATTAAAATTTAGCTACTTTCAACGGCCAGCTTTGGTTTTTCTGTGAGAACTATTTTCTATTTTATTATTTGTTGTGATATTTAATGGGTTAATTCCCCATAAATGAGAGCCAAAATGTGGTAGTGACAAAACATGCATCTCTAAACAAGGTGAAAAATTTAGAAAATTTTTAAATGATTAGCAATACAAAGTTTGAGTGTGTGAAACGTTTGTAGGTAATCTGGATCACTTGGATTAATTCTTGCATTCTGCGACCTGATCATTGGTTAGCTTATTTCAAAGTAACCCTTTACGAATTTTCTGAAATTTATCTCGTAGTAGCCATGAAACCATTTAGATTTCTCAGTTTGAGGAATTTTGCAATCTAATAAGAACTTTATTTCGTTAAGATTCCATTCCATCCTTGGTTAAGTGGGCCATCATCATGGCTATATATTTCTCTGATTATACCCACTCGCTAAATTCAATGTTCTGAAATATAACGCTCGACCCAACTTGTCCAATGCTGCATCTTTATTACAGCGTCTATATTATATTAAACGCATATATACGTACACAGATTCCATTCAATTTTTGATAGTCAACATAAGGTCTACCGCTGATGCATACCGACTATATGATTTTCTCATAATACCTTGTTTTCCATCTCTTCTATTGTATGTATTTCCTCGTGTTTCGCTTATATCCTTTACAATCAAGCATTAATTTGATGATCCGGTTTAGTTTTAGTTTGTTTTCGTACATCATTATACAACAAATTTCGTGCATCTTTATAGAAGAAGTAAGAATATTAATTATTATTATTTATAACTTCTATGTAGAATAACTTTTGGTTTTACAAGATTTGTGCAATTTGCTCAGCCTTCTACAGAGGTTGAAAGTTACTACTGAGATAAATGAATAAATGCTTAAGATGCAATCGAAGGAAAGACTATAACTAAAAACCGCCGTTTCATAAGATTGGAGAGATTTAATTTTTCCTCCTTTTTCAAATGTTCCGTATATACTCCTATGTTTTTCATCATTTAATTCAAGTGTAGTGCAGTAATCCTGAAAAAGTTCCAATTTGACTGTGTTGTTCAATTGCATAAAACGTTGATCAGTGATTATTCCGGGAACGGAATTTCTATTAAAGTGCATCACTATAAGCACCTCATAATCATTTTCTACATTTGGTTTTGCATAAACAGTCCATGCGTAACGCTTTTTATCAGTTACGAGTAAGAGTACTCGTCTTTTGTAAATTAATTTATGGTTCTTAGATTTAAGTTCATTTTTTTTTTATTTTCTTCACTTTATGTGTTTTATTTTACATTATTAATCAAACAAAATGATTTATATGTTCTACTAAGGGGTAAACACACTCCTTATCCTTATATGGAGAATACTTTAGGAGAGAAACCAACGATAGTTTTTAAATGATCAGTATTACTTTGTATTTGGTCGCCGTGGCGTAGTGGTAAGTGCGTCGACCGCCGCCCAGAAAGTCTGGGCTCGATTCCCGGACGGGCATCTCGCTTTTTTTCACGGCACCATTTCTTTCGAGTTGCTGAGTACTCGTCTATGAAAAGCTTCTCAAATCTGGCCGTTCGGAGTCGGCAAAAAACTGTAGGTTCCTTCCACTCGTGAGGGAACAGTAGCACGCACAACACGAGTACTTGTTGTTGAAGCTAAGCCCTGGTCCGTTGTGGGCTGTAGTGCTACTCAATTATTATTATTATTATTACTTCGTATTACATTTATAGGAATATGTTACATTAATGCGAATATGTTATGTCCCTAACACAATATGCTTCGTTGAGAAGGAATCGAATCATGCAAATGTTGTCCAAGAACGAGGACATGAAAGCAACCAATGAAATAAACATTTTCACAGAGCCGGCAGAAAAATTATTGTTAGAGCCAGGTTAGCAAAAACCTTTGCAAATTTTACGCATCATCAGATAACAACGTACAAGACGAGTTTCTATGAACGCTGTGGATGTAACGATGTAACGATGAAGTGCATCGGTGCTAGCAGTTCCGTTTTCGTCTGTGGCACTAATGACACCACCAACATTCTCAATGAAATTCAAAAACGACTTGCTAACTTGGAAACAGGCCGAAACAATAATAGTTCTCGCATACGTTCACGCACACCAAATGGAAATCGTCAGCGCATTGCAACGTCATCAAATGCAAGCGGAGGAGTACTGTGTTACAACCATGCTAAATTCGATATCGGTACCGTGTAAGTATTTCCCGAAGCTCTCGGAAAAAAAAAACACAACGTTCGGCTAATTTGAGTTGCTTGTGATGGCATTTGACATGAAAAAACACATAATAAACATACCAACGCTATATGAAACACCAAGACTTCTGTTCGTGTTACATCCACGACAACTTCGTAGCTTCTGATAACATCGAGAAACATCTTTCATCCACATCGCCAAATGCACTTTCGACGGAGAAGAAATAGAATACCTGTCGTACTGGGTTGACAAAATAAGCATTACACCACCTCTAAGCAAACTTAAAGCAAAACGCAACTTTGAAAACCACAATATGTCAAAGAACTGCGTCGCTTCCTAATGATCAGCTTCTACAGACGGTTTTAGCGAGACATACCGATAATCCAAGGACTGCTTAACAAACATCTGTATGTATCTGTTCACGAGACGGCAATAATGACATCCAGTGAATTAAGAAGTGTAAAGAACACCTTGCAAGTGCGGCAACAGTAGTACACTATCAATTGAATGTACCTCTCTTTCTTACAACAGATGCCTCGGACTTCGCGATAGGTACAGTCATAGAACTGTTACTAAAAAGCCGACGTTTAAGCGCAACTGAACAGGCGTATTGTCTTCATGATCATGAACTACTTGGAATTTTTTGTACAGTAAAGCATTTCCGACATATGTGAAAGGCAGCCATTTCACTATTAAGACTGACCACTTATCAGCACCGATCCAATAAACTTGACTTCAGAGCTCAGTTCTTGACTGACATCGTTCACGTTCCATGTGAGTTCAACATATTTTGCAAACATAGCGGCAATAAATATGGCAACTGAAATCACACATGACGAACTATCAATGGAATAAAATGAGGACAAGCAGCTGAAGTTGTTTATTAAAGACAAATACAACAGTCTTAAATGGAAAAAAAACTCATGAAAGGGAACTATTTATACTACGATGAACACAATCAGAACATACGTTCCACAGGCGCTCAGACGCAGAGTTTCGACAACATTCACCGCTTATCGCAGCGGCCGAGCAATAGCGAAACTTACGTGGCCAAGCATGTAAGAGGACATACATCACTGGGCATGTATGTTACATGCATGGCATGTCAGCGCTCAAAAGTTCATCGAAACATAAGGAACAAGCCAGTCCCTGAGTCCCTGAAAATCGATTTCGAAAAAGACTTAGTAGGCCTCAGGTGGATTCAAGTACTGCCTCACGATGGAGTATCGACATGTGCACATACATATATCCTCCCTCAGGTCTTGTCGAACGATGGCACCGAACGCTTAAATCAGCAATAATATGTCGTGGCGATAAGGCACCTTTTTCCGAGGTCCTCCCAACAATCACTTGCGTTCCTGGAGAACTTTTCGTTGATGGAACGTACGATGAGCTCTAACTCAACCATATACGGGTCAGTATCTGGTATTAAAACGAATTTCAACAGAGCTATGCACTGTGGAAAACTAAAAATAAGTTAATATATCAAAAGAACGACTGAAACCGCCAGAGCTTCGAATATAACCCAATTTCTGCAGATGACATCCACAACATTTACATCATACTCCAGCAGTTCGGACTTATTCACCAGCCAAGTCAAAACATGTACATTTCGCTGCTGGCAAATAAGGAATGGAAAGATGTAGCGGCATAAGAAAAAGTGCTGACATCTGTCAACAAACAGCAAATGCATAGCCAACCTGAACCAACAGTTTGAAAATCGTAGAAAAAGCATTACTGTATGTGTTGAATTCCAAGCCCTTCTGTTCAAATTGTCCTAAAATAGAATATATTATTGTGTAGCACAAAAAGAATAAAGTGTTTTATAAACAAAGAACTGTGTGCAATCATATAATTTCATAAATTTAAATTTTTTCTAGACCATATATTAGTCAGAATATGCATGTCAGTATAAATGGCACTGGGTCGAAATTTGGATAGAAAGTTCTGCAAACAAGATACGACTGATGCAAGCACCCACCGGGAAATAGCGTAGCTGCATATTAGGTTCAGAGTCAATAAATGTAGTATACCTTTGGGCGACAAGTAAGGTAATTCAAGCAACACAATAAGTTGTATACTATTAGGGGTGATAAGGTCAAGTTTGATTGGTGTTATTATTTTATACGAGTACCAATCCAGTAATCCAAATCATAACAAATTGGTGTGAATAAAAAGAAAAATACGAATGTACAATGCAAACTCGGTTTACGCAACTAATAGAAATTGCGGCGATTGCAATAACCGATGTTGTTGCACTTATTGGCTTATATATTTTTAAATAAAATAGTGTTCAAATGGGTTAGTTACTTAGAGATACTGAAAGTGTAATTCAGACTAAAATAGATATCGATTTAATATTAAAAGGAATCGTTGCACATTTTTCTTTAATGAAAATCGAAAGGTTATAAACATAATATCACTATCTTATGCATAGGGAGAAAATATTATAGAATTTTTTGAAAGAAAGTATAAATTTTGGACTGAGCTTTTCGCGAGTAATTTTTTAAACTGTTGTCTCTATCTCTCTCTCTCTCTCTCTTATTTCCATTGTAAACATATTTTTAACGAATGAACTGCAACTTGTTTTTGAATTTTTGATAAAGTCGGGACCGGATAAATTTGACATTCACTTTCAATTGTGCTTTCAATTCCCGAATTCTCCGGATTTTCACAATTTGTGGATGACCCAAGGTTTTCGAGAAGCCAATCAGTGATATCTTTATTCGAGATGCTAATGTTAGTGGCAATTTCATCAAGCAGATTTGATACGGATGAAACTAATCCTCTTTCCTTTAAGATATTCGCCGACAGTGTAGATAATGGAAGGTCCTCATCTCAAATACTCTTATTAGGCATTAAAGTGATCCATCATTTATTGATTCTATAAGCGACAACTATTTCCCATGAATTTTCTAGTAAACAAACGCTTTTATTTTGGTTTCCAAATACATGCCCTCGCTGTACTGAAGCTTTCTAATGTCAATAAGATTTTGATCCATAGGCTGAAGAATTGCAGTGCAATTTGCAGGAAACATCATTACTGTTATTAACTCATCATCGATTTGCAGTTAACTTTCCATATGATGACACGGGACATTGTCAAAAAGCAACAGAGCTTTGTTCTCAAGAAAATTTCTTACCTGAAAAAAAGCCCATCAACACAAACACTACAATTTTTATTATTTTTCGTCGGAAACCATTCTTCCAGTAAAAAGAATACCATTCACGCATTTTTATTTGCTTTATAGGTAACCGGTTTATCCTAAAAATATTTAAATGATCTCGGATTGGCTGCTTTACCAATGATAAAAAACTTTACCTTGTACATCCCTGATGCCTTTGTGCACACAATGAATGTTACTCTTTCGGACGGACCAGGACCTAGCTTCAACAACAAGTACTAGTGTTGTGCGTGCTACTGTTCTCTCACGAGTAGAAGGGACCTACAGTTTTTTGACGACTCCGAACGGCGAGATTTGAGAAGCTTTTCATAGAAAATTGATACTCTCTGAATGTTGTCAGCAGCTCTAAAGAGGTGGTGCCGTGAAAAAATACGAGGTGTCCCGTCCGGGAATCGAACCTAGAATTCCTGCGTGGCGGTCGTCGCACTTACCACAGCGCCACGGCGATTGTTTATTTACATATATTATTTTTTTACATATAATTAGAAATTACAATGCAAAAATTAAAAAAAAGAATATAGAGCCAAGCTGCTAGGGCTTTCAGCTCAAAGTTAATTATATTAATACATAATTATTTTCATGAGCACAAATACAGAAAATACTGTGGAGATATTAAAATATATGTATGTATGATAGTTTTAAATTTTAGTACAATACTTTACGCTTATAAGAAACACGCTTATAGGAAAAACTCGTTTAAAAGAAACCCTAATAAAAACATCACGTCTCTTCCAATGTATAAATATATCGATTATAAGAAAAAAACGTTTATAAGAAAAGCACGGATAAAAGAGGATATAAGAAATATATTTGACATAAACATTTTTCCGTAAATGAAAAACCAGCCCTTAAGAACCAGCCTTTAAGAAAATAGTTGATAGAGAAAATGACAACGACAGTTTATCGGGAAATTCAGTTAGTGTTCAGTTTAAATTTGGATTCATAGTTTTACTTTTGCAGCAACATGTCTGGACCAGCGAAAAGGAATACCATAACGTTAAAGAAACAATTATTAATATTAATAATAATAATAATTGAGTGCCACCCACAAGGAACCAGGGCCTAGCTTCTACAACATCTACTCGTGTTGTGTGTGCTACTGTTCTCTCACGAGTAAAAGGGACCAACAGTTTTTTGCCGACTCCGAACGGCGAGATTTGAGAAGCTTTTCATAGACAATTGATACTCCTTGAGTGTTGTCAGCAGCTCGAAAGAGGTGGTGCCGTGAAAAAATGCGAGGTGTGCCGTCCGGGAATCGAACCTAGACTTTCTGCGTGGCGGTCGACGCACTTACCCACTACGCCAAGGCGACCACAAAATTATAAATATTAATAATAATAATAATTGAGTGGCACTACAGCCCATAACGGACCAGGGCCTAGCTTCTACAACAACTACTCGTGTTGTGCATGCTATTGTTCTTCACGAGTAGAAGGGACCTACAGTTTTTTGCCGATTCCGAACGGTGAGATTTGAGAAGCTTTCCATAGACAATTAATACTCCTTGAGTGTTGTCAGCAACTCGAAAGAGGTGGTGCCGTGAAAAAATGCTAGGTGTCCCGTCCGGGAATCGAACCCAGACTTTTCTTCGCCGCAGTCGATGCACTTACCACTGCGCTACGGCGACCACATAAATTATATATATTATTATAAATATTACAACTAATAAAAAATGGAAGAAGCAGAAAGGAAATTTGCTGACATTATAATATTGCTCCAAGCACTTTTTCTAAAATAGCAAAAAATCGATTTTACTTGATAACAATGATCTTGTTATATCAGAAAGTGTGATAATATATACATTTAGCCTCTTACTTGATAAGAAGCTTATCATATTAAATTTATTTACTATGTTATTTTTTAATTGCAAAAAGTTATACCCGTTAATAGATGTTATACCTAAAATTTTTAGGTTGTTGGCATTTTGTTGCATATGTTGATATTACTTACATTAAATGTAGGGACAAGAGGTTTTGCACTTATCAAGTAAAAGCTTGATTTATTTAGTATGTAGATGTCTACATATAGACACTGGTCCAAAGTTTTATATTCAGTTATAATAGAACTAACGTCGTTGTGGTCGCAAACACGTTGCCATCGATCCAAGTGGTTGATATTGTAGCGGAGAAACCTCATTACAAAAAGGTCCGATTTAATGTAAAATAAAACTGAAAATTAATTGATCAAACAATTGTAATATGTTTAATGCGTTCGCTGCGTAACATATGCTGAACACACTCATTAATCACGAGTATCGATTTCGCTTTGAATTCGACACTCGAGCGTGTCCCAATGCACCAAAAATACCGTTTTAAATTCGGCATAAAACCGCGTCATTCTCGCGAAATCGTCCCCTTTTCTTTTTCTTTTGTGCCACAGGCAATTTCGTGTGACTCGGAGAGAATATCTCGTGCTGGCCGGCAAAAGCCCTTTCTCTTGTTATAATAAATGAATTGTTAATTACAGTTTATTAAACTTTTATTTCTTAATAAAATTTCATTGAATTAATTTGAAACTTTTGTGTACGAGTACTTCCACATTGGTGACCCCGACCATTGGGCACAGTTTTAGCAGTTTAATCGGTTACCCTACATAACATAACATCAACAAATTATTAACATATACATATTAACGTTCATACAACGCCCTCCGAGTCCACACGGGATACAACTCAAATTCTATAAAGCATAATTAAAACACAAAAGACTTTCAACAAAATTCTGCAGCGAGTCATCCTACATCATTATCATCAACAAGCTAAATATCACTATCAGTGCAAGGGAGCACCCAACCAGAAAAGCGGTATTCAAACTCGGCTCAACCACAGAAGACTTGCCTCAAGATTCACATGCAGCATATGTGAATCAGATTTTTATTCAACTTGCATCATATACACACTACTTTCTGAAGTCTAAACACTTTACATTTTTGGAATTGTACGGGTGAGTTTGTTAGCCAGCACGCAGTACAGTACATACATTTATTTTTCGTTACTATCCTAATATTAAACGGTGCACGTGCCCTTTCGATGTTCGGTTATTTGAACGGTGCTTTTACTATACGCTTATATTTGTAACACGTGTACACGAACGCATACACGCGGTTAAATATTTCATCATCGCGCAAATTCAAAATTTATTTTCAAATTTTTAAGATTCATATTCATTTTTTATTCTTTTCTTCGCACGCACTTAAACATATTTAGGGCAACCTTAGCTTCGCACTTGTTTCATTAATAATTTTCAAATTTTTTTTTTCACAATGTTAAATGATGAAGACCAGGTGTACCAATGTCCGAGAACAGAGGTAGCACTAGCGTCACATCAGCTCTCCACCAATCGAGTTTTACCAGCGCGGACCAGCCAATAGAATCTATAAAAGTCAGTTCGCGGTGAATAGGATTTCAAGTTCTGAAACGAAATATTGCCTTACGGTTTCTTCTCTTCCACCGGATACTTGTGATTCGGTAATTGACATTCTTGCCAACCCTCCTGCCAGCGACAAGTACCGTGCATTAAAGTCAGCACTTATCCAACGACATTCGGTGTCAGAAACCAAACGTCTAGAAGCATTGGTTGAAAAAGCAGGCGCTTGCCACAACACATTAGCGGTACTCGCGGATAAGATTTATGAAGCTTTACCGAATGCGAGCATTTACAGTGTTTCTGCACACCAAGCTGAAAATTCTTCAAGCCTGCAGCGCAACAATGATCTCCAAATCGGCTAGCCAAAATCGAAGCTATGATTGAGGAATTTTCATTTCGATCTCGTTCACATTCTCGTTCTAGGAATGACCACAGACTAAACTCGAAGTCATATAGAAATCAATCCAGACAACGCTCAACATCGCGTACCGATATCTGCTGGTTTCACCGACGGCATGGAAGGGATATATACTGGTGCTGATTTATCAGTTTTACCATACAAGTTCCCAACAAGTTCCAACCGCTTAACACATAATCCAATATTTTTGTTATCTGCTGCTAATGGCACATCGATCCCTACGTTCGGTAGTAAACTCCTTAAAGTTGACTTGGGTTTAAGACGGAACTTCACTCATCCATTCATACTAGCGGCAGTCAAACGTCCCATAATTGGTGCCGATTTTTTAACAAAGTTTGGTCTCGTGGTCGATATGAAAAATAAGCGCATTCTAGATCCAAATACGAAACTATTCACCACCGCGGTGAGTAAAAGAACAAACGAACCCACCCCTTTACAGTTCGCAATAGATAACGAATACGGACGACTATTAAAGAAGTTTCCTGCCATCACTGAAGAGCAAAACTATTTTAACCCGGTAAAACATTCCGTTGTGCACCATATTCTAACGAAAGGTCAACTTCCAGTCACTCAGATGAGGCGACTCGACGCAGAGCGTTTCAAAGCAGCAAAAACAGAATTTGAGCACATGCTCCGGTTGGGCATTATTCGACCTTCGTCATCACCAACCTGTTCCCCTCTTCATCTAGTGAAGAAGAAAAATCATGACTGGAGACCTTGCGGTGATTATAGGCGGCTCAATTCTATTACGGTACCTGATCGACATCCAATGCGACACATTCAAGATTTTTCTATGAACACAGAGGGTTGCACAATATTTTCCAAAATCGACATAGTCAGGGCATACCATTTAATTCCAGTCGCCCCGGAAGATATTTATAAAACGGCCATTACAACTCCTTTCGGAATGTTCGAATGGAACAGATTGCCTTTCGGGCTCCGAAACGCAGCGCAAACTTTCAACGTTTCATAAACGAAGTCTGTTTCGGACTCGATTTCGTATTCGCTTATATCGATGACATACTAGTTGCATCCAAGAATGAAGAAGAGCATAAAAAACACCTAGAGATACTGTTCTCGCGCCTGGAAGAGTACGGAGTGAACATCAATCTCTCCAAGTGTGTATTCGGCGTATATAAACAAGATGGCATTACCCCATGTAAAGATATGTTGAAGCCATTTTGAATTTCCCCACACCCACTTCAATTAAACAATTACAAAGATTTTTAGGAATGATAAATTATTATCATCGTTTTATCCCTAAAATTGCTCAAATTCTAGCTCCGCTTCATGAACACTTAGGTTCGTTTCCCAAAAAAACGAAGAACACGTTTGTTTGGCCCGAACGTTTAAACGATAATTTTCATCAAGCTAAAAACGCTCTTGCTAACGTCACTCTTTTAGCACATCCGAAATCAAGCGGGCATTACAGCATAGCCACAGAAGCATCTGACAAAGCTGTTAATGCTGTACTCCAGCAAAAACACGAACAATCATGGGAGTCATTATCCTTCTTTTCCAAAAAGCTTACAGTAGCCGAAACTAAGTACTCTGCATTCGATCGTGAATTATTAGCGATCTATCTGGCAATTAAGCACTTCAGATACTTCATAGAAGGTCGAGAAGTCACCATCTTCACGGATCATAAACCTCTTACGTATGCATTAACCGCTAAAACCGAAAAAAGCCCACGACAAGCGCGACACTTAGATTTCATTTCACAGTTTACTAACGACATACAGCACGTTAAAGGTAAAGACAATTTAGTAGCAGACGCCCTTTCTCGAGTAGGAACAGATATCGATTGCTCCGAGCAGAACCAAATAGATATTGGAACAGTCGCCAAGTTTCAAGCAAATGACGACGAATTAAAGGAATTACTAAAAAATAAAACTTCAAAACGAACTTCAAACTTTACGTTGAAGGAGTTTAGGTTTCCTAATCTAAGCATTTTCTGTGAAACTTCCACCACAAAAAACAGGCCATACATTCCATCAGCACTTCGCCAAGAAGCATTTCGTACTTTGCACGAACTTTCGCACCCTAGCATTCGCTCTACTCGCAAACTCATTACTGATCGGTATTTCTGGCCCAATATGAACAAACAAATCAACGAGTGGTCGAGAGCCTGCACCGGATGTCAGAAATCCAAAATCCACAGGCACACCAAGTCACCTCACGGTTTTTTCGAAGTTCCAACCGGACGATTCGATCACATTCACCTGGATGTCGGGCCACTTCCCCCAGCCGAGGGATTTTCATATATCTTGACAGCTGTCGACAGATTCACTCGTTGGCCAGAAGCTTACCCACTCAGAGACATTTCAGCGGGTACAGTGGCAAAAACATTCGTGGAAAACTTTATTTCAAGGTTCGGCATTCCTTTAAAAATTACAACCGATCAAGGTAGTCAATTCGAATCAAAGTTATTCAACAAGCTTTCAAAATTTCTTGGAGTAAACAGAATTCACACTACGTCGTACCACCCGCAAGCAAATGGCCTAGTGGAACGTTTCCACCGCCAATTAAACAGTGCCCTTAAAGCAAGATGCAACACTGTCAATTGGAGCTCAGAACTCCCCATAATCCTATTAGGCATTCGAAGTGCTGTCAAAGAAGATTTTCAATGTACCGCGGCAGAGCTAGTATATGGACAAAAACTAAGGCTGCCCGGTGAGATTTTTATCGACGACAACACTCAAAGCATTTCGCCGGAACTCCTCATCGAGAGATTACGTAATGTCATGAGGAATCTTATTCCAAAGCAAACTCGAGAGAGTCAACCAAATATTTTCATACCCAAAGATCTTTTCAGTTGTAAGAACGTTTTCGTTAGTATTGACAAAGTCAGAACAGGCCTTACACCACCGTATGAAGGCCCATATAAAGTAATACGTCGAATGAGAAAGTTTTTCATCATAGATATAAAAGGCAAAAACATTTCAATATCAATCGATAGACTTAAGCCTGCTTACGGCATTTTGTGTTTCGACCAGTATGGACTCGACCGCGACTTAAAGCTTAAACGTTCCGCCGGGGGAACCCGATTGGGGGAGAGTGATGTAGTGGAGAAACCTCATTACAAAAAGGTCCGATTTAATGTAAAATAAAACTGAAAATTAACTGATCAAATAATTGTAATATGTTGAATGCGTTCGCTGCGTAACATATGCTGAACACACTCATTAATCACGAGTATCGATTTCGCTTTGAATTCGACACTCGAGCGTGTCCCAATGCACCAAAAATACCGTTTTAAATTCGGCATAAGACCGCGTCATTCTCGCGAAATCTTCCCCTTTTCTTTTTCTTTTGTGCCAGAGGCAATTTCGTGTGACTCGGAGAGAATATCTCGAATTGTTAATTACAGTTTATTAAACTTTTATTTCTTAATAAAATTTCATTGAATTAATTTGAAACTTTTGTGTACGAGTACTTCCACAATATTAAGATGCGTGACGTCTGGTTCGATGATACCTGTGAAAGGTGCGTCGATTAAAAAATGGGCAGGCGTAAGTACCTCCAAATCAGCGGGATTCTCTATAATTGGACAAAGTGGACAAGAATGAATTATTGCCGAGATTTCACAGACAAGGGTACGAAGTTCCTCAAAGGTTAATGTTGAGAGGCCAACAGTGCGCAGGAAATGTGATTTCGCTAATTTCACCGCTGCCTCCCATAGGCCTCCGAAATGTGGCGACCGAGGTGGGATAAATCTCCAACTAATACCATTTGCTAAACATTGATGCGATACCAAAAAATTGTGTGCTTCGCTCAAAAACAATTATTTTAGTTCCGCCAATTCGTTTTTCGCACCGACGAAGTTGGTGGCATTATCTGACCAAATCGTTTGTGGTTTACCTCTTGTACACAAAAAACGTTTAAGCGCAGCTAAAAATGATGACGACCTTCAACAAGTGTGTACCCATTTTTATGTTGTGTGGTGTCAAAGGATTGGTGCTATGCATGGTGAGTCTCCGTTTGGATAGGCCAAAGTGGTAAACGTAGGCGAAAATTCGTCGCAGCCTTTCAAATGAATTGTGAATTTTGCAATTAAGCGATATATCCTGTTGCGATGAGACGACAAGGACTTTACGACGTCGTTCTGGCAGGTCGGCTGGAAACTCCCTACATTTAGGCCAGTGTAAACAATCTTTTTCTAAGAATGGTGGTCCTTGTTTCCACAGTTCAGAATGAAACAGCTCCTTTGGAGTGCATCCTCTTGAAAGGATATCTGCCGGGTTGAATGAAGTTGGTACATGATGCCAGGTCGTACCACTGGTGAGCGTTTGCATCTTTTGAACTCTTTTAGAAACAAATATATTGAAATTTGATGGTTGCTTACGAAGCCAAGACAGCGTCACCATCGAATCTGACCAAAAGTGGACCTTACTTTTTTTTTTTTTTTACACTTTGTGATATTGATGCCACTAACTCCGCAAGTAGTGATGCCGCAGAGAATTCCAATTTGGAAACGGTAAATGTTTTTAGAGGTGCTACTCTTGATTTTGCCCACAATAAAGATGATTTTATGAGTCCCTCATATTCGGATCGAATATACACACAAGCAACAAAGGCTGTCAAGCTTGCGTCACAGAATGAATGCATCTCCCATTTAGATTGAGGAATAAGTATGAATCGAGAAAATTTGAAACTACTTACAAGATCAAATTGGGCACATATATCCACAGGGTTTGAAGAGTTTGGGGTAAGATCTCTCTCCTTCCATAGAGATTAAAGGAAAATTTTAGCTCTGGTGATTACAGGTGAGATTAATCCAGTCGGATCGTAAAATCGAGCGACCGTAGAAAGAACTAAACGTTTCGTTATGTGCTTTTGGTTTATAGCTGGGGCAAAAGCGAATAAAAAATTGTCGGTGTGAGGATCCCATACTTCTCGCAATCTGAGTCAGCAACTCCGGAGTGGGCCTTTGGTTCATTAGAGCGCCATTTTCGAATTAGAAAATTTCCTCGATGTTCTTCATCTCCTGTTGCCTGATTGTAACAACCTCTTCTATAGTATCCCCTCCGGAAATCAGATCGTCTACATAGATGTCTTGACGAACGATTTTGACGCCTAAAGGAAATACCTGTTCTTCATCCAATGACACTTCATGCATGGCACGAATTGCCAAGAAGGCTGCCGGTTCTGTACCATACGTCACGGTGTCCAATTTGTAGATTTTGATTTTTTCTCTTGGATGGTCATGCCATAAAATGCATTGTAGATATTCTGCTGGTCGTGAGATACGGACGCAACGATACATTTTATAGATGTCTTCGCATAAGGCACCTTTATGAAGCTGAAACTGTAGTAGAGTGTTGAATGATTTTTGTTGTATGTTTGGCCCAGCTAAGAGAAGATCATTGAAAGAATAACCCGAAGTAGTTTTGGCAGAACCATCAAATACGACTCGTAGCTTTGTCGTTGTACTGTCAATCTTTAGTACACAGTGGTGTGGTAGAAAATACATTGGTATATATTTATGTGGGTATCTGCTAATGACATATGACCAAGCGACTTATATTCATTCATGAATGAAATTTACATAGCTCTCAAATGAGAATTATTATGCAATTTCCTTTCCAAGCTTTTAAATCAATCCAATAAAAGTTCGAATGAGTCACCCAATGCACTGATATTTTTTCCTGTGGGCAATTTAACTGAAAAGGCTCCAGACGGAAGGCGAGTATAGTTTTTTTAAACTGTTGTTCACACCAAAGATCCTCTTGTAATAAAGATGAAGCTGAGTCAGAGCAAATTTTAACTTCCAAAACTTCTTCACCAAATCATTCAAAGAAGTGTCTTCAGCCATAGGAGTTAAGTTTTTGGTGAAGGTGGCTAAGGTTGATGAAGTTTTGACCAAGTATGATACTCCCCTTGCAACAACCCAACCAAGACGAGTTTTTTGCAACGTTGGTTGTTTATCTGCTATACGAATTTGACCGACGCACATTAAGTCAAAAAATATACCAGCACCAATCAATATATCAATGCGTTGTGGATTGAAAAAATGAGGATCGGCTAATTTAATATTTTGTGGGATATTTCAACCAGAAGTATTAACATTGAAATTTGGCTGATAATCTGTTATGTTTGGTACTACGACAGCTGTAAACGAAGTGGTGTAATCGCCATCCTGCGACTGTTCTTAAATATTGATGGATTTATCGACTATAAATTAGATTCCCCTATGCCGGAAATAGCTATTTGAGATTTTTACGATGGAAGTTGTAACTGATTTACCAGTCGAGCTTTTATACTCGTACAATTAATTTGAGATGCTGAGTCTAGTATGGCACGACAAGGAACGACGGTTCCCGAGCGATTTTTTACGAAAAGAATGACTGTAGCTAGCAGCACGTTGATGCTAGCTGTTGAAATTAAAGATTTAGGTGCATGGCTTGTTGCTGATGACGATACAAGTGTTGATTGCGAATTGTTTATAGGAGTGTATGAGGATTCGTTGACAGCTTCTTTGGAATGCGTAAACGATGATAAAAGAGCGGAAGGGGGAGTAGGGCTCATGTGAAGCAATAAATGGTGTTTTGCTGAGCAGTGACGACAGTGACCGGATTTACACTACTGCAGATTATGGCCCTTTCAAAGGCAGTTTAGGCAAAGATGCAATCGCTTGGCTTCTTTGAGGCGTAAATTTGGGGACAAATGTATAAAAGGGGAACAGCTGGTAATAAAATGCTTCTTTGAATCACAGAATGTGCATGCATTATGCCCACTAGATGATGCAACCAAAACGTTTCTATTGTTTTTATATGATTTGAATGCTTTCCCACCTGGTTGCTAGGTGTTTGTGTTACCATAGCGGGATGAATGATGACATAGTCGTTCATCTTGGTAGTATATGAATTGGTAAATCCTCCTACTATTTCTCCTGTGTTCTTTGGTTAAGTTTGCGAGTAACTAAGTAAATGAGCAGTCCATGAGCAAGTTCCTGAGTTGAGGCTAGTGTGAGTAGGGCACGAAGATGTGAATTGAATTTATCATTGAGCGTCCGTAAACTACTTACGGAACTCATCTCGACGCCCCTGAGCCCGAACATTGCTTTGATGTGCTCCTAAAAAATAAGTAATTTATTATCGAATCGTTTTTTCAACAAATCTAGAGCCTTGTCGTAATTTTCCTCATTGAGTTCAAGCGAGCTTATCATCATATCTATCTTATCGTATCGCTCGAAGGTACTGAAACTTTTCAATTTTCTTAATTCAGAATCCATGTGCACGACGCTGTTGAACATAACAAAGAAATTCGGCCACTCTGTGTATGTTCCTGCGAATGTTGGTATCTTTAGCTCTGGCAAGCGGGGTTTGCGCGGGGGTATCATAAAGGTGGACTGTAGTTCTTCCGAGTTGAAGCGCAGGGTTGAAGAGTGCTGTCCCGTTGCCTTCCAGCGCTAAAGTCCACGCGAGAGTTTGGCTTTCACTTCGAAATATACCTGTACAAAATCGGCTCGGATGGTAGCCTCTAACTCGCGCGGGTCGACTTCTTCAAGCGGTGACTGAATTCTTTCGAAATCGTAATGCACGTGGTCGACAAACTCTATTCGAACAGAGAGTTCAGCTTCACCGAGCTCAGCTAGCCGTTCAACGGTGAGAAACTTGTTTAACTCAAATAATTGCATTTTTAAGGCCATGGTCCTTTTTTGGAAAACGAATTGGACTCGCGATTATTCGAAGAAATTGGGGTACTGCTAGTATCGGTATTAATTGATGCATCGGTACTATTTTCTGTCATTATGATACCGGGAAAATGGTGTGATCGCGTAACGACTTTAAAATGAGTAGATATGCGCGACTGTAATCAAATTGATAAACGAAATTAATGCGAAACTTATTTTTATATATATTTTTTTTAATATCCGAATTGTTACTAAAACTTTCAACCGATCACGTCGGGGTCACCAAAATTAGCATAAGAGAAGTGAAACAAAAATTGATATAAGGAATAATTCAGCAGAATTTTATATACATATTTGAGTGTAGAGATCTACACGTGATGGCTATTGCTGCTGCGAACATGCTTTATTAAGAAAAACATAGCTTACACGTTAATTTTCTGATCGAAAAATAAATAGGATAATGAAAGGTATTCTTGTGTAGGTGTGCTGGTGAAGGAGTGATAGAGAAGCATTTTCATGATAGTAAGATGGTGTGATGAACGATTATTGTGAGGGGATGTATACATCACTCAATAAATCCCGGGACTCAATGGGGGCAAAAAAAAAATATATTATAAAATTAATAATTTTCATAGTGGCGCCCCCTATATGTTCCGGGACTCAATGAGTAATCTGTTACATGCATTGAGAGGGGATATTGTTACGGTGATGGTGATACTTAAGGTACAAAGGACCCGAAGGGACAGGTTGAGAGCGACAAGGTCCACTTCGTAGGGGTTAAACCTTTCATCACTGCGGCAGCGGAAGCGAAGAAGAAGGCTGCTTCTTAGTACAGGTTTCCCATGACACTAAAATAAACAACCTACGTGAGGTGAGGAACAATAGGAATGTGGAAGCTAGGCCAGTATCCCGTGCTATCACTACTGTTACGCCGGCCATGATGATTGCCGTGCAGAAACAGATGGTCGAACTACAGATCAGTTTCCTTACGCAGACGGCTAGAGTAGATTTTCTCGTCTCTCAGCTACCTGCAAACAGACGCTCACAGATATGATAGGCTCACACGTGAATGAATGTTAATTCGCTGATAAGAATCGAACGAAAATTAACGCTCTCTAATTTGTAGAAAACTCATAATCCTAACGTGCTGATGGCTAGCGAAACTAAGCTAAACCAGACACGCATTCTCAGGTACAAAAATAATAATATAATCAGAAGAGACTGACTTTTATCATAGGGTTATATATAGCAATGATATACGTAAATTTAGTGTGATAGAAGCATCCATCGCACGCATCTCTCCCCAAGGTGGAAAGAAGCTGTTTGAGATCGCTCGAAGAGGCTGACAGATACCTCTTAAGAATCGACGACGCCATTAAAAAAAGGACAAGACTAGATCCAGCAACCCGAGCATGTTCCCACAAGTAAATAAAATCTTCCGGAGGAGGGATCATAATGACATTCATTGCGTTCGACATGACAGAACAAAAGACAACGCGAACCTACTTAAGTCAGTTGGCATCGATCTCCGGTCTATAAGGTATTAGAGAAGATAGTCATTAGAGCACTGAAAGAATGGGTTGAGGAAAAGCAAATAATACCAGGAAATCAATTTTTTTTTATTTACACCATTCATGCCGCATCTAAATTTGGTTTCTGACATACAATTGAATAGAAACAAGAATCACAGTGCACAAGCGCCTGCCTGGTTGGTTAGAAGGTATCTTCCTTAATTTGGTCAGGCTCGGCAGTAATAAAACATTGCTATTTATGATCTATGACATGGTCACAGGTAAAAAGTTTGTTGTGAAAATGGCATCGAAATTTCGACTACTGTGTGTCACATATATAAAATGGGTTGCAACAAGGTTCTGTTGGTTCGCCGATCTTGTTCACTATATTCACTACCGATCTTGTTCACTATATTCACTACGATATTCTATGTTCGTTTGCCTATCATCTAATCACGTACAGATCAGGTTCGAAGGTAGAGATTATTAATGTCGTGTTGCAACGCGACTCCGATACAATTCAACAATTTTGCGACGACTGGAAGTTCAAAATCAACTACCAGAAGTAAGATACTATCCTCTTCAAGGGACACGAAAATGATTTCACACAAGTTCGGCATAGTTGCCCCACTGGGACGTCCATTGACTGTGAAAAGTGTAGTAAATATAGAGGCATCTGGTTGGACCAGTATCTATAACATGGTACCGACATAGATACAGCTCTAACCAGAACAGAGTTTGAGAAGCAGTGTCTTCGGGCCTATCTTCGTTTATATCGAACACCAGAATCCCAGTACAAGCAATTTTACCCCAACGTGGTTCTGTACGAGTTGTTATTAAGTTCGGTGACACACTGCTCGAGGCATGGCTTAAACCAGCTGTTGGGGTAAACTCAACAAATAAAACGGGTTTTCGAATATTGCAGCACAACTTTTTTTCCATAATTCTAAATTCCGTACCCTTGAACGGGTACGTCTTAACGGCTTTATTCTGACTGAAGCTATCCTCTATTTGGATGCTTAACGCCTGTTACAAGATAGGGAAGCCGGACGTCGCTCGCAGCAATGGGGATCTCCTACGGTTCAGTAGACCGACTTCTGCCCGCGGTAGATCAGTATCAGACAAAGAAATTTAATTCTAAGTGGTTACACAAGACCCAGTTTTCGATGCCGCTAGGGTCAGCTCACATAGGCTAAGGTAGTTTTTAGGCATTTTATAATAATACAAAAAATATAAAATAAATACAAAAAACAGCACAAAACAACAAAAAACAAAACCACAAAAAAGGTGCACCACCGTGTATAAGATATACATGTAAGGCATATAAATACATATACGCCCTAATGCACGCTTCCGTATCATGTAACGGACATAATTTAAGCATATTGTAAATAGGCAAGTAGTTTTAAGCTTAGAATTTAATAGATTCTCCATCACAGAGTTACACAAGACACTACGTTCTCTAAGTGTAAGCTCTCAGTATCGCTTTACACAGCAGATGTTTGCTGTGCGACTAAGGATCATCTACCGACTTTTATCGTCTTACAGATTACTTCAAGAAATAATATTAATTAAGAAACAGTGCAAAAAGCATGTTTTTAAACTCTACCCGTGACAGGCTATAATCAATTTCGTAGCATAGATCATTGAACGTGTTTATACACCTTGTAATAGGTTCATTGCAACCATAGTTAGTTCTATGCCTTTTTTCAAAAAGTAAGCTTCTCACCCGAAGAGATCTTTGGGGAGCATATATATTCATGAGAAAAAGTATTTCTGGTGAATTTAAATGATAATTAATAATGTCGCGGATAAACATGGCTGACGTAGCCTTAAGCCTGAAACTTAAGGTTTGCAATCCAATTGTTCTACATCTTTCGTCATAATTAGGTAATTCTTCGTAGGAATACAACTTTCGGAAAGCATATCTCGTGAAATTCTTTTGAACTCGTTCGACTCTAAGTTCTTGATTGTCGTAGGGTGAGTCCCAGATAATGGAAGAATATTCCAAATATCGTCTAACTAATGAAACAAAGATTCACCCCTATTCCGGCAGTCGTTTAGTGACATGTCACTTTATGAGTGTAAGAAATCGGTATTCCCATAGTCATTTAAGAATTCATAAAATGACACTAGCCATTTTGCTCCTGTCAGCTCCTGTGGAACGCATTTACCACTCGACATGTCTCATTTTTTGGTATTCCCGGAGTCACTATACGACAGGAAAAGTGACAAAAACAGTCGATTTGAAATTAGTACACGACATAAAACTAAAAATGTATAAAGAGTAATTTTCTTTTGTTTTTTTCTTATTTTTGTGTTTCTTAATATATATTTGCTTATTATTTATGGTTTCCAAAGGTTAAAGGTGTCAACATCTTCGCAAATCATTCGCTTGGTGGGACTCATGGAAGAGAACGTGACTCTTGCTAAAGAGGCGTTACTCAAAGTGAGGACATAAGAATTGGCTTAAAGGAGGTTGCGGCAATATTAAACAGTTTAGGACCACTTGTGCGTAATGAGAGAGAATGGCACAAGGTATGTGCAATTGACTATACATGTATGTACATACGAACATTTAAATTATTTTTTTTTTTGAAATACTTCATAAGTTTGGTTTGATTTAAAGTCAAAAGTTAATAAAACGCATAACAAAAGGGAATCTAAGGCAACCGGAGGAGAACCCTTTAAACAAACATTTTAACGGAGCTGGACGAAACGATGGACAAACTTCTATCAATGCATGCGACAGCGGACCCACCTGGAAGTTTTCGGCTTTAAAGAAACTCATCAACGTGGAGTCAACAATGCATTTTAGACAATCCGTCTACATCAGGTCTGGTTCCAAAGAAGTCTACCTGCCAAGTTGAGGATATGCTTTTTACGGAGAAGGGGAAATTGCCGCACACGAACAGAAACGTTGTTGAGATCAGTGAGATCTACCGGATCCCAAAACGCTAGAGACGAAATGAAGTCATTATTAAGAAAACAAATGGACGCCCAAGAAAATTTTCACAAACATGTGAAGAAGTCTCTCAGAAGTATTGAGATGGCTTTAAAAGACGGTTTAAAATACCTCCTTTCCTCAATTTTATTAAAGTTCTTTTTCTTATTTCTTCTTCTTCAATTTTTTCTCTATATTTACAAACAGTGCTATGCTGCCCATGTTTTCAAATAAAACACTTAAAGATTATTTAAAAGTTATTTTATTGAAGAATTCAAAATATAAACAAAGTGTAAGCATATGACATTTTGCATTTGACATGCGGCTTTTGTTGTGGAACATATTCCACAAGTCATTTTAGTTTCGGAATACCGATGAAAAATTGAGATGACTTTCAAAATGACAATAGTCACTACAATGACTCCCGGAATAGGGGTGATTGATTTCAAACTAAATATGTCGCGAAAATCCTTACTGTTTCTTTTCAAAAATCTTAACATTGCGTTAGACTATATAGATAATTTAAAGTCATCCGCAAATGTTAAAATTTCGCGGAAATTAAATATCTTGTGAACATCATTAATAAATGAAAGAAATAGTGACGGGCCCAAATGGCTACCCTGTGGTACGCCTGATGTTACTTTTATTACGCGAGATTTAAAACTATCGATCTTTACCATTTGCTTTCTCCCCGTTAAATAGTTGTTAAACCATTCTAGCATCGCTGAATGTATGCCGAGGGATTTCATCTTGGTTATAAGCAAAGTGTGATGCACTTTATCAAAGGCTTTCGAAAAGTCAGTGTAAAGTATATCAACTTGTAATCGATTTTCAAATTTTGCAAATATATAATTAGTAAATAAAGTTAAGATGGTAGAACATGACCTGCCCCGCCTATTCGAAATAATTTCTTTTACTAGAAAAAATAACTTTTCTTTTACAAGGCCTTCAAACAATTTTGGAATGGAAGAAAGCTTTGAAACAGGCCGATAGTTCTCTACGTTTAGTTTTAAATCACTTTTATAAATTGGCGTTAGAAAGGAATACTTCCACTCTTCTAGGAATTCACCCTTTATAAGTGACTGATTAAAAATAAATCTAAGAGGTCGATATATCGCAATCCAACATGTGTTTAAGACTATTGCCGGGACCCCGTCGGGTCCTGGGCTGTAATTAAGTTTAAGATTTTTTAAAGCGTTAATTAAGTCATCATCAGTTAGTTGCAATATACCTATGTATGTCCAGAATTCCAGTTATACTTGAGTAATGGTTCATCGTTGACAGGACTTCAGATCCATTATAAACTGATTCAAAAAAGTCAGCAAATAGATCACAAGTACCATTCAAGTTATTTGAAATTACATTTCCAAATTCCATTGCCTTAAGATATATTGTCTATAAAGATATTTATGCAAGAACTCATACTCTCTCCGTATTCTCAAAAACCTTTCACGATTAAATATCGTTTTATTTGAAACAAAGTTAGAATATGCTTTTCTTTTAACGTTTCTCAAATTAACCAATTGTCTATTTGCCCATGGAATTTTAAACCGATATTTATGACGCGTTTTAGGAACAAATAGTTCAATACCAGAATTAATTTTTTCCATAAATATATCATAATTACCTTTCAAGTTTGGGGAATCCAAAATAACATCCCAATCGAATTGATTTAAATAATCCGTCAGTGCAACGAAATTGGTTTTAAAGAAATTTAATTTTAAACCGGCATTATTAATATTATTATTGTCACCGTAGCAAAAGAATTCAAAATCTAATAATAAGGCTTTGTGATGAACTTTGTTCGAATCGATTACATCCAAAGCTTCTGTTAATTTAAATTTAATTTCATTATTTAAAAATATTAAGTCCAAGATTCTATTTAAACTGTTTTTAAATTTTATTCACTTGAAATAACCCCGATGATAAAAGTCCGTCGATTAACAAATGCTCCCATTCATGAGTAACATTGAATGGGATTAAATTTTCATCACCATCCACATTCCTCCAAGTAATTTAACCAATGTTGAAATCTCCCAATACACACGGTACTTGAGAGGCTTCAAGACGAGTAATGACACTACTAATGTTATCAATGTGTTTGTGATACACATTGGCAACACTTTTCGGTGGAACGTAGGAGACAAAAATAAACATTTGATAATAGACTTCATCCATAAAATCTACTGACACACTCATTTGCTCCACATCAGATGTCTGATGCACTAACGCAATTTGCCGGCTGCGAAGGCGAGATGGGACTGTTACTAAAACCCCCCCACCCGTCTCCTCGATCGATTTTCATCGATCGTTCCGGTAAACGACATACGAAGCATCAAACATTTCAGCAGCGCAAATGTCTGGGTACAACCATGTCTCTGTTAAAACAACAACATCATATTGGTGTTCAGAGAGCGAAATCCGCCCTCGCAGCTGATCATTATTTATGTTTTGATCGCTGTGGCGGGGAATGCAACTTCGTTTTTTGTTAAAAAATTGTATTTTATAAGAATGCCCGATGGCCAATTTGACGGGTCAAGCGCGCGCGAGTAAGCATTTTCGGGCAATGTAATTTTAAAATTTATAAATCGTAATTTGGTTAAGTCAGCGGTTGGCTTAACCAATTTTACGCAATTAATTTCCTCGGACGGTATGTTTAATTTCGTGGATATGTAAGTTTTCACTGCACTTTCCGCGGTATTATTCCGAAAGCCGGCGGCGTGGATTTCCCTCGTGGGATTATACATAGGCATACGTTTTAGTTTAATTTAGTTAGGTTAAGCTTAGGTTAGGTAACGTTAAGAAATCGTACATGCCCAAGTTTACAGAATTTCATGCAAAGTTTGCAACAAAATTAAGACTCCGCAAAATAAATAGTACTTACATTAGCTTAGAGTACTCAAAAAAAGTCAGCAAGCTTAAGATCCATGGATTAAATTAGGAAGATAGTAATGCAGAATGAAGTAATAAGAATAATTTATTTAAATCTTTGAACTACAAATTCTTACACAAAGCCCGACTGTTTTTTCAGTAGTAAGGTCCTGTAAACCATATCTCTGAGCAAGCTAGAATTTGAGCACAAATAATTTTGTTATACTATGCGAGAAATATACCTAACCTCCATGTTGACCCGTTTATTTTAAGTTATTTTTAACCAATTTATGAATAATAGCTGGACTAAATATACTCTAAAACATACTGTACATATGTATATCAATGCGAAGTGGCCGATTGGGAAGAGGAATAAGAAAAGTTCTGGTCTTAGACATATTAAGCATAGTTTGCTTAAAAAAAGGGTCTTGGAAGCCCAGCCTCCGGGTTCGAGGAGAGGAAGGACGAACCTCCTGTATAGAAACCAAGTGATTGCGGACTAAACAGCTTGGTCTTGACAACTGGAAGCAGCTTGCACTGGACCGTCAAGAGTGTAAGGAAGCTATAGCTCAAGCTCAGATCCTTCATGGGTCGCAGGCCTGATACACACACACACACACACACAGGTGAAATTGAAGCACTCGCTCATCAATTAGCTAGATTGCCTTAAGGACTAATGTTATTTACAACTCTAATTTACGGAATGTAGAATCCATTATATTCAGTAAACTAAAGAAAGTACTAAATATACGTCCATCATTGCACCCCTGGACCAATATGCATTGTTGCCTTCTGGTCTCAAAACCATCCGTCATTGAGAAGTACATACATACATCATTGAATATACATAATATATAAGACATATTTTTAAGAATATTATTTCAAAAAATGAACTCCTGTATGTATGTATATACATCGACTAAATTCAAATTGCAACGCATGACTTTGATCAACATTTAGAGATCTCGATGGACGTTATTGATACAATTATCGCGCCTAAGATTTGATAAATGTTTACTTCTGTGTAGAGGATATGCATAGTTTTTAGGAGTGTGATCTTATTTCCGCAAGCTTATCAAGAGCTTTTCGAACATTGCTAAGCCTTTATATGATTTATTGAAAAAATACTTCATTTCTATTTGATCTAAAAGAAGTTGTGATATTTGAAAGGAGGAAAAAGAAGTTTGTGGCATCACTCATTGACAAATTTAGCAAACGACGCAACGAAGACTATAAGTAAGCAAATCTGTTGAACCAAAACTTTATTGCCGTAACAACGCAGCGTTCCCACGAACGGTGCACAACCAAATCCCGAAGTCCCGAATTTTTATAACATTCAAAAGAATGTAATCTTTATTTTACTTCTGCAAAAATAATCTCTTTGCAGTATTCTGTACTATTTCTTCGTGAATACACAAACCATTCTTAGGCACTTAGAATGGGTTACGCATATCTCCGACAAAATGTATGCCACAGAAACATAAAAATATACCGAGAAAAACATTTACCAAGAATTCGTGCATTTTTCATGTATGGACTTTTTTGGTTTTAAGAACATGAATACCGAATAAACTAATCGGATAAGACCACCTTTAAAATTTGTTCTTCATCTCATTAAGATCTACAAGACTGCAACACTCAATCGAGAGGCCGGCAATAAACCTGAAAAAGTCTATCTTGCTCAACCTTCCGAATCCTTATTCTCAAAAATTCTAAAGCTATTCGAAAACATTATTTATAAATCAATTTCTTTCGCTTGTGCACGGATCAAAGTCTGTGGTTGTGCGTGAGGTTAACTCCTCACCACGTCCAAAACTATGTAGAGACAACTTTACCTCGGATACGCACTGATCGACTGTTGGCGACCTCAGCAAACGATTAGAGGACAACGACTTTCGGTTATGCACGTGGAATATGATGTCCTTACACACCATGTGCAGACGAAAAACTTGTGGTGGCCCTGGACTGCTACAGAGCAGATATCACCGACATGCGGGAGGATCAGGATGCGACAACGACTTTCGGTTATGCACGTGGAATGTGATGTCCTTACACACCATGTGCAGACGAAAAACTTGTGGCGGCCCTGGACTGCTACAAAGCAGATATCACCGACATGCCGCAAAGAGAGAAGGAAGCACTTATTCGGATGCAAATTAATTTTTTGAGGCAGACTTAGTCTTAAGTTGTGACGCCGTAAGCGAACTCCTCATAACAATACATATCAACATAGTACAGCATAGGAGAAGGATGACAGCAGCAAGGATAAATTTTATGAAATCCTGAAAAGAACATACGATCGATGCCTCAACTACGACACCAAGATCGTTCGGGGAGATTTCAACGCTCAGCTGGGAAGAGGACTTCTTTGTTAACGTCATCGGAAAACGCAGCCTGGATGACACCACATCCGAGAAAGGAATCAGGCTGATGGACTTCGCTTTAAAGAAAAATGTTACCTGTCTGTGGCTAGGATGCGGTTCCCACACCTTAATATCTATAAAAGAACTTAGCAATCCCCTGATCAATCAGATTGATTACGTTACGATCGACGTTAGACACCTCTCCAGTATTGTTCATGTCCGATGTGCCAACATCGGCTAGTTTGTGACAGGAAATTGAATCTCAGCTCTCACTTTGATTATTATCTTTAGAGAGATAATATGGTTTCGTAAACTGTTGGTTAGAATAATTCTGCCTTTGTTTACCCAATCGTCTAATATGCCAGTGGAACGTTTTTGAGTACCAGAACTACATATATGTGCGCGATAATTGTAGTAGAAGTTTAAATGTAAATATTTTTTTCCGATTTTTTGTAGGCTAGTGCGTTCATTAAGCAACACTTATTAATTATAAGCTGCGAAACACATAACAGACCTTAGCATAAATTCAAGTGAATAGCCCAAGTAAAAAGACTTGAACAAAGCAAAATGTATTAATTTAAAACTCTAAACAATAAACAGTTAAGTAATTTACCTTGACCTATGGTATCGTAGATGCAACAAGAGCAATAACAATTTAAAAAATTATAACATACTTTGTCACGTTGCACTTTGGACGTTGAAACGAATGTTTGGCATAATCAAACGCCGCGCTAAGAAAAGGGAAACGAAAAGGGTAAACTTGCCTGTTTCTTAGTTTTTAATTGTTTGTCTTCATCAAGATAAAGTGATAAAAATAAATTTGTCACTATAATGTATCCGTTGTTTCTCCATTTCGTCTATCTTATCTGCTATGCTCAAACTTAATGTCTGCATAGGTTTTCGTGTTTAATTCTATATCATATTACCGGTATATATATATGTATATATATATATATATATATATGTATATATATATGTATGTATATATATATATATATATATATGTATATATATATATATATATATATATATATATATATATGTAGAAAGAAAAAAAAAACATTTTTTTTTTCAAATTATTTTTATTACATTATAAATAGATAAACAACACAAATTAACAAGCGTGTAATTGTAATTTAATTTTTAATTTTATTTGCGAGCTTTGACAGATGATGTCTTTTGCGATGTACCAGATTTTTTGTTTTTCGAAATAGATGCTTTATTTGCAGCTGAAGTGGATTTTTTCGCCTGAAAGAAAATATATATATAATATATGTAAATATGAAAGATGCATCGACTCCGTTGTCAAGCTAGATAAAATATTTTAAAAAATATTAAAATTAAATTAATACAAGTATGTAAAGTAGAATCGGAGCATAATGTTAAAACTTTGGACATCAATTTAATTAAGTCTACGGAATACAGTAATTGTGATAATGATATGGGTTTGTTTTTGGCAATTTAATAGGCAAGCGACTCTATTAATGGTGTAGTCGTAGGCTAGATATCCAGGACAATCTTTGTTTTGTCTACCTCTTCTTTTTTTTTGTTCTATTCCAACTTTATAATTTCTCTTCTCCTAATAAGGAATCCCAAAAATTTAAAGCTCATATGGGTGCCTGGTCAAACTCCCTTACACTGCCAGAAAACTGAAGTTTTTGTCTCAATGTGTTTTTTCCAAAGAAGTGTTTTTGTTTAGTATAACTTTCAGCTATTAACCTTCATCGGAAAAGGGAAAGAGGGCACCTTTAAGTACTACAATAGTTGAGTCAGACCAGATAGCTTCCTCCCCCTTGTAAAAAGAACAACATCGGGTTTAAGAAGATTGACCGCAAGCCAATTCCTAGTACACCAGTCATCGATCACATCTAGGGCCAAGCGAACTGTGCTCCTCAAGGGTGTTGATCGTTAAATTGACCCGCAAGAGATTTTCGCGGAGCTGCGCGCCCACAAAAGCGACGAGGTCCACTTCGTAGGGGTAAAGCCCTTATCCCCGGTCCCAACGCTAAAACAATCCACGGCAGATCCAACAATAAAGGATGTTTGGACCACTATTCGCAGGACCCCTTAAGATCCTAGCAGTGAATGTAAATCCGCTGATTAGGATTGATCGACAAATACAGCTTTTCACTTTTGCATGATGATGTGCTGATGGTTAGCGAAACTAAGCTTAACCAGACGCGCAATTTAAGGTATAATAACTATGAAATAATCAGAAGAGACCGACCCCAATCCATTAGAGGGAGTGGGGTCGCTCTCTTAATTAAAAATATTGTCACAAAATCATATACAGCAATGTTGTGCGAAAGTTCAGTGTGGTAGAAGTTTGCATCGCGAGCATCCTTCTCCAAGGTGGAAAGCGATTATTCTTGATTCGAAACTCAATTTTCATTTTCGAGCTCGAGGCTATTTTCACTAACCTGCGCTTAAAGTTTGAGTAAAATTTTTACATCATTGCCGGTGATTTGAATGCAAAGCACGCTCTCCTAGAGTGGATGGAGCAGAATTGTATTGAGTTCAGGCTTGATTTGCTGGCTAACGTGAGACCTTCGTTTCCCAGAAACGGGATGTATCTGGATATGATGTTAACAGACAGACGGCTTACAATACTGCTTAACAAGGGTCGAGTACGACAGTGGTGATCACTGTGTATCGCCGCGATTATTCAGCTCCCGAACGAACTGGAGGAACTGGGGGAATATGTTCACACGTACCTTTATAATTATAATACGGCACGTTGGCAATGTTTCTCTAGAGTTTTAACCAGAGAACTACGTTTGAGTGAGATCGATCCGCCAAAGAACAGAAACCTGACGAACAAAGAGGTTGACAGGTACCTCTTAAAAATCGACGACGCCATTAAAATAAATATGGGCACGACTATTCCAAAGATGACACTAAACGATATTGGCGAAATGCAGATATAGATGCATTTCACGTGTAGAAAAGTAGACTACTGCCAAGGCTTAAACTCTTGTACAAACGCTTCACAGATCCACAAAATGACGAAATTCGGTTGTTAAAATCACAGCTGCTTCGGCAGCCAGTACAGCCTGGTTGTAAGCTTGTACTGGACCAATAAGATTCGGGCTGTAAGATTCTGCAACCCGACCGTGTTACCACAAATAAATAGAATCTTCCGAAGGAAGTCTAGAAATAACACAAAACACGTTCGATTTGCCAATACGACCAATAACGCCAACTTACTGAGAAAAGTCGTTTTAGATCCAGATGGAGCTGCGCTTGGCAACGACTTCTTTACAGTTGAAAAAACCCAGTAGAAGGTGCAATTTTTGCTGTCTTCCAGGAAGTATACACGGTCAACGAACCTCTTCTATCTACGTAATAAGATAAGTCAATGGCAGTCTGAGAATCCTGGTTTCGTCAGGTTTAATGACGATCATCTGGCAAATTATGCCGTCGCTGATGACGGAAATAACTCCGTCCTTATTTCAAAAGATGAACTCCAGGGAAACCTAATCAGAATATACAGTTGTGTTCAAATAGCAGTAGTTACACGACTTAGATAATTAGCAACATATTTCTAAGAAGATCCTTTTTCCAAAAGTACATATATCCGGTTTTATTTTATTTTTCGGTAACTAAGATACCATACCAGAAATAAAAAATAAAGGTTTACTTTCTCCTTTTTTCGCTCATTCATTGAAAATAGCAAAATAGTCTTATTTAGGTCAAAGGGTCGTCGGGAATATGTAAGAAGACCAAAGAATGAAGCAAATAAACCCCGTTATATAGTTAAAACTGTTAAACACGGAGGAGGAAAACTTATGATTTGGGCCTGTTTCTCATATAATGGGGTTGGGCCTATATATCCTATCAAGGGTATAATGGACTGTGCTGAGTACATTAAAATTTTAGAAGAGGTTATGCTGCCATATGCCGAGGAGGAAATGCCAGTTTGGGTACATCTACAAGATAATGATCCAAAACATACGCCAAAACGGGCAAAATCTAAGCTGTAAATAATAATGATTTCATATTGTTTCATTGATTTCTGTTGTCTAGGCACAGCATAATTCTATACACTGCTATTTTTATGAACAACTGTGAAATATTACTACGACCAAAAAAATAGTTAAAAGTTATGAACAACGTTTATTTTGTGATATACCTGTTAATACTGAAATACTTTACTTTGGAAACGTTTTTTGAAAAAATAATACAACAAATTGAATTACTAGAAAATTGTTTGTCTTTTTTGAGGAGCACTGCTATTTTTATGAGCACAACTGTATATATACCCCAACCTGACACATATCTTAAATATTTAGCGGGAAATGCATGATGTCATACACTTTAATAAATTTGTATTTGCAATAAACGCTTTTGTTTTTCTTACCTTGATAAGATTATCATTCTCAAGAGTTTCGATTTCTTCATCAGATTCAACGGCTTCTATGTTACTTTCGTTTTCCATGAGTTCCAAATTCATATCTCCGTCAACTGATTCTGCTTTTTTCTTTTTCGCTGCTGTTACCGCCGAATAAGAATATGGAAGAACTTCTTTATTATAAGACCTCGTCAAAGCAGCCTTCACACGTCCTTCAACTGTATCCATTGGACTCTTTTTTCCAGGCCAAATTGTTAACTCGATTAACGCATCAATGTCTTCTCGTAAAAGTCGATACTCTCGTATCACTTCTAAGCTTTCTTCCACACCTTGCATGCCTTTCTCTTGTAGAGGCTTCACAATATGAGATAGCAAGAACGGTGCAAAATCCATCCGAATAGAAAGACGTGAACCTGATGTTTTCAGTCTTGTGTGATCATGAATTTCTTGAGCAAGTCTTGTACGCTTATTCGTTCTAGAAAATTTTCCTAACCAACTGGGAAAGTTTATTTGACCCGTAAAATGACCTTCCATATATTCCCCAGGTAAGTAGGAGCTAAAAACAGCTTGTACGGGTAGTAGAGTCCAAGCTGAACTTGTTCTTATGCGGCGGTCGACCAGATCTCCTAAGCTTAAAGCATCAGCCGTTAACGCAACTTTCTTCAACACTTCGGACCTAGAAATTATGTTTACTAGAGCAAATAATTTACCAAATTGAGTGTACATACTTTGGTCCAGTAGGAGACACCATGAGATAATTCTGCTGCACAAAAAGGGGTGACATGCTATAATCATGAAAAAAGAGATCTGTTTTATCATTTAGTGACATTTGCTTATGTTCTTCAGCAGAAAACACTTTCCGTACAACTTCCCATGGGCCCTGTCAATTAAAAATATTATTATATTGCCATTAAAACCCACATTATTATATTCACCATTTTTAAGTCTTTCTGAGCCGTCTTCGCGGTGCTGGAACTTAGCTCTGTACCATTGCCGGCACTTAATAAGCAAATATGATTAATTGATTGACGAATGTCATTGTTTGTTGCCAAGATAATTTCATCAATTTTTTCTGAGCTCAGTTTAATTTTTTCCTTAAAACAGATACTTTTCACAAATCCTTTAATTTGTTCTAGGCGAGGCTTCATAAAGCGCAAATCAAAACAATAATTTACAAGAGATCTCATTTTTTGATGATTTCGATCGTTACACATGCAGATAACTGGAACATGCGTATCTTTAATCAGAGCTATTAACTCCTGAATTCCCCCACGATCCTCATTCCCTGCCATTCCGTCAACTTCATCCATAATAAGAACATGCTTCTTTGATACCGTCTGGGCATTGCCATTGAAATATCCATATAAAGACTTGTTTGAAAGAAGTTCTGAAACTTCCTCTTTTAAGAGACGCTTGCTTCTGGTGTCAGATGCGTTGAACTCTACAATATCAAATCCCAATTCTTTGCAAACAAGCAATGCTGTTGTTGTTTTCCCTATAAATATGTGAAAATATATTTATATCAAAATGTATGAATTGAGTACTTTCATTCGCATACCAACTCCTGGTGGCCCCGAGAGTAGAGCTGCTTTATAATAACTACCATCGTCAGTTTTAGCCCAAGGGTTAGGTTTTTGAAGTTTTTTGTCCCGATTTTGATTTTGGTGCCAGTTTTTAAGCCAATTTGTCAATCTATCAAAAAAAGTATGAATTGAGAATATTTAAATTTACATTTACTTCTTCTTAAAATACAATACAATACAATTATATAGCTTGCACTACAAACGCATATAACATTGATTGTCAATTGTTGTTTTGTTGCGGCATATCTTAGCGATTTAAAGTATTATAGGTCCATAGAACATTATTCAGCAGCCAATTGGCATTTGCCGTCGTATACTAACGAGTAGTGTCAATTAATTCATCGCCTTTCAAAGAATGGAAAGAGCTTGCATTTTTCCATAACATTGACATAAGTCTCACAAAGGCTAACGTCAGTGAATGGGAAGACTCATAAAATTTGAGTGTATAAAAAACGCGATGATTATGTGTATGATTCTTTTACAAGAAGAGCTAAGACGTCTTCGTCTTGGAATGTATATAAACTTCTGAACCATACACTTTACTTTAGAAAGAAATATTAAGCGAATCAAATAAGTACAAATTTAGGGACTAGAACTTAACTCCTGACATTTAGCAATGTTATCTGCACGCTTTGCAATCGTATCAAGATTGAGAACATTTATCACTCTATCGCAATTTGCCCAATACTATTAAAACTGTACTTTTCTAAAGAATCCCTCACCCTTGAAGAAACAAACAACAATTTAAATATGACAGAGTATTGGAACATGCTTATAATATTATTAAAAAAAAAGGATTTGATTTTTTTTCTTAGAACTTTACAGACAAAAACATAAAATGTGAAATTAATGTGGTGAATTCCTTGTTCTTGCTTCACAAATATAACATATTGGTCATTTTAAGCTACAGTTGATCATTTTCATTTCCAAACTTGGACACAAGTTTCTTTTCTCAAGTGGCAAATATGATTACAGCCCACAAGAAACCAGGGCGTTCTATTGTTCTCTCCCTACCACTTTTTGTCGACTCTGGACGGCGAGTTTGAGAAGTTTTACAATTAGTACTTTTCGAGTGCAGCAACTCGCAAGAGGTGGGTGCCGTTAAAAATTCGAGGTGTTCAGTCGGGAAATCGAACCAGGAACCACTTATCCACAACGCCACTACGACCACATACCTGTCTGCAAGGAAAAAAAGACAGTCATACGTCCTATGCTTACACTTGCTCAACTTTCCGGCTATTTAAACCCATTTACAAAATTAGATTAGCGAGGTGTGTCAATATTTCTTTAATATATAAATAATATAGCTACCACTGTTACCAACAAGTGATTTAAGCCTACAAGTGTATAGAATTCCTGTTTTAGTAAAAAACAAATGACCACAAACAAACACCTGAAAATATTCTGCAATTACCTTAAAATTTAATAATATCTTCCTTCTTAAAATTCAAGATTACGATTTTTTGAAATTAAGAAGTCAAGAAATTCAGAAATATATATAAATATACATGTCTGTGTATATACTCGTTTGAGTCCACTCTATTCTGATGTCACATCAGTAAATACCGCAAGTGAGAGTTTGTTCAAGGGGTATTGCCAGCAGTTTCAGAGTCGCCAACAGGAAAGAATTCCATGGAACCGGGTTAGACCACTAAGAACGAATACCACCAACATTTCCGTCGATGTTACAAATGATATTTTAGAACTGGACAGATCCCCAAGGATCATTGGAAGTACGGGACAACATGGGTACAACTTACAATTTGTTAACGAAAATGGAATACAACAAGGCTAGCCCATTTCTGTGATAACATACATATATGTATGTGTTAGATATATGTTATCATATATGTGCGACTACAACCGACATCTTTCAAATATACCGCACAGAAATGATACTGTATTAACTCGGACCGGATTCTTAACACTGATGGGTTGTGTAATACAATGGGAAAGTACAACGATAAAATCTATTCATTTCATAAACAGAGAGAGAGAAAGAGAGAAAGAGAGAGATCCTACCAGTAATGCTTACAATAGGCCCAACACCGTACCAGGTACCCCTTCAAGAATTCACCCGCAATAAACGCCTCGCTAGGAATGCTCTTCAGTTCACCCTTAAGCCCACTTTCGGACGTACAGTTAAGTATAGAGACTCTTCTTTAGCCGCATCACACGAATATGCTCTTCCCAGCTCAATATTCCCCTTTCATTACTATCCACAGACATTTAAAACCAATGTGCAACGGTACCTCCTCCCCCTCTCTTCCTCTATACCTTCGGCCTGTGCTGTGACTTAAATCCGGTCACTTAAGGGTAGTCGTAACCCCTTTAGCGCGCGCCAACTATAAAATAAAAAAAGGAAAAGACTGCCCACACTATAACATTTCCACCACTTTTTTCGCTTTCATGGTATTCTTAGGATCAAGTTCTTTGTTCATAGGTCGCCTTACGTACCTCTTACCATCAGATCCGAACATGTTAAACTTGGATTCGTCGCTGCAGAGTATATTTGTCCAAAATGAGAAGGGTTTGGTTAAATGCTCCATTGCAAATTGCAACGGACGTTTTAAATATCTTCTCGAAGCGTGCAGCTTTTTGCGTGTAATGCACTCTCGCAAACCACCTTCCAGTAACCTGTTCCTGATGGTTCTTGGTGCAATTTCAGAGCTCAATTGACTCGAAGTGGCTGAGTGAATATCCTTACTTGTGAAAAAGGGATTCGCTTTACTCAGCCGACAAACAAGTCTGTCCTCTCTGACAGTTGTTTTTCTTGCACGTTTAACTCTTTTCGGGTTCTCCGTGCCGCCTGAGTTCGTATAGACCTTAATTGCACCATACACCATCTTCTTAACTCTGGTGTACAACTTTTATTTTTGCCCATTAAGTTCGATGATAATTGCTTAAAAAATTAAGGTAAAGTAACAACAGTACAAATACACTAAAGCTAAAGAATTACCGTTATATAATATTACTATTTAAATATATGTTTCTAATTAGTTTTCCATAGAATATTGCCCAAGATCTGTTTGGAATAAATGAAAAAAAATATCTGTTTCTAATTTGCGTTGTTTCTAATTAGTGTTCCACCACTGCATGTGCAATATATGGTAGCCACCCCCAATTATATCCCAAAATTTATTTTCCATAAACATACAATGTGTGATAGGTCAACTAAGTCCACATCAGAAATTTTATAAAAAAAAAACTAAAACTAAACCAAAACTGTGAAGGTTATCTATAGAATCTACACAGGGAAATACTTACTTGGCACAATTACTAGCTGCACCCTGTTGGCCAATTATTTGCTTCACTGAAGTCGGTTTATACTTTTCAACCCATGCTATATCATCTTTATTTACTGGTTTTGGGGCAGTTGGTGGGCTATTATTATTTTTAACTCGTCGAGCCGCTTCTTCGTCTGCACTCCTGACTTCAAAATGCACCGTATTTGTGGTTTTGCTGTTTCCCTTCTCCTCCGTCTCTTTTAAGTGCTCTAAATTTGGACTTACAGTTTTATTTTCTCTTTTTATTTTTTTGGGCGATATTGTATCTTCCTGTATAATCTTAAAAGGACTATTCCCTTCAAGTTTTTTCTTCCGCGGAGAGATTCTAGGTTCACTCTTGGGTTTATTTCTTGATTTTTCTTTTATTAATTCAAATAATCCATCAATACTAAGAACTGGTATATTCAAGTTTTCGGCATCGCAAAGCTTTTTTGGACCAGCATCCTCGCCAGCAACTAAATAGTTTAGTCGTTTGCCAACATTTGCAGACACTTTGCCTCCAAGATCTTTTACAATTTCTGCTGTTTCTTCTCGGGTTAATGATTCCAGTACGCCGGTTATGCAAAATGATAATCCATCTAGACAATTTGGTGCACCCTGAAATGAAAAATAGCATTATGATAATTATGGGACAAATTTTAAATTTAGTTACATAAATATGTACTATAACTTTACACCACCCCTGACTCCTAATTAAGCCACAACTGTGCAAAGAATCAAAAGCATATTCAATCACATACATTTTAAGTTTTTGATGTTAAGAGGATGTGAAGAGGAGAGGGTTGGGCATTGGACTGTACTTATTCGAAAATGAAATCGGGCAAACATTTACATGAATGGCATTCGCTGGACGATATGCGCGATAAATTCAATGGGCTTGTTATCTCAAGTCTTGGCAATGTTAATTGTTCGCCACTATCATGTGACTTGGGACCAGTGGTGTTCTTTCTTTGGGGATATTTAAGCCAAGAACAATTCAAGAGCTTGGGGGAGTGATAATTCAGAATACTAACGACATTGAACCTCAATTATGTCTCAGATGCAGATAGATCTATGTCATCGAAAAGTCCCCATAGTGTATTTGGAAGATGTTCACCTATCCTAATAAAAGCAAAAATACTTGACTTGAGGAAATCGCTTCACAGCCAACACAGCTCGTCGTTCAATATTCTCGTCCAGATGACAGCAACACGAACAGACCCATAACGTATATAGAACGTAAAGACGTTCTCCATCAGGAAGATCAAGGTGTTATCTAAGTCTTTCGAGAGGACCCTGAGTGATTCACGATCGATTTCGGTGCTAATGTTGCTCCTACTTGTTGCGCAGTCAATGTAAACGAAGTCTTATCTGTTTGCATTAAAGGCATCCGTAGGCGAGTCAACAAAGAACTCTAGGTAAGGTGGCCTGCGCATCGTCAAGCATTCAAATATGCAACGCTTAGGATGGCAAGGACATGTAGAGCGTATGGGCAACACAGCTTCAACCCAAAGAGTCGTTTCATCCAAGTCTGGTGCACGCAATTTTAAAAGTTGTGCGAAACTAAACAATTAGCAAGGGTTCGTAGTTGTTGGAAAAGTATGATCGTTGAGGCCCAGGTTCAACCCGGACTGTAACATAACTTAAGAAAACGAAGAACTCACAGATGAAGCAGCATTAGAAGAAGAACAAAATCTGAACTTATTGTAACTTATTTTCCAACCGATACAATTCTGTGGCCAACACACACCACGGCATTCATGTAAAAGTTTTATTTTTTTCACAAAACAGGATGAGGGTCAGAGGCAATATTCAGTTTGTTCTTTAATCGATTGTGATTGTTTTTCTTTTTTTAACTACAAAATATCTATTAAAACAGTAAACTTTGTATATTAATTGATTGCTTTCGTCTTCGATGGAACAAATTGGGTGTATAACTCCCCTCTACTGTTTTTAAGTTTTCTCTTCAACTTATAACGATCTCCACAACTGCGTACGGTCCACGATAATGGACATCCAATTTTGATTTTCGTACTTCGTTACTATGGTAGACCATCGATAACTGATCTCAAACTTCGTTGGTTTACATTTTCCTTGTCAAATCTAAATTCCGTACGTAATTGTAATTCCCTCTAAACGCTCGAATTACTTCCTGATCTTATGCCAATAGAGCCTCTATTTCAAGAGTAAAACCTTCAATTCCCTTCAGAGCGGAGATAATCGTGTTGTTAGTTAGTAGTGTTAGCGGTTGTATTGAGAGGCACTAAGTTTTCAAAATTCGAATTTAGTGAAATTCAAACATCTACCAGTTTTGATTGGAGGCATGGGCCTGTCCACACGAGGTAACGTTGTTAATCGCACTCAACAAGGCGAGCTGCCAACACTATCCTCGCTAGTGCACAGGTTAAGTTGACATACAGACTCCTTGCGGCGCCCCCCGGATAGCCACCCGTTTTGTGGTGAACCAATGCAGTGAACCCGCCCAAGGGATAAATAATGGGCCTGACCTACCAGTCTGCGGGTTGTGCGTGAGGTTAACTTCCTTACCACGAAAAAAATATTTAGTTCAGAACAACCGACATGCCTCGGATAAGGACGGATCAACTGTTGACGATCCATGCAAACTTTTATGGATAATGATTTTCGGTTTTGCACATGGAATGTGAGGTCACGATGAAAAACTGCGACATATACTACTACAGGAAAAGGAGGATGCGATTATTCGGATGCGGATTTGTTGTTCGCGGTTGACCTAGGTAAAAAGTCTTGAGCTACGACCTCGTCAGCGAACGCCCCATTACAATACGCATCAAGGCTAAATTTGGGAATATCAGCCTAATTTGCGCTCACACCCCGACAGAGGAGAATGATGACAACTTCAAGGATGACTTCTATGATCTCCTAGAAAAAACTTACGATCGATGTCACAGCTACGACACCAAGATCGTTCTAGGAGGACAGCTGAGAACGCAACGCACAGCTGAGAAAGGAGGAAATCGTTGCTGGAAGCATCGGTTACACAGTTAGACTTCGCCGCGGGGCGAACCGCTTTGTAAGTAGTACGCGGTTCCCACATCACAACATTCATAAAGGAACCTGGCGATCCCCTGACCAATCCACCGTCAATCAGATTTATCACGTTGCGATCAACGTCAGACATTCCTCCAATATTCTCGATGTCCGAACCTTCCTTTATCACCTCGCTGTAGTCAAGGTAAGAACCCCGATATCGAGAGAGCAACGCAGTTGAGACAGGCGGTTTGACGTTGAAAAGCTACAATCGCAACTGATCACTGTTAACTTTGCCGACCGAGTCTCTCCCTGAAACTCGCTCAGAGTTCGACGCTGCCTGCACTACCTATACAAAAAGACTGGAAACTCTGCCGAGAAGCCGCTGTTAAAATGTTCCACTCAATAACGGTTAAAATAATAGTGAACAGATGCATCTACTTTTTTTACTTTAGTAGTATGGAGATTATGGAAGAAGGTTCATTTTTAAGTTTACAAAATAAAAAGCACAGACAACTTCTGAGTGTACATAATTGAAAATGGATCGGGAAAGGCATTGCTCACCAAAAGGGGTCAAAAGCGAAAAAATCTTGGTGTAGTTCGATGCGTAAACCGAAATCCGTCAATAACATCGAAATTGTTATAATAATTACAAGAAAAAAATATATACACATCAAGGACCTATGAGAAGGCCACTTGGAATGCAATTTGATCACCGGTTAACTATTAAAACCGTAAAACATGGTGACATGTTCTTGTCTGTCAATGCTTCTCTTATAATAGTGTTGGTTCCACTCTTCGCATCGAGGATGCACCCATATGTAGATGGCAACTTGTCTCTGATTTGGCAGTTCCAACAGAACAACGATCCCACACATACTGCCAAAGTTATAAAAAAAATGGCTTGCTGACAATAATGTCAGAGTTCATGAATAGCCAGTACAGAGACCTTATCTTAATCCTATAGAGAATCTTTAGGGACATATTAAAATTAAATATCTAAACCGAGAAATAAATCGGAACTATGAGAGAATGTGAAAATAACTGATACGAAATACGAAATACCAATTCATTATGCCGGAAATTAGTTGATTCGATACCCCACTGGCGCAAGGTAGTTATGAAGCTTAAGAAGAGCACATCTTCATATTAATGACAACATTATTAGTAAGTAAATAATTCATAACTAACATATAATATAATATGTTATATATTATATAATTTCACCCTTATTTGTGTAAATAATTTTGTTTTATATTATATGTACTTATTTTTTTCACAGAAAAAAAATTCAGTTCGTTCCTTCTAATTTCCAAGAACTGTATTCTTTGATTTCCCTATTGATATCCATAATGTTTCACTTTCAAAGTAAAATTAATACAGAATAAGAAAAAAATTAATAGTTAAGTTTAAACACGTTGTTTTGGCTTTAATAACGGGAACTCAATTTTTCATTAATATGTGGTCATTTTTTGCACAGCAGTGTTTGTACATATAATAAACAATTAGATAGGAATTAACTGTCAGTTAAGGCATAACTAGGGAATAACTAACTGTCTTAGGAATAACTAACTGTCTGTTAAAGTTATCTGTCCGTTTCTGAGTCAGATAAAATGTAGTTATCCCTAGTTAAAATAAGTGAACTGTCAAATTTAAACATGTAAATAATTATAAATTATTTTTTGAAATGGATTTTTTGGACGTTGTCGACGTTGCAGAAAGATAGTGTCGAATACCTAATAATTGAGTGGCACCACTACAGCCCATAACGGACCAGGACCTAGCTTCTACAACAACTACTCGTGTTGTGCATGCTACTGTTCTTCACGAGTAGAAGGGACCTACAGTTTTTTGCCGATTCCGAACGGCGAGATTTGAGAAGCTTTCCATAGACAATTAATACTCTTTGAGTGTTGTCAGTAATTCGAAAGAGCTGGTGCCAATTCGAAAGAGCTAGGTGTCCCGTCCGGGAATCGAACCCAGACTCTCTGCGCCGCGGTCGATGCACTTACCACTACGCCACGGCGACCACGTCGAATACCTACTTTCTTTAATAAAGAACAAAATTGTGCATAAAACAGAAAGGTTAGTTACGCAGATACATTTGAATATACATATGTATATTTTTAATATTTATATGGAACTTAACATTTTGGGGATTTATTTCAGAAATCAATGTGTTTTACCCAGGACACAATTGCTGATTGCCTTACGGTTTTATGATACAGGAAGTTTTTACATTACGGTAGGAGACTTTTCGTGTGTCACTGCTTCGACAAGATTTTGAAAAGAGTTACGTTAGCCATTGCTGCGTTGAGACCGATGTTTGTAAGATTGCCAAGAAACCAAGAAGAAATTTTACAAATACAGCAGGGTTTCTACCAAATAGCATCATATTTTTTCATCAATGTACAAGCACATCGAACCTAAAGTTTATTGATGTAGTTGCTCGATGGCCGGGTTCGAATCATGACAGCCTCATATTTCATAATTCTGCGGCTAAATTTCATTTCGAAAATGGTTTTGTTGGGAATGGAATAATTTTAGTAGATAGTGGATATTTCTTGAATGAATATCTTTTGACTCCAAATTCGAACAAGAAATACTATTGAGAGAAGCTTTGGTGTGTGGAAAAGAAGGTTTTCGGTTTTGAGCATTGGAATGTGGTGCAAACTTCCTCTAGTGCAGGATATTACCATAGCAACCTCAATACTTTATAACTTAGCTATTGATAAAAATGAGGAAGTACCGATAGTGGATCTGGATGTACATGTTGAGGCTGAAGAATCATTTGAAGAAATACATTCAAACCTCACAGGTAATCATGGCACGAGGGATACTTTCTTCGAGTACTTTCAAGCTGTGATTAATTCATATATATAATAAGACTAAATAAACGTTTGTTAAGTTGGTTGATTCGTGCACATTTTATTTTAAGGAAAAAAAAAAAAAAAAGAAATAAACTATTTTTTAAATTCTTGCTTTTTTAAATTGTGCGCGTCAACGTTTTCCATTTTTAACTAATTATTACTTGAAACTTCGAAAATAATCGGAAAATCATATAATCGGCCCTAAATCTAAATATAGATTAGTTATGAAATAGATTAGCTTAGAAATATCGGTGTCATTCCGGAGAACGGCCTTTTTCTAAATTCAGAATGCACTTTTTTCTATCTATGATGTAAAAAAGATATGCACCCGTAATTGGAGCAGACTATCTTGTCGCCCTTTGTATAGAGAAAAGGGTTGTCGCGCTACATTTCCAGGCCACCTAAATGACACGAGAGAGCCAGATCTACACCGGCGGACGTGCCAACTTTTAACAATTCAATCGCCAAAGTGGCTTCCTCCACCACCAAATTTAAGAAAACTGCAACTGCGAAGATTGCAAAAGGGCAGTTTCTTCACCACAGGTATTAAGCAAAAATTTAAAGTGTAGAGAAATTGTTTTGTACTCCGATTGCCACTTTCAATTCTTGTAAATTTGCATGTATATATATACATGTATATATATATATATATATATATATATATATATATATATATATATACATATATTCCAACAAAAATATATGTCCTTGAACAAAGGGACAAGCTACACACATACATATACATACACGAACAAAACAAAGTTCAAGTTAAAAAATTTAAAAATAAAAGACAAGTGTGCGATTTAACAGAACAGATTAACAGAATCAATTTATTGCTTAAAACTAATAAGTTACCAAGTACAGAGTAAATTAATGACTTAAAGTTAACACTCGCGTTTAAACAATCGGTTGTAGAAAATTTAGTGCTACGTTATTCGTCTATGCCATCGCTATCCTCTCCTCAGCTGCACCGCCAGTGCGTATTTGACACAAAGGTATTCGTTTCCCAGCACTTCGCAAATAAATTTATTGTCCAATCACTTTAATTCGACACTAATTATTTAATTTTTTTTTTTGAATCACTCCCGCAATCTATTGAGTTCAGAAGCCGATTTGACAGTTAATTGTTTACATTCACATTATTACATTACATTTTTTAAAAAACCAAGTCACAGCTCAGTGTACATTGGTAAAGTGAATTAAGTTGTCACAATAATTTTCAATTTTAGTGACCGATAGTGCATTCAGAGGAATTAATAATTAAGTGCGGCAGTTTTAAATATATGTGAGAGTAGAGTTAAATTACAGTTCAGTGAGTGCGTGCCTATTTCGTGAAATAATTTTTTAAGATTAATTTGCTAACGGCAATTTTAATTGAAAACCAGTGCATAGTCATTTTCAAACAAAAACGACTGTTTTGAACAATTGAGTCATCAGAGGTCGATTATTGCAGCAAAAACAAAAATTTTATCAGCTTCTTCGAAAGTTTAGTGGACAATGATCAGAATCTTCCAGACATTGAAAAATTCAATCATCTGATATCGTGTCTTTCCGGTGAAGCCTTAGGTACAGTAAAGGCTTTTCAAATTCCGGAACAAAGCTATCCAAGTTTTTGTACGATTATAATTGTTTAATACTTTTTGACAATATTTCTACACTTTTTGATCTTCCTGAGATCACAAAACCATCGGCATGGGCGTTACGCTACATATATAGATCGATACAGTTTCTGCAATATATGACTCTCTTTTGTCATTTGGCGATGAAAAGAACATCACGAATGCTATAATCATTCATTTAGTGATGTCAAAAGTTGATGCAACCACGACGTCGAAGTAAGAAGAGCAACTCGATTATAGTACTCTTCCCTTATGGAGTGATTGATGATTGTTAGACAGCGCTCAACAAAAGATACCAGCACATTGCTGCTGAAGAGTTCTCCACGTCACGTGTAAAGCCTTGTGACAAGCAGTCAAATCAAAAAAGAGATCTTGGTCGACAAAAGAACCAACGGTCATCGTTTTCATGTGTTAATTCACAACAAAGTCCCCAACAACAACCTAATAAATTGAAATGCGTCTTTTGCAACGATCATTTTATAACCGTGTGTCGTTTACTGCACTCCCGGTATTGCAAAGATTCGAATTTGCAAAAAGTGTTCCGATTTGCATTAACTGCCTTCGGAAAGGACACACCGTATTAAAGTGCAAATTCAGCCGGTGTAGTGTATGCAATCGTGCGCATCATTCGTTGTTACATTAAAATGTGACAACGTTTAATAGTCCGCAACCTTCGACCTCCCAAGCTATGCATGCGTCTGCGTCAACCGACCATTCTGGCAACAGCCGTGGAAAAATTAAATGCAAAAATGGCGACTTTCTGCCAGCGCGAGCTTTGCTTGATTCCGGCTCACAAGTAAACTTCATAACTGAAGAGCTAGTCCAGAGGCTGAAGCTTCGCAAAGAAGGCAATTCGTTGCATTTGCTTGGTATCGGTTAAACGAACTCAAAAGTCAATAACAAAGTACATGCGGTTGTGAAACGCTGATTGAACGAGCATTCGTTCTCGGCAGATTACTGAGTCATGTCATCTATTTCCGGATATCAACCTGATCATGCTTTAAATTCCGCAAGTTGGGATATCCCACGGAATATAGAGTTGGCAGATCCATGGTTCCAAAAAACTACAAAAAGTGGATTTGTTGTTGGGCGCAGAAACGTTCTTCGAGCTTTTATTCATTGGCCAAATCAAAAATGGCCCGGAATACCCAACCATTCAAACCACGCTTCTGGGTTGGATAGTATCAGGAAAATATTCAAATTGTCAATATACAAACACAAAAATGTGTAGTATGGCATGCCAAACCGAGGAGGCCCCCTCTCTTGACAATATCCAAGAAATTTTGGTCATTGGAAATTCCTGGAGATAAAAGTTTCACTCCAGAGCAACAAATGTGTGAAAAGCACTTTGTTGATAATACAAAACTTTTGTCGGAAGGTAGATTTGAGGTAAAACTACCATTTAAGGTACATACCTCCTAGCTCACTCGGAGCGTCGTTCGAGACTGCGAAACGACGATACCTCTCCTTAGAAAGAAGATTAGCCAAAGATAATCAACTCCGAGAAATGTACTTAGAATTTATGAACGAATATCTTAGTTTGGGACATATGTCACCGGCGAAGTCCCAAGAAGCCCACACTACTTCGTTTCGCATGAATGTGTGCTAAGACCACAAAGCACAAACACAAAGTTGCGAGTAGTGTTCGATGCATCGAGTCGTACTTCGACTCAGAAGTCATTGAATGACATCTTGATTGGTTGGGCCAACCATTCAAGAGGAGCTGTTTTCGACGCTGCTCCGTTTTCGCACGAGAACGGCAAATATGACGAAAATGCACAGGCAAATTCGAATTGCCGAAGAGCACTCGAATTACCAGCTCGTAGTGTGGAGGCAGCATCCATCCCAAACCTTACAGAATGTTGGACTGAACACAGTCACATACGAGTATGGTACTGCGTCAGCACCATTTTAAGCAATACATACAAAAACTTACACCCGTTGGGGTCTGAAGTTGTGCTGCGAGATTTTTACGTCGATGATGTCCTGACTGGGTGATGTGGGAACAGGGTAGGCACTGATTGGTATCAACCTGGCGATGCACAGCTGTTGTAACTGTTTCCCACACATCAACTGTGCTTATAGTACCTCCACGTTGGTAGCCACCGGGTACTGGTTGTTGTTCATCCGAACTCAACTTGCTAAACCTATAAGTGCGACCTCCGCCCAAGAGGTATAAAAAAGGGCCTGGTCTCCAGGTTGGGGGTGTGCGTCGGGGTAACTGCCCGGCCACATTTAAAATATAAGTTCCGAAACAACCGAATGCCTCGGACATGGATGGATACACTGTTGACGACCCTCGCAAACGTACAAAGGACAATGACTTACGGATCTGCACGTGGAATGTGAGGTCCCTAAACAGACCACGTGCAGCCGATGAACTTGCGGAGGCCCTGGACTGCTATAAAGCAGACATTACCGCAATCCAGGAAATGCGGTGGGATGGGCCGGCCAAGAGAAGATTGAGAAACTGCGACATATACCACGGCGACTGCTGCAGGGAGAGAGGGAAACGCTTATTTGGATGCGGTTTTGTTGTTCGAGGCAGACTTAGGCAGAAAGTCTTAAGCTTCCAATACATAAGCGAACGCCTCATAACAATCCGCATCAAGGCTAAGTTCGGAAATATAAGCCTCATATGCGCCCACGCCCCGACAGAGGAAAAAGATGACAGCAGTAAAGAAGACTTCTATCACCTCCTAGAAAGGACATACGATCGATGCCCCAGCTACGACACCAAGATCGTTCTAGGAGATTTCAACGCTCAGCTGGGAAGAGAAGAAGTCTTTGCTAAAGTCATCGGAAGACACAGCCTGCACGCCAACACCTCCGGAAACGGACTCAGGCTAGTTGACTTCGCCTCGGGGCGAAATCTCTCTGTGGCCAGCACGCGGTTCCCACACCTCGACATTCATAAAGGGACCTGGCGATCACCTGATCAATCAACCGTCAACCAGATTGATCATGTTGCGATCGACGTCAGACACTCCTCCAGTATTCTCGATGTCCGAACCTTCCGAGGTGCAAACATCGACTCGGATCATTTCCTTGTTGTAGCCAAGGTAAGAACCCGGATATCGAGAGAGCAACGGAGTCAAGACAGGCCAAAACTGTTTGACGTCGGAAAGCTACAATCGCAGCCGATCGCTAGAGCCTTTACCGATCGATTCTCCCTGAAACTATCTCAAAGTTCGACGCTACCTGCACAAACAATAGAAGACAAATGGAAACGTTGTCAAGAAGCCATCAAAGAGGCCGCCACTGATGTGCTGGGTTTCAAGCCACCACCTAAGAGGAACCCATGGTTTGACGACGAGTGCAGGCAGGCGCATGCAGCCAAACAGGAAGCTTACAAGGCAACGCTGCATCGAACGACGAGAGCTGTTTGTGAGCTCTACAAACAGAGAAGAAGGGAAGAGAACCGGCTTCTCAAAAGAAAAAAGAAAGAGCACGAGAAGCGCGCGGTCGAGGAAATGGAGAGGTGCTATGGCAGGAATGACGTCCGAAATTTTTACCGCAAGATAAAACAGCTATCTGGCGGTTACAAGCCTCGGACTGAAGCCTGCCGGGACCAAAATGAACAACTGCTGGTAGAGTCGCAGTCGGTGCTGAAAATCTGGAAGGATCATTTCTGCAGACTCCTAAACGGCGATGACGACACAAATCCCGCTGTTAGGCAGAATGTTCCACTCAATTTGGACGATGATGGACAAGAATTCCGTCCCCCCGACCTCGACGAGGTCAAGATAGCAATATCGAGACTGAAGTCGAACAAAGCTGCTGACGCGTAGAGTAGAGTAGCTGCTGACGCGTCCGTAGAGCTGTTCAAAGCGGCTGGGGATGAGCTGGTTGGGTGCATGCACCAGCTCATCTGTGAGATATGGTCTGAGGAAAGCATGCCCGACGAGTGGAATCTCAGCATCGTATGTCCGGTCCACAAGAAAGGAGACCCCTTCGACTGCGCCAACTATCGAGAGATCAGTCTCCTTAATATCGCATATAAGATTCTCTCTGCCGTATTGTGTGAGCGCCTGAAACCGTTCGTCAACAAACTGATAGGTCCTTATCAGTGTGGTTTCAGGCCAGGGATCGGCTCCGCGGTGAATAGGGACAACAACATCAGTACCGAAATCAAGCGCAGAATCACTCTTGCCAATCGCTGTTTCTTTGGGCTTAAGAGGCAATTGAGTAATAAAGCCCTCTCCCGAACGACCAAAGTGACTTTGTACAACACCTTGATCATCCCAGTCCTGCTTTACGGCGCAGAAACCTGGACGTTACTAAAAGCGGATGAGGAAGCCCTTGGTCTGTTCGAGAGAAAAGTTCTGCGTGCTATTTTTGGTCCTTTTTGCGTTGATGGCATCTGGAGGAGAAGATTCAACCACGAACTGTATGGGCTGTACGGCGGCATGAACCTAGTCAAGCGTCTACGGATACAACGCTTAAGGTGGCTAGGCCATGTAGAGCGGATGGACAACACTGCTCCGGCCCGAAGAGTCTTCGAATCCGAGCCACAGGGACAACGCAACAGAGGACGTCCTAGACTGAGATGGCGCACACAAGTGGAAAAGGACCTCAACCAACTTGGAGTGCGCAACTGGAGGCAGCTGGCAAGAGATCGTACTAGCTGGAGAGGCATGTTGGTTAAGGCCCAGGTCCACCCCGGACTGTAGCGCCATCCGAAGAAGAAGAAGATGTCCTGACTGGTGCAGATGATATTGAAACCCAAAAAGAGGTACGATACATTCTGGAACAAGGTGGGTTCCAGTTGGCAAAGTGGTTTTCAAATCATCCAGCGTTTTACGAGGCTAATAGTCCACAAAAGAAAAACAATCTTATTACAAGAACTATGGATTGCCAAATTAGACTGGGATTAGTCGATTCCATTGCGCCTTTATACGAGTTGGCAGAACTTTAAAATGAATTTGACTCAACTTCGCGACATTGATATACCACGGTTTGTGAATACACATTCCAACGCGACAATATATATATATATACGCAGTCAAACCAAAGAAGGTATCAAGTTGACGCTACTAACAACAAAGTCCAAAGTGGCCCCTTTGAAAACTAAATCGCTTCCGCGATAGGAGCTTTGCGTAGCGCATACTTTCTCCAAATTATGGATGAAGTATCGGCAATGTTGAATCTCCAAGTAGAACAATGTGTATTTTGGACAGATTCGGAAGTTACGCTACATTGGATAAGGACTCATCCATCAACACTAGCAACCTTTGTGGCAAATCGGGTGGCAGAAATTCAATAGTGGACGCAAAGTTGCTCATGAAGACATGTCCCTACCTAACAAAATACGGTGGATATAGTTTCTAGGGGTTGCAACGTGGACGAACTGAATAATTCCATTTGGTTCACAGGTCCACAGTTTTTATTGGAGGAGCAGACTACTAGGCCAGTCAATGCTCATTTTGAACTACCGCTGAGTGATGAGGTACTGGAAAAGCGAAAAACGAAATGTGCTTTAACAGCAGTCGAAAAATCTCAAAAAATTGGGGTGGAAATAATCGAAAAAGTTTCGTCACATGCAAAATTAATAATAATTTTTCCATATGTAATGCGGTTTATTCGAAAACTTAAGAATAAAACCGAAAAATTCGAACAGGTACCTACGGCAACAGAATTAAAGTTGGACTTTCTAAAACAAATAGACATTGTACAACACTACGAATTCGAAGAGGAAATTCGCAAGTTAAAACGCAAAGTCGCACTTCCGTCAAACATGCAAAAACTCAAACCATTTCTACATGAATACGAAGACAGTAACTGCACATTCACCCTACTTCGTGTGGGTGGTCGTCTTCTTCATGCGCCAATTGAGTACGATGCCAAGTTTCCGCTTCTATTGACAAAAAATAACATCTTTATCAAGGGGTATTTGCCATGCTGGTCCGAAAGCAATAGTAGGGTTGCTTCGACAGAAAATATGGCTAGTCAATGCCCAAGAAGCATGCAGGAAAACTGCACAGAGCTGTTTACATTGCTTAAGGTACAGACCAAAACTGCTGACGCAGATAATGGGCAATCTACCAGCTGACCGTTTGAGAGCATAACGGCCCTTTCTTGTTGATTAAGTTGATTTTTGTGGTCCCGTCTATACGACCTTAAAAAATACGCGGTAGACCCCCAGTCAAAATCTACATTGCTGTGTTTGTCTGTTTCACGTCCAAGGCTGTCCACTGTGACAACTGTGCAAAAAGTTCATCGCCCGACAAGGAATTCCGCACACAGTCCACTGCGACAACGGGACGAACTTCGTGGGAGCTCAACGGAAGCTGAAGAAGTTCGCCGACAATTCGAGCGAAGGCGAGAAGCAGTACGCCAATACGCAACAGGGGAAGGGTTCAGCTTCGCCTTCATACCACCAAGGGCCTGTCACTTTGGCGGTCTCTGGGAAGCGGCGGTGAAGTCAGTCAAGCGACTTCTGCAGCGAACCGTGGGGAACGCACTTCTCACAAGCGAGGAGCTGCAAACCGTCATCAGCAAGGTAGAAACAATTCTCACCTCAAGGCCCATCGCTCCACTCAGCGCAGACCCAAACGACGACGAGGCGCTCACACCTGACACCTGCTAATAGGAACGTCGCTGCGATCACTGCCGCCGGAACAAGTGCGGGCCCATCAACAGGCTTGCTTAAGAAGATGGCAGCTTGTATGCTATCTCAAGCAGCAGTTCTGTCGGAAGTGGTCAACGGACTACGTAGCTGGCCTCCAACAAAGCAGGAAGTGGGTGCAAGAGCAACCAAATCTCGCCGTGGGAAAAATCGTCTTGGTCCACGAGGAAAACGCGCTACCACAGCAATGGACGATAGGGCGAATCGTCCAAGTCATCGCAGGAGAGCACGGCAAGGTACGAGTGCCGGACGTAAGGTTTTGAGGTGGAGTAATTAGATGTCTCATTGTTAAGCTCGCGGTTCTACCAGAGCAAAATTGAAGACGGTAGTCCTTCAACTCGGTCGGTGTTAGGTAGAACCACAACATAATAAAAAATCATCAATGAAATAAGTAAAACCTAAAAACTAAATTAAAAAAAAAAAACTATTGTGAATGTGTCAAAAAAGACACAAAATTATATGGTACAAAATCTGAATTTCAAATTTAATTTAAATAAAACAAAATTAAATGTAAGAACAAAAAGAAAACGGAAAAATAAAGTAATTCTGTTAACCGCAAGCCAGTCGCACGCACGCGTTTTATTTAATTCGTTTCTCTGCCGATCCCCAAAAAAATCATAAAATCGATTGTAAGTAAACGTGAACTTTACAAAAAATATTGTAAAGATTTTTCACACACCATCTTTGAATTTGACTCCTCTGATGGTGATTAAATTGATTCCCATGAGTCGGCGGTTTACCGGAACATCTTTTGCGCAAATCTGGTCGCTTTCCTCTTTCTTAAGCTGTTCGCACAACTAATTTGCAAGTTCTTTGTGCCTTAGAACACCGTAATAATAATACATTGTCATCACTGCAACGTGAACTTCCATAATTTTCACTAAAAAGCTCTAAAATGTAAATTTAATTTATAAGCCATTTTTACAGTATTAGGAAAATCAAAATGGAAGATAAAGATTTACATAGATCCGCTTATCCATTGCAAGGGGCACTGTTTAAAGAAAAACATGACCTACTTGGTTTTTTAACACTTCAATAGAGGAAGTTAGAAACTGGGTCCTCGTAAAAAGCACCGAAATTAACCGACTGACGACATTTCAGAGAAAAAAACGACAAAGTGGTTTATGCTATTCCTAAAATAAATTTAAGGGCAGTTATTCTATTTGACTAAGGACTTATACTAGGACGACTCATGTATTTTTTGTTTAGTTTTATAAATTGATTTGTCTTTGTTGTTAGTCCTTTTTAAATCACCCTCCCTCAACCAAATAGGTTTGGATCGGAGCCACATGAAATATCATCCGTAGAACTAAACATTTTCTGATTAATATGTAGGACTGACTATTTCAGTATAAATAAATAATAATGACTATAGTTAATATCGATGTATTAGACATTGGTAAATATAATGTTACAAAAGCGAAACTAATAGAAATGGCACCAATATATGAGATAATTACGAAAAACACAAGTTTTTAAATTTAAATGCAGTCAACGACTAACCTTCAAACCGTGCATTTATCTAATCAGTCAGTTCATTCTTTTGGCATTTCTTATCGGAATAGTCTAACATATATATAACGTTCTCTTTTTTTCCCACTAACTCCATTAACTCAACCGCGACCGCGTGTTTAAATTACCGGTGAACGGGCTTAATCATTCAACAAACACGATGGCCCCGGGGCCAGGAACAAAAATCAGGGAATCGATTTGAGCCACTAGCAGATTCTATCAATTTAGAACCTAGAGCAAAAAAATTAAAAGCTGCTATCTTACCGATTTCCCCCACCTCCCTCAAATCAGCAGAACAAAAAACCCTAAATTCATCACAATCTCCCCAAAAAAATGTGCACCAACCCCTTTCTAGCAAAAGTTTATTTATGCTAAATAAAGCCATAAGCAGAATAAGTAAGGAATACAAAAAGATATTCCTACTGCGTGAGGGAAACATCCTAATTCTCACGAAACCGCAAGTCATAGTTGAGAAATTCCTAAAAATAACGGAGTTAGCAGATATTCTGGTCGTTGCGGAATTACATGCCAACTTAAATTCAACGAAAGGAGTAGTATACGCCCCATGTCTTATAAATACATCAAAGGAGGAAATATTAGAAAAGCTAAAACCACAAGGTGTAATTGATGTACATAGATTCATAAAAAAAAACAATTACAGGCGAGCGAAGCGAGCGACTGGTCTCATGCTATTCACATTCGATCGGTATCAACTTCCAGCTTTAATTGACATTGTTTGGTACAAGGCAAAGTAAATGAGTACATCCCAAATCCTATGAGGTGCAAGAAATGTCAACTCTTGGGTCATACAGAAAAAAAATGTGAAGAAGGCCAAATATGTACCTGTCATTCCCATTAGCAGTAAAGCCACTAATAAAAACACAACATTAACATTACCTAAACAAGCAGCAACCTCCGAACCTTTACACAAGAAATCAACCGAACCGCTTGGCCAATTGAAACAAAAAACACTAAAACAAAACCCGTCCTCTACCACCTCCTCCCCACACCACCCAATTCACAAGCCTACCAGAAAAATCACCAAAAGAAACAAACCCTACCAACAAAAACATCAACACTATCAACTCACCAATCTCAAATATAACAAATAATCTATTACAAAAAAACAAGTACTTTATGTCTATATCAGATATAGAAGGAAATGCATAATAACACAGCTCAATTAACACAACAAAGGTCGTGGACTTCACTGGCTGGAGTGACAGCGGGGGGTGGTCAACCACCTTGCTTTCCCACCAGCCAGAGGGGTACACGATCAAATATAACCTACCAACATCAAAATTCACTATCAACGAATAAACACCTTACAAACAATATTAAAATTCTCCAATGGAACATACAATGATACTACAACAATCTCCCATTTTTGGGCATTTTTGTCCAAAAATACAATCCTGACATCATAGCCCTGCAGGAAACAAAAATCCTCGTAGAAAATGCACCACCAAAATACGAAAATTATATCGCTTACTTTAACAACAAATTTGCATCAGGGAATGCTCGTGCAAACCTTGAAGTTACAATAACCTTCATATCCGCTAAGAATACAAAATGTATATAGACAATCAAATCAATATATCTCCCAACAAAAATATCAACATTTGGTGACAAATCACTTGCAGCACAGCATCATATTAGGAGACTTCAACGCAAATAACATGATGTGGGGATCCCCGCAAACCAGTAGTGCTGGAATAACTGTAGCCAACTGGCTTAACAGCTCGGATTAAGTTCTCCTTAATGACGGTTCTCCTACTCACTTCTCTTCAAAGAACACGTTCACGGCTATCGACTTGACAATTGCTTCACCAGCAATTGCAAATATAGCTACATAGAAAAGACACTATAACTTAGAAGGAAGTGACCACTTCCCGATAGTAATTGACACAGGAACTCCACATACAATAAGAAAGATATTCCAGTCTCTATTTATAGAGAAAAAGGCGGACTGGATCAAATTCTCAGAAAGAGCAGGTCAACTTCTAAATTCTATACTGGGATCGTCAAATATAAATAAAGAGGATGCTAATATCAGAAAGTTAATAACTCATCTAACCCACAAAACTACACGCAACAACCAGTCTGGTTCAAATTCGGAACAACATCACGACTATTAGAAAATATTCAACTGTCACCACTGATCCAAACGAAATAGCAAATTTGTTTGTCACTAAATGGACAGGATACAGCGCAGGGAATAGCGCAGAAATGCTAGAAGCTCTCAAAGCAACCAAAGGATCCACCCCTGGCCTGGACAAAATAACCTTCAACATGTTGAAAAAATTGCCCACCTCAGTCTTGGTAAAGCTATTAAAATTGTACAACAACATTCACCCTTAAACATCAACAGCATTCAGATACCCACAAAAGAGAAAATAAAATTGCTTGGACTTATCTGCACGAAAACGTGGGAATGGAATACACACGCAAAATTAGTAGAACAATGGTTAAACAAATCTCTTAACCTAATCAAAATCATGAAAAGAATACTCCAAAGTAAGCTCATTGCAAAATACCGACCATATGCATCCATTACACGAAATTTGCAAAAAAGGTTGGGAAATAACAATTAAATCAAAAATAAAAAGTTCTATCTACAACTCAATATGTTACCTCAAAACCATAAACAACTTTTCACTCAAAACGTACAGATACGAAATGGACACCTCCCCCTTTACATTTCCAACTAGCTGTATATCAGCTCATTAAGTAGAATGCGCAAAGATCACATTCCAGCTGAAGTGTAAAGGAAGCAATTTGCAGAAATTATAGCAAAAGGTAAATTTAATTGCATAATGTACACCTATGCATCCACAGCTAACAGCATAACTGGATACAGTGTTTACTGATAAGACAACAACCAGGATAACATCATATCGCAAAAGCTCACTATTCCAAATCAAAATTCATTCATTGGCGAAGTAATGGCATTAGTAGATGCACTCGTGATTGCCAACAACAATAATTATAAAACAGCTATTTGCAGTGACTCCTTAAGTGCTTTACAAAACATAGCCAACAATAAAGTAAAAACACCGAACTTCGAACTTCCCGAGGATACATTTAATATGGAGCCCAGGTCGTGTCGCAATAACAGGCAATGAAAAAGCTGACTTGGCAGCCCGCGAAGCCACCAAAATGCCACTAATTTATAAAGCATCCCCATTTGCCTCTTCAATGATTAAATTCGCAGCAAGCAGAACACAAGAATCCGAAGCTGACTATTGATCCAGCTCACCCACCTTCTTGAGAAAGCACAAAACAACATTAGGACCAATATCCTACAACATACATTTGAGCCGTTCTCAAGCAGTTGCACTCTGCCGCATCAGACTATGCATGCACTGTTCAACAAAGCATACCTTTATAAAAAGGAACAGCCGCCACAGTGCAGTTGCCATGAAACGCTAGACATGGAATATCTATTATGCAACTGTCCAATTATAAAGCTACACTACCAAAACAAGACTCCAACTCTTCAAACCTTATTAGATGCCACACTCATTCCCAAAATATCATTACTCTTCCCCCTCACACAATTTATCTCTGATCCAAATCCAAAACAATTATTAAATATGTAAAAAAAAATGTAATATAATATTAATGCCATATGGGCGTAGACCCCCGGCATTGCTTTGTATTCTGGACAATGCTTTGTGTTCTGGAATGCAAATTAATTTGCATTGTACCTATGAAAAATAAAAATAAATTAAAAAATTTAAATAAAAATAAACACAAGTTTTCAAGTTTCTTATTATCTTATCTTCTTATGGCTCTTAGTTCTCGTTCATATTACATAGCATATTACATAGCTCCAGAACGGCAACCTTTTAACCCTGTAATTCTCGAATCACAGCGATCACTTCTCTATTATTAATTGGATTAGTTTTTGCACAACGGAAGCGCTAGCTCCGAGAATTTTTATATATAAACCGACCAAGATAATTGACCTTGTTTCAAGAGGCTATATTCGACTTTTTGTCGATCTTTTTCTCTTCTTGTAATATTAACAATGGTGTCGCAACTTTCTTAGAACGATCCGCACGGCTGCTTACACTATAATCCCGCAAAACAACTTATTCGCTGCAAAAAAAAAATCAGTTCCATTATGGCACCCATTCGCTACAAGAAAATCCTACGACACAACTAATTTAAAAGCGTATAAAAACGCAAATGCCAAGTAGAGAGATCTTAATCTCAGTAAAATATACTCTCTGTAACAACTTTCATCCTCCCTCTTCTCCCAAATCACATTCCAGCAGCCACTATTAATCACTTCTGATCAAATAACTCAGACGATTCAAATTTCCTAGCTGACTTTAGGAGAAACAAAGCAACCCCTCTTGCCTGACAGTTAACTTTAACAATACATACGCTGAAGCTTAATTCATTGAAGGTCCCGTTACAGAGAATTTAAAAGACAAAACCCACTCCAGAGACAGAGTATCGTAACCAATGATAAGAAACCTTGCCATCCTGCTAAACTGAAACGCATAGAACTTAACAAGAACTTTCTTCATAGGTTTGTTCCAGTACTTTCTGTTACAAATTCTAAAGTCTGTCATTAGTTAAGAAGCAGGGGTAAAACTCTCTCAGAGAGAGGCAAAGTACGGGAACTCATCTAAACCAAATGTATAAATTATGTTATGCAATGTGTAAATTATTTTACAAAATCTCAAATTTGAACAGTGCATTGTTGTGAAATTAATGAAAGATTTAAACAATACTGTTAAAAGGTTATTTTTGAACTTGATAACCGATGAAGTAAACGTAATAGAGTAAAAAATATATATGTATATAAACAAAAAATAGTGTTAAGTTAGTGTTAGGTAATTAGGTAGGTTAGTTAGAATAATCGTAGATTAAGATATGTATATATAAATAATTTTTTTAAGTAATAGATTAGATTGCTAAGTTTTCTAGTTTTCTTAGTTTTAATAACATCTATAAATAGTGCCTAGAACAATAATAATTAATAATAATAATTGAGTGGCACTACGGCCCACAACGGACCAGAGCCTAGCTTCTACAACAACTACTCGTGTTGTGCGTGCTACTGTTCTCTCACGAGCAGACTCCGAGCGGCAAGATTTGAGAAGCTTTTCATAGACAATTGATACACTTTGAGTGTTGTCAGCAACTCGAAAGGGGTTATGCCGCGAAAAATGTGAGGTGTCCCGGCCGGGAATCGAACACAGACCTTTTGCGCGGCAGTCGACGCACTTACCACTACGGCACGGCGACCACATATAGAACAATGCAAACTTAAAATACAAAAGACAATGCCGAAAGGTAAGGGTAGCAATAAATATTTAGATTAACTTAGAGCGCCCGCGTAGGGCCAGTAAAGTAGTTTTAACAATAATTAAAAAAAATTGTAACTGGTTTAAGTATTTTTACTTGTAGAGTTAAAGAAAGGAGTAGAGTTAAGGAAAGGAAAAAATAACAATGAAAAAAAACATTTAGAAAAAGATAACAATAAAAAAACTACATTCGGAAAAGGAACAAAAAAAAAAAAAAAGAAAATAACTTTAAGGTACCACCATGGTTAATAAAAAACTTCATACAGCCAATTGCCAACTCTAGACAGCCCAACTGGAGATCAATTAAATAAATTCGCACAATCTTCTATTACTTCATATAAATTACTTCGTAATACTCGCTGCAAAAAATATATCGTATACCAGAATTTATTATACATTTTATAGTCAATATATAAGTTATTCAAGCTGATAGTCTACCGCAGCCATGGCTTACCTATTTAATCCTGTAACTAGTTGCCAATTGCTAATAATAATGAATAATTATAACGATAGCAACAATAGATCAGAAAGTTGTGAAAAACGCTAGTCTCTGAAATGTCTACACCAAACAAATTTTGTTATGTTGCATAGGGTTCATGATTACGCCGTATTCTATATTTCTAGGTATTTTAAAAATTAAGCACAAGGAATGGGCATAAGAAGCAATCGAATAAGCAGCGCCAATTGTTGTTGTTAATGTGTTTAACATGATAGCAACAAGGAAATAAAATCGATTTTTATGCATATTAAAATAAGCAAACTGTAAGACGGTTTTCTTAAACAAAACATACCCCACATATTTTTCTGTGTTATTTTTTAGGGTTTTATAGAACATATTTTATTTTCACCGAAATATCGTTATATTAACTATCGCTATATAAAAATTGGACCTAAATATAAGGCATTCATAAACAACCATAAGCATTCAACAATAGATAAGTCGGCAAGGCCGTGCGAGTTAATATTCAAGATTATATAGAAAAATTAATTAAAACGAATCAGAGCAAAAACATTTATTAAATCACAGGTTTTTCCCCCGATAAGGATAAACGCAATGATGATTCAGTCTGACTATTGCTTTTCATAACACTAATAGAAAGCAACATCGTATTCGCAGTTTAAAACATGGGAAAGCTGCAACATAACGAACATAAGGTAACATGGTGTGAATACAGTGAATAAAAAAAATTAAGAAGTAGAATTAAGAATAATATGCATGATAGACCCCCCCGAGTGCATGAACCTATTATTTCGATTTGCGCTAAACACACTTTCAAACCTAAATTTTGGAAAATGATACCTGGTGGGGAATTTTAATATTGAATGTTTCTGTATACAGCACCTTTGGAACCTCTTTGCTTCCGGGATTGATCACTGTTTCTCTATTTTGACGCTTATGATACAAGATAGCAGCCATCCGTTTGCGTTCAAAACGTTCCTCATCCGAGAGTACACCTAATATAGAGACAATTCGGATTACTACTCTCAATCACAATATTTTTTATACTTTTTTCCAAATCAGAAAGACTTGATTCCTTGGGGGTCTTCTTACCAGATAACTGTTGCTGAGTGGTATTATGCTGTTCAATTTGACTGGGTTTTATATTTTTGCCGGCCGGTTTTTCTTTTACTGGGGTTGTTTTTTCTTTTTTCAATGATTCAGTGGCAATTGCTGTTATTGATCCTTCAAAGGGCTTGTTTCCAATCGCGGTCTTTTTGTTAGATTTTGGTTGTTTTTCGCAGTCAATTTCCACATTCATCTGATTTTTACTAGCATCTCCCTTGTGTTCTGTTATATTTTTTGGAGATGATAAAGATAACTTCTGTGGAGTACGCGAAGAACGTCGTAGTATGGGGGATTTATCGTCAGGTTTTGTTGGTGTCAAATATGATGCATCAGACACTGGGTCTAACTTAATATCATTATGGTTATTCATTTTTTGAGGTGATGTTATGGGTTTTTGCTTCCTCTCCCGTTTAAATGCTCCTCCAAAAAGTACAGCGACAGATTCCGCCTTAATTGTTTGTTTTACTGCAGACTCAGGACTTTTATCATATTTCACCTTTTTATTCGCTGTCGTTATCGATTTTCGAGGACTCTCATCTTCATCACTAGATATTTTTACTTTTCTTTTGTTCCCAGCTTTTACTTGAGATTCCCCCTTCTTCTTTAAGTAAAAATCCATCGACTAAAACAATAATATATTAAAAAATAATATGAATTACATTCTCAATTTGCATTCTTACTCTTTGTGACATAGTTGGATATTACAAAAAATACCGCGAAATTTATTTTAAAAATCAAAACAAATCCTTATATCAAGCAATTAAACTGTCAATTCAAACTGTTAGTCACAGACCACCTAAAAGACACACGAGTTTTCGACTGGAAAGTTTTCTTTCCAATGCAAGCAAACATATATCACAAACCACCTATAGCAGCCATGCGTCTTCGACTGGAAAAACCCCTTACACAATAAAAAACACTTTTTCCCAAGCTTGTTTCAAAATAATGGCGAATAGCACCCAACCTTAGACGAAAAGTACCAAATTGGAAAGCGCAAAACAGAAACCAATAAGCAGTGATGAACAAGGAAGGAGATACACAGCTTCTTCGTTTCCCGCCCTTGGGGAAAATTTGACAGCGTTTCTTATAACATTTCCCCTTCTTGAACAGCTGATTCGAGAGCTAAATTCACAGACAGGGTTTTTCTCCGAAATGAGAATACGTGTGAGCTACTCAATCAGCCAACTACCACCCCGCTCAAACCAGAAACCAATAAGGAAGGAGATGGTCGACTGAACAGCTGATTAAACAGCTGATTTCCCCTTCGTCCATCTACCGTTTGAGTGTTATTTACGAATTGTGGTGGATATAGCCCTAATTTTCCGGAACTCATTTACGGAGCATCGAACATTTTCTCATTTTACTCACACTTGTTTACATTTCCCCTCCAAAAAAGCAACATGGCCGCTAATTCGTGAATGTTTGCCCTCAATAATGTCAAACATTCGTAAATTGCCCACAATTCGTGAATTCGTCAGCCATTTTGTTATATATTCAACAGATTGCGTTCGTAAATAACTACAGGAAATTGTTTATGATTATAGTGTCGCCGACACTTTAAATAGTATGTTACTTAAAAATTAGTTATTGTGCTAGAACTTATATTCCTGATCCCTTTAGAAATATGCACAAAATTAAAACAGCAATGCATGTTTTAAAATCGAGCAGTACGGAGGGATTTCTTTTCATCTGGTATTCCGAGATAAGTGTATTTAAATCAAAATAAAGACTATTGTAATTCTAGTGTTACTTATTCGGCAATATGTAAGTAATAGAAAATTAAATTTGTAGTTATAATTTCGATCACTTATTATGAAAAGTGTAATACTGAAAAACATAAGGAAACCTAACCTAATACGTCGGTGATAGTTCAGGCAATCGTTTTAAAGAATAAAAATTAAATGAAGATTAATTTGAAACAAAATTTTCATCCAGCTAAATACAAGCCTTCACCTTGAAAAACATATGATTCGATTATGAATATGGAATCTCAATATGAAATAATAGCACGCATTAATAAATTAGTCCCTCCAGTATATTTCACTAAAACTTCACGTGGTTAACCTAACTAAAAACGCCTATGACAATTATAATATATAATTTTGTAATATAAATAATATATATAACAACTCAATAAAAAGACTGAACTGTTTCGGAAAAAGCGCATAGTTACAATTTTAGTTACTTTCTTAGTATTCTTAAAAAATAGTATCAAAATATGGAGATTGCTATACCAAACATAATAGTTGTTTACAACAATAAGTGAAAGATAATAGTTTTTAAAATGCGAGTCTTAGAATAGTGAAAGATAGTGATAGGAGTTTAGTAATTATTTGGGAATTTCAAAATACTATTTGTCTAGTTATTGTGTTCAATATAAATTCGTGTTGTATTTTTGTTTCAAAATGTATTATAAAGTTTTAACGTTATAGCCTAACTGATGAAAATACTGCCTTAATGATACTATTTATGAACGCCTCCAATGTCGGCCATTATTTCGTGGTGGAATTTTTAGCAGAAATCTCTGAGTAAGGGGGACAGTCTATGTCCCCGTCTCTCTCACTCACATTAGCAGTTTGCGCGAGAAACTAATCAGCCGATTACGCAGCTCACACGTATTCTCAGTTAAGAGAAAAAAACCCTGTCTGTGAAACTGCCTCGAATCAGCTGTTCAAGGAGGGGAAACGTTATAAAAAACGCTGTCAAATTTTCCCCACGGGTGAGAGACGAGGGAGTCGCCTGTCTCCTTATTGGTCTCTGGCTCAAACTATTGGGGTGGGCTTTAATATAAAAAAGTCGTTATTTTTTTGCCAATTTCATTTAATGTCATAGAATGCTGATTCATGTGATAAATTCTGCGAAATGTGGAAACATAATTTTTTTTATTATCTTTTGTTGTTTTAAGACATTTTACACAGTTGAACTTATTAAAAATTTAAAGTGTATTTAAAACACCGGCAATATTTCTCCCCACCAAAAAATTCAATAACATGGTGGAGGGAGTGCTTGTTCAGAAGGTGCATCAGTAAGACAGCAGTTGCACTTAAGGCATACTTTTAAGAAATGTTTTAACATATTATTGTTGTGTAAATAATTTTGAATTTATTTACATATCAATAGACCTTGTTACAATTTACAATTTTACAATTGCATACATACAATATTACAATGTTTCCCTTATAAAATGAATACAAAACGCTACTACAGACTTATGTGAAATGAAAAATTATCATAAATCGCTCTATTACTCGTACTTTAAGTATACATATGTTATTTAATAATAATGTTCGTCATAGTGTAGATGTGAAAATATTGAATTCCACTAAATTATTGATTTTATAAGAATTGAAGTGGACACGTCTTTTCGTTAGATATAGCCTTAGCTTTATAATACTACCAAGTCGAAATATTAATAAAAATGAAATCAATAATATACAAAACAAGAACATAAAATTCCGAACATGCGTATCTGTCTTTAATTGTACATTCATTTCTGTTTTCATAAGTTATCGGATATACAAATATATATTAATTTTACATCGTTGTTTTAGGTTGTAATTGGTTACACAAACTATTGGCATTACTATATACATTTAAATAAATGTGGTATAGAATCAAAAAGAGTAATTTATTTTTTATTATTTATAGCCCCTTATTAAACTAGAGTTTGTACCGTGTGGACGTGTGTTGTTTTTCTAAGGCTCATCAGAATCCCTACAGTAAAATACTGAATTCGCCTTTATTTTTCTAATGAAATAAGGTGCTAATAATAAAATTCTTCTTAGTAGTATGTAATTCAAAATATCGGTAGAAACGAAAACCGCATAAAAAATACAAAATTCCTGCTTATGCTCAACTTTGAAATTGCAATTATGCATCCTTTCCTTTTTTGTACATATTTCACAAGCCATTGGATATATAATATAATACTGAATATCTATTTAATAATAATTTAAAATCTATTATTTTAACTATTTAAAGTTTTGATGACACTAATTTCAAGAAAAACTTTATATGGTTACATACGAACCTACTCCAAATGAAATTTCATAATGGTTGACGAATACAGGAAATACGTGGGCAATTTACGAATGTTTGACACTATTGTGGGCAAAAATTCAGGAAATGGTCGACATGTTGCGATTTTTGAAGAGGAAACGTAAAGAAGTGTGGGTAACATGAAAAAATGTTCGATGGTTCGTAAATAATTTTCAGAAATAAACCTAAATCCACCACAATTCGTCAATAACTGTCAAACGTTTGTTTGTAAAAGGGGAAATCAGCTGATCGATCAGCTGTGAAGCTGTGCATCTCCTTCTTCATTCATCCCTGCCGATAAGGAACAGCTGATTTCCCCTTCGTCTTTCAACCGTTTGAGTGTTATGTACGAATTGTGCTGGATATAACTTGTTTACGTTTCCCCTCCAAAAAAGCAACATGGCGGCTAATTCGTGAATGTTTGCCCTCAATAGTGTCAAACATTCGTAAATTGCCCACATTTCGTGAATTCGTCGGCCATTTTGATATATATTCAACAGAATGCGTTCGTAAATAACTACAGGAATTGCTTATGATTTTAGTGTCATCGACACTCTAAATAGTATGTTATTATTTTATTCAAAAAATTTATGATGGAACTTTTATTTCTGATGACTTAAGAAATATGTACAAAATTAAAACAGTAACGCATGTTTGAAAATCGAGCATTACAGATAGATTTCTTTTCATCTGGTATTCCGAGTTAAGTGTATTAAATACATCAAAATAAAGATACTTGTAATTCTGGTGTTACTTATTCGGCAGTATTAAATAATAGAAAATTAAATATGTAGTTATAATTTCGATAACTCATTATAAAAAGTGTAATACTCAAAAACATAAGTAAACTTAACCTAATACATCGTTGATAGTTGTCCAGGCAACCGCTTTAAGGAAAAAAATTAAATGAAGATAATTTGAAACAATGTTTTAATCTAGCTAAATACAAGCCTTCACCTTGAAAAGCATATGATTCGATTATAAATATGGAGTATTTATAATGAGAGTACCGTGGTAGCCTCCGACGCATGCACACGTGCCGTCTTTGCTTGCGCCCACAGCACAAAAAAAAAAAAAAAAAAACAAACAAACAAAAAAAAAAAAAAACTAGCCCCTCGCGAAAAAAAAACCATAACAACAATAACGCGGAGTGCTAAGTGCAGTGCAGTGCAGTGAGAAGTGACTCGGTCGAGCGCACACGATCCGCTCCTCCCCCTCCCCCTCCTTCACAAGACGCTGCTGGGCATTCTCGGTCGCAACTCCCGTTTGATCTGCCAGACGGGCTGATGCGATGACTGAGTGTGCCTAGCATCCGATGTAGCGGAATTAGAAGTGTGAACTATTGTTCGTGGACCAACTCAAATCAATGTATGGATATAACACCTACATTGATTTGTATTGTGAGACGAATTTTTTTTTACACTTCTAAACTCCGCTTTACTTCACCAACTCCATCGTCGGAGTTGGGTTCCAAATGTCTGTAATCGATATGAGAGGGCGATTTCGAGTTGATGTGAGCATTCGTGGGCTAAGAGTAAATCTCTTTGCTGTGTATGTTCACCTCTCGCGTTACAAGCCAGCCGTCTTGGTGCTGAGTGAAAAACAGGTGGGTGAGAATATCGATTTGTCGGATTTGAACCTGCCTGGATATAACTTGGTGCCCTTGTTTTTTCTTCACCGCGGTCTTGCCATTTATGTGCGTAGTGATGTTGCTTATCAACTTCAACCACAATACGGTCTCTGTTCCAATCCGGAATTTAATTTTCTGTGGTTAAAATTCAATGTCCGTAAGCATTTGATCCACTACTGCTTTATAGAAGTCCAAACCTGGACAGCAACTCGACTTATAATGAGTTTGATGCGCTGTCCAACTCCATCACAAGAATTGTATCCCTATATCCTCACACTGAAATCGCTATTGCGGGCGATTTCAATGTACACAATTCTACTTGGCTTCGACATTCAGGCCAGACAACACCCGAAGGAAGGTATGTTGAAATCTTTGCTGAAGTAAATAATTTGACTCAGCTTGTGAATGAGCCAACACGAATACCCGACATTGCAGATCAATGCGCTAACACCTTGGAACTGTTTCTCACCTCTCATCCTGAGAAATACTCAATCGAAATACTGTCGCCTCTAGGCTCGTCTGACCATTGTGTCGTATCAGCTAATTTCTCGTATTCACCCCACACAGTTAGAGAACGAATTCCTAAAAGAACTGTATGGCTCTACGAGAAAGCCGACTGGAGCAGACTTAATAACTTCTTTAGGAATTTTAACTGGTCACTATGCTTCCTCGATAGTGACGTGGATGCCGCTGCTGATACGATCACAAATATTATTTTGCTGGGTATGAAGTCCTTCATTCCACACAGAGTGAAGAGCATAAAGCCCAAGGCAAATGCATGGTATGACTTGAGCTGCAAAGAGGCTATCAGGTTAAGAGAGATGAGTTTCCGGATTTATAAAGCCAACCCTTCTGAGGAAAACCGGAAGAAGTTTAAACGGGCCCGTAATGACTGCAATTCACTATTAAGACGTGTGAAGTTTTTCCTTCGACCAAAAGTTGAGGCAAAAAGTGCTACAATATCCCAAGGGTAGCAAAAACTTTTGGTCTTGTGAAAAACATAAGAAACTCAGCCTCGTGTTCAATTCCGACGCTTACTCACAAAAACATTCCAGCTGTCAACTCTTTGGACAAAGCAAATTTGCTTGCTGCTCACGTCGCAGCTAGCTCAACGCTTCCAGATTGTGCTTTGTCTCCGCCTGTGCTTGAGAGCGTAAATTTTTCCATGGGACAGATCCACTTTCGCACTCGTACAGTTGCAAGAGTCCTCAAAGATCTAAACGTGCACAAATCCGCTGGCCCGTATGGTATACCCCCTGTTCTTCTGAAGAGGTGTTCTTCAACGCTGGCAAAACCACTGCGTAAGCTTTTCCATCTATCCTACTCTTTAGGGCTCTTTCCGAGTAAGTGGAAAACAGCATTTGTCCAGCCCGTCCCTAAAAAAGGGGAATCTTCGTCACCCACCTCCTACCGACCCATAGCACTTACGTCCCTTCTTTCCAAGGTCATGGAAACGCTGATAAATCGTCAGCTTGTGAAATATCTTGAATCCCGGAAGCTACTTAATGACCGGCAGTACGGCTTCCGCAGCAACAGGTCCACTCGTGATCTGATGGCATATCTCACCGAAAAGTGGAACCAATCTTTGCACAGTGTTGGAGAAAGCAAGATCGTTGCGCTTGATATTTCAAAAGCATTTGACAGAGTCTGGCATCAGGCTCTCTTGTCGAAAATGCGTGCTTATGGAATCGATAAGTCTCTTCTTCAATGGATTAGAAATTACCTATCGAACCGTTCAATACAAGTCGTGCTGGATGGGTTCAAGTCTGATGTCCACCATATTAATGCTGGTGTTCCCCAGGGCTCCGTTCTGTCTCCGACACTCTTTCTCATATTCATAAATGATTTCTTGTCTGCTACTTCTTATCCTACCCACTCCTTCGCTGATGACAGTACCCTTAGCTTCTCATATTCATTCCTTGGCTCACGTCCCTGTTCTTCGGCCGTAGACTTGGAACGGCAGCGTATGTTAAGCACATTAAGTTCCGATCTTGACAACATAATCGCTTGGGGTACAAGAAATAGAGTGGAATTTAATGCTTCCAAAACTTAGTGCTGTCAACTGTCCCTCAAGCGTTCCCAAAATAACCAGCCGTTATCCATGGACGGCACCTGCGTTGTTGAAACCGAAAAACTTTCCATCCTCGGTATATGTATCAACTCCACACTTAGTTAGAACGATCACATACTTGAGGTCGCCAAAAATGCTGCGAAATGTCTAGGTTTCCTAAAACGATGCAAAAAATACTTTACCCCCTCTGATCTGGCTACAATTTACAAGTCCTACATCCGCCCTAAGCTCGGTGCTCCCAATACCTCCCTACACCTACTGGATAGAATCCAAAAGCGAGCGATAAAATTTATAGGAGATAACAATATTGCGAAGTCGATTGACTCGTTAGAACACCGACGTAATGTCGCGTGTCTGTCACTGTTTTATCGCTATTTCAATAAGAAATGCTCAAACGAATTAGCCAGCTGCATTCCTCCCCTTCAAGAATTCACCCGCAATACACGCCTCGCAAGGAATGCTCATCAGTTCACCCTTAAGCCCACCTTCGGACGTACAGTCAAGTATAGAGACTCGTTCTTTAGCCGCACCACACGAATATGGAATGCTCTTCCCAGCTCAATATTCCCCTCTCATTACAATCTACAGACATTTAAAACCAATGTGCACCGGTACCTCCTCTCCCCCTCTTCCTATATACCTTCGGCCGGTGCTGTGACTTAAATCCGGTCACTTAAGGGTAGTCGTAACCCCTTTAGCGCGCGCCAATTATAAAAAAAAAAAAAAATCTCAATATAAAATAATAACACGAATTAATGAATTAGTCCCTCCAGCATATTTCACTAAAACTTCACCTTGGTTAACCTAACTAAAAACTGAACTGTTTCAGAAAAAGCGCATATTTACAAATTTGAGTTACTTTCTTAGTATTCTTTTAGAAAACAAGTATCAAAATATGATGATTGCTTTACCAAACATATTAATTCTTAAGAACAATAATGTGAGAGATATCAGCGTTTAGAACACGAATCTTAGAATTCGAAGACAGTTATAGTTAAGTTATTATTTGGGAATTCTAGAATACTATTTGTCTAGTTATTGTGTTCAACATAAATTCTTGTCATACTATGAGCGTCAAAAGAAAGTGTACACCCATGTGGTGACATATTATAATACTTATAGAATGGGTTCCAGACGACCGATGTTGGATATCTTTGATGTCTTAAAAAGGTTTTTTTATTTTCTAATAATACAACCAAACGGCTTGACAAGTGACACAATAAAAAAATTTTATTGAAAAAATAACAAAAAATACTTCATATTTTTCGCATCAAAAATATGTGTACACATAACAAACAAAGTAAACAACTCAAAATTAGTACTTAGTGTGTTTTCCTTTCGACTTTAAAACTGCTTCTAGTCGTCTTGGACTGCCGTCTTGACTCAACCAGCTTTTTGGTCAATTTGACAGGAATTTTAAGCCATTCTTCTTTAAAAATGACTTCAACGACTCTTTGCTTGATATGTTCCGTTTTCGAATCTGCGTATCCAGCAAATCCCACAAGTGCTCGATCGGGTTAAGGTCTGGGGATTTCGGAGGATGTTCCAGCTGCTTTAGTGTCCGATATAACAACCATCCTTTTACTAATTTCGCCTTGTGCTTTGGGTCGTTATTCTGCTGAAAGACCCATGGCGCAGTCAATCCTAATTTTGCAACACTTGGTGGCAAATTTTCTCTCAAAATGTTCAAATAATCAGTTTAATTTATTGTAGTGTCAATAAAGACCAGATTCCCGACGCCTGATTCCGCCATACACCCCCAGACCATAACCGAACCACCACCATGCTTTATGGTGGCATTAACATTCTCTTGTTTAAATTCTGTATTTTTGATTCGCCATATTTTCGGTGATTTCTTGGAGCCAAATATTTCAAATTGACTTTCGTCACTGAAAAGAACGTTTCTCCAGAATGACGAACCTTCATTTCTATACATTTTCGCGTATAGTAAACGTCGCTTCTGGTTTTTTCAGAAATATAAGGTTTTTATGAGGTACTCTGCCATGTAACCCATTACTATGCAGTATCCGTCTGACAATACTTGCGCAGACGCTGACTCCAGAATCTTCTGTTATATTCTCCGCGATCTTTACTGCACTTGCTGCTGGATTTTTTCGTACTTGCCTTACAATCGATCGTGCATCAACTGCTGACAATTTTTTTGGCCTACCGGAACGTGGTCGATCACTTACTGTCTTAAACTTGTCAAATTTGTCCAAAATTATCTTCACTGTGTTATGACATCTAGACACTTCTCTTGCAATTCCCCTTCCGTTCTTAATTTTATTATCAGTTTTCGGGTTTTGATTGAACTTTGTTTAGCCATTTTTGTTATTAAAGAACTACTCGTAAAATTATACAAATTAATTTGAGGATAATTAAAATATCTCGTTTTGTCAAGCAAATTAACCTTTGTAAACAAAATTACACTTAAGCTAACGGAAGTTTTCCCGTTTAACATATTTTTTACAGTGTGTACCAAAAGTTGTATACTTTTTTTTATGCGAAAAAAATGAAGTATTTTTTGTTATTTTTTCAAGGATTTTTTTTATTGTGTTACTTGTCAAGCCGTTTGGTTGTATTATTAGAAAATAAAAAAAACCTTTTTAAGACATCCAAGATTTCCAACATCGGTCTTCTGGAAACCATTCTATTAGTATTATAATATGTCACCACATGGGTGTACACTTTCTTTTGACGCTCAAAGTATATTTGTTTCAGAATTTATTATAGAGTTTTAACATTATAGCCTAACTGATGAAACAGAAACGCCTCCAATGTCGGCCATTATTTCGTGGTGGAATTTTTAGCAGAAATCTTTCAGTAAAGGAGACAGTCAAAATACCCGTCCCCCTCACTCACGTAAGTAGTTTGCGCGGGAAACTAATGAGCTGATAACGCAGCTCGCACGTATTCTCAGTCAAGAGAAAAAACCCTATCTGTAAAACTGCCTCGAATCAGCTGTTCAAGGAGGGGAAATGTTATAAAAACCGCTGTCAAAAGGAATTCAAGGGCGGGAGACGAAGGAGTCGACTGTCTCCTTATTGGTCTCTGCTCGCAATCATTCGTCGGCGACAATTATAGTTTTGCTCATAGGGATAGTTCACTCGCTCATTTACCCATGCGCATTTCACACTAGCTCATGTGCATTATAGTCAACCTTTTACACTTGTTTACGTTTCCCCAAGTGGATGATCAATTCTCAAATTACCCATAATTCATGAATTCGTAAACCATCTTGATATATTGTGATAGAATCAAAATAGCAACGCATGCTCGAAAGTTGAGCGTCAATAGTGTTCGAGCCAAAATTACTCGCCTTAATTAGGAAAATCTCGGAAATATCCTAGAGATATTTTTCTTGAGGGATTTTTTAATTAACACGCTACACTAAGAACGATGTAGGAACGAAGCGAACTTTGGAATGCTCCAATATGAGCGAAGCGAGCTTGCGAACGAAAGAAAAAACTATGTGTTGTTACATCGAATCCAGAAAAGAGAAGAATTATTTTTTTTTCGGAGTTTTTTATAGAGAATGGTTTTCTTATAGAACTGGTATAAAAAAAATATGGCGCTCTTCTGGTATTTGGCGCAAAATTCAAATTCTAGTATAAATGTATAACAATTATTTTTAGAGATATTTGTTGAATTTGTATAATATTACAATTTCGTATAGTAGTATAAGAAATAAAAGCTTGGATTGTTGGCATGATCCATGAATTATAACCATGGTATTCGGTGATAAATTCGGTTTTGCTGTTGACCATTTCGCCCGCTGTTGTAGTTCAGATATATAACCGTTTGACCATCGTTTCCAGAAATGCGTTTTGATATTTTGAATTCTCCGCCAGTACTGCAGCATATCGGTGTTGGATGCGCCATCTGCAGGTTCCGGAATCGACTTGATTGGTGATCCAATGAGAAGATGTCCAGGGGTTAGAGCCTCAAAATCGTTCGGGTCATTTGACAACGGGAAAAGAGGTCTCGAATTCATCGCATCTTCAACTTCGCAGAGTGGGGTAACTAGTTCTTCAAATGATAATTTGGCGTTGTTTATGGTACGGTGTAGGTGACCCTTTGCTACCTTGACTGCGGCCTCCCAAAGGCCGCCGAAGTGAAGAGCTCTAAGGGAAAAAAAATTGAAATTAATTTGTTTAAAGCTACAAAAATTCAAAATAGAGACTAGTGTAGGCTTGTGAAACAAACTTTTGTACAAGTGCTGAAGTTTTGCTTCAGCTCCTACGAAATTGGTAGCGTTGTCGCAGAAGATATCCTTTGGAAGTCCTCTGCGACTTATCATTCGTTTCAAGGATGCGATGAATGCATCTGAAGATAAATCAGACACACTAAATGTACTGCTTTAGAAGTTAGGCAAATAAAGACAGCAAAATATGTTTTGTAAGGCTCCTTACCAATGAGAGAAAGGGCGGCTGACGTTAATTCGTGGCCCTGGTAAGTCACCCATTACTTGATGCATTAATTTAGGCCTGTATCGAACGCAATGAATGCAACTACGTACAACCTACCGGGCATTAACGATCTAAAATCGATGTCGAAAAAGAGTTACTAAAGCCCTGGGTCCAGCGTGGTAGTTTTTGAGATGTATGTGTGTTGCATATGTTCTCGAAAATTGTGAGGTCTTTGGCAACAGCATAGGATGTTCCGACATTCTGGAACTTCTGCATTTGAGAGTCGTCCGCCCACCTTGAGAACATGCAGTCCATGATCTTCATCTATGAATAAACTTAAGTGTTTCAGCGAATTTTTAAGTGGTTGTCCTCTGCGTATTGATTGTAGACACACATTGCATTTGTGAATCGAAACGCAATTTCTTACTGAATGTCCCTTCGAAAGACAATCAATACATAGCCCCATTTGTTTTGCTTTGGAAAATCGCTCATGTACCGAGAGATTTAGGACATTTATAGAAATTGTGGAAATTATCCTTGCACAATGCACACGACTTGGTCGATAGCGATGAGGTCAGAAATTACTGTTGACGAATACTTGAATCAAGTGCATCGAGCGCGCTGCAGAAAGTTTGGGTACGATTCCCGGGCGGGACAGCTAGCATTTTTTCACAGCTATCACCTCTTTCGAGTTGCCGACAACGCTCAAACTGTCTATGAAAAGCTTCTCAAATCTCGCCGTTCGGAGTCGGCAAAAAACTTTGGTCAACGGTGACGTACCTGGCGGAAAGATGTATTACTTATCTTCATACTCACATCCAACGCCTTTACAGGATCTGCAATCAGTCTGTGAAAGAGAATTCCTTTGCTTCTGACGATTCATCTGGATTGCCGGTGTCGTGTGATGTGGTGCTGTGCGATGTTGCAAAATGTCTATAATATTTTCTTTTACACACGCGAACCGAAAGTGTTGACCTCGAAACACGATTAATGTTTTTCAGAAAATGAATGTTCGTCACGAACAATGTTTATGCACAAATAAGGACCAAGTTCTGTCACGGTCGCCAAATGTTCGAGCCAAAATGACTCGCCTTAATTAGGAAAATCTCGGAAATATCCTAGAGATATTTTCCTTTAAGGATTCTTTAATTAACACGCTAGACTAAGTACGATGTAGGAACGAAGCGAACTTTGAAATGCTCCAATATGAGCGAAGCGAGCTTGCGAACGAAAGAAAAACTATGTATTGTTACATTGAGTCCAGAAAAGAGAAGAATATATTTTTTTCTTTCTGTGCCTTTTATACAGAATGGTTTTCTTATAGAACTGGTATAAAAAATATGGCGCCCTTCTGGTATTTGGCGAAAAGTTCAAATTCTAGTATAAATGTATAACAATTATTTTAAGAGATCTTTGTTGAATTTGTATTATATAACAATTTCGTATAATAGTATAAGAAACAAAAGCTTGCATTGGCATGATCCAACAAATAGAAAATGTAATTTATGTTGTTATACATACATAACTATAATCACTCATTATGAAAAGTATGCTCTCATAGTAATAATAAAAATTATATGTAAAAATTATTATATATTATATCCGGTCACTTAAGGGTAGTCGTAACCCCTTTAGCGTGCGCCAATTATAAAAAAAAAATCTCAATTAATGAATTAGTCCCTCCAGCATATTTCACTAAAACTTCACCTTGGTTAACCTAACTAAAAACTGAACTGTTTCAGAAAAAGCGCATATTTACAAATTTGAGTTACTTTCTTAGTATTCTTTTAGAAAACAAGTATCAAAATATGATGATTGCTTTACCAAACATATTAATTCTTAAGAACAATAATGTGAGAAATATCAGCGTTTAGAACACGAATCTTAGAATTCGAAGACAGTTATAGTTTAGTTATTATTTGGGAATTCTAAAATACTATTTGTCTAGTTATTGTGTTCAACATAAATTCTTGTCATACTATGAGCGTCAAAAGAAAGTGTACACCCATGTGGTGACATATTATAATACTAATAGAATGGGTTCCAGACGACCGATGTTGGAAATCGTTGATGTCTTAAAAAGGTTTTTTTATTTTCTAATAATACAACCAAACGGCTTGACAAGTGACACAATAAAAAAATTTTATTGAAAAAATAACAAAAAATACTTCATATTTTTCGCATCAAAAAAATGTGTACACATAACAAACCAAGTAAACAACTCAAATTAGTACTTAGTGTGTTTTCCTTTCGACTTTAAAACTGCTTCTAGTCGTCTTGGACTGCCATCTTGACTCAACCAGCTTTTTGGTCAATTTGACAGGAATTTTAAGCCATTCTTTCTTTAAAAATGACTTCAACGACTCTTTGCTTGATATGTTCCGTTTTCGAATCTGCGTATCCAGCAAATCCCACAAGTGCTCGATCGGGTTAAGGTCTGGGGATTTCGGAGGATGTTCCAGCTGCTTTAGTGTCCGATATAACAACCATCCTTTTACTAATTTCGCCTTGTGCTTTGGGTCGTTATCCTGCTGAAAGACCCATGACGCAGTCAATCCTAATTTTGCAACACTTGGTGGCAAATTTTCTCTCAAAATGTTCAAATAATCAGTTTAATTTATTGTAGTGTCAATAAAGACCAGATTCCCGACGCCTGATTCCGCCATACACCCCCAGACCATAACCGAACCACCACCATGCTTTATGGTAGCATTAACATTCTCTTGTTTAAATTCTGTATTTTTGATTCGCCATATTTTCAGTGATTTCTTGGAGCCAAATATTTCAAATTGACTTTCGTCACTGAAAAGAACGTTTCTCCAGAATGACGAACCTTCATTTCTATACTTTTTCGCGTATAGTAAACGTCGCTTCTGGTTTTTTCAGAAATATAAGGTTTTTATGAGGTACTCTGCCATGTAACAGTATCCGTCTGACAATACTTGCGCAGACGCTGACTCCAGAAGCTTCTGTTATATTCTCCGCGATCTTTACTGCACTTGCTGCTGGATTTTTTCGTACTTGCCTTACAATAGATCGTGCATCAACTGCTGACAATTTTTTTGGCCTACCGGAACGTGGTCGATCACTTACTGTCTTAAACTTGTCAAATTTGTCCAAAATTATCTTCACTGTGTTATGACATCTAGACACTTCTCTTGCAATTCCCCTTCCGTTCTTAATTTTATTATCAGTTTTCGGGTTTCGATTGAACTTTGTTTAGCCATTTTTGTTATTAAAGAACTACTCGTAAAATTATACAAATTAATTTGAGGATAATTAAAATATCTCGTTTTGTCAAGCAAATTAACCTTTGTAAGCAAAATTACACTTAAGCTAACGGAAGTTTTCCCGTTTAACATATTTTTTACAGTGTGTACCAAAAGTTGTATACTTTTTTTTTATGCGAAAAAAATGAAGTATTTTTTGTTATTTTTTCAAGGATTTTTTTTATTGTGTTACTTGTCAAGCCGTTTGGTTGTATTATTAGAAAATAAAAAAAACCTTTTTAAGACATCCAAGATTTCCAACATCGGTCTTCTGGAAACCATTATATTAGTATTATAATATGTCACCACATGGGTGTACACTTTCTTTTGACGCTCAAAGTATATTTGTTTCAGAATTTATTATAGAGTTTTAACATTATAGCCTAACTGATGAAACAGAAACGCCTCCAATGTCGGCCATTATTTCGTGGTGGAATTTTTAGCAGAAATCTTTCAGTAAAGGAGACAGTCAAAATACCCGTCCCCCTCACTCACGTAAGTAGTTTGCGCGGGAAACTAATGAGCTGATAACGCAGCTCGCACGTATTCTCAGTCAAGAGAAAAAACCCTATCTGTGAAACTGCCTCGAATCAGCTGTTCAAGGAGGGGAAATGTTATAAAAACCGCTGTCAAAAGGAATTCAAGGGCGGGAGACGAAGGAGTCGACTGTCTCCTTATTGGTCTCTGCTCGCAATCATTCGTCGGCGACAATTATAGTTTTGCTCATAGGGATAGTTCACTCGCTCATTTACCCATGCGCATTTCACACTAGCTCATGTGCATTATAGTCAACCTTTTACACTTGTTTACGTTTCCCCAAGTCAATTCTCAAATTACCCATAATTCGTGAATTCGTAAACCATCTTGATATATTGTGATAGAATCAAAATAGCAACGCATGCTCGAAAGTTGAGCGTCAATAGTATTCGAGCCAAAATTACACGCCTTAATTAGGAAAATCTCGGAAATATCCTAGAGATATTTTTCTTGAGGGATTTTTTAATTAACACGCTACACTAAGAACGATGTAGGAACGAAGCGAACTTTGGAATGCTCCAATATGAGCGAAGCGAGCTTGCGAACGAAAGAAAAAACTATGTGTTGTTACATCGAATCCAGAAAAGAGAAGAATTATTTTTTTTTCGGAGTTTTTTATAGAGAATGGTTTTCTTATAGAACTGGTATAAAAAAAATATGGCGCTCTTCTGGTATTTGGCGCAAAATTCAAATTCTAGTATAAATGTATAACAATTATTTTTAGAGATATTTGTTGAATTTGTATAATATTACAATTTCGTATAGTAGTATAAGAAATAAAAGCTTGGATTGTTGGCATGATCCATGAATTATAACCATGGTATTCGGTGATAAATTCGGTTTTGCTGTTGACCATTTCGCCCGCTGTTGTAGTTCAGATATATAACCGTTTGACCATCGTTTCCAGAAATGCGTTTTGATATTTTGAATTCTCCGCCAGTACTGCAGCATATCGGTGTTGGATGCGCCATCTGCAGGTTCCGGAATCGACTTGATTGGTGATCCAATGAGAAGATGTCCAGGGGTTAGAGCCTCAAAATCGTTCGGGTCATTTGACAACGGGAAAAGAGGTCTCGAATTCATCGCATCTTCAACTTCGCAGAGTGGGGTAACTAGTTCTTCAAATGATAATTTGGCGTTGTTTATGGTACGGTGTAGGTGACCCTTTGCTACCTTGACTGCGGCCTCCCAAAGGCCGCCGAAGTGAGGAGCTCTAAGGGAAAAAAAATTGAAATTAATTTGTTTAAAGCTACAAAAATTCAAAATAGAGACTAGTGTAGGCTTGTGAAACAAACTTTTGTACAAGTGCTGAAGTTTTGCTTCAGCTCCTACGAAATTGGTAGCGTTGTCGCAGAAGATATCCTTTGGAAGTCCTCTGCGACTTATCATTCGTTTCAAGGATGCGATGAATGCATCTGAAGATAAATCAGACACACTAAATGTACTGCTTTAGAAGTTAAGCAAATAAAGACAGCAAAATATATTTTGTAAGGCTCCTTACCAATGAGAGAAAGGGCGGCTGACGTTAATTCGTGGCCCTGGTAAGTCACCCATTACTTGATGCATTAATTTAGGCCTGTATCGAACGCAATGAATGCAACTACGTACAACCTACCGGGCATTAACGATCTAAAATCGATGTCGAAAAAGAGTTACTAAAGCCCTGGGTCCAGCGTGGTAGTTTTTGAGATGTATGTGTGTTGCATATGTTCTCGAAAATTGTGAGGTCTTTGGCAACAGCATAGGATGTTCCGTTATTCTGGAACTTCTGCATTTGAGAGTCGTCCGCCCACCTTAAGAACATGCAGTCCATGATCTTCATCTATGAATAAACTTAAGTGTTTCAGCGAATTTTTAAGTGGTTGTCCTCTGCGTATTGATTGTAGACACACATTGCATTTGTGAATCGAAACGCAATTTCTTACTGAATGTCCCTTCGAAAGACAATTAATACATAGCCCCATTTGTTTTGCTTTGGAAAATCGCTCATGTACCGAGAGATTTAGGACATTTATAGAAATTGTGGAAATTATCCTTGCACAATGCACACGACTTGGTCGATAGCGATGAGGTCAGAAATTACTGTTGACGAATACTTGAATCAAGTGCATCGAGCGCGCTGCAGAAAGTTTGGGTACGATTCCCGGGCGGGACAGCTAGCATTTTTTCACAGCTATCACCTCTTTCGAGTTGCCGACAACGCTCAAACTGTCTATGAAAAGCTTCTCAAATCTCGCCGTTCGGAGTCGGCAAAAAACTTTGGTCAACGGTGACGTACCTGGCGGAAAGATGTATTACTTATCTTCATACTCACATCCAACGCCTTTACAGGATCTGCAATCAGTCTGTGAAAGAGAATTCCTTTGCTTCTGACGATTCATCTGGATTGCCGGTGTCGTGTGATGTGGTGCTGTGCGATGTTGCAAAATGTCTATAATATTTTCTTTTACACACGCGAACCGAAAGTGTTGACCTCGAAACACGATTAATGTTTTTCAGAAAATGAATGTTCGTCACGAACAATGTTTATGCACAAATAAGGACCAAGTTCTGTCACGGTCGCCAAATGTTCGAGCCAAAATGACTCGCCTTAATTAGGAAAATCTCGGAAATATCCTAGAGATATTTTCCTTTAAGGATTCTTTAATTAACACGCTAGACTAAGTACGATGTAGGAACGAAGCGAACTTTGAAATGCTCCAATATGAGCGAAGCGAGCTTGCGAACGAAAGAAAAACTATGTATTGTTACATTGAGTCCAGAAAAGAGAAGAATATATTTTTTTCTTTCTGTGCCTTTTATACAGAATGGTTTTCTTATAGAACTGGTATAAAAAATATGGCGCCCTTCTGGTATTTGGCGAAAAGTTCAAATTCTAGTATAAATGTATAACAATTATTTTAAGAGATCTTTGTTGAATTTGTATTATATAACAATTTCGTATAATAGTATAAGAAACAAAAGCTTGCATTGGCATGATCCAACAAATAGAAAATGTAATTTATGTTGTTATACATACATAACTATAATCACTCATTATGAAAAGTATGCTCTCATAGTAATAATAAAAATTATATGTAAAAATTATTATATATTATATCCGGTCACTTAAGGGTAGTCGTAACCCCTTTAGCGTGCGCCAATTATAAAAAAAAAATCTCAATTAATGAATTAGTCCCTCCAGCATATTTCACTAAAACTTCACCTTGGTTAACCTAACTAAAAACTGAACTGTTTCAGAAAAAGCGCATATTTACAAATTTGAGTTACTTTCTTAGTATTCTTTTAGAAAACAAGTATCAAAATATGATGATTGCTTTACCAAACATATTAATTCTTAAGAACAATAATGTGAGAAATATCAGCGTTTAGAACACGAATCTTAGAATTCGAAGACAGTTATAGTTTAGTTATTATTTGGGAATTCTAAAATACTATTTGTCTAGTTATTGTGTTCAACATAAATTCTTGTCATACTATGAGCGTCAAAAGAAAGTGTACACCCATGTGGTGACATATTATAATACTAATAGAATGGGTTCCAGACGACCGATGTTGGAAATCGTTGATGTCTTAAAAAGGTTTTTTTATTTTCTAATAATACAACCAAACGGCTTGACAAGTGACACAATAAAAAAATTTTATTGAAAAAATAACAAAAAATACTTCATATTTTTCGCATCAAAAATATGTGTACACATAACAAACAAAGTAAACAACTCAAAATTAGTACTTAGTGTGTTTTCCTTTCGACTTTAAAACTGCTTCTAGTCGTCTTGGACTGCCGTCTTGACTCAACCAGCTTTTTGGTCAATTTGACAGGAATTTTAAGCCATTCTTCTTTAAAAATGACTTCAACGACTCTTTGCTTGATATGTTCCGTTTTCGAATCTGCGTATCCAGCAAATCCCACAAGTGCTCGATCGGGTTAAGGTCTGGGGATTTCGGAGGATGTTCCAGCTGCTTTAGTGTCCGATATAACAACCATCCTTTTACTAATTTCGCCTTGTGCTTTGGGTCGTTATTCTGCTGAAAGACCCATGGCGCAGTCAATCCTAATTTTGCAACACTTGGTGGCAAATTTTCTCTCAAAATGTTCAAATAATCAGTTTAATTTATTGTAGTGTCAATAAAGACCAGATTCCCGACGCCTGATTCCGCCATACACCCCCAGACCATAACCGAACCACCACCATGCTTTATGGTGGCATTAACATTCTCTTGTTTAAATTCTGTATTTTTGATTCGCCATATTTTCGGTGATTTCTTGGAGCCAAATATTTCAAATTGACTTTCGTCACTGAAAAGAACGTTTCTCCAGAATGACGAACCTTCATTTCTATACATTTTCGCGTATAGTAAACGTCGCTTCTGGTTTTTTCAGAAATATAAGGTTTTTATGAGGTACTCTGCCATGTAACCCATTACTATGCAGTATCCGTCTGACAATACTTGCGCAGACGCTGACTCCAGAATCTTCTGTTATATTCTCCGCGATCTTTACTGCACTTGCTGCTGGATTTTTTCGTACTTGCCTTACAATCGATCGTGCATCAACTGCTGACAATTTTTTTGGCCTACCGGAACGTGGTCGATCACTTACTGTCTTAAACTTGTCAAATTTGTCCAAAATTATCTTCACTGTGTTATGACATCTAGACACTTCTCTTGCAATTCCCCTTCCGTTCTTAATTTTATTATCAGTTTTCGGGTTTTGATTGAACTTTGTTTAGCCATTTTTGTTATTAAAGAACTACTCGTAAAATTATACAAATTAATTTGAGGATAATTAAAATATCTCGTTTTGTCAAGCAAATTAACCTTTGTAAACAAAATTACACTTAAGCTAACGGAAGTTTTCCCGTTTAACATATTTTTTACAGTGTGTACCAAAAGTTGTATACTTTTTTTTATGCGAAAAAAATGAAGTATTTTTTGTTATTTTTTCAAGGATTTTTTTTATTGTGTTACTTGTCAAGCCGTTTGGTTGTATTATTAGAAAATAAAAAAAACCTTTTTAAGACATCCAAGATTTCCAACATCGGTCTTCTGGAAACCATTCTATTAGTATTATAATATGTCACCACATGGGTGTACACTTTCTTTTGACGCTCAAAGTATATTTGTTTCAGAATTTATTATAGAGTTTTAACATTATAGCCTAACTGATGAAACAGAAACGCCTCCAATGTCGGCCATTATTTCGTGGTGGAATTTTTAGCAGAAATCTTTCAGTAAAGGAGACAGTCAAAATACCCGTCCCCCTCACTCACGTAAGTAGTTTGCGCGGGAAACTAATGAGCTGATAACGCAGCTCGCACGTATTCTCAGTCAAGAGAAAAAACCCTATCTGTAAAACTGCCTCGAATCAGCTGTTCAAGGAGGGGAAATGTTATAAAAACCGCTGTCAAAAGGAATTCAAGGGCGGGAGACGAAGGAGTCGACTGTCTCCTTATTGGTCTCTGCTCGCAATCATTCGTCGGCGACAATTATAGTTTTGCTCATAGGGATAGTTCACTCGCTCATTTACCCATGCGCATTTCACACTAGCTCATGTGCATTATAGTCAACCTTTTACACTTGTTTACGTTTCCCCAAGTGGATGATCAATTCTCAAATTACCCATAATTCATGAATTCGTAAACCATCTTGATATATTGTAATAGAATCAAAATAGCAACGCATGCTCGAAAGTTGAGCGTCAATAGTGTTCGAGCCAAAATTACTCGCCTTAATTAGGAAAATCTCGGAAATATCCTAGAGATATTTTTCTTGAGGGATTTTTTAATTAACACGCTACACTAAGAACGATGTAGGAACGAAGCGAACTTTGGAATGCTCCAATATGAGCGAAGCGAGCTTGCGAACGAAAGAAAAAACTATGTGTTGTTACATCGAATCCAGAAAAGAGAAGAATTATTTTTTTTTCGGTGTTTTTTATAGAGAATGGTTTTCTTATAGAACTGGTATAAAAAAAATATGGCGCTCTTCTGGTATTTGGCGCAAAATTCAAATTCTAGTATAAATGTATAACAATTATTTTGAGAGATCTTTATTGAATTTGTATAATATTACAATTTCGTATAGTAGTATAAGAAATAAAAGCTTGGATTGTTGGCATGATCCATGAATTATAACCATGGTATTCGGTGATAAATTCGGTTTTGCTGTTGACCATTTCGCCCGCTGTTGTAGTTCAGATATATAACCGTTTGACCATCGTTTCCAGAAATGCGTTTTGATATTTTGAATTCTCCGCCAGTACTGCAGCATATCGGTGTTGGATGCGCCATCTGCAGGTTCCGGAATCGACTTGATTGGTGATCCAATGAGAAGATGTCCAGGGGTTAGAGCCTCAAAATCGTTCGGGTCATTTGACAACGGGAAAAGAGGTCTCGAATTCATCGCATCTTCAACTTCGCAGAGTGGGGTAACTAGTTCTTCAAATGATAATTTGGCGTTGTTTATGGTACGGTGTAGGTGACCCTTTGCTACCTTGACTGCGGCCTCCCAAAGGCCGCCGAAGTGAAGAGCTCTAAGGGAAAAAAAATTGAAATTAATTTGTTTAAAGCTACAAAAATTCAAAATAGAGACTAGTGTAGGCTTGTGAAACAAACTTTTGTACAAGTGCTGAAGTTTTGTTTCAGCTCCTACGAAATTGGTAGCGTTGTCGCAGAAAATATCCTTTGGAAGTCCTCTGCGACTTATCATTCGTTTCAAGGATGCGATGAATGCATCTGAAGATAAATCAGACACACTAAATGTACTGCTTTAGAAGTTAGGCAAATAAAGACAGCAAAATATGTTTTGTAAGGCTCCTTACCAATGAGAGAAAGGGCGGCTGACGTTAATTCGTGGCCCTGGTAAGTCACCCATTACTTGATGCATTAATTTAGGCCTGTATCGAACGCAATGAATGCAACTACGTACAACCTACCGGGCATTAACGATCTAAAATCGATGTCGAAAAAGAGTTACTAAAGCCCTGGGTCCAGCGTGGTAGTTTTTGAGATGTATGTGTGTTGCATATGTTCTCGAAAATTGTGAGGTCTTTGGCAACAGCATAGGATGTTCCGACATTCTGGAACTTCTGCATTTGAGAGTCGTCCGCCCACCTTGAGAACATGCAGTCCATGATCTTCATCTATGAATAAACTTAAGTGTTTCAGCGAATTTTTAAGTGGTTGTCCTCTGCGTATTGATTGTTGACACACATTGCATTTGTGAATCGAAACGCAATTTCTTACTGAATGTCCCTTCGAAAGACAATTAATACATAGCCCCATTTGTTTTGCTTTGGAAAATCGCTCATGTACCGAGAGATTTAGGACATTTATAGAAATTGTGGAAATTATCCTTGCACAATGCACACGACTTGGTCGATAGCGATGAGGTCAGAAATTACTGTTGACGAATACTTGAATCAAGTGCATCGAGCGCGCCGCAGAAAGTTTGGGTACGATTCCCGGGCGGGACAGCTAGCATTTTTTCACAGCTATCACCTCTTTCGAGTTGCCGACAACACTCAAACTGTCTATGAAAACCTTCTCAAATCTCGCCGTTCGGAGTCGGCAAAAAACTTTGGTCAACGGTGATGTACCTGGCGGAAAGATGTATTACTTATCTTCATACTCACATCCAACGCCTTTACAGGATCTGCAATCAGTCTGTGAAAGAGAATTCCTTTGCTTCTGACGATTCATCTGGATTGCCGGTGTCGTGTGATGTGGTGCTGTGCGATGTTGCAAAATGTCTATAATATTTTCTTTTACACAAGCGAACCGAAAGTGTTGACCCCGAAACACGATTAATGTTTTTCAGAAAATGAATGTTCGTCACGAACAATGTTTATGCACAAATAAGGACCAAGTTCTGTCACGGTCGCCAAATGTTCGAGCCAAAATGACTCGCCTTAATTAGGAAAATCTCGGAAATATCCTAGAGATATTTTCCTTTAAGGATTCTTTAATTAACACGCTAGACTAAGTACGATGTAGGAACGAAGCGAACTTTGGAATGCTCCAATATGAGCGAAGCGAGCTTGCGAACGAAAGAAAAACTATGTATTGTTACATTGAGTCCAGAAAAGAGAAGAATATATTTTTTTCTTTCTGTGCCTTTTATACAGAATGGTTTTCTTATAGAACTGGTATAAAAAATATGGCGCCCTTCTGGTATTTGGCGAAAAGTTCAAATTCTAGTATAAATGTATAACAATTATTTTAAGAGATCTTTGTTGAATTTGTATTATATAACAATTTCGTATAATAGTATAAAAAACAAAAGCTTGCATTGGCATGATCCAACAAATAGAAAATGTAATTTATGTTGTTATACATACATAACTATAATCACTCATTATGAAAGTATGCTCTCATAGTAATAATAAAAATTATATGTAAAAATTATTATATATTATATCCGGTCACTTAAGGGTAGTCGTAACCCCTTTAGCGTGCGCCAATTATAAAAAAAAATCTCAATTAATGAATTAGTCCCTCCAGCATATTTCACTAAAACTTCACCTTGGTTAACCTAACTAAAAACTGAACTGTTTCAGAAAAAGCGCATATTTACAAATTTGAGTTACTTTCTTAGTATTCTTTTAGAAAACAAGTATCAAAATATGATGATTGCTTTACCAAACATATTAATTCTTAAGAACAATAATGTGAGAGATATCAGCGTTTAGAACACGAATCTTAGAATTCGAAGACAGTTATAGTTAAGTTATTATTTGGGAATTCTAGAATACTATTTGTCTAGTTATTGTGTTCAACATAAATTCTTGTCATACTATGAGCGTCAAAAGAAAGTGTACACCCATGTGGTGACATATTATAATACTAATAGAATGGGTTCCAGACGACCGATGTTGGAAATCGTTGATGTCTTAAAAAGGTTTTTTTATTTTCTAATAATACAACCAAACGGCTTGACAAGTGACACAATAAAAAAATTTTATTGAAAAAATAACAAAAAATACTTCATATTTTTCGCATCAAAAAAATGTGTACACATAACAAACAAAGTAAACAACTCAAAATTAGTACTTAGTGTGTTTTCCTTTCGACTTTAAAACTCCTTCTAGTCGTCTTGGACTGCCATCTTGACTCAACCAGCTTTTTGGTCAATTTGACAGGAATTTTAAGCCATTCTTCCTTTAAAAATTACTTCAACGACTCTTTGCTTGATATGTTCCGTTTTCGAATCTGCGTATCCAGCAAATCCCACAAGTGCTCGATCGGGTTAAGGTCTGGGGATTTCGGAGGATGTTCCAGCTGCTTTAGTGTCCGATATAACAACCATCCTTTTACTAATTTCACCTTGTGCTTTGGGTCGTTATCCTGCTGAAAGACCCATGACGCAGTCAATCCTAATTTTGCAACACTTGGTGGCAAATTTTCTCTCAAAATGTTCAAATAATCAGTTTAATTTATTGTAGTGTCAATAAAGACCAGATTCCCGACGCCTGATTCCGCCATACACCCCCAGACCATAACCGAACCACCACCATGCTTTATGGTGGCATTAACATTCTCTTGTTTAAATTCTGTATTTTTGATTCGCCATATTTTCGGTGATTTCTTGGAGCCAAATATTTCAAATTGACTTTCGTCACTGAAAAGAACGTTTCTCCAGAATGACGAACCTTCATTTCTATACTTTTTCGCGTATAGTAAACGTCGCTTCTGGTTTTTTCAGAAATATAAGGTTTTTATGAGGTACTCTGCCATGTAACAGTATCCGTCTGACAATACTTGCGCAGACGCTGACTCCAGAAGCTTCTGTTATATTCTCCGCGATCTTTACTGCACTTGCTGCTGGATTTTTTCGTACTTGCCTTACAATAGATCGTGCATCAACTGCTGACAATTTTTTTGGCCTACCGGAACGTGGTCGATCACTTACTGTCTTAAACTTGTCAAATTTGTCCAAAATTATCTTCACTGTGTTATGACATCTAGACACTTCTCTTGCAATTCCCCTTCCGTTCTTAATTTTATTATCAGTTTTCGGGTTTCGATTGAACTTTGTTTAGCCATTTTTGTTATTACAGAACTACTCGTAAAATTATACAAATTAATTTGAGGATAATTAAAATATCTCGTTTTGTCAAGCAAATTAACCTTTGTAAGCAAAATTACACTTAAGCTAACGGAAGTTTTCCCGTTTAACATATTTTTTACAGTGTGTGCCAAAAGTTGTATACTTTTTTTTATGCGAAAAAAATGAAGTATATTTTGTTATTTTTTCAAGGATTTTTTTTATTGTGTTACTTGTCAAGCCGTTTGGTTGTATTATTAGAAAATAAAAAAAACCTTTTTAAGACATCCAAGATTTCCAACATCGGTCTTCTGGAAACCATTATATTAGTATTATAATATGTCACCACATGGGTGTACACTTTCTTTTGACGCTCAAAGTATATTTGTTTCAGAATTTATTATAGAGTTTTAACATTATAGCCTAACTGATGAAACAGAAACGCCTCCAATGTCGGCCATTATTTCGTGGTGGAATTTTTAGCAGAAATCTTTCAGTAAAGGAGACAGTCAAAATACCCGTCCCCCTCACTCACGTAAGTAGTTTGCGCGGGAAACTAATGAGCTGATAACGCAGCTCGCACGTATTCTCAGTCAAGAGAAAAAACCCTATCTGTGAAACTGCCTCGAATCAGCTGTTCAAGGAGGGGAAATGTTATAAAAACCGCTGTCAAAAGGAATTCAAGGGCGGGAGACGAAGGAGTCGACTGTCTCCTTATTGGTCTCTGCTCGCAATCATTCGTCGGCGACAATTATAGTTTTGCTCATAGGGATAGTTCACTCGCTCATTTACCCATGCGCATTTCACACTAGCTCATGTGCATTATAGTCAACCTTTTACACTTGTTTACGTTTCCCCAAGTCAATTCTCAAATTACCCATAATTCGTGAATTCGTAAACCATCTTGATATATTGTGATAGAATCAAAATAGCAACGCATGCTCGAAAGTTGAGCGTCAATAGTATTCGAGCCAAAATTACACGCCTTAATTAGGAAAATCTCGGAAATATCCTAGAGATATTTTTCTTGAGGGATTTTTTAATTAACACGCTACACTAAGAACGATGTAGGAACGAAGCGAACTTTGGAATGCTCCAATATGAGCGAAGCGAGCTTGCGAACGAAAGAAAAAACTATGTGTTGTTACATCGAATCCAGAAAAGAGAAGAATTATTTTTTTTTCGGAGTTTTTTATAGAGAATGGTTTTCTTATAGAACTGGTATAAAAAAAATATGGCGCTCTTCTGGTATTTGGCGCAAAATTCAAATTCTAGTATAAATGTATAACAATTATTTTTAGAGATATTTGTTGAATTTGTATAATATTACAATTTCGTATAGTAGTATAAGAAATAAAAGCTTGGATTGTTGGCATGATCCATGAATTATAACCATGGTATTCGGTGATAAATTCGGTTTTGCTGTTGACCATTTCGCCCGCTGTTGTAGTTCAGATATATAACCGTTTGACCATCGTTTCCAGAAATGCGTTTTGATATTTTGAATTCTCCGCCAGTACTGCAGCATATCGGTGTTGGATGCGCCATCTGCAGGTTCCGGAATCGACTTGATTGGTGATCCAATGAGAAGATGTCCAGGGGTTAGAGCCTCAAAATCGTTCGGGTCATTTGACAACGGGAAAAGAGGTCTCGAATTCATCGCATCTTCAACTTCGCAGAGTGGGGTAACTAGTTCTTCAAATGATAATTTGGCGTTGTTTATGGTACGGTGTAGGTGACCCTTTGCTACCTTGACTGCGGCCTCCCAAAGGCCGCCGAAGTGAAGAGCTCTAAGGGAAAAAAAATTGAAATTAATTTGTTTAAAGCTACAAAAATTCAAAATAGAGACTAGTGTAGGCTTGTGAAACAAACTTTTGTACAAGTGCTGAAGTTTTGCTTCAGCTCCTACGAAATTGGTAGCGTTGTCGCAGAAGATATCCTTTGGAAGTCCTCTGCGACTTATCATTCGTTTCAAGGATGCGATGAATGCATCTGAAGATAAATCAGACACACTAAATGTACTGCTTTAGAAGTTAGGCAAATAAAGACAGCAAAATATGTTTTGTAAGGCTCCTTACCAATGAGAGAAAGGGCGGCTGACGTTAATTCGTGGCCCTGGTAAGTCACCCATTACTTGATGCATTAATTTAGGCCTGTATCGAACGCAATGAATGCAACTACGTACAACCTACCGGGCATTAACGATCTAAAATCGATGTCGAAAAAGAGTTACTAAAGCCCTGGGTCCAGCGTGGTAGTTTTTGAGATGTATGTGTGTTGCATATGTTCTCGAAAATTGTGAGGTCTTTGGCAACAGCATAGGATGTTCCGACATTCTGGAACTTCTGCATTTGAGAGTCGTCCGCCCACCTTGAGAACATGCAGTCCATGATCTTCATCTATGAATAAACTTAAGTGTTTCAGCGAATTTTTAAGTGGTTGTCCTCTGCGTATTGATTGTAGACACACATTGCATTTGTGAATCGAAACGCAATTTCTTACTGAATGTCCCTTCGAAAGACAATCAATACATAGCCCCATTTGTTTTGCTTTGGAAAATCGCTCATGTACCGAGAGATTTAGGACATTTATAGAAATTGTGGAAATTATCCTTGCACAATGCACACGACTTGGTCGATAGCGATGAGGTCAGAAATTACTGTTGACGAATACTTGAATCAAGTGCATCGAGCGCGCTGCAGAAAGTTTGGGTACGATTCCCGGGCGGGACAGCTAGCATTTTTTCACAGCTATCACCTCTTTCGAGTTGCCGACAACGCTCAAACTGTCTATGAAAAGCTTCTCAAATCTCGCCGTTCGGAGTCGGCAAAAAACTTTGGTCAACGGTGACGTACCTGGCGGAAAGATGTATTACTTATCTTCATACTCACATCCAACGCCTTTACAGGATCTGCAATCAGTCTGTGAAAGAGAATTCCTTTGCTTCTGACGATTCATCTGGATTGCCGGTGTCGTGTGATGTGGTGCTGTGCGATGTTGCAAAATGTCTATAATATTTTCTTTTACACACGCGAACCGAAAGTGTTGACCTCGAAACACGATTAATGTTTTTCAGAAAATGAATGTTCGTCACGAACAATGTTTATGCACAAATAAGGACCAAGTTCTGTCACGGTCGCCAAATGTTCGAGCCAAAATGACTCGCCTTAATTAGGAAAATCTCGGAAATATCCTAGAGATATTTTCCTTTAAGGATTCTTTAATTAACACGCTAGACTAAGTACGATGTAGGAACGAAGCGAACTTTGAAATGCTCCAATATGAGCGAAGCGAGCTTGCGAACGAAAGAAAAACTATGTATTGTTACATTGAGTCCAGAAAAGAGAAGAATATATTTTTTTCTTTCTGTGCCTTTTATACAGAATGGTTTTCTTATAGAACTGGTATAAAAAATATGGCGCCCTTCTGGTATTTGGCGAAAAGTTCAAATTCTAGTATAAATGTATAACAATTATTTTAAGAGATCTTTGTTGAATTTGTATTATATAACAATTTCGTATAATAGTATAAGAAACAAAAGCTTGCATTGGCATGATCCAACAAATAGAAAATGTAATTTATGTTGTTATACATACATAACTATAATCACTCATTATGAAAAGTATGCTCTCATAGTAATAATAAAAATTATATGTAAAAATTATTATATATTATATCCGGTCACTTAAGGGTAGTCGTAACCCCTTTAGCGTGCGCCAATTATAAAAAAAAAATCTCAATTAATGAATTAGTCCCTCCAGCATATTTCACTAAAACTTCACCTTGGTTAACCTAACTAAAAACTGAACTGTTTCAGAAAAAGCGCATATTTACAAATTTGAGTTACTTTCTTAGTATTCTTTTAGAAAACAAGTATCAAAATATGATGATTGCTTTACCAAACATATTAATTCTTAAGAACAATAATGTGAGAAATATCAGCGTTTAGAACACGAATCTTAGAATTCGAAGACAGTTATAGTTTAGTTATTATTTGGGAATTCTAAAATACTATTTGTCTAGTTATTGTGTTCAACATAAATTCTTGTCATACTATGAGCGTCAAAAGAAAGTGTACACCCATGTGGTGACATATTATAATACTAATAGAATGGGTTCCAGACGACCGATGTTGGAAATCGTTGATGTCTTAAAAAGGTTTTTTTATTTTCTAATAATACAACCAAACGGCTTGACAAGTGACACAATAAAAAAATTTTATTGAAAAAATAACAAAAAATACTTCATATTTTTCGCATCAAAAAAATGTGTACACATAACAAACCAAGTAAACAACTCAAATTAGTACTTAGTGTGTTTTCCTTTCGACTTTAAAACTGCTTCTAGTCGTCTTGGACTGCCATCTTGACTCAACCAGCTTTTTGGTCAATTTGACAGGAATTTTAAGCCATTCTTTCTTTAAAAATGACTTCAACGACTCTTTGCTTGATATGTTCCGTTTTCGAATCTGCGTATCCAGCAAATCCCACAAGTGCTCGATCGGGTTAAGGTCTGGGGATTTCGGAGGATGTTCCAGCTGCTTTAGTGTCCGATATAACAACCATCCTTTTACTAATTTCGCCTTGTGCTTTGGGTCGTTATCCTGCTGAAAGACCCATGACGCAGTCAATCCTAATTTTGCAACACTTGGTGGCAAATTTTCTCTCAAAATGTTCAAATAATCAGTTTAATTTATTGTAGTGTCAATAAAGACCAGATTCCCGACGCCTGATTCCGCCATACACCCCCAGACCATAACCGAACCACCACCATGCTTTATGGTAGCATTAACATTCTCTTGTTTAAATTCTGTATTTTTGATTCGCCATATTTTCAGTGATTTCTTGGAGCCAAATATTTCAAATTGACTTTCGTCACTGAAAAGAACGTTTCTCCAGAATGACGAACCTTCATTTCTATACTTTTTCGCGTATAGTAAACGTCGCTTCTGGTTTTTTCAGAAATATAAGGTTTTTATGAGGTACTCTGCCATGTAACAGTATCCGTCTGACAATACTTGCGCAGACGCTGACTCCAGAAGCTTCTGTTATATTCTCCGCGATCTTTACTGCACTTGCTGCTGGATTTTTTCGTACTTGCCTTACAATAGATCGTGCATCAACTGCTGACAATTTTTTTGGCCTACCGGAACGTGGTCGATCACTTACTGTCTTAAACTTGTCAAATTTGTCCAAAATTATCTTCACTGTGTTATGACATCTAGACACTTCTCTTGCAATTCCCCTTCCGTTCTTAATTTTATTATCAGTTTTCGGGTTTCGATTGAACTTTGTTTAGCCATTTTTGTTATTAAAGAACTACTCGTAAAATTATACAAATTAATTTGAGGATAATTAAAATATCTCGTTTTGTCAAGCAAATTAACCTTTGTAAGCAAAATTACACTTAAGCTAACGGAAGTTTTCCCGTTTAACATATTTTTTACAGTGTGTACCAAAAGTTGTATACTTTTTTTTTATGCGAAAAAAATGAAGTATTTTTTGTTATTTTTTCAAGGATTTTTTTTATTGTGTTACTTGTCAAGCCGTTTGGTTGTATTATTAGAAAATAAAAAAAACCTTTTTAAGACATCCAAGATTTCCAACATCGGTCTTCTGGAAACCATTATATTAGTATTATAATATGTCACCACATGGGTGTACACTTTCTTTTGACGCTCAAAGTATATTTGTTTCAGAATTTATTATAGAGTTTTAACATTATAGCCTAACTGATGAAACAGAAACGCCTCCAATGTCGGCCATTATTTCGTGGTGGAATTTTTAGCAGAAATCTTTCAGTAAAGGAGACAGTCAAAATACCCGTCCCCCTCACTCACGTAAGTAGTTTGCGCGGGAAACTAATGAGCTGATAACGCAGCTCGCACGTATTCTCAGTCAAGAGAAAAAACCCTATCTGTGAAACTGCCTCGAATCAGCTGTTCAAGGAGGGGAAATGTTATAAAAACCGCTGTCAAAAGGAATTCAAGGGCGGGAGACGAAGGAGTCGACTGTCTCCTTATTGGTCTCTGCTCGCAATCATTCGTCGGCGACAATTATAGTTTTGCTCATAGGGATAGTTCACTCGCTCATTTACCCATGCGCATTTCACACTAGCTCATGTGCATTATAGTCAACCTTTTACACTTGTTTACGTTTCCCCAAGTCAATTCTCAAATTACCCATAATTCGTGAATTCGTAAACCATCTTGATATATTGTGATAGAATCAAAATAGCAACGCATGCTCGAAAGTTGAGCGTCAATAGTGTTCAAGCCAAAATTACTCGCCTTAATTAGGAAAATCTCGGAAATATCCTAGAGATATTTTTCTTGAGGGATTTTTTAATTAACACGCTACACTAAGAACGATGTAGGAACGAAGCGAACTTTGGAATGCTCCAATATGAGCGAAGCGAGCTTGCGAACGAAAGAAAAAACTATGTGTTGTTACATCGAATCCAGAAAAGAGAAGAATTATTTTTTTTTCGGTGTTTTTTATAGAGAATGGTTTTCTTATAGAACTGGTATAAAAAAAATATGGCGCTCTTCTGGTATTTGGCGCAAAATTCAAATTCTAGTATAAATGTATAACAATTATTTTTAGAGATCTTTGTTGAATTTGTATAATATTACAATTTCGTATAGTAGTATAAGAAATAAAAGCTTGGATTGTTGGCATGATCCATGAATTATAACCATGGTATTCGGTGATAAATTCGGTTTTGCTGTTGACCATTTCGCCCGCTGTTGTAGTTCAGATATATAACCGTTTGACCATCGTTTCCAGAAATGCGTTTTGATATTTTAAATTCTCCGCCAGTACTGCAGCATATCGGTGTTGGATGCGCCATCTGCAGGTTCCGGAATCGACTTGATTGGTGATCCAATGAGAAGATGTCCAGGGGTTAGAGCCTCAAAATCGTTCGGGTCATTTGACAACGGGAAAAGAGGTCTCGAATTCATCGCATCTTCAACTTCGCAGAGTGGGGTAACTAGTTCTTCAAATGATAATTTGGCGTTGTTTATGGTACGGTGTAGGTGACCCTTTGCTACCTTGACTGCGGCCTCCCAAAGGCCGCCGAAGTGAGGAGCTCTAAGGGAAAAAAAATTGAAATTAATTTGTTTAAAGCTACAAAAATTCAAAATAGAGACTAGTGTAGGCTTGTGAAACAAACTTTTGTACAAGTGCTGAAGTTTTGCTTCAGCTCCTACGAAATTGGTAGCGTTGTCGCAGAAGATATCCTTTGGAAGTCCTCTGCGACTTATCATTCGTTTCAAGGATGCGATGAATGCATCTGAAGATAAATCAGACACACTAAATGTACTGCTTTAGAAGTTAAGCAAATAAAGACAGCAAAATATATTTTGTAAGGCTCCTTACCAATGAGAGAAAGGGCGGCTGACGTTAATTCGTGGCCCTGGTAAGTCACCCATTACTTGATGCATTAATTTAGGCCTGTATCGAACGCAATGAATGCAACTACGTACAACCTACCGGGCATTAACGATCTAAAATCGATGTCGAAAAAGAGTTACTAAAGCCCTGGGTCCAGCGTGGTAGTTTTTGAGATGTATGTGTGTTGCATATGTTCTCGAAAATTGTGAGGTCTTTGGCAACAGCATAGGATGTTCCGTTATTCTGGAACTTCTGCATTTGAGAGTCGTCCGCCCACCTTAAGAACATGCAGTCCATGATCTTCATCTATGAATAAACTTAAGTGTTTCAGCGAATTTTTAAGTGGTTGTCCTCTGCGTATTGATTGTAGACACACATTGCATTTGTGAATCGAAACGCAATTTCTTACTGAATGTCCCTTCGAAAGACAATTAATACATAGCCCCATTTGTTTTGCTTTGGAAAATCGCTCATGTACCGAGAGATTTAGGACATTTATAGAAATTGTGGAAATTATCCTTGCACAATGCACACGACTTGGTCGATAGCGATGAGGTCAGAAATTACTGTTGACGAATACTTGAATCAAGTGCATCGAGCGCGCTGCAGAAAGTTTGGGTACGATTCCCGGGCGGGACAGCTAGCATTTTTTCACAGCTATCACCTCTTTCGAGTTGCCGACAACGCTCAAACTGTCTATGAAAAGCTTCTAAAATCTCGCCGTTCGGATTCGGCAAAAAACTTTGGTCAACGGTGACGTACCTGGCGGAAAGATGTATTACTTATCTTCATACTCACATCCAACGCCTTTACAGGATCTGCAATCAGTCTGTGAAAGAGAATTTCTTTGCTTCTGACGATTCATCTGGATTGCCGGTGTCGTGTGATGTGGTGCTGTGCGATGTTGCAAAATGTCTATAATATTTTCTTTTACACACGCGAACCGAAAGTGTTGACCCCGAAACACGATTAATGTTTTTCAGAAAATGAATGTTCGTCACGAACAATGTTTATGCACAAATAAGGACCAAGTTCTGTCACGGTCGCCAAATGTTCGAGCCAAAATGACTCGCCTTAATTAGGAAAATCTCGGAAATATCCTAGAGATATTTTCCTTTAAGGATTCTTTAATTAACACGCTAGACTAAGTACGATGTAGGAACGAAGCGAACTTTGGAATGCTCCAATATGAGCGAAGCGAGCTTGCGAACGAAAGAAAAACTATGTATTGTTACATTGAGTCCAGAAAAGAGAAGAATATATTTTTTTCTTTCTGTGCCTTTTATACAGAATGGTTTTCTTATAGAACTGGTATAAAAAATATGGCGCCCTTCTGGTATTTGGCGAAAAGTTCAAATTCTAGTATAAATGTATAACAATTATTTTAAGAGATCTTTGTTGAATTTGTATTATATAACAATTTCGTATAATAGTATAAGAAACAAAAGCTTGCATTGGCATGATCCAACAAATAGAAAATGTAATTTATGTTGTTATACATACATAACTATAATCACTCATTATGAAAAGTATGCTCTCATACTAATAATAAAAATTATATAAAAATAACTTGAAAAACATTTCTATCTACATATCTAATTACAACACTTCGCCTTGAAATATATACAATGTTTATTGTATGTATGATTCGACTATAAATATGGAATCTCAACATTTTTTTTGTAATATTTTTTTTATAAAAATATTTGTATAACTTAAGTTAAAACGCCGATAAATTACAATTACAATATACATACAAAAATCTAATAAAAACATTGTGGGTTCCAAGATACTCATCAGTTGTTTAAGCAGCTCACCCGTATTCTCATTCAAGAGAAAAAACCTTGTCTGTGAATCAGCTGTTGAAGGAGGGAAAATGTTAGAAAAAAACGCTGTCAAATGGAATTAAATGGCGGGAAACGAGGGAGTTGACTGTCTCCTTTCCTTAGTGGCTTCTGCTCTATAGTGTCAAGCGGAAACCAATCTTATTGGTCTCTGGTGTCAAGTATTCGTAAATTGCCTACAATTCGTGAATTCAGCAGTCATCTAGACATAGATAACGATTGCGTTCGTAAATACTACCGCTAATTGTTCATTGATTTCATCTACACTTTAAATAAGATGAAATTCTAAAAAGTGTTTATTTTTATAGTATTTATATATTTCTAATAACTTGAACAATATTTACAAAACAAAAACAAAATAGTAACTCGATGGTCGATGGTTGGGCGTCATGAAGGGATTTATTTTTAGAAGGTTTCCCAGTCACACGTATTATAAGCAAAATGAGGATTATTTTAATTGTGGTGATTATTTAACTACATGCAATAATAGAAAATTAGATTTACACCTAAATCACAACGGCGCGTTCGCGAGGTCGGGCTTTGACATTTTAAGTAGAATACATGTAAAATCCTTGTGTAAACCGAAATGGGGCGTAATATCGCAAGCCCGAGCAGAAAGTTTTTAGTAGAGCTACTCTCTACTCAGTCGAGCTGTTTGACAGATGGAAAATATGTTTTTTTATTTACTTACAGATTTGAATTGGTAGCGGCGGACTTAGGTGATTTATTTACTAGTTATTTAATATTTATTTGTGATTATAGCAAACAATTTAATAATTGGTAATATTGGCATCCATTGCCTTGTCTTCTCCAATGATGGCTCTATCAATGTCCAAGCCAAACGTACCCGGCCTTATTCGAGTTATTTTGAAGATAAGCTCAGGCTCTTCTCTTTGTACTTTTTCAAAGTTTAGAGCATAGAACCCAGATTCAAATTTCTCAACCATAGTTTTCTTGTTTGTGCACAAACACACCACTACAATTAGTAAGTAATAGAAACATTCAAATGAATCCATTAAAGCAAGTTCTATTCTATGAAATTAAGATGTGTTACTTTATGGATAAATAGTTGTTTAGTTGAAATTATACCTGGAATATATTCTTCTCTGAAATGATACTCTAACATAAATAATATAGATTTTTGTTTACTTTTTCTTTTGTCAAACGCCCGAGTTTTATTTCGATTTGAAAATTGAAGAAGTCGCGCTTTGACATAACATTCACATAAAAGCGTAAGAGCGTAACATTCACGAACGCGTCGCTGTGATTTGACCTTTATATTGTAATAAAAACGATCATTCATTTCGAAAAATGTATTCCCATTTTTGGTTTCTACATAATAGTTTCCAATTAATTGCAAATAGCACAGACGACAGACAGCCGAATAGTCCCAAATTGGAAACGCTTTGAATGTGTACATCAGACTATTTGTTATGCTCATGTATATGTCATGCTTAATGGGAATTTCATCACTTTTCAAGAACATACATTAAATTATAAATATGCATATTTCTGTTTATAATTATAAGTTTATATCATTATTTACTTACAAAGTTATATTAAATTTTTGTTGATTTTACTACTTTGTGTATAGTTCTGAGAAGTCGAAGGAGATGTGGAAAATTGTTATCCCAATAACAATATTAGTTATCCCTAACAATATTAGGGATAACATTTTCCGACAAAATAGCAAAAGTAAGTGTTCGTGCTGAATTACACTGGGTACAGCCGCACAACCCATAATGAATATTTAAGCAAGTAATCATTACAACTGAGGTTCATTTTTAGTCAGACAGTGGCCTGTTTACTCAATTTAATAATAGTCTCCATCTTGTTATCTGAAAGAAACGTATTTATGCACTTTATTATTGCTCACTTTCCCAATAGACAGGTCAAACGTAAATTTAAAATTTTAAATTAAATTAAATTTTAAATTTCACTACACTTCAGTAGTTACGTTTTGCAAGTTTTGCATCCGACTTAAAACAACGCTTTCCTTTTTGTGGATGGAAAAGATGTAAAAACTGTTATTTGATCTAATCGGCATAGTTTAGACGGTATTCGCGTTTAAACACGTTTATGTATAAAAAACGAACGGATTATTGGAAATATTTTTTCTGAACACTTTTGATGTTCCCGGAACGGGACCAAGCCAAACTTATAAGAAGTAAAAAAACGAGCAGCATCCATAGCAATGTGTCAAGTCAGATGGGATGCTTTCACAAAAGTTATAAAGACGCATATGCTCATCCTCGTTATCGAGATCTCGATATCATGATTGGCAGGAGAGTGTTACTACCAACACTCTGGCCCGTGATATTGCGTCGGGTACAAGATTATTCTCGCCAGGTATATAGTCGATGTCTCTTAAGTACCGGGAAATTAAATCAAAGTGTCTTCGTCTATTCTGTAGGATAGTGGGAACGTTGCTGTAATCCATAAGTTAAAGATTTATTGTAAATTTGCGACAGTCCAGAATATGCTTCAAAAATTGTATTGCCAGACAAATTCCCAAAAATGTGCCTTAAAAGTTTGCCAAAACAGAAACCAATTGGTTGTTTTTGACCAAAATATATATCCCATTTAGCACCGACTGCAAAATCTCAAACATCCGTTGTTTGTAGGATTGATGTGATTAAGCAACGATGTACGTTTGTAATTCTAAGAGTCTTGATGTGAGTTCGTCCAAGGGCGCATGAATAGCTGCCCATTTCGAAATATAACGGCGGTAACAGTTTAGAATTCCGAAAAAACGAGTTAATTTCAGGATTGTTGAGTGAGTACGTTGAGTTGTCGAAAATCATCACATCACCAATCACCAATATTATTTTCCACGAAGTGAATGGGGCTGGCCGTGGGGCTGCCGGAAACGCAACAGTATCCTCATCTTACAAATTCTTCGAAGTTGTCATTTGCTTGCAACTTGTCTCCGGTGAGTAGTTGGGACGTTCTAAAAAAGGATAACCTGTTGTTATTATGCGATGTTGCACTAAGTTGTCAAATATAGGCGTACGGTCCATGCACACTAGTCAAATATAGGCGCCCGCTCCATTGATGGACAGATTTGGAGACGCCAAAGGAATACTTCTTCTGCTGGTTACTATTAGCGATGTTCTTTTGTCGACATTGCGTTTAGCCTTCAAGTCCAATGTGTGCAAGCAGGTCGGCGCCGACTATTGCATTCGCAATGACGAATGGACCTGAATAGGGTAGTTGTTCGCTGCGAGGAGAGTTGTTTCAGACTTGTCGTGTTTCCAGGTGCTAGTTTTAGGTAAAGCGCATATTCTAGATCCCGAATCGAATAAAATTGATATGTTTTCTTCTGAAAATCGTAAACGGTCTGCTATTACCCGCTTCCGGTAACAGTATATCTACCCCTTTTTTTCTCTACAGCTGCGGGCGTTTTATATCTAGGAGTTCTTCCGACTTCTTTCTTTGAAAATAACACACCAAGTTGGTGCATTGTTCCTGAAACTTAGTTGTACGCGGACCAAATCTTTTGAGTGACGCACTGTGGGATATATTACGTGTTTAATGGCTAATAAAAAGTACCGTTGATTCCAAATTAACTAGTTTTGACTAAGTCACAGTTAATCGCTTGTCGAGATTGGTTTTGTTTGGGGTCATTTCGTACGCCTTGATGGGAAAAAATGCGTTGTTTTCCGTGCTGTCAATAATTTTGTCAATCTTCACTAAAACAGTAAGGTCGAATTTATGACTTGCAGATAGAATATTCCTCAGGCTAGTAGGCATTCTGGGCGTCCTCATAATAAGCAGCATGTCTCCACAAAGGTTTTCACCAGCTAGTCTTCTTATTTCTCTGGGAAGACTCGATCGAGGTTTGTCACCCACGATTTTATTGTAAATGGGGTCTTAGGTGTAGGTGTCGCCACTTCATCCACTTGATAGCTAATGAAACAATTGATTCTAATGACTGTTAATGACAAAGGACTTATTTCAAATTATTCGTTTTCTGCGTAGTTACTTTACTCCAAAAACTGAATTGGTTGAATTGCGGAAACGGTGGTAATTTTTACGAATATTTTTTTATTCGTAACTGTGTCTTTATGCGTATCAATGTGTATTTAATTGCGTTAAGGCCATTGTTGATAATAATTAATAATATATAATTAAGAATTCATGATGGTGTAAAATCAAACCGAAGTCTGCATCGTAGTTGCAAGGAAGAAATGTCAGGCAGAGGATCTCGAAAGAACTTAAATTTTTAATTTTTTTTATATTTGGCGCGCGCTAAAGGGGTTGCGACTACTCTTAAGTTACCGGATTTAAGTCACAGCACGGGCCGAAGGTATAGATGAAGAGAGGGAGAGGAGGTACCGGTGCACATTGGTTTTAAATGTCTATGGATTGTAATGAGAGGGGAGTATTGAGTTATGAGAGAGAGGGGAATATGAGGAATATGACAGTCCTTTACGGAAAACTACAAAATATTAAGAAGGCAGACCAAAGCACACAGAATAAATCAGGGAAGAATTTTTAGAATACCATAAAAAATTTACGAGTCAGGAAATTATGTTACTCCGTACATGCAAAACCTCTATTTAGAACTTCTAGATAAAAATATAAAGAACGAGCCTATATATCAGTTAACCAGTCCCCTCTGCCAAATTGAAAACAAAAAACCAATACACCAATGAATCAGAAGAAAAGTTGGGGCAGAAATTGGGTAAACTGAGACTAAAAATAAATTCCATAATAAAAAATATATTTGAAGAAGCCTTTTAACTGGTTTTTCAAGGGAGGAATATAATTTCCAATACAAGATATTTTTAGAACAATCTCTTGATTTTTTTTTTAAGTTCCACGAAAACTTCATGATAAGTGCCTTAGAAAATAATCTCAATACCAGCTATGTAATGTAGTAAAGGACGAGTATCGCGAATTATAATAGACATTGAACCGATGTCTTCACAAAATGGCTTCTAAACTCAGTGAAATAAAACCAAATAAAGTTGAGAAGAAACACAATCAAGTTGCTTATTTGGTCACTATGGTCTTAGATTAGGAGAGCAGAAATCTGTTAGATCAATGGTTAAAACAACTCAACAAGATGCCCTCACTGTAAATGTATGAGTTGTATGACTTTCTACAAAAAAGGGACCAAGTACTGAAAGTGATGGTATCATCAAAGACCATGAAAGGAGGAATCAAATGGCTCCGTTTGCAATTATCATCTAGCAATTCGAGATAAATGTATATTTTGTATGAACGACAACAACATATACTCCTACAGTAAGTTTGTAGAGAAAGAAAGATAGAGAAAGATCTTAGAGACTCGCTCAAAGTTCGACGCTGTCTGCTGTTGTCAATAAGCTATTAGAGAAGCTGACACTGATAAGCAGGGTTTCGGCTTCTCAGAAGGAAAAATAAAGAGTATGGTAAGCGCGCAGTCGAAAAGATGGAGAGGGTGCTATGGCAGGAATGAAGTTCGAAAGTTTTACCGAAAGGTGAAATAGGTATCCGGTTGATATAGGATTCGAAGCGAAGCCCTCCGGGACCAAAATGAACAACTTGTAGTAGAGTCGCAATCGAAGCTGAGAAAGTGAAAAGATAATTTCTGCATTTCCCAATCCCACTGTTAAGCAGAATGTTCCACTCAATTTAAACGATGATAGAAAAGAATTCCGTCCCCCCGAACTAGATGAGGTCAAAATAGTAATATCGAAACTGAAGTCGAATAATGTTGCTGGAGCGGACGAATTGTCCGCAGAACTCTTTAAAACGGCTAAATATGACCTGGTTGTAAGATATGGTTGAAAGAAAGCATGCTCGATGGGTGGAATCTTATTTTTGTTTTACGGTCCACAAGAAAGGAGACCCCTTCGACTGCGTCAACTATCGAGGAATCAGTTTCCTTACCATCGCGTACAGGGTCCTTTCTACCGTATTTTTTCAACACCTGAAACCATTCGTCAACAACTTGATAGGTCCTTATAAATGTGGTTTCAGGAAAGGGAACTCCACAGTAGACCAAATCTTCGTTCAACTGCTAGCTTACACCGACGATATTGACATAATTGGACGAACACAGCGACCCGTTAACTTGTTGGCATTGAAGCGGAAGCGGTTAAGATGGGTTGGGCAATAAATGAGCGTAAAACAAAGAAACACTATACCGTTTTGCATCAAAAACCCTTTGCATAAAGAAAACAAGGTTGTGACCGTTTACCAAATAACAAAAAGGTGTAAGCAGGAGTTTAATCTAATTCATTATCATCTTCTTATTCTTCTTCTTCTTCTTCTTCTTCTTCTTCTTCTTCTTCTTCTTCTTCTTCTTCTTCTTCTTCTTCTTCTGGTGAAGAAAATCAGTGGTCTAGAAACAACTGATGGTGGAATAGCTCGCAACAAAGTAAAATTGATATTAACACAAAGATTCTCATCCGACTTCAAATTCGTGGTTCTTGCAGTCACGTGAGTACTCTTAATAAGACAGTCGAACGCGCTCTCTCATTCCCGTTTTTGAGTTGGTAAATATAGGAGGACCAATACTCCTACAATGTTGCGCAGTGAAAACCTTAAGCATATTAGATTCTCATCCCGAAATGGACAATGAAGACGAGATGTCTCCGAGTGTCAATCAATCACCTCCAATGAAAATTACTGTTCCTCCCACAAAAATCTTACACAGAACTAGTCTTATGCAGCCTGCAAAACCAACGTGAAAACAGCAGACGCCGGATCAGCGAAACTAGTTTTTGTGCATTCCCACGTTCGTATTTCCATTCATTTCCACATTCGCCATAATCAGTACGAAATTAGAGTTAAGTTTAATGAAGTAAGTGACATAGGAACGTCGCGAGTCAAATTATACTTTGTTCGTTTTATTTCTTCTTCTTATGGCGCTACAGTCCGGGGTGGACCTGGGCCTCAACCAACATGCCTCTCCAGCCAGCACAATCTTTCGCCAGCTGCCGCCAGTTGCGCACTCCAAGTTGGTTGAGGTCCTCCTCCACTTGCGTGCGCCACCTTAGCCTAGGCCGTTCTCTGTTGTGTTGTCCAAATGGCTCAGATTCGAAAACTTTTTGGGCCGAAGCCGTGGTGTCAATGTGCTCTACATGGCCTAGCCATCTTAAGCGTTGTATCCGTAGACGCTTGACTAGGCTCATGCCGCTGTACAGCCCATACAGTTCGTGGTTGAATGTTCTCCTCCAGATGCCATCAACGTAAACAGGACCAAAAATCGCACGCAGAACTTTTCTCTCGAAGAGACCAAGGGCCTCTCCTCATCCGCTTTTAGTAGTGTCCAAGTTTCCGCGCCATAAAGTAGGACTGGGATGATCAAGGTGTTATATAAAGCAATCTTAGTCTTTCGAGAGAGGGCTTTATTACTCAATTGCCTCTTGAGCCCAAAGAAACAGCGATTGGCAAGAGTGATTCTGCGTTTGATTTCGGTACTGGTGTTATTGTCCCTGTTTACTGCGGAGCCGAGGTAGACGAAGTCCTTGACTACCTCCAAGTTTCTGCTGCCTAGTGTGACGCTCTGTCCGAGACGCCGATGTTGTGTGTCCTTCCTTGATGACAGCATGTACTTCGTTTTGCCCTCATTTACCACCAGATCCATTTTAGCCGCTTCCGCTTCAATGCCAGCAAACGCATCATTGACGGCTCGCTGTCAACTGACTTTTGGAAGATCGTACCTCTGGTGTTGACCTGTGAGTTACGCACGATCTTCTCAAGGGTGATGTTAAAAAAGTCACATGACAGTGCGTCGCCTTGTCTAAAACCTTTTTTGACATTGAAGGTCTCGGTGAGTTCATTCCCGACCTTGACGGAGCAGCGAGAGTTCTCCATCGTCATCCTACACAATCTGACGAGTTTGGTAGGAATGCCAAAACTAGACATGGCACTGTATAGCTCGTCTCTATGCACACTGTCATATGCGGCCTTGAAATCGACGAATAGGTGGTGAGTGTCAATTTGCATTTCTTGGGTCTTTTCCAGGATCTGCCGTAGTGTGAAGATTTGGTCGATGGTGGACTTCCCTGGCCTGAAACCACACTGATAAGGACCAATCAGGTTGTTGACAAACGGTTTCAGGCGTTCACACAGTACGGCAGAAAGGATCTTGTATGCGATGTTAAGGAGACTTATCCCTCGATAGTTGGCGCAGTCGAAGGGGTCTCCTTTCTTGTGGACCGGACAGACGACGCTGAGATTCCACTCATCGGGCATGCTTTCCTCCGACCATATCTTACAGATGAGCTGGTGCATGCGCCCAACCAGGTCATCCCCAGCTGCTTTAAACAGTTCTGCGGACAGTCCATCCGCTCCAGCAGCTTTATTTGACTTCAGTCTCGATATTGCTATCTTGACCTCGTCTAAGTCGGGGGGACGGAATTCTTGTCTATCATCGTCCAAATTAAGCGGAACATTCTGCCTAACAGCGGGATTTGGGCCGTCATCACCGTTTAAGAGTCTGCAGAAATGATTTTTCCAGATTCTCAGGATCGATTGCGACTCTACTACGTTTCCGTTTTGGTCCCGGCAGGCTTCGGTCCGAACCCTGTATCCACCGGATAGCTGTTTCACCTTTCGGTAAAACTTTCGGACTTCATTCCTGCCATAACATCTCTCCATCTCTTCGACCGCGCGCTTCTCATGCTCTCTCTTTTTCCTTCTGAGAAGCCGGTTCTCTTCCCTTCTTTTCTGTTCGTAGAGCTCACGAACAGCTCTCGTTGTCCGATGCAGCGTTGCCTGGTAGGCCTCCTGTTTGGCTGCATGTGCCTGCCTGCACTCGTCGTCAAACCATGGGTTCCTTCTAGGTGGTGGCGTGAAACCCAGCACATCAGTGGCAGCTTCTTTGATGGCTTTTTGACAACGTTACCATTCTTCTTCTATTGTTAGTTCAGGAGGCGTCGAACTTTGGGAGAGTTTCAGGGAGACTCGGTCGGCAAAGATCCCAGCGACCTGTTGCGATTGTAGCTTTCCGACGTCAAATCGTTTCGGCCTATCTCGACTCCGTTGTTCTCTCGATATCCGGGTTCTTACCTTGGCTACAACAAGGTGATGATCCGAGTCGATGTTAGCGCCTCGGAATGTTCGGACATCGAGAATGTTGGAGGAGTGTCTGACGTCGATCGCAACGTGATCAACCTGGTTGACGGTTGATTGATCAGGGGATCGCCAGGTTACTTTATGGATGTTGCGATGTGGGAACCGCGTACTGCTCACAGAGAGGTTCCGCCCCGCGGCGAAGTCCAGCAGCCTGAGTCCGTTTCCGGAAGTCGTGTCGTGCAGGCTGTGTTTTCCGATGACGCCAGCAAAGATGTCCTCTTTCCCCAACTGAGCATTGAAATCTCCTAGAACGATCTTGGTGTCATAGCTGGGGCATCGATCGTATGTTCTTTCTAGGAGATCATAGAACTCATCCTTGCTTTTGTCATCCTTCTCTTCTGTCGGGGCGTGAGCGCATATCAGGCTGATGTTCCCGAATTTAGCCTTAATGCGGATTGTCATGAGGCGTTCGCTTACGGGATCGTAGCTTATGACTCTTTGCCTAAGTCTGCCTCGAACAACAAATCCGCATCCGAATAGGCGCTGCCTTCTCTCCCTGTAGCAGTCGCTGTAGTAAATGTCGCAGTTCTTCATCTTCTTTCTTCCCGGCCCAACCCACCGCACTTCCTGGATGGCGGTGATATCTGCTTTGTAGCAGTCAAGGGCCCCCGCAAGTTGTTCGGCTGCACGTGGTCTGTTAAGGGACCTCACATTCCACGTGCAGAACCGAAAATCGTTGTACGTTTGCCGGGGTCGTCAACATTGGATCCGTCCATATCCGAGGCAAGTTGTTGTTGCTGAACTCGGTTATTTTTGTGTGGTGAGGGAGTTAGCCTCACGCACAACCTACAGACTGGTAGGCCAGTCGCTGCATACATTGGTTCACCACACAACGGATGCTGTGATGGTTCGTTTTATTTATATATTTTAATTGTTTATAACGTAAATTATTCTGTTGTTAATAAATCATTCTTCATTATCAATCAGTATTCGTTTAAGTGCGTTAAACCAAAATAAGTCTGATGGTGAAGAAATGGAAGATAGCTCAAATGACAAGTCAGACTCTGAAGAAATAGGTCAAACAAAGACCAGTTTAGACAATGATTCGGAGGAACAATTAGATAAAATGGCAGAGGTTCCAATTAATGTACTTATATCTTTTATTACTAACTTTAATGGTACAACTGATGAAGTTTTTAATAATGCCATCGAATTGGCATCTGAAACACAAAAAAAAAAAAAACAAAAATACGTGGCAATGCGTCGACAATTTTAATGAATAAAGAAGTAAATAATTAGGAATCTTTAAAAAACGAACTAACAGCAGTATTTCGGGAGCCTCATAGCGCTCTCCAGTTGTATAGTTGCAAAATTCTGCAGAGGTAAAAAAAGTTAATCCAACCAAAGACCAGTATATGGAAACAGAAGTTCAAGTATTTCGAATTGTAATAATCCGTTAAATGAAAATAAGGGTACAAGTACCAAGTACCAATCGTAATCCGTTTAAGCGGATTAATTTCTTGTAAAATTATGACGCATTATTAGGAAACCACTTCCTAAGAGAAGGTGGTTTTCCATAAACTATGAGAAAAATAAAGAAATTCTTATTCCACAACAGGAAATTACAGTCGGAATCATGATACCAAATTGGATTACACATAATAATAATGTTAAATGCATAGATGCAAATGTATATAACGTATATAGTGAACACAACAGGCAAACCTTTTAATACCAAATATATTGAAGTAAAAAGAAATAATCTTTCTGATTTTATAATTTTGGATAATAGATCACGGATCGTATCAGGAAATATAAGAACAGAGCATGTAACTTATGTAGGAGGCTATAGAAAGAAAGAAAGACTTCACTCTTACCCTCACATAGTGGGGTAACCGGGAGAATTTCACAAGCAGGATTGAAGAACCTTAGTAGCCGAATCAACGACTGCTTATATACTTTCCAAAATACAAAAGGTGCATGTATTAAAAGTAGGCGTGAAGCAAGTAGCACATTTTTGTAAATCGCCCGTTCGGCCATCCTGATTGAGTAATCATCCCGATTATTTGTTACATCTTATGTTTTATAATATCAAATACACTTTTTCAATTCCTTAACAAATATTCACCATTTTCCATAAAAAAATAATTTACATTAACTTTACATACATATTTCATTCAACTCAAGCGATTAATAGAATACAATAACTCCAAATCATGCTGTACGAATTATACTTGGCTTCTTCTTCTTATGGCGCTACAGTCCGGAGTGAACCTGAGCCTCAACCAACATGCCTCTCCAGCCAGCACGATCTTTCGCCAGCTACCGCCAGTTGCACACTCCAAGTTGGTAAAGGTCCTTCTCCAATTGTGTAAACCACTTTAGCATAGGCCGTCCTCTGTTTCGTTGTCCCAATGGCTCAGATTCGAAGACTTTTCGGCCCGGAGCAGTGGTGTCCATAAGCTCTACATAGGCCAGCCATTTTAAAAGTTGTAGCCCATACAACTCATCGTTGAATCTTCTTCTCCAGATGCCATCAACGCAAACAGGACCAAAATCGCACGCAAAACTTCCTCATTCGCTTTTAGTAGCGTCCAGGTTTCCGCACTATAGAATAGGACTGGGATGTGAGGACAAGGTGTTATATAAATCAATGTCGTCGGTGTAAGCAAGCAATTGAACTGACTTTTGGAAGATCGTGCCTCTAGTGTTGGCTAGTGAGTTACGCACGATCTCCTCAAGGATGATGTTAAAGAAGTCACATGACAGTGTATCGCCTTGTCTTAAACCTTTTTTGACATTAAAGATCTCGGTGAGTTCCTTCCCGAGTAGAAAAATTCCATAGATAGCTAAGTTTTTAAAAAAAATTTTTCTTAGTTTTAAAAAATAAATCATACTTTTAATTAATTGAAAGAAAAATAATTAGCAATGACGCCGAAAGGCAAAAATAAATATATCGATAGTTAGAGCTTAGAGCGCCCGTATAGAGCCAGTAAGTAGTTAAAAGATTTCATTTCAGTCGTACCTAGGTTAAGCGTTTTGTACCTAGTTTTAAAATTCTATCAGATAAAAAAATAAAAAAATGCCTTTTAAACTAAACTAAAAAAATATGATAGGTTCAGGATTTAAGGTTCTATTCGGTGTAATGGATTACGATGACGCAGAATATTATTAAAAAACGGTTAAAACAAATAATGAGAACGAACAATGGAAAAAAGGAATGGATGAAAAAATTAATGTTTTAGGTAACCTCAAAAAACAAGTTTTAGAAAGCGTTAAAAATACTAATGTTACTCTAAATAAAATAAAAGAAATAATTGTTAAATGAACAACAAAGTTCAACATACAGAGAAAAATATCAATAGAAACCTTTTAATTACAACATATTTTGAAGAAATATCAAGGAAAATCAACCATGAATTGCTTCTTTTAGAAATAGAAGTAGAACAAATAGTAGGCAGGTATTTATGTATATTTTTATGCCATAACAAACGAAACCATTTTATGTTATGTCAACTCTTGATGGCGACTGTACTCTGGAGACATATGATATCCTGATACAAAAAACTATCCCAGAATCAATTGTGGAGATAAGAGAAAGATGTACACGAATTACAAGATCTATCTGCAGAAATACAGAATCAGAAGAATTTTTGGGCAAAAGCATTGGAAAAATTATCTGAGAGAACGCAATGTGTTTCACCATATGGAAGGTCCGCTGTGGAACAGGTAGAATAACTATTACCCTCTTTAATAAATGCTTCAACAGGCGAACAGAACAATAGAAGTAAGTGGCACTAAATTGCTGATGAATCGTTGTGCGTTTGATTATAACATCTGCTTTGATGAATCATCGTGTGTTTACCAACACAGCTAAAAGGTGTCATCGGCATTTTCTCCTCAATCTCCGACGGTAAAGGCAGTAGGCATGGATCCAAATATACACTGGCCCGACGCGTGACAGTGTATATGTGTATATCCCTGAACTCAATGCATAACACTAGTGAATTTGCGCAACAATTGTTAAAGGAACTGAAAATAAACGATTACTCCACACGGAAAATCTCACTGGCAGTAAAACTTTTTTGTGCATAAATCGACTCATTCCATTCTGCGTGCAGCAGTCTTGGTCTGAAATGCAAAGACGTGAAAAAGATTAAGAAAGATAACCAAAAATTTGTGGATTATCTCTATATTGTTTATTTGAAAAATGGATCTGTTCGACTTAATGATCTTTAAAAAAATGTAAAACCGATTTTTCGCACTCAAGTTCGATAGGACTTTCAATGCCGCCCAAAAAACAAACTGATTCAGTGCCACAATTGCCAAATGTTGGCAACGGAGAAAAACACTTTAATGTCAAAACTTGTTGTATCAATTGCTTGGGGAAAACCAACACTTGTACATCTACTGATACGCCAAAATGTGCAAACTGTCAACTGATTCTGTGTGAGAAAGTCGAGCAAAATATTTACAAATTCGAGGAAAACTGTCATCGAGAACCTAGCATCTCATGTTTCTACTCGTGCTACCTCGCAGCAAAATAAGCATGAATGACTTTACATTTCTTCCGACGACTCGTCATCAGCTGTAATCACAGCATGCAAAAGATCTACAACGTGAAATGCAATTCAGCCAGGATGTCAGCGCACAAAGCTCTTAAACTACCATGTTCTCCCAAGCGAATTCTCGTCTCTTACAATGGAATTGATCACCAGACTTGGAGAATGTTAATCAAAATTTGTAGTGGTAATTCATTAAGAAGGCATGGGCCTATGCACACGAGGCAATGTCGTTGATCGCACTCAACATGGCGAGCTGCCAAGGCTATCTTCGTCCGTGCATAGGTCAAGTTGACATACAGCCTCCCCGTGGCGCCCCCTGGATAGCCATCACAGCATCCGTTGTGTGGTGAACCAGTGTACGCAGCAACTGGCCTACCAGTCTGTAGGTTGTGCGTGAGGTTAACTCCCTCACCACACAAAACGACGAGATCGGAAACGAGAACATGCCTCGGATATGGACGGATCCAGTGTTGACGGATCCAGTGTTGACCCTAGCAAACGAACAAAGGACAACGATTTTCGGTTATGCCTCAGACCACGTGTACCCAAAAAACTTGCGAAGGCCCTTGACTGCTACAAAGCATATATCACCGCCATCCAAGAAGTGCGGTGGTATGGTCCGGGCAGAAAGAAGATGAAGAACTGCGACATTTACGACTGCTACAGGGAGAGAAGGCAACGCCTATTCGGATGCGGACTTGTTGTTCGAGGCAGACTTCGGCAAAAAGTCTCAAGCTACGATCACGTAAGAGAACGCCTGATGACAATCCGCATCAAGGCTAAATTCGGGAACATCAGCCTGATTTGCAACAGAGGAGAAGGTTGACAACAGCAAGGATGAGTTCTTTGATCTCCTAAAAAGAACATACGATCGATGCCCAACCTATGACACTAAGATCGTTCTAGGAGATTTCAACGCTCAGCTGGGAAAAGAGGACATATTTGCTCGCGTCATCGGGAAACACAGCCTTCACGACACCACTTCCGGAATCGGACTCAGGCTGTTGGACTTCACCGCGGGGCGGACCCGCTCTGTGAGAAGTACAAGGTTCCCACATCTTAACATCCATAAAGGAACCTGTCGACTCGGATCATCACCCAAAACAGTTTGACGTCGGAAAGCTACAATCGAATCGGGTTTCACGCCACCACCCAGAAGGAACCCATGTCAGCTAAACAGGAGGCCTACCAGGCAACGCTGCATCGGACAACGAGAGCTGTTCGTGAGCTCTACGAACAGAAAAGAAGGGAAGAGAACCCGCTTCTCAGAAGGAAAAAGAGAGAGCATGAGAAGCGCGCGGTCGAAGAGATGGAGAGGTGTTATGGCAGGAATGAAGTCCGAAAGTTTTAGCGAAAGGTGATACAGCTATCTGGTGGATATAGGGTTGGGACCGAAGCCTGCCGGGACCAAACCGGAAACCTCGTAGTGGAGTCGCAATCGATGCTGAGAATCATGAAAGACCATTTCTGCAGACTTTTAAACGGTGATAACGGCCCAAATCCCGCTGTTAGGCTGAATGTTCCACTCAAGTAGAACGATGATATTCAAAAATTCCGTCCCCCCTACTTAGACGAGGTCAAGATAGCAATATCGAGACTTAAGTCGAACAAAGCTGCTGGAGCGGATGGACTGTCCGCAGAATTGTTTAAAGCAGCTGGGGATAACCTGGTTGGGCACAAGCACCAGCTCATCTGTAAGATATGGTCGGAAGAAAGCATGCCAGATGAGTGGAATCTCAGCGTCGTCTGTCGGGTCCACAAGAAAGGAGACCATTTCGACTGCGCCAACTATGGGGGGATAAGTCTCCTTAACATCTCTGCCGTATTGTGTGAATGCCTGAGACCGTTAGTCAACAACCAGATAGACAGTAGACATCGCAGTCTGCCTGAGAGGTAACACATGGGGTTACGTATTAGAAAATCTGCTGATGTCACATAACTTTACGATTGCGTACCCATCCTACTGTTGACTTCTTTCTTTCTAACGTCCCTAGCATCCTAAGTCCACCTGTCGTCATTAACGCTCTACGTTCGCACCGTTTTCCAGTTCTCTTAAAACTTTTAATGTGCAATACCTAGATTTTAATAAAGCAAACTGGGATGTATTTCGATTCGCCTATTCTTTGGTCTTAACAGCTGCAAAATCAACGGCTCAATTAATTTCTTGGACACCAAAATCAAAGACAGCGTTCTATCTTTAGTCCTAATGAAGTCTCAATGCCAAGGATCTACTATACACGGTGTATATTAAATTTTATTAAAATCAGAAACCTTAACAGAGGGAAATGGCAATTAATGATTTCAAACAAATGAAAGTTCTAACACTATTAATTGCACCGAAAATTACAGAATTTAAAAACAGCAGTTGGAATAGTAAACCTTCCTGACAAATAGCAATCCCTGCTGGAATATAAAAAAAATCCGAGCTTCTGCTGATGTATTTCAAAAAACATCACTTAGTAACCTAAAATATTGCTTCTCAAAAAGAATCTGTAATTGGTCATCATTCAACAAACTAAGTACAAAATTCTCCACCGATGAGCTTGTTAACGTGGGTGATATTAGGTTCCTTATTGCCAACCTGAAACTCTCCTGATTGTCGATGGCATTAATAACTTAACTCTGAAGAATCTCCCCGTATGTGCAATAACATAAGACACCTCCATTCCAGAAAAAAGCTATGGTAATTCCTTTGCTCAAGTCTGGAAAAGACTATAAATAAACAGCTGATTTCCCTTCTATTCCGAACTGCCATGTAGCTCTCCATGTAGAACAGTTGCACGCACACACGTGTAGTTGTTGTAGAAGCTAGGCCCTGATCCCTTGTGGGCTGAAGTGCCACTCAATTACTAATTATTATACATATTAAAAATGCCCTTAGCAAGTTAAATATCGCCATTAAAATGTTATATCCACTGATCAATCGCAAGTCGATGCTGAGTCATAAAAACAAAATGATAATGTTTGAGGTAATCTTTCAAGCATTGATCTTGAGATGAATAGATCTCCTGTACCTGTTTCAAAACACACATCAAAAAACTACAAACAGTACAGTACAAAATTCTCAAAATTATGTTAAATTTACTCTGGGTCTTTTTAACAATGATGTTACACGAAATATCTGGTCTTATTGAAGTCACCCGAAGAATAGAAGTTCTAAATGAGAAAATTTTTTTTCACAATGTCGAAAACTTATTAATTTATTTATATGTGTATATATTTAAATATATATTTAGTTATTTATGTACTTAATCATGATTTATTTTTATTTATTTATTTTTTGATTTAATCTTTTTTTTTATATATTTATATAATGCATAATCAATATATACATAAATATATATACAAAATATATATATATATATATGTTTTTTACTTATTTATTCATCAGTTACTTTCTCTGTTTTCATGTACTTATTTAATTATTATCTGGTTTGTTTGTAGTACGTAACAGTTACAACATTAACAATTAAATTCTACTTAATGTAATATAAGTCTTTATCCTTGAACACACAAAATGTAAATCTATTACCATATACTACAATTTAAAAATTTAAATTAGGGCTATTTTCCCATTTCCTTCGAATACCATTTAGACAAAGAATGCTCAAATATATAGTTTAATTCTTCAGTAGTAGGATTAAATTATTTCATAGCATTTCCGTGAAAGATGTGTGAAAACAAAAATCAATAGTATATTCATCTATGAAAATAAATATCTATCTATTTATCCGGTGGCCCTTGCACTTGTGTAACCGACGTTCACCAGGCTGAACCCAGACAAAAACGAATGTAACAGAATTTCCAACAAGACCCAACATATGACGTTCTCAATAGCATTGATCTCATTCTAAAAGCTGATGTTTACGGAGATATAATTCTAATTTCTTAATGGTGTTAAAAAGGGACCAAACGGTATTTCAATGGCACAAATATCAGGATTTTGGTGGTTCAGCACAGGGCGTACTACAATGTGGAAGTGTTAACATTTTGGAAATAGTTGCCCAAAAAAGACAAGGATCAAGAGGAGTTACCCGAACGAATTCAAGTAACGCAAGATGACCGAAGAAACACTATGTCGGGATATAAGTAGCAGTTACATTTACTGTTGATTGACCATTCAACAAGCAATTGGAACAGAAGTATAGTGTTGGAGCTTAACTACTCCAACTGGAGAAAAAATGTAAATCATCAGACTACAATTTGACCTTTCCTGGACTCAAGACTACAGTTTGACCTTTCCACAACCACTATGAGTTGGCGAAGACACAGATATGTGTTCACAACAGCCGTCGAAAAGATGTACCGCCAAAATTAAAATTAAAAGTGTAGGAAGAAGGAATCTTTGATAGGTATTCCACATACGATAAACTTTTCAGGATAATCACATACATACATACACATACATATGTTTATAAATCTAGAAGTACTATAGTAGAAAAACATACAGGACCACTTACGATGAAGTTGAGGAAACTAGAAAACATAAAAAATTAGTACGATTGAAGAGTTTTCTGCCAAAAAATTTACTTTTGTATTTTATTGTGGGAAGTCGGAGCAAAATCAATGAAATATAATGTAAAAAAGGACATTGTTAACATCGCGCTCACTTTTGAAGATTTTTGTACAACACCCATTGACCACTCTGAGTAATGACACCGATTATAAGATTTTAACTCGGGGACACTTCTTAATCGGATCAGCACTAAATATCTTGCCAAATTTCGTACTGCATCAGAATAAAATTTATTGATGACGATAGCTTGTAATTTAAAAAGATTTTTAGCAAATCTGGGCATTAGAAATTACAACATCAAGGGAATGGAAAAGAGAGAGAACATACATAAATGTTGGAAATATGATAGTGATAAAGGATAAAGGAGAAAATATCTGAAGTTCATCCTGGGCCATATGGACAAGTTCGAGCAGTCACAGCAACAAAAGATTTGCGAAAATCGGGTGGCACTACAGCCCACAATTGACCGGGGCCTAGCTTCTTCAGCAATTACTCGTGTTGTGTGTACCAATGTTCCCTCACGAGTATATGGGACTTACAATTCTTTACCGACTCCGAATGGCGAAATTTGAGAAGTTTTCCATAGACAATCAGTATTCTTTGAGTTTTGTCAGCAACTCGAAAGAGGTGGCGCGTAAAAAGTGCCATACCAATTTATAAAAAGCAGGAAAGACACGCCTTAACACAAATTTCTTCGATTCGAATGTCCTGCTTTGTGATAGCAATCTGCACTTATTTGATTGAAGAATGGTACAAATTAAACGAAACAATGAACCCCAACATAGAATGAAACGGTCACCATTTGACTTTATCGGAACAATCAGCTTAGATTTCAGAATACAACTTTGCACTTCAATATAAGCAGATAATAGCAGATGTCAGAGACTAGGGCAACCATTTGTGCATAATAGATACCACAATTAATCTATTTTAAAAATATCATCTCAAAATTTAATTCTCCCGAGTTTACAACAGCATAATAATAACAGAAGAAGTAACCCCGACTCAATTATTCAATTATACAAAACGTAACGACGATTAACGGATACAACTGCTGTCACCGAAACAACGCTGCTACTCTTGTATACAGTAGAAATAGTCTTTCGACTATTTGATAGTGAATCTTGAATGGGAAACGAAATATCATTTTCGATGTGTAACAAACTTCTGAATCTTATCGAGTCTAGGAATAGTTCCTGTGAAATGGGTCTCCTAAGTTATACAAAAGAGATTCCTTGAGCCAAAAAGTCAAACAAATACACCCTACAATCATGTGGATCTACAGCACACCGATCACTATCAAAGTAAACGTAGCATGTGAAAAAGTATCTGTACCAGCCCAATTGACGACAACCGGAATATTGGAGTTGCAACCAAAATGCAGGGTTTTTTAACATAACTTGATAAATTTTGGAGAGCAGTCAAAAACAACATTAATAACTTCATCGTATTTACTGCTGCCAAATATTTCTCATTTTTCAGAGGATCAAAATTACCCCAACGAAGAGCCACATGTTGGAGGAACAAAGATTTCACAGCATATTAAAAGATGATATCAACCTCCAAAGAAGTCGAAAAATATTTTCAAAACTAATCCGGAATCACAAGATCCACCAACTTTCAGTAAACGATACATTAATAAGTTAAACATTTAAAAGTCTAGGCGGCCCCAGTATGTTGTGATCAATTACAATAAAATTATGTAACAAGGTGCCAAACAATGATCCACAACACTCAACAACGCACAGCAGCATAATTTCATCTACCTTTGTGTACCTTCATAGAGTGAGATTATATTATTTAAGGCGATTGAGTACACAAATAAAGCGTAGTTAGTTTAGAGTCGCCGTATGCATGACTTCCCACACGTGCGGCAAAGTGTTATTTCATTTACTATTTGTCAATTTAAAACAATGGATGTATGTATTACACTGACCAACAAAATAATCGACTGCTTTAATTGAAAATCATAAAAAACGCTTCGAATCAATAATCCTACAAAAATCAAAATGCAACTATGTATTTAGTTTTATGTGTTTACAGAATACTTCTATGAATTTTTGTGAAAAACAATAAATGAAGTATTCGACATTGTACAAGGGTTAGTTGTTCTTATTCTTTTACTGTCCGGAGTGGACCTGGGTCTCAACCAACACGCCTCTCCAACTAGCACGATCTCTCGCCAGCAGCCCGCAATTGGGCACTTCAAGTTAAGGTGGTTAAGGTGCTTCTCCACTTGTGTGCGCCGTCTCAACCTAGCCTATAAAGTTCGTCGTTGAATCTTCTCCTCCAAACGCCAGCAACGCAAACAAGACCAAAAATCGCATGTAGAACTTTCTTGTTGTTGTACAAAGCCGACAAGGTTAATTCCTTTGAGAGAGGACTCTATTTCTCAATTGCTTCAAAGATTCAGCGATTAGCAAGAGAGATTCTACGTTTGAATTCTGTACTGCTCCCTATTTACAGTGAAGCCGAGCTTGACTGAATCCTTGACTACCTCGAAGTTTCTGCTGCCTTGTAATGCTCTCTGTCCGAGGCGTCGGTGCTGTGTGTCCCTCCGCGATGACAGCATAAACTTCGTCTTGCCCTCACTTATCGCCAAACCCATTTTAACCGCTACCGCTTCACTGCCAACAACGCCCCATTTGTGGCTTGCTGTGTTCATCCAATCATGTCAATATCGCCGGTGTAAGCTAGCAGTTGAACGGACTTTTGGCTCTGCCGGAAAATGATCTTGTCTATCATCGTCCAAATTGAATGGAACCATCTGCAGGAATGAGATGCATTCAGCATCGTTTGCGAGTCAACGACAAGTTGTCCATTTTGATTCCGACAGGCTTCGGTCCGAACCTTATATCAACCGGATAGCTATTTCAATTTTCGGTACAACTTTCGGACTCTCATTCCTGCCATATCACCTATCCATCTCTTCGACCGCGCGCTTCCCATACTAGTTCTTTTTCCTTCTGAGAAGCCGGTTCCCTTCCCTTTCTTTCCTGTTTCTAGAGCTCACGAACAGCTCTGGTTGTTCGATACAACGTTGAATTTTAGGCTTCCTGTTTAGCTGGTTGGGTTTCCTTCTGGCTTGAAAGCCAACAAATCAGCGGCAGCTACTTTGATGGCTTCTTGACAACGTTTTCATTCTTCTTCTATTGTCAGTGTAGGCAGCGCCGAATCTTAAGTGAGTTGCAGTGAGACTCGGTCGGCAATGATCCCAGCAATTTGTTGCGATTTGCTATAATCGCCGACGTCTAACCGTTTTGGCCTGTCTCGACTTCGTTGCTCTCTATCTCTGCCTCGAACAACAAATCCGCATTCGAATAAGATCTGCCTTTTCTCTCCCTGTAGCAGTCACTGTAGTAGATGTCGCAGTTCTTCATCTTTTAGCCCGGCCCATCCCACCGCACCTCCTGGATGGCCATGATATCTGCTTTATAGCAGAGATATCCTCACACAGATCCATTATTAAACCCTCGAGCAGAGGTGTTCGCTGCATACATTGGTTAAGCACACAACGGATGTTGTGAGGAGGCGCCACGAAGAAGCTGTATGTCAACTTGACCTGTGCATGGACGAAGATAGTCAGTCGTTCACAGACCTCCGCGGAGTACGCACGTGTTCAGTCGTTTACAGACCTCCGCGGAGTACACACGTGTTTCGGCTACACGAGCAAATCGGTACAGTAACTAGTACAATATAATAAGCAAGTGTTTTTCAAGCAGATTGGTAGGTAAAAAAAAAAATTAATATTTTTTTTAATTAAAACAAAATTCAAAGACACAAAGTGTGAGTGAGCAAAGTGCAATGGAGAGTGACGAGCGTCCCGAGCTCAGTAAATCGGGTGATTTTAAGACACCGGTGGCCGGGACGTCAGGCCACCTAACCAGCGACGGCAGCATACGCGTGGCTAGTCCCACGAGCCGTACAACGGAAGCGATGAAGAGGAGAAAGAGGCTGCAGCCACAGCCCAATCTCAACAAACGGAGGACGACGACGATGACGTCAGATGAAGAAGCGGTCGCACCGAACAGAGGCGGATCGGTTGCGACCAAAAAAACACCGCCAAAGAAAACAACAAAGGCAGCTACTTCAACAGCTGCCATCGACATCGAAGCCCTCCAATGCGAATCGGAGGGCAATGAATGCCGATATTCTTACAAAGGGAGTGATAAGTCCTTCCAAGTGTTGGCCACCTCTGACGCCGATGACGAGGCAGAGGAATTAAAAGAGGAAATGAGGAAACTCGAGAAGCTCGACGAGGAAAGGGCAAAGCTCAACACCCACATTAAATTCCTCAACGAGCAATCCACGGCCAGGAAAGCGGTGGAAAAAGCGGCCAGGCAGAAGCAGCAGCAACAGGAGCTCTTGGAATTGCAGCAGAAACAACAGCTGCGCAAGAAGAAGCAGCAAGAGCTGTTAAAAGTACAAGAGCAGGAGGAGCTGCCATCAACATCAAAGGCAGCCCAACAGCTACAGCTACAACAAAAGCTGCACCAGTAGCCAAAACAAACGCGAGCTACCGTATTTAGGGCAGCTCAACAGAAGCAACAACAAACAAAGCCGCAGCCACAACAGCAGCAGAGACAACAGCACCAGAAACAACAGCACGATAAGCAACAGCAGCAAAAGCAACATCCGCAGCAGAATCACCAGAAGCAACAACAACAGAAGAAACAACAGCCACAGCAAGAGCAGCAGAAAAAGAAAGTATGTTGCCCGCCTATCAATGTCTTCGACATGGGGACCGACGAGCTGGAGACCTTATGTGTTGGCCCTAGGGAATAAGCTTTTTTATATTAAATACAAGTCCCCCCAAATTCACACCACTACTCAACAATGAACGGTTTTAGATTTTTAAAAGAGAAGTTAGCGGCATCGAACGCTGACTTCTACACTTACACCACCAGAGGAGAAAAGCCACAGACCTTGCTCCTCAAAGGCATAAACCCCTCTACGGATCCGAAGGTCCTCCTCAACAAGCTGCGCCAAGTTGAGAGCGACGAGGTCCAGTTCGTAGGGGTTAAGCCTTTCAGCACTGTGGCAGCGAAAGCGAAGAAGAAGGCACTTCCCTTCTTCTTAGTTCAGGTATCCCAGGGCACGAAAATTGACAACCTACGAAAAATCCGTTTCGTAGGTGGTCTTAGTGTAAAATGGGAGAGATTAAACAAAACTGACCACGTACTTCAATGTGCGAGGTGCAGAAGGCTGGGGCACGTCGCGGAGAACTGCAATATGGAGTTCCGCTGCGCACGTTGCACATTCAGCCACAAAAAGGGGAATGCCCTTTGGGTACGGATGAAGTCGAGGATAAGACGCTCCTCAAATGTGTACTCTGCGGAGGAAATGGACACCCTGCAACCTATTTGGGGTGTCCACGAATAAAAGAAATCCGGCAGAGAGTAAAAGAAGCAAGGATAAACAAGAAGGTAGAAGCCAGGCCGATTGCCAGAGCTGTAGCTACCACCGTTACGCCGGCCATCTCCTACGCCCAAATGGTGTCAGGCAGAGAACCGACACAACGGACAGTGCCGAAGGTTGCCCCGGCTCCAATGGCCAGGCAACCCGAGGCAGAGCCCTCTATTAGGGACGTAATGTCCTCCATTCAGTCGATGCAAGCGCAGATGATTGCCTTGCAGAAACAGATGGTCGAATTACAGACCAGTTTCCTTGCGCAGACGGCTAGAGTAGATTTCCTCTTCTCTCAGCTGCCCGCAAACAAACGCGCACAGATATAATGGGCTCACGCGCGGTAAGAACCCTTAAGATCCTAGGAGTGAATGTTAATTCGCTGATTAGGATTGAACGAAAATTAACGCTCTCAAACTTGTTGCAAACCCACAATCCTGACGTGCTGATGGCTAGCGAAACTAAGCTAAACCAGACGCGCATTCTCAGGTACAAAAATTACCACATAATCAGAAGAGACCGACCCCAATCCACTCGAGGTGGCGGGGTCGCTCTCTTGATTAAAAAGAACATTTTTCATAAGGTCGATGGCTGATGCAAATAATATAATTCCCATGCAGCAATTTGGTTTTAGAAGTCACCACAGCACTATACACCAACTTGACCGAATAACTCGTCATATAAGGCACGGTTTTCAGTTGCAAATGTCAACTGGATTAGTGCTGTTGGATATCGAAAAAGCTTTTGATTCTGTATGGCATGAGGGTTTAGTTCACAAATTGTTTGAGTTTGGTTTTCCTATATATCTAATCAAACTTATTCAGAGTTTTGTTTCGGGGCGTACTTTTGTTGTTTCAGTTAACAATTGTTTATCTTCGGAGCATATAATACCACCAGGTGTTCCTCAGGGTTCGGTCCTAGGTCCAATTTTATTTAACGTATATTTATCTGATTTTCCTCAACTGCCCGAATGTGAAGTAGCAATGTTTGCTGATGACACAGGGATTTATTCAACTGATGTTCTTGGTATCGATATTGAAACCAAAATTCAATTGATACTGAATAACATATTCCCTTATTTGAGCAAATGGAAAATAAAATTAAATTCTTCCAAGACTCAAGCTATCTTTTTTACAAGAAAAAGAAAAGTTTGCTTTCTACCAAGCAACAATATATCAATAAATGGTGTAGATATTAATTGGACTGATAGCGCAAAATATCTTGGTATTACGTTAGACAGCAAACTTTTATTTAATAAACACATCTCCAATACTGTCAGCAAAGTTAATCAAATAATCCGAGTTATGTACCCATTGATTAATAGAAAATCATTGCTTAGTAACGAAAATAAACTTATCATATTTAAAGTAATCTTCCAATCCTTCATGTTATATGGCAGTCCTGTTTGGGGTTGCTGCGCCAAAACTCACATTCAAAAGCTCCAAATTGCACAGAATAAATTACTAAACCTTATTCTCAATCTCCCATGGCACTTCTCTACGAGGGAGTTGCATGATAAGGCTAATATTGACCGTATTCATGACAGAATACTCCACTACAGAGAAAAGTATCTGCGGAGTTGTGATGTTCCAGACAATCCTCTGATCAATAATCTTGTTCGCACTTAACATACTCTTTTCAGACAATTTATATTTATATATTATATATACATATAAGTTGTTATACTCCATTAATAATTTGTATTTACCTGAATGTTATCATACAAATATCTACATTTAAAACCTATGAATTAAATTATATTATATTTAAATTTATGTATATATTTTTTTTATGTTTGTTTTTAGTTTCTGTTTTTATTTTATTGTTTTTTTTTTTTTTTTTGGATTAAATGAAAGGTTTTTACTTGTAGCATTTTCCTTTTGAAAAATTGTATCGAAAGGATCTCTTGTTAAATAATTATTATAATTCTTTCAGAAGTAAGATACATTTCGTGTCGTATCTCTGTACATTATATATTACATGTAATAAGAAAATAACATAAATTGTATACAATAGAAGCTACTACAAAGGTGCATCACGGTGTATTAGATATATATGTAAGGCATATATATAACATATACGCCCTGGTGCACGCGTCCGTATAGCCTTACGGACATAGTTAAGTTTAATGTATATAATTAAGTAGAGTTAAGTTTTAGGCTAATTTAACTGTTTATAGTTAAGTTTAACTTTAGTTTTAGGTAGAATAGGGTTGTTATTAAGCTGTTTTCTTGTTTATTTTTAAGTTAGGTTAAGAAAAAAAATATAACCAAGTTTTCCAAGTTTTTAAAAATTTTCTTGGATGAATAAAAAAAAAAGGAAATAACTTTTAAGCAATGAATTTAAAAAATACAAGAGGCCGAAAGGCATAAATAAAAAACCATAGATTAGCTTAGAGTACTCGTGAAGAGTCAGTAAGTCTTAGACCTTGGATAAATGTGAGCTTGCTTAAAAAACTTAAGAAAAAAAATGATTTACGTAAGAAATGTAAACGTCATCCAGGAAACCAGTCTTTAAAAAAATATTATAATAGACTAAATGAAGAAGGAAAGAACGAAGTCAAATTATGCCGGAATATATACTTTACAAGAAAACTCCAGAATTGTAGGGGTAATTCAAAAAAAGAATGGAGAGTGGTAAATGACATCCTAAACAATAACATGAGTTCAACTGACATTCCCCATATTGAGGTAAATGGGACTAAAATATCAAACCCTGTAGACATTGCAAATCAATTCAATTGGTACTTTACCTCTATAGCAAAAGAATTGAAACCCACTCCTCCTAAATACAGTTTTAATTGTAATTTATTTCCGGACTTAATTGATGATGCTTCTGTAAGCAACAGTTTTGTGTTTGAACCTCTTACACCTAATGAGGTTCATAAATGCATCATGTCATTGGATAACAAATATTCATGCACCTCTGATGGTATAACTAACTACCTTTTAAAGCGTATTTCCTTCTTTGTAATTGATGTTTTAACTCACCTGTTCAATCTAAGTGTAAGTTGTGGTCATTTTCCGTCTTCTTTGAAAAATGCTGAGGTCATACCACTATTTAAAAAAGGTAACAAACACTTATTGACGCAATATCGGCCAATATCTATACTTCCGACATTTTCCAAACTTTTTGAAAAACTCATAAAAAAACGAGTGATTTCCTTTTTAAATAAAACCAATTTCTTCAGAAATGAGCAATTCGGGTTTCGTGAAGGCAAGTCAACTGAAGATGCTATTTTAAAATTATGCAGTGAGATATTTGACAGTTTCAATAAAAACAATCACAACTTAGTACTCTTCATTGACATGACAATGGCATTCGATATGGTAAATCACGATATTCTCTTGAGCAAACTGTATAGTGCTGGACTAAGAGGTATAATTCATGAGTGGTTTACTTCATATCTGACAAATAGAACTCAACGGGTTAAGCTTAAAGGGATTTTTAGTGATAAACAAGAAGTAAACATTGGTGTGCCACAAGGCTCTGTCTTAGGACCATTGTTGTTTTTAGTGTATGTAAATTCATTATTCTGTCAAAAGTTGAACAGTAGCATTACAGCATTTGCTGATGATATGGCACTGACGTACAGTAATAGCTGCATATTGGACACAGCAATTAAATTAAATATGGACCTGAACATACTTCGACAATGGTTTGCCAAACATGAGTTACTAATAAGCAGTAAAACTAGACTTATGATATGTAGTCTAAGAGAATCTTTTCCACTTGACTGTGATACCATCTTCCATTCTAGCTCCTGTACAAGATTGTCAATGTCTAATCATACGTGTGGTAGTGCAAACTTCGATGATAATCAATTATGTAGCTCAAATTGTTTCAAAATAGAAGGTGTTGAAACCTTTAAGTATCTAGGTGTCTTAGTGGATAAGCATATGACTTGGAAAGCACATGCTGAAGATGTAAAATTATATATGCTATCTGCCACCCGTAAAATGTATCTTCTAAGAGAACACTGCTCTATTAACATCCTAAGAATGTTTTACTACGGGATAGTTCACTCCAAATTGCAGTACGGTATTGCAAGTTGGGGTGGAACCTATAATAGTACTATGGAACCGTTGTATATAGCACAAAAATATGTAATAAAAATAATGTGTAAAAAAAAACAGGTTAGCTCATAGCTGGCCATTGTTCCAAATGCTACGCATACTTCCACTAAGACACCTATATGTCTTTAAGGTTCTCAAGGTTTTCTTCATGAGAAGTGGGTACAATAATAATCTCAGAAGTTCGAACATATATTACTTGAGAAATAATGGTGTGTCAATTTGTACTATCCCATTCTCAAGAAAAACCTGTTGTTCTAAATTTTATACAATGGCAGCACCAAGACTATATAATAAATTACCAATTGAAATCAGGCAAATAGTTCATCCAAAGTATTTTATAAAAGAAGTAAAAAAACTCCTCTTTAGTATGGAAAGTTCATCATTATTAAACTAAAATCTCTTATATAACAGTACTTTTTGTCGTCATTGTTATTGTATATATATATAAAAAATAATTGTATTGTTTCTAAATCTTTTGAATTTACCCCACACTTACTTATTATAATCAAAGTTTATTTTTTAATTGAAGGATCATTCGCCACTAGTTCGATCTGAACTAAAGAATGATGCCCATTCCTTTCTTAAATTTTTTTTTCAACTTGTAATTAATAATAAATATATAAAAAAAAAAAGTTAGATTTAAGATCAATGGATTCAATAAGTAAGCTAGTTTTAAGTATTTTTGTCTAGTATATAAGTAAAAGAAGAGTAAAAAATAAAAATGCATTCAAATTCAAAAAGTACGCACGTGTTTCGGCTTCGAAGAGCAAGTGTAGTGGTTTTAATTTACGAAAAAACAACAAAATTCAAGTGACTTCAGTAGCCTGGTGGTAAAGCACCAGCGGTCATGATACTGTACATGCCGCGTCAAAATTGGTTTCGGACATTCAATGGAATAAAAATAAAACCCAGTGTACCGGGGCCTGCCTTGTTGACTTGGAAAAGGCATTCGATACCGTATGGTTAGAAGGCCTCTTCCTCAAGTTGACGAGGTTGGGTATAAGCAAAGAACTGCTTTACACGATCTACAATATGGTAACAGGTAGAAAGTTTGTTGTTAAGAGTGGCAACAAGGTTTCTACTAATGTCTTTTACATTAAAAATGGGCTCCAGCAGGGTGCAGTGAATTCACCAATTTTTCTCACGTTTTCACCAGTGAATTAATTGGCTCCATGCAGTACCTGATCGCGTACGCTGACGATTTGATAGCGTACAGGACGGCACCGAAGATTGAGGTCATTAATATCCTCTTGCAGCGTGACTTCGAGAAAATTCAGCGATTTTGCGACGACTGGAAGTTGAAGATCAATTACCAGAAGTGTGAAACCATCCTGTTCCGAACTCCGTTGTGCAGGGCTTCAAGAGATACGAGCAAAAACTGGCGTAAGTTCGGCATTTTGAACCCGCAGGGGCAGCCATTAGCTGTGAGGAGTGTAGTGCGATATTTGGGCATTATGTTGGACCAGTTTCTGTATGGTAATATCCATGTAGCAACGGGTCTGGCAAAAGCCAGAAAAGCCTTCGCTATGGCAAGTAGGCTGTTTTATAGCAGCCAACTTGATTCCAGAGTGAAGATTATCTGCTACACGGCCCTAATACGGCCAATCATGGTGTATGGTTGTCCAGTGTGGTTCACATTGAGTCCTTCCCAGATGGAAAGGATGAGGGTGTTCGAAAGGCAATGTCTTCGAGCTTGTCTCAAGATGTAAATTCACTGATTAGGATCGAGCGAAAATTAACGCTTTCTAACTTGTTGCAAACTTACAATCCTGACGTGCTGATGGCTAGCGAAACTAAGCTAAACCAGACGCGCATACTCAGGTACAAAAATTACCATATAATCAGAAGAGACCGACCCAATCCACTCGAGGTGGAGGGGTCGCTCTCTTGATTAAAAAGAACATTTTTCATAAGGTCGTATATAGCAATGTTGTACGTAGATTTAGTGTGCTAGAAGCATCCATCGCACGCATCTCTCTCCAAGATGGAAAGAAGTTGTGTGTGATCGCTGCTTATGCATCAGAATCTCAAAACCCTAACTTTCTTTCGGAGCTCGTGGCTCTCTTCGCTAGCCTCCGCTTAAACTCGGAAGAAAATTATTATATTCTAGCCGGAGATTTGAACGCCAAACACGGTGAATGGGGTAATAATGTTCCAAATGAGAGAGGAAACGCCCTCTTAGATTGGATGAAACAGAACAATATCGAGTTCAGGTTAGATTTGCTTGCAACCGATAGACCATCCTTTCCTAGAAGCGGGTCCTATCTGGATGTGATGTGCTAGCACGATCTTTTGCCAGCTGCTTCCAATTGCGCACTCCAAGTTGGTTGAGGTCCTTTTCCACTTGTGTGTGCCATCTCAGTCGGGGACGTCCTCTGTTGCGTTGTCCCTGTGGTTCGGATTCGAAGACTCTTCGGGCCGGAGCAGTGCTGTCCATCCGCTCTACATGGCCTAGCCACCTTGAGCGTTGTATCCGTAGACGCTTGACTAGGTTCATGCCGCCGTACAGCCCATACAGTCACTTTGGTCGTTCGGGAGAGGGCTTTATTACTCAATTGCCTCTTAAGCCCAAAGAAACAGCGATTGGCAAGAGTGATTCTGCGTTTGATTTCGGTACTGATGTTATTGTCCCTATTCACCGCGGAGCCGAGATAGACGAAGTCCTTAACTACCTCGAAATGTCTGCTGCCCATAGTGACGCTCTGTCCGAGACGTCGATGTTCTGCGTCCTTCTTCGCATAAGCTAGCAGTTGAACCGACTTGTGGAAGATCGTGCCTCTGATGTTGACGTGTGAGTTTCGCACGATCCCCTCAAGAATGATGTTAAACAAGTCGCATAACAGCGCGTAGCCTTGTCTAAATCCTTTTTTGACATCGAAGGTCTCGGTGAGTTCGCTACCGACCTTGACGGAGCAGCGAGAGTTCTCCATCGTCATCCTTCACAATCTGACGAGTTTGGTGGGGATGCCAAAACTAGACATTGCACTGTATAGCTCGTATCTATGCACGCTGTCATACGCGGCCTTAAAATCGACGAATAGATGGTGGGTGTCGATTTGTACTTCTTGGAACTTCTCCAGGATTTGCCGCAGTGTGAAGATTTGGTCGATGGTGGACTTCCCTGGCCTGAAACCACACTGATAAGGACCAATCAGGTTGTTGACAAACGGTTTCAGGCGTTCACACAATACGGCAGAAAGGATCTTGTATGCGATGTTAAGGAGACTGATCCCTCGGTAGTTGGTGTAGTCGAAGGGGTCTCCTTTCTTGTGGACCGGATATACGATGCTGAGATTCCACTCGTCGGGCATGCTTTCCTCCGACCATATCTCACAGATGAGCTGGTGCATGCACCCAACCAGCTCATCCCCAGCCGCTTTGAACAGCTCTGCGGACAGTCCGTCCGCGCCAGCAGCTTTGTTCGACTTCAGTCTCGATATTGCTATCTTGACCTCGTCGAGGTCGGGGGGACGGAATTCTTGTCCATCGTCGTCCAAATTGAGTGGAACATTCTGCCTAACAGCGGGATTTGTGTTGTCATCGCCGTTTAGGAGTCTGCAGAAATGATCTTTCCAAATTTTCAGCACCGACTGCGACTCTACCACCAGTTGTCCATTTTGGTCCCGGCAGGCTTCAGTCCGAGGTTTGTAACCGCCAGATAACTGTTTTATCTTGCGGTAAAAATTTCGGACGTCATTCCTGCCATAGCACCTCTCCATTTCCTCGACCGCGCGCTTCTCGTGCTCTTTCTTTTTTCTTCTGAGAAGCCGGTTCTCTTCCCTTCTTCTCTGTTTGTAGAGCTCACAAGCAGCTCTCGTCGTTCGATGCAGCGTTGCCTTGTAAGCTTCCTGTTTTGCTGCATGCGCCTGCCTGCACTCGTCGTCAAACCATAGGTTCCTCTTAGGTGGTGGCTTGAAACCCAGCACATCAGTGGCGGCCTCTTTGATAGCTTCTTGACAACGTTTCCATTTGTCTTCTATTGTTTGTGCAGGCAGCGTCGAACTTTAAGACAGTTTCAGGGAGAATCGATCGGTAAAGGCTCTAGCGATCGGCTGCGATTCTAGCTTTCTGACGTCAAACCGTTTTGGCCTGTCTCGACTCCGTTGCTCTCTCGATATCCGGGATCTTACCTTGGAAACAAGGAAATGATCCGAGTCGATGTTTGCACCTCGGAAGGTTCGGAATACTGGAGGAGTGTCTGACGTCGATCGCAACATGATCAATCTGGTTGACGGTTGATTGATCGGGTGAACGCCAGGTCCCTGGGAACCGCGTGCTGGCCACAGAGAGATTTCGCCCCGAGGCGAAGTCAACTAGCCTGAGTCCGTTTCCGGAGGTATTGGCGTGCAGGCTGTGTCTTCCGATGACTTTAGCAAAGACTTCTTCTCTTCCCAGCTGAGCGTTGAAATCTCCTAGAACGATCTTGGTGTCGTAGCTGGGGCATCGATCCTATGTCCTTTCTAGGAGGTGATAGAAGTCTTCTTTACTGCTGTCATCTTTTTCCTCTGTCGGGGCGTGGGCGCATATGAGGCTTATATTTCCGAATTTAGCCTTGATGCGGATTGTTATGAGGCGTTCGCTTATGTATTGGAAGCTTAAGACTTTTTGCCTAAGTCTGCCTCGAACAACAAAACCGCATCCAAATAAGCGTTTCCCTCTCTCCCTATAGCAGTCGGCGTGGTATATGTCGCAGTTTCTCACTCTTCTCTTGCCCGGCCCATCCCACCGCATTTCCTGGATTGCGGTAATGTCTTTATAGCAGTCCAGGGCCTCCGCAAGTTCATCGGCTGCACGTGGTCTGTTTAGGGACCTCACATTCCACGTGCAGATCCGTAAGTCATTGTCCTTTGTACGTTTGCGAGGGTCGTCAACAGTGTATCCATCCATGTCCGAGGCATTCGGTTGTTTCGGAACTTATATTTTAAATGTGGCCGGGCAGTTACCGCGACGCACACCCCCAACCTGGAGACCAGGCCCTTTTTTATACCTCTTGGGCGGAGGTCGCACTTATAGGTTAAGCAAGTTGAGTTCGGATGAACAACAACCAGTATCCGGTGGCTACCGACGTGGAGGTGCTATAAGCACAGTTGATGTTTGGGAAACAGTTATAACAGCTGGGCATCGCCAGGTTGCTACCAATCAGTGCCTACCCTGTTCCCACATCACCCAGCCACCAACTGTTTAACTACGGTCGAATATAACAGTGATCACCGTGGTCTCGCCGCGGTAATACATCTCCCGAACGAGCTGGAGGAACTAGAAGAATATGTCCAAACGCATCCTTATAACTATAATAAGGTGCGCTGGCAACGTTTTTCTAGAGCCGTATCCAGAAAAATAAGTTCGAGTGTGATCAATCCTCCTACAAACAGAAACCTTACGAACGAAGAGGTTGACAGGTACCTCACACAAATGGACAAGGTCATTAAACGTACAATGGACCGGACGATTCCGAAGGTGTCACAAACTGATTATGGCGACATCTATCGGAACTCTGAAATCGATGCACTTCACGTGCAAAAAAGTAGAGTCCTGTCAAGACTTAAACTCTAGAACAGGGGGTTTTCAGATCCACAGAGTACAGAGCTTCGCTCTCTGAAGTCACAAATCAAAGTACTCCAACAGCTAATACGTCGAAATTACAGTCTAGCTGTGAGCTTGCATTGGGGCAATAAGATTCGGGCTGTAAGATCCAACAACCCGAGCATGTTCCCACAAGTAAATAAAATCTTCCGGAGGAGAGATCATAATAACATTCAGTGCGTTCGACTTAACAGAACAACAGACAACGCGAACTTACTTACATCAGTTGGCATCGATCCAGATGAGGCAGTGCTTGACAACGACTTCTTCGTAGTGGAAGATCCCCAGGAGAAGGTTAATGCAATTGGTGCTGTTTTCCAGAAAGGGTACACGGTCAACTAGACTCGTAGTCCGAACCACGACTTGGAAAACAGAGCCTTGCTGAACCACTTCTACCTTCGGAACGAAATAAGTCAATGACGATCCGAAAATCCTGGTTTTACCAGATTCAGTGACGATCTTCTGGCAAATAATGCCGTCGCCGACGATGGAAACAACTCCATCCTTAGAATTAGAAGTCAGTAAGAATAAGAATAAGAATAAGAAGTCAGTGGGAATCGATGGGATACCAAATATTGTTCTGCGCCATCTACCCTAGAGCCCTGAAAGAATGGGTTGAGGAAAAACAAATAATACCGGAAAATCAATTTGGCGTCAGGGTGGGGCACGACACCATTCATGCCGCGTCTAAATTGATTTCCGACATACAGTGGAATAAAAACAAGACCCAGTGTACAGGCGTCTGCCTAATCGACAGGGAGAAGGCGTTCGACACCGTATGGTTAGAAGGTCTCTTCCTTAAGTTGGTCAGGCTCGGCATCAATAAAACATTGCTATATATGATCTATGACATGGTCACAGGTAGGAGATTTGTTGTGAAAAATGGCAACGAAATTTCGACTACTGTGTTCCATATAAAAAATGGGCTGCAACAAGGAGCTGTTGGTTCTCCGATCTTATTCAGTATATTCACTAGCGATTTCATAGGTTCTATGCCTAACATCATAGCGTTTACCGATGATCTAATCGCGTACAGATCAGATCCGAATGTAGAGGTAATAAATGTCTTGTTGCAACGCGACTTCGATACAATTCAACGATTTTGGGACGACTGGAAGTTGAAAATCAACTACTAGTGTGAAACTATCCCTTTTAGAACCCCGCTGTCCAGGGCCTCAAGGGACACGAAAATGAACTGGCGCAAGTTCTGCATAGTTGACGCACAAGGACGACCATTAGCTGTAAAAAGTGTAGTCAGATATCTAAGCATCTGGTTGGACCAGTATCTGTATGGTGGTATCCACATAGATACAGCTCTGACCAGGGCTAAGAAGGCCTTTGCTATGGCAAGAGGACTGTTTTACAGCAGTCAACTTGACACCAGAGTGAAGGTCATCTGCTACATGGCCCTAATCCGGCCAATTATGGTGTATGGTTGTCCTGTGTGGTTCAACGTGAGTCCTTCCCAGATGGAAAAGATGAGGGTGTTCGAGAGGCAGTGTCTTCGGGCCTGTCTCCGATTATATCGAACACCAGAATCCCAGTACAAGAAATTCTACCCCAACGAGGTTCTGTACAACGAGGCAAGCCTTATAAGGATAGAAAATTTTATTATCAAGTTGATACGAAGTCGCACTGCTCGAGGTATGGCTTCAACCAATAGTCTGATCTTTGGGGCTTACTACCCAAATGATATGTACCATGAACGGGTACGTCTTAACGGCTTCATTCCGCCTGAAGCTTTCCTCTATTTGGACGCCAAAGGCCTGATACAAGATGGGGAAGGCTGCCCTATCATCTTCCACGTCGCACGCCGAACAGTCGAGAGGCAACTGCATTACGAGACATTGCACTGTATAGCTCGTATCTATGCACGCTGTCATACGCGGCCTTAAAATCGACGAATAGATGGTGGGTGTCGATTTGTACTTCTTGGAACTTCTCCAGGATTTGCCGCAGTGTGAAGATTTGGTCGATGGTGGACTTCCCTGGCCTGAAACCACACTGATAAGGACCAATCAGGTTGTTGACAAACGGTTTCAGGCGTTCACACAATACGGCAGAAAGGATCTTGTATGCGATGTTAAGGAGACTGATCCCTCGGTAGTTGGTGTAGTCGAAGGGGTCTCCTTTCTTGTGGACCGGATATACGATGCTGAGATTCCACTCGTCGGGCATGCTTTCCTCCGACCATATCTCACAGATGAGCTGGTGCATGCACCCAACCAGCTCATCCCCAGCCGCTTTGAACAGCTCTGCGGACAGTCCGTCCGCGCCAGCAGCTTTGTTCGACTTCAGTCTCGATATTGCTATCTTGACCTCGTCGAGGTCGGGGGGACGGAATTCTTGTCCATCGTCGTCCAAATTGAGTGGAACATTCTGCCTAACAGCGGGATTTGTGTTGTCATCGCCGTTTAGGAGTCTGCAGAAATGATCTTTCCAAATTTTCAGCACCGACTGCGACTCTACCACCAGTTGTCCATTTTGGTCCCGGCAGGCTTCAGTCCGAGGTTTGTAACCGCCAGATAACTGTTTTATCTTGCGGTAAAATTTCGGACGTCATTCCTGCCATAGCACCTCTCCATTTCCTCGACCGCGCGCTTCTCGTGCTCTTTCTTTTTTCTTCTGAGAAGCCGGTTCTCTTCCCTTCTTCTCTGTTTGTAGAGCTCACAAGCAGCTCTCGTCGTTCGATGCAGCGTTGCCTTGTAAGCTTCCTGTTTTGCTGCATGCGCCTGCCTGCACTCGTCGTCAAACCATAGGTTCCTCTTAGGTGGTGGCTTGAAACCCAGCACATCAGTGGCGGCCTCTTTGATAGCTTCTTGACAACGTTTCCATTTGTCTTCTATTGTTTGTGCAGGCAGCGTCGAACTTTAAGACAGTTTCAGGGAGAATCGATCGGTAAAGGCTCTAGCGATCGGCTGCGATTCTAGCTTTCTGACGTCAAACCGTTTTGGCCTGTCTCGACTCCGTTGCTCTCTCGATATCCGGGATCTTACCTTGGAAACAAGGAAATGATCCGAGTCGATGTTTGCACCTCGGAAGGTTCGGAATACTGGAGGAGTGTCTGACGTCGATCGCAACATGATCAATCTGGTTGACGGTTGATTGATCGGGTGAACGCCAGGTCCCTGGGAACCGCGTGCTGGCCACAGAGAGATTTCGCCCCGAGGCGAAGTCAACTAGCCTGAGTCCGTTTCCGGAGGTATTGGCGTGCAGGCTGTGTCTTCCGATGACTTTAGCAAAGACTTCTTCTCTTCCCAGCTGAGCGTTGAAATCTCCTAGAACGATCTTGGTGTCGTAGCTGGGGCATCGATCCTATGTCCTTTCTAGGAGGTGATAGAAGTCTTCTTTACTGCTGTCATCTTTTTCCTCTGTCGGGGCGTGGGCGCATATGAGGCTTATATTTCCGAATTTAGCCTTGATGCGGATTGTTATGAGGCGTTCGCTTATGTATTGGAAGCTTAAGACTTTTTGCCTAAGTCTGCCTCGAACAACAAAACCGCATCCAAATAAGCGTTTCCCTCTCTCCCTATAGCAGTCGGCGTGGTATATGTCGCAGTTTCTCACTCTTCTCTTGCCCGGCCCATCCCACCGCATTTCCTGGATTGCGGTAATGTCTTTATAGCAGTCCAGGGCCTCCGCAAGTTCATCGGCTGCACGTGGTCTGTTTAGGGACCTCACATTCCACGTGCAGATCCGTAAGTCATTGTCCTTTGTACGTTTGCGAGGGTCGTCAACAGTGTATCCATCCATGTCCGAGGCATTCGGTTGTTTCGGAACTTATATTTTAAATGTGGCCGGGCAGTTACCGCGACGCACACCCCCAACCTGGAGACCAGGCCCTTTTTTATACCTCTTGGGCGGAGGTCGCACTTATAGGTTAAGCAAGTTGAGTTCGGATGAACAACAACCAGTATCCGGTGGCTACCGACGTGGAGGTGCTATAAGCACAGTTGATGTTTGGGAAACAGTTATAACAGCTGGGCATCGCCAGGTTGCTACCAATCAGTGCCTACCCTGTTCCCACATCACCCAGCCACCAACTGTTTAACTACGGTCGAATATAACAGTGATCACCGTGGTCTCGCCGCGGTAATACATCTCCCGAACGAGCTGGAGGAACTAGAAGAATATGTCCAAACGCATCCTTATAACTATAATAAGGTGCGCTGGCAACGTTTTTCTAGAGCCGTATCCAGAAAAATAAGTTCGAGTGTGATCAATCCTCCTACAAACAGAAACCTTGCGAACGAAGAGGTTGACAGGTACCTCACACAAATGGACAAGGTCATTAAACGTACAATGGACCGGACGATTCCGAAGGTGTCACAAACTGATTATGGCGACATCTATTGGAACTCTGAAATCGATGCACTTCACGTGCAAAAAAGTAGAGTCCTGTCAAGACTTAAACTCTAGAACAGGGGGTTTTCAGATCCACAGAGTACAGAGCTTCGCTCTCTGAAGTCACAAATCAAAGTACTCCAACAGCTAATACGTCGAAATTACAGTCTAGCTGTGAGCTTGCATTGGGGCAATAAGATTCGGGCTGTAAGATCCAACAACCCGAGCATGTTCCCACAAGTAAATAAAATCTTCCGGAGGAGAGATCATAATAACATTCAGTGCGTTCGACTTAACAGAACAACAGACAACGCGAACTTACTTACATCAGTTGGCATCGATCCAGATGAGGCAGTGCTTGACAACGACTTCTTCGTAGTGGAAGATCCCCAGGAGAAGGTTAATGCAATTGGTGCTGTTTTCCAGAAAGTGTACACGGTCAACTAGACTCGTAGTCCGAACCACGACTTGGAAAACAGAGCCTTGCTGAACCACTTCTACCTTCGGAACGAAATAAGTCAATGACGATCCGAAAATCCTGGTTTTACCAGATTCAGTGACGATCTTCTGGCAAATAATGCCGTCGCCGACGATGGAAACAACTCCATCCTTAGAATTAGAAGTCAGTAAGAATAAGAATAAGAATAAGAAGTCAGTGGGAATCGATGGGATACCAAATATTGTTCTGCGCCATCTACCCTAGAGCCCTGAAAGAATGGGTTGAGGAAAAACAAATAATACCGGAAAATCAATTTGGCGTCAGGGTGGGGCACGACACCATTCATGCCGCGTCTAAATTGATTTCCGACATACAGTGGAATAAAAACAAGACCCAGTGTACAGGCGTCTGCCTAATCGACAGGGAGAAGGCGTTCGACACCGTATGGTTAGAAGGTCTCTTCCTTAAGTTGGTCAGGCTCGGCATCAATAAAACATTGCTATATATGATCTATGACATGGTCACAGGTAGGAGATTTGTTGTGAAAAATGGCAACGAAATTTCGACTACTGTGTTCCATATAAAAAATGGGCTGCAACAAGGAGCTGTTGGTTCTCCGATCTTATTCAGTATATTCACTAGCGATTTCATAGGTTCTATGCCTAACATCATAGCGTTTACCGATGATCTAATCGCGTACAGATCAGATCCGAATGTAGAGGTAATAAATGTCTTGTTGCAACGCGACTTCGATACAATTCAACGATTTTGGGACGACTGGAAGTTGAAAATCAACTACTAGTGTGAAACTATCCCTTTTAGAACCCCGCTGTCCAGGGCCTCAAGGGACACGAAAATGAACTGGCGCAAGTTCTGCATAGTTGACGCACAAGGACGACCATTAGCTGTAAAAAGTGTAGTCAGATATCTAAGCATCTGGTTGGACCAGTATCTGTATGGTGGTATCCACATAGATACAGCTCTGACCAGGGCTAAGAAGGCCTTTGCTATGGCAAGAGGACTGTTTTACAGCAGTCAACTTGACACCAGAGTGAAGGTCATCTGCTACATGGCCCTAATCCGGCCAATTATGGTGTATGGTTGTCCTGTGTGGTTCAACGTGAGTCCTTCCCAGATGGAAAAGATGAGGGTGTTCGAGAGGCAGTGTCTTCGGGCCTGTCTCCGATTATATCGAACACCAGAATCCCAGTACAAGAAATTCTACCCCAACGAGGTTCTGTACAACGAGGCAAGCCTTATAAGGATAGAAAATTTTATTATCAAGTTGATACGAAGTCGCACTGCTCGAGGTATGGCTTCAACCAATAGTCTGATCTTTGGGGCTTACTACCCAAATGATATGTACCATGAACGGGTACGTCTTAACGGCTTCATTCCGCCTGAAGCTTTCCTCTATTTGGACGCCAAAGGCCTGATACAAGATGGGGAAGGCTGCCCTATCATCTTCCACGTCGCACGCCGAACAGTCGAGAGGCAACTGCATTACGAGCCGGACGTCGGGCGCAGCCACGAAGAACTCCTACGGTTCAGTAGAGCGATTTCTGCCCGCGACAGAGCAGTTTCTTCCAAAGAACGACTTTTCTACTGGTGGTTGCACCAGAACCAGCGTTCGATGCCGCTAATTCCTAAACCAAATAGACGGGGTAGTTGAGTCCAACGGGCCAACTCACATAGGTTAAGGTAGTTTTTAAGCATTTTATTATAAAAAAATTAAAAAGCAAAAAACATACAAAAAAAAATTAAGAAGCAAAAAAATAAAAAAATTAAAAAGCAATAAAATACAAAAAAAAAGTTAAAACAAACACAAAAAAACAACAAAAAAATAAAAATGAAAAAAAGGTGCATCACGGCGTGTAAGATATATATGTAAAGCATATAAAAAACATATACGCCCTGGTGCACGCGTCCGTTTATTTTTACGGACATAGTTAAGCTTAATGTAAGTAGTTAGCTCTACTTAACTTTAGTTTTAGGTTAATTTAATTGTATATAGTTAAGCTTACGTTTAGTTTTAGGTAGAATAGGATTGCTATTTTAGTTATTTTCTTTTTTTTTTATTTGTTAAGTTAGGCTAAGTAAAAATACAACCAATAATTCCAAGTTTTTAAAATTTTCTTGGAGGAATTAAAAAAAATGTAATTAGTTTTAAGCAATAAATTTCAAAAAAAACAAGAGGCCGAGAGGCAAACAGAAAAATTTCCTAGATTGGCTTAGAGTACTCGTGAAGAGTCAATAGGTTAGAATTAAGATCAATAGATTGTATATGTAAGCTAGTTTTAAGTAATTTTGTCTAGCATGTAAATAATTTAGAGTGAATTAATAAAAATGAATTTAAATCTATCTGGACAAAGATAGTGTTGGCAGCTCGACATGTTGAGTGCGATCATAGACGTTGCCTTGTGTGCACACGCCCATACCCCCGTTTCCTTCGCATTTAAAAAACTAAAAATTTTCAAGAATTCTTTTCTGGACACTTTTTTAATGTTTCTGTTGCGTATATTTAGGCTGAGATATGCGTAACCCATTCTTAATGCCCTTACATTGGTTTGTTTATTCACGAAGGATTAGTACAGATTACTGCATGGAGAATACGCCTTACAAACATAAAGTAAAAGTATTAAAAGTATGTTTGCAAAAGACAAATTGGAGTTGTAAGATAACTTTAAACACTTTAGACTATTCAACTTGTTGATGAACATGTGCTTCTACTTCACCTAACTCAAAAATGTTTTTCTTTTACAGAATTTTGTTCAGCAAACTTCGCTTGGATCAGATTTTCAACCTTAAGAGTATCTCCTCAATCGGCCACTTCGCATTGATCTATGTATGCAAATACATACATACATAAATGAAATCGTAGCACAAGTAAGTACCGCGTAATACAGATTTTTCCAGTATTACTATCACAGCTGTTGTAGACTCAAAAATTTCTTTAATGTTTCTCTTAATATACGACTGAAATTGCAGGTTTTAGTAAATTTACATTTATATATATATAATGTTTGCACATTCAAAGAGTTTTTGACACAATTTCCTTATGATTCTCGGAAAAAGTGCTTCATGCTATAAATAGGTACATACATACATGCGTATATACGAGTTGCTGTCCTGCAAACATGGTCTCTCTCTCTCTCATTCGTTTTAGTTGACCCATGCCAAGTGTGATATATATACATATATGCATATAATTTTCATGAATACACAAGCCATTCTGAGGGCATTTACAATGTGTTATGCCAAAATGTATGCAACAGAAACATCAAAAAAGTGTCCCAAAAACAAAATTTCCAACTATTCGCGCACTTTTTATATATTGACTTTTTTTTAGTTTTTTAAACATGAATTGCGTCTAAACTAAGTCGATTAGACCCTTCTATCCGCATATTGTGTTATAACAGTAAGATAAACAATACTGCATCACTCAATCGAGGGGCTGCGGGTATGCGAAAATTTAAAAATTTCCAGAAACTAAATGAAAATTTCTTCTTTTATTGAAGTCTGTTGAGGCTGCCTAAATAAACAGATCAAATTGTGGACGATTACTAAGAAAATTTAGAATCGTGAACGACCGTAATGACGTCAATGGGTGCAAGAAATATATTCGACATCTTCCCAAAAAATATCAATACATCTAAATTCCTGCAGAAAAGCAGTTCATTCAATCTGTCAAATCATAAAGTAAAATGGCGTTGTTGGAGTTGGGTGTGTGACGATTTCTTCTCAGTTATAAAGTTATTAAAAAAATAAATTACTCTCCGAGAAGTGACAAATACTATAAAACAGTTTGATAAAACGTTTTTTTAAACCCTTCTGCTTATGTGATTACGTTGGACTTTAGTGCAATATCTTTAATTATTTTATTTATCCCAAAATTCCATGTTTTTGACTACTTTACCAATTCCAATCGCCAAACCCCATTTAATATTAATCGCATATAAGTAAAATGTTAATCTTATTTTAAAATTTTGGAATGTTAAGCGAACGAAAAAAAAGTTATTTTATTTGTCTACCCATGATGCAATTGAGTATTACATTAGTATTTCATTGATATTTACAAATAAAAGAAGAAAATAATAAAAGTAAAAAGAAAGCCATATCGTTAAAAGAATTTCCGTAAAATCTACGTTTATAACTCAAGATGAAAAAGGGAGAACAATTGTCCTAGAATCCGCAGAGGGTGTGTTGTGATATCTGTATAACTACATACAGTATAAGAATTCGTAGTTAGGAAAATGGGTACTGTGTAGGAATTTTGAATGAGCAGAAGTCGTCGATAATAAATCTACCTATATTCGCACACAAAAACAAGAATGATAACAAAATGTAAGTAAGCAAAAAATATGATTGAGGTCATTGAATTTGTGCACATAGCCATGTTATTTTTTTTTTCTCTATGTGTGTAAGGATGTATCGGACCAAAAAATATCTAGGTCACTATAACATCTCAGAAAAATGTAAATCCAATGCAAGAATGTAAAAAAATGAGAAAATAGTGATTGTGATAAAATAAGTGCTTCTTCATTACGTCACTATAAATAGATACATAATTTGTTTATATTTTGGAAATAATTAATATATAATGTACATTTATATATATATCAGCCATGTAACAACATTGAAGTGCAAGTCAAATTTTTGGAACAGCACGAATGATTAGTTTATAAAATAATGTTGGGCTTACAAAGCAACTAAAATGTATTTTTGATTGTTTTTACGCCTTCATCAACTAGTTTGTCCTGCATTACTTTACTGCTTTACTTTACTGTGATTATTTTGTTTCTTACACTGTCTACTATCAGAATCAGTGTGTTTTATACACGATGACTTTATGGGGATGTATGATACGCATTTTGAACGCATTTTCGTGCACTGTATTGACGGGAAGTATAGATAATTAAATAAGCTTTTCTTATTCTCACAACTTAGCCTTGGAAAGTAATGCTTAGTGTACGTATTGCGTTTTTATCGAATCAACAGCATTCATCTGAAACCTGCCGTAGCACGCTCCTACTCGTTCTTCTATAGGTAAGCCATGTACAGCGTTTCAATAGGCATTTCTTAACGTTAAAGTTTTAAAATCTGTTTTTGGGATAAAGCAAGTGACGCCTTCCTCGATTACAACTAGGCAAGAAAGCGGAGAAAGACCAACCACTGTATGTGCAAAATTGAAGGCATCTGGAAAAGATGCCTGCGGCTGGTACAATTGTTTGGTTCAAAACCCGGTCTCTACGCAAACGAGATGTAGAATAAATTCAATCTCCTTCTTGTTTTTTAATTGTATCTTAGGTACTTTTATATTAATTATATTACAGAATGCAACTAAATAAAAGGTGCAAGTCAAAAGACTACCGTTTAAATGAATCGTCTTGTACAGTGTGTATTTGTAGATGCATAGTCTCCTACTCATTGAGTTCGGAAGCGACTTTTTTGTTTATTGTGGCCATTACCTGCGAACTTCTGAGTTTTTATTGAAAACCATTCATTCCAGAGCATGATGTTAGCTTTTAATTTCATTACCATCGAGATTCTCTTAAGAATCTGAAAATGAGATTGACCCTGGGGGCCATGATTGACTTCATAAATCTGTTATGTAGCCGAAGAAGCTGAACCCTGGTCTTGGATTATTTTTTAATATTGTTCTTAGATATCTTATCGCATTTACTCTCTTTCTACTCTAATATTATTTATTTTTAGTTTAACTTTAGCAGCTCCAGACATTTGTGAAACACTAAATTTTGTTTTATTTAATGTGAATGTGAATTCAATTTAATTGAATGTGAATCTTGAGTTAATCTGATTCTTCACAGTCTATTGTTAATGGTTTTCCACCAAACTTTTACTCCTCAATATTTCCATAATTTTTTTATGCTTTTTGTCGAAAGTTTTTTTCGTAGTCGACGAAACACAAAAAACTGTTTAATTTACGTCTGGGCGTATTGAATTAACACATTGAACGCAAATTGTGCCTCTCGTGGTCAAAACCCATTTCTAAAACCGAACTGCGGGTAACTTATGTCTATTTCGAATTTATTTTAAATTCGTTTATGTATTACTTTCAAAGATGTCTTAAGCATGTGGCCCATTAAGGTAATTGTTCTGTAGCCAGAGCAGTTTATTGCTGCTGATGAATATTGATTTTAACCACTTGCCTTGCCCTGTAAACGGTGATGAGTTTCAGTGCAAACCTCTTTCTATTTTTTTATATTTGCTACCACCGGATTATGATCTTAATCTACATGAGCCCCTCGACAGCATTTTGGAGATTTTACCGACTTTCAGAATCTTTAATATAATAATTTATATATAGTCTCTGCCCTGGTATACATATATCATTCTTGGGGGAGCTTGAATCATGTCAATCTATCTACTGCTATTCAGATTTTCTAATATTGGGTGTTATGTTCAATATTACCGCGTTTTTATAACTTCAATACTCGTGTGTTTGTACCTTGTCTGGTTGCTTGGTATTGTTTTCCCTGCTGTTTGTTTAACTATTACAGCGTTTTTGTCGTATATTGATCATTAGTTAATCCATGATCCACTACTCAATTACTTTCTTATATAAAAATATGATTCTCTTCAAGTGGTCGAGTACCTTTCTGTATTGTTTCTTCTTTATCTGGTCTGATAACACTTCTTCGCCGTCGTCAAGTGTTTTGTTTCTTTTAATACGAACGGTTTTTTCTTCAATTCATAGTTTTTGTGCAATACTCATAACTTTTTTTCTGAAAAGAAAAATTGTTTGTAATATATAAAATAGTACCTACTAGTTTTGGTTTAGCTCTCATTATCTCCGTGATTTCCTTTCTAGTCTTTTAATATAACTTATTTCAGAATCGAGTAATAATAATTTCGAATTGGTTTATACAAGCGCCTAAATGATGAGTGTTACCGGACATTTTCCGGAGAATAAGTCTTTACCGATCTTTCGCCAATTAATATTTGCAGCAACATAGCAATGGCTTATATAAATATTATATATACTATAAGTTTATTTAAAAAGAGATCACCAAAATGTTAACAACCAATCAATTAATAAAGCTGATATCAATATATATTGTATATAAGCAAATATGAAATTGAGTAAATAATAAACTGGGTGGCAACACAACTTACAATGGAGCAAGAGTTAGCTTCTGTAGAAACCACTCGTGTTTTGCGTGCCATAGTTTTTTTTGCTGCGGCTGATCGGCGACATTTGACCAGTTTTTCATAGGAAAATAGTCTGAGTTTGTCAGCAACTCGAAAAAAGTAGTGCCGTGAAAAATTTCGAAATGTTCAGTCGCAGAATCGAAGCTGGGATCTTCAGCATATGAAGTGGTCACTGCGCACGGCGGCTAAAAATTCTAAATACGGAGATAATAAAGAAAAGAGACAAAAGAAAAGAAAAGAGAAACAAAAAACGGACGTCCTTACAAACACAGTGGGTTCCACTTTATACTTACAGTCGCTTAACTGGGACAATTAAAAAAGAACGGAATTGCAAGGTCACTTTACCAGGCCAGTCACTTAATTGGGACAAATAATGTGTCCCGATATGTCTAAAATGTGTAGATTTTTAAGGATCTGGTAAAATTATATCCTGCCCATTGCACAAAACACCTGTGTCTGTTTCGTTAATGACAGAATATACTCTATTTCTTTAATCTTTAGCGAAATATTTGACTTATATTTTGTCCAATAAGTAATGCAAAATAAGAGTTTTCGTTTAGAGCTATAGTAGTAATAACGTGTTCAACGCGATTGGTTGCTAAAATAACTAGGCTGTTGTCTTCGTGTATAGGTAGCTGCGCTTAGCAAAGAAAATATATTTGAAGTATTCGCCAAGCCTAAAATGAAAACGTTTAAGTGTTCTTAACGCAAACATAACAAAAAATTAAGAATGATTGGAATACAAACAAATACTAAACATATATACAGACATTGAATTTTAACCACAGAAAATTAAATTCCGGATTGGAACAGAGACCGTATTGTATCTTTAATCTTTAGCGAAATATTTGACTTATATTTTGTCCAATAAGTAATGCAAAATAAGAGTTTTCGTTTAGAGCTATAGTAGTAATAACGTGTTCAACGCGATTGGTTGCTAAAATAACTAGGCTGTTGTCTTCGTGTATAGGTAGCTGCGCTTAGCAAAGAAAATATATTTGAAGTATTCGCCAAGCCTAAAATGAAAACGTTTAAGTGTTCTTAACGCAAACATAACAAAAAATTAAGAATGATTGGAATACAAACAAATACTAAACATATATAGAACCACCACACAGTCCGTAACAAATTTATTAATTTAAAGGTTTATCAAGGTCAATGACAAAAATGCGTTTAATTAGTTATGTTGTATTTATAAACGTATAATACAACGTACCTTGCGATACGGTAATTGTACACATTCCTCACAAATAAACTCGAACATCTGCAGTACGTCGTTGAATAAACAACCCAACCCAATGGTAACAACGAATCGCAGAAAGACATTCTTGGGATCACACCAACGCCGAGAGATGACCAAGGTATAAAAAACACTCACTCTTCTGTCAGTAACGATAGACTCTCCCATAGTTACTCACTTTTTAAAGTAATATATACAATATAAATTCACAAATAAATATACATTTATATACATTACTTTTAAATTTATTGCACATACTTGTAGCAACTAGCTACAAATTGATGACCCCGGAGTAGAAAATCTGAAGTTGAAAATGATTGCGAATCCATGGCCACAGAAGAAATCAACATCGAGTTAATAAATCAATTTTGAGATTATTTTCTGGCTGCAAATGAATTCATCCAGTCGCTTGAATAAGAACAAGCCAATATCTAGGCGACATATACATATGTATGCTAGTTTCTACAAAAACCCCTACACATACGCTTACTTCACAAAATCAAATCAAACTTGCCAAAGTTCAACTCGGAGTATCCTCAACTGTGACTGACGAATTAGTGTTCAAACTTGGTGGGTTGTTCAACGATGATGAACGATACAGTGCTGGTGGTCACTGCGATAGGTTAGGTTCATCATGAGAACACTATTCTTCGATAGACTTCCAAAGAACCTGTGTTCGGTCTTGCTAGCAACACGACAAGACGACTTGGATAAGCTCTCCGTGGTAGCAGACATTTTTGAAATGTCCAACACACAGTCGAGTCCTGTATCGATCACAATTCAGATCATTGTACTACTACCACCAGAGGTTTGGTGATACGCTGCCAATAGTACTGTCCAATATACGGCACTAGAACATATGGTACTTGATCTGGGACTTCGTGGTAAATTTCGTTGGACTCATTGCTGATATTCAAAAGCTCAACATACAAGTGGATTTCTTGGATCACTTCGACCTGACTATAAACCTCAATCGTAGAATTTTTTTTTTATGTAGTTGGCTAAAGGGGTTACGACTACCCTTAAGTGACCGGATTTAAGTCACAGCATGGGCCGAAGGTATAGAGGAAGAGAGGGAGAGAAGATACCGGTGCACATTGGTTTTAAATGTCTGTGGATTGTAATGAGAGGGGAATATAGAGCTGGGAAGAGCATACCATATTCGTGTGGTGCGGCTAAAGAACGAGTCTCTATACTTAACTGTACGTCCGAAGGTGGGCTTAAGGGTAAACTGATGAGCATTCCTAGCGAGGCTTGTATTGCGGGTGAATTCTTGAAGGGGAGGAATGCAGCTGGCTAATTCGTTTGAGCATTTCTTATTGAAATAGCGATAAAACAGTGACAGAGACGCGACATTACGTCGGTGTTCTAACGAGTCAATCGACTTCGCAATATTGTTATCTCCTATAAGTTTTATCGCTTGCTTTTGGATTCTATCCAGTAGGTGTAGGGAGGTATTGGGAGCACTAGACCAGATAGGAGCGTTATACTCGAGCTTAGGGCGGATGTAGGACTTGTAAATTGTAGTCAGATCAGAGGGGGTAAAGTATTTTTTGCATCGTTTTAGGAAACCTAGACATTTCGCAGCATTTTTGGCGACCTCAAGTATGTGATCGTTCCAACTAAGTGTGGAGTTGATACATATACCGAGGATGGAAAGTTTTTCGGTTTCAACAACGCAGGTGCCGTCCATGGATAACGGCTGGTTATTTTGGGAACGCTTGAGGGACAGTTGACAGCACTAAGTTTTGGAAGCATTAAATTCCACTCTATTTCTTGTACCCCAAGCGATTATGCTGTCAAGAGCGGAACTTAATGTGCTTAACATACGCTGCCGTTCCAAGTCTACGGCCGAAGTACAGGAACGTGAGCCAAGGAATGAATATGAGAAGCTTAGGGTACTGTCATCAGCGAAGGAGTGAGTAGGATAAGAAGTAGCAGACAAGAAATCATTTATGAAAATGAGAAAGAGTGTCGGAGACAGAACGGAGCCCTGGGGAACACCAGCATTAATATGGTGGATATAAGACTTGAACCCATCCAGCACGACTTGTATTGAACGGTTCGAAATTAAATTTCTAATTCATTGTAGAAGAGACTTATCGATTCCATAAGCACGCATTTTCGACAAGAGAGCCTGATGCCAGACTCTGTCAAATGCTTTTGAAATATCAAGCGCAACGATCTTGCTTTCTCCAACATTGTGCAAAGATTGGTTCCACTTTTCGGTGAGATATGCCATCAGATCACGAGTGGACCTGTTTCTGCGGAAGCCGTACTGCCGGTCATTAAGAAGCTTCCGGGATTCAAGATATTTCACAAGCTGACGATTTATCAGCGTTTCCATGACCTTGGAAAGAAGGGACGTAAGTGCTATGGGTCGGTAGGAGGTCGGTGACGAAGATTCCCCTTTTTTAGGGACGGGCTGGACAAATGCTGTTTTCCACTTACTCGGAAAGAACCCTAAAGAGAGGGCCAGCGCATTTGTGCACGTTTAGATCTTTGAGGACTCTTGCAACTGTACGAGTGCGAAAGTGAATCTGTCCCATGGAAAATTTACGCTCTCAAGTACAGGTGGAGACAAAGCACAATCTGGAAGCGTTGAGCTAGCTGCGACGTGAGCAGCAAGCAAATTTGCTTTGTCCAAAGAGTTGACAGCTGGAATGTCTTTGTGAATAAGCGTCGGAATTGAACACGAGGTCGAGTTTCTTATGTTTTTCACAAGACCAAAAGTTTTTGCTACCCTTGGGATATTGTAGCACTTTTTGCCTCAACTTTTGGTCGAAGGAAAAACTTCACACGTCTTAATAGTGAATTGCAGTCATTAGAGGCCCGTTTAAACATCAAAACAGCTTTGTAAATCCGGAAACTCATCTCTCTTAACCTTATAGCCTCTTTGCAGCTCAAGTCATACCATGCATTTGCCTTGGACTTGATGCTCTTCACTCTGTGTGGAATGAAGGACTTCATACCCAGCAAAATAATATTTGTGATCGTATCAGCAGCGGCATTCACATCACTATCGAGGAAGCATTGTGACCAGTTAAAATTCCTAAAGAAGTTATTAAGTCCGCTCCAGTCGGCTTTCTCGTAGAGCCATACAGTTCTTTTAGGAATTCGTTCTCTAACTGTGTGGGGTGAATACGAGAAATTAGCGAGCCTAGAGGCGACAGTATTTCGATTGAGTATTTCTCAGGATGAGAGGTGAGAAACAGGTCCAAGGTGTTAGCGCATTGATCTGCAATGTCAGGTATTCGTGTTGGCTCATTCACAAGCTGAGTCAAATTATTTACTTCAGCAAAGATTTCAACATACCTTCCTTCGGGTGTTGTCTGGCCTGTATGTCGAAGCCAAGTAGAATTGTGTATATAGAAATCGCCCGCAATAGCGATTTTAGTGCGAGGATACAGGGATACAATTCTTGTGATAGAGTCGGACAGAGCATCAAACTCATTATAAGTCGAGTTACTGTCCAGGTTTGGACTTCTATAAAGCAGTAGTGAATCAAATGCTTACGGACATTGAATTTTAACCACAGAAAATTAAATTCCGGATTGGAACAGAGACCGTATTGTGGTTGAAGTTGGTAAGCAACATCACTACGCACATAAATGGCAAGACCGCGGTGAAGAAAAAACAAGGGCACCAAGTTATATCCAGGCAGGTTCAAATCCGACAAATCGATATTCTCACCCACCTGTTTTTCACTCAGCACCAAGACGGCTGGCTTGTAACGCGAGAGGTGAACATACACAGCAAAGAGATTTACTCTTAGCCCACGAATGCTCACATCAACTCGAAATCGCCCTCTCATATCGATTACAGACATTTGGAAACCAACTCCGACGATGCAGTTGGTAGAGTAAGGCGGAATTTGGAAGTGTAAAAAAAAATTCGTCTCACAATACAAATCAATGTAGGTGTTATATCCATACATTGATTTGAGTTGGTCCACAAACAATAGTTCACACTTCTAATTCCGCTACGTCGGATGCTAGGCACACTCAGTCATCGCATCAACCCGTCTCTCTTCTTAGCGAGAACTTCAAAAACTTAAGCTTTAACGACAGCGTAGTCATATGTGCACAAACTTCGCTTACGATGAAACCAATCGCTTTCCCGACATCCAGAAAGACTTTATTGGTAACAAATAAGTTCCATACTTTCACGTGCACGTTGTTGTCAAAATACATGAAAAAGTTTGTCTGTTAGCCCGCGCTAGCAGCCAAGGATGAATTTCAGAATATGGTTTTGGAAATCTGCAAACCATATAAAAGCGAGTGAATATCTCCTCTTCAAATTGTGCTGGAAAAATCTGTTGGATGGAGACCGTGCGGTGACTGCTGTCGCCTTAACAAAATCACCTTTCCGGACAGGTATTCTATTAATCATCTTCGGGATTTCAACAAATCGACTGCACTATTTTCATATTTAGACTGAAGTCAAAGAAAGTTATGTTGAGTCTTTTCTGGGATGAGAAGGGTATTGTCTACTTTGAGCCGCTGAAAACTTGCGTAAGGTCGATTCCCTAGTATGCACAACTCAATGCAATCAAAGAAGTGCGACTAGAATTGATTAGTAGAAAGAGAGTTTTTTTTCCTTCAATATCGCACATATCTTTACTTACTTACTTATCAGGCCGGCAACCCATGAAGGTTCAGAGCCTGATCAATTGCTGCCTTCCATCGCTGACGGTCCTGGGCACGCTGCTTCCAGTCATCAAGGCCAAGCTGTCTTACATCCGCGATGACTTGGTCTCTATACCGGAGATTCGGTCCTCCTCTTCTTCTCGAACCAGGAGGCTCAGATTCGAAGACCCTCTTCGCTGGAGCGTTGCTGTCCATGCGTTCGATGTGGCCGAGCCAGTGTAGTCGACGGATTTTTGCCTTCCGTACTACATCCACATCCTGGTACAGCTCGTAGAGTTCGCGGTTATGTCTTCTCCTCTATTCACCTTCCTCGCAGACGGGACCATATATCCGACGTAGAATTTTTCTTTCGAAGGCACCAAGAATCTGCTCTGCAGACTTGCTTATCGTCCAGCTTTCAGCTCCATAAAGCAGGACTGGCAGTATAAGGGTCTTGTAGAGCAAGACTTTGGTCCTTCGAGTCAGGAGTTTTGACCCCAGTTGTTTCGACAAATCGAAGTAACATCGGTTGCCAAGGGTGGTTCTATGTCGGATCTCCACTGTGGTGTCATTTGTGGAGTTAACGTTTGCCCCGAGGTAGACAAACTCCTTTACTACCTCAAAACTATAATTGTCGATACATAAATTTTGTCCTAGGTGTTGTGTGACGGAACGTTTTTTAGTCGACAGCATATACTTTGTTTTCCCCTCGTTGATCTTAAGGCCAGCTCGTTTCGCCTCTTCTTCAATTGCCGCAAAAGCCTCCGCTACGGCACGTTGGGAACGCGCGACGATATCAATGACGTCCGCATATCCCAACAACTGGACTGTTTGGTAGAAGATAGTGCCTTCCGTGTTTACCTTGGCCCGCCGCACTATCTTCTCCAGTACCAAATTGAAGAAGTCACACGACAGCGCATCTCCGTGCCGAAATCCGGTGCAGGTTTCAAAAGGCTCAGATGTCCTCAAGCCGAACTGCACGGTGCATTGCGTATTTTTTAGCGTGGTGCGACATAACCGGATCAATTTTCCCGGGATCCCGAATTCGGCCATCGCCTCGAAAAGTTAGTTGCGATGAATGCAGTCGTATGCGGCTTTAAAATCGATAAACAGATGGTGCGAATCGATTTGAAACTCGCTGGTCTTCTCCAGGATTTGCCTCAGTGTGAAGATTTGGTCTATAGTTGATTTGCCGGGCCGGAAGCCGCACTGGTACGTGCCGATTAGTGCGGTGCAAAACGGCTTTAGACGTTCACACAGTACGCTGGATAGGATCTTGTAAGCGACGTTGAGCAGGGATATACCTCTGTAGTTGTTGCACGAGGTAGGATCGCCTTTTTTGTGGATGGGGCATATGGAGCTGAAATTCCAGTCGTCGGGCATGCTTTCGTCTTCCCATATTCGGCAGATGATCTGGTGCATGCTCCCTACCAGAACATTGCCACTAGCCTTAAAGAGCTCCGATGGTAAGCCATCTGAGCCTGCGGCTTTGTTGTTCTTCAGCCTTTTAATAGCTTTGCCGACTTCCTCAAAGCTAGGTGGGAGGACTATTTCATCGACTGGAATTGGGATTTCATGACTCCCTACCACTCTCTCCTGGTCAGGCCCGTTAAGCAGCTGTTGAAAGTGCTGCTTGAACACATCCACTATTCCCTGCGGGTTGGTAACTAGACTACCCTCGCAATTTCGAAGAGCCTGGATGCCTTTCCTAAAGCCTGAAGCCAGGCTTTTGCCTTTTTTATTTCCTTGAGCTGGGAGATAGCGAGAGCCCTTTTCTTCAGGCGTAGAAGCTTTTTCTCCTCCCATCTTCTAGCCCGGTACTCCTCTTGCGCTGCTCTTGTTTTCCGTTGCAGCGCTTTTTGGTATGCCTGGTCTGTTGCACGTTTCTTCTGCTCACACTCGACATCATATCACGGATTTCTTGTCGGGGGTGGTAGGTAGCCTACCGCTACCTCTTTGATGACCGAGCGGCAATGCAACCACATATCGTTGGCGTTTGTGTTTGACGTAGGCATACCGGAGAGTCTCTCACTTAGTTGCTCTTCGTAGGCTCTGGCAATCTCCGGTGCACTCAGGCGTCCAATGTCAAATCTTCTCGTTGTTGGCTGGTGCAGCTTTCTGACATTGGACAGTCGAGCTCTGAATCTTGCCGCCACGAGAAAATGGTCAGAGTCGACGTTTGCCCCCCTGAAAGTTCTTACATCCAGGATATTTGACGCATGTCTTCCGTCAATGAGCACATGGTCGATTTGGTTGGTGGTTCGACCGTCCGGAGATCGCCAGGTTGCTGTGTGGATGTTTTTGTGACGGAATCTTGTGCTACTAACGACCATATTCGCCAAAGATGTTTTCCTTACTGATTTTGGCATTGAAGTCTTCAAGTACGATTTTTACATCGTACTCCGGACAGGCTCCGTAGGCACCGTCCAAGAGGTCGTAATAGTTCTCTTTATCAGAGTCTTCAGCCTCGTCGGTAGGGGCGTGTGCACATATAAGGCTAATGTTGTAGAATCTGCCCTGGATGCGGATCACAGCTAGGCGATCACTTATTGGTTTAAAGTCGATGACCTTCGACCTTAGCCATTTTCCTACGAAGAATCCGCATCCAAATGTGTGCAACCTTTTGTGACAGCTGTAATATATGTCGCACTCCTTCTTCTTCACTATCCCATGTCCTATCCAGCGTATTTCCTGGATCGCAGTTCCTCAAAGAAATATAAGGCTTCTTTCATGCAACTCGGCGTTGATAGCCCGCTTTTTTAAAAATTCTTCTTCCAGTAAAAGCACTTATTTTTTTCCTTAAACATTTTTTCAATGTCTTTGGGTATTTGGAGCGCAGTTCTTTTAGCATTTGCTTTAATTTGTGACACAATGCTTCGGGATTCCTTCTAAGTTAATATAGGTCGGTCGGATCTTGTTCTGGAAGTTTTTTTAAAAATTTTGCACAACCGTTCGAACTGATGTCCATACCCTTACAACAGTTTTACTATTTGTCGGTAATTTTGACCTTTGTCATGAAGTTGTATGATGATTTTCCTTTCATCTACGTCTATTTATTTTGTATTTATAAAGTAAGTATACTTATGCTCAATTATTTACACTCCTCTTCGTTCGGGAACTCAAAAACTAATGTCTCCCGTTTATTAAAAAATATTTCTCTACCTTACATCTAACATACAATATAGTTACCTTAACTGTTACTTAAATCTATTATGCTGCCACGTTCGATGCACACACGGGTGTTGGTTGCGTTTTGCTGACGATATGTCTGTTGGTGTGAGAACACGGAAAAAACGTGTGAGTCAGATTGATAAGCGTAAACTTTTGACGGCTGGTACAATTTGAAAATTGTCAATAATAATTCTTAAATGGCGCTGTTCGGAGTCGTCCCATCTAATTGTGATAGAATAGCACGCACAACACTAGTATTTATTCAGAAGTTGGGCCTTGATCCATTGTGTGTACAGTAGCGCCATTTTTTTTTTAATTATTTATACATATAGATTATGTTTGTCTCTAAAAAGCGGTGATGGGTTGTCATCCAAAAGCTTACATTGGTTCTTCTTGTATTAAATGCTTCGTTATTCGTTCATAATACGTGTTGTATACTCTCATGCTTAAGTTTACTTCTGATGAATGTTTTTAATTAAACTATTTTTTACAAATTCTATCTACGACAGTTGTTACATGCTTCAATATTTTCCATATTATAAATTGGAATGTTGTTCTTGTGAAACATGATAATTCAAGTCACGTACATACAATCCGCGAAGAATGTTGCACAATTAATTTTAATACGATGCTGGCTTATGACCTACATCCTTTTGTCGTATATCTCTCTACGCCCTAATAAAGCTTAAGTGGTTTCAAACTGGGTGCCTGCAATAGTTTCTAGACAATCGTTAATTATAAGAAAAAAACTGTAGATAATAGCCCGAAAAAAGATATCACATTTTCACAAACAGGAAATTCATTCGCGTTTTAGTGATCTTTGCGTAAACAAGTGTCAACGAAATTAAAGAAAAATACCTATTTTGTAATTTTTTTTAAAGCACCAAAAGTTATAAAATGGGTAGAGGAAAAAATTAAGTAGTGCCGAAATAAAGGTTACCATAAAACTGCATCAAGAAAATTTCAAAATTGCGTATAATAATAATAATAATTGAGTGGCACTACAGCCCATAACGGACCAGGGCCTAGCTTCTACAACAACTACTCGTGTTGTGCATGCTATTGTTCTTCACGAGTAGAAGGGACCTACAGTTTTTTGCCGATTCCGAACGGCGAGATTTGAGAAGCTTTCCATAGACAAGTAATACTCTTTGAGTGTTGTCAGCAACTCGAAAGAGGTGGTGCCGTGAAAAAATGCTAGGTGTCCCGTCCGGGAATCGAACCCAGACTTTCTGCGCCGTAGTCGATGCACTTACCACTGCGCCACGGCGACCACAAAATTGCGTATATTGCGGAAAAAACTGGAAAGAAGCCGAAAAGTGATTTCAAATTTCCTTAAAGACCCTGAAAATTACAAAAAGAAGAGTAATGACAGGAACAGAAGTCGAGCTTAACGGCTCGCAAAATCGCTGAACAAGCAGCTGTCACAACCAATGTAAGAAACGTTCAAAAACTGTTGAAGGAGTCACCAGTTATTCAGCGCAAAAGAATACAGAAGGAACCACCACTTACGAGAAAGCACAAGGATGATAGGGTAAAATTCGTCCTGGAGCATATTCATTGAAAAAAACGATGGAGTCGGGTATTATTAATGGACGAGAAGAAGTTTAATCCTGACGGCCCCAATGGCCTGGCATATTATTATCGCGATTTAAAAAAAAAAGGAGTCAGTATAGAAACGTCGTCAAAATGGGGTTACTGTTATAATTTGGGTTGGATCAATTTCAGTTCATTTTTATTTAATTCATTTTTCTTACATACTAGACAAAAATACTTAAAACTAGCTTACACATACAATCTACTGATCTTAATTTTAACTTACTGACTCTTCACGAGTGCTCTAGCTAATCTAGGATATTTTTCTTTTTGCCTTTCGGCCTCTTATATTTTTTAATTCATAGCTTAAAACTAATTACATTTTTTTAATTCCTTCAAGAAATTTTTTTAAAAACTCGGAATTCAGTGTTTTAAATTGGGTTGGAATAGGGTACCATGGTAAAATAGAATGAAACAACACGATCAACTGATAAAATTACGGATTTGCCGCTTATTTTTCGGCAAACAATGCTACGATTCATACTGCAAAAATTGGTAAAAGGTATTTTTCAGATAATAATGTTAATGTTTGAGATTGGCCAGCGCCATCGCCAGATATAAATATTATTGAAAACTTTTGGGGTTTTCTTGCTAGGGTTGTTTATGCTGAAAACAGGCAATACGAAAGTGTAAACGAGCTTAAACAAAGCATATTATCAAATTGGCGCAAATTACCACAAAAACATATTAAAAAATTGTTAAATCATTACCAAATAGAATGACAGAAATAATAACAAAAGTGAAGGAACTCTTCATTATTAAGAGCTAAAAGAAAATGATATAATAATAAATATAATATTTTTATGCTATCTATTTTTCGAAAAACGTTAAAAAAAAACGTTAAAAAAAAGAATTGTTCTGTATTTTATTCGCACACTGTACATATAGTAAATATATTAGACAAGCAAAAATTTAGCTGATTAATTATTATATACATGCACATACGGATATAATGATTTGTTAAGATGAGATATTAAATGGGTGTAATGTTAATTCTTTATTTGTATGATTCTTTCATTATAGATTATTCAAAACCGAGCTGCAATGATAATCACCAAATAACTTTCAACATACATATATCAAAGTAAATAATTATATTTATTAAAAACACTAGAACTCGATTTCGAAAGTGCGGAACAAAGCCTATAAAAGCGAGAACGATTTAACGATAAATTAACTTACAACAGCAAATTGTTTTTTTGCTTAAATAATTACAATGTCTGTTGCGGATTTGGGATCAATGACCACTGGTGGTAACACTACTGGAGGACGAATGACGCATTCGTTGAGCACGCCATCCGGTGTGGATGGCACAACATCAACTCCTAGACACCGAGGAGGGAAAAAATTAGCTGTAAGGATACAGATGCTCGATGATTCCATCACTATGTTTCAAGTTCAGGTACATCATTTAAAAAAATAATCATTAATAAAAATATTTTTTGAAATAACTATTAATTTTGCATCGAGGTTTACTAATTGGACTTCATATGAAGGTTTTTTTGTTTCTGGTTCTGTTACATTACCGTTCATAGCAACCATGTTTGATGATTCTTTGATTAGCTTAATTTCCCACTATGAGCTACTTGCAACAATCGCATGATTTGATATTTTATTTCATCACGTTGGCCATTGAAATTCTGATGTTTTACAACGTGTACCAAAATTTACATACCTTTGTTTTTTACTTCTATCAGTAGAATATATTAAAAGGCTATAGTTTACTTAAACAAGAAAGATCAACTTGCTTATCACAATCCCTTTTAAAAGTTTTCTGTCAGCAACTTTTTTCTAATGCATAAGCATTATTTGTAATTACAGAATTATTTATCCAAAAATGCAACGTAACTATGTCTCTCTTTACCCAGGAAGTTTACCATATTCCAATTAGATATGTAGGTTATGATAAGTTATTTGAAACTAAGTAGATCTACGGTACATATGTGTATATACAGAGCCCAAAAACTCTGTGGCGCGTTAAACTTCATTTCATTTCCAAAATGCAAGTACATATTTCTGTTGACTTCATTAATTTTGATGTTAAACCTTTTTTTTTGGAGATAGTCTGAAGAAATCCTGCTTCAATGGAGAATTATCGATCCTTAGAGAAACCTTATTTTCAAGTGTTCAAAAGTTGAGTCTTTTGGACAATTGTGTATTCGGATATAAGAAGGCAATAAATAAAGGAATTGGTGTTATATGCCCATAGGCAGACAAAACATCTCGCACAGTCACCAGATTTCAATACGACCGACTACCTTTAACATTAACTGGAGGAAAGAGTTTTCTTACCTACCATTTCTTACAGAAATGGATTAAAGATCAAATTTCTTAGCGAATGTCTAAATAATACCTTAAACACAAAATCTAAGTTGTTTCGTGTGGCAAACCAGTTCGGGATGGACCAAGATCTCGAATTGATTTTCCAACTAGCATAGACCTATTTGCAACATATCAGACGAGTTCGTCGCCTCGGATTCTAAGGCTCTCTCTTCCGCTCTCCATAACAGCCTATAGAGTTCTTCCTTGAATTTTCTACTATAAATGCCATAAACGTGCGTTGAAATTTCCTTTTGAAAAGGGCATCCTGATTTGATTTTAGTAATGACCAATGATGGAATGAATAAAGTGTTATGCAAAGCCATTTTGGTCTTGCGAAAGAGGACTTTCTTAATCAACTGCATCTTGGCCCCAAAGAAACAGTGATTGGAAAGTGATTTGATATCGTTACTGATGCTGTAGTTCTTAATAGCCGACTAACGTAATGTTTTTGCTGCGCATTGTGATGATCTGTCCTAAACGTCGAAGTTGTCGATCTTCTTTGGTGACAACATGTACTTTGTTTTGCCAGCGTACATAACTAGACCTGTCTTGTTGGTTTACTTTGTTTTGCCATCGTACATAACTAGACCTGCCTTGTTGGTTACCTTGACAGCAACGAGAGTTCTTCATTGTAATTTTAAACAATTTTACAAGTACGTAGGAATTCACAATTTAGACATGGCACTGTATATTTCATGTCCATGTACGGTGATCTAAACTTAGGTGTTAAGGAGACTGAAGCCACGGTATTAAGCGAAAACAAAGGAGTCTTCTTTCTTGTGGACTGGGCAGCCCACACAGAGATTAAACTTGTGGTTTATGTTTTAATCCAATCATTGCTTACGATGAGCTGGTGCATGCGTACAACTGGATCGTCTCGGGCTGCTTTAAAGAGATCTGCTGATATTCCCGGCAGGCGTCGCTCCTCAAATCCAGCGGATATCTGCTTTAACGTTTGGTAAAACTATCGGACTTAATTACAGCCATTGCATTGTGCTCGACATACAGAGCTGTATGTGAACTTGACTTCGGAAGTACCATTTCAACGGGTTGAATGCAATCGAGGAAATTGCCCTGTGTATACCCAAAATCCCTCTGTGTAAGTCCATTTTTTTTTCTTCTTCGTATTTTTATTATATTAATTTTGAAAAAGTGGTTCCTTAATTCTCGTAAAATTTGTTGTGAAATATTCAATGATAAAACAAAATGCTTAATACTATTTCAAGAAAATTACACAATAAAACCTTATCAGTATGTCTTTCTTTTTTTTAATCTAAACTTAACCTACTCTAATTAAAACTAAACTATGTAAAAAATTCTAAATTATTACTTATTTATGTCCGTAACATGGACGTGTGCACATTTTTTTTAGCTACCTTAACAAAGTATGTAAGTTGTCCACAAGGTCAACTTTAAAATTTGTTTTTATTTCGTTAAGAGCGGTGCCGAGGGCTGGTTCTGATGCAGCCACCAGTAGAAATGACGTTCTCTGGCGGACTGTGCCCTGTCTCGGGTGGAGATCGCACGGGCGACGTCCGGTTCGTATTGTCCGCCTGTCCACTGTTTGGCGTACGACATGGAAGATGATAGGACATCCTTCCATATACTGTATCAGCCCTTTGGAGTCTAAATAGACAAATGCTTCAGGGGACATAAAGCCGTTTAGGCGCATCTGGTACATAATGTTAGGGTCATAAGCCCCGAAGATCAGACTATTGAATGAAGTCATCGTTCGTGCAATGTGCCTTCGATTGATTAAGTCTGCCTCGTTGTACAAGGTCTTGTTGGGATAGAATTTCTTGTGTTCGATACAACCGGAGGCAGGCCCGAAGACATTGCCTCTCGAACACCTTCATCTTTTCCATCTGGAAAGGAGTCAAGTTGAACCACACTGGACAACCGTACGTTATGATTGGCCGGATGAGGGTCATGTAGCAGATCACCTTCACCCTGGAATCAAGTTGGCTACTGTAAAATAGCCAACTTGCCGCAGCAAAGGCTTTCTTAGCTTTTGTCAGAGCTGTAGCTGCATGCTTTCTGCAGTACATATACTGGTCCAACCAGATGTCAAGATATCTTACTACATTTTTCACAGCTAACGGCTGGCCCTGTGGGTCAACTATGCCGAACTTCCGCCAGTTTTTTTGTCGTGTCCCTTGAGGCCCTGGATAGCGGGGTTCTAAAGAGAATAGTTTCGCACTTCCGGAAGTTGATTTTCAACTTCCAGTCGTCGCAAAATCGCTAAATTTTGTCGATGTCACGCTGCAATAAGTTGTTGATTACTTCGACTTTCGGGCCAGATCTGTACGCTAGCGGATCATCGGCATACGCTAGATCTTACTGGCCCTTCGCAGGCTGTATAAGATAAACTTAATTTAAATATGCTTTTCAGCGACATTATTTATTATATAGGAAAATTAATTTCTTCTTAGATAACTACATTTTTAAGAAAACACATAAAAAAAACTTAACAACTTAAAATTTTACTAAAAAGAACTCATATCCAAAACTACAGCTAAAAACTAAACTAAACTAAACTAAAAACTAGAACTAAAACTTAGACTATACTACTACTAACCTAAACTACGTACACACATGTGCATGTATACCATCATGTAATTCATCAATCTATGTTCGTGCATACATGCACATGTGCTTCTATATAAAACTATATATGTGTGTATAATCCAATATACACTACACATATATTATTCTTTTTTGTGTTTTTTGTATTTTTATTTTTTTTTGTATTTTTGCATATTTTTTGTATTTTTTTTTATTTTTTTTTTTATTTTTTTTTTTATTTTTTTTTTTATTTTTTTTAATTTTTTTTACCTTAAAATCTAACTCTAACCTATAACCTAATACTAAGGAGATATGTAAGCCGGCCAAAGATTGCAGCTGCTATTTGGTCCGTTGCAAAACAGTAGCCGACTAACCCCCGTTGGTTTCCCTACCCAGTGTTTAGAGGGTTCGACGAGGGAGTTTTATTCGCTTTCTAGCCACCAGAAAACTTTATGCTGCTTCGCAACATCCAGTACATCCCATTTCGATACCGCTGTACTGAAGCAGAGGAAATTGTCCTCAACTCGCCGTGCAACGGAACGGTCGTAGTTGATCCGCCCATCCACAGCAGAAAGATGAGCGGTACCGCTTTCTTGTCTTGTATCATACCTAACTTATCAAAGTAGACAAAATCCTTCTGGAGGAACGAAACCATTATAGCGCACCCTTTCATAGTGTTGTGTGTTGGGATAGTAAGCCGCAGAAATAAGATTGTTATTGGAGTCCATTGCTCTTGCAGTGTGCCTCCGAATCAGCTTCAGGATGAAGTTATCCACTCTGATCATTTTCGCCATATTGTATAAAACTTCATTTGAGTAGAATTTCTTGTACTCGGACCAAGGAGTTTGGTAAAGTTAAAGACAGGCCCGAAGGCATGTCCTCTCGAACAACCGCAACCTTTTCATCAGACTAGCTCCCACATTGAACCGAATTTCCGACTTCTCGAAATTAATTTTTAATTTCCAGCTGTCGCAATCTCGTCTGAGGGATTCAAAGTCGCTCTGCAGAAGAGTGGTAATCTCCTCAATCTTTGGGCCTGATCTGTACACTATCAAGTCATCTTCGTACGCAATTGCATTATGGAGAGAACTTAAAAGATCGCAGATGTAAATGTTAAAGAGGATTGGTGAATTTACGGCACACTTTTGGAGACCATTTTTAACGTGGAAGATACCCGCAGAGGTTATGTTGCCATACTTGACTACGAACCGTCTAAGCATACTAAACAGTAGGTACAACAGCGATTTATGCATGCCGAGCTGACTGAGCTTGTAAAAAAGTCCTTCCAACCAAACGGTGTCGAAGGTCATATCAATCAGCACCGCACCAGTGCACTGTTTCTTGCACTTATTCCATTGTATGTCAGATACTAGTTTCGACGCGGCATGTATGGTATCATGCCCCGCCTTGAAACCGAACTGGTTATCCGGTATGATATTTTTGTCCTCTACCCAGTCAAGCAGAGCTCTGTTTAAAAAACCTTGCTAATGTTTGGAAGAAGACTAATCGACCGAAGGTTGGACGGATCAGACGAATCTTTTCCTCTTTTGGATATGGAGTGCACTTTCGCTGTTTTGCAATGTTCCGGATAATGTGCATTATTCAGAGCATTGTTAAACAGGACCGTGTACATCCTTACCACTTCTTGAGGGAGATGTCTCAGCACAATGTTTGAGATCCCATCAATTCCCACAGACTTTTTCTTCTTCAGTGATTCGAAGATCGCTTGAAGCGCCGTAACTGTTATGAACGGGGGATGTACCCCTTCAAAGGCGATAGCATTATGTGCCATGTTATCATCACTGAACACGACTAAGCCAGTGTTCTCAGATCGCTACTGTTGCAGATCATAGCTAAGACGGGAGTTTTCGGCTAGAAGCCCTACTAACTTAAAAATTAAGACCTTCTAACCAGACGGTGTAAAATTTCTTTTTTCATCTCTATTAGGCACGCGCCTGTGCATTGAATTTTATTCTTATTCCATTGAATGTCGGAGACCAGTTTTTACGCGGCATGTATGGTATCATGCCCCGCCCTAAAGCCGAATTGCTTGTTCGGTATGATTTGTTTGTCCTCGACGCATTATTTCAGGGCTCTAATTAGTATCTTCTCAAAAACCTTGCTTATGCACGGAAGAAGACTTATAGAAGGGAGATTTGTCGGAATGGAGGTATCTTTGTCCCGTTCCGGAATGGGCTGTACCACAGTTGTTTTCCAATGCTCCGGCAAATATGCATTACTCAGCGCATTGTTGAACTCTGAGTAAGTACTCTTCATGAAAAAATTGCATGCAAAACATCGAAAACAAAGAAGAGACCACGAGATATGGAATTAACATACGAGTATTTGCTTGAGTTTGTTTTTGGTTTTTAATTAAACATTGTATTTGTTGAAGCGTTGCGAAAGATTTTTCTTACATTCTTTTTACCTTTGTAACTGAATAGTAATTTCGTATGTGTTTTTAAATAAAATGCCTCTGTTGTTGTTTATGAAAATCAGCACTGGTTCATAAATTATACACTTCATTAGCATTTGGATAATTTTTGTTCGTTTAATTACTCGTTTATGATTTATACACAAATTCTTGTCCGGTGATTTCTTGGGTTGTGCTTATACTTTGATTGTTTGCGTCTAATAAAAATCGAAACCTTTCGTGTTCGAGTGTAATTCGTACTTACCCATGATTGGTCTAAATTAAGGAATAATCACAAGTTTATACTTTCTTTGACATACGCCAATTTAATTAATGTTAGGCATGTTTGAATTTATTTTGACAGACCATGAAATTTGTGACCTCATATAGCTAGTTAGTTTGACTCCATATACGAAATTTGCAAAAAGAAATGAGAATCGGGCAAGGGCTGTAACAAGGTATTGTTGTATTGTATACGAACTTTGATAGGGAAGAAAGGGCTTGCACTGGAAATAGACAAAGGTATGATCTGGTACAAAAATGTAGGCAAAGATTTACAGAAAGCGCGGGAAAGTAGGAACAATAGTTATTCATTTATCTATATAAGTTTTAGCTAGGTAGACAGATGGGTTACTTCGTCTGCGAGTAGACGCAGTTACCAACTTTGCCACAGCGACGACTAGTACTACTAGATGTTTTATTTTGGTCGAATTTTTTCTCTTGGTATTCATGTGGTCGCCGTAGCGTAGTGGTTAGTGCATCGACCGCGGCGCAGAAAGTCTGGGTTCGATTCCCGGAAGGGACACCTAGCATTTTTTCACGGCACCACCTCTTTCGAGTTGCTGACAACACTCAAAGAGTATTAATTGTCTATGGAAAGCTTCTCAAGTCTCGCCGTTCGGAGTCGGCAAAAAACTGTAGGTCCCTTCTACTTGTGAAGAACAGTAGCATGCACAACACGAGTAGTTGTTGTAGAAGCTAGGCCCTGGTCCGTTGTGGGCTGTAGTGCCACTCAATTATTATTATTATTATTCATATTCTAATCGATGTCACTATAAGCTTTCCATTTTTGCTATGCCCTCGCGTTTTTTTTTTATAAATCCATATTTGCCTCTGTTCATTCTTTGAAAATGAATCCCCCTGATACCACGATTTCCCGATAACCAGCAAAAGGTAACCGACTGCATCGAAGCTGAGCTGTCTCGAATGCAAATTATAAAAGTTCTATAATTAGAAATTCTTCACAGGATCATATTCCTTCAACTTAAATACGGTACACTTTCGATTTAATATCATTTAATATCAGATCGGACCCGTAGGATCTTTCTACCATAGCACGGAACTCAGTCTGATAAGTACTTTTTTTTTATTTTATTCTGCGATAAGTGGTAGGCATTAGCATCAAACCTAAAGACAAAGTTCCCTTCCTTTAAGAGGGTTCTAACGTTATCCGAGGGTACCTTAAATTCGTCTTCGTGGAGCATGTACGTGAGTATAGTATGTTATCCTTGGGCACGGTTACTGTTTCAACAATGGGACCAATAAACTTTTCTATTATATCTCCAGTTTGCCACTATGCGTTTTGTCGTAACTGTAGAAAGCAATGAGGGGTCCTGTTACAACTGACTTGACAGCTGCATCTGCTTTCTCGTTGTTGACGTCAGCGTAACCCGGAATCGAAGCAATTTTAAGCTTGACGCACTAAATGATTAATTCATCACTTTCACAGAATACGTCAAAGAACACATCTTGATTACGATCCTTATAAGGGATGATTTTTTAGGTATTATCTTCTTGGCAACACTGGTTTAAACAGCTGACGCACGTTTCGTGTTTTGTATCACTGTTAAACATCTTCAGTTTGGTCTATAATTTAACCATGAATCGTCTAACAAAGGAACAACGCTTGCAAATTATTGAATTTTATTATCAGAATGCTTGCTCTGTTAAGAAAGTTCATGGCGCGCTTGAGGCGCAGTGAAGTTCAACAATTGCATGAAATAATCTTCAAACATTAAATTATATGGACCGTACTATCGATTCAAATAAAGATTTCATGCATTTTTCATAATTTTATGTTTTTTTTTAAACCTATTATTATTAAACACATTTAACATATGTTAGATCTATATCAAACATATAACATAGAACCGTGACTTCATGGACTCTTAAAAAAATTATATTACTGTTTTGATTTTATTATAAAAGGGTGTAGTAAAATTGGCGTTAATACTGCTTCTGGCTACATTCTATGCCGTTTATAGTTTAGAGCGTAGTTTTAGGACAATTGCCATAAATATGTGTAACGTAACTTCTTTCCAATCTTCAATGCCGCTAAGAGGTGCTGACGTTGTAAAAAAAGAGGCTCCTACACCCTATAAAGATTTGAGAGCGTAAATTTCTTCATGGGACTAACCTATTTTCGGACTCGTACAGTTGCAAGAGTACTTAAAGATTTAAACGAGTACAAATCCGCTGGCCCCTGACATATTCTACTGAATATGTGGTCTTTTACGCTGGCAAAACCACTGCGTAAGCTTTTCCATCTGTCCTACTCTTTAGGGCTCTTCCCTAAGAAGGGCGAACCGTCATCACCCACCTACTACTGACCCATAGCACTTACACACGTCCCTACTTTTTAAGGTCATGAAAACGCTGATAAACCGTCAGCTTATGAAATATCTTGAAACCCGGAAACTTCTTAATGACCGGCAGTACTGCTTCCGCAGCAACACGTCCAGTGGTGATTTGATGGTGGATCTCACCGAAAATGGAAATGTACAATGTAGGAGGAAGCAAGACTGTTGCGCTCGATATGTCCAAGGTATTTGACAGATAGCGATCGACAGCGAGCGATATACAGTTGTGTTCATAAAAATAGCAGTGATCGTAAAAAAGACAAATAATTTTCTATTAATTCAAATTGTTTTATTATTTTTTCAAAAACGTATACCTATAAAAGTAAAGTATTTCAGTCTTAACAGGTCTTAACAGGTATATCACAAAATAAACGTTGTTCATAGCTTTTAACTATTTTTTTTGGTCGTAGTAATTTTTCGCAGTTGTCCAAAATAGCAGTGTTTATAATTATGCTCTGCCTAGACAACAGAAATCAATGAAACAATATGAAATCATTATTACTTACAGCTTACCATTAGTACTTTGTAGCAAAGCCTTTGTTTTTTTATCACTGCGCTACATCTTCGTGGAATTGAGTTCACCAGACTCCGACATCTCTCAACTGGTATAGCTTCCCATGAGTCTCGCACTACCTTCCACAATTCCTTGACGTTTTTTGGTTTGGCCTCATGGACAGAATTTTTTACATCGCCCCACAAGTTCTCAATGGGGTTTTTGTCAGGGGAATGTGCTGGCCACTCCATAACGGTTATTCTTTTTTCATCAAACCAAGATTTTGCCCGTTTTGACGTATGTTTTGGGTCATTATCTTGTTGATATACCCAAACTAGTGGCATTTCCTCCTCGGCATATGGCAGCATAACCTCTTCTAAAATTTTAACGTACACAGCACCGTCGATTAAACCCTTGATAGGATAGATAGGCCCAACCCCATTATATGAGAAACAAGCCCAAATCATTAGTTTTGCTCCTCCGTGTTTAACAGTTTTTACTGTATAACGGGGATTATTTTCTTCATTCTTTGGTCTTCTTACATATTCCCGACGACCCTTGGACCCAAATAAGACTATTTTGCTTTCTTCCCTCCACAGAATATTCCTCCATTTCTCCTTAGGCCAATATTTGTGAAACTTTGCGAATGCCAATTTTTTTTTAATCTTTCCATTTTTTATTTCTGGTATGGTATCTTAGTTACCGGAAAATACAATAAAACCGGATATACAGTGTCGGACAAAACAATAGCACCGAATTACACCTCACAATATTTTGCCCAAAAAAACTGTCTAAAAGTAAATCAATTTAAATGAATTTTATTTATGTTACTTAGGTAAACAACAGATCTTAAAATATTAAAAAACAAACTATGCAACTTCAACACTTATAAAAATATAATAAAAAATGAAGAAATTCAACAAAATCAAATGCGACAAAACTAAAGCACGAACATATTGCGCAAGCTACATTCGATTATTCCCCTGAGTTTTTTTGATTTATTTATTTCTATATTAGAGTAAATTAACTGTTACATTTCCTGCAATCGTGCTATGCTACAAATTACGTTATTTGGAAGTTATTAGTAATACTAAGCAAAAGGATTTTTGAGAGCAAAAACGTTTTTTAAAATGGCGCGTAATAAGTATTCCACCGAATTCAAAGAAAAAATTATTGGTGATTTTCATGCAGGGGAAACAGTTAATTGCAACACCATTCCGTCGTTTCTCGTATTATAAGCCGGTTTCATAATTCTGGTAGCCTAGAAACTAAACAACGTGGTGGAAGGCCCAGAAAAACCAGCATACGCGATGATCATGGAATAGTTCGGGCTATTAAAAAGGACCCGTTTATGTCTGCAAGGGCAACAGGAAAGGAATTAGACTTGGCTATCTCCACCAGATCCATCCAGCGAAGGATGGTAGAAGCCGGTTTCCTTTCTTACCGTGCTGTAAAAAAGCCATTCATTTCGCCGAAAAATCGAAAGGCGAGGCTTGCATTTGCTAAGGAACACATCAGCTGGACCGTTGCCAAATGGAAAACTGTTTTGTTCTCTGATGAATCTAAGTTTAACCTGAAGGATTCTGATGGAATGAAGCATGTTCGCAGACCAAAAGGCGAAAGACTGAATACACGTTTTACAAGAGGGACAGTAAAATATGGTGGAGGTAGTATTATGGTCTGAGGATGCTTTTCCAGCCAGGGAATCGTCCCAATTCATAAAATTGATGGAATAATGGATCGTTTCATGTACAAGGATATTCTTCAAATCGTAATGTTTCCATATGCCGAAGAAGAGATGCCCTTGAGATGGATATTCCAACATGATAACGATCCGAAGCGAAAATTGTGCAGAAATGGTTTTCCGATAACAAACTCAATGTTTTGAAGTGGCCAGCGCAGTAACCAGATCTTAACCCCATAGAGAACTTATGGGAGATTGTTAACCAAAGAATTCATCGGGAAAGGTGTAGCGGCAAGGATTCGCTTTTTGGTCAAACTGAAATTGCTTGGAAGAATATCCCCGCAGATATCATAAGTAATTTAATTGAGTCAATGCCCCGGAGATGTGAAGCAATTATTCAAAATAATGGGTTTGCTACAAAATATTAATAAATAAAAGATGTGTAGAAGAAAATTGAAATAAGTGCTTTAGTTTTGTCGCATTTGATTTTGTTGAATTCCTTTATTTTTTATTATATTTTTTTAAGTGTAAGTTGCATAGTTTGTTTTTTAATATTTTAAGATCTGTTGTTTACCTAAGTAACATAAATAAAATTCATTTCAATTGATTTACTTTTTGACAGTTTTTTTGGGCAAAATATTGTGAGGTGTAATTCGGTGCTATTGTTTTGTCCGACACTGTACATTTGGAAAAAGGATCTTCTTAGAAATCTGTTGCTAATTATCTAAGTCGTATAACTACTGCTATTTTTATGAACACAACTGTAACTTATTGGTAATACTAACACTGCGAAGTCAATCGATTGGCTAGAACATCACTATTTTATCGCTGTTACAACAAAAAATGCTCTTATGACTTAGCCAGTTGCATTCCTTCTTCAAAAAACTTACCCGCAACACTCGCCTCGCTAGGAATGCACATCCGTTCACCCTTAAGCCTACCTTTGGATGTACAGTTAAGTTTAGAGACTTGTTTCTTTAACCGCACCACACGAATATGGAATGCTCTTCCTAGTTCAGCTTTTTCCACCTCATTACAATCCACAATCATTTAATACCAATTTGCATCTTTACGTTCTTCCCTCTCTTCCTCTATACCTTCGGTCCGTATAGTGACGTAATTATGTTTATAGAATATGTTACTATACAATTACCTTTAAGAATATATTTGTATGTTTCTGTTTCTTTATAATGTAAATAACTTTTATTTTTTTAGAAAATGCTTTAAAAAAAAATTTATATTATCTCGAGTGAACTAAATTTATTGCATTTTTGCACTTCACTGTATAATGCACAATACATACAGTGGGAAGGCTGGTTATGTGATGCAGAGAAGACTACAGACTGTCTGAATCAAAAACTTAAAAAAATTCAATTAAATGAGGAAGAGAGTGGAAAGTATATTTATCAGGTAACGTAAAGTATGCGTCAGTTCAGGTTTCGTACATTTAAAAAAAAATGTATATTAGGCGATTTCATAAACGATTTATCATAATTATTGTGCTAACTCATTTGTTATTGTAGAGAAAAACATGGCCGTTTTGAAGTAGAAATTGGTTTTATTGTAGATTTTTATTGTAGTTTTCTTGGATATAGATTCAGATAGTTGGTTTGGGTGGTGTTCTGTTTGTAGGTTTGTAAATAACTTACCGGGTGGAGTTTTTGCAGATTGGGATGTAACAATATTGCTATTTAGATTTGAATATGATTCTATAGTCATTGACTGACTGTGGCAGTACTATTGATTTGAGTTGAAAATTGGGTTTTATTTTTAAATGCATTGGTGTAGTTGGGCAGGAAGTTTTGAGTTTTGTAGATATGTTTGACTTCTTGTAGGAAATTTGCATTTGTTTATCTTTTAAGTACTTAAAGAAATTCTTATCACATATGACATGCTCTTTGTCCCAGTTAGCACATAAGGAGCCGATGCATTGTCTGGGGCTATGAGGAGGCAGATTGATTGTGACACTTCGTAAGGTGTCATATGTGAAAAACATGACTGCAGTAGATTTTTTTTGTTTTTTTTTTTCAAATTTATGAAAACCAATAAAACCTTGTGGACTAAATTCGTTGATGATTTCTGTGCTGCGGTTGTCAATTAAATTGGGGACACCCTTGCAGGAATAGAGGTGGGGATGTAATTTAGTAAATATGTATGAGGCAAAGGTTAGGGAGAGAATTTATGAACAAAAATAATTCTGCGGCCATAGCTGCTTTTGTTTGTATAAACAAGATACCGTCGCGCATCAATGAAATTTCCCAGTATGGTGAGATAATACCATCTATTGAAATTGAAATGATGGGCTGTTTTCTTAGTTTTATTTTTTTAATACCGATAGGATCAGCTTTAAGCATTTTCAAAAAATGCCCATAGTTTAACGTGGTCTGGAAATCATGATGACAATAGAAATAAACTATCACAGTCTCTCAATAATTGGCGCTCATATATCTTTGTAAATAAAAATTGTTCAGGGTGAATATAAAGAAATATTACTGTATTTTTTCCCCTGACTAACATTTAACTCCGTGGTCGCAGTGGCGTAGTGGGTAACTGCGTCGACCCCCACGTAGAAGGTCTAGGTTCGATTTCCGGGCGGGACACCTCGCATTTTTTCACGGCACCACCTCTTTCGAAGAGTATATTATTGTATATTAAAAGCTTTTCAAATCTCGCCGTTCGGAGTCGGCAAAAAATTGTAGGTCCCTTCTACTCGTGAGAGAACAGTAGCACGCACAACACGAACAGTTGTTGTAGAAGCTATTCCCTGGTCCCTTGTGGGCTGTAGTGCCATTCAATTATTATTATTATTTACATTTAACTCCATACTTAAGTTATGCAATTACCTTTGAGTTTCATTTGAATTGGGCCTTAGGACTGAGGTGAGCAAAATGCAGGAATATTCCTTTGGCTATTGCAGTTTGTGGTAAGTATAGTTTTAACCTTTTGTGTTTCGTTGGACCAGTTTTGAACAATATTATTTTATGTAAATTATGAAAATATTGGAGTTTTCAATGACTGTGAAGAAGCAAGGACGTTTTAAACTAAATCCCATAGTCGCAGAGTCATTTTGAAGCGACTTGTCTTTCTTATGTCGTCTTCATCAAAATCTGAGATTTTAACTATAATCATTTTTTCTTAAAAATGTGGTGTGTGTGGTGCTTGTGCCTTTGAACGGGAGACCAGCTTTCATTTGTTGCATTTTTGAAATCGTATTGGATTCCGTATACAATGTCATTTCAATGATTTTTTTTGACTGCGTGGAATTCTTAGTAAAGAGATTTGGCCAATCGTCTTTTTTTAGAAGAAAGAGTCGTATTTGGGGGCGATATGTACATAACTAGGACACGAGCAATTTTCGAAACTTATTTTTGCGTCTAAGTTGGGGATTCTTTTTGAATGCTGAACACAATTTATTCCCTTTTGAGCGCGGTTTGAAATTAATAAGTTTGCTTGTTGCCACACTATTTTTGTGGCAACCACAAGGGAACACATTAGATCGAAGCCACGATCTTAAAAAGTAGGGTTATAGCGTAGAGTAAGGGAGATAGACGGACTGAAAATAAATTGGATAGTCACCAGGAGAAAATGCGCCACTGAATGAATGTGTTCTGGTCGAAGACCGCACGTTTTTTTCACTCCTAAGATTTGATGTAATTATTAAAACGGTTATCTTCATACGCAATTATTTCTTTGATAGAATAACTTCAACACGCAAATATTATCCAGAATAATTTATTTTAATCAACAAAAAATGTTCCAGATTCAGATATTCGATGTGGTGGAACCTAATATTTTTTTTCTATTGTTTTTGTAGGCAAAAGCTGTTGGAAGAGTGCTTTTCGAACAAGTTTGTCGCCAATTGAATTTGCTTGAGGCTGACTATTTTGGCTTGGAGTATCAAGAACAATCAACTCATACAAAATATTGGTTAGATCTAGAAAAACCTCTTAATCGCCAGGTTGGACTGTCGCTGGTGGATCCCTTGCTAAGATTTTGCATTAAATTTTACACCCCTGATCCGGCACAACTTGAGGAAGAATATACCCGGTAACAAAGCACGAGATTTGTTTTTATGTTAATTAATGTTACCTTGATATCGAAATTTTTTAGATATCTCTTTTGCCTCCAAATTAAAAGAGACCTCGCTACTGGCAGCTTACAATGTAACGACAATACCGCAGCAATGATGGCAAGTTACATAGTTCAAGCGTCCTGTGGTGATTTCGTTCCCGAAGACTACCCTGATCACACATATTTATCTTCTCATCGTTTTGTGCCTCATCAGGATGCCATGATGCAGAGGAAGATAATGGAAAACCATAAGAAGCATGTGTAAGAATTTTCTGGCAATGGGATTAAAGAAATTACTAACTTATGCATAAATTTGTACTTACATTTTTTAGAGGTCAATCGCCGGCTGAAGCGGACTTAAACCTATTAGAAACAGCTAGACGTTGTGAATTGTATGGTATGAAAATGCATCCAGCAAAAGATGTTGAAGGTGTTCCCCTAAATTTGTCGGTGGCACATATGGGCATTGCAGTTTTTCAAGGCATAACACGCATCAATACGTTTTCTTGGGCGAAAATAAGGAAAATTTCTTTCAAAAGAAAGCGTTTCCTAGTCAAATTACATCCTGAAGGTTATGTAAGAGCTTGACATGTACACCTGTGATTTAATATATATTTATATCATTTTTTCTCTGAGAAGGGTTATTATAAAGACACAGTGGAATTCTTCTTTGATGGACGAAACGAATGTAAAAACTTTTGGAAAAAGTGTGTAGAAAATCATGGTTTCTTTCGTTGTGCTACTGTTCATAATCCACCAAGACGAAAGGCTCGAGTTTTATCAAGAGGTAGTTCGTTCAGGTTAGCATTGTTTGGTTAAAAATCTACTGTATTTATCTTTGTATTTGTATTTTTACTGATTTTTTGTTATTTTTTTTTTTCAGATATAGCGGAAAGACTCAAAAGCAAATCATTGAATTTGTCAGAGAAAATTATGTAAAGCGACAAAATTTTCAAAGGTATGTTTAAACTAAAAGTAATGCATTTATATCTTTATTTGTGCAGTGAAAATGAACATAAGCAACGTATTTCATTGTTTGTACAGAGATTCATCGATTAATTGAACGCAATTTTATTTGTAGAGCAAGAAAACAAGAAACCAAGCTTATGACATTTGAAAGACTGTATATCTAATAAACGCATATTTGAAATGTCTGTAAAAACAATCAAATATGTCCAATTTTAGCATAATTTTGTATTACATACTTGTGTATATCATTTCTAATTGTTCTAAGTTTGCTACTTAAATATTTAATTCTTGATTTGTCAAGCTGAATCATTCGATGCTGATTAACAAAATACGCAATCTTTTTAATATTATTTAGAAATAATAGTTCAATATTACGAAACCAGGTATTATAATTCAGATTTTTTCATCCGGAACATTCATATTAACATTTTTCTCCGCGGCACTCTGGAAAAAGTAATTTTTTTATTCCCAACGTTTTTCGAGGACTAGATTAAATAAACAAATTTATTCTATTGAAAGAAATCTTCGCAAAGGTATACAAAATTTTTCACATTTACTCTTTTTAAATTAAAAAAAAAATAAAATAACATAAAATTTAAAAAAAAAAAAGCACATTGTAATTTATCTATGTAACTTTGTTTGCTTCACGGGTTTCCTTCATTGTTATTTCATCAGTTTAAAATATTAATTTTAAAACGGACGCATAATTTATTGAAGTAATATTTCTTGTCTTAATAATAACAATAATAATTGAGTGGCACTACAGCCCACAAGGGAGCAGGACCTAGCTTCTACAACAACTATTCGTGTTGTGCGTGCTACTGTGCTCTCACAAGTAGAAGGGACCTACAGTTTTTTGCCGACTCTGAACGGCGAGATTTGAGAAACTTTTCATAGACAATTGATACTCTCTAAGTGGTGTCAGTAACACGAAAGAGGTGGTGCCGTGAAAAAATGCGAGGTGCCCAGTCCGAGAATCGAACCTAGACTTTCTGCGCGGTGGTCGACGCACTTACCACAACGCCACGGGGGCTCTTCCTGTCTTACTCTACTTAAAATATAGTTAATAGCTCGAATGATTTCAGATTTCACTGGTTTTATTCTTTTACTTTTTATAAATTCATTAAACTTACACATGTATTTTTTAAATTGATATTCGCCCTCCCCTTCCTCTATATATCGTCCTATTTATTTACATATAAATTTGAACATTTACCGACATTTAATTGACGAGAATTTATAGAAAAGAAAAGAGGATATATCATTACCATTGTGTTTAATAATTGTAAATATGTCCAAAGTTATATAGTGCGAACACTGTTTGTGAAATGTTTTTTTTCACATTTATTTTTTTCTTCATGGAGGTTTATTATTATTATTAATTTATTTTTTTCTTAAATATTATATTACCCTTGACAGTCATGTATGTTTTAAAAATAGTTCTACACTAAGAGTTTGAATAGAATTTTTTGTACAATCTCTTTTACTGGATTATTTTTATTTTTACTGTTCCATACATATAATGTATAAATTTAAAGCAATTCCAAATAATAAATGTTTCTAAAATGTATATTATACTCTGCTTAAGATAATATTAAGCCAAAATCGTAAGCCCTTTAAAGTCGTTATCAATGAGGAATAACTCTTTCAAAGATATATATTTATTTATTTCAACTTAATACAAGTGAACTCCCCTATATATATATGTATTTATATATATATATATATATGTATGTATATATACATATATATTATTTATATAATATATAAATAAATAAGTATAAATAAATAAATATAAAATATATATATAATATATATATATTCATGTATTTGTATTAAGTTGATGTTTTTAATTTGTTAATTCAACGTTCATCACAATACAAAATATGTGAACATTTAACGTCTCATCCAACTCATATGTATATGCTTAATAAAGCAAAATTTAGGAAACCAGTTACGTAGATTGTGTAACATATTTTTACTAACAAGACAATTATTTTATATTTTTAAATTAAATAGATATGCATATTTTAAAGAAAATAGGAACATGAAATATTGTATATTAGACCAGTGATAAACTAATAAAAGATGTCTACTTATATTCAACTGACCCTCTACTGCTGGCCGCTGCTTTTATATTTCAAAGTGTTGCAATTTGTTCGTATGCAAAAAATTTTCGTCTCTTCTGAATGTTAATATATACATCACTGCGAAATAATTTTTGTTGAATTAACTAAATTTTATATTTGTCGTATTTAGTAAATAACCAGCTAGAAGATATAATTCAGTTTACATTTTTTAGTTTTTTAAATTTTGTTTTTACCAGTAGTAGCACAAAACTTTATTTTAAATAATAAAACGAGATATCCTCTTGTCTTTTCTTTTGGTGCAGGTCTCAGTCATTCCGTCAAGGACCACTCAATGCTAGTAGTCGAAGTCAATCGCATTCGTATGTGAATTCCAGCATTTCAGCCAATCCCCTCCTCCCAATTGACACTGGTTTGTATTTATTTTGTTTTCGTAGAAGTTCTTTCGCTTTCTTTTTTATATTTTACGTTTAGTTATTTTTAGAGTAAACTGCTTTCTTTGTTGATGTACTTAAAAAAATGTATTTTTATTTATATTATTTAGCGGACTGGGACTGTCGCAATCAATGCATCGCCTCGACGACGCCTTCTCTGATGAAGAAGGGAGCGGATACCTTGGATCGCCGACAAGACAATCCTACAGACCTCACGCATTCTCAAGTAATTTCATAAATCGATCATTAACTACATTCGTTTAAGACATTTTCTTTTTAAAAAAAGGTCACAGCAGCCCAGGTGGAGATTTATCAGACGAAGACCTTTGCTCAGGAATCGCCAATATCAGAGGGGGAGCAGCGACACCAATCAGTATCGGGTATGGACCAACTGAATTCGAACCGATCTGCGTCTCCTCAGGGTCAACAATCATGGAATTCTCCCATCCTCAGCAGCACCAATACTCGAGGCCAAGATCGGGTTCATGCGCATCTAGGAGATCACAATTTAGGTAAGCTTTCGACTTTTTTCCCTTTCGCTTAAATGTGCATGAAAGCACACTTTATTTATTTATATTTATATTTTCAAAGTTTTCGAACATTTAATTTAGTTAGTGCATATCTTCAATAAATGCAATAAATATACTTCTATATTTTTTCTTCTTATTTATTTTTTATCGTGTTATGAAAACATTTATTCTAATTTTTTTTCTATTCTTTAAGATTATTTTAAAATTTTGATAGACAGGTTATAATTAATGACGTAATGTCTGGTGACTATTACGAAAATTTACATTTCCATAAAGTAGACTTTAAATGAGTTTTAAAGTCAGAAAGATATAGAGACGACTTTAAGTTTTTCGAATCGTATGAACTCTGTTAAACTGTTATCTTTAAGTTTGTAATAAGATATTCAGCCGAATGCGTTTTAAAATTAAAGATTTCGTTATTCTGCCTACCTCCGAAATGATAATATGCTCATTACCAGCAAAACAGTGTAAATACCGCGACATTTTAGAAGTATGTATATATTGTAATAAAAATGTAACTTACACAAGTAAACACCAAAGTCGTCTTTGTGTCAGACAAGTTATTAAAAAAACTACAGCTTTAAATAAAATAATTTGTATCTCGAATACTAATAAATACTTTGACAGTAATGCTTACTTAGTAATGAAAAAGCTTGTCCGTATTTGAGACAATAAAATACAATTTCAACTGCCGTATGATTGTTAACTATTTAATACTAATTTCCCTTTTTTTAAGAAAAAAGTGTAGATTTAAAATTATTTTATATGTTATGATAATCAGTTGCTCTGTTATCATTAATATTACTAAACACATTACATGCTTGAAAAGCATACTTCACTCTTGACAACCAAATAATTCACTATTTTTCCATTTTTAAGATTAAAAGAAAGGCACTGCGATTTTTTTTATAGTAACACATCAATGCGAAGAAATAAAAAAATATTCATGCGCACAAAGTCGTCGTGTTACGAAAAGTCTCCAAAAAATCTCACCCAAAACATTTCTAGAAATATTTAATCATGTGTGGCCTAATAGAAAGAAAGCGATTGGGGATTTTATTTTGAAGTATTCAGATTTTGGAAATCGAAAAATTATTTTTCACTGTTTAAAAACTTCTTCCGAATTATTAATACCCGATGAAGATACCTTAAAAAGGACGACAAACACTTAATCCTTCGGGAAGTTCTTGAACTGTAGGTGACCGATCAACCGAACCAGAAAAAGCTTAATTGCTTCCGTTGGGAAAATCTAATTTTTCGTAAACAGACGCAACAACACCTTTTAGGAATAACATTATTTGGTTCAAATAAAACTTTAAAATACGTTAATGTATGAAATATATTTCGTGTCAATTTGAATTTTGTGAAACTACAATATTAATGAAGTATCATTTTTTGACTTTGGGTTTTAATTGTTTTATACGTTTTATTAAAGTTTCAGTTATTTCTGTGCCATTTTTAATTTTAACGTGGTATTCGTGTTTTTAAGTTGTGAAAAATTGTGCCTGAATCTTAGCATCATAATTTAACTTGTTTTGGTTCGTAGAAACACAATATATTTTTTAACGCCTTAATATAAAGACAATGTATTAATGGTATTATCATACAGGTCAGAGCCACTTGTCCCTCTCATACAACAGCAGCCCTCGTCGAGTCTCAGTGGGCTCCCAAGCTTGTGTCACTGTACCAATACTAACCAACAGCACCCCCATCAAGTTCAACCAATCGGGAGTTCTTTCGGTGGATCACAACAGCTCCATGGAGTTCGACCTGGAGGAGGAGGAGGCACCCTTAGTCGAGGAGGCAGTGGATTCGGACTTGACAACCTCTACCACCAATCGGGAGAATACTGTCCATCTACTGGAGCAGTCACAACATTCAACGCCAGTCCATTATAGCAGTACCAATTATTCGATGTCTAAACAGTGCTTGCTAAATAACAATAATTCAACAGAAACCGAAACCGACAATATAATTTACACTGACATAAATGACATTTGTCATTACAAATATCCCAATGAATATGATAACAAAGTAGAGCATAAAATTTCTAATGAAAATAATTTGAATTTAGTTAATGATCGCGATATATACGCGACTGTTAATCGAAAAACAAAGTCAAAATCGAGGGAAAAACACCTTAGTGATGAGTTTATTGATGAAAGCATTATTCAGTATACTATATCAAAACGAAATCAATTTAAATCTCTTGAGACGGGTACTCATGAAAACAATTTGGCAAATGAGGGATATGACGAACATAATTATAACAATCTTTACCATAATGATTTAAATCACCCTAGTGATTCTTCATTATCTTATTTTGGAATGAAACTAAATCATAGGGTTGCTGATGATATGAAACTGACACAATCCGATCGATATTTAGATTCTGTAGAATGTCAAAGCTCTCAGTCTCAAGCTGTTCGAAACACTTTATCATTGCCCAGGAATTCAGAACTCTCTGGTGTAGATTCTATAGATTCATACGATAGTCACTACATCACACATCATTCATTGGCCAATCTCCGAATTTTTAATAATCCGAGTTATTTAATGTACCGCGATGAAAGCAAACTAGGTCAATCTACTGATGAAAGAAGCTCTACCGTTTCACCATTGGAAAGGTTTAAAAATTCATCAGAGAAGCTGGAATATGAAATGTCAAGTGTTAATTTATACTCTGCTGCCCAGTATAAACAGCCATATGGAGAAGAAAATATTTACGACCAAGTTGAGAAAGAGCCATGGTTGAGAAGCAGTTCATGTAAGGATATATATGGCGGTATTACCTATTTCGAAAGTGATAAAAGCAAACCTATGACTGCATTTGAAAAAGATTTTCTCAGTTTAAATCGGATAGATTCGCCAGTTACACGCTATGACGATTCTCGTCATTCCATGTACATAACAAAAAATCATTCGATCGATGCTTACCAAGATTTTACAATCATACCGGATTCAAAAGTTTATTCTTCCAGTTATCCTGGCAGTACATACAATACATTTGAAAACCATAGACGTAATTATGGGCAGCATTTTGACTTCACCGGATCTCAAGATGATATATCTCATGATAGTTACGAGCTTTTAGAAAAATACGACAATGATTTTTTTGATAAGCATATAGTAAGATCGGATGATAATATTCGTTCATGTTCAATGGATTCTGGAAATTATATACCAAGTGATGATGAAAGTGTTTCTGAAATACAGAAATACCGATCAGCAATGGATGTAAAATGTAAATCGGCTGCAGACATCATGAACGAGATTTGGGATTCAGAAGACCCAAGATATTTACCGCGTGAAAAGCTCTCTGTTAAATCTGATGGAAGCTTCTATAAAAAAGTTAAAGAAGCGTTTGGATCAAGGACTTCAAGTCAAGAAAGTCGAAGTGATATATACGAAACTAAGGCTTCGCGAAGTTCAGACTCCAGCAAAAAGTCTCGGGACAGTCTATATCATACCGATAGTAAAAAGTCTCGAGAGAATACCAAAAGCAAAACGTCTGTAGCATCTAGCCAAGATTCAAAAGAGTCTCTTCTTGGAGAATGTTTATCACGAAATTATGAGATGCCAATGACAACGGGTAAAAAAGTAAAAAAAAATCCTAAAAAGGACCAATATGAGAAACATTCTAGCGTAGAATCAAAAAGTGATTACTATGATGCTGTTGAATCTTTAGATAGCGATGGGTTCTGTGGTCGTCCAAAAGTGAAAAGTCATGATTGCTTGCTGTCAGATACTCAAAGTTCTACTCTTAATAGTTCCTTCTATGATAATCGTGATACATATTCGACGTTTCCAACTAATAAAAATCACAAAACATCTAAAGTACATTCGATAAGTCTTCAGAATGTGGAAATAGAAAGAAATGCAAAGTCTTTTGGCAGTAAATCTCCTGAGGTAATAAATTCTGCTAAATATCGTGAAGAAAAGGAGGTTCAAACTTATGATTCTTTCGATAAGACTCATTCAACGCAGAACGCCGATAAACAATCAAATAAAATTGTAGCCTTTCGGCGAAGGTCAGATAGCGAGAATATATTTAGTTTTGACCAGGATAAAATTGAGTCATTAACAAGTAACAGCAAACAGTGGGAAAAAACCGACAAAGAAAGTAAGAATAAGAACAGCCCTGATTATCCACTTACTCCAGAATTGATATCTGAATTTGACAAAAGAGTATACACACCCACCTCAAAGAAAATAACCAGAAAAGAAGAACTCATAGCTAAAACCCACTTCGAAGAATATAATCCTAAAATGATGATAGATTCAACAGTTCCGTTGGCCAACGTTTTGGCTCCTTTAACTTATAACCATGCAGTTGTTGAAAGAACTAAAAGCGATCCAAATTCTCTTGCTAATCGATCTCGTTTGGGGAGTAATTCACGACGTCATGTTCTGATGCATCAAAAATCCATAGATTTGACACCAGCCGACTCTAGTGACGAAGATTATTTGTATAAACAAATACCTAGTGCACCTCCACTTTGTAAGACTCACGGCAATTTTGAAATACCAAAAAGCTACGATGTACCTGTGGCTGCTGTTGACATTCCAAAAGCAGGTTTTGAAATGCCAAAAAGTTTTTTCCGCGAATATGACCGACGTATATCAAAAATTCTAAAAGAAGATATACCTTATGTTCTTCACAAACGTCATATTATGAACGGTACAGCGCCGTCTCCGAGTGAAAAGAAACTTCAAAAACCAAAAAGCCCCAAATCACCAAAGTCTCCTAAATCTCCCAAATCCCCAAAATCTCCGAAATTGGATAATAAGATCATTAATTCTGCAGTCCTTTTACCTGATGTCTTGGACAACCTCGTTCCAGAACAAGGAAACGAATTTTTATTCACACAAAATATCGATCTTTCCAAGGTTGATCCAATTACATTAGAAGTTGACAAAACAATACCAACTATTGAACTTTCAAGTCCAAAACGTGACATAGCAAAACAAATGGATGCAAAGTTGTTGGAAAAACTCAATAAAAAACTTAGTCAAATTGAAAGCGATTCCGCTACTAGTTCTAAAACGGAAAGCATACAACGGGAACAGAAGCTTAGCTTTGAGCAAAAGCAAATGGAGTTGATTCAAAGTTTGAAAAAGGAGCTTGTGGCTCCCTCAAGAAAGTTAACAGCAAAACAAAGAATCATACCTAAGACAAGGCCGGTTAATAAGCCGAAAAAGGGAAAAACGCGTATTACTTCCTTTTCTTCTGATGACGAAAGTCTGGACTCCGATGATGTCTTTGGATCCGCAGAGGCTATTCCGTCACGTTTGGAGTTCTCACCACCACAATCAAGAAAAGAAATTGAACCAATTTTACGAATTGAGCAAAGCAAACTTATATCAGCAGCATGGGGGAGAGGACAAACAATGAGTTCAACTGAAATTGAGGGATCTCCACCCCAATGCCGTCGATTAGCTGAATTAGAAAGTCGATACCATACCCAAAAGCTTGACCCTCCATATACGAATGCAACTGAACTTCGGCGAATTTCAGAACGCTCCATTTCGATTCCCAGTTCTGAAGAAGAAAATCATATTGTAAATAAAAGGATTGATGAGTGTACTGAAGTTTACCAACGAAATGAAAATATTCCATCACCAATATTAGAGAATTCTGAATTTCTTCGTACAGAAGATGAGAATTATATAACATGTAATGAAGACAAGGTTTCTGAAGGAGATATTGACTATACCCTTAAAAAAAATGATGGTAAGATTGTTCTAAAATCAGATTTTTCTAAATCGAGAGTAAAGTTGATGGAAGAAATTATAGATTCGTCCATCGTTAAGAGATCAAAAGGACATGCCCCCATCCTGTTTGCACATGCGCGTCTTAATTTATCAGAAGGATCGGCTCTTGCATCTCTGCAAAGGCAAAAAGCAACTTTGGAGTCGCCAACAACAGATCGTAGAGCTAAAAGTTTAGATACACCTGTTATATCTATGCACAGACTTCCACCAATGAATGCATTCTCCTCAAAAGATGATACTGTTGGCTTTGAGGAAGAAGCTGAAATTCTTGAAGAGAAAACTCTTCAGCAAGATACAAGCAATGTCGAAGAAGAGAATGCAGATAGTATACATTCATGCGCAGGATCTATACCATCAGCTAAATTTAGTCACAAACCACTGAAATATGACGCAGTTTTAAATACGGTCGACATTGATTCAGAAGAATCGCATCTTTTAAACCAATTACAATTTATTGAAAAAATTGCTCTTCAAGGAGTAAAGATCAAAGATAAAAAGAAATCTAAAATGAAACTCAAGAGTGGGGATCATTTAATATTAGACATACCAAAGTACAAATTTGAATGGTCGCCTTTTAGTTCATGCAACAGTTCAAGGAAAACTTCACCTGGTGTATCTCGTGCTAGTAGCGTAGAAAGTGCAGGTAAGGGTAAAACCAAGGTTCGATCTAAAAGTCCTGAGTCTTCCAAATCGAAAACAGGACGAGGTAGTATGGATAGCAATAAAAAGGAAAAGAAAAATATGCTCAAAGATCGCCCGAAATCCATAGAGAAAGAGCGTATGCCGATCAAGGACAAAAGCAAATCACAAGAGGAAACTGAGGCGGATATTGCCAAGCGAAAAGAGAGACAACAAAAACTATATGAGTCAGCTATGAAGCAAACTATTACAATGTTGAGTCCTGTAAAAGATCAGCTCCCGTCCTTTCCAGTTCCCGAAGACAAAATTTCGGTTAAAACGGATGGTGATAAAATAATTATAGAAACTGAATTTAAAAGCAAAGCAGAGGATCATGTATTAATTGCTAAATCACCGCGGAAACTTGACACGTCACTGGTCAAGTTCAGTCGGAGTTTTGATGAAGGACGTTTACAGGAAAAATTGGAGAAAGCTAACCGTAGCTTTGAAGACCGCAACAAATCATTTGAAGAATCGGATAAGTCAGACGTTCCAAGTGATATAGTAATTAAATCTCCGAAAAAAATTGCAAGAAGCCAGGAAATAAAACAAAAAATTGAAGGAAGTGTAGTGCATAAGAAAATTGACATTAAATCGAGCAGCTTAGATAAAAAAGTAGAGCCACATTATCTAGAGATTGACATAAAGGCCCGAAGTCTGGATGATAGCAAGGATAGGCAAATAAAATCGTCTCAAACTGAAAACAAAAAAGGTCAAGAAGAAAAACCTGCGTTTATCAGAAGTGCGATTGCCGATCGCCGAATGTTTGCTCATCAATATAACATTACAGAGGAAATAGATATGCAGGCAGTAATTTCTGAAAGAAGATCTCTTGACTTGTTAAAACGACAATCGCTTCCATCTGAGGATACAACTAGAGATAGTGATGGAAGTCGCAAGCCATCAACTGGAGAGAGCATCGATTCATATGTTTCTGTTGATGAGAGCCATTCAGAAAGCAAACCCCCAGTTGTTACAGAAGTTTATCCACATAGGGTTCCAACAATAGAATGTGAAGAACCTTCTGTTGATGAAGACGATGAAAACTCAAGCGAATGTCGGCACTTGAAGGTATCACGCTTTGATAACAATCGCTTGAGCTTAGACAGAAGCCGAAGTGATGAAACCGGGTCTTGGATGACAGTGGAATGTGAGGAATATATTGGATCTGATACATCAGAGAACGAACCCAGAACACTAGAACCTGATCGAAATATTTTTGAAACTCAAGCGACTTTAGATGATGCTGGAGATATTAACGCCTTGGAATCTTCGTGCGTTACTCCGACTTCAGATCTTAATATTTTAGTAACACCACCAAATACAAGTCCACAGGTAGAGAAATCAGTGGTGGAATGTTTCGCGGTAGTACAAATTGAGGCAGAGACGAAACAAAAGGGAAACTTATCAAAACATAAGTCAAAAAGCTCTGATTCTTGGACTAGTGGTGAAGGAGCTACAATAAGTCCAAAAAAGGAAGGAAAGCACGATTGGAGCTTATCTGTAAGTGGTAAAGAGAAAAGTTCAATTGATGAGGAGTCAAGTGTAAGCTGCTCAATTGCTCGCCCCATGGGCATTTCCCAAGATTTTGGTGATCTGGAGGAAAAAAAATGCCTTGAACTTAAAGAACAAATGCTAAAACTCGATTTAGACAACTCTGATCGAAAAGATAGTAAATTAACTGAAGAGCTTGCAATTATTACCCCAAAAAAATCACCGACTCCAACATTAGAAAAACAAAGTCCCATTGATTTGGGAACCAGTACCGAAATATTTCAGGACTCTATAGAAGAAAAAATATCTCAAATTTTGGTAAGAGAAGAGAGTGATTCAAGTTCAAATGGGTCTATAAAGCTTCCAAAAATTATAAAACCTGTTAGAAATGGAACTTCAAAAAAACTTGGTCTTATGTTACAAGAAAATGGAAACAGACTCGTAAAATCTGGTAGCGATCGCAGTTCGCAGGAATCGAAATCAAGTTTCGATTCGAAAGCATCCTTAAGTGTGGAATCAAAAGGTTCATTTGAAACAGAGAGTAGTTCCGGATCGTTAGGAGCCGCCCAAAGAAGAGGAGATCTTCTACAAAGGGAACAACAACCTACTTGGAAACCATTTCCTATAGAGAGTTCTGGTAGCTCTAGCGTTGAAGAACCTTGGCAAAATATAGATCAGGACTCTTTTGATAGATTTGACACTTCAGCTGCAATAAAAGATTCCTCCGAGAGTGATTTTAAGGAAATATCTCCAGAAGATCAGAAAGAGAGCGACACGAGCTTTCAGGATGAACTGAATGACTTTCCAACGACGTTTGGTTACCCAGCTATGACGAGTGCCTTAGGTGGAATCGGTGTAAATCCGACAGACATCATCGGGTATAGCACAGGATTTACAATAGGTCGGACGCTTTCGCGTATATCTGAAAGAAGTACTGCTTCCGAAAAGTCGAGTATGGAAGACGATGTTAGCAAAGCATCAACTCATTCTGTAAGCATGCGTGATGAATCCGTCGGTTCTACTGATCATCAGCCAAGCTTAAGTTCTGATTCTCGCAGTAATACAAATATGGCATATATATCAGATGCAGACAGAAGAACATCAGCAGAAATGCCAGAAATACCTTGCGATTCAGCTACTGGAGACCGTTTGTCAAGCATATGCAGTTTAAATGAACCAAGATCTCCTACTGTTGTAACAGGTAGATTTTCAGTGACTCAAGTAGATGAACCGCCGTATGAGGAATTTGATAGACATACATTATTATGCCTTTCAAACGCTGGTAGTCAAGATTCCGAGGATTGGCCTTTACCTGAGATACCATATGATCATGTTCCAATAAAACCTGCTGAGTCCATTTACTCAATGCCAGATTTAGATAAACCAGTTCCAAAAACGTTTTGTTGGAAGGCGAGTATGTCATTTCAATCGCAAGATTCTCAAGATTGGCCATCTCCTCCCTCAAGTGCAATGGAAACACCTGTTGTACAAAATATTGAAACATATTATGCTTCTGAAGCGCAAAGAGCTGATCAAGTTATGGTTGAATCTTTTACAGCTACCGATTACACAATCGAGGAACCCGTTAGCGATTCACAAAGCGATAAAATTGCAACGGAAGAAACTTGTACACCTCCAGAAGTCACAAAAATCTTACCATATGAAGATACTGCTTATTTGATGTCTTCATCTTTTGAAAACGCTGATAATACTTGTTTAGGAAATGTCCAAAATACTCCTTGTATTAATTCAAGTCTCAGTGCTGTATCTTGCTTACCATCTTCCTTTAACGTAACATGTTGTACAGCATCATACTCGATGCAGAACAGTAGTTTGGTTAAAGATAATGGTCCTGATCCAATTATTATTTCACAACCGACTCGATCTCCACAAAATCGAAGTCCTATTTCAGAAGAAGAATTACTTTCTAATGATGATGTGTTTATGCCGGGGACTGTCAAGATACAGCTTTCGCCAGATGAAAGTCGTACAACAGAATATGGTCGGAAATATTCCCGAGGCTCTAATAATTCAGACACATCTATTGACGACATTCTTTCAACATCGGGACCAACGTTTATAGAAGACCAGGCTACAGTTCGCAGAAATTTCGAAATGCGTTTAAGTACAGGTTCATATAAAAAATGCAGTCATTCAAGCCATTCAGAAGAGGAAACTAGTTCTATTGGTACTGACCTTGATGGTACGGTAAGAATGGGACTGCAGCAGAAAAAGTGCACACACAGTTCGCATTCAGAGGACACATCAATTGGCTTAAGTATATCGGAATGGTCTACTGGAACCAATACAGTTCGACAGTACGCAAATTTGTCAGGTTCTGACAGCTTATCAGCGGTTTCTAATCACTCTTGTGGAGCAAAGAGTGAAAAATCTAATCACACTAAATCAAGTATTAGTTCGATAAATAAATCGACTGAGAGCCTTAACGAAAAAAGTGCTAGTTTCTCGAGCAGCAAAAACAAATTCTCTGGCGACAATGGATCTTCGGACGGAATGCGTTATGAAGTCCTGTCAAATTCGGAAACGGATAAATTTTCCGAATCGGCAACAAAAAGTGACGACACGACACTCACTTTGACAGAAATGGCACAAACAATAACTGAATGGTCAACATCTAGTAGCCGCACTTTTGTGGGTGTTCAACAAGAATCACAACAAGCCTCGGAAAACAGATGCAGAAGAGGAAGTTGTATCGAATATGTGCCGTTAAAACATCCTCGTGTAGTAAAAAAATCAACTCCATCTGAAGAAAAAAAATCTCCACTTCCAGCTATACATAAAAAAAGTTCTTCAAATGGAAGTAGTGTAAGCAATACAGAAGGACTGAGTGTTAATTTAAATGAGCATGTTTCTAAGGAGACCGCGCTGAAAGCTCCACCGCCTCGCATTGTAGCAATGGAAGAAAAGGACCATAGCAACCATGATGCATCGAGAAAACGTCGTTCCTTAGAACTTATGTCAAAACTTTATCAAAGCGAAGACATTTCTTCCGATGGAGAAGCTTTTGTAGAACGCCTATATGCTCCAAATGAAAAATTAACAGAACGTTATCAAAGTCAAGAATTTGTACCACAGCAAACAGTATCAACTACAGCGCAATCCATGTCTGGTTTGACAGGACCGGTTCCGCCAGAAAAACCTCTTACAAAACATCATAGCTATGACGACAAAACATTGTCCAAGTCTCAAATAAGAGAATATAAAACCAATAAGCTTCGGCAATCTCATTCTTTTCATGAACATTTACTTTCTTCAAATCAAAATTTTCCATGTATTGAAGAAGAATCAATTGGTGGATGTAGCTCTGCATCTGCAACAACGACAAGCAATACTGGAAATAGTGAACCCGTCACAAGTGCAGACAATTCATCTCCAATGCCACACCGGGCTGACAAGCTAGCAAAATGCTCTCCGTATTATTCAAGTAGCCTTAGTTCGGAATCACCCCCTAATCAAATTGTACAAAAACCGCCTCGTAAAGGGTCTTTAACGCGATCAAATGTCATTAAAAGTCCACCGAGTGGAAATGATACTGATAGTTCATTGGACCTTCGTAAAACAGATCCAAAATTAAGAAATCGTGGCTATAGAAAGAAGCGTCCAATGCCAACTAAACGCATGCGCTCTGAACGCATTCTTACTGAGCAAGAAAGCTCAGAGTGTTCTGAAGATTACTTGCCAGAAATGGGGGCCAGCAGTTCAGAATTATCTAGATGCACTAATAAACAGTATCCAGAGTTTGACGAGGAGCAGGAACTGGAAACGGACGATTATGAATATCAATCTTTTTCGAAGGAGAACTTTGATATGTCCTCTAATAATGTTGATGAAATGGGTTTCCCCAGATATGACCGTTTAAGACAAATAACTAATCCAATGTATCACTTACCAATATTGACAAATAAATCCCTTTCCATCTCGTTATCTCCCAATCACCCTGTAAAGCCAGTCCGCCAGAAAAAACGTCAACTAAAACGTGAAGAGTCCCTTAATACAGGCGGGGATTATTTTGAATATCAAAGTTCGCAATACAATCAAGAAGAAAGTGGGCCCGAATCAAAAGCTGGCTTATCAGATGATTTTTGCAATTCAAGTGAAGAAAGTGCTACAGGCATTCAGCAAGGTACAGATTTGGAATTGCCGTATCCTGATTTTTTGTCTGACTATGAAAATGAATCAGGTGATTTGGAACAATACGAATGTGGATTCGACATAAGAGTCGATCCACCGCCCAAATTTTCAAATGAATCTGATTGATCGAAACTTATTTAGTACTAAGATAAGGATATATAACAAAAAATGACATACGCATTCATAGATGCGCACAATAATTTGTTCTTTTCATTTTCGCATATATGCGCATTATCTTTCCAACGTTGAATAGCACTGTTTACACTTCGAATAAGCCTTAATGTTTCAAATGCACCAGAATTACTATACAGAAAATATGAATATTAGAACAAGAACGTAAGAATATATAACTGTTTTTATTGCCGAATTTTATATTTAAGTAAACAAATAATCAAACAATCGAAGTATTTTTTATGTTAATTATGTTGATATAAAGCCTAAGTAGTTATAAAAATGTATTCAGTTATGATATATAGAAAAATAAAAAAATGTAATTAAAATTACTGGAATCAAAACGAATTTTATGTTAAAATATTACTTCCTTGTAAGAATACACCTTCAAATACATACGTGAATATATTACACGTGCTGTGATGATTTGTGAAATAATGAGACTAAGTTAAAATCTGGTGTTAATTAACTAATTAGTTTAAAGTCAGAGCAATTAATTTTTTTTTGGAACGAGATTTTATGCAATTACGAAATACGTGGATTTAATTTAATAAAATCAGTAAAACTTATTACATTTACATCTAAGTTAGATGTTATTAAGTTATCCCGGTGAAAGTAGAAATAAAATCAATTTTGAAAAATTAATTTGCAAAATAGGAAAATTTTCAGAAAATTGAGCTTAAGGTGGTGAACTATACTTAATCACTTGATTAGGTTAAAGTCAATGAAAATCCTGATGAAAGCCGAAACAGTTCTGATATGCAAATCGATCGTCAGAATTGAGAATTGAGTATTAGAGCGAAACACCAATCTAACCATCTAGTTCTAGTAGGTGGTTCAGTCTCTCGAGATAGCTGGTGCATTTAAAAATTATATAAATTAGTTGCTTGTAGAGTGACATATATATTGTAAATGTATATTTTCTACTGCGCAATTTTGCTTGCTACATTTATTTGATTGTTCATATCTTTGATGTGTAACCAAATGATATAAAGTTTTTTTTCTGTGGTTTATAATTCATTAAAATATATGTTTGAAAACAATTTTGATTGTTAAATTTTTCAAAATATATGTATAAATACATATAAAATACATGTATGTGTATAATATATGCCAATGTAAGTGGTATCATTTGATCAATGTCGTAAAGCTCTAAGCATTTACTTCTTACTTAAGTGTAATAAAATAACATCCAAGTTTACTACTTTGGCTTCAAAAATTGGGTTTTTGATTTTCCTGGCTTCTGCGTATAGAACCAAATTCTTTTACATGTATATTTCCAGTAAATTCACCGCGACTTTAAAACAATTCTCCTTCATAATATAATACTACATTGGATTATTTTGTTATTTATAATCAACACGAAAATTCAGAAGAAGTATATCTTAACTTCAATGTAAGACTGATGATATGATTTTTTCTGTCAGGGATAATGTCTTATTGTTGAAACAGTTGACGGTTGTATTTAAAAATTACAGCTTCTCACTGACCCGTTTAAAATAAACTCAAAATAAATTTTCCAATGGAGAAGAATTAGTTTTCATATGTTAATTTAGAAATACATACTCGTATAAATAATGATATCACCAATGTAATTTTGTTCAACTGCTTTGAAGAAGATGCGAATTTAAGACAATTACACAAAATCAAAACAAAATACATCCAAATATTGTAAAATACTTTTCCAAACATTCACAATTTACTTAAAAAATATATACTCACTTATATTCAAATATAATCAAATGTAGGATGCATGGGTTGTTTTACGATACCACTATATAAATTATGAACAGATTTATACACATAGAACAACTTCACAAATAATAATAAAAAATAAATATATATATAAATTATAAATATATATTCAAAATCACCTTAATTATTTTGTTTAATGTGTAACCTATATGTTTGTGTGTATACGGGAGCCACACGCGAAAAAGATGTCGTGCCAAATTACAGACAGAATATAATTTTTAAGTAAACATACGAGTATATTCAACATTCGATTGTATTTATTTTAACTGCATTATAAATTCGGTAATTTGTGCCAAAAATATCTAACACAAGCTATAATTTCTTGCTTTTTTAAAAATCAGTATATTATCAAAAATTCAATGACTTGTTAATGGAAAATATTAAAATTTTTATGTGGATTAAAATTGGTAGCGAATATAGATTTTAATGAAAATTAAATGAATTTTAAATAATTAAAGTATATTTAATCAACGCAAACATTTTTGAAGACATACGTTTTCTAAATAGACATAAATTAATATGGTGTAATTAAAGATAATATAACTATAAATCAATTTGTTCTATGTTATTTATTATGTGTCACTGGAAATTGTTGATATGGATACATCATTTCTCTCAACTTCTCTATAATTAACCTAATAAAGACTAACGTCGCGTCAATACACCATTAAACATAATAATTTTTTTATACGTTCAAAAGTTAATATTTCAATGCAATAAACAACAATGTTGAGTGTTCTATCGCATATGCTACGCTATATTGATTTATATATATATTTTTTACACGCGGTGTATGTTTTTCAATTTGTTACGTCGTTGCCACTAAAATGCAGAACACTTTCATACAGTACGTCAAAAATATTTAGGAATTTGAATTTATCATTGATCGGTTCCTCAACCTATTATTGACCGAGTCAAAAAAGTTAGTAAATGGGTCACAGGTTTTATTCAAATCACATGAAGTTTCATTTCTTAATTATATAACCTTCGCAATCTTTTAGCTTGCCTAAGGGACTTTCTTTTCAGCCCCTGACACAACTTCTCTACACAATTCACAATTTCTCTAACAAACCGTGTAACCAGGGCTTCCAAATAAAATACACACTTCTCGCGATTCACACGAATAAAATAATTTGCATCTCATTTCAGAGTGTGAACACCCAAGAAACAAAGTTTTGAAATAACAGTTTTTTGGTTTTGTTTCCCAAAAAACCTTTTGTAACCGTGACGAATATATGGTCCGGTCTGCAAGGAAGGCGAATGGAGGAGAAGACGCAACCGCAAATTCTATGTTCACATCTAGTGAATGGGCAACAGCGCTCCAACTAAGAGGGTCTTCGAATCCCTGCTTCCGGGTTTGAGAAAGAGAGGAAGGCCGAATCTCCAGTGATCAAGTGATTGCCGACGTTAGAGAGCTTGGTCTTGACAACTGGAAGCAGCGTGCCCGGGACCGTCAAGATTGGAAGGCAGCTATAGCTCTAACTCAGACCCTTCATGGGTCGCAGGCCTGATACATACGAGGGGCGTTCAATATATTCTCGGTATCAATATGAATCAAAATGCGAATTCAATTTAATTTGTTTTTATTTTTCAATATAATCTCCCCTAACATCAATGCAATTGTTACATCTTGAGATAAGCTTTTTCAAACCCTCAAAAAAATAAATTTCGTCTTTCTCTGCAAAATACCCATTTATTGCCGACTTGAGTTCTTCATCATCCAAAAATCTTTTTCCAGAAACAGGAAATAATCACTAGGGGCAAGGTCTGGACTATAGGGTGGGTGTTGGATTTCTTCGAAACCACAATCTCGCGCAGCAGCCTTGGATTTAGATTCAGATTTCAATGCATTCAAATGCTAGACAAAAATACTTAAAACTAGCTAGTGATCATGATGAACTAGTGATCTTAATTGTAACTTACTGACTCGAGTACTCTAAGCTAATTTAGGTTTTTTTTTTTTCGTTATGCCTTATATATTTTTAAATTCATCGCTTAAAACTAATTATATTATTTTTTATTCCTCCCAGAAAATTCGAAAAAAAACTTGGAATTCTTTGTTATTCTTGATTCTTAACCTAACTTAAAAAACTAATTAATAAACCTATTCTACTTAAAACTAAACTAAAACTTATAACTATATACAATTCAAACTAACCTAAAACATAAGTTTACTTAACTATTTATATTAAACTTAACTATGTCCGTAAAACTATACGGACGCGTGCACCAGGGCGTATGTGTTATTTATATGCTGTACATATACAGTTGTGTTCATAAAAATAGCAGTGCTCCTCAAAAAAGGCAAATAATTTTTCTATTAATTCAAATTGTTTTATTATTTTTTCAAAAAACGTGTACAAAGGTAACGTATTTCAGTCTTAACAGGTATATCACAAAATAAACGTTGTTTATAACTTTTAACTATTTTTTTGGTCGTAGTAATTTTTCGCAGTTGTTCATAAAAATAGCAGTGTTTAGAGTTATTCTCTGCCTAGACAACAGAAATCAATAAAACAATATGAAATCATGATTATTTACAGCTTACCATTAGTACTTTGTAGCAAAGCCTTTGTTTTTTATCACTGCGCTGCATCTTCGTCTCATTGCGTCCGCCAGACTCCGACATCTCTCAACTGGTATAGCTTCCCATGAGTCTCGCACTACCTCCCACAATTCCTTGGCATTTTTTGGTTTGGCCTCATGGACAGAATTTCTAACATGCTCAATTTTCACCATCATCGTCAGTTGCCATTAGAATTCTGTTCAACTAGAGATAAAACACGAATTAATAATCCCATTTATATGAAATTTTACATAAATGCACTTAAATAATAATATTACTTGATAAATAATTAAATTTATACAACCACAGCTTCACCCCAATACCGAGAATGTAGCAAAAATGAAATGAATGAAATGAAAGTGATACCGATTATGTATACTTTGGATCGACTAACAGAAATGGAAAATACAATCGGAAAAGACATTTACATTCTCGCCATATAGTAAAGAAGTAAGGGATCAAACAAGAAAACGCGGAGTTGTTTGGTTTTAATTATTTTAATTCTTTTTATTCATTTGGGGTCTAGGATTCGAAGACTTTCTTAGTTGAGGCGCTGTTGTCCATTCACTCAATGTGGCGGGGTCATTGTAGTCGTCAGTTGTTTGTTCTCCTGACTGCAAATTAACAATTTCCTTCCTGTGGTAGCCAAAAAAAATATGAAGTCCAAATGACTTCAATTAAAACACTAGGTTCGATTTCTTATTTATTTATTTATTTATTTTTCCGCGAACTTATTATTAGGTGATAATTTTTAATTGAACAACTTATTAACTAATGTAACATCTGGTAGTGTAACTTTTAGTAGTGTAACTTTTTATTTTGCGATGGGTTAACAATGCTCTTTCACGCTTGAATTGTAACTGAGGCTACTATGGAAATGTAGCCTCTTTAAATAAGGAGTTTTTTTTTTTTGCAATGTTAGCATCTTTGGCGTGGCCTACGTGACCAACGTCGTATAGCTATTGTTATATACAATTGTGGAGCGGAAGCTAATGTTTATATTACACAAATTCTTCTTTAGTGAAGCTCATAGCAAATGATATGTGATATTGAAATCAATCTGCTTCACAAAGTTTATTAAACAGAATTCGTTTTTGTTTATATGTGCCGGTTAAGTGGCATGTGAGTGGGTACGGATAGCTCATTGTTACTGACGCTTGTGGAGCGGAAGTTAGTGTTTATATTACACAAATTCTTCTTTAGTGAAGCTCATAGCAAATGCTATGTGACATTGAAATCAATCTGCTTCACAAAGTATATTAAACAGAATTCGTTTTTGTTTATATATACCATTTATGTGGCGGGTGAGTGGATACGGATAACTTGCATTCACGTCTTGGTATTGCACCTTCAGTTCGCGATTGTGTTTCTCCTCCATTCGCATAACTTTCCTTTCGGAAGTGCCAACACCTGCTCGCCGCACTATCCTTTTCAGTACAATATTGAAAAAGTAATACGACAGCACATCTCCTTGTCGAAATCCGGAGCAGTTTTGGAGTGCTTCAAAGGCTTTTGAACCAAACTGCACGATGCATCGCATTTGTGTTCGCGTGCTATAATATGATACAATAGTATTTCCGTAATCGTATCAAAAAGCTCTTTACAATGAATGCTGTAGTATGTGGCTTTAAAGTCGATAAAAAGGTGGTGTATACCGATTTGAAACTTGCTGGTCTAGTTTATAGTTAGTTATATGCCGATTAGTGTGCTGCAAAACGGTTTTAGACGCTCAACCAGTATGCTGAACAGGATCGTGTAGGCGTCAGACAGCAGGGAAATACCCCGATAAATCTTAACCGAGATAAGATCACCGTTTTTGTGGATGAGACATATCGAGCTGGTATACCAGTCGTCGGATTTTAAATTCTACAAATGATCTGTTCATGTTGCCACCAGAATATAACCGAACCTGCACCTTTGTTGATATTTAGTTGATCTGACGGAGCTGACTTCCTCAAGACTGACAAAGTGAGTAAAACTTCATTGATTGGAGTTGGGGTTTCCTCGTCCCCTACTACTCTCTGCTAATCTGTCATCTACAATTCCTTGTGATTCAGTAACTCGGTTAAAAATGACAATTGGCTAGGTGCCTTTCTAAATGTCTATTGCCAAGCTCTTAACGTGTTCATAAAAGGCTCGTATTTTCTATCTGTGCCCAGACTCTTTGATGTTTTTGACCTGGGAAGCCGCGATTGAACTTTTTTCGGACGTGGAAGTTTTTTTTTTCCTTTCCGTTATTTTTTCAGCTTGCACTTATCATCATACCATGGGTTTCGTATCGAGGGTCTTTGGTAGATGGCTGAGCAGCAATGAAACCACATTTTATTGACGTTTGTGTTCGACGTAGGCATCCTGGAGAATCTCCGGTGTGCTGAGGCGCCATCAAACCAAACTATTCGCTGCAGGTTCGTGCTCTTTGTGATTCCATAGAATGCATACATTGACTCGGTCATAGTCGAACTTAGTTAACAAGAGTGACCATGACTTTGTTGAACACAAACTAATAATCCAGCTATCCAAGTTTGGGCTCAGAAAAGAGGAGCAATAGTACCTGTTTCTAGTATGGAATCACTGCATACAAAAACACAAATGCGCTCCAATACCTTTTCCAATTCGAAACGGCTCGATCCCAGATAAAAAAAAGTCTTGGTATCACATTCACTAGGAACTAGAGCTCTTAATACCCGTATACTCACATTTCCGGGTATTACCCAGGAGGTATAATGTTGGGTACCAATTAGTGATTATGTACGCGCTATACCTTGGATACCCGTTATTCATCGGTTTTCGCCAATATGCATAGTATGTTTTGTAAATCACAAAAAAAAAAAAGAACAACTTGACCCAAAGGTAATTTTATTTTAGGTACAAAAAATTGCACAATTCTATTAAGAAATAAATAAATAAGTACTTATGAATGAATCACAACAATAACTAACGTAACATACTCATCAATGAGTAAAGTACATGTATTATCGTTATTCATTGTCAACAAATTAACATTTTCCGGTAAAAGACAAGACCCTTTTGGGTGTAACAATTTGTCCTGCAGTAGAAAAGCAGCATTGTAATGCGGCTATTTGGCCAGAATTGCTTAGGCTGGGTACTTTTTGGCATTATTTTTCCACCATTTTAATGGGTCAGGAAAATTGTGGCTCAATTAGAGTTCTTACAGGTCAAGTCACATACTGCTTCTCCAACCGATTTGGCTTCCAAGAAGAAATGCAAGGGGGTACATCTTTCAGTTCTAATTTCTGTTTTCGTTGCATGTCAAGTTTTCCACCAAGTTCTGCACATGTTTCTTAATCACTACCATTATTTCCTTAACCTCGATATCCAAGTTTTTATGTTTCGGATCCAAAAAAGTAGAAATCTGTTCCCAAAGAACTTCGGATTCCTGTCTATTCATTTGGAACCTGCGCCGTAAGTTCTCTTTCATAGTTTCTACGAATTGTGCGACATTTTCATCATCTCCAGCATTTGTATTTAAATGCTTATTAATAAGGCCATACATAACCGGACGTAAAATGGAAAGTGTAACACCATAGTTACAAAGAATTGTGGTCGCAATTTGGAAAAGCTTTAAAACTTTGATCACGGCTTCTACATAAGTCCTTTCTTTTTCGCTTACTTCAAGTTTTAAAGCCGTTGACAAAGATGTTACGTTTCTGTCAGCCAAAACAGCAATAATAGCTGCTCGATTTGCTAAAATCTCTCACTCATTAAATACGATGAGGTTTATCTTGTGGGACAGCTTTGAATTAAGTTCAACTGTTATAAGCCAAGCTGTCGCTGGTCCTTGCATAAATCTGAAGAGACAACATTGAACTGATGAAAATGACTTACTAAAAGCCCTATCTTTTTAATACATGTGTGTATGCTTCCCATACTTCAGAACAGAACAGCCAATCCTGTTATAAACATCTTCTACGAAATTTACTGAGGATATAATATTATAATACTGTATAACTGTATGAACTTTTCACTGTAAGCTTCAATCTACCATGACCAACAACATAGCTTATTTTCCGCGGTGTGTGTCATTTATGTTTTCAATACCCAATGTATAAATTGTTAGTTCCCGTCATCACTGATATAGGCAGGGTAACAGAAATGAAGAAGTTCCGAGCTCTTGACGACCAACCGTCTAGGATCAAAGCTACATAGCATGAAGGACAAATCGCATTTTTTATTTTCCTGCAGCTGCACCTGCACCAACTATATAATAGTTACAACCGGGATAAAATTGTAGACGCAGCACGCAGTTCATAACTCGGTTCAACACCGGACATGAAATGCTTCAAATCATCACTTTCAATAAATGAAATTGGCAGTCCATATACGCATATCATATAGGCGGCTGCTTGTGAAATTAGTTCTTGCCGTTGAGCACTGAAACTGCAGTTATCACGACGGATGAGCTGCGCTACTACTGCTATTGTAAAACTTACAGATTCGTTACTAAAAAAATAAAAAAAGTATGAATCGTGTACACCGATTCATATTAAAAGATTACTGGAGAACCCCAAATATCTGTAGATGTATAGAAAAATCAGCCAGATGATTCTTTAATTCTGTTTAGAAGTCTGATCAGTTCTGTAAGATGGAGAGATTACTTTTTTTACAATTCGTGATGAGATAATCTGAGCCTTATTACCAAAAACGTTTCTTGTTTTGTAGGAATGAAAATATTTTTTTTTATTTCTTCATTATTATTTCTAAATTCAAAAGAAATTTGGGGTTGAAAGTGTAACACATCTACTTAAACTGATCTCGCAGTAAACAGAAATCCGTTAGTGACATTGAAATAGATTAAAACGAACTTTTAATTCGTCGATGCTTCTATAATTACAAGAAGGTTAATAAAACATGGCCTGAAAAATGTCCGCTTATATATAAAATAATATATCAAGGACCGTGGAATATTTGAGGACATGTTAAAAGAATCTTAAATAGAACATCTAAACCGAGAAATAAATCGGAACTATGAGAAAATGTAAAAAAAATCTGGAATGAAATACCCAATTCATTATGCCGGAAACTGGTTGATTCCATGATATTTTCATTTGATGTTAAATATTCTTATTTTTTGTACAGACAAATCGTTAAAGTACTTTGTTTCTTTAAACTTACTAAAATTGTGTTCTTTGATTTCAATAGTAATGTTTCTAGTTTCAAAGTAAAAACAACAGAATAAGAAAAAAATAAATACTTAAGTTAAAACCCGTTGTTTTAGTTTAAATAACCAAGTTTTCATTAACGTGTTCTTATTATTTTGTACAGCAGTATAATTGCAATTTAAAGAAATACAATCAAGACTTAAACATGATACAATGTATTTATTATTAGAGGATCAAACAAAATATATAAGTATTAAATAGAGGTGAAAAACTGGGGCATGGTTCATGTGGGCTCAATTACAAGATCGGTCAAATTATTTACTTCAACATATGTTGCATATAACCTTTTTCAGGTATTGTCTGGTCTGGATGTTGAGGCCAATGAGAATTGTGTGTACTGAAATCGCCTCGAGTGTGAGGGATGCATTTCATGATAACTTGGTAAGCCACATCTATACGTACATAAATGACGTAACCATAGTCTAGAAGGAAAGGGGCGCTGAACCTGTGCTTCACTTAGCGCCTTAAAACTTGATTAATAATGGGAAAAGTGGAACCCTACGCACATTAGCAAATTCTCTCGCCAGCTGCCAACAGGTGCGTACTGTTTGGGTCCTTCTTCACTTGTGTGGGCTATCTCAATCTAGGCTGTGCGCTTTCGCATTGTGCCAATCATTTGGATTCTAAACCCAGCAGCTAATTGATTATTGGGGAGACCGTGCCTCTTTTGTTGACATGTGAGTTCGATCGACGATATTTATAAAAAAAATTCAAAAAATCAGCTGAATTTGGTTACGGAGGAGGCGCCACTAGAAAGCTATATGTCAACTTGACTTGTGCACTAACAGGGATAAAGTGGTACACATCAGATACTAAGAAAGAAACAAAACAGTAGGTGTATGTATAGTGGTGACCACATAAATAGAAACGACTGCTGTAATTTCATATAATAAGCCAAATGACTAATTTTAAGCCCTACTGTATTGAATTAGTACCGTTCCCTTTTGACGGTTGATATTTGTGTTTGAAAAATGTATTTCCCCGAACGCGAGCAATTTATTTTATGCCGTTACTTTAAAGCTTTTATTGAAAGTCTTTATTTTCGCTGGTCACATAATTAGAAACGACAGTATACCAGTGATTGTGCATTCTTATAAAGTTTTACTATACACTGTGTTTTTTTTATCTATTGCGTGTAATTAACAAGTTAATTATTTCAATACAGCCAGGTAAAAAGAAATCATGCACTTCGGAGCTCTGCAGACTTATTGTTGAATGCTACCAAAGTAAAAATTTGTCAATGGATACCATAGCTAGGAGATTTAAATGTTCAAAAAAGATGGTGTTCGGTGCAAATCATGTATTTAATGTTATGTCGAATTAGCAAAACCGACCATTTCCTGACCAGTGAAAATAAAAGAGATTGTTTCAGCACAACTTAGTCAAGAAATATCAGCAAAGACCATAAGGCGCCGCCTTCTTGAAAATAATCTGCGTGGATGCATTGCACGAAAAAAATCACTTGTATCAAAAAAAAATTGAGCGCTTAGAGTTCGCTAAGCTACATGCAAATAAAGGCTAAGAATTTTGCAAGAAAATACTTTGAAGTGACTAATCCACGTTCAATTTAATTGGCTCGGATGGTAAAACTTACGTAAGACGTCCTTCCAACAAAGCATTGGACCCACAGTATACAGTCAAAACCGTGAAGCATGGAGGAGGCAGCATAATGGTTTGGGGGTGCGTTTTCTTGGCACGGTGTTGGCCCATTGCTTAGAATAAGGGGACGAATGGACCAACACATGTACAAAGACATCTTGAATAACACAATGGAGCCTTATTTGTTGGCCCACATGCCCATTACTTACATTTTTCAGCATGATAACGACCCCAAACACACTTCGCGTCTTGTTAAGCAGTGGTTCGTCGATACAAAAACAAATCTTTTAGACTGGCCAGCTCAAAGTCCTGACTTAAATCCAATCGAGAACTTATGGGGAGACGTGAAGAGGGGCTTACAAAATAAAATATCAAGGAATTCCGAAGAGCTCTTCGAAAACATTAAGGATATCTGTGACAACAAACAACCATTAAGATGCCGCCAATTAGTAGAAAGTATGCATAGGAGATGTAATGCTGTCATTAAAAATAAGAGATTTCCTACAAGATATTAGTTCATTTCATCGTTTATTATAGGAATAAACCGCAGTTTTCCCTCAGTTTTAAAAAAAAATCAACATTTTGGTTGTGTTTCTAATTATATGACCAGGCATACAAACGTACTTATGAGTGGAATAAATATTTCTTTTTTATTACTACTCATCTTGCGAAATTATTTCAAACAAACGTTTCCAAAATATGCATTAGACTACATTATTTAATAAAATCGCCGGCAAAACTAAATAAATGGCTTTTGAAAAAAAAATCTACAGCTATTCACAGTCCCGCAATTGCCGTTTCTAATTATGTGGCCACCACTGTAGATCAGCTGTCATTAGTGGGCATTGCAAAACTTATATATATATATATCATATTACGAAGAGAATATTTCAACATTCTTTTAATTACTATTTCCAGTCCCGTTCTCCATAAACATACTTTATTAACTTTATTACTGTAGCATAAGTAATAAAACAATGGGAATTTTTCAAATTTTCGATTTGTTGTATCCTACATATAATAATAATTGAGTTGCACTACAGCCCACAACAGACCAGGGCCTAACTTCTACAACAACTACTCGTGTTGTGCATGCTACTGTAGTAGTATATTTGTAGCTTTTTCTCACACACAGAAGGTCAATTTTAGTTAAATAAAAGGAACAGAATTACTATTATTATTAGTACAAAACATCGGTAGCAAAAGTTTATCGAATTCTGTGACAAAAGGCTTTAATGTATTATACACATCTTCTTCTTCTTGTGGCGCTACAATCCGAGGTGAACCTGGACCTCAACCAACATGCCTCTCCAGCCAGCACGATCTTTCGCCAGCTGCCGCCAGTTGCGCACTCCAAGTTGGTTGAGGTCCTCCACTTGCGTGCGCCACCTTAGCCTAGGCCGTTCTCTGTTGTGTTGTCCAAATGGCTCAGATTCGAAGACTGAGATTCGTGGTGTCAATGTGCTCTACATGGCCTAGCCATCTTAAGCGTTGTATCCGAAAACGCTTGGCTAGGCGCATGTCATTGTACAGCCCATAGAGTTCGTCGTTAAATCTTCTTCTCCAGATGCCATCAACGCAAACTGGACCAAAAATCGCACGCAAAGCTTTTCTCTCAAAAAGACTAAGCGCTTCCTCATCCGCTTTTAGTAGCGTCCAGGTTTTCGCGCTATAGAGTAGAACTGGGATGATCAAAGTGTTATATAAAGCAAGCTTAGTCCTTCGAGAGAGGGCTTTATTACTCAATTGCCTCTTGATCCCAAAGAAACAGCGAATGGCAAGAGTGATTCTGCGTTTGATTTCGGTACTGGTGTTATTGTCCCTGTTTACCGCGGAGCCGAGGTAGACGAAATCCTTACTACCTCAAAGTTTCTGCTGCCTAGTGTGACGCTCTGTCCGAGACGTCGATGTTGTGCGTTTTGCCCTCATTAACCACCAGACCCATTTTAGGCGCTTCTGCTTCAATGTCAGCAAACGCCTCATTGAGCGCTCGCTGTGTTCGTCCAATCACGTCAATGTCGTAGGCTAGCAATTAAACTGACTGAATTTAAAACTGAATAGCTCGTCTCTATGAACACTATGATATGTGACCTTGAAACCGGCGAATAGGTGTTGAGTGTCGATTTGCACTTGGGTCTTTTCCAGGATCTGTCGTAGTGTAAAGATTTGGTTGATGGTGGCCTTCCCTGCCCTGAAACCACACTGATAAGGACCAGGTTGTTGACGAATGGTTTCAGGCTTTCACACAATACGGTAGAGAGGATCATGTACGCGATGTAAAGGAGACTGATCCCTCGATAGTTGGCGCAGTCGAAGGGGTCTCCTTTCTTGTGGACAGATGACGCTGAGATTCAGCTGTTGGCAGCTGGCCATGTTAAGTGCAATCAACGAAGTTGCCTCGTGTGGTCCATGCATTTTTAAGGGGAGTTAAAGCATTTAAATAATTTTAGTCAAGTATATCGAGCTGAAAAGAGGGATTACGCTGAGAAAATAGTTAGTTCTTTTAAGTTGGGTACTTATGAAAACGCCCTCGTATCTTCTACGCTCCATTATTTTTATATACAACTGGTTATTAATACTTATAAATTAAATATAATATTACTCTATCCTGTTTTGTTGGGTTTAATTTTATATTGTTTTCTAGATAAGAACGCTTACGTTATTAATAAAAATTCAAAAACCTTATTAAGCAAAAAAATCAGAATAGTTTTAAATTCCGTTTAAAAGTGTAAAAACATAATTGCGTATTAAGATAAACTACCTATTAGCGTTGCTGTGAATTAAAACTCCTGCTTTATTTGAACTTTTCCAGATGCGTACAATGGAATGAATGGCAATATGTCGTTGGACCGTCATCTAGAGATAAACAATAGCTCTCACAGTCAGTACGTTGGTTCCGATAAGTCATCATCTCTTTCAAGATCTGAAGCTGGTACATATGATGTTATACAAGCCGAGGATGGACATAACAGTAAAACTGAAAACAATAACAACATAAGTTCCATTCCAAAACATGTGGGATCTAATGCCAATGTAGGTACAGAGGTAGACGCCAAGAAGAGGGTGAGTATTATAATTTGTATCTATCAACAATAAAAACGAAAACTGTCAAAAATTACAGAAGTGGCCATCGGAAAAATCATATTTTCTAGCTAAAGAACTGCTTATGACAGAACGAACTTATAGAAAGGATTTGGATATTTTGAATAATAATTTCCGACAGGAGCTTGCATCAGAGGACATTGATAATTTGCAACCACTTTTCGAAATGCTAGATTCAATGGTACAACATCATAGTATATTTTTGAGGGATATCGAACATCGAATCGCTTTGTGGGAAGGCAATGGTTCGCACGACGCTCATCGGATTGGTGATGTAATGCTGAAGAATATGGCAATTCTGCCAATTTATGACGAATATCTCCAATCCCATATGGATATTCTTATTTGCCTTAACGAAAAAATTGAATCCGACCTTCGCTTTGGACAGATCTATAAGAACTTCGAATTACAAAAAATCTGTTATGTACCGATAGGAGAACTTTTATTAAAACCCATTCACCGCCTTTTACATTATCATCTATTACTTGAACGTACGTCTTAAAAACATTTTAATAACAATTTTATAATTTAAATTTTTCTTACATATAGGCTTGTGTGAATTTTATTCCGAGGAGCACATTGATAGTGCTGATTGTCGGGCTATCCTCCACATTTTGATGAGAACCACAAAAACAATTCGAGAGCAGTTGTCTGATTCCGTGAATTTTGTAGAATTATTGGAATTACAACGTGACATTATAGGTTTCGATTCACTTGTACAGAAAAATAGAAAACTTATACGACAGGGCTGCCTTTTAAAACATTCTAAAAGAGGATTGCAACAACGAATGTTTTTTTTGTTTTCGGACATTCTCATCTACGGCTCCAAATCTCCTTTAGATCAACATTTTCATATACTTGGTCACGTTCCGGTGCGATCGCTGTTAACAGAAAATGCTGAACATAACACTTTTTCTATATTCGGTGGACAGTGTGCAATTACCGTAAGTGCCGGAACTACTGCCGAAAAGACTCTTTGGCTGGCAGAATTGTCAAAAGCGGCAGCGGATCTTAGAAACAAGCCACCAATTCAACTTACTATGTCACCTCTGAAGAACTCAAGTAAGCTAGCTAAAAGTTATTTTCCTTTAATTTTTTTATGTTCTTAAGGCAATTAACGTTCTTAATTTAAAATATCCACCTATTTTTAAGATCTATTGTGCCAGTTTAATTCAAATATAACCCAATATTCTTACTACGGCATTATTTTTGTATATGTATGATTTTATTATTATTGACGTAAGGCAAAAATAATGATTTATTAAGTTCTCTAACTTGTTTTTTGCATCGTCGTTAGAGTCAAACCAAACTAAGATATGTTTTTTTTTTTAAATATTTGCATTTCTCTTGAACTATATGTAAATATGTTAAGTACTTCTTCTTAGGTTCCCAATAAATCAATTAAGTGACATGACTATTATCCTTCTTTATATAGTCTTGCATAATTAAGTTTGGTTTGTTAAGAAAAATTGACAGCAGCGATTATTGACAGGGAAAAAGTATGCGCAGATGTTATTTTTAAAGATGAGAGACCTAGTGTTTTCTTTTTTCGCGTTTGCGCATAATGCAGGACTGATCAGTAACCCAACGATGATATGAACCAGCGCAAGGACACCCTTCCATTCTCAAGCTGTCTTCCATCCGTGAAGAGTTGGTTTCTGTACCGGAGAATCGGTCTTTCTCATTTTCTCGATGGAAGACTTTCATGTGAAGTCCATCCTTTATAGTTATCCATTTGCTCGATGTGGCCAATATTAGTTGACCGACTACTTCCATATTTAGTATAGCATACTTCATCGCAGATCTATCCAACGCGTGATTTTTAAGTCGAAAATACATATAACCTGTTCTGCCATTTTGCATGTCGTCCAGCTTTTGGTTTGGTATATGATTTAGATATTCTTGTCACAAGCTTCGACCCTAATTGTTTCGATAGACCAGAGAAGTATATCATGTCCAGAGTCAGATCTCCGCTAAATATCATTTTTGAAGTTAATTTTTTTTAATGCATTCAATTTAGGTAAGTAAGGGGGCATACTGTCCTCCTGCAACCTTCCTGCTTTGCCACATATAGGATTGTGATTGTGTTCAATACTGGACACGATACTTTTTTAAACCAAGTTCTAATAAGGCAGTAGGAAGTAGGAGGTTGATCCAACTGGGCATTCACCCCAAATCCTACTTGTGGTCAGCATGCTTGCAGGCAGCACACAAGAAACCAGGGCGTAGCTTCTTCAGCAACTAATTGTGTGTTGCGTGTTAGCTTTCTCTCGCCTACATTTGTGGGCTTTAGGTGTTTTAAGAATGTTTGATTCGGTAAGAAAACGTGATTAACTATAATGTTATATAATACATATAGCTTATAATATAATCTTTTAGAGACTTTGACCTTTTCCTTGGCATTTAGTAACGACAAGCCCTACTAGTATCAATTTTAATAGTTTTTTTGTATTTCTTTTTTATTACAATAAATGAAGAATTTTGTATTTCCTTACTAAACAGAAAGTACTAATGATAAATAACATTCCTCCATATGTATTTGTAATGTTCCTCTACTCAGTTTTCAATGCATATATATTACTTCATACTTAATTATGTATATGCTAGACAAAAATACTCAAAACTAGTTAACTAATCTAATCGATTGATCTTAACTCTAACTATAATAGTGTCTTTTCGTTCGTTTATGTTCGGAAGTCCTACTTCTGCCAAAATATTCAGTGGTAGTTTAAAAATGTTAAGTGGTCGCCATGACGTATTGGGTAAGTGCGTCGACCCACACGCAGAAGATCTAGGTTCAATTCTCGGACGGGACACCTAGCATTGTTCCACGGCACCACCTTTTTCGAGTTGGTGACAACACTCAAAGAGTATTGGCAAAAAACTGTTGATCCCTTCTCCTCGTGAGATAAAAGTAGCACGCACAACACACGGTTGTCGTAGAAGCTAGGTCCTGGTCCCTTGTGGTCTTTAGTGCCACTCAATTAATTATTATTAGTTGAAAAAGCGTTGAGGCTTCTTCTAACTGCTAGGTGATATGCTAGTTTGGTGGTGAGCAGTTGATACAACCCATCATCGATGTTGACAACTACAACTATAAATACATGGTTTTTATCGAACTGCTTTTGTAAAGTAGATCATCATTTCTTGGGTTTAAATGCATACCTGTGTAGGCGTTTAGCAATCATTCCTTCCAAGATTACGAGCATCGAATAACGAAAATTGGAATATAAAACCTCTATTGAGGTTTTGAGAGGAAGAGTTTTTTGCCCAGGTTTGCGGTGGTCTTGGTGTCATCCTTACCATCGTCATCTTTATCCTTCCTTGGAGCATGCACATGTCTATGTCTCCTGTATAGATCTGTTTGCCTTGAGTACGTATTACTTTAACTATTTCATCTACTAAAGGAAGTAAATATTACTTACTCAAAGAAAAACTAATATCGTATAATCCATCATTGTCTATTGATGGGAACAACACACGATTTATTAAGATTAAATCAATATACAAACAGAGCTCAAAACTCCTTACTAAATCCTACATTTAAGTCCCGTATTTATAAATAAGGTAAATGCACTTATTGATTTAAACGAGTAAAAAATATTGAGTAGAAGCGCAATACACAAGGACCCAGGGACATAACTTCTATAGCAACTACTTGCCTTGTGCATGTTATATTATGTGATTCCATGTGAAGAGACCTTCAATTTCATTCATTCGTCATCGAAAGCGGTGCTGGATGGAAAGGTGTGAGATAAACACTCCAGAATTTTAATTTAAGACCTTCCGCCTATCCACTACCGATTTCCCTAATATTAAAAAAAAACAATTGAAATAATTAAAGATGGAACTGAGAAGCAATAAGTTTCTTGTTCTTAAGTATAACAAAACAAAACAACTTATTAATCTTAGGTTTACGACGAATAAAAAAACGCATTTCATATAAAATGTAAATGTTTCATTTGTATTGAAGGTTCATCGGAAGAAGCTCTTGATCTGTGCGGACTATCCAACGGAAACAATTCCAATCAATTAACAATGCAACAGAATAAAACACCCCCTTCAAGATGTAACACGGCTCTGCATGTTTGTTGGCATCGCGGCGCGACCGTTGGACTGGGCGATCATCTCGTAAGCGCTGAAAATCAGTTATCTGGTTACCTACTTCGAAAATTTAAAAACAGTTCTGGGTGGCAGAAGTTATGGGTAGTATTTACATCGTTTTGCTTATACTTTTATAAAAGCTATCAGGATGAATACTCGCTTGCTACGTTACCACTACTGGGATATTCAGTTGGTCCTCCGGGTCATCAAGACTCTGTTCAAAAAGAGTTTGTTTTTAAGCTTTCTTTTAAAAATCACGTATATTTCTTTCGAGCGGAAAGTGCCTACACATACAATAGGTATTTGAATTTTTCTTTTTTTATAAAATATTATTAACTAAAAATATTTTATTTTCCGATTTTAAGGTGGCTTGAAGTCCTTTGCAGTACGACGCAAACACAAAATTTTAAGAACTTCCAGACCAACAGTCAAATAATTCAAAATTAATACATTGAAAAAACAGCAATATTAACTTCAGTTATTCCAATATTTAATTGAGTATTTGTTAAATAGACTTCCTTTTACATTTGCTTCTGGTTGATGTTATTCGGAGTAATTGTAAATACTAAGTATTTAAGTAAATGAGGACAATGGAAACTAAACATATTTTCTTACAACTATGGTCTGCTAAATTAGAATGTATTCTTCTACATCATGTATTTTAGGGTATTATTTACAAATAAAATTGTATAACATCTGATTTGTGTTATTGTGCATAGTAAAAGGTCATTTAGCATTCGCAACCAAGAAAACAATTCGGGAGTAGTAGCTTGATTCCGTGAATTTTGTAGAATTATTGGAATTACAACGTGACATTATAGGTTTCGATTCACTTGTACAGAAAAATAGAAAACTTATACGACAGGGCTGCCTTTTAAAACATTCTAAAAGAGGATTGCAACAACGAATGTTTTTTTGTTTTTGGACATTCTCATCTACGGCTTCAAATCTCCTTTAGATCAACATTTTCATATACTTGGTCACGTTCCGGTGCGATCGATGTTAACAGAAGATGCTGAACATAACACTTTCTATATTCGGAGGACAGTGTGCAATTACCGTAAGTGCTGGAACTACTGCCGAAAAGACTCTTTAGCTGGCAGAATTGTCTAAAGCGGCAGTGGATCTTAGAAACAAGCCACCACCCTTGTAATTCCTTGTAATTTTTTTATGTTGTTAAGGCAAACAATGTTCTCTCACTTTAATTTAAAATATACTCCTTTTTTCAGATCTACTTTTAAGTATTTTGAATTTTGAAATGCCAGTTTAACTCAAATATAACCCAATATTCTTACTACGTCATTATTTTTGTATATGTATGATTTTATTATTATTGACGTAAGGTAAACATAATGATTTATTAAGTTCTCTAACTTGTTTTTTTTGCATCGTCGTTAGAGTCAAACCAAACCGAAATATATGTTATTTTAAATATTTGCATTTCTCTTGAACTATATGTAAATATGTTAAGTACTCCTTCTTAGGTTCCCAGTTAATCAATTAATTGACATGACTGTATAATTAAGTTTGGTTTGTTAAGAAAAATTTACAGCAGTGATTATTGACAAGGGAAAAGCATACGCAGATGTTATTTTTAAAGTTGAGAGACCTGGTGTTTTCTTTTTCGCGTTTGGGCATAACGCAGGACTGATCAGTAACCCAATGAACCAGCGCAAGGACACACTTCCATTCTCAACGTCCCTTCCAGCAATCGAGATCAAGCCGTCTTCCATCCGTGAGTTGGTTTCTGTACCGGAGGATCTATTTTTCTCTTCGATTTAAGACTTTCATGTGAAGACCACCCTTTATAGTTATTATCCAAACCAGGATATTAATTGAACTACTACTTCCATATTTAGTAGCAGTACTTCATCGCAGATCTGTTCAACGCGTGTTACATTGGTACACTCCCCTCAAAACGCATAGATATAAGATACGAAGTCAGCATTAATGTGCAATTGAGTTCCGTTAATGCAGCAACGAGTGTCATGAACTTCATTGTGCCAATGCAGCAATGAGTGTCATGAATTTCGTTTTGCCGATATGATAACGAAGTCAAGAAACTCATTGAGCTGAATCGGAAAATATGTAAGTAGAATAAAGTAGGTCATAGATATTAATGCAGGGTAGGTTAAGAATACTTTGATAAATAAAAATCAGTCTTAAGACCACATTTAAACATATTTGATTAAATACATAACTGGGGCAGTCGGTAGGATGTATAATTCCAAGGAATTATACTGAATCTTTATTTTGATTACACTGAAGGTTTTTTTTCAAGCAGCCTAGAAATACTTCCAAAGAATTTGTATTTTTAATACATGTATTAAAGAAAAGCTACAATCGCAGCAGGATCTTTGCCGACCGAGTCTCCCTGAAACTCTCCGAAAGTTCGACGCTGCCTGCATTGACAATAGAAGAAGAATGGAAACGTTGTCAAAAAGCCATCAAAGAAGCTGTCACCTTCACCACCTAGAAGGAATACATGGTTTGACGACGAGTGCAGGCAGGCAAATGCAGCTAAACAGGAGGCCTACCAGGCAACGCTGCACCGGACAACGAGAGCTGTTAGTGAGCTCTACGAACAGAAAAGAAGGGAAGAGAACCGGCTTCTCAGAAGGAAAAAGAGAGAGCATGAGAAGCGCGCGGTCGAAGAGATGGAGAGCTGTTATGGCAGGAATGAAGTCCGAAAGTTTTACCGAAAGGTGAAACAGCTATCCGTTGGATATAGGGAAATCTGGAAAGATTATTTCTGCAGACTCTTAAACGGCGATGACGGCCCAAATCCCGCTGTTAGGCAGAAATGGCGAATCGTAACTGACTACGTACGAATCGTAACTGATACAATTTTAGATAAATTGGGAAAGTCACAGTATTTTACTACATTGGATTTGGCGAAAGGTTTCTATCAAATCTAAGTTAAGCCTGAGGATAGGAAAAAGACAGCGTTTTCAACACCTTTTGCCCACTTTGAATATGTAAGAATGCCATTTGGATTAAAAAATGCGCCTTCAACATTTCAAAGACTTATGAACGCAATTCTGAAGAAGGACATTAACAAAATTTGTGTCGTTTATTTGGACGACATTTTAATCTTTAGCGCTTCCCTTCAGGAACATCTCACTAATTTAAAACTAATTCTTCAGGCTCTGCAAGAAGCTGGACTTAAAATTCAAGTAGAAAAATGAAAATTTTTGTCAAAAGAAACTGAATATTTTTGGGACACATCCTTAGTCCGGAAGGTGTCAAGCCAAACCCATATAAAATACGTATAATTCGTAATCTTAAGCTCCCTACAACCCAAAAACAAATTTAATTATTTCTAGGCTTAAGCGGGTACTATAGAAAATTCATTAAATATTACGCAAAGGTTGCCTACCCTATGGTAAGATATTTGAAATAGGGCTCAAAAGTCAACATTAATGATCCAAACTATACAGTGTCGGACAAAACAATAGCACCGAATTACACCTCGCAACATTTTGCCCAATAAAACTGTCTAAAAGTAAATCAATTTAAATGAACTTTATTATTTTTTTATTACTTATTATTATTTTATTATTATTTTATTATTACTTAGGTAAACAACAGATCTTAGAATATTTAAAAAACAAACTATGCAACTTCAACAGTTAAAGAAATATAATAAAAAATAAAGAAATTCAACAAAATCAAACGCGACAAAACTAAAGCACGAATATATTGCGCAAGCTACATTTGATTATTCCCCTGATTTTTTTGTTTGATTTATTTATTTCTAAATTGGAGTAAATTAACTTTTACATTTCCTGCGATCGTGCTATGCTACAAATTACGTTCATTTGAAAGTTATTAGTGATACTGAGCAAAAGGATTTTTGAGAGCAAAAGCGTTTTTTAAAATGGCGCGTAATAAGTATTCCACCGAATTCAAAGATTAAATTATTGCTAATTTTTATGCAGGGGAAGCAGTTAATTGCAAAGCTTAGAAATATAGGATACACCATTCCGTTGTTTCTCGTATTATAAGCCGGTTTCATAATTCTGGTGGCCTAGAAACTAAACATCGTGGTGGAAGGCTCAGAAAAACCAGCATACGCGATGATCATGGAATAGTCCGGGTTTTTAAAAAGGGTCCGTTCATGTCTGCAAAGGCAATAGGAAAGGAATAAGACTTGGCTATTTCCACCAGATCCATCCAGCGAAGGATGGTAGAAGCCGGTTTCCTTTCTTACCGTGCTGTAAAAATGCCATTCATTTCGCCGAAAAATCGAAAGGCGAGACTTGCATTTGCTAAGGAACACATCAGTTGGACCATTGCCAAATGGAAAACTGTTTTGTTCTTTGATGAATCCAAGTTCAACCTGAAGGATTCAGTTGGAATAAAGCATGTTCACAGACCAAAAGGCAAAACACTGAATCCACGCTTTACAAGAGGGACAGTAGAACATGGGGGAGGTAGTGTTATGGTCTGGGGATGCTTTTCCAGTCAGGGAATCGGGCCAATTCATAAAATTGATGGAATAATAGATCGTTTCATGTACAAGGACATTCTTAAGAAAGTTTCCATATGCTGAAAAAGAGATGCCCTTGAGATGGATATCCTAACATGATAACGATCCGAAGCACACCGCGAAAATTGTTCAAAGATGGTTTTCCGATAAAAAAATCAATGTTTTGAAGTGGCCAGCGCAGTCCCCAGATCTTAACCCCTTAGAGAACTTATAAAAAGATTGTTAACCAAAGAATTCATCGGGAAAGGTCTAACGGCAGGATTTTGTTTTTGTTCTCATGTTATACACATGTTATAAAAAGGCTGATCGTGTGTGTTCCTGGTTAAACAAACAGGATCTAAACACAAAAAATGTAATATTAGCTGATTTGGAAAAAATATCTGATACAGTTAACATTGTTGTTGTTCACTCCAACTCTACAAACGTACAATTCGATTATTAAAGAATTACATTTTGTATACTTTTTAAAAATAATAGATTAGTTGTAATAATATCCGTGCCATTGGTTGAAACAACAAAATCAGACGTTTTTGAAATGATTTTCGTTCGTCTTCAAAACATGAAGCATCCTACATACTAGAGCAAAAGTATACTTATTTTGTGTTATGAGTAACAATTTAGAAAAGGTTTTGGAACAGATAAATAAAATACGTCTGATCGTCTTAAACACACTTGAAGGAATGCATCTTTATTTGACGAGTGAACACAAAGGATAAAATGAATGACGAATACAATAAAAAAAACTTAACGAAGTTAAACCCGTGTTGTCACTTTGTGTCATGTGGAATTCAGTATGTGACAACATTCCCTCTCAACGCGGGTTACAATGATATTTTAGAAACTCCTAGACCATTGGTACATTTTCTATGGTTTAAAAAGGCTTTTGGTGAGGATATCGGCAATCCGATATCAGCTGAACATATATAGTCCACGTCTATTTGATGATCTAGTAAAACTTCTCGAACATAATGGTGTCGTACAGTATCGGACAAAACATTTGCAACTAAAAGTGAATGCAAGCAATTTCTTCAAATTCACGAGAATTTTATCAAAAGTCATAACATTATATATATCAAATGAAAGGTATGTATCTAATGTAAATAAATAAAAATAATTTTCATTTCAAAAAACAACATAAAATAATCCATTAGTTAAAATATTAGGTGACTTCAAATTTAAACGCGACAAAACATTTGCAACTAATGTGGAATCAAACGTAATTTGCATGATAAACGTTCCAAAATGACTGATTCTCATTATTTTTGATTTTAATTGCATTAAGCAAATGTATAGATCCCTTTTTCTGAAATTTCACTCATTTAAATATTTTCATAGAGCAGATCTTAGGTGATATTTATTGCAAAAGAAAAAAAATTAAAATGGCCCCAAACAAATTTGGCGATGCTTTAAGACAACGCATAGTAGATGATTTTAATTCAGGCAATACACAAAAAGAAATATCCGAAAAGTATAATATTAATAAATCGCCGATTTCTCGAATTTTAAGTCGATATTTTAAAACTAAACAGGTAGCCGTTGTTCATTCCGGTGGTCAACCACGTAAAACAAATTCTCGAATGCATTCTATGATAGTTAGGAAAGTAAAAAAGAATCCCTTCATATCTACACCCAAATTGGTTGAAGAGTTGCAGCTAACAATAAGTCCTAGAACGGTTTCACGTCGGTTGGCTTCTGCTTATTTCTGTGCCTATCGACCTGCAAAAAAACCATTGATTTCTAACCGAAATCAAAAGAAGAGAATTCTGTTTGCTAAAGAACATTTATTGTGGGATATACAAAAATGGAGTGCAGTTCTATTCAGTGATGAATCGAAATTTAATTTAATGGGCAGTGACGGAATAAATTACGTCAGGAGACCACTTGGCAAACGACTGCAATCGCGGTATTGTTTAAAAACAACCAAGCATGGTGGAGGAAATGTGATGGTGTGGGGCTGTTTTTCGGCTGCAGGATTGGGGCCGTTGCATCGCATTAATGGTATAATGGACCAATGGATGTATAAAAATATCATACATGATATTATGCTGCCATTCGCAGAATGGGAAATGCCATTGCGTTGGGTCTTCCAGCAGGATAATGACCCAAAACATACAGCTAGGTTCGTGAAGAAATGGTTTACCGATCAATATGTGACAGTTATGGATTGGCCCCCCCAATCACCCGATTTAAACCCAATTGAAAATCTTTGGGAGATCGTTAATAGAAAAATTAACAGAGAAAACGTAAAAAACGCGGACGAATTTTTCAAAAGAATAGAAAAAGCCTGGAATGAAATTTCATCAACTAAAATTCAAAACCTAATTTATTTAATGCCACGTCGATGCAAGGCAGTCATCGAAAACAATGGTTTTGCCACGAAGTATTAATATCACAGAGTTTTCGCGCACTTCCACTTTAGTTGCAAATGTTTTGTCGCGTTGAAATTTGAAGTCACCTAATATTTTAACTAATGGATTATTTTATGTTTGTTTTTGAAATGAAAATTATTATTATTTATTTACATTAGATACATATCTATCATTTGATATATATAATGTTATGACTTTTGATAAAATTCTCGTGACTTTGAAGAAATTGCTTGCATTCACTTCCAGTTGCAAATGTTTTGTCCGATACTGTATGTCGATGTGTTTGGATCTGGTATCAGCTTCAGTTGACCTTGGTTGTCGCAGAGTAATATTGTTGGTTTTGCGTTCCGTTTCATAAAGCCGATTTCTTATAATAAAGTGCGGAGATAAACTGCTTCCTTGGCTGCTTCCGACAGTGACATTTATTCAGCTTCAGTACTTGACAATGCCACCGACTTCTGCTTCCTTGAGCTCCATGTCACAGCAGCATCTGCACAAGTTTGAAAACAAATCCAGTGTATGATATTCTATCATCGATGTCACCTCCCCAATCAGCATCTACATAACCAATTAAATCAGCTCCAGATTTCTTGAATTCATGTCCTGGATCAATTCAATTGTCCCTTTAATGTATCGAAGCACGCGCTTAGCCGCTTTCCAATGGCCATTTCGACGCCGAATTGAAAGAATTCAAGCTTATATTCCGCTGCGATTGCCATAAGTAAACGTACTGAACTTTGCCTGAGGACTAGTACAAACATTTCTTCAAAATCAATTCCAGGCAGCTGTGAACAACCTTTAGCAACCAGACGTGCTTTTCGCTTCTCGACGCTGCCATCTGCATTATATTTTGTTCGCAACACCCAGCGGCATCCGATGACTCGTTTATGTGTTGGCCGTTTAACTTACTTCCATGCGTTTACGTTTTGCAAAGCATCAAATTCTGATTTCATTGCCGACATCCATTCGTCAGCATGTGGTCCATTCATGGCCTCTTCAAGACTTGGATTAAAAATATCATACACAAAATTTGCTTCAGGCTTAAAATCTTCCTCCTGCTTCTTACATGAAATCATATTAAAAAGCTTACGTGGTCTTCCTCTTCTACCTGCACGAATAATCTTCGGTCGTCCAGGTCCACGTCTGTGTGATGTTAATGGAGTATCTCCCTCTGTATCTGCTTTCACATCTGCATCTAATTCCTTTTTCGCATCGCCGTCTTCAATTTTAGACTCTTCCAGGGCTTCTTTTTGATCAAGAGATTTCTTCTTCTGAAAAATAGGAATTGAATTAACAAAAGGAACTTCAAATTCCATAAACTCATTTTGCGTTTGTTTAATTTCAGCAATTATTGAATTTTCGAAGAACCTGACATCACGACTAAGAATTAAAAATTCTTAAATTTGATACATCTGGTTTGTATCCTTACCATACTTCGAAAGGTGTTAAGCCATTTAAGGCTTTTGATGGACTTCGTTTCAGATGTTTTTGAAATGATTTTCGTTCCTCTTCAAAAACATGAAGCATCCTACATACTAGAGCAAAAGTATACTTATTTTGTGATTAGAGAAAATAAAGAATAATATGTTATGAGTTATAATTTAGAAAAAGATTAAAAATTATTCAAAATTACTTCATTTGTAATCAAATGAACTTCAGAGACAGCATTTCCAATAAAGATTGTGCTCTGTCAATATTTATGAAACTAAACAAACTAATTGTGTAATAAAACAAATTCCTGAATACACTGAAATATTTCATAGAGAAAATAAATATTTGTATAATCTAAATGAAGAAACAACATTTTCATGTAAATGTATCGAAAAACTAGAACAAGGAAAATTAAATGGTATAGGAATTTTATACCTTAATGAAAATTGTACTTTTGAAACCATAGAAAAAAGGATTGAAACTAAGAATTTGACTTACAATATAGAAAATAATGATGTATACAGATTCGCTGAATACGATTGTTGCTTAAATATTAATATGAATGATTTACATGCAGAACCTCTAAATTTGCCTAAATTTCCACCTCGTGTACAAGGCATCATGATGGGTATTGGAGGTATAATTATAACTATTGTTTTATTACTTTGTTATATAGATATTGTGTCAAAACTAACATCCCTTTTTTTATTTCTAAATGTTGTAGCTTTATTATTGATTTTTTGTTTATTCTAATTACTTAAATCTTAATACATCTATTAACTCTTTAGGTCAAACTTAGACTGACTAAGACATCATACAAAAAGAATCATATATGATATCGTCTTGGGTTTTACAAGACGCTTTGGTCTCTCCGACATTATCTTCTAAAGAAGATGATGTTGGAAAGACAAGAGAGTGCTGCAAAGTACGGAGTTAGGGGGATAGTAGTATCACATTATTATGTGACTATATAGCATGTGTGGTCATTCCCGGCGATATGGTTCGAGTTGTTTATGCTGATCCGCATTCCTATAAACATCCGCTCCATCGAATTGAATTTCGATCTGAGTGTCGGACAGGAAATGCTAACCTTGCTGTTTGACTGGTGGATGCTGGCACTTCTTCATAATGATTTGAAACGAATAAAATCTGTTCTGAATTAACCATCACTAACTCTACAAGCGTTTTATTTTCGCCTCGTAAAATCGGCGCATAACACATAGTGTACTGCGAGATTTAGTCTAGGTGTCTTAGTCGACGTTGGGATGCCTTATCGAATTTCTGCTGGAAGGCGTATACCAATGCCTTATGGTGGGTCTGAACTGTTATTTTTCTACCATCCAACAGATATTTGAAAAATTTAATCTCTAGATATATTGCAAGCAGCTCTTTGCCGTATGTGCAGTATTGAGTTTGTGTCTCTGTTTGAGTCGCTTTAGTAATTCCCATGAATAATTCTGACGCCTTACTGCTGGTGGGGGGAAGTCAAGTTCATACGCAGGTTGATTCTAAGGAACTGATCTTTATTAAAATTTGAATCGTCTTATATACGTATACTATAATTTTGTTTATTTTACAATATTTACAATAACAGTACAGACAAAAATATAATAGAACATGAGCCGATACATACTGGTGCACGGTGCGATGTCGAACTTGACACCACACAATTTCTCACGAATTTGTCGTCTGGGCTGGAACACCCTTTTTGCGTTATCTTTGGTTGTGCTTCGTCACAACATGCTGGGGCCGACTCATGTGGATATCACACATAAATCAGAATACTCTACTTCTCTGGTTCTGTTCAATCCACTGGCCTTTAAGTGTATTCTCGCGGAGAGTTCATGTTTACGGGAGTGGATGATGGTGGTTCGTCCTCTAATCTTCAGCACTACAAAGAATGCAGCAACCATAATTAGCAATGTTGTAACAGAACCGATCGTCGTGTAGTGCTGTATTTTATGTTTCCTTAGTTCCAATAGTACCCTTTCATAATTTCGTCGCGTTTCCAAAGCGTTTTCTATACTGACAATATACTGACAATAAACGGGTGCTTCTTTTTTCACATGTGCGAAATTTATCAATTGCTGCGATATGTTGTTTGTTGGCAGGATCGAAAGTCTTAATCATATTTTTAATCATACCTTAATGACGAATCGTACAGTTCTCTTGCAGACTTACAATTCCACTACCTTTTAATGATATTTGTTTCGTTCCTTGGTCGCATATGACGTCTACATTCCTTTTATTGGGCATACTGAAAATCCTTATGTTGGGATGGAGCATTTCAACCCGATAGTCTCTGGCATTGCTTGTGTGTATAGCACATGATGCCGACAGCAGATTGTTGTGTTGAAGAATGCTCATCTCGCATTCACTAACAGTGAACCCGAATGTGTAGATCGGATGTAAAAGACTGCAATAGAACGTTTCAGCTGATCTTTGTTTACAGGAACCGAATTCTTGCTTTGCCATGGTGGAGTTTCCATTGTGCCAGGTTGGTACTGGTAGCACATTGAACACCTTGAAATTTTCATTGAACAGTTGGGGAAAAGTAATTTCGGTGATTAAATGTTTATTTGTCACTCTTCCAATCGAATGTAGATTTTGTTGAAGAATAGATTCATGATGTCGTCCTCACGGTATCATCAGTGTTCGAGGGACATTATCGTGTATTCGCATTAACTCGTTTTTTAGTTGTTTCACACTTAAGTTGAAAGGATGCATTCTACCATGATGTGTTGACATAATAATAAAGATGTTCTGAGTATTTTGATAGCTAATCATCATTAACATTGCGTTCATGGCAGTGGAGGTGAACATACTAATGCGTTGTACATGTCGGTTAAATTGTTTATGGCAGTGGAGGTGAACATTCTGAATGCGTTGTACATGTCGGTTAAATTGTTTATTATTGTAGATAGAGATTTGAGTTGTTTCTGGTTTGAGTCTTTATTACCTTTGAAGATGTTGATCATTGAGTCGATGATGGAAGTTTGATTTTTCATAGGTTGCAGTATGTAATTTTCGTTGGTTTGCACATTTTCAATCGTTTCCTCATACCTTTCAGCAAATCTTTGATCAAGCACTCCAAAAAGCTCGTTTGCCACCGTTCCAACGAAGTCAAATGGCGATCGTTTAAACTTTATTCGCACGTTTTTTGCATGTTTTGAATTCTATTTGTTGCAATTGTTGATCGAATTGTGCTAAAGTATCATAGTACAGCATTGTAATGATATCTAATACATTACCAGCACAAATCTCTTACGCATTCCTTGTACATGTAATATTCGCCCCAATAATTTGTCAGATTAAAGAATACGATAGCTTTCCATGAACTTGCAATCATGTAAGCGCGACCAACATCCTCAAAATATATGCCAGGTTGGGTTTGGAATGGGTTGACTTGAACTGCGTCAATATTTTTAAGAAACGTTAATAATAATAATTAAGTGGCACTACAGCCCGTAACGGACCAGGGCCTAGCTTCTACAACAACTACTCGTGTTGTGCATGCTACTGTTCTTCACGAGTAGAAGGGACCTACAGTTTTTTGTCGACTCCGAACGGCGAGATTTGAGAAGCTTTCCATAGACAATTAATACTCTTTGAGTGTTGTCAGCAACTCGAAAGAGGTGGTGCCGTGAAAAAATGCTAGGTGTCCCGCCGGGAATCGAACCCAGACTTCCTGCGTCGCGGTCGATGCACTTACCACTACGCCACGGCGCCAACGTTGCTATATTTATAAACGTAAATACTACGCACATCCACAGAAGAGGGTTGACGCTTTTCATTTTCACAACGTTCGCAGACTTTCTTTTGCCTTGTTTGTCATCATGTACTGGATTCCAACTTGTTCCGTTGTAGAATGATTGGTCTACAACCGCAGTATGTGTTTGAACGGGTTCATCAGCTTTATCTTGCGTAGCCTCTGGGGTCGGCTATTGGTTTTTTGTAGTGGGTGCCATTACTAAAAACCGTCACAGCGCGCACTTGTTCATTCCTTTCCGGGTGAACTTCTGTTATTCTACCCAATAGCCATTTCGTTGGTGGGAGTCGGTCAATCCTTTACACTCGTAAGCACTATGTCTCCGATGTTTACGTTTGCTTCTTTCTTCTTCCACTTTGAGCGCTTTTTGTGTCAACACCCATTGGGACCTATAACTGCGTGTTTGGTTCGTTATTGGTTCAGGCAATGCATTGAGAGCTGATCCAATCAGAAAATAACCCGAAGTAAGTATTTGATAATCGTCAATATCGGTGTTGATCACGGTAAGAGAATGAGAGTTGAGACACGTCTTTATTTGAGTGAGTAATGTTGATAACCCTTCAATGTGTAGTGTAGTCTCTTCAATTACTCCTTTCAGATGATGTTTCACTGATTTGACTCCTGCCTCCCATAGTCCACCAAAATGTGGAGCTACAGGTGGTACATACACACATATACATAATGCAATTCTCTTATTAATTTGCTATAATTTTGACACTTGTCTCTCAATGACTCATTCTCTTTATTATGTATGCACTCAATTGTGTATATGTTCTCATGTCATATGATTATTCTGTTATGCCAATGTTATACACATGTTATAAAAAGGCTGATCGATGCTGTTAACACTCTCTGTAAAATAAAAGCTGTTGATGAGATACGTTCTCGATTGAGTCGGTGTTCCTGTGTTTTTCTTATTATATGACCTTACATATGAAACTTAATTTTCCCACTGTGTAGCAGCCTGCTTCATTAGATTTTGTATTTCTTTGTTGGCTCCAACAAATGTCGTACCACTATCCGTATAGAAGTCTGAGCATATACCTCTTCTTGATGTAAACCTTCGGACGGCAGCAAGAATAACTTCCGATGTAAGATCGCTGACTAGTTCTATACTAATAGCCTTAGTAGCTAAGCACACGAAAATAGCAATATAGCCCTTTGTGGTACGATTTCATCGTCCTTTGGACACAAGTATTTTTATTGGACCGGCATAATCTATCCCGGAGTGCGTGAATGGATTTGAAGGCGTGACCCTTGGTATTGGTTGTATTCCCATTATTTGTTTTCTAGTTGCTGCATTAAAGCGATGACATCTTACACATTCACGAATTATTTTCCGAACTACTCGTTTGGCTTGCAAAATCCAATACGATTGTCTTAAGGTTGCCAAAGTCAATTGAATACCTCCATGTAGCTTTTTTTTTGTGAATTTTGTAAAGATATCATGGTGTGGTAATATACATATAGGGATGTTTCTGAGACTCTGCGAGAGCTGCGTTTTGCGGCCGACCTCCGACTACTATGATTTTGTCACCATTTAATAGAGGATTCAGTGATAAGAGCTTGCTCCTCTTATCCAGAGGACATCACTTTTCTAAACTGGACCATTCTGCGGGGTCTCTTTCTCTCTGCTGAACTGTGCGTGCAACGGTCTTGCGAGTAGCTTCTAGTTCGCTTGCTGTCAATATCCCCACTTGCTTTTTCGTACTTTAACAGTTCGAAATGAAACGTCTGCAGTACGAGATTACTCTTTTGAGCCTACTGTACGATGAAAATTAAGCAAATATGTTTTCGGTTTCTAACACCATTGCTGTCAGTATAATTTTTATCTCAGGAATAATAATTTCTACTGCATCTTCTGATGGCCAATCGGATGAGGAGTGTTTTACCCATTCAGTCCACCAGAAAGGGTGGTTTTTAAGTTGATTTGGTACGATGCCTCTTGATGCACAATAAGCAGGGTTGTCGGAAGAACTTATATAATTCCAGAAGTTTGGTACAAACTTCTCCTGGATTTGTAACACTCTATTAACCACAAATGTCCTTAGGGACATCGTTTGATCCAGGCTAGGGCAATGGTTGAGTCGGTCCATGCAAATACGTCTCTCACTTGTGACTGAAAGACTTGTTGTGTTTTCGAGAGCAATTTTGAGAGCAGATGAGGTCCGCATAGCTCTAGCTTCGGGACTGTTATTTTCGTTTTGATGGGTGCTATTCTTGTCTTGGGTGCTAGTTATGTTATTCTGTAAGAACCATCCTAGAGAGATATCCTAGAGTGTACCACTGCAACATAAGCCGACTCTGGGGCGTACCAGAATCCGTGTAAATCTATATACTCTTTGGCACTTTCCATCCATCTTGGGATTTTGATGTCCTCCACTACGTTAAAACTATTTTTTAGACTGCACCAGGAGTGTTGTAGATCTGGAGTCCGAGGTCCATACCAGGGGATATTGGACCTCCACAATTCTTGCATTAACAGTTTAGCTTTGACAGTGACGGGCGCCAGCCAACCCAAAGTATCGTACAACCTAGTTATTTCTGATAAAGTTGTACGTTTCGTGTAGATTTTTTGGTTTGCTATTTTGCCATTGATTTTGAATTGAAGCATTTCAGCCGATGGACTTCAGTGTATTCCTAGTACCTTGATGGTATCCTCTCTATTAATTGCGATGTACTGTTGCTCTCGAAAATCACGTTCAGTGTCCTTTAGATTTATTGTATTCGCCATTTCTGGATATCCGTTTCCTGCTTCTTTCAACAGTTGTGTAAACTGCGTCTGTACTTCTCTACAGTCGGTCAATTTACTCCACCCAGACATTAGGTCATCGACATAAAAGTCATTTTTAAGGATATCTGATGTCATCGGATACTTGTGTTGCTCATCAGTGGCTAATTGGTGAAGTGTTTTTACTGCTAGGTTTGATGCAGCTGCAGGTCCGTACGTCACAGTGGTGAGTTTATATTCTTTAATCTCTTCTTTATCTGAACTTCGCCACACAATTCGTTGATAATCTTGATGATGATTGCCAATCTTTATCTGCCGGTACACCTTTTCTATATCAGCTGTAAATATATATTTATGGCATCGTCTTTGCATTAAGATAGTTGTGAAATCATCTTGAAGCTTGGGGCCCACTAGCATGAGTTGGCTTAAACTCACACCTGATGTAGAGAACCATCGAACACAACGCTTAGTTTGATCGTCGTGCTGTCTGGTTTGTGAACTGAATGTTGCGGCATGTAATACACGTTATGATTTGTATTGTCGGTGGAAGGTACTTCGACCATGTGTCTAATGGTCAATAGTCTGGCTATTGACCTGTTTTTAGATTCACCTAATTCGTGGCTTTGCATCAACCCTTTGTTAAATGGTATTTTAACGACGTATCGCCCTTTTTTATTCCTGTAATGTGTTTCATTGTATATCTTTTCACATTCTTGTTCTTTCTTCGTCAAATGGTCGTGATATTGAAATTCTTCCATTTCCCAGAATTTCTCGAGCTGCTTTTCGATGTATGTTTGTACTACCATCCCAGTTATTTTGACACTGCAAGTTTTTTGGGCAGAGGTGCGACCTATTATGAGCCAGCCCAAATGAGAGTTTTGTGCAAATGGGAATCTCTTTGGGTTTTGAAGTCAGATTTTACTCTTGGGTGAATTATGAAGTTCCTGCGTCTGTAGCTCCTAGCCCACTAACTGGTACGAACACCTTTTCTTTAATGAGCCTCAGTGATTAGGCTACTTCTTTTGCGACTCTTATTTGTGTGCTGTCCCCGTGATCATTTTTGGCGATGATTGTCCCTGTAGCCAGTAGAACGCTCTAACCATAATTGGCATGATTTACTTCTACATGACTGTCTCTTTATAAGAGTATCGTATTATCTTACTCAAAAAATATTGCTGTTCTTTTCTATTATTAGTATTTTTATTCCTTATTTCCCCTCTCTTATTTTTCTCTTTCTCTTTTTCTATTTGTTTTTTTGTTTTGCTTTCTCTTTCTTGGTAATATTATTTAATTACTATATACAGTATGGATGATGATGATTTACGCATATTATGGTTAATATTCTCTCTTAAACTCGAGATGGTCTTAGTACTTGTTTTCTTAATGCTCGTAGCCTTAATCAATCAAAATTAGATTAACTGAATTATACTTTTTCCAATTCTAGTGTATATGTAATCCTTGTTTGCGAAACTTGGTTTACAAAAAATATTTTTGATGCGTTTTGTATTATTAATAATTGCTCCATCTTTAGAAATGAAAGGGCTACAAGGAGTGGTGGTATCGCTATCTATTGTAAGTCGTCACTCAAATGCAAAATTATTTGCAAATCGTCTGACTCGGAATGTGAGTTTTTAATTGCTGAGCCATATGATGCTTCAACTAAATATCTAGTTGCCTGTGCTTATGCTCCTGATCGTAGTTGTTCTATTCAATCCTTTTTTGCTACTCTTGCTGAATTTTCAGCTCAGTATGAACATGTTATTGTTTGTGGTGACTTCAATGCTGATTCACTGAAAAATAATGCTAGGGCTTTTCATATTAAAGACTGTGCTCATTCACTTGGGCTCCAAATCTGCACTACAACACTACGTTCCCCTCCCGCTTTGGTAAAGGTGATATACCTAGTATTCTCGATCTTTCCTTAGTCTCCGACCTATCATCTGTTCTTCTGTTTGAACAACTTTCTTTGGACTACATTTCTGATCATGACTTCATCTTTTGCACTTATAACATAAAGTTTGACCACTCAGCTGTCCCTCTCACCTTTTCATATAGATATTACAAGTCTGTCTGTATTTATACGCTAGATCTTTATGTTCCATTAAAGACTGTTAAGATTCAAAATAATACCTGCCCCTGGTACACAACTGAAGTCATGGATAGTTAAATTACGCAACCGACTTTATAGTAAATGGAAAAAATTCCTTCGGAGTTAAATTGGCATGCATACAAAGTAGAGCGTAACCGGTCGGCTGTAGTTGTACGTAATGCTAAGAGGAGTTTCTATGTCTCTAAGTTGAGTACTTCACTTCCTCCAAAGACGCTTTGGAATAATCTACGTCGCATTGGAATCACTAATACCAAACTTAATGATAATTGTGAAGTTCACCCCGACCAATCCTAGGACCTATTTTATTTGCCTTGTTTATTAATGATCTTCCGTGTGTCTGTAAACATTCCACTGTCCACCTATATGCTGATGACGTGCAACTATATTTAGCCAAATATCCGGAAATTGAAGATTTAATAAACTTAATGAATATTGAGCTTTCTAACATCCTTAGCTGGATATTGTACTTTCTGAGGATAATCTTGAGATTGTTAATACTGTCACCAGTTTATGTTTTAAAATTAACACTAAGTTGTCTGGATATGACCACACTAACAGCATTATTATACGAATTTATGGTTGCCTGCGTAAGTTGTGGATGACCTCAAGTTACACTCCTATAGATACTAGAAGGAAACTTGTTATCACTCTCATCATGCCGTCGATACGAATGCTGAAGTTGTCTACAGTAAAGTCGACTCTTTATCCCAAAAAAAGCTACAGATAGCTTTAAATGATGCTATCAGGTTTGTTCATAACCTGCGTAGATCTGATCATGTATCTCATCATACTATAAGATCTAGATCTCTAGAGCATTATATGGATGCTAGAAATTTAATATTTTTGCATAGCATTATTGTTAACAAGACTCCATCATATCTTTACAAAAAACTTAATTTTGCTCGTTCAACCAGAACTCATGCCCTAATACCATCTCGTCATTTTTACACAAATTCATCGCGTCTCTTTTACATGCATGCTATTAAACTTTGGAATTCCTTACCAATTAGTATACGAAATATCACAAACAAAAAACGTTTTAAATATGCTATTACTATTAACTTTTCATCCTTTTCCTAAGTCCTCTTCCTATCTTTCTATATACCCCTTTCTGTAGTTTTAGGTAATCTATATTGTATATATTTCTGAATTTGTTCTTATCTATACTAGTACTATAAAAGACTCATGTGTTATTGTACCCTTATTACCAAATAAATTATATTGAATTGAATTGAACTTCGGTTGCATATCAATTTGTTCTGCTCTTGGTTGCTCTGGCCGAATCGTATTGTTTTGCCTTCTGTCGTATTTTTCGATATGTAACGGAGAATGGTGCCTCTTATTGGCAATATTTGCATAACCTTTTGCTCAGACATGCATTTGTTTGTTATGTCGCAAGCAATTAACAGAGTTTTGCTGCTTTCACTTGCTCATATTGTGCTTTTGTTGTCCAACTCATAAATTTATTGCATATATAAATATTATGTTTAAAAATATGCACTAAGCAATGCACGAGGTGGAAGTAACGGGCGGTGTTTCTTGGTTCATCCTTTGGTGTCTTCTGCCGTGATGATGATAAAACTTCCAATGCGCGATATCGTCCTGTTACGAACTCAAACAGTTCTTGGCATCCTATTTGGATTCTCTAACGTTTGCTTGAACAAGTTCCTGGTCTCTGGATCTAGAGTTTTAATAAGTGGGTGAACTATTACCGGACCCCATGATGACGTATCGTATCCCATGTTTTTCAAAGCAGCGATTCCTTCCTTGTTGGCGTCCATGATCTGTTTCAGATGATTTGCTGATAGCTGGTTTCCAGTATGTGTCTTGAACATTCAGTCGAGATGAATTGCTATGATTTTTCGCTCGTTGTGTAGCGCAACTTTAATGTCTCCCAAGCATTCTGATAATTTTTAATTGAAATTGTGAAATGCTGAATAATCTGAAGTGGTTCTCCTTCTAAATGTGTATTTAAGTACTCCATTTTTTTGTTACACCTAGGGTAACCTTATCGTGAATGAGTGTCGTGAAAATGTCACAGAACGATTGCCATTCCAGATAGTTCCCTCGGAATATCGGGATTTTTAACTGTGGAAGGCGAACTTCCGATGTAGGTGGGAGCGAGTTTTTTATTATTTATCTCCGATGATCCGAGATGCCATTTAGAACAAACACTTGTTAATGTCCTCTTCAACTCCTTCATAAACATTCTTCACCATGTAAGGAACCTTATAGACCTGTAGCGATGCTTTCGAGAAGAACTCTTCGTGTAGTGCCGTCAATTTCGTCCTCTGCTCCAATACCATTTTCTGCTGGTATTCGTGAACCTCCTTGGAATAGTTTTCTATTGTTTGTTCGAAAGCATCGATGCTCCTTGTGATTGCAGCAATTTTTATATGCAGTATCTTCAGCCTCTACATCTGTTCCTCGTTTTCTGGAAACGCTTCTTGCTCTTTATTGTCACTTTCGGCGCATACTAAAGATAGCATTTCCAAATCTTTCTTTATTTTTTCGTACATTAATTTAACTGTTTGGAAAGTATCCCTTTGCATGTACGGCGTATCTGGTTTGACAAGCTCTTTAATTTCTTCGTGATTCGCTTGGAATTCATACCAAATTTCATGACCCTTTCGAAGTCTCTCTTCTACGTAGCGCCTGGTCTTTTTGGATTCACTATCTTTTCCAATGTTGATTTGAATTTTTTCCAGCTCTTTTGCCAGCGTTTTTTGTTTTGCGACCATCACGTGCACATCCTTACGACTTACGATTGAAAGATTCGATAAAAGACAAAATATCCGAAGTGGCCGCATTGGAAAGATAAATAATAATAATAATAAGTGGCACTTCAGCCCACAACGGACCAGGGCCTAGCTTCTACAACAACTACTCGTGTTGTGCGTGCCACTGTTCTTCACAAGTAGAAGGAACCAGCAGTTTTTTGCCGACTCCGAACGGTGAGCGGTCGACGCACTTACCACTACGCCACGGCGACCACGATAGAAAAATCCACTTGTTACAACAATCGACATATGACATGAAGTAGGTACGTCCACCTGGTTCTCTTAACATAGGGTAAAATATATAAAAGGTCCCCAAAGTTAAGTTCCAAACTGGAAAACTTAATTCATATTTTAGTTAACGGGACATTTTGATTTCAAAATATCTGTGAGCTTACTCGTGTAAGTGACCAAATTTTCCCACTGTAAGACTTTAACAAATATTAAGATTTACTTATGCCACGTAGAGAAGAGAAAAAGAACTAACTAATCTAAAAATGGCTAAAATCAAGTAACAACATAGGATTTGGGGTGATATGATCTAAATGTAGTTGTGAAGGCTCTGTGAAGAAAAGAATAAGGTGTAGATATACAACTAGCATAAAAATGTATATATTCTCAGATAGTTAAACCTCTGTAAAAAAAATTAAGAGCTACACATTTAACTCAAAGGTTGTTGTTGTTAATAACCTATTGTGACTGTTTAATAAGTGTCATTAAGGTCGGCCCATCTGTTCAGAACTTGAAAATATATAGTTTCAGCAAAGTGAACCAAATAGGCAGAAACAAATTTTGTCTACTTCTGATATGCAGACATGCACCATACATATACAGCAAGATTTCTTTTATGATATGTTAGCTGTAAGTGAAAAGGCAGTGTACTGACGAGTCGGCATAATGTTACAGTGAGTAAATTATTATTGTTAACTTAAGTCATAAGTTGGGAATATTGGCGACATTCATCGGCTCATTGGACAAAGCCCAACGTTATTGTTGAGCCAATATGGAAAACACGACCTTATCCATCAGTGGTTTGTCAATAAGAGAAAGTTTATTAAAAAGGTTCAGAATAACAAGCGTACATACATAGATATATAATTGCAGTTGCAATGAAGTTAGATGTGATATTAAGAGATGAAGTTACAGTGGTAATCGAAATTATTAACACATCTTAACACTCCCACTTATTATTAATTTCAGATTTCATTTCTAGTTAATAAAAAAATCATATTACTTAAAAACTAAAACATCCTTCTTTAAATTTTTCCCTTATGAAGTGGTAGCGAATATCTATATTCTTTGTTCTATATATGCCAAGATATCGGTGTTTCGTTAATGAGAAACATAAATCCACTGGTCGACTGTCTTATTTTCACATCGCCAGCATAATCAGCATCGCTATAAGAAACAATATTAAATCTTTAATTCTTTTAAAGCATATACCAAAGTTGATGGTCCCCTTTAAATATTTAAGGATACGCTTCACTACACAAACATGTTCCGTAGACGGGTTCTCCAAATGCCTAGAAACAACTCCAACCGCATACGAAATATCTGGCCTGGTTGCCACAGCAAGATACATTAAGCTTCCCACGGCTTCTCGAAACGGGAACTTACACTTCGTGCAGCGCTATGGAATTTGATGAATCTACAGGCGTGCATACTGGATGGCACTCAAACATGTTAAAGTTTTGCATCAATCTCTCTGAATAACTTGATTGACTTCAATGAATATAATCGTCAATAGTGCGTTCTATTTCAAGGCCCAAGTAGTATTCTTCGTCGGAAACCTTAACCTCAAAATGTTTCTTTAAATATTGCAGGAACTGAAGAACAAGGCCCTTATGAGTTGCAGCAACGACAACGAGTCCATCGTCAATGTATAACGCCATTATGATCAGATCGCCATTTTCTTGACGTACAAAAATACACGAATCAGCCACACTTGGACGAAATTAAAATTCTTCTAGAAACTTAGTAAATTTCTCATTCCAACATCGTGAGGCTTATTTTAGGCCATACAAGCTTTTCTTCAGCAAGCAAACACGACCACTACCATCATTGTAGCAGTCTGCGACATATAAATCCTTTCCTTGAGATCACCATTGAGAAAAGCTGTCTTGATGTCGAACTGCTTCAAAATAAGACATTCTGTGACAGTAATTTTGAGTATGGCTCTTATGGACGCGAAGTTTGCTACAGAACTAAATGTTTCGGAGTAATCCAAGCCTTCCTTTTGTGTAAAACCTCTGACGACAAGCCTTGCTTTGTACCTATCGATTTGATTGTTCTTCGATAATTTGGCTTTGAAAACCCACTTGTTTTCAATCACTCTTATATCGCCTGGTGGGTCGACAAGTTCCCATGTTCGGTTCTGTTCAAGCGCGTCAATTTCCTCCTGCATCGCCGCTTTCCATTTATTGCCATTACTTGAAGTCAATGCTTGCCGAAAGTTTTTGGGCTCATCGCTTTGGGTGATAAAAGCATAACCTTCCAATCGAAATAACATTTGGTGTGATTGAAAATGGGGAATTTTTATGACTACGAAGTTTTGACCGATAATCCATTTTCTCCGGATTCTGTGCTTGATCACTATGTGTTCTTGATTGTGTTTCCATTGGCAGCCGTTTTCCTCGAGTACCCTCTCCTTCACTCTCCATTGATTCGAATTCCAAATCAGAATCACGCTGATCTTCTGAAGAATCTTCTGCGATTTTATTTGGGACGTTATTATTCTCACTCGCTGACATTTCTGGTAAATCATACTATAATAATTAATAATTAATTGAGTGGCACTACAGCCCACAACGGACCAGGGCCTAGCTTCTACAGCAACTACTCGTGTTGTGCGTGCTACTGTTCTTCGTGAGTAGAAGGGACCTACAGTTTTTTGCCGATTCCGAACGACGAGATTTGAGACGCTTTCCATAAACAATTAATACTCTTTGAGTGTTGTCAGCAACTCGAAAGAGGTGGTGCTGTGAAAAAAAAAATCATACTATCCACAGTGTTAATATCTGATTCCGAACCATTTTCAAAAGCAGCTTGAGGAATAACATTTTCCATCATCCTTTTTGAACACTACATTTCGTTAAACCTCAAAGTTGTTGTTGTTAGAAAACCAGATGCGATAACCTTTCTGATTCTGAGGGTATCCAACGAAGAAGCCATGTTTCGCTTTTACATCCCATTTCCGACGTTTTTCATTGGGAATGTGTACAAAAACTTCGGTACCAAATACTCTCAGATTTTCAATTGGCGGTTCCTTCTTCAGCCACAACTCGTAGGGGCTTTTTCCTTTTTGTGGGCTTGCACCGTATCTATTCATGAGAAAAACTGCAGTGTTAATTGCTTCCGCCCATAATTTAATAGACATGCCCTTTGCGTGCAACATAGTTCTTGCTAATTCAACAACAGATCTTATATCACGTTCAGCACATCCATTCTGCTCAGGATTATATGGAACACTGGTTTGATGACGGATATTTTCACATCTCAAAATTGCACTCACATCTTTGTTCTTGTACTCCAGACCATTATCAGAGCGCAAAATCTTTACTGGACAATTTCTTTCAAGTTTCACTAAATGAAAAAAGTTTTTGAGCACGTTAGACACTTCACTTTTTTCTCGAATGAAGAACACAAATCTATAATGCGATGAGAAATCATATTTAAAAATAACAAATTAGTCTGATCCGCCTGCTGAAATTTGCTCCATGGGACCACATACATCTGTATGGATCAACTCTGGTACTGATTTTGATTTTGATATTCTGCTGCTGAACGGTAGTCGCGTTTGTTTCCCAAACATACAAGCGTCACAAAAGAAAGAGTTATTGTCAATATATTGAATATTATGCTTTCTCAACACAAATCTTACTTGCTTGATGTTTAAATGCCCGAGCCGCTCACGCCATAACTGAATAGATTCACATTTCCAGTGCAATGGTGCGATTATCTTTAATTATATCACATTTCTGTTTGTCTATGACCATTTCAAAATGTTTATTCATTGCACTTCCTAAGGAGAAAAGGTTCATTTTGATTTCCGGCACAAAATAAACATTTTCCAGGCGCTTTTCAGACCAATTTTTGTTATCAAAAGCGAGAACGCTTACAGTACTTTTTCCAATTGCCAACATTTTTTCACCATTACCAATAACTACCGGCATTGGTTTCTCTAACAGTTGATAATCTCTAATCCATTCAAGGTGAAACGTCATATGGTGACTGGCATCCGAATCTAAAATTCATTCGTCCGGTGCAACCGTATCCGCGTTGTTCACAAAACAATAAGACACAAGAGCACCACAATTATTAGTTTGTGCAAAATTAACAAACGAACGTTTTCTCATGGGACAATCCCGCTTCCAATGCCCATTTTGTTTACATAAAAAGCACTTGCCCTACTTCTCAGAAATTTTGACATTTCTCTTTTTATCATAGTCTCTTTTTAACCGTTTTTCTGCTGATAGTGCGCTATGCGTGTTCTCGTGTGAGCTTTGAGCTGATAATGGTTGTGGAGTATGTTCATAAAATGATCCGAGTCGAGTTTCTTCCATAATTAACCTAGATGTGAGGCTTTCTAGTGTTCTTTCATCTGATGGCGTCGACTTCCAAGCTCAAAAGAAATGATTTAACTTCTTGGGAAGGGTCATCAAAATCTTCGTCATTACCATACTTGGGGAAACAATTTCTCCTGCCTCTTTTAGTTGTTGCACAAGTGCTTCTAATTTTGAAATATGCGTTGCAATGTCGTCCACTGCACTTCTACCAAAACAATAAAATTTCTGTTGCAGCATATGCACACTTGCTTTGGATTTCTGTTCGTAGATTGATGCTAGCTCATCCTACATTTCTTTCGGGTAGTGCAATTCCGAATATGAATAAGCGGTTGCTGGCCGATGGTGGTAGCAATAATTTTCTGTGCTTTACTGTCTTTTTTGAGCCATGTGACAACATCCGATTTGCCCGCTGATTACGCTTGGACCGACAAGACTTCATCCCCGCTGACTACACCCTGAAGATTGCTGGCGTTGAGTAGGATTTTTACCTGAAACTTCCAGGTACTCCACTGGTCGCTCGACATCAGCTTATCAATTCGTGGAAGGTCGTTATCCATATTGAAAAATACAAACTCCTGCACAAAAAGCTTACCAAAGAAAATCAAATAATCTTTTCAATAAAATTACCTCAACAAAACCGAATTATTTCTTTGTGAATTTTCACCGATGACTTAGATTATTACAGATTACTTAAAAACTTCTTTTGTGCTGGGCCCATAACCTGTTGAGCCAATATGGAAAACACGTCCTTATCCGTCAGTGGTTTGTCAAGAAGAGAGAGTTTATTTAAAAGGTTCAGAATGACAAGCGTACATACATACATACATAATTGCAGTTGCAATGAAGTTAGATGTAATATTAAGAGATGAAGTTACAGTTGTAATCGAAATTATTAATACATCTTAACAGCTATCTTCAATCAAAAGATTACAGGGGATGACAAAACATTTCTAGATGTTGCACCAACAGTTTCATTAGAGCAGTGAAAGGCATCAGTAAAAATACATTATCGACCCATGAAAAATATCTTCACAATAACGGATGAAATTAATAAATTTAAGGTAAGTTCAATTCACGAACTATGACACAAAGCTCTTATTTGGTGAAAAACATAGCAGAATGTGTAGTATTTAGTGAAATTAAGGCAAATGTAATTAACCATTTGGTTGCTGGGTGATGTGGGAACAGGGTAGGCACTGATTGGTATCAACCTGGCGATGCCTAACTGTTGTAACTGTTTCCCACACATCAACTGTGCTTATAGTACGTCCGCATTGGTAGCCACCGGGTACTGGTGGTTGTTCATCCGAACTCAACTTACTAAACCTATAAGTGCGATCTCCGCCCAAGAGGTACAAAAAAGGGCCAGGTCCTCCAGATTGGTGGCGTGCGTCGGGGTAACTGCCCGGCCACATTGACAAATCTCCAGTTACGAAACGACCGAATGCCTCGGATACGGATGGATACACTGTTGACGACCTTCGCAAACGTACAAAGGACAATGACTTACGGATCTGCACGTGGAATGTGAGGTCCCTAAACAGACCACATGCAGCCGATGAACTTGGAGAGGCCCTGGACTGCTATAAAGCAGACATTACCGCAGTTCAGGAAATGCGGTGGGATGGGCGGGGCAAGAGAAGAGTGAGCAACTGCAACATATACCACGACGACTGCTACAGGGAGAGAGGGAAACGCTTATTTGGATGCGGTTTTGTTGTTCGAGGCAGACTTAGGCAAAAAGTCTTAAGCTTCCAATACATAAGCGAACGCCTCATAACAATCCGTATCAAGGCTAAATTCGGGAATATAAGCCTCATATGCGCCCACGCCATGACAGAGGAAAAAGATGACAGTAGTAAACAAGACTTCTATCACCTCCTAGAAAGGACATACGATCGATGCCCCAGCTACGACACCAAGATCGTTCTAGGAGATTTCAACGCTCAGCTGGGAAGAGAAGAAGTCTTTGCTAAAGTTATCGGAAGACACGCCTGCAAAGTTGAATTTGCCTCGGGGCGAAATCTCTCTGTGGCCAGCACGCGGTTCCCACACCTCAACATTCATAAAGGGACCTGGCGATCACCTGATCAACCAACCGTCAACCAGATTGATCATGTTGCGATCGACGTCAAACACTCCTTCAGTATTCTCGATGTCCGAACCTTCCGAGGTGCAAACATCGACAATCGACTCATAACAATCCGTATCAAGGCTAAATTCGGGAATATAAGCCTCATATGCGCCCACGCCATGACAGAGGAAAAAGATGACAGTAGTAAACAAGACTTCTATCACCTCCTAGAAAGGACATACGATCGATGCCCCAGCTACGACACCAAGATCGTTCTAGGAGATTTCAACGCTCAGCTGGGAAGAGAAGAAGTCTTTGCTAAAGTCATCATAAGACACGCCTGCAAAGTTGAATTTGCCTCGGGGCGAAATCTCTCTGTGGCCAGCACGCGGTTCCCACACCTCAACATTCATAAAGGGACCTGGCGATCACCTGATCAACCAACCGTCAACCAGATTGATCATGTTGCGATCGACGTCAGACACTCCTTCAGTATTCTCGATGTCCGAACCTTCCGAGGTGCAAACATCGACTCGGATCATTTCCTTGTTGTAGCCAAGGTAAGAACCCGGATATCGAGAGAGCAACGGAGTTGAGACAGGCCAAAACGGTTTGACGTCGAAAAGCTACAATCGCAGCCGACCGATCGATTCTTCCTGAAACTGTCTCAAAGTTCAACGCCGCTGGCACAAACAATAGAAGACAAATGGAAACGTTGCCAAGAAGCCATCAAAGAGGCCGCCACTGATGTGCCGGGTTTCACGCCACCACCTAAGAGGAACCCATGGTTTGACGACGAGTGCAGGCAGGCGCATGCAGCCAAACAAGAAGCGTACAAGGCAACGCTGCATCGAACGACGAGAGCTGTTTTTAAGCTCTACACACAAAGAAGGGAAGAGAACCGGCTTCTCAGAAGAAAAAAGAAAGAGCACGAGAAGCGCGCGGTCGAGGAAATGGAGAGGTGCTATGGCAGGCATGACGTCCGAAATTTTTACCGCAAGATAAAACAGTTATCCGGCGGTTACAAACCCCGGACTGAAGCCTGCCGGGACCAACATAAACAACTGGTGGTAGAGTCGCAGTCGGTGCTGAGAATCTGGAAGGATCATTTTTGCAGACTTTTAAATGGCGAGGACGGCACAAATCCCGCTGTTAGGCAGAATGTTCCACTCAATTTGGATGACGATGGGCAAGAATTCCGTCCCCCCGACTTCGACGAAGTCAAGATAGCAATATCGAGACTGAAGTTTTTAAACTCGCTGCTGGCGCGGGCGGACCATCTGCAAAGCTGTTCAAAGCTGGTTGGGTGCATGCACCAGCTCATCTGTGAGATATGGTCGGAGGAAAGCCATCACAGCATCCGCTGTGTGGTGAACCAATGTATGCAGCGACTGGCCTACCAGTCTGTAGGTTGTGCGTGAGGGTTGAGAAATCCCGCGGTAGATTGAGCATAATTTTTAGTATCTTATTTTGTGCAACTTGAAGTCGCTCAATATGGGTTTTCGCACAATTGTCCCATACCGGAGACCCGTAAATCATCAGTGCTTGAAAAATGACCTTAAAAATTATTAATTTGTTCTTTGTATTAAGAGATGACTTGCGATTTATAGATGGATAGAGCATTTTTATAAGGACATCGATCTTGGCTAAAATCTCTCGAATGTGACAATTGAAGGTCAATTTCTGGTCTAAGTACACCTCTAGATACCTTACAGTATTGACCCACGGTATTATACTGTTGTCAAGGTTGAGAATTCCAGTAGGCAAGTAACGAGCAAGTCTCCTTCGGGTGAAGAAAATAGCAATGCATTTATCAACATTAATTTTTATCTTCCAGTGTTTGTAATATTCGAAGAAGACTTGGATTCCAAATTGTAGATTATTCTCAATCACTGGGCCATACTCGTCTGAAGAGAATAATGCCAAATCGCCAGCATAGAGCGCAATATCACAGTTGGGGACAATCAGTAAGAAACACATTGAAAAGAACAGGGATAGAACCGAGCCCTGTGGAACTCTGGCTCCATTAGCATATACTTTAAAGACTCGATTAAACAGAAAGCATTGTAAAATGTTTATAAGGTGTTTTGGAAAATGTAATTTTATCAGTTTGTATATTAAGCCATTATGCCACACTGAATCAAAGACCTTTTCAATGTCAAGGAGGACTAAGCCAGTAGACTTTTTAAGGATAAGCCGTTGCTTATTCGTCCTACAAATTCTTAGAATTTGATGCGTAGTGCTGTGATTTTTCCTGAAACCAAACTGCTCGAGAGGAATAATGTTGTCGCACTCAATCTTAAATTTAATTACCTTTTCAAGGATTTTACTGAAGCCATTTAATAGGCTTATGGGTCGGTATTTGACTGGATCGGACGGATTCTTTCCATGTTTTAAGATAGGTATAATTTTTGCTTCCTTCCATGTAGCTGGGAAGTATAACAATTGTATTTTTAATGAACATTATTCAATGCTTTATAATAATGTAACAAGTATAGAACAAGTTGACGACGAAGCAGTTCTACTAATAAATATGTATTACGACATTTTGTTTCAAAATTGCTATAATAATTCTTGAAGGTAATTATATGATAAATTTTAATAATTGTACTCTAGGAATAGAAGACAAACAATTTCAGTAATAATAATATTAAAGCGCACAGCTTCTACAACAACTACTATGTGTTGTGCGTGCTACTGTTCTCTCACTAGTAGAAGTGACTTACTGTTTTTTGCCGACTCCAAATGGCGAGATTTTTGAGAAGCTTTTCAAAGACAATCGATACTCCTTGCGTGTTGTCAGTAAGTCGAGTAAGGTGGTGCCGTGTGAGCTGTCCCGTCCAGAAATCGAACCTAGACTTTGTGCGTGGCGGTCGACGCACTTACCACCACGCCACGGCGGCAAAATATTTTACAATAAGAAAATGTCAATGTTCGGTGCGTAGTACTATTCCTCAAATAGAAAACATAGCAACTTCGGAAAACCGTTCATATGTTTTTGATAAAATTGAAACTATTAATAACTTAAATGAAATTAAAGAATTTATATACCATAGGAATGTTATGTATGCTACAAATATAAGTCTGATTGTAATCATTTTTGCTAGTGAATTAGTAACTGTGTTGTTTTTGTATAAAAAATCAAAAACTGTGAAAATAATAAATAACATGAAGCTGGTGGCTTCAACGACTCGAGTTGCAATAAATGATAAATGAAAAGGCAATGTACTGACGAGTCGGCATAATGTCGCCGTGAGTAAATTCTTATTGTTAACTTAGGCCATAATTTATATTAAAGAATTGGATTTCGGCAATCGAATTGGAGACGCCAAAAAGAAATAAAGTATTTAAAAACTTAAACGGAGTGAAATTAATTTCTCGCGTGCCATCTGTTGGATATTGGGGCAACTCAGAAATACGGCATATGTGCTCGCACAACTTCATATACAGAACATCGGTCTCGAACTTTCTTTCCGGCAATTTAACTCAGACAATTATGTGGACAAAACTTCTTTTTCGCGGCTATAAGTTATAAGGCAAACGAAGCGTGGCATAACTGTTCTTCCACCACCACCAGCGATAGCGGAACTCGTAGAGTACTGCAAAACCAAAAAATGGGCCTAGTCATATGCTCCGATTTAAATGTTCAGAACCTCGTCTAAGGCAGCAACAAGGTAACACGGGAAGATCACATCTTCTAGACTTTATACCATCGTCTGGTCTGAACATTTACAATATTGGCTCCCAGCCAACTTTTTTACGACAAAAACGGGACCACAACTTTGCAAAGGATAGGAATCCTAGAAAAACAAACCGGTTATGGTTTCGGGAACGGTTAAAAATCACGTCACACCTCTACCTATGTTCAGAATGAGACGTAAGGTTGAGGAGGCAATTCTAGGTCTGGACGACACCCTAACCAACTACTTCGAACTGATGTGCCCAGTCAAAAACAGCCCCCGTACATCTCCTGTCCCGTTGTGGAATGCGGCACTACAGAGATTTCGCAAGCAAGCCAGAAAATTTCTAAAGTCACTCAAACCTAATCGGGAGGAGGACTGAAACTTGTACCCATTGTACCAAGATAATATAAAGGACTAATTCGGTCTTCGAAAAGTGCTCCCTATAGAGATTTTTGCGGAAAGATCGAAACACTTTGTGAAACCAGAAAACCAGAATGCTGCAAAGCTTTGAGAGGCTGGTTGAACTATATTTGCGAACAACCACTTTGCGACTCTACCCTCTATCAGACGCAACATGCTTACGAGTACAGAAAATCTTGCGAGACTGCGCGGCAGAATTAAATGTGCACTGGACAGGAAAGAATACGGGCTGGTTATATTCATAGACATGAGGGTGCTTTGACAATGCGACTTTTAATGACACGTGCAACGCGACCAGAACATAGAGTAAAAGAATCATTGTTGTTGTGAATAAAAGCAATGCTAAAAAAAATGCTAATCGCGGAAGCGTACTGACCAGTATGTAATATTTTTACATATTATTAATCAGGAGCTAGGTAACTCCGCGTTGGTCTTCCAGGCGGAAACGTTTGCGATCTTTAAGGCCACAAACTATATTGTAAAACGTCTTTACTCCACCCTTTAACCATTTCCAAGATAGTACAGGAATGCATGTCTTCCCTTAATTTGGTCGGTACACTAAATTCACTAGGACTTGTCTTGGTCAACACGGGAGCACGGAAAGCGAGATTACCAATCAACTTGCTAGACAAGGATCAAAAGAATCATACGTAGTACAGTACAAGAAACTACACTAAATGTAGGGTACTGCCTACATTGTAGTACAATGGACCAGTTTTCGAAAGGAAAATATAATACACAACAAAAAATAAAGAGGAAAATAATAAATTAATGAAAACGTTGATAACAACAGGCCATCAACTTATCAGGTTTCTAGACTCAAACAATTGTCCGTACACCCAACAAATATGTTGAGAAAAAAATATGATTTCTGCTTATTTCGCTCTGAGACTGCTGGCAAAAGTTAATACCTCCAAATGGTCTTGTTAAGTGTGTGGGGTACACCGTTGATAGTTTTTCCCTTATAATTACTTTTTTTTAAATGTCGTGAAAAGTTTGCAAAAAAAAGTTCATCGCTCCGAAATCAAAGTAAAATTTTCTGTTCATCATCATATAGCACGCCTCATGTGCTAAATGGGAGGCTAGCGACATAGAATATATGAAAGAAAATAATAAACTTTTTCGCTGCACCAATGTACGGTCAACCGCCGCGGATCACTCTCGGGTGCCTCAGTTCCATCGTGTTTCGGTGTGTCAACTAAAAGTGCAACGAAGCTGAGAGAAATTTCTTATCGCTCATCCGCGGAGAATATTTCGAACGATTCTCTTATTTGGAGAGACATATTTGAAATGAAAGAAATCCAGAAACGCCAAATTGAAGATCTTCTCACCGAAAACAAGACATACTAAGTGAGAATTGCATCGCTGGAGAGCACCGTAATTCGTCTAGAGCAACAACTACTGGCTTATTCAATTGAACTGTTTGACGTTCCTCACTCACCCAACAGGTATCAGGTTGGCATATTGATGTTAACGAAAGGGACATTAACTTTATCACATGCATAAAATAACAACAAAACCAATGAAGGGCTCTCCGAAAACAATCAACATTCTCAAAGTCAAACTTGTCTCTCGCTCTTGCAAAGAGAAAATATTGAAGGCGAAAAAGGAAAGGAAAACTGCTCTGATGACAACAATTGAAAACAAGAATGCTGTCTCTTAGAGGATGCATGTAAATGAAAGCATATCATACTATACACGTCAGCTGATGCATCAAGAGTGAAAAAGTTCAAAGGTTTTAAGTATTTATGGACGAGGAATGGGTTTATGTGTGATTGTTCCGCACTTAATATTCTTAGTGCGGATATAGAAAAATTATCCGTACGCTTTGATAATGAAATGTATGTTTTTCTATGCATATATTTACATGAAGATTACATGAATTTTGTAAAGGTGTTTTTTATTGAGAAATTAACTGAAATCTAAAAAAACTTAAGACAAAGAATTTTATTGTAGTATGTGATTTAAATATAGACCTTTTTTAATGAATTCGTTAGCGATACCGCCAATTACTTGCTTCTTATGTCTTCTTTTGGTCTTAAGAGCATTGTCAATGAGCAAACTCGAATTTTTAATACTTCTAAGACTTGTATTGATATATACATGCGGTTAAGCAAGACCAATAACAGTATAATTCATTGCAATGTTGTTGTCTGTCGAATAACGGTTCATTATATGCATCAAAGAAATATAAAGTTTTCATTAAAGTGTAGGAAAAATCAAAATAACTTAAGGTTAAAAAATATTTCGACAACTGTTGATAAAGAAGTAATTGATTCGCGCAACAGTTATTATACAAAAAGATGCGTAGTGCTAAAGGTGATACAAAAATATAACGGAAAGTTGTTGATGAAATCCTAGGTAAAGATCGAGAGTCAAAACCAATTGATGCTCTGGAATTAAGAGAAAGACAGATTCCAGCAGTATTGCTAACAGTTTTAACGAGTACCTTATTAATATCTCAAATAGTTTAATTTCTTCTACCGAATGTTATAACAGTCCGTATTCAGGATTTCAGGATGTGGTACAAGCTAATAGCTTCCTTTATTCCTTTTACTTTTGTCGAAGTTTTTAAGCTCATAATGTCACTAAAAAGTAAAACTTCATGTACAAGTGATGGTATTTTTAAAGAAAATTGTCTTTAACATATCCGACATTCTTTGTTACCCCTAACGGATGTTTTCCACAACTCTTAAAGCATGCTCTTTTGAAAAAAGGAAATCAAAAAGATATGAACAATTACCGTCCGATTTCGCTTCTTCTAACCATTTCTAAAATATTTGAGAAGCTTATAAAAGCACGCATGATTTCTTTTTTAGATCGCCAAAACTTGTTCTATGAAAATCAGTTTGGTTTTAAATCGAATAAGTCTACTGCAGATGCGACTTGAATGTTGTGTTCTAAATTGTATGACGGATTCAATTGCTTCAAGCCTTCCATGGCGCTATTTATTGATATCACGAAAGCCTTTGATCTAGTAGATCATAGTTTGCTTTTAGAAAAATTATATGCTTCTGGTTTTAGGGGATTTATTCTTAAATGGTTTCATTCTTATCTCATAGATAGGAAGCAAAGTGTAAAAATTAAGGATGTTTTAATTTCTAACTGTTAAAAATGGTGTCCCTCAGGGTTCTGTCCTCGGTCCTTTGTTATTTTTAATTCATATAAATTCTGTGTTTCAGCAATCATTTAAAGGTCAACCAATCGCGTTTGCTTATGATATAGCCTTTACGTATCATGACGTTAATTTCTTTACTTGTGTTGCAAGCATATGTGAAGATGTTCTTATGCTAAGCTAGTGCCCTTCACAAGCTTGTGAACAGCAACAAAACCAAATTTTTGCCTCCAAAAATTTTAGGCGATAACAACTTCGATCTTGGTATGTTATTTCACTCAGATGACTGCATGAGGTTTGATTTAACTGTTCATAGCTGCGGTAATGATGCTGGTAACACGGAAATTATATCTCTTAAAACCGTATTTTTCTGGGGGGCATGGGCCTATGCACACGAGGCAATGTACTTGATCGCGCTCAACATGGCGAGCTGCCAAGACTATCCTCGTCCGTGCATAGGTCAAGTTGACATACAGCCTCCCAGTGGCGCCCCCTGGATAGCCATCACAGCATCCTTTGTGTGGTGAACCAATGTATGCAGCGACTGGCCTACCAGTCTGTAGGTTGTGCGTGAGGCTAACTCCCTCACCACACAAAAATAACCGAGTTCAGCAACAACAACTTGCCTCGGATATGGACGGATCCAACGTTGACGACCCCGGCAAACGAACAAAGGACAACGATTTTCGGTTCTGCACGTGGAATGTGAGGTCCCTTAACAGACCACGTGCAGCCGAACAACTTGCGGAGGCCCTTGACTGCTACAAAGCAGATATCACCGCCATCCAGGAAGTGCAATGGGATGGGCCGGGCAGAAAGAAGATGAAGAACTGCGACATATACTACAGCGACTGCTACAGGGAGAGAAGGCAGCGCCTATTCGGATGCGGATTTGTTGTTCGAGGCAGACTTAGGCAAAAAGTCATAAGCTACGATCCCGTAAGCGAACGCCTCATGACAATCCGCATTAAGGCTAAATTCGGGAAAATCAGCCTGATATGCGCTCACGCCCCGACAGAAGAGAAGGATGACAACAGCAAGGATGAGTTCTATGATCTCCTAGAAAGAACATACGATCGATGCCCCAGCTATGACACCAAGATCGTTCTAGGAGATTTCAATGCTCAGCTGGGGAAAGAGGACATCTTTGCTGGCGTCATCGGGAAACACAGCCTGCACGACACGACTTCCGGAAACGGACTCAGGCTGCTGGACTTCGCCGCGGGGCGGAACCTCTCTATAAGCAGTACGCGGTTCCCACATCGCAACATCCATAAAGGAACCTGGCGATCCCCTGATCAATCAACCGTCAACCAGATTGATCACGTTGCGATCGACGTCAGACACTCCTCCAACATTCTCGATGTCCGAACATTCCGAGGCGCTAACATCGACTCGGATCATCACCTTGTTGTAGCCAAGGTAAAAACCCGGATATCGAGAGAACAACGGAGTCGAGATAGGCCGAAACGGTTTGACGTCGGAAAGCTACAATCGCAACAGGTCGCTGGGATCTTTGCCGACCGAGTCTCCCTGAAACTCTCCCAAAGTTCGACGCCTCCTGCACTAACAATAGAAGAAGAATGGTAACGTTGTCAAAAAGCCATCAAAGAAGCTGCCACTGATGTGCTGGGTTTCACGCCACCACCTAGAAGGAACCCATGGTTTGACGACGAGTGCAGGCAGGCACATGCAGCCAAACAGGAGGCCTACCAGGCAACGCTGCATCGGACAACGAGAGCTGTTTTGTGAGCTCTACGAACAGAAAAGAAGGGAAGAGAACCGGCTTCTCAGAAGGAAAAAGAGAGAGCATGAGAAGCGCGCGGTCGAAGAGATGTTATGGCAGGAATGAATTCCGAAAGTTTTACCGAAAGGTGAAACAGCTATCCGGTGGATACAGGGTTCGGACCGAAGCCTGCCGGGACCAAAACGGAAACCTCGTAGTAGAGTCGCAATCGATTCTGAGAATCTGGAAAGATCATTTCTGTAAACTCTTAAACGGCGATAACGGCCCAAATCCCGCTGTTAGGCAGAATGTTCCACTTAATTTGGACGATGATAGACAAGAATTCCGTCCCCCCGACTTAGACGAGGTCAAGATAGCAATATCGAGACTGAAGTCAAATAAAGCTGCTGGAGCGGATGGACTGTCCGCAGAACTGTTCAAAGCGGCTGGGGATGACCTGGTTGGGCGCATGCACCAGCTCATCTGTAAGATATGGTCGGAGGAAAGCATGCCCGATGAGTGGAATCTCAGCGTCGTCTGTCCGGTCCACAAGAAAGGAGACCCTTTCGACTGCGCCAACTATCGAGGGATAAGTCTCCTTAACATCGCATACAAGATCCTCTCTGCCGTATTGTGTGAACGCCTGAAACCGTTTGTCAACAACCTGATTGGTCCTTATCAGTGTGGTTTCAGGCCAGGAAAGTCCACCATCGACCAAATCTTCACACTACGGCAGATCCTGGAAAAGACCCAAGAAATGCAAATCGACACTCACCACCTATTCGTCGATTTCAAGGCCGCATATGACAGTGTGCATAGAGACGAGCTATACAGTGCCATGTCTAGTTTTGACATTCCTACCAAACTCGTCAGATTGTGTAGGATGACGATGGAGAACTCTCGCTGCTCCGTCAAGGTCGGGAACGAACTCACCGAGACCTTCAATGTCAAAAAAGGTTTTAGACAAGGCGACGCACTGTCATGTGAGTTTTTTAACATCATCCTGGAGAAGATCGTGCGTAACTCACAGGTCAACACCAGAGGCACGATCTTCCACAAGTCCGTTCAACTGCTAGTTTACGCGGATGACATTGACGTGATCGGCCGAACTCAGCGAGCCGTCAATTAGGCGTTTGCTAGCATCGAAGCGGAAGCGGCTAAAGTGGGACTGGTGGTAAACGAGGGCAAAACTAAGTATATGCTGTCATCGAAGAAGGACGCAGAACATCGACGTCTCGGACAGAGCGTCACTATGGGCAGCAGACATTTCGAGGTAGTTAAGGACTTCGTCTATCTCGGCTCCGCGGTGAATAGGGACAATAACATCAGTACCGAAATCAAGCGCAGAATCACTCTTGCCAATCGCTGTTTCTTTGGGCTTAAGAGGCAATTGAGTAATAAAGCCCTCTCTCGAAAGACTAAGCTTGCTTTATATAACACCTTAATCATCCCAGTCCTACTTTATGGCGCGGAAACTTGGACACTACTTAAAGCGGATGAGGATGCCCTTGGTCTCTTCGAGAGAAAAGTTCTGCGCGCGATTTGTGGTCCTGTTTGCGTTGATGGAATCTGGAGGAGAAGATTCAACCACGAACTGTATGGGCTGTACAGCGGCATGAGCCTAGTCAAGCGTCTACGGATACAACGCTTAAGATGGCTAGGCCATGTAGAGCGTATGGACACCACTGGTCCGGCCCGAAAAGTCTTCGAATCTGAGCCATTGGGAAAACGCAACAGAGGACGGCCCAGGATAAGGTGGCGCACACAAGTGGAGAAGTACCTCAACCAACTTGGAGTGCGCAACTGGCGGCAGCTGGCGAAAGATCGTGCTGGCTGGAGAGGCATGTTGGTTGAGGCCCAGGACCCCGGACTGTAGCGCCACAAGAAGAAGAAGAAGAAGAAGAAAACCGTATTTTTCTAAGGAAATACTTAAATCTCGCTTTGGTTAACCTACCCGTCAAACATAAAACCAAATTTGATAATTTCTCCACTAAAACAGCTCCTGGATGTTTTAAGAAACTACCTAAGGCAATAAGACAAATAAGTAATTTTAATTTTTTTTTTTAAATGTCAGAAACTGGCTATTTTCTATTTACTATTCAAACATTGATTCTGTCTTTCGATGTGTGTACTAAAAAAATTATTCTTTTTCGTTAATTTTGCTAATTTAAATGTTTTTTTTATAGAATTTTGCATCCTTTACCATCGTAGTTTAATTGCACCCCACAACACATAATATATAAGGTTGTCAAATATCTCCGTTCCGCCCTTTTTGTCTTTTGAATTATCCGGCTATGTACAAAGCGCTACAGAGCTCGTATCTGGCAATACTATACATCATTTGAAAGGTCTTGACGACGCTATTGATGAGTTGTCTGGATATTGCGTTCAGCAGTTATAGACGTTGGATATCCTCATCTGGCACAAAATGAATAAAAATCTTATGGAAGACTATTTATGAACACGTGTACCTGTGATATTATTTGCTGTCAAAATTGATACAAATTAGGAATAATAAAATTAAAGAAACAATTCAACTTACAAAATGTGACCAAATCCAAGTTGTGAACAACGCTATCTTATGAAATTCCACAACAGAAAAATTCCTCATAAAAGAACCGCTGTTTCAATTTTCAAACTAATGCTTTTTCTCGAAACGTCATTTGCTCAAATTGCTCAAAAAAGGTATGAAAACGGAATTTCACCTGACAGTATTGCCCACCAACAAATTATCTTAAATTCACAAAACAAATTACAATTTATGGCTCGATGACATCCCCCCGCCCGTCTGAATCTCTAAATGAAGACTCAAGGTCCAGAACAGCGAGCCTACCAACTGATCTCTTTAAGAACAAAACTCCACTTGACAATTGAACATCTGCAGTTCGTACAATATCATCAGGTCCTGGATACACTCTTGTCACTTTTCCAAGTCTCCAGGCAGAGCGAACTTCTGCTGGTTCTATTACTAGAACAATACTGCCGACTACCACAGGATGCGATTCCTGGTGCCATTTCGTCCATCGTGTAATCTCCGGAAGATACTCGGTATACCAGCGTCATGTAAACTCCTTCATAAGATGCTGAGCTCGTCGGCAATACAGTTCATTCCATTGGTCCTTTTCCAAGGAATCTCCAGGCACAGTAATATTTCGATCTGCATCACCGAAAAGAATGGAATAAGGCGTTAGTGGTCTTGGATCCTTCGGGTCGAATGAAATATGAGTTAATGGTCGTCTGTTGATCTGTCCTTGAGCTTCCAACAGTGCATTCAAAAGACAAACAAAAACATCTTCCAGCGGTGTTACTCCTTTCAAAATGAAATAAATGCTGTTTTTGATAGATTTAATTAGGCGTTCCTATGCTCCACCCATCCATGGAGAATACGCACGAATAGACCGCCACACTATACCCTCGTACTTTGCACAATACTCACTCAAAGCTCTCTCCATCTCCTCCACATCCCGTTCCAAACAGTTTTTTTTGCCAACAAAATTTAGCCCATTGTCGCTGTAGATGAAACTGGTGACTGGTGCACGGCTCGAAAACTCAAGCATGTGAATATCATTCCATACCGCTTCACCGTGCTTCTTCCACATCTGACACTCAACGGCCCAAAACAATCCACCCCCACATGTGTAATTGGTCTTAAGTCAAAAGCCACACGCTCTATGGCTACTTGGATACAAATGGTCCAGGCCTTTTCCCTGATATCGGAAATTGAAGTAGCAGTTCCTATTTGAAGATTTGCCTCATGATGATGCTGAATAAATAAATCCAACAATGGATGGGATTTAAGTAAAATGGTTGGATTCCGTGCTGCATATCAAACAGTGGCTTTCTGTGCTTTCGAACTTAGGCGTAGAGTGCCTTCTTCATCCAGAAACGGGGACAGACTCAATAACGAACTGGTGCAACGTAAACTCCGCTTGTTTCGCAAACAATCGATTTCGTCTTGAAAAACGTCCTGCTGAATCTTCCGGAACATCCAGTTCTCGGCACGTTTGGTTTCGGACGGAGTGACAAATGGTTCCTTTTCATGACATTTCTTTCTTATGATATTTTTGAAACGAAGCAGTAAACCTATGACCCTTATTGCCGAAAACCATCTTGAACGAAATCTAGGCTTTAACTCTTCAAGGATTCCGTAAGAAATATTACGGATATGGATATTAACTGAAAAATTAGGAATTATCTCAGGCACGATTATCTCTTTTCCCGCAATTTTTCCTGGTGTTATTGTTTCGAGGTTGTTTCAAAATGTCTGGCCCGGTAAACCATCTTCCGCTACTGAAGGTCTCCGATAAATCGCCGCATCTTATTCCGTCGTCAGCAACATTATCCGCAGATTTTACATACCACCATTGCTGTGGATTAGAAAACTACGCAAACTGACACAAAGAAATTGAATTTACAGGTGGAAGAACTAATCCAAGAAGAAACCGTCTTTGAGTCGGATAGAAAAAATAATTCATTTGGATGAATAGAGTGGGATTTCTTCATAATTTCATCAACTCGAACTCCAAGAATAGCGTCCAGCAGCTCCAAACGAGGAATGGATAATTTCTTTACTTGGGCTACCTTTGCTTTAGCCATTGCCAGTGCCACTTAAACCTTCTTGTTTTTTAAACCGTCAGTATGTTGCACCAGCAAATGCCTTCTCCGAAGCGTCCACAAAGGTGATCAAAGATTTCCTAGCTCTATTTGGGTTCCATGTTTTATATCTTCGAGGAATTTCAATATTTTCTATTTCACTTAGACATCTTATGAAACTAATCCATTGAGATTTTAGTGCGCCGGATAGTGGTTCATCCCAGCCGTAACCTTCTCGCCACATTTCCTGCAATATAACCACCACGAATGATGAAACATGAGATCAGACCAATAGTTCGCTTCTGGAATCTGTTCTAAAAAGTCGCGGCAGTTGAACTGAAAACCCACTAGTTCAAAATTCAGGGATCTGCAGATACGGATGGCAACCTTGCTTACAGATACAGCTTCATCGACTGTGTCATGGCTATTAAAATAATCGTCAACATATGTACGATTGATGAGTCCATTCACTGCTTCAGGACACTCCTTCTGAAATAAGCTCGCGTGGTAATTCTTAGCGAATTATGCTGAAGCTGGAGAACAACAAGGTCCAAACATCATCACCTGCATAATATAAACCAAGGGCGACTTAGAACTGTCTCCATCTCTCCAGAGTAATCGTTGACATTGTTGATCGGTTTCGTCAATCTTAATCCGATGGAACATTTCGGGAACAGCAGCATTTACCGCTACTTGCCGTTCACTGATCTTGAAAAGTACTGCATGACGTGGCACAAGATTATCTGGACCCGCCAATAAGTGTGAGTTTAGAGAAATCCCATTCACCTTAGCCGTAACCTCAGAAAGATCCCTTGGCTTCGGAGGAATTTTATTTTTGTTGAACACTATAAACGGTGGAGCGTACCATACCCTTGGCCATTTTCGATTTAAGTCATCATCAGTGGCGATTCTTGCATAACCCTTATCAACCTGGATAGGTTCAGGAAGCTTTACATCGTCGGAGTTCCAAATCAGACTGATTTCATACTGGTTGCCCACCTTACGAAGCGTCTTCTTCATAACTTCTAAGGCTCGACTATCCTTCTGACTAACAAATTCTCCCTTAGGCGGCCGCACACCGAACTCTTCTGTTGAAAAGTTTAGATTGACTAAGTCGTGGAGTTCTTGATCTTGTTTGACAACGTCGTGAAAATATAATTGAGAAACCTCCTCCTGATGGATCCTTGAAAGGAACCCTGAAATCTATTTTCAACCTGCCAAAAACTGTCTAACCAAGAACTGTCTTAATAGCCTGCGGCTTCTCAACTTTTCCCGAACATTTTAACTACCAACAAGAAACCTGGCTTGATCTAAGCCAATCAAATTGGTCGGCCTTGCATCACGGCGATCCGGAATAGGCAAGTCTTTAAGATGCAGAAATGTTTTTTTAAAAGCATCGTATCAACACTCTGAAGAGGCAGTTCCAATCCCTCTACTGTATATACATATCTTAACATATGACGCTTTCGATTGTTTTTGGCTGAAATATATAAACTCGTCCTGAAAGAATCCTCAACTCTTAACACACCTTTCGTCCACTGAAGAGTAAGCTGCCTCGGATCACCTGCTTACTGGAGTTCATCAAACACATTCTTTTCGATCATAAAAACTGAGGAACCATCGTCCAAAAAAGCAAATGTGGCTTATGATTTTTGATTATTTCCATATAGCCGAATAGGAACAACTTTAAAAATAACAAAAGGCTTGCTTTCCATATAAGACGAATGAATCTGCGGTGCGGGATAAAACGATTGAGCTGAAGTAGTAAACAACGGCTGGAGTTTTGAAGGATGAAGTAGTGGATGGTGATGTTTCAAACAACCACCTACAACACATGTCTTTTCTCTTGAACAGTATTTCCATTTATGTGGCTCTGTGCCTAAGCATCTAAAACAGATAGACCTCTCCTTGGGAAAAGCTAACCTCTGATTTGAATTCAATGCTTTGGAGGTTTTACAATCAGCCAAAGTATCATCGCACTTCGCACAAGCACCATTGTTGGATACTAGACAATGTGTCAGCACTCTTCGGGTTGAAATTCCACTGCTCAACTTCTCAACTAAATGCTTTGCTGATTTCGAGAATTCCGGTGGTAAATCGTACAATTTGTCGGTAATAAAAACTGCAAAATCTCCAAGGTTGGCCAGTGGATTGATAGACCTTCGCTTCTGCCAACCATGGTATAAAACGTGAGGCAACTTATCGGTCAAATCGGTGAGAACGTAAGTAGTTGTTTTCGAGTTCCGCTTCCAGGTCCATGGATCTTATATCAGCAACAAATTCATTAAGGGTAACCGCCCACTGACGAAGTTTAACGTCGCACACCGAAGACAATGCTGGCAGCCTGAATAAATTTGATGTTAGATTATGCACCAAGTTATCCGCACGACCGTATATTGCACGCACGGGCTCTTACCTGCAGAACTGCGTCCACTCTATCGTTGAATTTATGGGAACTCGCAGCTTTTCCCATATGTTGAACAGATGGTGAAGGTACTGCTTCTAATTTAGACTGAAGAGCTTTTATGTTTGCCTTGAGGTCGACAATTTCTTTGTCTCGAACATCAACAGTTGCCTGCGCTATTTTTGTGGCTTCAATTAGTTCATCCATCGCTGCTTGACTTCCTGGGACACAGTCTTCCATTTCACAAAAGCAAGGAGTAAAAGTGTCAAAAGAATCAAGGCAGAACTTGGCACATATGAAATTAAACCATCGTCCGCACGCATCGCAACCAACCATATCTTCATCATCGGGCAGCTGACATCCTGGAGTAGCACAACTATGCAACAACTCTTTCTAAATTGAAACCAGATAAAACTGCAATGTATTTTCAAATGAAATAATGTTGTCCACGGCCTTCAAACTTTGGGTATCCTCATCTGGCACAATACACGTGTACTTGTGATTTTATTAATACAAGTTAGGAATAATAAAATAAGAGAAACAATTCAACTTAAAAAATGTGACATGAAATTCCACAACAGAAAAATTCCTCATAAAAGAACCGCTGTTTCAATTTTCAAACTAATTCTTCTTCTCAAAACGTCATTCAGTATGACGAACACAATTATTAAATAACATATATATACTTAAAGTAATAGAGCGATTTATGATAATTTTTCATATTCAACATAAGTCTGTAGTAGCGTTTTGTATTCATTTATAAGGGAAACATTGTAATATTGTATGCATAAAATTAAGTATGCAATTTTAATTTATAATTTAACAACAAGGTCTATTGATATGTTAATAAATTCAAAATTATTTACACACATATAATATGTTAAAACATTTCTTAAAAGTATGCCTGAAATGCAACTGCTGCGTTACTGGTGCACCTTCTGAACACGCACTTCCTCCGCCATGTTCTTGAATTTTTTGGTGGTGAGAAATATTGCCGGTATTTAAAATTCACTTTAAATTTTTAATCAGTTCAACTGTGTAAAATGTCTTAAAACAACAAAAGATAACAAAAAAAATTATGTTTCCACATTCCGCAGAATTTATTACAGGAATCAGCATTCTATGACATTAAATAAAATTGGCAAAAAATAACGACTTTTTTTCATATTAAAACCCACCCCAATAGTTTGAGCGGGAAGGTAATCGGCAGATTGAGTAGCTCACACGTATTCTCATTTCGGAGAGAAACCCTGTCTGTGAATTTGGCTCTCCGATCAGCTGTTCAAGAAGGGGAAATGTTATAAAAAACGCTGTCAAATTTTCCCCAAGGGCGGGAGACGAAGAAGCTGTGTATCTCCTTCCTTGTTCATCCATGACGTCATTTGCTCAAAAAGGGATGAAAAAGGCAATTTCACCAGACAGTATTGCCCACCCCAAATTATTTTAAATTCACAAAACAAAATTCAATTTATGGCTCGATGACACATGGAAATCATAGAGTTAGACCGGCATGTGCATGATTCCGATACTTGCGTCCCCTCGATTGAGTGATGTAGTTTTAAAGATCTTAATGAGACGAAGAAAAAATTGTACGCCGAGTTCTTAGATATATATTTTTCTTGAAACTTATTTTATGTTTCTGTTGCATACATTTCGACAGAGATATTCATAATACATTGTAATTGCCTTTAGAAGGGTTTGTGTCCTTACGAAGAATATACGAAACACGTTTTACCCTCTACTACGACCTTTATGTTTGCAATTTAATAGAATTAATTGTATGTATGAATTATTACCAAATTTTAATTGGGTTCTGGGCGTAATAAATTAGATATGTGAGGTACAATTGAACTTGTGTTTAATTATAACAATCTACAATACAGTTTATTTGTAGAGGGGAGATTGAGGAAGAGGCAAATTGGTGTGAAAAACGATTATTTTAAGAAGATGTATATATGGTGATGGGGGTGAAGTGGTTTACATGAAAAGAAATCAAATTAATTGCACCGTTTTTCAGACTTGATCGGATACTTTGATCTGCTCAAGCTTGTATCCGTATATTTATAAATCAGCAAATAAATACACACACCATTGACAGGAATTTACTAAAGCGAATATGTTTTTGAAGTTTCGCTATGCACCTGCCTTTGAATTGAAGTCTAAAATATAAAAAAATGCCAATGAGTAGTTGTTTGTAGGGGATCTAGTATTTATACATATATATTTTATAAATCAATTTAAAATGTTTACCCCTACATCCGCATACGTAAATATTCGCATAGTACATAATGCAAAATTACAAATAACGCAATAAACTTTACACATAGAAAGATCGTACCATGTTACCGGTGTTTAGAAATAAGAAATCATTACCGCTTGTCAAAATGTGTTAGCTTAGTTTCAGCGCTCGCAGAAAGAACATCATCTGTCTTTTTATTTGCCTCCCACACAAGCCCTACAACTATCGGAAGTGGGATTACTGCAGCCAAAAATAGTTGCGCTATAGTCAATTCAGTGCAATTGTTAATTTTTGTGTATCTTAAATTGTGACGATGGTAGACCGTGTAACAAGATTTCTACAGATGGAAACTGTACCGCAATTAAAGGACAAATTAGCATAGATGAATTTGTCCACAACCGGGCTTAAAGCGGCGCTTAAAATTAGAAGAGGCAATTATACAACTCAGCGGTGCAGATGTTAAACATTACTTCCCATCCAATGTATTCCATGGAATAAGTACCGACGAAGGCTCATCAGAGCTCGAAGAAGAACACATGCTGATGACGCAGCAAATAGACACATTGCGGGAAGCGATCAGAAGAAAAGAAGATATTCTCCAACTCCACAAAAGGCTTGCTGAACTGGAGCATGCAACAAGAAGCGAGGAGCATGCAACAAGTAGTGAAGGTGTAAGTTTGAGACATTGAGCAATCATTGCCGACATTTTCTGGAGATGATAGCTTTCCGGTAATGAAGTGGATCAAGGCAGTTAAGGAAGTAAAAGATGTCTACAAATTTAAGGAGCACAAGTGTCATATTTACGCTCAGCGCCTACTTAGAAGAACAGCCAAATTATTTTTGAGGTCAACCCAGTTTCAGTCATGGAATCAACTGAAAATTGCACTTCTCAATGAATTCCATCACCATTATTCAGTCTCCGACGTTCACAATAAACTACGAAAGAGAAAAAAACAAAGAGAAGAAAACTACCAACAATATATTTTGAGCATGCAAGAAATCGCCAGCGTTGCTGACATTGAAGAACACGACGTCATAAATTACATCATGAGAGGTATACCCAACACTATGGTTAACAAACAACTTCTGCTTACAGCGAACACCTTACCTGAGTTGATGAAATTTTCAACATTGATGTGTGTCAAGATCAGGATTTCAACTTGAAAATAAATTAAAATTTAGATTACGAAGACTAGTGAAAGCGCATGATTTAATAGCCAAGATTGTTTCAAATATTGCGAATTGCAGTGAAAATTACTCAAATAATATTAACCCAAGTGAATCTCGTGAATACGAAATGACAATAAGATTAACTGATGCGAATAAAGTTTTCAACTGTGCCCCGCGAAAACTAACCTTTGCTCATAAACAAGAATTGCAACAAATCTTAGATGACTTACTTGAACAGAAAATAATTCGTGAAAGTGGTTCTCCCTATGCCTCCACGATAGTCTTGGTACGCAAAAAATCAGGCGAGTTGCGTTTGTGAATAGATTTTCGGCAATTAAATAGCATTAGTCTGAAAGATAATTTTCCACTCCCCTTAATAGAGGATCACTTGAACACTTTGCGTGGTAAGATATACTTTTCCTTGCTTGATTTAAAAAGCGCGTTTCACCATGTCAAAATGTCAACCGAACCCGTAAAATACATAGCTTTTTTCACACCTTTAGGACAATGAATTTTTGCGTTTGCCTTTCGGGCTAAAAAACGCCTCTGCTGTTTTTCAAAAATTATTAATTAACATTGATGAATTTTTTGTTGCTTCGGAAACAAAGGAGGAACATATTTGAATCCTAACAGAAATTTTTGGAGTGGTTAAACTACACAAACTACAATTGCGTTTGGAGAAGTGTTTGTTTCTAGTGGAAAATATTACTTACTTGGGGTACGAAGTGTCAGCCAATAGCATACGTCCGAATGCGGATGCATTACGTGCAGTAAGAGAGTTTCCTGTACTTACAAATTCGAAATCTTTACACGCCTTTCTGGGCCTATGCTCATATTTTCGCAAATTCATGAAAGATTTCTCTATAGCTGCAAAACCCCTACAGAATTTGCTTAAAAAGGATATTGAGTTATCCTTTAAGTTTGAGGAGTTATTGCTTTTTGAAACTCTTAAACTAAGGCTCTTAGAGGCACCATTACTAAAAATATATAATCCAAATGCGGAAACAGAGCTTCATTGCGACGTAAGTAGCTTGGGGTTTGGTGCCGTCCTGCTACAACGTCAAGAGGATAAGCTGCTACATACAATATTTTTCTTTTCGAAACGAGCAACAGCTCAAGAATCCAAGTACCACTCGTATGAGTTTGAAACACTGGCAATCGTGTACGCGTTGAGAAGGTTCAGAATTTATTTGGCTGGGATTAGATTCAAGATCATTACTGATTGCAGGTCATTAACCCTCACATTAAGTAAAAAGCTTTTAAACCCCCGAATTTCTCGATGGGCGTTAGAGTTGCAAGATTTCGAGTATGTTATCGAACACAGGGACGGAAAGCGGATGAGCCATGTGGATGCACTTAGCAGGAACCATAATATGCTGATCGAACCTGATTCGTTTGAGCATGCACTTGCTGCTTTTCAACATAAAGATGTCGTGATAAAACGATTAGTCACCATTCTTGAGGAAAGAGAAAGCCCTTGTTGTGAGCCTATAAATGGTCTTGTGTACCGCAAGATAAATAACAAAGTTTTGTTTTATGTCCCTACGCAAATGGAGAAAAACGTGATACAGACCCATCACGAAGACTTGTGCCATGTTGGCGTAGAAAAGTGCTACGACTTTTTAAGGAAAACATATTGGTTTCCGTTCCGAGGGTGTTCTCTTTAATATTCCTTAGGGTGACCTTTCGAAACTCTCCACATTGATCACTATGACTTTCTGCCTTCATCAAATCTCAAAAAATACATTTTATAAGTAGTGGATGAATTTTCGAAGTTCACGAAGTTGTATTGTGTTAAAAATACAAGCACTAAAGAGGTACTTAAGTGCTAAGAATTTTATTTTTGGAACTATAGCAAACCAATCAGACAGGGGAAGTTGCTTCACTTCAGAAGAGTTTTCTAGTTTTTGCAAAAGTTATAACGTTCAGCATATCAAAATCGCAACTAATTCGCCTCAGTCCAACGGCCAAGTGGAAAGGATTAATAGGAGCATAACGGCAATGTTGTCAAAAGAGTCTGAAGTGGAACCTGGTGATTGGACGAAGCATTTAAGCAAAATTGAATATGATTAAATAATGCCGTGAACAAAACCACTGGTTTCAGCCCGAGCTTTTACTGTTTGGGGTACGACAGAAGGGTATGGTATTTGATAAGCTTCAAGAGCACTTAGAAGAAAATCTCAACGTACACGAGCCAAGAAACTTAGAATCATCAAGACAAGAGGCATAGGAGAAAATAATTCGGACTCAGCAATCGAATAAGGAATAGTTTGACAAACGGCACTAAATTCCCTTTCCATACAAAACAGGTGATTTTGTTATGGTTAAAAATATTTTCAACACTACAGGCATAAATAAAAACCTGCTTCCTAAATACAAAGGACCGTACTAAATTGTTAAATGTCTACCTAACAATAGACATGTAATTAAAGAAAATCTCCAAATTTCGCGGATAGACTATGAAGGAGTAGCGTCTCCTGAGAATATTAAGTAAAGTGAACTACTCGTATATTTCCATATGTATACGCGTATCAATGTTTTGATTTTCATTTTCTGTATGAAAAAATTCAACTTGCTGTTAATATGTATGTATGTATTTATGTCATAAGTAACTTAGATTTTGATAAAAATTAAACTTTAAGAGACAGTTTATTTCGATAAAAATCGATTAGTACTAAACGATATTAAATATCGACACACTTTGAAATGCTGCCATTTTCGGTAAATCGAGGACGATTTGTTCTGAGCAGGGTCGAGCTGTAGGGGATCTAGTATTCATACAAATATATTTTATAAATCTATTTAAAATGTTAACCCCTAGTTCTGCATACGTAAATATTCGCATAGTACATAATGCAGCATTAGAAATAATGCAATAAGCTTTCCACATAGAAAGATCGTACCATGTTACCGGTGTTTAGAAATAAGAAAACATTTCCGCTTGTCAAAATGTGTTAGCTTAGTTTCAGTTGTAATAAGGCGCTCGCAGAAAAAACATCATCTATCTTTTATTTGCCTCCCACACAAGCCCTACATGTTATAAATGAAAACATATGTGTATATGTTTAGATATGAATATATTTGATGAAATATTTGTTTTATTCCGAAACAAGACTCCTATATTCTCGAAATTCAAATCGTGATCCCGACACCTTGCTGCAAAATAGCAATTCGTACACACATATTTATATTATGTCCATAAAAATAAAATGACAAACATATTAATGCCTACTTTGTCTTAAAGAAAAATTGTATTTAAACTTGCAGAGGTCTATTTTATTTATTATTTCCGTGAGAAGTAATTTTTACTCCGTAAAGTGAAGCAAGATTCAAAAAAGTCTGCGGTAAAAATAAATAAATAAATAGCTTAATACAATAAAGTCAATGTTAGTGATGAAACTGTGCGTTTTCAGAAGTGCTGGCTACAATGGTCTTACTCCACGGCGCGAGCCACTGATACATGAACTTTGCAAAACAGCACTTGAATTGTTCTGAAGAGTTTTGGAATGGAGTAATTTTAAGTAACAAAACCAAAATCAATATTTTTGGACCGGGTGGAGGACATAAGGTCTGGAGAAAGGTTGAGCAAGCAATGCACTCCAACAACACGATACCAACCGTAAAATATGGAGTTGATCACTTTATGCTTTGGGGTTGTATGAGTGCGAATGGAGTTTGGACATATTCAATTAATTGAAAACACGATGAACCATTATCAATTATCAATACATAGACAGATTAAAAATATTGTTGCTTTCGGGTAGATATGCATATATTCCAACACGATCTCGATCCAAAGCATGCGGCATATAATACAAATAAAACTGATTTAATTCCTAACCAGAACTCGGTGGTGAGATTTCTAAATTTTAAGCGCGTTTCTTTTGATCTTACACCCTCTGTAAACACATCGAATTCACATCAACACACTGAACTTTATCCAAACTTCATATGCTCCCAGATCTTAAATCTCGACCATTCCTCGATTGTCGATTCTTTAAAACAACTTCAGATGAATTCGGTCCCTCCGACTCATTCAATTTCGAAAACTTCCATCCGGTCAATGCGATCGTCTCCGTTCTTGATCCTATCATTCTATCCCCACTCCTAAGACTACGAACCTGCTTCCATCTGCTATGTTGACTGTCTTCGCGCCACCATTTGTTTCTCTGAGTTGAATTCATTAGTAAATTGAATTATTCTAAACGAAAGAAAATGTTTTTGCTATTTTGAATTGGCTTAATTTAATTTTTAATTTTTATTTCCAATGTAACCTATACCTTGGTGTGCGACGAGTAAAATATTACAGCTTGTTATGATTTTCTCGTTTCTTTGTGTCCTTTGAAATAACTGTTCTAATACAACTTGTCAGCTGGTCGCTTAGTTACTCAAATCGACGATTTGAAATTCAGTTTAAGTTGAGAAGGTCGTTTGTCAGTTGTAATCGTAGCCCAGGGACTTGTTTAAGGCGTTATTAATTGCAAGTATTTGTTTTCAGAAAATAAAATCTGAACAAAACAACCAAAACACTGACGATAACCGATGTCACTTTTTGGGGAAATTTGCTGACAATGTGCGTCTCTACCCTTTCTATTGGCATGATGAACTGTACTCAATTCGCATTGATGGCAAAATGTACACAAACATTAAACTCTCTATAAAATCCCAAAAAGGTCTGCCTAGTTAATTTTAATCGTTCCCATCCATCTTTCTCGCAGAGCAATCGTTAGGATTTTAAATTTTAGCTGCCATTTCTGAAAAGTTTTACAGCTTCAACTATCGAAAGCTAGATTCCAAAAACTAATTGATCTCCTGATTTATTGAGAGCAAATGGCTAATGATTTCAACTGCATTCATCTGCCGAGTAAGTACGGCTGAGCAGTTACCTGAATCGTATTAAATTTTATTGCTTTTTTTGTCACTGAATATGAAGTTTGACTTCAATTCATAGGCAGGTGCATATTCGCAACATATTCGTTTTACTAAATTCCTGTGTGTGTATTTATTTGCTGATTTATAAATATAAGAATACAAGCTTGAGCAGATCAAATTATCCGATCAAGTCTGAAAAACAGTGCGATTAATTTGTTTTTTTTTAATCCTTTTAAAATAATCGTTTTTCACACCAATTTACCCCTTCCTCAATCAAATAAGCTGTATTGTAGATTAAATACAAGTTAAATTGTACCTCACATATGTAATTTATTACGCGCAGAATCTTGTCAAAATTTGGTAATATTTCATATATACAATTAATTCTATTAAATTGCAAACATAAAGGTCGAAGTACAGGATACAACGTGGTTCGTATATTCTTCGTAAGGACAAAAACCCTTCTAAAGGCAATTACAATGGATCATGAATATCTTTTTTTTTTTTTGCAATTTGTGTTTATTTAATTCATGTTACTTACATGCTAGACAAAATTACTTAAAGCCAGCTTAATTAGGTGAAACATATTCTTAGCCTATCTTACTGACCCTATGCAGGTACTCTGAGGTAATCTGATCTTAACCAAATATTAATCTGCCTTTCGGCGTCTGAATTTATTTATTTCTTATCTAAATCTTAAAGTTAACTTACATTATCGACCAAGAAAATTTAAAAAACTTGGCTAAAAGATCTCAATTTTTATTTTTAAAACTAACTTAATCTACCTTAAAATAACTTAACCTAACCTATGAATATAATGTATGTAAAGCTACATTAAACTATGTCCGTAACGTATACGGACGCGTGCACCAGTGCGTATGCATCATGTATATGCTTCACATATAGTGACTATACGCCGTGGCGCACCTTTTTTTTTTTTTTTTTATAATCTTGAAACTACCTTACTAATACCCATAAAGCTTATGTAAGTTGGCCAATACCGCGCCCAACTGTCCCTTATCATTGATAAGCCAACGGCGTCGGAGGCCGAATACGGTTCAACCACCAGTAAAATTGCCGTTCTTTGGCAGACTCTCTCCTGTCTCGAGCAGAGATCGCTCTGCTGAACCGAAGCAGATAATCGCGGTTGCGTGCGACAGTGTGTTCGTAGTTGAGTCGCCGGTCCACTGTTCGACGTACGACATGGAAGATAATAGGACATCCTTCCGTATCCTGGATTAGGCCTTTCGTATCTAAATAGAGGAACGCTTCAGGGGGGAAGACGTTAAGACGCACACTCTCGTGGTACATTTCATTGGGGTAGTAGGCCCCGAAGATCAGACTGTTAGTCGAAGTCACAGCCCGTGCCACATGCCTTCGAATCAGCTTAATAATGAAATTATCTATCCTAATCACCTTTGCCTCGTTATACAAGACCTCGTTGGGATAGAATTTCTTGTACTGGGATTCAGGTGTTCGATACAACCGGAGGCAGGCCCGAAGACACTGCCTCTCGAACACCCTCATCTTTTCCATCTGGGAAGAACTCACGTTGAACCACACTGGACAACCGTACGCCATGACTGGCCGGATGAGGGCCATGTAGCAGATGATCTTCACTCTGGTATCAAGTTGGCTGCTGTAGAACAACCCCCATCATGAATATCTCTGCCAAAATGTATGCAACAGAAACATAAAATGTGTTTCAGGAGAAATATATTTTTAGGAATTCGGGGTTTTTTTTTGTATTGACTTTTTTCAATTTTTAAACACGAATACCGTCTAAACTAAGCCTATTAGGCCCCCCCCCCCACCAATACAATTTTTTCTTCGTCTCATTAAGATCTACAAAACTGCATCACTCAATCGAGGGGCCGCAAGTATCGGAATCATGCCCACATGCCGGTCTAAATCGACGATGTTCTTAGTGTTACTTTCGGGGTCACACGTACTTGAAGTTTGCTCTTGCTAATTTTTATTTTCTTCAAAATGTCGTGCAATGTTTGCAAGAAGAAAGTAGACAGAACGCAGCAGAAAGTCAATTGTTCTGACTGCAAATCACTGTTTCACGCTTCATGCGTAGACTTGAAGGATGATGACTTAATTTATTTGAAGGAAACCAAAAAAAGTTTTCGTTGCTCGAACTGTTTGGCGATCCGCCGCGGCTCTCTTTCGGGCACTTCAGTTCCGTCGTGTTCCGGATTTACGGAGAAACTATCCTACACCATCCATGGAGAATTTACCGGACATGAGTGAAACACCAACGCAACCAACAACAGCATCATCCGTCGTGTTCCGGCTCATCGAAAAACTTTAGTAAATTGCGAGAAAACGTTTGCAATTTACGGAGAAACTCTCCTACACCATCCATGGAGAATTTACCGGACATGAGTGAAACACCAACGCAACCAACAACAGCATCACCATCATCACCACCATCAACACCAACACATACAACTTTGGAAATGATTTCTAGAGACATATTGGAAATCAAAATAACACAAAAAAAAACAATTGGATTTTCTCCTAAGCAAAAATAGGGAGTATGAAGAACGAATTGTACTGCTGGAGTCCAAAGTCAATCGATTAGAGCAACAATTTCTAGGCAATACAATCGATGTTTTTAACATACCAAATACTTCCAACTTGTCTGATGCCTCCATTGCTCTCAAGGTGTTGCGTGGCGGTTTGCATGTCGACGTCAATGAGAGAGACATTGACTTCTGCTTTAAGAAGAAAATAACCACTAAACTCGAGCGGACCATCAAGGAAAATTAATATACTGGGAGTGAAACTTTCTCAAAGAGCAAATTCTGAAGGCGAAAAATGAGCAAAAAGAAGAGTTGATGACAACTCTTTTCAACAAGAATGCAGAAGTGCAGCGAATGTACATAAATGAAAGCAGATCACATTACACTCGACAGCTGATCAAAGCTGCGACTGTAGTCAAACAATCAAAAGGATTCAAATATTTATGGACGAGGAATGGGTCAGTATATATGCGGCGATGGATGGTGATAATTAAGTTAAGATTAATTGCATTGGTGATTTAGAAAAAATATGATGTCTGTCAATTGTAATAGTTCCACCTCCTCTTCCAACAACATATTTACCTCTCCCCATTACGTTCCTCTTAATGACTTTCCTGTCTTTGTTTACATCAGAATATTCGTAGCCTTAGGAAAAATTTCAACCTATTGTCAACACACATCGAATCTCTACAGAATTTACCAATAATTATAGTTCTTAGTGAAATTTGCATTTACCACAATGAATTAGATTTATACAACATCCCAGGCTATTCTCTATTTGCAAAATGTAACGACTCTTGTGCAGCTGGTGGTGTTGCAGTTTACGTGAAAAGTAGTTTTATGTGTGATTGCACTGTGATCAATATACCTAGTGCAGATATAGTTAAGATATCACTCACGTATGATAATGAAAAATGTTTCATATTGTGCATATACAGGTTACACGTACTTTGTAGCAGTGTTTTTATTGAAGAACTTAGTTGTATATTGAATAAGACTAAAGCTAATAATCTTATTGTGGTAGGAGATATAAATATTGATGCCTTAAATGATTCGGATAGGGATACTGAAAATTATTTACTCTTAATGGCATCCCATGGTCTTAAAAGTGTTGTCAATGAGCCAACCCGTGTTGTTAATACCTCAAAAACGTGTATTGATCATATATTTATGCGACTACATAAAAAAAATAGGCACATGTTCTACTGTGATGTGTTGGACTACAGAATTTCGGATCATCATATACTTCTTTTAAGATCTCATCAGGTCGAGAACCCCATTAATGCTTGTGACACTCAGAGTCAAATCGCGAGGACAGACTACTTTTTGCTTAATGAATGTCTTAAGTACGAATTTTGGGAACCAGTTTACTCGGAAGAAACCCCTTCGGTTGCTTACGACATTTTTCTATCGATTTTAGAAAAGTATGTAAATAACTTTTCAATCTTTTCTTTGTTCTGGAAATAGAAGCCTTGGATGACAATAAAGTTGTTGAAAAGAGTAAAGAAGAAGAAAAATAATTCAAGGCTGAAGAAATATTATGACAGGTTGTGTATAAATATTGCCAAAGATATAAATAACTTGCGCAATAATCACTATACTCAAGTGATGCTTAAAGCAAAAGGTAATAGTAAAAAGAAATTGAGAGTTGTAGATGATATTTTAGGTAAATCCCACAAAATGACTTCAATCGACGTTATAGAATTTAATGAAGCTAATGTATCTGAGAAGGGCAGCATATCTAATAGTTTCAATAAGTTCTTCATAGAAATCGCTGATAAATTAAAGCCTTCCTCCAAACCGAACAATACCTGTAACTGTAATTCATACACAGTATCTACCGATAACATAAATTCAAATATTTTTTTTTTATTTTTTTCCCATTACATCTGAAGAAATATTTAAGCTAATCAATCAGTAAAAATTCTTGCACAGGTGATGGTATTACCATTGTACTCTTAAAGAAAATTGCGTTCAAAATAGCTGATGTATTATGCTATTTATTTAAAATGAGTGTCAATAAAGGATGTTTTCCAAAATCTATGAAGTGTGCAGAAGTTATACCTCTGTTTAAAAAAGGGAATCGCAAACATATGGAGAACTATCGGCCCATATCACTACTTCCAACATTTTCGAAACTCTTTGAAAAACTCTTAAAATCCCGCATGGTCTCCTTCTTGGAAAGAACAAATTTCTTTTCGGAACATCAGTTCGGATTTAGAAATCGACGGAAGATGCGATTCTTGCCCTATGGTCCAAATTGTACGAGAGTTTCAACCTTTCTAAAACTTCTATGGCGCTGTTTATTGATATGTCCAAAGCCTTTGATCTTGTGGATCACAATTTGCTTTTGGATAAATTGTATAATTCTGGATTTCGAGGAGTGGTTTTATATTGGCTTCGTTCTTATCTCAATGGGAGAGAACAAGTAGTCAAAATAAACGGTGTGCTGTGCAATTCTCTCGTGCTTAAAAATGGCGTCCCTCAAGGTTCTGTCCTGGGTCCTCTACTGTTTTTAATTTTCATAAATTCTCTGTTCTCCCAATGCTTCAATGGTCAACTCACTGCATTTGCAGTCGATATACCTTTTGTTTACCGAGAATTGAATTTGTTCAATGAGCTTATGAATGATCTTCATAAGCTACAACAGTGGTTCGCCTTGCACAAGTTGGTTGTTAGTGAAAAAACAAAATTAATGGCCTTTCATATGCTAGGTTTTGATAGCTGCGATTTTAATCTATCATTTCATTCACACGACTGCCAACGTTTTTCTATACCGGTTCATTGCTGTGGTCTCGAAAACTTCAATGATAACTCTCCATGTTCAAAAGGATGCTTCAAGATTGAATCTGTTAGTGAATATAAATATCTAGGAGTTTTTATCGATTCCAACTTGAATTGGAAAGCACACATCAAAGCGGCGAAATCGCATATGGTCCAAGTAATGCGAAAAATGTATCACTTAAGACCGTATTGCTCCAAGCAAGTTCTTCCCATGATTTACTATTCACTTGCAAATTCTAAGCTTCAATATGGGATCACAAGTTGGGGAGGTGCTTTTGATATTTGACAACCTTATATATTATGTGTTGTGGGGTGCAATTTAAATACGATGGTAAAGGATGCAAAATTCTTTAAAAAAAAAAACATTTAAATTAACAATATTAACGAAAAAGAAAAATTTTTTAGTACACACATCGATAGACAGAATCAATGTTTAAATAGTCATCATCATCAGAATCATAGAAAATAGCCAGTTTCTTACATTTAAAAAAAAATTAAAATTACTTATTTGTCTTATTGCCGTAGGTAGTTTGTTAAAACATCTAGGAGCTGTTTTAGTGTAGAAATTATCAAATTTGGTCTTATGTGCGACGGGTAGGTTAACCAAAGCGAGATTATTAACACATAAGTTATCCTATATTGGAGTTTTGAATTTATGGGAAATTGCACTGTATAACATTTTAAGTATTTCCTTAGAACAATATGGTTTAAGAGATATAATTTCTGTGATACCAGCATCATGTACGATTTAGTAGCTTGAATATGTGCTTTCCAATTTATGTTGGAATCTATAAGTATACCTAGGTACAGATTCGATTTTAGAACATTTATTTGAGCATGGGAACGAGTCATGATAGTTTTTCTGACCACAGCTATGAACAGTTAAATCAAACCTCATGCAGTCATCTGGGTGAAATAACATATCAAGATCGAAGTTGTTGTCGCATTGTTGTTTTAGAGGCAAAAGTTTGGTTTGGTGCTGATCACAAGCTTGTGAAGGGCACTAGCTCATCATAAGAACATCTTCACATATGCTAGCAACACAAGTAAAGAAATTAACGTCATGATACGTAAAGGCTATATCATAAGCAAACGCGATTGGTTGGCCTTTAAATGATTGCTGAAACACAGAATTTATATGAATTAAAAATAACAAGGGACCGAGGACAGAACTCTGAGGGACACCATTTTAATAGTTATAAATGAAAACATTAATTTTTACACTTTGCTTCTTATCTATGAGATAGGAATGACACCATTTAAGAATAAATCCCCTAAGACCAGAAGCATATAATTTTTCTAAAAGCAAACTATGATCTATTAGATCAAAAGCTTTCGTCATTTCAATTAAAAGCGCCATGGAAGGCTTGAAGCAATTGAATCTGTCATACAATTTAGTGGTCGCCGTGGCGCAGTGGTAAGTGCATCGACTGCGGCGCAGAAAGTCTGGGTTCGATTCCCGGATGGGACACCTAGCATTTATTCACGGCACCACCTCTTTCGAGTTGCTGACAACACTCAAAGAGTATTAATTGTCTATGGAAAGCTTCTCAAATCTCGCCGTTCGGAGTCGGCAAAAAACGGTAGGTCCCTTCTACTCGTGAAGAACAGTAGCATGCACAACACGAGTAGTTGTTGTAGAAGCTAGGCCCTGGTCCGTTGCGGGCTGTAGTGCCACTTAATTATTATTATTATTATACAATTTAGAACACAACATTCAAATCGCATTTGCAGTAGATTTATTTGATTTAAAACCAAACTGATTTTCATAGAAAAAATTTTGGCGATCTAAAAAGGAAATCATGCGTGCTTTTATAAGCTTCTCAAATATTTTTGAAATGGTTAGAAGAAGCGAAATGGGACGGTAATTGTTCATATCTTTTTGATTTCCTTTTTTCAAAAGAGCATACTATAAGAGTTGTGGAAAACATCCGTTAGGGGTAACAAAGAATGTCGGCTATGTTAAAGACAATTGTCTTCAAAAGTATATTAGTAATACTATCACTTGTACATGAAGTTTTACTTTTTAGTGACATTATGAGCTTAAAAGCTTCGACAAAAGTAAAAGGAATAAAGGAAGCTATTAGCTTGTACCACATCCTGCGCGAATCAATTACTTCCTTATCAACAGCTGTCGAAATATTTTTTAACCTTAAGTTTTTTTGATTTTTCCTACACTTAAATTAAACTTTCTATTTCTTTGATGCATATGATGCACCGTTATTCGAGAGACAACAACATTGCAATGAATTATACTGTTATTGGTCTTGCAAAACCGCATGTATAATATATATGATCAATACAAGTCTTAGAAGTATTAAAAATTCGAGTCTGCTCATTGACAAAGCTCTTAAGACCAAAAGAAGACATTAGAAGCAAGTAATTGGCGGTATCACTAAGGAACTCATTTAAAATGTCTATATTTAAATCACCTACTACAATAAAAGTCCTTGTTTTAAGTTTTTTTTTAAGATTTCACTTAATTTCTCAATGAAAACACCTTTACAAAATTCATGTAATCTTCATGTAAATATATGCATAAAAACACATACATGTGCGGAACAGTCACACATAAAACCGCTTTTGACGTTCACAGCAACACCACCTACTGCATAGAATCATTACATTTAGTGTATAATGAGTAACCCGATATATTACTTATGTGAGTCAACTTCATTATGATAAATTCAAGTCTCGCTTAATACAATAAGTATGGGTGAATCATTTAGAGATTCGATGTGTGCTAACAAAGAATGAACATTTTTTTCTTAAACAACGAATGTTTTGATGATGACAAAGCGTATGAAAATCATTAACGAGAAAGAGGTTATGTTGATGCCTGTTGTGTCCTTAAACAAGTACAGTTTATTCGTTTCCGAATAATTTAAATATATGATGTACAAATTAACTTGTATTTAAATACATCAATCTACAATACAATATGAAATTTAAAGCTTATTTGTAGGTGGTTGGTAGAGGGGAGATTGAGGAAGGGGCAAATTGATGTGAAAAACGATTATGTTTAGGATGTACAAACGTATACATATATTGAGAGAGGATGTTACTATGGTGATGGTGGTGAAGTTGCTTACTTCAATCAAATTTATCGCACTGTGTATCAGACTTGATTGGATAATTTGACAGGAATTTACTTAAACGAATATGTTTTGGGAGTTTGGCTTTGCACCTGTCTATGAATTGAAGTCTAACATTATATTCAACAAAATATACAAATAAATGCCAATGTATATGTCAATTTCAATTCAATATATTGGATGAAACATTTGTTTTATTCCGAAACGATACTCCTGTATTTGCGAAATTTAAATCGTGATCCCGACACCATGTTGTAAAATAGCAATTCGTACACACATATTATGTTATGTTGTTTTCTATAGGATTAACACAAGAAAAATAATAAATTATAACGAAATATTCGTATGTATGCCAAACGAGTGACCAAAATTTTTTCAATGGGCAAAAATATTAAAAGGAATAAAGTCACAAACTTATTAATGCCTACTTTGTCCTAAAGAAAACTTGTATTTAAATAGCAAAGGTGCATTTTAAGACATTTCTTAGCTATTGTGATTTTAACTGATATAGTAAGACTGTGTACTAAATTCTTCTTGTAATAGGTTGTTAATTTCTGTTTAGAATTCAGTCAGCATTTGGAAAAGAAATATGTAAATCGTTAACATACAATGAAATGGGCAGGAAATCAAAGGAAAATAATTTTTCGAATGCACAGTGAAGGCAAAAAGTTGAAACAAATATCCTCTATTTGATTAGATTTTGATATTCCCTGGTTCCTATACTGACCTGAGTTATTATTATTCCTAAATTGTCCTGACATTTGTCTGTTATTATCATTATTATTTCTATAATGTTGTCTACTTATGCTTGGTCTAGTATCCATGTTATAATTATTGAGTTATTGTTCTGTCTCCGATTATTATAATTGGTATTTACGTTCTGTCTATCTACACTTGGTTGGTCTCTATTACTCATATTGTGTCCACTATTCTGTCTAGTATTTTCATTATGTCGGCGGAGGCTGAATATTTTTCCTTTACACCGAAATGTGAAAAGTTGCAGACCATGCTCCTTAAGGGCGGGGATCCATCTGCTGATCCGAGGGAGATCCTCGATGAGTTGCGCCAAGCTGAGTGCGACGGCGTCGAGTTCGTGGGAGTTAAGCCCTTCACCACTGCGGCAGCGAGGAAGGAGAGTAGAAATCTTCCTTTCTTCCTGGTGCAGGTTTCCCAAAACAGCAAATTAGAGAACCTAAAGAAGATTCGTTATTTAGGCTCTCTGGCTGTCAAGTGGGAGAAATTAAAAAGACCAACCACATGCTTCAATGTCGTCGGTGGCTCAGGTCCCTGTAACCAGTCAACCAACGGACAATGTGAGTCTCCAGACTGTCATGCTAGCAGTGACGGCAATGAAAGAACAGATGCTTGCTATGCAAGCACAGTTCCAGAGCCAGATAACTGCTATGCAGAAGCAGTTTGAGAAACAGTTCCTCGAACAATCAGCATGAGTAGACCTCATCTACTCGTGGCTGTTTGTGTCTAACGCGTCGATATAATGGCTGCGTTGGTAACAAGATCCCTTAAGATCCTAGCAGTGAATGTTAATTCGCTAATGAGGATCGAGCGAAAGCTAACTTTGTCACATTTGCTGCAGACTCATAATCCTGACGTGCTGATGGCTAGCGAAACAAAACTAAACCAGACGCGCAACCTCAGGTACAAAAACTACCATGTCATTAGGAGAGACCGGCCCCAATCCACTCAAGGTGGCGGTGTTGCACTCTTAATTAAAAAAGACCTTTGTCATAAGGTAATATATAGCAGTGAAGTGCGTAGGTTCGAGGTGCCAGAAGCATGCATTGCACGCATCCCTCTCCAAGGTGGAAAGAGGTTGTTTGTAATTGCGGTCTACGCGCCGAAACCCGTCGGAACCCCCATTTCATATCGGAGCTCGAGGCTCTTTTCACTAGTCTTCGTTTGAGCTCGGGCGAAAACTACTTTATAATTGCCGGGGATTTGAACGCAAAGCACGGCGAATGGGGTAATAGCGTCCCAAATGATAGAGGAAACGCACTCTCAGGGTGGTTGGTACAGCACAATATTGAGTTCAGGGTGGACTTGTTGGCAACCGATAGACCATCGTTTCCTAGAAGCGGGTCCTATCTGGATGTGATGCTCATCGACTGACGACTAACGCTACTGGACGTGAAAAGAACCACAAGGAACTGCTTGACCACGGTGGAGTACGACAGTGACCACTGCGGACTTGCCGCGGCAATCCAGTTCCCGAACGAGCTGGAGGAACTAGGGGAATGTGTCTTGACGTACCCTTATGATTACAATAAGGCTCCAGGACTTAAGCTCTTGTACAGATGGTTCACAGATTCACAGAACGCCGAGGTGCGGTCATTGAAGTCGCAGATCAAAAACCTCCAACAGTTAATTAAAATTCATTACAGCATGGCTGTAATCTTGCACTGGGGCAACAAACTCCGGGCTGTAAGATCCAACAACCCGGGTATGTTCCCGCAAGTAAATAAGATATTCCGGAGGAAAGGTCAGAACGACATTCCGACTGTTAGACTGGAAAGGACGACAGAGAACGTAAACATACTGACATCTGTTGGCATCAATCCAGATGGGGCAGTGCTGGACGACAACTTCTTCGTAGTTGAGGATCCCAAGGAGAAGGTTGAAGCAATCGGTGCTGTTTTCCAGAAAGTGTACACGGTCAACGAGTCTCGTAGGCCAAATCACGATTTGGAGAACAGAGCTTTGCTAAACCACTTCTATCTCCAAGAGGAGATAAGTCAATGGCGATCTGAGAACCCAGGTTCAGTGACGAACACATGACAAATAATGCCGTCGCCGTTAATGGATACATCTTGATTTCTAAAGAAGATCTCCAGAGCATCGTCAACTCGCTGAAGAAGAAGAAGTCAGTAGGAATAGATGGTATACCGAATATTGTGCTGCGCCATCTACCCTCTGAAGCGGTAGATATCTACGCAGCACTGTTTAACAATGCGTTGAGTAATGCCTATTACCCGGCGCATTGGAAAACTGCTGTTGTGCAACCGATCCCTAAACGGGACAAGGACGCTTCTATCCCATCAAATCTCCGGTCGATTAGTCTCCTTCCTTGCATAAGCAAAGTCTTTGAGAAGATAGTTATAGACGATCTAAAAAATTGGGTCGAGGAAAAGAAAATTTTACCGGACAACCAATTCGGACTTAGGGCGGGGCATGATACTATACATGCCGCGTCTAAGCTGGTGTCCGACATTCAATGGAATAATTGCAAAAAGCAAGCCACGGGCGCCTGTCTAGTTGACTTGGAGAAGGCCTTCGACACTGTATGGTTAGAAGGACTTTTCCTCAAGATGGTCAGATACGGCATTAGTAAACCACTGCTATATATGATCTATGACATGATCACAGGAAGAAAGTTCGTCGTGAAGAATGGCAACGTAACTTCTACCACGGTCTTTAACATAAAAAATGATCTGGAACAGGGGGCAGTTGGCTCGCCGATTTTGTTCGCGATATTCACTAGCGATCTTATAGGTTCTATGCCGCACTTAATAGCGTACGCCGATGATATCATTGCGTACAGATCAGGTCCGAAGGTCGAAGTAATAAATATCCTCTTGCAACGTGACTACGAGAAAATCCAGCGATTTTGCGACGACTGGAAGTTGCAAGTCAATTTCCGGAAGTGTGAAATCATCCCCTTCAGGACACCGTTGTCCAAGGCCTCAGGGGATACAAAGAGAAACTGGCGTAAGTTTCGCATAGTGGACTCGCAGGGACGGCCGTTAGCGGTGAAAAGTGTAGTCAGGTATCTTGGCATTTGGTTGGATCAGTACCTATATTTCAACAGACATACAGATGCTGCTCTGACAAAAGCCAAAAAGGCCTTTGCTGTGGCAAGGGGGTTGTTCTACAGCAGCCAACTTGATACCAGAGTAAAGGTCATCTACTACATGGCCCTCATCCGGCCAGTCATGGCGTACGGTTGTCCAGTGTGGTTCAACGTGAGTTCTTCCCAGATGGAAAAGATGAGGGTGTTCGAGAGGTAGTGTCTTCGGGCCTGCCTCCGGTTGTATCGAACACCTGAATCCCAGTAAAAGAAATTCTATCCCAACGAGGTCTTGTATAACGAGGCAAAGGTGATTAGGATAGATAATTTCATTATTAAGCTGATTCGAAGGCATGTGGCAAGGGCTACGACTTCGACTAACAGTCTGATCACTGTCGCACGCAACCGCGAGGATCTGCTTCGGTTCAGCAGAGCGATCTCACAGTTGGACATTGTAGTGGCCAACTTACATAGTTTTAAGGGTAGTAGTGTGAGTCAGTTAAAAAAAAAAAAAAAAAAACATAAAAAAGGTGCACCGGCGTATAGTCACTATATGTGCACCATATACATGATGCATACACCCTGGTGCACGCGTTCGTATTGCGTTACGGACATAGTTTGAGTTACATTTACATATATATTTTCTTAGGTTAGGTTAAATTTTAAGTTAGATTAAGTTAGTTTTAGGAAAAAAAATTAGATCTTTTAGCCAAGTTTTTTTTAAAAATTTTCTTGTTCTATAATGTAAGTTAACTTTAAGATTTAAATCAAAATAAATAAAATCGGACGCCGAAAGGCATATTAAATTAAAATTAAGATTAGATTAGCTTAGAGTACCTGCATAGGGTCAGTAAGTTAGGCTAAGAACATTGTTCACTTAGGTAAGCTAGCTTTAAGTAATTTTGTCTAGTACGTAAGAAAAGAAACTGAATTAAAATGAACAAAAATTGCAAAAAAAATTCATTATGTTGATATGACCTATTGTACTGTTATCCTTTATATTTCTTAATAATCCTAGCAGTTCTAATGTATGTAATGCTTCTGTGAGGCTATCAATTGGCCTACTAAGTAAAACACTTGCTAAATGTGGGTCTAAGCTATTGAGAAATATTCTTAGAATCATTTTTTCGGTACTATTTTGACAAAATTCTACCGGTTTTTCCACATCAAATTCATATTTGAAATTTAATTTATCTAAACTTAATTTAAGCTTATTGAAATAATCGCTTTCATTGTAGTTTCTTAAGCCAATTGCTTGGTGATATAGAGAATGATAATTCTCCATAACGCCATACTTCCTGATCAGCTCGTTCTTGATTTGTTCTCACGTTGGATTGTCTCCCAGAGTCCTTATGGTTTGTCAAGCTGGTCCTTGTATTTTGTAAGAAATATCTTTGGAGAGGTGTTCCGTTGCAGCATGGAATAAACTTTCCACTTCTCTAATAAATGAAGGTAGAGAGTAGTCCTTTGTGTTTCCATGGAATTCCTTTATCCTGGCAGATTCTTTAAGAATTTGGTCCATAGGTAGGTAACAACTTGGACTTCCCTGTTTCTATTTTGTTTCTATATTTTGTAGGTAGTCTGTATATTAAGGTGTGATTCCCTTAAGTATTTACTTCTTTTTTTCACCCGAAATGTATTTCACGTGTTTTAAATTTTCGTTCGAAATATTTTCACTTCCTTTCTATTTTCTTTCGAAGTATTTTCACGTCCTTTCGATTTTCTTTCGAAATCTTTTAACGTCCTTTCGGTTTTCTTTCGAAATATGGTCGCTTGATATGCTTTCATTTACATGCATCCTCTAAGAGACAGCATTCTTGTTTACAATTGTTGTCATCAGAGCAGTTTTCCTTTCCTTTTTCGCCTTCAATATTTTCTCTTTGCAAAGCGAGAGACAAGTTTGACTTTGAGAATGTTAATTGTTTTCGGAGAGCCTTAATTGTTTTTTTTGTTATTTTATGCATGTGACAGAAGTCAATGTCCCTTTCGTTAACATCAACATGCCAACCTTCGCGCAGTATTGTGCGGGCAACAGCTGTAGTAGAGATGTTGAGTGAGTGAGGAACGTCAAACAGTTCAATTGAATAAGCTAGTAGTTGTTGCTCTAGACGAGTTACGGTGCTCTCAGGCGATGCAATTCTCACTTCTTGTTTTCGGTGAGAAGAACTTCAATTTGGCGTTTCTGGATTTCTTTCATTTCAAATATGTCTCTCCAAAAAAGTCCATACAAAACAAATACCGAATTCTTAGAAATATATTTGTCCTGAAACGTATTTGATGTTTCTGTTGCATACATTTTGGCGTAGATATTCATGATTCATTGTAATTTCCTTAAGAAGGGTTTGTGTCCTTAAACAAATACAGTTTATTCGTTTCCGAATAACTTACATATATGATGTACAAATTTAACTTGTATTTAAATACATCAATCTACAATACAATATGAAATTTAAAGCTTATGTGTAGGTGGTTGGTAGAGGGGAGATTGAGGAAGGGGCAAATTGATGTGAAAAATGTTTAGGATGTACAAACGTATACATACGAGTATATTGAGAGAGGATGTTACTATGGTGATGGTGGTGAAGTTGCTTACTTCAATCAAATTTATCGCACTGTGTATCAGACTTGATCGGATAATTTGACAGGAATTTACTAAAACGAATATGTTTTGGGAGTTTCGCTTTGCACCTGTCTATGAATTGAAGTTTAACTTTATATTCAACAAAATATACAAATAAATGCCAATATATATGTCAATTTCAATTCAATACATTGGATGAAACATTTGTTTTATTCCGAAGCGATACTCCTCTATTTGCGAAATTTAAATCGTGATCCCGACACCATGTTGTAAAATAGCGATTCGTACACACATATTATGTTATGATGTTGTTTTCGAATGCACAGTGAAGGCAAAATGTTGAAATAAATATCCTCTAATTTAAACAGAAGCATTTCGACAATTTATAGCATTTTAAAATGTAATAGAATCAAATCTCAATAGCGATCTGCACGTCCTTCGAAATTAAATTTGGGTGAGAAGTAAATTATAATCCGTAAAGTAAAGCAAGATCAACAAAGTCCGCGGCAAAAATAAATAAAGAAAGCTGAATATAATAACGTCAATGTAGGTGATGAAACAGTGTGTTCTCAGAAGTGCTGACTACAATGGTCGTGCTCCACGTGCAAGGCACTGATAAATGAACTTTGCAAAAGAGCACTTAAATTGCTTTGAAGAGTTTTGGAATAGAGTAATTTTTAGTAACACAACCATAATCAATATTTTTGGATCGGATGGAGGACATAAGGTCTGGAAAAAGATTGGACAAGCAATGCACTCTAACAACACAATACTAACAGTTAAATATGGAGTGCGAATGGAGTTGGAAATATTCAATTTATTAAAAAAAGAAGAACCATTTTCAATAATCAATACATAGGCATATTAAAAACGAATTTGAATGTATTTGAATTTGAATTTGAATAAAGTTGTTGCTTTCGGGTCGTTAAACGTATTTTCCAACACGTTATCGATCCAAAGCATACGGCATATAATACAAAAAAACTGGCTTAATTCCTAAACTGAACTCGGTGGTGAGATTTCCAAATTTTAAGAGCTTTTGATCACCTTCTGTAAACAGTTTACGACGACTGGAAGTTGAAGATCAATTACCAGAAGTGTGAAACCATCCTGTTCCGAACTCCGTTGTGCAGGGCTTCAAGAGATACGAGCAAAAACTGGCGTAAGTTCGGCATTTTGAACCCGCAGGGGCAGCCATTAGCTGTGAGGAGTGTAGTGCGATATTTGGGCATTATGTTGGACCAGTTTCTGTATGGTAATATCCATGCAGCAACGGGTCTGGCAAAAGCCAGAAAAGCCTTCGCTATGGCAAGTAGGCTGTTTTATAGCAGCCAACTTGATTCCGGAGTGAAGATTATCTGCTACACGGCCCTAATAGGGCCAATCATGGTGTATGGTTGTCCGGTGTGGTTCAACTTGAGTCCTTCCCAGATGGAAAGGATGAGGGTGTTCGAAAGGCAATGTCTTCGTGCTTGTCTCAAGATGTACAGAGCCCCAGAGTCTAAGTACAAGAAGTTCTATGCTAATGAAATCTTGTACAACGCAGCAAACGTGAATAGGCTGGATAATTTTATTATTAAGCTGATTCGAAGGCACGTTGCACGAGCAATGACTTCAGAAAACGAGCTGATATTCGGAGCTTACTACCCGAACGATGCATATCATGAGAGCGCACGCCGAAGTGGATTCATTCCACCGGAAGCGTTCTTGTATCTGGACCGCATTGGCTTGGTCCAGGATGAGGAGGGATGTCCGCTTCTCTACCACGTAGTAAGGCGAACGGTGGACAAGCGTCTGCTCTACGAGAGCAATGTACGAAGCGTAAGGCCGGGTGATCTTCGCTTCAGCACATCCATCCCCATTCGCGACATTAAAGATCGGGAAAAGGATAGGCAATTTTATTGGTGGCTAGAGCCACATCTGGTGGCCCAGCTGCCGTCAGCTGAAGCCGAAATTGGTCCCCCTACGGACAACTTACATATAGTATAAGTTAGATTAAGATTAAGATTAGGTTAGTGTAGTATATATATAGTCCATAAAAAAAAAAAAAAAAAATTAGTTGTAGTTAGGTTAAGTTTCTTAAGTAAGGTTAAGATAAACATAATTTAATTAGATTGCTAAGTTTTTACAGACCATTTTCTTAGTATTAAGTATCACATACTTTAGTTTCTTTACTTGAACATACATAAAAAAAAAAAACACCAGCCGAAAGGCAATTATAAAAACTCATAGATTAATTTAGAGTGCTCGCATGGAGCCAGTAAGATAGTTTTTAATTAAAATAAAAGTTTTTGTAACTAGTTTAAGTATTTTATATCTAGATTTAAGACAAATGAAACTCAAAAAAAAAAAAAAAAAATACATTTTTAAACCTTCTGTAAACACATCGAACTCACATCAACATACTCGACTATATTCAAACTTCAAATGTTCCCAGATCCCGAGTATTCCTCGATTCTTGATTCTTCCAAACAATCTCCGATGAATGCAGTCAGTCGGACTCATTCAATTTCGAAAACGTTGATTCGGTAAATGCGATCGTCAATGTGACCTATCCCTTTGTATGCGACGAGTAAAAAATTAGAGTTTGATATGATTGCCTCGTCCTTTGTATCCTTTGAAATTGTTGTTCTAATACAGCTTATCAGTTGGTCACGTAGTTACTCAATCGACGATTCGAAATTCGGTTTGAGTTGAGAAGCTCGTTTGTTTGTTGTAGTCTACGCAAAGGTACGTACTTCTTTAATTGCAAGTACATCCATAAAAGAATGTCCAAGTTTGAATTAATAACATTAATAACAAAGAACTATTTTGCGGTCTATTTTGAGGTCGGTCTTTAAAAAGACTCTTTTGTTAGGAATACAAACTCCCATTCACTCTATTTTAAGCTTCATCTTAACCCATATTGAATTGATTTTTGTAAAACTCTGTCTCCCGAAATACTATACACCCTTCTTTAGACAAGGAAGTCCTTTTCACTGATTGTCTTTCCTATTGCGGTTTTTATCAGTCTGGGTCTTAAAAACAAATAAGCTTTTTTTTCATATTGTATTGTAGATTGATAATATTTAAATACAAGTTTATTCAGAATTATTCGGAAACGAATAAACTGTATTCGTTTAAGGACACAAGCCCTTCAAAAGGAAATTACAAGGGATCATGAATATCTCCGCCAAAATGTATGCAACAGAAACATCAAATACGTTTCAGGAAAAATTTATTTCTAAGAACTCGGCATTTTTTTTAGGGATTTTTTTCAGTTTTTAAACACGAATACCGTCAAAACTAAGCCGATTAGACCCCCACCCCCACCCATACTGTTTTTTCTTCGTTTTATTAAGCTGTATCATTCAATCGAGGGACCGCAAGTATCGGAATCATGCCAACATTTGCCTTAATGATTCCTTTCTTAAATATAGTTTCTAAATATGTAAGGTTTGCAAAAAGTCGTTTAATATTGTCGTCTGTCTCGTTTGATTAAGCTTAAGTTTGATTTCTACCATTGTCAATTGTTTCCTTAAGTATCATAAATGTGTTGTTAAAGTGATCGTTAATTATAATTTGTTTATCAAATTGTGTAATAATGTTATGATTACTTGTGTTAGTAATTTTTAATTCTTCTTCTATGTTTCGTCTGTCGTCATCGGCCATCCTCCCGTACAACCATTTCATTTCGGTGTCTATAATATTTATAAGACCCCTTTTGTTTTTGTGGGGAATGGTTGTTTGCACGTTTTACTTAAGTGATTCTATTTGGTTTACGAGAAAGTATTTTTCCTCTTCAAATTGTAAATATGATAAGTTGTCTTCTAGTTTCTGTATGATTTCAGATTCAGATGGGTCAATCATATGTAAAACTATGTTGTAAGATTTTGTTATGAGTACGCTTCCTAATTTTATTGCTGCAAATCCATTGTTCGCACTAACGTGTTCTATCCTCAACGTTGCTTGGGCTGTCGCTAGTGTCAAGAGAATTATTAGTATTTACCATACGACCTAAAAATGTTGTAAGGGCGTTTAATATTGGATGTATGTATGTTAGAAAGTCTTAATTTCCTATATTCCCTTATTCCTATATTCCCTTATTCCATATTCCCTTATGTCTAAGTGCTTTGTAATTCTTAACGTATCCTGTTTCTCTATTTTCCTCATACTCATCTCTGTTTTTATTTCGCTCTAAAATAGTTTTCTCTCTCTTTGAATGGATATTTTCTTTTACTATTTTTTTAATCTACCTTACCTTCCTGTTATAACATTGGCTTACACTTTATTGTGGAATGAATAGAGTTATTATACCATATACATATCATACATATACACATTTATACATCTTTTCAAGTATTGTAAGTTGTGTATTCCTCAATGAAATTGTTCTAATTTTTTCGCCTATAGTGCTATGGAATCGTTCGATGTCCGAATTACGAGTGTAACTATTAGGTTTCGTAAAGTGCGTTTCAACATTTTCTTCACTTAGGACATCTTTTATATTTGTATTACGGAATTCGTTGTCAAAATTTATCAGTCTGGGAGTACCCATAATTGAAAAATAGAGTCTTATTTTTTCTTTGATTGTTATTCTGTTTTTGTTTTCTAAATGGAATATAATTGCATGTTTTGAAAATTTGTCTATAAACGTTATGAAATTGTTTTTACTATTTGTATAAATAATATGTCTAAATGAATTATCTCATTTATGTCATTTGGTGTTTCAGTAATTTTGAACTGTGCTTTAATGGGTTTTCTGTCGTATTTAGCTTTTGTAAAAATTTCGCAATTCTTTACATATTTCTGAATAAGTCCTTGAGGTTTTTGAAATATATAACCTTTTCAAGTCCTTCGTAATTTTCGATTATACCTGCATGTCCTGTTTCATACTTATCGTATTTCGCTATTTGCTTAAAGGTTTCATCTTCGTCTTTCATATCCCTCGCTTTATATGCACATTTGAAAAATTGTATATTTTTATTATTATTATAGAGTTCAATATGCTTCTGTTGAACAGTATTATATTCGTGCTCTGAAAGTTCTGAAAAAATTTCTATCCTTCCATTAATTTTAATAAATCTTCTGAATATGTCACCAAGTTTATTCTGATTTATATCTTGTGAGCTTATATGTATTCTTCTTTTATTATTTATTATTTCTATCTCCCTAGTTTTATTATTAAAAAGTATCAACTGTGTGTAAAACCTGTAAAACCATATAATGTCTAAAATACTTAACTGCCCAAACTATTGCTAATAATTCTTTTTCGGTAGCGGGATAGTTTCTTTCGTGCTGGTTAAGAGACCGACTAGAAAGTACTTGAGAAAGTACTGCTCCAATAGCAAAGTCACAAGCGTCACTTATTAATTAGATTTTTTTTCAAAATTTTGGTATTTCAGTACGAGAGGGTCCGTAAGTATGAACTTGATTTTCTCGAAAGCGTTATATAATCTGGGTCTTTCGTATTGATTTTTGCATTCCTTTTTCAAATATTTCGTTAAAGGTTGGGCTATTTTTGCATAGTCCTTGATAAACTTTCTATAATAGCCTGTTATTCCTCATTATAATTTTATTTGTTTTTGGGTTTCTGGCAATTTTAGATTTTGTATTGCTTTAATTTAAGACATGTTTCGTTTAACACCATTTGTTTTCAACATACATATGTCCAACAAATTCTGTTTCTCGGGCAAAAAAGTTTCACCTATCCGGTTGGATTTTTTAAATTATGTTTTCTAAGTACGTCAAATATCTTTTGAACATTGTTTGTGTGTTCTTCAAAACTCGTACTAAAGATTAGAATGTCGTCCATGTATATGACACAAACTTTGCTTATGAAATTTCGCAAAATCGGGTTTATTAATCGTACTTTTTAATTCCAGAGCTATCTACCTTCTTAGGCAGGTTATAAGGTGAGTTGCTCTCTTGTATTATTCCCTGATGCAACATATCCTTTATTTGTCTATTTATTTCTTTTTCGTAAATTTGGGGATATCTATAGATTTTAGAGAATACTGGTCTTTCTGTTGAAGTAATTATCTCGTGTTCAATCTCGTTTGTATGGGTTAATTGCTGCCCTTTTTTATAGAATCGCCCTTCTTTATAATAAATCGCGGTTTTTGTTTAAAAGTTTTCTTAGTCGTTCTGATTTTTCAGACTACAGATCTTTTCTAATGAGAACTTCTGTTAAATCTTTTGATTTCTCTAGTGAATAAACATCATCATATGAAAATGTAGATGAATCGCAGAAAGGTATTTTCTTATTATTTATTTGGAGATAATTCTCTTGGAGATTCATAACTGCTTGTAATGGAACTAATAAGTTTTGTACGATTATTCCATAAAAATCTTTATATTTAAAGTTGGTCAATTTCCAAATCATGAATGCCTTTTCATCGAATACATTTGGTAGAGTACATTTATTTTTTAATGAATTTCTTTTGAAAGCTATGAGTTGATTATTATTTACTAGCGATTTCTTTTGAAAGATTTGAGTTGATTATTATTTAGTAGCGTTGTCGAAGATCCTATATCTATCAAACAACGAATCTTTTCTTTAGATATATTGAGATCTACTATGGGTAAATCTTTTCTCGACATACCAAATGAAAATTTACCTTCTCAACGTTATCTACGCTCATGGCATCAGGATTCACATTTCTATTTGATTATATTTTGATATTCCCTGGTTCCTTTACTGACCTGAGTTATTATTATTCCTAACTTGTCTGTTATTATCATTATTATTTCTATAATGTTGTCTACTTGTGCTTGGTCTAGTATCCATGTTGTAATTATTGAGTTATTGTTCTGTCTCCTATTATTATAATTGGTATCTACGTTCTGTCTATCTACACTTGGTTGTTCTCTATTACTCATGTTGTGTCCACTATTCTGTCTCCTATTTTCATTATGTTGATATGACCTATTGTACTGTTATTATCCTTTATATTTCTTAATAATCCTAGCAGTTCTAATGTATGTAATGCTTCTCTGAGGCTATCAATTGGCCTACTAAGTAAAACACTTGCTAAATGTGGGTCTAAGCTATCGAGAAATGTTCTTAGAATCATTTTTTCGTTACTATTTTGACAAAATTCTATCGGTTTTTCCGCATCAGATTCATATTTGAAATTTAATTTATCTAAACTTATTTTAAGCTTATTGAAAATTCATTGCAGTTTCTTAAACCAATTGCTTGGTGATATAGAGAATGATAATTCTCCCTAACGCCATTGTTAAGTTTAAATCTTTATTTGAAACTGTGTTGACACTTCGAATGACTGGACAGGAATGAATAATGAAACAAATACAAGAGAATAATTCCATGGATGAACTTCTTCGTTCATCCATGATAATTCAATGGTAATATAACAGATAGAATAACTGACATACACGTTGGAAGCCTTGCCAGATATGTATTTTCAACAGCCATACTTCCTGATCAGCTCGTTCTTGATTTGTTCCCACGTTGGATTGTCTCCCAGAGTCCTTATGGTTTGTCAAGCTGGTCCTTGTATTTTGTAAAAAATATCTTTGGAGAGGTGTTCCGTTGCAGCATGGAAAAAATTTTCCACTTCTCTAATAAATGAAGGTAGAGAGTAGTCCTTTGTGTTTCCATGGAATTCCTTTATCCTGGCAGATTCTTTAAGAATTTGGTCCATAGGTAGGTAACAACTTGGACTTCCCTGTTTCTATTTTGTTTATATATTTTGTAGGTAGTCTGTATATTAAGGTGTGATTCCCTTAAGTATTTACTTCTTTTTTTCACCCGAAATGTATTTCACGTGTTTTAAATTTTCGTTCGAAATATTTTCACTTCCTTTCTATTTTCTTTCGAAGTATTTTCACGTCCTTTCGATTTTCTTTCGAAATCTTTTAACGTCCTTTCGATTTTCTTTCGAAATATGGTCGCTTGATATGCTTTCATTTACATGCATCCTCTAAGAGACAGCATTCTTGTTTACAATTGTTGTCATCAGAGCAGTTTTCCTTTCCTTTTTCGCCTTCAATATTTTCTCTTTGCAAAGCGAGAGACAAGTTTGACTTTGAGAATGTTGATTGTTTTCGGAGAGCCTTAATTGTTTTTTTTTGTTATTTTATGCATGTGACAGAAGTCAATGTCCCTTTCGTTAACATCAACATGCCAACCTTCGCGCAGTATTGTGCGGGCAACAGCTGTAGTAGAGATGTTGAGTGAGTGAGGAACGTCAAACAGTTCAATTGAATAAGCCAGTAGTTGTTGCTCTAGACGAGTTACGGTGCTCTCAGGCGATGCAATTCTCACTTCTTGTTTTCGGTGAGAAGAACTTCAATTTGGCGTTTCTGGATTTCTTTCATTTCAAATATGTCTCTCCAAAAAAGTCCATACAAAACAAATACCGAATTCTTAGAAATATATTTGTCCTGAAGCGTATTTGATGTTTCTGTTGCATACATTTTGGCGTAGATATTCATGATTCATTGTAATTTCCTTAAGAAGGGTTTGTGTCCTTAAACAAATACAGTTTATTCGTTTCCGAATAACTTACATATATGATGTACAAATTTAACTTGTATTTAAATACATCAATCTACAATACAATATGAAATTTAAAGCTTATGTGTAGGTGGTTGGTAGAGGGGAGATTGAGGAAGGGGCAAATTGATGTGAAAAATGTTTAGGATGTACAAACGTATACATACGAGTATATTGAGAGAGGATGTTACTATGGTGATGGTGGTGAAGTTGCTTACTTCAATCAAATTTATCGCACTGTGTATCAGACTTGATCGGATAATTTGACAGGAATTTACTAAAACGAATATGTTTTGGGAGTTTCGCTTTGCACCTGTCTATGAATTGAAGTTTAACTTTATATTCAACAAAATATACAAATAAATGCCAATATATATGTCAATTTCAATTCAATACATTGGATGAAACATTTGTTTTATTCCGAAGCGATACTCCTCTATTTGCGAAATTTAAATCGTGATCCCGACACCATGTTGTAAAATAGCGATTCGTACACACATATTATGTTATGATGTTGTTTTCGAATGCACAGTGAAGGCAAAATGTTGAAATAAATATCCTCTAATTTAAACAGAAGCATTTCGACAATTTATAGCATTTTAAAATGTAATAGAATCAAATCTCAATAGCGATCTGCACGTCCTTCGAAATTAAATTTGGGTGAGAAGTAAATTATAATCCGTAAAGTAAAGCAAGATCAACAAAGTCCGCGGCAAAAATAAATAAAGAAAGCTGAATATAATAACGTCAATGTAGGTGATGAAACAGTGTGTTCTCAGAAGTGCTGACTACAATGGTCGTGCTCCACGTGCAAGGCACTGATAAATGAACTTTGCAAAAGAGCACTTAAATTGCTTTGAAGAGTTTTGGAATAGAGTAATTTTTAGTAACACAACCATAATCAATATTTTTGGATCGGATGGAGGACATAAGGTCTGGAGAAAGATTGGACAAGCAATGCACTCTAACAACACAATACTAACAGTTAAATATGGAGTGCGAATGGAGTTGGAAATATTCAATTTATTAAAAAAAGAAGAACCATTTTCAATAATCAATACATAGGCATATTAAAAACGAATTTGAATGTATTTGAATTTGAATTTGAATAAAGTTGTTGCTTTCGGGTCGTTAAACGTATTTTCCAACACGTTATCGATCCAAAGCATACGGCATATAATACAAAAAAACTGGCTTTATTCCTAAACTGAACTCGGTGGTGAGATTTCCAAATTTTAAGAGCTTTTGATCACCTTCTGTAAACAGTTTACGACGACTGGAAGTTGAAGATCAATTACCAGAAGTGTGAAACCATCCTGTTCCGAACTCCGTTTTGCAGGGCTTCAAGAGATACGAGCAAAAACTGGCGTAAGTTCGGCATTTGGAACCCGCAGGGGCAGCCATTAGCTGTGAGGAGTGTAGTGCGATATTTGGGCATTATGTTGGACCAGTTTCTGTATGGTAATATCCATGCAGCAACGGGTCTGGCAAAAGCCAGAAAAGCCTTCGCTATGGCAAGTAGGCTGTTTTATAGCAGCCAACTTGATTCCGGAGTGAAGATTATCTGCTACACGGCCCTAATACGGCCAATCATGGTGTATGGTTGTCCGGTGTGGTTCAACTTGAGTCCTTCCCAGATGGAAAGGATGAGGGTGTTCGAAAGGCAATGTCTTCGTGCTTGTCTCAAGATGTACAGAGCCCCAGAGTCTAAGTACAAGAAGTTCTATGCTAATGAAATCTTGTACAACGCAGCAAACGTGAATAGGCTGGATAATTTTATTATTAAGCTGATTCGAAGGCACGTTGCACGAGCAATGACTTCAGAAAACGAGCTGATATTCGGAGCTTACTACCCGAACGATGCATATCATGAGAGCGCACGCCGAAGTGGATTCATTCCACCGGAAGCGTTCTTGTATCTGGACCGCATTGGCTTGGTCCAGGATGAGGAGGGATGTCCACTTCTCTACCACGTAGTAAGGCGAACGGTGGACAAGCGTCTGCTCTACGAGAGCAATGTACGAAGCGTAAGGCCGGGTGATCTTCGCTTCAGCACATCCATCCCCATTCGCGACATTAAAGATCGGGAAAAGGATAGGCAATTTTATTGGTGGCTAGAGCCACATCTGGTGGCCCAGCTGCCGTCAGCTGAAGCAGAAATTGGTCCCCCTACGGACAACTTACATATAGTATAAGTTAGATTAAGATTAAGATTAGGTTAGTGTAGTTTATATATATAGTCCATAAAAAAAAAAAAAAATTAGGTGTAAGTTAGGTTAAGATAAACATAATTTAATTAGATTGCTAAGTTTTTACAGACCATTTTCTTAGTATTAAGTATCACATACTTTAGTTTCTTTACTTGAACATACATAAAAAAAAAAAACACCAGCCGAAAGGCAATTATAAAAACTCATAGATTAATTTAGAGTGCTCGCATGGAGCCAGTAAGATAGTTTTTAATTAAAATAAAAGTTTTTGTAACTAGTTTAAGTATTTTATATCTAGATTTAAGACAAATGAAACTCAAAAAAATAAAAAAAAAATACATTTTTAAACCTTCTGTAAACACATCGAACTCACATCAACATACTCGACTATATTCAAACTTCAAATGTTCCCAGATCCCGAGTATTCCTCGATTCTTGATTCTTCCAAACAATCTCCGATGAATGATATGATTGCCTCGTCCTTTGTATCCTTTGAAATTGTTGTTCTAATACAGCTTATCAGTTGGTCACGTAGTTACTCAATCGACGATTCGAAATTCGGTTTGAGTTGAGAAGCTCGTTTGTTTGTTGTAGTCTACGCAAAGGTACGTACTTCTTTAAGGCGATGGGAATTGCAAGTACATCCATAAAAGAATGTCCAAGTTTGAATTAATAACATTAATAACAAAGAACTATTTTGCGGTCTATTTTGAGGTCGGTCTTTAAAAAGACTCTTTTGTTAGCAATACAAACTCCCATTCACTCTATTTTAAGCTTCATCTTAACCCATATTGAATTGATTTTTGTAAAACTCTGTCTCCCGAAATACTATACACCCTTCTTTAGACAAGGAAGTCCTTTTCACTGATTGTCTTTCCTATTGCGGTTTTTATCAGTCTGGGTCTTAAAAACAAATAAGCTTTTTTTTCATATTGTATTGTAGATTGATAATATTTAAATACAAGTTTATTCAGAATTATTCGGAAACGAATAAACTGTATTCGTTTAAGGACACAAGCCCTTCAAAAGGAAATTACAAGGGATCATGAATATCTCCGCCAAAATGTATGCAACAGAAACATCAAATACGTTTCAGGAAAAATATATTTCTAAGAACTCGGCATTTTTTTTAGGGATTTTTTTCAGTTTTTAAACACGAATACCGTCAAAACTAAGCCGATTAGACCCCCACCCCCACCCATACTGTTTTTTCTTCGTTTTATTAAGCTGTCCGTAAGTATGAACTTGATTTTCTCGAAAGCGTTATATAATCTGGGTCTTTCGTATTGATTTTTGCATTCCTTTTTCAAATATTTCGTTAAAGGTTGGGCTATTTTTGCATAGTCCTTGATAAACTTTCTATAATAGCCTGTTATTCCTCATTATAATTTTATTTGTTTTTGGGTTTCTGGCAATTTTAGATTTTGTATTGCTTTAATTTAAGACATGTTTCGTTTAACACCATTTGTTTTCAACATACATATGTCCAACAAATTCTGTTTCTCGGGCAAAAAAGTTTCACCTATCCGGTTGGATTTTTTAAATTATGTTTTCTAAGTACGTCAAATATCTTTTGAACATTGTTTGTGTGTTCTTCAAAACTCGTACTAAAGATTAGAATGTCGTCCATGTATATGACACAAACTTTGCTTATGAAATTTCGCAAAATCGGGTTTATTAATCGTACTTTTTAATTCCAGAGCTATCTACCTTCTTAGGCAGTTTAGTTTAGTTTAAAATGCATTTTTTTATTTTTTATCTGATAGAATTTTAAAACTAGGTACAAAACGCTTAACCTAGGTACGACTAAAATGAAATCTTATAAATACTTACTGGCTCTATACGGGCGCTCTAAGCTAAACTATCGATATATTTATTTTTGCCTTTCGGCGTCATTGCTAATTATTTTTCTTTGAATTAATAAAAAGTATTATTTATTTTTTAAAACTAAGAAATTTTTTTAAAAACTTAGCTATCTAGGGAATTTTTCTACAAAAATATCTTAATTAATTAATCTATCTTAATATATCCTATTCTAACTTAAATATACTTACGATCTCTCTCTTTTTTTTTTTTTTTTTTTCTGTTTTTGTTTTATTTTATTTTATGTACAGTTTTTATTTTATCTTAATTACTAATTTAACCTAACTTATACTAAATGTGAGTTGGCCATGGGGGACCAACCCTAACCTACCAGGCTGACGACAGCTGGGGTTCCTGGTGTGGCTCTAACCACCAGTAGAACCCCCGGTCCTTATCCGTGTCCATCCTATCACGGATGGAGATGGATGTGCTGAACCGGAGAGCAGCCCGAGCAACGACGTTGGCGTCGTACAACAGTCGCCTGTCCACTGTCCTTCTCACCACGTGGTAGATAAGTGGACATGCCTCCGCATCCTGGATCAGTCCAATGCGGTCAAGATACAAGAACGCTTCCGGTGGAATAAAACCCCTTCGGCGAGCGTTCTCGTGGTACTCGTCATTTGGGTAGTAGGCCCCAAATATGAGATCATTCTCAGAAGTCATGGCTCGTGCAACATGCCTCCGAATCAACTTAATAATAAAATTATCAACCCTATTTACGTTTGCTTCGTTATACAAGACCTCATTAGGATAGAACTTCTTGTAGTCAGATTCCGGGGTTCTGTACTTCTTGAGACATGCGCGAAGACATTGTCTCTCGAATACCCTCATCTTTTCCATTTGGGAAGTACTCACATTGTACCACACTGGGCAGCCATAAACCATGATTGGCCGAATGAGGGCCGTGTAGCAGATTCGCTTCACTTTGGCGTCAAGTTGGCTGCTGTAAAACAACCCCCTTGCCATAGCGAAGCCTTTCTTAGCTTTCGTCAGAGCTGTATCTATATGGATACCTCCATACAGATACTGATCCAACATAATGCCAAGATATCGCACTACACTTTTCAGGGCTAGTGGCTGACCCCGTGGGTCCAATATGCCGAACTTGCGCCAATTCTTTTTCGTATCTCTTGAGGCCCTGTATAACGGAGTCCGGAAGAGGATTGTTTCACACTTCTGGAGGTTGATTTTCAACTTCCAGTCGTCGCAAAATTGCTGGACTTTTTCGAAGTCACGTTGCAGGAGCGTGTTAATGACTTCTATCTTTGGTGCCGTCCGGTATGCAACCCAATCGTCGGCGAATGCAATCAAGTTGTACATGGAGCCAATCAGTTCGCTGGTGAAAATACTAAAAAGGATTGGTGAGTTCACTGCACCCTGTTGGAGCCCATTTTTTATTTGGAAAACGTTGGTGGAAACTTTGTTGCCACTTTTGACAACAAAACTCCTACCCGTTACCATGTTATAGATCGTGTAAAGCAGCGGTTTGCTTATACCCATCCTCGTCAACTTAAGGAAGAGGCCTTCCAACCATACGGTGTCGAATGCCTTTTCCAAGTCAACGAGACAGGCCCCGGTGCACTGTGTTTTGTGGTTGTTCCACTTAATGTCCGAAACCAGTTTTGACGCGGCATGTACAGTATCATGCCTCGCCCTAAATCCAAACTGGTTGTTCGGTATAATTTTGTTGTCCTCAGTCCACTGGATCAGGACCCTGTTGACAATCTTTTCGAAAACCTTGCTTATGCAGGTTAGGAGGCTTATCGACCGAAGATTTTTCGGAAGCGAGGAATCTTTGTCCTTTTTGGGGAGAGGTTGCACTACCGCCGTCTTCCAATGCGCTGGGTAATGTGTATTACTCAGTGCATTGTTAAACAGGATTGTGTATATCTCTACCGCCTCGTCAGGGAGATGACGTAACACTATATTTGGTATCCCGTCGATGCCAGTCGACTTTTTGTTCTTCAAACCGTTGAAGATGTCTTTGAGTTCCTCCTTCGAAATGAGGATGGCATTGGAGCCATCTTGGGCGACAGCATTAGTTGCCTGATTTTCGTCATTGAAACTGGTAAAACCAGGATTCTCAGAACGCCACTGCTGTATTTCATTTCTAAGGTGGAAGTGGTTCAGCATGGCTCTGTTCTCCAGGTCGTGGTTCGGACGACGAGAGTCGTTGACCGTGTACACTTTCTGAAAAACAGCTCCTATTGCCTCTACCTTCTCTTGGGCATCCTCAACAATGAAGAACTCATTGTCAAGCACAGCCTCATCCGGATCTATGCCAACCGAAGTTAGTAGGTTTTCATTGTCGGTTGTCCTGTCAAGTCGAACAGCCTCTAAGTCGTTATGACCCCTCCTTCGGAAGATTCGGTTGATTTGGGGAAACATACCCGGACCGTTAGAACGTACGGCCCGAATCCTATCTCCCCAATACGAATTGACAGCAATTCTATAGTTCATCCGAATCAACTTCTGGATGTTCTTCAACTGCGACTTGAGCGACCGTATTTCCGGGTCGTCTGGGTCTGTAAAGCGTCTGTATAGAGTCTTCAGTCTCGACAGCAGTCTGCTTTTTTGCACGTGCAGTGCGTCGATGGTATCATTACGATAAATGTCTCCATCTGTCGTAGGTGATACCTTAGGAAGCGTCCTGTCCATGGTTCGTTGGATTGTGTTGTCGACTTGTATGAGGTACTTGTCAACCTCTTCGTTCGTCAGGTTTCTGTCCGAAGGTGGTGTTATCTCGCTCGAACGTAGTTCCCTGGATAGGACCCTAGAGAAACGCGGCCAACGAGCCCTTCGATAATCAAAAGGGTGCGTTTCGGCGAATTCTTCAAGCTCCACCAGCTCGTTCGGGAATTGAATAACCGCGGCAAGACCACAGTGGTCACTGTCGTACTCCACCGTTGTTATACAATTCCTAGTGCGAGTGTCTACGTCTCGTAACGTCAGTCGTTTATCTATTAGCAGGAGATCCAAATAAGACCCACTTCTGGGAAACGACGGTCTATCGGTTGCAAGCAAATTCAGCTTGAACTCAATAGAGTTCCGCGTCATCCACTCAAAGAGTGAATTTCCCCTCGGATTTGGAACAGAATTGCCCCATTCCACGTGCCTCGCGTTCAAATCTCCGGCGATGACAAAATAATTGTCCTCCGAGCAAAGCCGAAGCTTTCGGAAGAGAGTCTCGAGCTCTGAGATGAAATTTGCAGACTGAGGTGCATCTGATGCATAGACTGCGACAACGTACAGTTTCCTTCCACCTCGGAGAGAAATGCACGCAATCGAAGCCTCCAGTACACCGAAGGTTCGCACCTCACCGCAATACACGACTTTATGGCGTAAGCCTTTTTTAATGAAGAGAGCGACCCCGCCCGACAGATGCCTCTCTGCGCATTTACCACAACGAGGCTGCTTGTTGCAGTTCGCCGCGGCATGGCCAAAGGTCTGACACCTTGCGCAGAGAAGCATCTGTTTCGTCCTCCTGAGCCTCTCCCAGGAGACCTCCTGTTTGTTGAGGAGCTTAATGCTCCTCAGACATTCAAGTTTGCTCCCCGGAGAGACCTGGACCAGGAAAAGGGGAAGCATGTGCACAGGCGGCGTTCTGGAGCGGACAGTGGAGAAGCGACGAACCGCCACAAACTCCACGCCCTCTACCTTCAGTTTTTGAAGAGCCTTCAAGACGCTCTCCGGCTCATTTGAAGCAGTTAAGCCCTTGAGAAGGATCGTTTGGACCTTCTCGCTTTTTAGGGTGAAAGTGGTAAACTCCACCCCAGCTGTCGTCAACGAATTTTTAACTTTTTTAAAGCTGTCCTCTGTTAAGCAGTGGACAGCTTGCTTCTCACTCCCTTTGTTTTTAATAAAAAATTTATCCCCCACAGACAACTCACATACCTGAATGGTGTCTGCGGTTTCCATGCCGTTGATGTTTATCGGCGGCACCCTTTGTTTCGGATTAGTTTTCTGTTGTTTTTGCTGCTGATGTTTCTGCTGCTGTTGGTATTTCTGGTGCTGCTGTTGTTGTTGCTGCTTCTGCTGTTGTTGCTGCTGCTGTTGTTGTTGCTGCTGTTGTTGTTGTTGCTGCTTCTGCTGTTGTTGCTTCTGCTGTTGCTCTTGCTGTTGTTTTTTCTGCTGCTGCTGTGTCTGTAACTGCTGTTGTTCTTGCTGCTGCTTTTGTTGTTGTTGACTGTGAGCCCGTTTGGTTTCGAGCTTTTGCTGGAGGGCTTTAATGAACTCCTCCAGCTCATTTTTTTGTTTAATTTTTTCTTCCAGCTCTTTTTCAGCTGCAGCAATTTCGTTAGACGAAGCGAGTTTTGCAAAATTATTCCCACTTCCGCTGTACGTCACAACGTCGTTGCTCTCCGTTTTTTTAAGAGACTCCATATTACGCAGCCGTCTCTTAAACTGCGCCTGCGGCTTCATTTTCTTTCTTCTCTTCTTGCTTAGGTCTGTGCTGCTTTCCGAGTTGTCACTCGAAAGCAGCTCTTCATCCATTTCAAAATGTTTTTTTTTTATTTAAATTGATTGTTTTTTTTCAATTTGCTTGAATTTTGATTATTTTCGATTTTCTTTTCCAAATATTTTTTGTTTGTTTATTTGGTTGTCACTTAAGTCGATGTACGTTTTTCCTGTACGAATTTCTGTAATCGACTGACCTTCTTAGGCAGGTTATAAGGTGAGTTGCTCTCTTGTATTATTCCCTGATGCAACATATCCTTTATTTGTCTATTTATTTCTTTTTCGTAAATTTGGGGATATCTATAGATTTTAGAGAATACTGGACTTTCTGTTGAAGTAATTATCTCGTGTTCAATCTCGTTTGTATGGGTTAATTGCTGCCCTTTTTTATAGAATCGCCCTTCTTTATAATAAATCGCGGTTTTTGTTTAAAAGTTTTCTTAGTCGTTCTGATTTTTCAGACTACAGATCTTTTCTAATGAGAACTTCTGTTAAATCTTCCAAACAATCTCCTATGAATGCAGTCAGTCGGACTCATTCAATTTCGAAAACGTTGATTCGGTAAATGCGATCGTCAATGTGACCTATCCCTTTGTATACGACGAGTAAAAAATTAGAGTTTGATATGATTGCCTCGTCCTTTGTATCCTTTGAAATTGTTGTTCTAATACAGCTTATCAGTTGGTCACGTAGTTACTCAATCGACGATTCGAAATTCGGTTTGAGTTGAGAAGCTCGTTTGTTTGTTGTAGTCTACGCAAAGGTACGTACTTCTTTAAGGCGATGGGAATTGCAAGTACATCCATAAAAGAATGTCCAAGTTTGAATTAATAACATTAATAACAAAGAACTATTTTGCGGTCTATTTTGAGGTCGGTCTTTAAAAAGACTCTTTTGTTAGGAATACAAACTCCCATTCACTCTATTTTAAGCTTCATCTTAACCCATATTGAATTGATTTTTGTAAAACTCTGTCTCCCGAAATACTATACACCCTTCTTTAGACAAGGAAGTCCTTTTCACTGATTGTGTTTCCTATTGCGGTTTTTATCAGTCTGGGTCTTAAAAACAAATAAGCTTTTTTTTCATATTGTATTGTAGATTGATAATATTTAAATACAAGTTTATTCAGAATTATTCGGAAACGAATAAACTGTATTCGTTTAAGGACACAAGCCCTTCAAAAGGAAATTACAAGGGATCATGAATATCTCCGCCAAAATGTATGCAACAGAAACATCAAATACGTTTCAGGAAAAATATATTTCTAAGAACTCGGCATTTTTTTTAGGGATTTTTTTCAGTTTTTAAACACGAATACCGTCAAAACTAAGCCGATTAGACCCCCACCCCCACCCATACTGTTTTTTCTTCGTTTTATTAAGCTGTATCATTCAATCGAGGGACCGCAAGTATCGGAATCATGCCAACATTTGCCTTAATGATTCCTTTCTTAAATATAGTTTCTAAATATGTAAGGTTTGCAAAAAGTCGTTTAATATTGTCGTCTGTCTCGTTTGATTAAGCTTAAGTTTGATTTCTACCCTTGTCAATTGTTTCCTTAAGTATCATAAATGTGTTGTTAAAGTGATCGTTAATTATAATTTGTTTATCAAATTTTGTAATAATGTTATGATTACTTGTGTTAGTAATTTTTAATTCTTCTTCTATGTTTCGTCTGTCGTCATCGGCCATCCTCCCGTACAACCATTTCATTTCGGTGTCTATAATATTTATAAGACCCCTTTTGTTTTTGTGGGGAATGGTTGTTTGCACGTTTTACTTAAGTGATTCTATTTGGTTTACGAGAAAGTATTTTTCCTCTTCAAATTGTAAATATGATAAGTTGTCTTCTAGTTTCTGTATGAATTCAGATTCAGATGGGTCAATCATATGTAAAACTATGTTGTAAGATTTTGTTATGAGTACGTTTCCTAATTTTATTGCTGCAAATCCATTGTTCGCACTAACGTGTTCTATCCTCAACGTTGCTTGGGCTGTAATTTTGAACTGTGTTTTAATGGGTTTTCTGTCGTATTTAGCTTTTGTAAAAATTTCGCAATTCTTTACATATTTCTGAATAAGTCCTTGAGGTTTTTGAAATATATAACCTTTTCAAGTCCTTCGTAATTTTCGATTATACCTGCATGTCCTGTTTCATACTTATCGTATTTCGCTATTTGCTTAAAGGTTTCATCTTCGTCTTTCATATCCCTCGCTTTATATGCACATTTGAAAAATTGTATATTTTTATTATTATTATAGAGTTCAATATGCTTCTGTTGAACAGTATTATATTCGTGCTCTGAAAGTTCTGAAAAAATTTCTATCCTTCCATTAATTTTAATAAATCTTCTGAATATGTCACCAAGTTTATTCTGATTTATATCTTGTGAGCTTATATGTATTCTTCTTTTATTATTTATTATTTCTATCTCCCTAGTTTTATTATTAAAAAGTATCAACTGTGTGTAAAACCTGTAAAACCATATAATGTCTAAAATACTTAACTGCCCAAACTATTGCTAATAATTCTTTTTCGGTAGCGGGATAGTTTCTTTCGTGCTGGTTAAGAGACCGACTAGAAAGTACTTGAGAAAGTACTGCTCCAATAGCAAAGTCACAAGCGTCACTTATTAATTAGATTTTTTTTCAAAATTTTGGTATTTCAGTACGAGAGGGTCCGTAAGTATGAACTTGATTTTCTCGAAAGCGTTATATAATCTGGGTCTTTCGTATTGATTTTTGCATTCCTTTTTCAAATATTTCGTTAAAGGTTGGGCTATTTTTGCATAGTCCTTGATAAACTTTCTATAATAGCCTGTTATTCCTCATTATAATTTTATTTGTTTTTGGGTCTCTGGCAATTTTAGATTTTGTATTGCTTTAATTTAAGACATGTTTCGTTTAACACCATTTGTTTTCAACATACATATGTCCAACAAATTCTGTTTCTCGGGCAAAAAAGTTTCACCTATCCGGTTGGATTTTTTAAATTATGTTTTCTAAGTACGTCAAATATCTTTTGAACATTGTTTGTGTGTTCTTCAAAACTCGTACTAAAGATTAGAATGTCGTCCATGTATATGACACAAACTTTGCTTATGAAATTTCGCAAAATCGGGTTTATTAATCGTACTTTTTAATTCCAGAGCTATCTACCTTCTTAGGCAGGTTATAAGGTGAGTTGCTCTCTTGTATTATTCCCTGATGCAACATATCCTTTATTTGTCTATTTATTTCTTTTTCGTAAATTTGGGGATATCTATAGATTTTAGAGAATACTGGTCTTTCTGTTGAAGTAATTATCTCGTGTTCAATCTCGTTTGTATGGGTTAATTGCTGCCCTTTTTTTATAGAATCGCCCTTCTTTATAATAAATCGCGGTTTTTGTTTAAAAGTTTTCTTAGTCGTTCTGATTTTTCAGACTACAGATCTTTTCTAATGAGAACTTCTGTTAAATCTTTTGATTTCTCTAGTGAATAAACATCATCATATGAAAATGTAGATGAAAGGTATTTTCTTATTATTTATTTGGAGACAATTCTCTTGGAGATTCATAACTGCTTGTAATGGAACTAATAAGTTTTGTACGATTATTCCATAAAAATCTTTATATTTAAAGTTGGTCAATTTCCAAATCATGAATGCCTTTTCATCGAATACATTTGGTAGAGTACATTTATTTTTTAATGAATTTCTTTTAAAAGCTATGAGTTGATTATTATTTACTAGCGATTTCTTTTGAAAGATTTGAGTTGATTATTATTTAGTAGCGTTGTCGAAGATCCTATATCTATCAAACAACGAATCTTTTCTTTAGATATATTGAGATCTACTATGGGTAAATCTTTTCTCGACATACCAAATGAAAATTTACCTTCTCAACGTTATCTACGCTCATGGCATCAGGATTCACATTTCTATTTGATTATATTTTGATATTCCCTGGTTCCTATGCTGACCTGAGTTATTATTATTCCTTACTTGTCTGTTATTATCATTATTATTTCTATAATGTCGTCTACTTGTGCTTGGTCTAGTATCCATGTTGTAATTATTGATTTATTGTTCTGTCTCCTATTATTATAATTGGTATCTACGTTCTGTCTATCTACACTTGGTTGTTCTCTATTACTCATGTTGTGTCCACTATTCTGTCTCCTATTTTCATTATGTTGATATGACCTATTGTACTGTTATTATCCTTTATATTTCTTAATAATCCTAGCAGTTCTAATGTATGTAATGCTTCTCTGAGGCTATCAATTGGCCTACTAAGTAAAACACTTGCTAAATGTGGGTCTAAGCTATCGAGAAATGTTCTTAGAATCATTTTTTCGTTACTATTTTGACAAAATTCTATCGGTTTTTCCGCATCAGATTCATATTTGAAATTTAATTTATCTAAACTTATTTTAAGCTTATTGAAAATTCATTACAGTTTCTTAAACCAATTGCTTGGTGATATAGAGAATGATAATTCTCCCTAACGCCATTGTTAAGTTTAAATCTTTATTTGAAACTGTGTTGACACTTCGAATGACTGGACAGGAATGAATAATGGAACAAATACAAGAGAATAATTCCATGGATGAACTTCTTCGTTCATCCATGATAATTTAATGGTAATATAACAGATAGAATAACTGACATACACGTTGGAAGCCTTGCCAGATATGTATTTTCAACAGCCATACTTCCTGATCAGCTCGTTCTTGATTTGTTCCCACGTTGGATTGTCTCCCAGAGTCCTTATGGTTTGTCAAGCTGGTCCTTGTATTTTGTAAAAAATATCTTTGGAGAGGTGTTCCGTTGCAGCATGGAAAAAATTTTCCACTTCTCTAATAAATGAAGGTAGAGAGTAGTCCTTTGTGTTTCCATGGAATTCCTTTATCCTGGCAGATTCTTTAAGAATTTGGTCCATAGGTAGGTAACAACTTGGACTTCCCTGTTTCTATTTTGTTTATATATTTTGTAGGTAGTCTGTATATTAAGGTGTGATTCCCTTAAGTATTTACTTCTTTTTTTCACCCGAAATGTATTTCACGTGTTTTAAATTTTCGTTCGAAATATTTTCACTTCCTTTCTATTTTCTTTCGAAGTATTTTCACGTCCTTTCGATTTTCTTTCGAAATCTTTTAACGTCCTTTCGATTTTCTTTCGAAATATGGTCGCTTGATATGCTTTCATTTACATGCATCCTCTAAGAGACAGCATTCTTGTTTACAATTGTTGTTATCAGAGCAGTTTTCCTTTCCTTTTTCGCCTTCAATATTTTCTCTTTGCAAAGCGAGAGACAAGTTTGACTTTGAGAATGTTGATTGTTTTCGGAGAGCCTTAATTGTTTTTTTTTGTTATTTTATGCATGTGACAGAAGTCAATGTCCCTTTCGTTAACATCAACATGCCAACCTTCGCGCAGTATTGTGCGGGCAACAGCTGTAGTAGAGATGTTGAGTGAGTGAGGAACGTCAAACAGTTCAATTGAATAAGCCAGTAGTTGTTGCTCTAGACGAGTTACGGTGCTCTCAGGCGATGCAATTCTCACTTCTTGTTTTCGGTGAGAAGAACTTCAATTTGGCTTTTCTGGATTTCTTTCATTTCAAATATATCTCTCCAAAAAAGTCCATACAAAACAAATACCGAATTCTTAGAAATATATTTGTCCTGAAGCGTATTTGATGTTTCTGTTGCATACATTTTGGCGTAGATATTCATGATTCATTGTAATTTCCTTAAGAAGGGTTTGTGTCCTTAAACAAATACAGTTTATTCGTTTCCGAATAACTTACATATATGATGTACAAATTTAACTTGTATTTAAATACATCAATCTACAATACAATATGAAATTTAAAGCTTATTTGTAGGTGGTTGGTAGAGGGGAGATTGAGGAAGGGGCAAATTGATGTGAAAAACGATTATGTTTAGGATGTACAAACGTATACATATATTGAGAGAGGATGTTACTATGGTGATGGTGGTGAAGTTGCTTACTTCAATCAAATTTATCGCACTGTGTATCAGACTTGATCGGATAATTTGACAGGAATTTACTAAAACGAATATGTTTTGGGAGTTTGGCTTTGCACCTGTCTATGAATTGAAGTTTAACTTTATATTCAACAAAATATACAAATAAATGCCAATATATATGTCAATTTCAATTCAATACATTGGATGAAACATTTGTTTTATTCCGAAGCGATACTCCTCTATTTGCGAAATTTAAATCGTGATCCCGACACCATGTTGTAAAATAGCGATTCGTACACACATATTATGTTATGATGTTGTTTTCGAATGCACAGTGAAGGCAAAATGTTGAAATAAATATCCTCTAATTTAAACAGAAGCATTTCGACAATTTATAGCATTTTAAAATGTAATAGAATCAAATCTCAATAGCGATCTGCACGTCCTTCGAAATTAAATTTGGGTGAGAAGTAAATTATAATCCGTAAAGTAAAGCAAGATCAACAAAGTCCGCGGCAAAAATAAATAAAGAAAGCTGAATATAATAACGTCAATGTAGGTGATGAAACAGTGTGTTCTCAGAAGTGCTGACTACAATGGTCGTGCTCCACGTGCAAGGCACTGATAAATGAACTTTGCAAAAGAGCACTTAAATTGCTTTGAAGAGTTTTGGAATAGAGTAATTTTTAGTAACACAACCATAATCAATATTTTTGGATCGGATGGAGGACATAAGGTCTGGAGAAAGATTGGACAAGCAATGCACTCTAACAACACAATACTAACAGTTAAATATGGAGTGCGAATGGAGTTGGAAATATTCAATTTATTAAAAAAAGAAGAACCATTTTCAATAATCAATACATAGGCATATTAAAAACGAATTTGAATGTATTTGAATTTGAATTTGAATAAAGTTGTTGCTTTCGGGTCGTTAAACGTATTTTCCAACACGTTATCGATCCAAAGCATACGGCATATAATACAAAAAAACTGGCTTAATTCCTAAACTGAACTCGGTGGTGAGATTTCCAAATTTTAAGAGCTTTTGATCACCTTCTGTAAACAGTTTACGACGACTGGAAGTTGAAGATCAATTACCAGAAGTGTGAAACCATCCTGTTCCGAACTCCGTTGTGCAGGGCTTCAAGAGATACGATACAAAAACTGGCGTAAGTTCGGCATTTTGAACCCGCAGGGGCAGCCATTAGCTGTGAGGAGTGTAGTGCGATATTTGGGCATTATGTTGGACCAGTTTCTGTATGGTAATATCCATGCAGCAACGGGTCTGGCAAAAGCCAGAAAAGCCTTCGCTATGGCAAGTAGGCTGTTTTATAGCAGCCAACTTGATTCCGGAGTGAAGATTATCTGCTACACGGCCCTAATACGGCCAATCATGGTGTATGGTTGTCCGGTGTGGTTCAACTTGAGTCCTTCCCAGATGGAAAGGATGAGGGTGTTCGAAAGGCAATGTCTTCGTGCTTGTCTCAAGATGTACAGAGCCCCAGAGTCTAAGTACAAGAAGTTCTATGCTAATGAAATCTTGTACAACGCAGCAAACGTGAATAGGCTGCATAATTTTATTATTAAGCTGATTCGAAGGCACGTTGCACGAGCAATGACTTCAGAAAACGAGCTGATATTCGGAGCTTACTGCCCGAACGATGCATATCATGAGAGCGCACGCCGAAGTGGATTCATTCCACCGGAAGCGTTCTTGTATCTGGACCGCATTGGCTTGGTCCAGGATGAGGAGGGATGTCCACTTCTCTACCACGTAGTAAGACGAACGGTGGAAAAGCGTCTGCTCTACTAGAGCAATGTACGAAGCGTAAGGCCGGGTGATCTTCGCTTCAGCACATCCATCCCCATTCGCGACATTAAAGATCGGGAAAAGGATAGGCAATTTTATTGGTGGCTAGAGCCACATCTGGTGGCCCAGCTGCCGTCAGCTGAAGCAGAAATTGGTCCCCCTACGGACAACTTACATATAGTATAAGTTAGATTAAGATTAAGAATAGGTTAGTGTAGTATATATATATAGTCCATAAAAAAAAAAAAAAAAATTAGGTGTAGTTAGGTTAAGTTTCTTAAGTTAGGTTAAGATAAACATAATTTAATTAGATTGCTAAGTTTTTACAGACCATTTTCTTAGTATTAAGTATCACATACTTTAGTTTCTTTACTTGAACATACATAAAAAAAAAAAAACACCAGCCGAAAGGCAATTATAAAAACTCATAGATTAATTTAGAGTGCTCGCATGGAGCCAGTAAGATAGTTTTTAATTAAAATAAAAGTTTTTGTAACTAGTTTAAGTATTTTATATCTAGATTTAAGACAAATGAAACTCAAAAAAATAAAAAAAAAAATACATTTTTAAACCTTCTGTAAACACATCGAACTCACATCAACATACTCGACTATATTCAAACTTCAAATGTTCCCAGATCCCGAGTATTCCTCGATTCTTGATTCTTCCAAACAATCTCCGATGAATGATATGATTGCCTCGTCCTTTGTATCCTTTGAAATTGTTGTTCTAATACAGCTTATCAGTTGGTCACGTAGTTACTCAATCGACGATTCGAAATTCGGTTTGAGTTGAGAAGCTCGTTTGTTTGTTGTAGTCTACGCAAAGGTACGTACTTCTTTAAGGCGATGGGAACAGCAAGTACATAAAAGAATGTCCAAGTTTGAATTAATAACATTAATAACAAAGAACTATTTTGCGGTCTATTTTGAGGTCGGTCTTTAAAAAGACTCTTTTGTTAGCAATACAAACTCCCATTCACTCTATTTTAAGCTTCATCTTAACCCATATTGAATTGATTTTTGTAAAACTCTGTCTCCCGAAATACTATACACCCTTCTTTAGACAAGGAAGTCCTTTTCACTGATTGTCTTTCCTATTGCGGTTTTTATCAGTCTGGGTCTTAAAAACAAATAAGCTTTTTTTCATATTGTATTGTAGATTGATAATATTTAAATACAAGTTTATTCAGAATTATTCGGAAACGAATAAACTGTATTCGTTTAAGGACACAAGCCCTTCAAAAGGAAATTACAAGGGATCATGAATATCTCCGCCAAAATGTATGCAACAGAAACATCAAATACGTTTCAGGAAAAATATATTTCTAAGAACTCGGCATTTTTTTTAGGGATTTTTTTCAGTTTTTAAACACGAATACCGTCAAAACTAAGCCGATTAGACCCCCACCCCCACCCATACTGTTTTTTCTTCGTTTTATTAAGCTGCATCATTCAATCGAGGGACCGCAAGTATCGGAATCATGCCAACATTTGCCTTAATGATTCCTTTCTTAAATATAGTTTCTAAATATGTAAGGTTTGCAAAAAGTCGTTTAATATTGTCGTCTGTCTCGTTTGATTAAGCTTAAGTTTGATTTCTACCCTTGTCAATTGTTTCCTTAAGTATCATAAATGTGTTGTTAAAGTGATCGTTAATTATAATTTGTTTATCAAATTGTGTAATAATGTTATAATTACTTGTGTTAGTAATTTTTAATTCTTCTTCTATGTTTCGTCTGTCGTCATCGGCCATCCTCCCGTACAACCATTTCATTTCGGTGTCTATAATATTTATAAGACCCCTTTTGTTTTTGTGGGGAATGGTTGTTTGCACGTTTTACTTAAGTGATTCTATTTGGTTTACGAGAAAGTATTTTTCCTCTTCAAATTGTAAATATGATAAGTTGTCTTCTAGTTTCTGTATGATTTCAGATTCAGATGGGTCAATCATATGTAAAACTATGTTGTAAGATTTTGTTATGAGTACGTTTCCTAATTTTATTGCTGCAAATCCATTGTTCGCACTAACGTGTTCTATCCTCAACGTTGCTTGGGCTGTCGCTAGTGTCAAGAGAATTATTAGTATTTACCATACGACCTAAAAATGTTGTAAGGGCGTTTAATATTGGATGTATGTATGTTAGAAAGTCTTAATTTCCTATATTCCCTTATTCCTATATTCCCTTATTCCTATATTCCCTTATTCCATATTCCCCTATGTCTAAGTGCTTTGTAATTCTTAACGTATCCTGTTTCTCTATTTTCCTCATACTCATCTCTGTTTTTATTTCGCTCTAAAATAGTTTTCTCTCTCTTTGAATGGATATTTTCTTTTACTATTTTTTTAATCTACCTTACCTTCCTGTTATAACATTGGCTTACACTTTATTGTGGAATGAATAGAGTTATTATACCATATACATATCATACATATACACATTTATACATCTTTTCAAGTATTGTAAGTTGCGTATTCCTCAATGAAATTGTTCTAATTTTTTCGCCTATAGTGCTATGGAATCGTTCGATGTCCGAATTATGAGTGTAACTATTAGGTTTCGTAAAGTGCGCTTCAACATTTTCTTCACTTAGGACATCTTTTACATTTGTATTACGGAATTCGTTGTCAAAATTTATCAGTCTGAGTCTTATTTTTTCTTTGATTGTTATTCTGTTTTTGTTTTTAAATGGAATATAATTGCATGTTTTGAAAATTTGTCTATAAACGTTATGAAATTGTTTTTACTATTTGTATAAATAATATGTCTAAATGAATTATCTCATTTATGTCATTTGGTGTTTCAGTAATTTTGAACTGTGTTTTAATGGGTTTTCTGTCGTATTTAGCTTTTGTAAAAATTTCGCAATTCTTTACATATTTCTGAATAAGTCCTTGAGGTTTTTGAAATATATAACCTTTTCAAGTCCTTCGTAATTTTCGATTATACCTGCATGTCCTGTTTCATACTTATCGTATTTCGCTATTTGCTTAAAGGTTTCATCTTCGTCTTTCATATCCCTCGCTTTATATGCACATTTGAAAAATTGTATATTTTTATTATTATTATAGAGTTCAATATGCTTCTGTTGAACAGTATTATATTCGTGCTCTGAAAGTTCTGAAAAAATTTCTATCCTTCCATTAATTTTAATAAATCTTCTGAATATGTCACCAAGTTTATTCTGATTTATATCTTGTGAGCTTATATGTATTCTTCTTTTATTATTTATTATTTCTATCTCCCTAGTTTTATTATTAAAAAGTATCAACTGTGTGTAAAACCTGTAAAACCATATAATGTCTAAAATACTTAACTGCCCAAACTATTGCTAATAATTCTTTTTCGGTAGCGGGATAGTTTCTTTCGTGCTGGTTAAGAGACCGACTAGAAAGTACTTGAGAAAGTACTGCTCCAATAGCAAAGTCACAAGCGTCACTTATTAATTAGATTTTTTTTCAAAATTTTGGTATTTCAGTACGAGAGGGTCCGTAAGTATGAACTTGATTTTCTCGAAAGCGTTATATAATCTGGGTCTTTCGTATTGATTTTTGCATTCCTTTTTCAAATATTTCGTTAAAGGTTGGGCTATTTTTGCATAGTCCTTGATAAACTTTCTATAATAGCCTGTTATTCCTCATTATAATTTTATTTGTTTTTGGGTTTCTGGCAATTTTAGATTTTGTATTGCTTTAATTTAAGACATGTTTCGTTTAACACCATTTGTTTTCAACATACATATGTCCAACAAATTCTGTTTCTCGGTCAAAAAAGTTTCACCTATCCGGTTGGATTTTTTAAATTATGTTTTCTAAGTACGTCAAATATCTTTTGAACATTGTTTGTTTGTTCTTCAAAACTCGTACTAAAGATTAGAATGTCGTCCATGTATATGACACAAACTTTGCTTATGAAATTTCGCAAAATCGGGTTTAGTAATCGTACTTTTTAATTCCAGAGCTATCTACCTTCTTAGGCAGGTTATAAGGTGAGTTGCTCTCTTGTATTATTCCCTGATGCAACATATCCTTTATTTGTCTATTTATTTCTTTTTCGTAAATTTGGGGATATCTATAGATTTTAGAGAATACTGGTCTTTCTGTTGAAGTAATTATCTCGTGTTCAATCTCGTTTGTATGGGTTAATTGCTGCCCTTTTTTATAGAATCGCCCTTCTTTATAATAAATCGCGGTTTTTGTTTAAAAGTTTTTTAGTCGTTCTGATTTTTCAGACTACAGATCTTTTCTAATGAGAACTTCTGTTAAATCTTCCAAACAATCTCCGATGAATGCAGTCAGTCGGACTCATTCAATTTCGAAAACGTTGATTCGGTAAATGCGATCGTCAATGTGACCTATCCCTTTGTATACGACGAGTAAAAAATTAGAGTTTGATATGATTGCCTCGTCCTTTGTATCCTTTGAAATTGTTGTTCTAATACAGCTTATCAGTTGGTCACGTAGTTACTCAATCGACGATTCGAAATTCGGTTTGAGTTGAGAAGCTCGTTTGTTTGTTGTAGTCTACGCAAAGGTACGTACTTCTTTAAGGCGATGGGAATTGCAAGTACATCCATAAAAGAATGTCCAAGTTTGAATTAATAACATTAATAACAAAGAACTATTTTGCGGTCTATTTTGAGGTCGGTCTTTAAAAAGACTCTTTTGTTAGCAATACAAACTCCCATTCACTCTATTTTAAGCTTCATCTTAACCCATATTGAATTGATTTTTGTAAAACTCTGTCTCCCGAAATACTATACACCCTTCTTTAGACAAGGAAGTCCTTTTCACTGATTGTCTTTCCTATTGCGGTTTTTATCAGTCTGGGTCTTAAAAACAAATAAGCTTTTTTTTCATATTGTATTGTAGATTGATAATATTTAAATACAAGTTTATTCAGAATTATTCGGAAACGAATAAACTGTATTCGTTTAAGGACACAAGCCCTTCAAAAGGAAATTACAAGGGATCATGAATATCTCCGCCAAAATGTATGCAACAGAAACATCAAATACGTTTCAGGAAAAATATATTTCTAAGAACTCGGCATTTTTTTTAGGGATTTTTTTCAGTTTTTAAACACGAATACCGTCAAAACTAAGCCGATTAGACCCCCACCCCCACCCATACTGTTTTTTCTTCGTTTTATTAAGCTGTATCATTCAATCGAGGGACCGCAAGTATCGGAATCATGCCAACATTTGCCTTAATGATTCCTTTCTTAAATATAGTTTCTAAATATGTAAGGTTTGCAAAAAGTCGTTTAATATTGTCGTCTGTCTCGTTTGATTAAGCTTAAGTTTGATTTCTACCCTTGTCAATTGTTTCCTTAAGTATCATAAATGTGTTGTTAAAGTGATCGTTAATTATAATTTGTTTATCAAATTGTGTAATAATGTTATGATTACTTGTGTTAGTAATTTTTAATTCTTCTTCTATGTTTCGTCTGTCGGCCATCCTCCCGTACAACCATTTCATTTCGGTGTCTATAATATTTATAAGACCCCTTTTGTTTTTGTGGGGAATGGTTGTTTGCACGTTTTACTTAAGTGATTCTATTTGGTTTACGAGAAAGTATTTTTCCTCTTCAAATTGTAAATATGATAAGTTGTCTTCTAGTTTCTGTATGATTTCAGATTCAGATGGGTCAATCATATGTAAAACTATGTTGTAAGATTTTGTTATGAGTACGCTTCCTAATTTTATTGCTGCAAATCCATTGTTCGCACTAACGTGTTCTATCCTCAACGTTGCTTGGGCTGTCGCTAGTGTCAAGAGAATTATTAGTATTTACCATACGACCTAAAAATGTTGTAAGGGCGTTTAATATTGGATGTATGTATGTTAGAAAGTCTTAATTTCCTATATTCCCTTATTCCTATATTCCCTTATTCCATATTCCCCTATGTCTAAGTGCTTTGTAATTCTTAAAGTATCCTGTTTCTCTATTTTCCTCATACTCATCTCTGTTTTTATTTCGCTCTAAAATAGTTTTCTCTCTCTTTGAATGGATATTTTCTTTTACTATTTTTTTAATCTACCTTACCTTCCTGTTATAACATTGGCTTACACTTTATTGTGGAATGAATAGAGTTATTATACCATATACATATCATACATATACACATTTATACATCTTTTCAAGTATTGTAAGTTGCGTATTCCTCAATGAAATTGTTCTAATTTTTTCGCCTATAGTGCTATGGAATCGTTCGATGTCCGAATTATGAGTGTAACTATTAGGTTTCGTAAAGTGCGTTTCAACATTTTCTTCACTTAGGACATCTTTTACATTTGTATTACGGAATTCGTTGTCAAAATTTATCAGTCTGAGTCTTATTTTTTCTTTGATTGTTATTCTGTTTTTGTTTTTAAATGGAATATAATTGCATGTTTTGAAAATTTGTCTATAAACGTTATGAAATTGTTTTTACTATTTGTATAAATAATATGTCTAAATGAATTATCTCATTTATGTCATTTGGTGTTTCAGTAATTTTGAACTGTGTTTTAATGGGTTTTCTGTCGTATTTAGCTTTTGTAAAAATTTCGCAATTCTTTACATATTTCTGAATAAGTCCTTGAGGTTTTTGAAATATATAACCTTTTCAAGTCCTTCGTAATTTTCGATTATACCTGCATGTCCTGTTTCATACTTATCGTATTTCGCTATTTGCTTAAAGGTTTCATCTTCGTCTTTCATATCCCTCGCTTTATATGCACATTTGAAAAATTGTATATTTTTATTATTATTATAGAGTTCAATATGCTTCTGTTGAACAGTATTATATTCGTGCTCTGAAAGTTCTGAAAAAATTTCTATCCTTCCATTAATTTTAATAAATCTTCTGAATATGTCACCAAGTTTATTCTGATTTATATCTTGTGAGCTTATATGTATTCTTCTTTTATTATTTATTATTTCTATCTCCCTAGTTTTATTATTAAAAAGTATCAACTGTGTGTAAAACCTGTAAAACCATATAATGTCTAAAATACTTAACTGCCCAAACTATTGCTAATAATTCTTTTTCGGTAGCGGGATAGTTTCTTTCGTGCTGGTTAAGAGACCGACTAGAAAGTACTTGAGAAAGTACTGCTCCAATAGCAAAGTCACAAGCGTCACTTATTAATTAGATTTTTTTTCAAAATTTTGGTATTTCAGTACGAGAGGGTCCGTAAGTATGAACTTGATTTTCTCGAAAGCGTTATATAATCTGGGTCTTTCGTATTGATTTTTGCATTCCTTTTTCAAATATTTCGTTAAAGGTTGGGCTATTTTTACATACTCCTTGATAAACTTTCTATAATAGCCTGTTATTCCTCATTATAATTTTATTTGTTTTTGGGTTTCTGGCAATTTTAGATTTTGTATTGCTTTAATTTAAGACATGTTTCGTTTAACACCATTTGTTTTCAACATACATATGTCCAACAAATTCTGTTTCTCGGGCAAAAAAGTTTCACCTATCCGGTTGGATTTTTTAAATTATGTTTTCTAAGTACGTCAAATATCTTTTGAACATTGTTTGTGTGTTCTTCAAAACTCGTACTAAAGATTAGAATGTCGTCCATGTATATGACACAAACTTTGCTTATGAAATTTCGCAAAATCGGGTTTATTAATCGTACTTTTTAATTCCAGAGCTATCTACCTTCTTAGGCAGGTTATAAGGTGGGTTGCTCTCTTGTATTATTCCCTGATGCAACATATCCTTTATTTGTCTATTTATTTCTTTTTCGTAAATTTGGGGATATCTATAGATTTTAGAGAATACTGGTCTTTCTGTTGAAGTAATTATCTCGTGTTCAATCTCGTTTGTATGGGTTAATTGCTGCCCTTTTTTATAGAATGGCCCTTCTTTATAATAAATCGCGGTTTTTGCTTAAAAGTTTTCTTAGTCGTTCTGATTTTTCAGACTACAGATCTTTTCTAATGAGAACTTCTGTTAAATCTTTTGATTTCTCTAGTGAATAAACATCATCATATGAAAATGTAGATGAATCGCAGAAAGGTATTTTCTTATTATTTATTTGGAGACAATTCTCTTGGAGATTCATAACTGCTTGTAATGGAACTAATAAGTTTTGTACGATTATTCCATAAAAATCTTTATATTTAATGTTGGTCAATTTCCAAATCATGAATGCCTTTTCATCGAATACATTTGGTAGAGTACATTTATTTTTTAATGAATTTCTTTTAAAAGCTATGAGTTGATTATTATTTACTAGCGATTTCTTTTGAAAGATTTGAGTTGATTATTATTTAGTAGCGTTGTCGAAGATCCTATATCTATCAAACAACGAATCTTTTCTTTAGATATATTGAGATCTACTATGGGTAAATCTTTTCTCGACATACCAAATGAAAATTTACCTTCTCAACGTTATCTACGCTCATGGCATCAGGATTCACATTTCTATTTGATTATATTTTGATATTCCCTGGTTCCTATGCTGACCTGAGTTATTATTATTCCTAACTTGTCTGTTATTATCATTATTATTTCTATAATGTTGTCTACTTGTGCTTGGTCTAGTATCCATGTTGTAATTATTGATTTATTGTTCTGTCTCCTATTATTATAATTGGTATCTACGTTCTGTCTATCTACACTTGGTTGTTCTCTATTACTCATGTTGTGTCCACTATTCTGTCTCCTATTTTCATTATGTTGATATGACCTATTGTACTGTTATTATCCTTTATATTTCTTAATAATCCTATCAGTTCTAATGTATGTAATGCTTCTCTGAGGCTATCAATTGGCCTACTAAGTAAAACACTTGCTAAATGTGGGTCTAAGCTATCGAGAAATGTTCTTAGAATCATTTTTTCGTTACTATTTTGACAAAATTCTATCGGTTTTTCCGCATCAGATTCATATTTGAAATTTAATTTATCTAAACTTATTTTAAGCTTATTGAAAATTCATTGCAGTTTCTTAAACCAATTGCTTGGTGATATAGAGAATGATAATTCTCCCTAACGCCATTGTTAAGTTTAAATCTTTATTTGAAACTGTGTTGACACTTCGAATGACTGGACAGGAATGAATAATGGAACAAATACAAGAGAATAATTCCATGGATGAACTTCTTCGTTCATCCATGATAATTTAATGGTAATATAACAGATAGAATAACTGACATACACGTTGGAAGCCTTGCCAGATATGTATTTTCAACAGCCATACTTCCTGATCAGCTCGTTCTTGATTTGTTCCCACGTTGGATTGTCTCCCAGGGTCCTTATGGTTTGTCAAGCTGGTCCTTGTATTTTGTAAGAAATATCTTTGGAGAGGTGTTCCGTTGCAGCATGAAGGTAGAGAGTAGTCCTTTGTGTTTCCATGGAATTCCTTTATCCTGGCAGATTCTTTAAGAATTTGGTCCATAGGTAGGTAACAACTTGGACTTCCCTGTTTCTATTTTGTTTATATATTTTGTAGGTAGTCTGTATATTAAGGTGTGATTCCCTTAAGTATTTACTTCTTTTTTTCACTCGAAATGTATTTCACGTGTTTTAAATTTTCGTTCGAAATATTTTCACTTCCTTTCTATTTTCTTTCGAAGTATTTTCACGTCCTTTCGATTTTCTTTCGAAATCTTTTAACGTCCTTTCGATTTTCTTTCGAAATATGGTCGCTTGATATGCTTTCATTTACATGCATCCTCTAAGAGACAGCATTCTTGTTTACAATTGTTGTCATCAGAGCAGTTTTCCTTTCCTTTTTCGCCTTCAATATTTTCTCTTTGCAAAGCGAGAGACAAGTTTGACTTTGAGAATGTTGATTGTTTTCGGAGAGCCTTAATTGTTTTTTTTGTTATTTTATGCATGTGACAGAAGTCAATGTCCCTTTCGTTAACATCAACATGCCAACCTTCGCGCAGTATTGTGCGGGCAACAGCTGTAGTAGAGATGTTGAGTGAGTGAGGAACGTCAAACAGTTCAATTGAATAAGCCAGTAGTTGTTGCTCTAGACGAGTTACGGTGCTCTCAGGCGATGCAATTCTCACTTCTTGTTTTCGGTGAGAAGAACTTCAATTTGGCGTTTCTGGATTTCTTTCATTTCAAATATGTCTCTCCAAAAAAGTCCATACAAAACAAATACCGAATTCTTAGAAATATATTTGTCCTGAAACGTATTTGATGTTTCTGTTGCATACATTTTGGCGGAGATATTCATGATTCATTGTAATTTCCTTAAGAAGGGTTTGTGTCCTTAAACAAATACAGTTTATTCGTTTCCGAATAACTTACATATATGATGTACAAATTTAACTTGTATTTAAATACATCAATCTACAATACAATATGAAATTTAAAGCTTATTTGTAGGTGGTTGGTAGAGGGGAGATTGAGGAAGGGGCAAATTGATGTGAAAAATGTTTAGGATGTACAAACGTATACATACGAGTATATTGAGAGAGGATGTTACTATGGTGATGGTGGTGAAGTTGCTTACTTCAATCAAATTTATCGCACTGTGTATCAGACTTGATCGGATAATTTGACAGGAATTTACTAAAACGAATATGTTTTGGGAGTTTCGCTTTGCACCTGTCTATGAATTGAAGTTTAACTTTATATTCAACAAAATATACAAATAAATGCCAATATATATGTCAATTTCAATTCAATACATTGGATGAAACATTTGTTTTATTCCGAAGCGATACTCCTCTATTTGCGAAATTTAAATCGTGATCCCGACACCATGTTGTAAAATAGCGATTCGTACACACATATTATGTTATGATGTTGTTTTCGAATGCACAGTGAAGGCAAAATGTTGAAATAAATATCCTCTAATTTAAACAGAAGCATTTCGACAATTTATAGCATTTTAAAATGTAATAGAATCAAATCTCAATAGCGATCTGCACGTCCTTCGAAATTAAATTTGGGTGAGAAGTAAATTATAATCCGTAAAGTAAAGCAAGATCAACAAAGTCCGCGGCAAAAATAAATAAAGAAAGCTGAATATAATAACGTCAATGTAGGTGATGAAACAGTGTGTTCTTAGAAGTGCTGACTACAATGGTCGTGCTCCACGTGCAAGGCACTGATAAATGAACTTTGCAAAAGAGCACTTAAATTGCTTTGAAGAGTTTTGGAATAGAGTAATTTTTAGTAACACAACCATAATCAATATTTTTGGATCGGATGGAGGACATAAGGTCTGGAGAAAGATTGGACAAGCAATGCACTCTAACAACACAATACTAACAGTTAAATATGGAGTGCGAATGGAGTTGGAAATATTCAATTTATTAAAAAAAGAAGAACCATTTTCAATAATCAATACATAGGCATATTAAAAACGAATTTGAATGTATTTGAATTTGAATTTGAATAAAGTTGTTGCTTTCGGGTCGTTAAACGTATTTTCCAACACGTTATCGATCCAAAGCATACGGCATATAATACAAAAAAACTGGCTTAATTCCTAAACTGAACTCGGTGGTGAGATTTCCAAATTTTAAGAGCTTTTGATCACCTTCTGTAAACAGTTTACGACGACTGGAAGTTGAAGATCAATTACCAGAAGTGTGAAACCATCCTGTTCCGAACTCCGTTTTGCAGGGCTTCAAGAGATACGAGCAAAAACTGGCGTAAGTTCGGCATTTGGAACCCGCAGGGGCAGCCATTAGCTGTGAGGAGTGTAGTGCGATATTTGGGCATTATGTTGGACCAGTTTCTGTATGGTAATATCCATGCAGCAACGGGTCTGGCAAAAGCCAGAAAAGCCTTCGCTATGGCAAGTAGGCTGTTTTATAGCAGCCAACTTGATTCCGGAGTGAAGATTATCTGCTACACGGCCCTAATACGGCCAATCATGGTGTATGGTTGTCCGGTGTGGTTCAACTTGAGTCCTTCCCAGATGGAAAGGATGAGGGTGTTCGAAAGGCAATGTCTTCGTGCTTGTCTCAAGATGTACAGAGCCCCAGAGTCTAAGTACAAGAAGTTCTATGCTAATGAAATCTTGTACAACGCAGCAAACGTGAATAGGCTGGATAATTTTATTATTAAGCTGATTCGAAGGCACGTTGCACGAGCAATGACTTCAGAAAACGAGCTGATATTCGGAGCTTACTACCCGAACGATGCATATCATGAGAGCGCACGCCGAAGTGGATTCATTCCACCGGAAGCGTTCTTGTATCTGGACCGCATTGGCTTGGTCCAGGATGAGGAGGGATGTCCACTTCTCTACCACGTAGTAAGACGAACGGTGGACAAGCGTCTGCTCTACGAGAGCAATGTACGAAGCGTAAGGCCGGGTGATCTTCGCTTCAGCACATCCATCCCCATTCGCGACATTAAAGATCGGGAAAAGGATAGGCAATTTTATTGGTGGCTAGAGCCACATCTGGTGGCCCAGCTGCCGTCAGCTGAAGCAGAAATTGGTCCCCCTACGGACAACTTACATATAGTATAAGTTAGATTAAGATTAAGATTAGGTTAGTGTAGTATATATATATAGTCCATAAAAAAAAAAAAAAAAAAAAAAAAAAAAAATTAGGTGTAGTTAGGTTAAGTTTCTTAAGTTAGGTTAAGATAAACATAATTTAATTAGATTGCTAAGTTTTTACAGACCATTTTCTTAGTATTAAGTATCACATACTTTAGTTTCTTTACTTGAACATACATAAAAAAAAAAAAACACCAGCCGAAAGGCAATTATAAAAACTCATAGATTAATTTAGAGTGCTCGCATGGAGCCAGTAAGATAGTTTTTAATTAAAATAAAAGTTTTTGTAACTAGTTTAAGTATTTTATATCTAGATTTAAGACAAATGAAACTCAAAAAAATAAAAAAAAATACATTTTTAAACCTTCTGTAAACACATCGAACTCACATCAACATACTCGACTATATTCAAACTTCAAATGTTCCCAGATCCCGAGTATTCCTCGATTCTTGATTCTTCCAAACAATCTCCGATGAATGATATGATTGCCTCGTCCTTTGTATCCTTTGAAATTGTTGTTCTAATACAGCTTATCAGTTGGTCACGTAGTTACTCAATCGACGATTCGAAATTCGGTTTGAGTTGAGAAGCTCGTTTGTTTGTTGTAGTCTACGCAAAGGTACGTACTTCTTTAAGGCGATGGGAATTGCAAGTACATCCATAAAAGAATGTCCAAGTTTGAATTAATGACATTAATAACAAAGAACTATTTTGCGGTCTATTTTGAGGTCGGTCTTTAAAAAGACTCTTTTGTTAGCAATACAAACTCCCATTCACTCTATTTTAAGCTTCATCTTAACCCATATTGAATTGATTTTTGTAAAACTCTGTCTCCCGAAATACTATACACCCTTCTTTAGACAAGGAAGTCCTTTTCACTGATTGTCTTTCCTATTGCGGTTTTTATCAGTCTGGGTCTTAAAAACAAATAAGCTTTTTTTTCATATTGTATTGTAGATTGATAATATTTAAATACAAGTTTATTCAGAATTATTCGGAAACGAATAAACTGTATTCGTTTAAGGACACAAGCCCTTCAAAAGGAAATTACAAGGGATCATGAATATCTCCGCCAAAATGTATGCAACAGAAACATCAAATACGTTTCAGGAAAAATATATTTCTAAGAACTCGGCATTTTTTTAGGGATTTTTTTCAGTTTTTAAACACGAATACCGTCAAAACTAAGCCGATTAGACCCCCACCCCCACCCATACTGTTTTTTCTTCGTTTTATTAAGCTGTCCGTAAGTATGAACTTGATTTTCTCGAAAGCGTTATATAATCTGGGTCTTTCGTATTGATTTTTGCATTCCTTTTTCAAATATTTCGTTAAAGGTTGGGCTATTTTTGCATAGTCCTTGATAAACTTTCTATAATAGCCTGTTATTCCTCATTATAATTTTATTTGTTTTTGGGTTTCTGGCAATTTTAGATTTTGTATTGCTTTAATTTAAGACATGTTTCGTTTAACACCATTTGTTTTCAACATACATATGTCCAACAAATTCTGTTTCTCGGGCAAAAAAGTTTCACCTATCCGGTTGGATTTTTTAAATTATGTTTTCTAAGTACGTCAAATATCTTTTGAACATTGTTTGTGTGTTCTTCAAAACTCGTACTAAAGATTAGAATGTCGTCCATGTATATGACACAAACTTTGCTTATGAAATTTCGCAAAATCGGGTTTATTAATCGTACTTTTTAATTCCAGAGCTATCTACCTTCTTAGGCAGGTTATAAGGTGGGTTGCTCTCTTGTATTATTCCCTGATGCAACATATCCTTTATTTGTCTATTTATTTCTTTTTCGTAAATTTGGGGATATCTATAGATTTTAGAGAATACTGGTCTTTCTGTTGAAGTAATTATCTCGTGTTCAATCTCGTTTGTATGGGTTAATTGCTGCCCTTTTTTTATAGAATCGCCCTTCTTTATAATAAATCGCGGTTTTTGTTTAAAAGTTTTCTTAGTCGTTCTGATTTTTCAGACTACAGATCTTTTCTAATGAGAACTTCTGTTAAATCTTTTGATTTCTCTAGTGAATAAACATCATCATATGAAAATGTAGATGAATCGCAGAAAGGTATTTTCTTATTATTTATTTGGAGATAATTCTCTTGGAGATTCATAACTGCTTGTAATGGAATTAATAAGTTTTGTACGATTATTCCATAAAAATCTTTATATTTAAAGTTGGTCAATTTCCAAATCATGAATGCCTTTTCATCGAATACATTTGGTAGAGTACATTTATTTTTTAATGAATTTCTTTTGAAAGCTATGAGTTGATTATTATTTACTAGCGATTTCTTTTGAAAGATTTGAGTTGATTATTATTTAGTAGCGTTGTCGAAGATCCTATATCTATCAAACAACGAATCTTTTCTTTAGATATATTGAGATCTACTATGGGTAAATCTTTTCTCGACATACCAAATGAAAATTTACCTTCTCAACGTTATCTACGCTCATGGCATCAGGATTCACATTTCTATTTGATTATATTTTGATATTCCCTGGTTCCTATACTGACCTGAGTTATTATTATTCCTAACTTGTCTGTTATTATCATTATTATTTCTATAATGTTGTCTACTTGTGCTTGGTCTAGTATCCATGTTGTAATTATTGATTTATTGTTCTGTCTCCTATTATTATAATTGGTATCTACGTTCTGTCTATCTACACTTGGTTGTTCTCTATTACTCATGTTGTGTCCACTATTCTGTCTCCTATTTTCATTATGTTGATATGACCTATTGTACTGTTATTATCCTTTATATTTCTTAATAATCCTAGCAGTTCTAATGTATGTAATGCTTCTCTGAGGCTATCAATTGGCCTACTAAGTAAAACACTTGCTAAATGTGGGTCTAAGCTATCGAGAAATGTTCTTAGAATCATTTTTTCGTTACTATTTTGACAAAATTCTATCGGTTTTTCCGCATCAGATTCATATTTGAAATTTAATTTATCTAAACTTATTTTAAGCTTATTGAAAATTCATTGCAGTTTCTTAAACCAATTGCTTGGTGATATAGAGAATGATAATTCTCCCTAACGCCATTGTTAAGTTTAAATCTTTATTTGAAACTGTGTTGACACTTCGAATGACTGGACAGGAATGAATAATGGAACAAATACAAGAGAATAATTCCATGGATGAACTTCTTCGTTCATCCATGATAATTCAATGGTAATATAACAGATAGAATAACTGACATACACGTTGGAAGCCTTGCCAGATATGTATTTTCAACAGCCATACTTCCTGATCAGCTCGTTCTTGATTTGTTCCCACGTTGGATTGTCTCCCAGAGTCCTTATGGTTTGTCAAGCTGGTCCTTGTATTTTGTAAAAAATATCTTTGGAGAGGTGTTCCGTTGCAGCATGGAAAAAATTTTCCACTTCTCTAATAAATGAAGGTAGAGAGTAGTCCTTTGTGTTTCCATGGAATTCCTTTATCCTGGCAGATTCTTTAAGAATTTGGTCGATAGGTAGGTAACAACTTGGACTTCCCTGTTTCTATTTTGTTTATATATTTTGTAGGTAGTCTGTATATTAAGGTGTGATTCCCTTAAGTATTTACTTCTTTTTTTCACTCGAAATGTATTTCACGTGTTTTAAATTTTCGTTCGAAATATTTTCACTTCCTTTCTATTTTCTTTCGAAGTATTTTCACGTCCTTTCGATTTTCTTTCGAAATCTTTTAACGTCCTTTCGATTTTCTTTCGAAATATGGTCGCTTGATATGCTTTCATTTACATGCATCCTCTAAGAGACAGCATTCTTGTTTACAATTGTTGTCATCAGAGCAGTTTTCCTTTCCTTTTTCGCCTTCAATATTTTCTCTTTGCAAAGCGAGAGACAAGTTTGACTTTGAGAATGTTGATTGTTTTCGGAGAGCCTTAATTGTTTTTTCTGTTATTTTATGCATGTGACAGAAGTCAATATCCCTTTCGTTAACATCAACATGCCAACCTTCGCGCAGTATTGTGCGGGCAACAGCTGTAGTAGAGATGTTGAGTGAGTGAGGAACGTCAAACAGTTCAATTGAATAAGCCAGTAGTTGTTGCTCTAGACGAGTTACGGTGCTCTCAGGCGATGGAATTCTCACTTCTTGTTTTCGGTGAGAAGAACTTCAATTTGGCGTTTCTGGATTTCTTTCATTTCAAATATGTCTCTCCAAAAAAGTCCATACAAAACAAATACCGAATTCTTAGAAATATATTTGTCCTGAAACGTATTTGATGTTTCTGTTGCATACATTTTGGCGGAGATATTCATGATTCATTGTAATTTCCTTAAGAAGGGTTTGTGTCCTTAAACAAATACAGTTTATTCGTTTCCGAATAACTTACATATATGATGTACAAATTTAACTTGTATTTAAATACATCAATCTACAATACAATATGAAATTTAAAGCTTATTTGTAGGTGGTTGGTAGAGGGGAGATTGAGGAAGGGGCAAATTGATGTGAAAAATGTTTAGGATGTACAAACGTATACATACGAGTATATTGAGAGAGGATGTTACTATGGTGATGGTGGTGAAGTTGCTTACTTCAATCAAATTTATCGCACTGTGTATCAGACTTGATCGGATAATTTGACAGGAATTTACTAAAACGAATATGTTTTGGGAGTTTCGCTTTTCACCTGTCTATGAATTGAAGTTTAACTTTATATTCAACAAAATATACAAATAAATGCCAATATATATGTCAATTTCAATTCAATACATTGGATGAAACATTTGTTTTATTCCGAAGCGATACTCCTCTATTTGCGAAATTTAAATCGTGATCCCGACACCATGTTGTAAAATAGCGATTCGTACACACATATTATGTTATGATGTTGTTTTCGAATGCACAGTGAAGGCAAAATGTTGAAATAAATATCCTCTAATTTAAACAGAAGCATTTCGACAATTTATAGCATTTTAAAATGTAATAGAATCAAATCTCAATAGCGATCTGCACGTCCTTCGAAATTAAATTTGGGTGAGAAGTAAATTATAATATATATATATATCCATGCAGCAACGGGTCTGGCAAAAGCCAGAAAAGCCTTCGCTATGGCAAGTAGGCTGTTTTATAGCAGCCAACTTGATTCCGGAGTGAAGATTATCTGCTACACGGCCCTAATACGGCCAATCATGGTGTATGGTTGTCCGGTGTGGTTCAACTTGAGTCCTTCCCAGATGGAAAGGATGAGGGTGTTCGAAAGGCAATGTCTTCGTGCTTGTCTCAAGATGTACAGAGCCCCAGAGTCTAAGTACAAGAAGTTCTATGCTAATGAAATCTTGTACAACGCAGCAAACGTGAATAGGCTGGATAATTTTATTATTAAGCTGATTCGAAGGCACGTTGCACGAGCAATGACTTCAGAAAACGAGCTGATATTCGGAGCTTACTGCCCGAACGATGCATATCATGAGAGCGCACGCCGAAGTGGATTCATTCCACCGGAAGCGTTCTTGTATCTGGACCGCATTGGCTTGGTCCAGGATGAGGAGGGATGTCCACTTCTCTACCACGTAGTAAGGCGAACGGTGGACATGCGTCTGCTCTACGAGAGCAATGTACGAAGTGTAAGGCCGGGTGATCTTCGCTTCAGCACATCCATCCCCATTCGCGACATTAAAGATCGGGAAAAGGATAGGCAATTTTATTGGTGGCTAGAGCCACATCTGGTGGCCCAGCTGCCGTCAGCTGAAGCCGAAATTGGTCCCCCTACGGACAACTTACATATAGTATAAGTAAGATTAAGATTAAGATTAGGTTAGTGTAGTATATATATATAGTCCATAAAAAAAAAAAAAAAAAAAAAAAAAAAATTAGGTGTAGTTAGGTTAAGTTTCTTAAGTTAGGTTAAGATAAACATAATTTAATTAGATTGCTAAGTTTTTACAGATCATTTTCTTAGTATTAAGTATCACATACTTTAGTTTCTTTACTTGAACATACATAAAAAAAAAAAAAACACCAGCCGAAAGGCAATTATAAAAACTCATAGATTAACGTAGAGTGCTCGCATGGAGCCAGTAAGATAGTTTTTAATTAAAATAAAAGTTTTTGTAACTAGTTTAAGTATTTTATATCTAGATTTAAGACAAATGAAACTCAAAAAAATAAAAAAAAAATACATTTTTAAACCTTCTGTAAACACATCGAACTCACATCAACATACTCGACTATATTCAAACTTCAAATGTTCCCAGATCCCGAGTATTCCTCGATTCTTGATTCTTCCAAACAATCTCCGATGAATGATATGATTGCCTCGTCCTTTGTATCCTTTGAAATTGTTTTCTAATACAGCTTATCAGTTGGTCACGTAGTTACTCAATCGACGATTCGAAATTCGGTTTGAGTTGAGAAGCTCGTTTGTTTGTTGTAGTCTACGCAAAGGTACGTACTTCTTTAAGGCGATGGGAATTGCAAGTACATCCATAAAAGAATGTCCAAGTTTGAATTAATAACATTAATAACAAATCTGGGTCTTTCGTATTGATTTTTGCATTCCTTTTTCAAATATTTCGTTAAAGGTTGGGCTATTTTTGCATAGTCCTTGATAAACTTTCTATAATAGCCTGTTATTCCTCATTATAATTTTATTTGTTTTTGGGTTTCTGGCAATTTTAGATTTTGTATTGCAAGAGAAGAGTGAGAAACTGTGACATTTACCACGGCGACTGCTACAGGGAGAGAGGGAAACGCTTATTTGGATGCGGTTTTGTTGTTCGAGGCAGACTTAGGCAAAAAGTCTTAAGCTTCCAATACATAAGCGAACGCCTCATAACAATCCGCATCAAGGCTAAATTCGGAAATATAAGCCTCATATGCGCCCACGCCCCGACAGAGGAAAAAGATGACAGCAGTAAAGAAGACTTCTATCACCTCCTAGAAAGGACTTACGATCGTTGCCCCAGCTACAACACCAAGATCGTTCTAGGAGATTTCAACGCTCAGCTGGGAAGAGAAGAAGTCTTTGCTAAAGTCATCGGAAGACACAGCCTGCACGCCAACACCTCCGGAGTGCAGGCAGGCGCATGCAGCCAAACAGGAAGCTTACAAGGCAACGCTGCATCGAACGACGAGAGCTGTTTGTGAGCTCTACAAACAGAGAAGAAGGGAAGAGAACCGGCTTCTCAGAAGAAAAAAGAAAGAGCACGAGAAGCGCGCGGTCGAGGAAATGGAGAGGTGCTATGGCAGGAATGACGTCCGGAATTTTTAAGATAAAACAGTTATCTGGCGGTTACAAGCCTCGGACTGAAGCCTGCCGGGACCAAAATGGGCAATTGGTGGTAGAGTCGCAGCCGGTGCTGGGAATCTGGAAGGATCATTTCTGCAGACTTCTTAACGGCGATGACGACACAAATCCCGCTGTTAGGCAGAATGTTCCACCCAATTTGGACGACGATGGAAAAGAATTCCGTCCCCCCGACCTCGACGAGGTCAAGATAGCAATATCGAGACTGAAGTCGAACAAAGCTGCTGGCGCGGACGGACTATCCGCAGAGCTGTTCAAAGCGGCTGGGGATGAGCTGGTTGGGTGCATGCACCAGCTCATCTGTGAGATATGGTCGGAGGAAAGCATGCCCGACGAGTGGAATCTCAGCATCGTATGCCCGGTCCACAAGAAAGGAGACCCCTACGACTACGCCAACTATCGAGGGATCAGTCTCCTTAATATCGCGTATAAGATTCTCTCTGCCGTATTGTGTGAGCGCCTGAAACCGTTCGTCAACAACCTGATAGGTCCTTATCAGTGTGGTTTCAGGCCAGGGAAGTCCACAATCGACCAGATCTTCACACTGCGGCAAATCCTGGAGAAGTCCCAAGAAGTACAAATCGACACCCACCATCTATTTGTCGATTTCAAGGCCGCGTATGACAGCGTGCATAGAGACGAGCTATACAGTGCCATGTCTAGTTTTGGCATCCCTACCAAACTCGTCAGATTGTGTAGGATGACGATGGAGAACTCTCGCTGCTCCGTCAAGGTCGGTAGCGAACTCACCGAGACCTTCGATGTCAAAAAAGGATTTAGACAAGGCGACGCGCTGTCATGCGACTTCTTTAACATCATTCTTGAGGGGATCGTGCGTAACTCACACGTCAACACCAGAGGCACGATCTTCCACAAGTCCGTTCAACTGCTAGCTTATGCGGATGACATTGACGTGATCGGCCGAACCCAGCGAGCCGTCAATGAGGCGTTTGCTAGCATCGAAGCGGAAGCGGCTAAAGTGGGACTGGTGGTAAACGAGGGCAAAACAAAGTATATGCTGTCATCAAAGAAGGACGCAGAACATCGACGTCTCGGACAGAGCGTCACTATGGACAGCAGACGTTTCGAGGTAGTCAAGGACTTCGTCTACCTCGGCTCCGCGGTGAATAGGGACAACAACATCAGTACCGAAATCAAGCGCAGAATCACTCTTGCCAATCGCTGTTTCTTTGGGCTTAAGAGGCAATTGAGTAATAAAGCCCTCTCCCGAACGACCAAAGTGACTTTGTACAACACCTTGATCATCCCAGTTCTGCTTTACGGCGCAGAAACCTGGACGTTACTAAAAGCGGATGAGGAAGCCCTTGGTCTGTTCGAGAGAAAAGTTATGCGTGCGATTTTTGGTCCTGTTTGCGTTGATGGCATCTGGAGGAGAAACTTCAACCACGAACTGCATGGGCTGTACGGCGGCATGAACCTAGTCAAGCGTCTGCGGATACAACGCTTAAGGTGGCTAGGCCATGTAGAGCGGATGGACAACACTGCTCCGGCCCGAAGAGTCTTCGAATCCGAGCCACAGGGACAACGCAACAGAGGACGTCCTAGACTGAGATGGCGCACACAAGTGGAAAAGGACCTCAACCAACTTGGAGTGCGCAACTGGAGGCAGCTGGCAAGAGATCGCACTAGCTGGAGAGGCATGCTGGTTGAGGCCCAGGTCCACCCCGGACTGTAGCGCCATCCGAAGAAGAAGAAGAAGATTGCTTTAATTTAAGACATGTTTCGTTTAACACCATTTGTTTTCAACATACATATGTCCAACAAATTCTGTTTCTCGGGCAAAAAAGTTTCACCTATCCGGTTGGATTTTTTAAATTATGTTTTCTAAGTACGTCAAATATCTTTTGAACATTGTTTGTGTGTTCTTCAAAACTCGTACTAAAGATTAGAATGTCGTCCATGTATATGACACAAACTTTGCTTATGAAATTTCGCAAAATCGGGTTTATTAATCGTACTTTTTAATTCCAGAGCTATCTACCTTCTTAGGCAGGTTATAAGGTGAGTTGCTCTCTTGTATTATTCCCTGATGCAACATATCCTTTATTTGTCTATTTATTTCTTTTTCGCAAATTTGGGGATATCTATAGATTTTAGAGAATACTGGTCTTTCTGTTGAAGTAATTATCTCGTGTTCAATCTCGTTTGTATGGGTTAATTGCTGCCCTTTTTTATAGAATCGCCCTTCTTTATAATAAATCGCGGTTTTTGTTTAAAAGTTTTCTTAGTCGTTCTGATTTTTCAGACTACAGATCTTTTCTAATGAGAACTTCTGTTAAATCTTTTGATTTCTCTAGTGAATAAACATCATCATATGAAAATGTAGATGAATCGCAGAAAGGTATTTTCTTATTATTTATTTGGAGATAATTCTCTTGGAGATTCATAACTGCTTGTAATGGAATTAATAAGTTTTGTACGATTATTCCATAAAAATCTTTATATTTAAAGTTGGTCAATTTCCAAATCATGAATGCCTTTTCATCGAATACATTTGGTAGAGTACATTTATTTTTTAATGAATTTCTTTTGAAAGCTATGAGTTGATTATTATTTACTAGCGATTTCTTTTGAAAGATTTGAGTTGATTATTATTTAGTAGCGTTGTCGAAGATCCTATATCTATCAAACAACGAATCTTTTCTTTAGATATATTGAGATCTACTATGGGTAAATCTTTTCTCGACATACCAAATGAAAATTTACCTTCTCAACGTTATCTACGCTCATGGCATCAGGATTCACATTTCTATTTGATTATATTTTGATATTCCCTGGTTCCTATACTGACCTGAGTTATTATTATTCCTAACTTGTCTGTTATTATCATTATTATTTCTATAATGTTGTCTACTTGTGCTTGGTCTAGTATCCATGTTGTAATTATTGAGTTATTGTTCTGTCTCCTATTATTATAATTGGTATCTACGTTCTGTCTATCTACACTTGGTTGTTCTCTATTACTCATGTTGTGTCCACTATTCTGTCTCCTATTTTCATTATGTTGATATGACCTATTGTACTGTTATTATCCTTTATATTTCTTAATAATCCTAGCAGTTCTAATGTATGTAATGCTTCTCTGAGGCTATCAATTGGCCTACTAAGTAAAACACTTGCTAAATGTGGGTCTAAGCTATCGAGAAATGTTCTTAGAATCATTTTTTCGTTACTATTTTGACAAAATTCTATCGGTTTTTCCGCATCAGATTCATATTTGAAATTTAATTTATCTAAACTTATTTTAAGCTTATTGAAAATTCATTGCAGTTTCTTAAACCAATTGCTTGGTGATATAGAGAATGATAATTCTCCCTAACGCCATTGTTAAGTTTAAATCTTTATTTGAAACTGTGTTGACACTTCGAATGACTGGACAGGAATGAATAATGGAACAAATACAAGAGAATAATTCCATGGATGAACTTCTTCGTTCATCCATGATAATTCAATGGTAATATAACAGATAGAATAACTGACATACACGTTGGAAGCCTTGCCAGATATGTATTTTCAACAGCCATACTTCCTGATCAGCTCGTTCTTGATTTGTTCCCACGTTGGATTGTCTCCCAGAGTCCTTATGGTTTGTCAAGCTGGTCCTTGTATTTTGTAAAAAATATCTTTGGAGAGGTGTTCCGTTGCAGCATGGAAAAAATTTTCCACTTCTCTAATAAATGAAGGTAGAGAGTAGTCCTTTGTGTTTCCATGGAATTCCTTTATCCTGGCAGATTCTTTAAGAATTTGGTCCATAGGTAGGTAACAACTTGGACTTCCCTGTTTCTATTTTGTTTCTATATTTTGTAGGTAGTCTGTATATTAAGGTGTGATTCCCTTAAGTATTTACTTCTTTTTTTCACTCGAAATGTATTTCACGTGTTTTAAATTTTCGTTCGAAATATTTTCACTTCCTTTCTATTTTCTTTCGAAGTATTTTCACGTCCTTTCGATTTTCTTTCGAAATCTTTTAACGTCCTTTCGATTTTCTTTCGAAATATGGTCGCTTGATATGCTTTCATTTACATGCATCCTCTAAGAGACAGCATTCTTGTTTACAATTGTTGTCATCAGAGCAGTTTTCCTTTCCTTTTTCGCCTTCAATATTTTCTCTTTGCAAAGCGAGAGACAAGTTTGACTTTGAGAATGTTGATTGTTTTCGGAGAGCCTTAATTGTTTTTTCTGTTATTTTATGCATGTGACAGAAGTCAATGTCCCTTTCGTTAACATCAACATGCCAACCTTCGCGCAGTATTGTGCGGGCAACAGCTGTAGTAGAGATGTTGAGTGAGTGAGGAACGTCAAACAGTTCAATTGAATAAGCCAGTAGTTGTTGCTCTAGACGAGTTACGGTGCTCTCAGGCGATGCAATTCTCACTTCTTGTTTTCGGTGAGAAGAACTTCAATTTGGCGTTTCTGGATTTCTTTCATTTCAAATATGTCTCTCCAAAAAAGTCCATACAAAACAAATACCGAATTCTTAGAAATATATTTGTCCTGAAACGTATTTGATGTTTCTGTTGCATACATTTTGGCGGAGATATTCATGATTCATTGTAATTTCCTTAAGAAGGGTTTGTGTCCTTAAACAAATACAGTTTATTCGTTTCCGAATAACTTACATATATGATGTACAAATTTAACTTGTATTTAAATACATCAATCTACAATACAATATGAAATTTAAAGCTTATTTGTAGGTGGTTGGTAGAGGGGAGATTGAGGAAGGGGCAAATTGATGTGAAAAATGTTTAGGATGTACAAACGTATACATACGAGTATATTGAGAGAGGATGTTACTATGGTGATGGTGGTAAAGTTGCTTACTTCAATCAAATTTATCGCACTGTGTATCAGACTTGATCGGATAATTTGACAGGAAAAACGAATATGTTTTGGGAGTTTCGCTTTGCACCTGTCTATGAATTGAAGTTTAACTTTATATTCAACAAAATATACAAATAAATGCCAATATATATGTCAATTTCAATTCAATACATTGGATGAAACATTTGTTTTATTCCGAAGCGATACTCCTCTATTTGCGAAATTTAAATCGTGATCCCGACACCATGTTGTAAAATAGCGATTCGTACACACATATTATGTTATGATGTTGTTTTCGAATGCACAGTGAAGGCAAAATGTTGAAATAAATATCCTCTAATTTAAACAGAAGCATTTCGACAATTTATAGCATTTTAAAATGTAATAGAATCAAATCTCAATAGCGATCTGCACGTCCTTCGAAATTAAATTTGGGTGAGAAGTAAATTATAATCCGTAAAGTAAAGCAAGATCAACAAAGTCCGCGGCAAAAATAAATAAAGAAAGCTGAATATAATAACGTCAATGTAGGTGATGAAACAGTGTGTTCTTAGAAGTGCTGACTACAATGGTCGTGCTCCACGTGCAAGGCACTGATAAATGAACTTTGCAAAAGAGCACTTAAATTGCTTTGAAGAGTTTTGGAATAGAGTAATTTTTAGTAACACAACCATAATCAATATTTTTGGATCGGATGGAGGACATAAGGTCTGGAGAAAGATTGGACAAGCAATGCACTCTAACAACACAATACTAACAGTTAAATATGGAGTGCGAATGGAGTTGGAAATATTCAATTTATTAAAAAAAGAAGAACCATTTTCAATAATCAATACATAGGCATATTAAAAACGAATTTGAATGTATTTGAATTTGAATTTGAATAAAGTTGTTGCTTTCGGGTCGTTAAACGTATTTTCCAACACGTTATCGATCCAAAGCATACGGCATATAATACAAAAAAACTGGCTTAATTCCTAAACTGAACTCGGTGGTGAGATTTCCAAATTTTAAGAGCTTTTGATCACCTTCTGTAAACAGTTTACGACGACTGGAAGTTGAAGATCAATTACCAGAAGTGTGAAACCATCCTGTTCCGAACTCCGTTTTGCAGGGCTTCAAGAGATACGAGCAAAAACTGGCGTAAGTTCGGCATTTTGAACCCGCAGGGGCAGCCATTAGCTGTGAGGAGTGTAGTGCGATATTTGGGCATTATGTTGGACCAGTTTCTGTATGGTAATATCCATGCAGCAACGGGTCTGGCAAAAGCCAGAAAAGCCTTCGCTATGGCAAGTAGGCTGTTTTATAGCAGCCAACTTGATTCCGGAGTGAAGATTATCTGCTACACGGCCCTAATACGGCCAATCATGGTGTATGGTTGTCCGGTGTGGTTCAACTTGAGTCCTTCCCAGATGGAAAGGATGAGGGTGTTCGAAAGGCAATGTCTTCGTGCTTGTCTCAAGATGTACAGAGCCCCAGAGTCTAAGTACAAGAAGTTCTATGCTAATGAAATCTTGTACAACGCAGCAAACGTGAATAGGCTGGATAATTTTATTATTAAGCTGATTCGAAGGCACGTTGCACGAGCAATGACTTCAGAAAACGAGCTGATATTCGGAGCTTACTACCCGAACGATGCATATCATGAGAGCGCACGCCGAAGTGGATTCATTCCACCGGAAGCGTTCTTGTATCTGGACCGCATTGGCTTGGTCCAGGATGAGGAGGGATGTCCACTTCTCTACCACGTAGTAAGACGAACGGTGGACAAGCGTCTGCTCTACGAGAGCAATGTACGAAGCGTAAGGCCGGGTGATCTTCGCTTCAGCACATCCATCCCCATTCGCGACATTAAAGATCGGGAAAAGGATAGGCAATTTTATTGGTGGCTAGAGCCACATCTGGTGGCCCAGCTGCCGTCAGCTGAAGCCGAAATTGGTCCCCCTACGGACAACTTACATATAGTATAAGTTAGATTAAGATTAAGATTAGGTTAGTGTAGTATATATATATAGTCCATAAAAAAAAAAAAAAAAAAAAAAAAAAAAAATTAGGTGTAGTTAGGTTAAGTTTCTTAAGTTAGGTTAAGATAAACATAATTTAATTAGATTGCTAAGTTTTTACAGACCATTTTCTTAGTATTAAGTATCACATACTTTAGTTTCTTTACTTGAACATACATAAAAAAAAAAAACACCAGCCGAAAGGCAATTATAAAAACTCATAGATTAACTTAGAGTGCTCGCATGGAGCCAGTAAGATAGTTTTTAATTAAAATAAAAGTTTTTGTAACTAGTTTAAGTATTTTATATCTAGATTTAAGACAAATGAAACTCAAAAAAAATAAAAAAAAAATACATTTTTAAACCTTCTGTAAACACATCGAACTCACATCAACATACTCGACTATATTCAAACTTCAAATGTTCCCAGATCCCGAGTATTCCTCGATTCTTGATTCTTCCAAACAATCTCCGATGAATGATATGATTGCCTCGTCCTTTGTATCCTTTGAAATTGTTGTTCTAATACAGCTTATCAGTTGGTCACGTAGTTACTCAATCGACGATTCGAAATTCGGTTTGAGTTGAGAAGCTCGTTTGTTTGTTGTAGTCTACGCAAAGGTACGTACTTCTTTAAGGCGATGGGAATTGCAAGTACATCCATAAAAGAATGTCCAAGTTTGAATTAATAACATTAATAACAAAGAACTATTTTGCGGTCTATTTTGAGGTCGGTCTTTAAAAAGACTCTTTTGTTAGCAATACAAACTCCCATTCACTCTATTTTAAGCTTCATCTTAACCCATATTGAATTGATTTTTGTAAAACTCTGTCTCCCGAAATACTATACACCCTTCTTTAGACAAGGAAGTCCTTTTCACTGATTGTCTTTCCTATTGCGGTTTTTATCAGTCTGGGTCTTAAAAACAAATAAGCTTTTTTTTTCATATTGTATTGTAGATTGATAATATTTAAATACAAGTTTATTCAGAATTATTCGGAAACGAATAAACTGTATTCGTTTAAGGACACAAGCCCTTCAAAAGGAAATTACAAGGGATCATGAATATCTCCGCCAAAATGTATGCAACAGAAACATCAAATACGTTTCAGGAAAAATATATTTCTAAGAACTCGGCATTTTTTTTAGGGATTTTTTTCAGTTTTTAAACACGAATACCGTCAAAACTAAGCCGATTAGACCCCCACCCCCACCCATACTGTTTTTTCTTCGTTTTATTAAGCTGTCCGTAAGTATGAACTTGATTTTCTCGAAAGCGTTATATAATCTGGGTCTTTCGTATTGATTTTTGCATTCCTTTTTCAAATATTTCGTTAAAGGTTGGGCTATTTTTGCATAGTCCTTGATAAACTTTCTATAATAGCCTGTTATTCCTCATTATAATTTTATTTGTTTTTGGGTTTCTGGCAATTTTAGATTTTGTATTGCAAGAGAAGAGTGAGAAACTGTGACATTTACCACGGCGACTGCTACAGGGAGAGAGGGAAACGCTTATTTGGATGCGGTTTTGTTGTTCGAGGCAGACTTAGGCAAAAAGTCTTAAGCTTCCAATACATAAGCGAACGCCTCATAACAATCCGCATCAAGGCTAAATTCGGAAATATAAGCCTCATATGCGCCCACGCCCCGACAGAGGAAAAAGATGACAGCAGTAAAGAAGACTTCTATCACCTCCTAGAAAGGACTTACGATCGTTGCCCCAGCTACAACACCAAGATCGTTCTAGGAGATTTCAACGCTCAGCTGGGAAGAGAAGAAGTCTTTGCTAAAGTCATCGGAAGACACAGCCTGCACGCCAACACCTCCGGAGTGCAGGCAGGCGCATGCAGCCAAACAGGAAGCTTACAAGGCAACGCTGCATCGAACGACGAGAGCTGTTTGTGAGCTCTACAAACAGAGAAGAAGGGAAGAGAACCGGCTTCTCAGAAGAAAAAAGAAAGAGCACGAGAAGCGCGCGGTCGAGGAAATGGAGAGGTGCTATGGCAGGAATGACGTCCGGAATTTTTACCGCAAGATAAAACAGTTATCTGGCGGTTACAAACCTCGGACTGAAGCCTGCCGGGACCAAAATGGGCAATTGGTGGTAGAGTCGCAGCCGGTGCTGGGAATCTGGAAGGATCATTTCTGCAGACTTCTAAACGGCGATGACGACACAAATCCCGCTGTTAGGCAGAATGTTCCACCCAATTTGGACGACGATGGACAAGAATTCCGTCGCCCCGACCTCGACGAGGTCAAGATAGCAATATCGAGACTGAAGTCGAACAAAGCTGCTGGCGCGGACGGACTATCCGCAGAGCTGTTCAAAGCGGCTGGGGATGAGCTGGTTGGGTGCATGCACCAGCTCATCTGTGAGATATGGTCGGAGGAAAGCATGCCCGACGAGTGGAATCTCAGCCTCGTATGCCCGGTCCACAAGAAAGGAGACCCCTACGACTGCGCCAACTATCGAGGGATCAGTCTCCTTAATATCGCGTATAAGATTCTCTCTGCCGTATTGTGTGAGCGCCTGAAACCGTTCGTCAACAACCTGATAGGTCCTTATCAGTGTGGTTTCAGGCCAGGGAAGTCCACAATCGACTAGATCTTCACACTGCGGCAAATCCTGGAGAAGTCCCAAGAAGTACAAATCGACACCCACCATCTATTTGTCGATTTCAAGGCCGCGTATGACAGCGTGCATAGAGACGAGCTATACAGTGCCATGTCTAGTTTTGGCATTCCTACCAAACTCGTCAGATTGTGTAGGATGACGATGGAGAACTCTCGCTGCTCCGTCAAGGTCGGTAGCGAACTCACCGAGACCTTCGATGTCAAAAAAGGATTTAGACAAGGCGACGCGCTGTCATGCGACTTCTTTAACATCATTCTTGAGGGGATCGTGCGTAACTCACACGTCAACACCAGAGGCACGATCTTCCACAAGTCCGTTCAACTGCTAGCTTATGCGGATGACATTGACGTGATCGGCCGAACCCAGCGAGCCGTCAATGAGGCGTTTGCTAGCATCGAAGCGGAAGCGGCTAAAGTGGGACTGGTGGTAAACGAGGGCAAAACAAAGTATATGCTGTCATCAAAGAAGGACGCAGAACATCGACGTCTCGGACAGAGCGTCACTATGGACAGCAGACGTTTCGAGGTAGTCAAGGACTTCGTCTACCTCGGCTCCGCGGTGAATAGGGACAACAACATCAGTACCGAAATCAAGCGCAGAATCACTCTTGCCAATCGCTGTTTCTTTGGGCTTAAGAGGCAATTGAGTAATAAAGCCCTCTCCCGAACGACCAAAGTGACTTTGTACAACACCTTGATCATCCCAGTTCTGCTTTACGGCGCAGAAACCTGGACGTTACTAAAAGCGGATGAGGAAGCCCTTGGTCTGTTCGAGAGAAAAGTTATGCGTGCGATTTTTGGTCCTGTTTGCGTTGATGGCATCTGGAGGAGAAAATTCAACCACGAACTGCATGGGCTGTACGGCGGCATAAACCTAGTCAAGCGTCTGCGGATACAACGCTTAAGGTGGCTAGGCCATGTAGAGCGGATGGACAACACTGCTCCGGCCCGAAGAGTCTTCGAATCCGAGCCACAGGGACAACGCAACAGAGGACGTCCTAGACTGAGATGGCGCACACAAGTGGAAAAGGACCTCAACCAACTTGGAGTGCGCAACTGGAGGCAGCTGGCAAGAGATCGCACTAGCTGGAGAGGCATGCTGGTTGAGGCCCAGGTCCACCCCGGACTGTAGCGCCATCCGAAGAAGAAGAAGAAGATTGCTTTAATTTAAGACATGTTTCGTTTAACACCATTTGCTTTCAACATACATATGTCCAACAAATTCTGTTTCTCGGGCAAAAAAGTTTCACCTATCCGGTTGGATTTTTTAAATTATGTTTTCTAAGTACGTCAAATATCTTTTGAACATTGTTTGTGTGTTCTTCAAAACTCGTACTAAAGATTAGAATGTCGTCCATGTATATGACACAAACTTTGCTTATGAAATTTCGCAAAATCGGGTTTATTAATCGTACTTTTTAATTCCAGAGCTATCTACCTTCTTAGGCAGGTTATAAGGTGAGTTGCTCTCTTGTATTATTCCCTGATGCAACATATCCTTTATTTGTCTATTTATTTCTTTTTCGTAAATTTGGGGATATCTATAGATTTTAGAGAATACTGGTCTTTCTGTTGAAGTAATTATCTCGTGTTCAATCTCGTTTGTATGGGTTAATTGCTGCCCTTTTTTATAGAATCGCCCTTCTTTATAATAAATCGCGGTTTTTGTTTAAAAGTTTTCTTAGTCGTTCTGATTTTTCAGACTACAGATCTTTTCTAATGAGAACTTCTGTTAAATCTTTTGATTTCTCTAGTGAATAAACATCATCATATGAAAATGTAGATGAATCGCAGAAAGGTATTTTCTTATTATTTATTTGGAGATAATTCTCTTGGAGATTCATAACTGCTTGTAATGGAATTAATAAGTTTTGTACGATTATTCCATAAAAATCTTTATATTTAAAGTTGGTCAATTTCCAAATCATGAATGCCTTTTCATCGAATACATTTGGTAGAGTACATTTATTTTTTAATGAATTTCTTTTGAAAGCTATGAGTTGATTATTATTTACTAGCGATTTCTTTTGAAAGATTTGAGTTGATTATTATTTAGTAGCGTTGTCGAAGATCCTATATCTATCAAACAACGAATCTTTTCTTTAGATATATTGAGATCTACTATGGGTAAATCTTTTCTCGACATACCAAATGAAAATTTACCTTCTCAACGTTATCTACGCTCATGGCATCAGGATTCACATTTCTATTTGATTATATTTTGATATTCCCAGGTTCCTATACTGACCTGAGTTATTATTATTCCTAACTTGTCTGTTATTATCATTATTATTTCTATAATGTTGTCTACTTGTGCTTGGTCTAGTATCCATGTTGTAATTATTGAGTTATTGTTCTGTCTCCTATTATTATAATTGGTATCTACGTTCTGTCTATCTACACTTGGTTGTTCTCTATTACTCATGTTGTGTCCACTATTCTGTCTCCTATTTTCATTATGTTGATATGACCTATTGTACTGTTATTATCCTTTATATTTCTTAATAATCCTAGCAGTTCTAATGTATGTAATGCTTCTCTGAGGCTATCAATTGGCCTACTAAGTAAAACACTTGCTAAATGTGGGTCTAAGCTATCGAGAAATGTTCTTAGAATCATTTTTTCGTTACTATTTTGACAAAATTCTATCGGTTTTTCCGCATCAGATTCATATTTGAAATTTAATTTATCTAAACTTATTTTAAGCTTATTGAAAATTCATTGCAGTTTCTTAAACCAATTGCTTGGTGATATAGAGAATGATAATTCTCCCTAACGCCATTGTTAAGTTTAAATCTTTATTTGAAACTGTGTTGACACTTCGAATGACTGGACAGGAATGAATAATGGAACAAATACAAGAGAATAATTCCATGGATGAACTTCTTCGTTCATCCATGATAATTCAATGGTAATATAACAGATAGAATAACTGACATACACGTTGGAAGCCTTGCCAGATATGTATTTTCAACAGCCATACTTCCTGATCAGCTCGTTCTTGATTTGTTCCCACGTTGGATTGTCTCCCAGAGTCCTTATGGTTTGTCAAGCTGGTCCTTGTATTTTGTAAAAAATATCTTTGGAGAGGTGTTCCGTTGCAGCATGGAAAAAATTTTCCACTTCTCTAATAAATGAAGGTAGAGAGTAGTCCTTTGTGTTTCCATGGAATTCCTTTATCCTGGCAGATTCTTTAAGAATTTGGTCCATAGGTAGGTAACAACTTGGACTTCCCTGTTTCTATTTTGTTTATATATTTTGTAGGTAGTCTGTATATTAAGGTGTGATTCCCTTAAGTATTTACTTCTTTTTTTTCACTCGAAATGTATTTCACGTGTTTTAAATTTTCGTTCGAAATATTTTCACTTCCTTTCTATTTTCTTTCGAAGTATTTTCACGTCCTTTCGATTTTCTTTCGAAATCTTTTAACGTCCTTTCGATTTTCTTTTGAAATATGGTCGCTTGATATGCTTTCATTTACATGCATCCTCTAAGAGACAGCATTCTTGTTTACAATTGTTGTCATCAGAGCAGTTTTCCTTTCCTTTTTCGCCTTCAATATTTTCTCTTTGCAAAGCGAGAGACAAGTTTGACTTTGAGAATGTTGATTGTTTTCGGAGAGCCTTAATTGTTTTTTTTGTTATTTTATGCATGTGACAGAAGTCAATGTCCCTTTCGTTAACATCAACATGCCAACCTTCGCGCAGTATTGTGCGGGCAACAGCTGTAGTAGAGATGTTGAGTGAGTGAGGAACGTCAAACAGTTCAATTGAATAAGCCAGTAGTTGTTGCTCTAGACGAGTTACGGTGCTCTCAGGCGATGCAATGCTCACTTCTTGTTTTCGTTGAGAAGAACTTCAATTTGGCGTTTCTGGATTTCTTTCATTTCAAATATGTCTCTCCAAAAAAGTCCATACAAAACAAATACCGAATTCTTAGAAATATATTTGTCCTGAAACGTATTTGATGTTTCTGTTGCATACATTTTGGCGGAGATATTCATGATTCATTGTAATTTCCTTAAGAAGGGTTTGTGTCCTTAAACAAATACAGTTTATTCGTTTCCGAATAACTTACATACATGATGTACAAATTTAACTTGTATTTAAATACATCAATCTACAATACAATATGAAATTTAAAGCTTATTTGTAGGTGGTTGGTAGAGGGGAGATTGAGGAAGGGGCAAATTGATGTGAAAAACGATTATGTTTAGGATGTACAAACGTATACATATTTTGAGAGAGGATGTTACTATGGTGATGGTGGTGAAGTTGCTTACTTCAATCAAATTTATCGCACTGTGTATCAGACTTGATCGGATAATTTGACAGGAATTTACTATACTGACCTGAGTTATTATTATTCCTAAATTGTCCTGACATTTGTCTGTTATTATCATTATTATTTCTATAATGTTGTCTACTTGTGCTTGGTCTAGTATCCATGTTATAATTATTGAGTTATTGTTCTGTCTCCGATTATTATAATTGGTATTTACGTTCTGTCTATCTACACTTGGTTGGTCTCTATTACTCATATTGTGTCCACTATTCTGTCTAGTATTTTCATTACGTCGGCGGAGGCTGAATATTTTTCCTTTACACCGAAAGGTGAAAAGTTGCAGACCATGCTCCTTAAGGGCGGGGATCCATCTGCTGATCCGAGGGAGATCCTCGATGAGTTGCGCCAAGCTGAGTGCGACGGCGTCGAGTTCGTGGGAGTTAAGCCCTTCACCACTGCGGCAGCGAGGAAGGAGAGTAGAAATCTTCCTTTCTTCCTGGTGCAGGTTTCCCAAAACAGCAAATTAGAGAATCTAAAGAAGATTCGTTATTTAGGCTCTCTGGCTGTCAAGTGGGAGAAATTAAAAAGACCAACCACATGCTTCAATGTGCGCGGCGCCAACGCTTTGGGCATGCCGCAGCGAACTGCAATATGGAATCTCGCTGCGTCAAATGCGCTAAAAGCCACAGAAAAGGGGAATGCCCTTTGGGAGCGGAAAAAGTTGGCGATAGGGCGCAGCTCACGTGTGTGCTCTGTAAGGGCAATGGTCACCCCGCAAACTATCGAGGATGTCCAAAAGCTCAGGAGCTCAGGAAATTAATTCAGGCTAAGAGGGCTGCAAAAATGGTAGCAGCGAGGCCCGCTCCTCGTCTTCCAGCTGCCACTGTTACGCAGCCTATCTCCTTCACCCAAATGACGCCAGGAAGAAAGCCGGCACAACAGACAGCGCCGTCGGTGGCTCAGGTCCCTGTAACCAGTCAACCAACGGACAATGTGAGTCTCCAGACTGTCATGCTAGCAGTGACGGCAATGAAAGAACAGATGCTTGCTATGCAAGCACAGTTCCAGAGCCAGATAACTGCTATGCAGAAGCAGTTTGAGAAACAGTTCCTCGAACAATCAGCATGAGTAGACCTCATCTACTCGTCGCTGTTTGTGTCTAACGCGTCGATATAATGGCTGCGTTGGTAACAAGATCCCTTAAGATCCTAGCAGTGAATGTTAATTCGCTAATAAGGATCGAGCGAAAGCTAACTTTGTCACATTTGCTGCAGACTCATAATCCTGACGTGCTGATTGCTAGCGAAACAAAACTAAACCAGACGCGCAACCTCAGGTACAAAAACTACCATGTCATTAGGAGAGACCGGTCCCAATCCACTCAAGGAGGCGGTGTTGCACTCTTAATTACAAAAAGACCTTTGTCATAAGGTAATATATAGCAGTGAAGTGCGTAGGTTCGAGGTGCCAGAAGCATGCATTGCACGCATCCCTCTCCAAGGTGGAAAGAGGTTGTTTGTAATTGCGGTCTACGCGCCGAAACCCGTCGGAACCCCCATTTCATATCGGAGCTCGAGGCTCTTTTCATTAGTCTTCGTTTGAGCTCGGACGAAAACTACTTTATAATTGCCGGGGATTTGAACGCAAAGCACGGCGAATGGGGTAATAGCGTCCCAAATGATAGAGGAAACGCACTCTCAGGGTGGTTGGTACAGCACAATATTGAGTTCAGGGTGGACTTGTTGGCAACCGATAGACCATCGTTTCCTAGAAGCGGGTCCTATCTGGATGTGATGCTCATCGACTGACGACTAACGCTACTGGACGTGAAAAGAACCACAAGGAACTGCTTGACCACGGTGGAGTACGACAGTGACCACTGCGGACTTGCCGCGGCAATCCAGTTCCCGAACGAGCTGGAGGAACTAGGGGAATGTGTCTTGACGTACCCTTATGATTACAATAAGGCTCCAGGACTTAAGCTCTTGTACAGATGGTTCACAGATTCACAGAACGCCGAGGTGCGGTCATTGAAGTCGCAGATCAAAAACCTCCAACAGTTAATTAAAATTCATTACAGCATGGCTGTAAGCTTGCACTGGGGCAACAAACTCCGGGCTGTAAGATCCAACAACCCGGGTATGTTCCCGCAAGTAAATAAGATATTCCGGAGGAAAGGTCAGAACGACATTCCGACTGTTAGACTGGAAAGGACGACAGAGAACGTAAACATACTGACATCTGTTGGCATCAATCCAAATGGGGCAGTGCTGGACGACAACTTCTTCGTAGTTGAGGATCCCAAGGAGAAGGTTGAAGCAATCGGTGCTGTTTTCCAGAAAGTGTACACGGTCAACGAGTCTCGTAGGCCAAATCACGATTTGGAGAACAGAGCTTTGCTAAACCACTTCTATCTCCAAGAGGAGATAAGTCAATGGCGATCTGAGAACCCAGGTTCAGTGACGAACACATGACAAATAATGCCGTCGCCGTTAATGGATACATCTTGATTTCTAAAGAAGATCTCCAGAGCATCGTCAACTCGCTGAAGAAGAAGAAGTCAGTAGGAATAGATGGTATACCGAATATTGTGCTGCGCCATCTACCCTCTGAAGCGGTTGATATCTACGCAGCACTGTTTAACAATGTGTTGAGTAATGCCTATTACCCGGCGCATTGGAAAACTGCTGTTGTGCAACCGATCCCTAAACGGGACAAGGACACTTCTATCCCATCAAATCTCCGGTCGATTAGTCTTCTTCCGTGCATAAGCAAAGTCTTTGAGAAGATAGTTATAGACGATCTAAAAAATTGGGTCGAGGAAAAGAAAATTTTACCGGACAACCAATTCGGACTTAGGGCGGGGCATGATACTATACATGCCGCGTCTAAGCTGGTGTCCGACATTCAATGGAATAATTGCAAAAAACAAGCCACGGGCGCCTGTCTAGTTGACTTGGAGAAGGCCTTCGACACTGTATGGTTAGAAGGACTTTTCCTCAAGATGGTCAGATACGGCATTAGTAAACCACTGCTATATATGATCTATGACATGATCACAGGAAGAAAGTTCGTCGTGAAGAATGGCAACGTAACTTCTACCACGGTCTTTAACATAAAAAGTGATCTGGAACAGGGGGCAGTTGGCTCGCCGATTTTGTTCGCGATATTCACTAGCGATCTTATAGGTTCTATGCCGCACTTAATAGCGTACGCCGATGATATCATTGCGTACAGATCAGGTCCGAAGGTCGAAGTAATAAATCCAGCGATTTTGCGACGACTGGAAGTTGCAAGTCAATTTCCGGAAGTGTGAAATCATCCCCTTCAGGACACCGTTGTCCAAGGCCTCAGGGGATACAAAGAGAAACTGGCGTAAGTTTCGCATAGTGGACTCGCAGGGACGGCCGTTAGCGGTGAAAAGTGTAGTCAGGTTTCTTGGCATTTGGTTGGATCAGTACCTATATTTCAACAGACATATAGATGCTGCTCTGACAAAAGCCAAAAAGGCCTTTGCTGTGGCAAGGGAGTTGTTCTACAGCAGCCAACTTGATACCAGAGTAAAGGTCATCTACTACATGGCCCTCATCCGGCCAGTCATGGCGTACGGTTGTCCAGTGTGGTTCAACGTGAGTTCTTCCCAGATGGAAAAGATGAGGGTGTTCGAGAGGTAGTGTCTTCGGGCCTGCCTCCGGTTGTATCGAACACCTGAATCCCAGTACAAGAAATTCTATCCCAACGAGGTCTTGTATAACGAGGCAAAGGTGATTAGGATAGATAATTTCATTATTAAGCTGATTCAAAGGCATGTGGCAAGGGCTACGACTTCGACTAACAGTCTGATCTTCGGGGCCTACTACCCCAATGAAATGTACCACGAGAGTGTGCGTCTTAACGGCTTCATCTCTCCTGAAGCGTTCCTCTATTTAGATATGAAGGCCTAATCCAGAATACGGAAGGATGTCCTATTATCTTCCATGTCGTACGTCGTACAGTGGACCGGCGACTCAACTACGAACACACTGTCGCACGCAACCGCGAGGATCTGCTTCGGTTCAGCAGAGCGATCTCACAGTTGGACATTGTAGTGGCCAACTTACATAGTTTTAAGGGTAGTAGTGTGAGTCAGTTAAAAAAAAAAAAAACAAAAAACATAAAAAAACATGCATCGGCGTCACTATATGTGCACCATATACATGATGCATACACCCTGGTGCACGCGTTTGTATTGCGTTACGGACATAGTTTAAGTTACATTTACATATATATTTTCTTAGGTTAGGTTACATTTTAAGTTAGATTAAGTTAGTTTTAGGAAAAAAAATGAGAAGTTTTTTTAAAAATTTTCTTGTTCTATAATGTAAGTTAACTTTAAGATTTAAATCAAAATAAATAAAATCGGACGCCGAAAGGCATATTAAAATTAAAATTAAGATTAGATTAGCTTAGAGTACCTGCATAGGGTCAGTAAGTTAGGCTAAGAACATTGTTCACTTAGGTAAGCTAGCTTTAAGTAATTTTGTCTAGTACGTTAGAAAAGAAACTGAATTAAAATGAACAAAAATTGCAAAAAAAAAAAATTCATTATGTTGATATGACCTATTGTACTGTTATCCTTTATATTTCTTAATAATCCTAGCAGTTCTAATGTATGTAATGCTTCTGTGAGGCTATCAATTGGCCTACTAAGTAAAACACTTGCTAAATGTGGGTCTAAGCTATTGAGAAATGTTCTTAGAATCATTTTTTCGTTACTATTTTGACAAAATTCTACCGGTTTTTCCACATCAAATTCATATTTGAAATTTAATTTATCTAAACTTAATTTAAGCTTATTGAAATAATCGCTTCATTGTAGTTTCTTAAGCCAATTGCTTGGTGATATAGAGAATGATAATTCTCCATAACGCCATACTTCCTGATCAGATCGTTCTTGATTTGTTCCCACGTTGGATTGTCTCCCAGAGTCCTTATGGTTTGTCAAGCTGGTCCTTGTATTTTGTAAGAAATATCTTTGGAGAGGTGTTCCGTTGCAGCATGGAATAAACTTTCCACTTCTCTAATAAATGAAGGTAGAGAGTAGTCCTTTGTGTTTCCATGGAATTCCTTTATCCTGGCAGATTCTTTAAGAATTTGGTCCATAGGTAGGTAACAACTTGGACTTCCCTGTTTCTATTTTGTTTCTATATTTTGTAGGTAGTCAGTATATTAAGGTGTGATTCCCTTAAGTATTTACTTCTTTTTTTTCACTCGAAATGTATTTCACGTGTTTTAAATTTTCGTTCGAAATATTTTCACTTCCTTTCTATTTTCTTTCGAAGTATTTTCACGTCCTTTCGATTTTCTTTCGAAATCTTTTAACGTCCTTTCGATTTTCTTTCGAAATATGGTCGCTTGATATGCTTTCATTTACATGCATCCTCTAAGAGACAGCATTCTTGTTTACAATTGTTGTCATCAGAGCAGTTTTCCTTTCCTTTTTCGCCTTCAATATTTTCTCTTTGCAAAGCGAGAGACAAGTTTGACTTTGAGAATGTTGATTGTTTTCGGAGAGCCTTAATTGTTTTTTTGTTATTTTATGCATGTGACAGAAGTCAATGTCCCTTTCGTTAACATCAACATGCCAACCTTCGCGCAGTATTGTGCGGGCAACAGCTGTAGTAGAGATGTTGGGTGAGTGAGGAACGTCAAACAGTTCAATTGAATAAGCCAGTAGTTGTTGCTCTAGACGAGTTACGGTGCTCTCAGGCGATGCAATTCTCACTTCTTGTTTTCGGTGAGAAGAACTTCAATTTGGCGTTTCTGGATTTCTTTCATTTCAAATATGTCTCTCCAAAAAAGAGAATCGTTAGAAACATTCTCCGCAGATAAGCGATAAGAAATTTCTCCCAGCTTCGTTGCATTTATTCGTGTTTATAAACTGAAAAAAGTCCATACAAAACAAATACCGAATTCTTAGAAATATATTTGTCCTGAAACGTATTTGATGTTTCTGTTGCAAACATTTTGGCGGAGATATTCATGATCCATTGTATTTTCCTTAAGAAGGGTTTGTGTCCTTAAACAAATACAGTTTTTTCGTTTCCGAATAATTTACATATATGATGTACAAATTTAACTTTATTTAAATACATCAATCTACAATACAATATGAAAAGGAAAGCTTATTTGTAGGTGGTTGGTAGAGGGGAGATTGAGGAAAGGGCAAATTGATGTGAAAAACGATTATGTTTAGGATGTACAAACGTATACATACGAGTATATTGAGAGAGGATGTTACTATGGTGATGGTGGTGAAGTTGCTTACTTCAATCAAATTTATCGCACTGTGTATCAGTTTGACAGGAATTTACTAAAACGAATATGTTTTGGGAGTTTCGCTTTGCACCTGTCTATGAATTGAAGTTTAACTTTATATTCAACAAAATATACAAATAAATGCCAATATATATGTCAATTTCAATTCAATATATTGGATGAAACATTTGTTTTTTTCCGAAGCGATACTCCTCTATTTGCGAAATTTAAATCGTGATCCCGACACCATGTTGTAAAATAGCGATAATAGACACACATATTATGTTATGATGTTGTTTTCGAATGCACAGTGAAGGCAAAATGTTGAAATAAATATCCTCTAATTTAAACAGAAGCATTTACACAATTTATAGCATTTTAAAATGTAATAGAATCAAATCTCAATAGCGATCTGCACGTCCTTCGAAATTAAATTTGGGTGAGAAGTAAATTATAATCCGTAAAGGAAAGCAAGATCAACAAAGTCCGCGGCAAAAATAAATAAAGAAAGCTGAATATAATAACGTCAATGTAGGTGATGAAACAGTGTGTTCTCAGAAGTGCTGACTACAATGGTCGTGCTCCACGTGCAAGGCACTGATAAATGAACTTTGCAAAAGAGCACTTAAATTGCTTTGAAGAGTTTTGGAATAGAGTAATTTTTAGTAACACAACCATAATCAATATTTTTGGATCGGATGGAGGACATAAGGTCTGGAGAAAGATTGGACAAGCAATGCACTCTAACAACACAATACTAACAGTTAAATATGGAGTGCGAATGGAGTTGGAAATATTCAATTTATTAAAAAAAGAAGAACCATTTTCAATAATCAATACATAGACATATTAAAAACGAATTTGAATGTATTTGAATTTGAATTTGAATAAAGTTGTTGCTTTCGGGTCGTTAAACGTATTTTCCAACACGTTATCGATCCAAAGCATACGGCATATAATACAAAAAAACTGGCTTAATTCCTAAACTGAACTCGGTGGTGAGATTTCCAAATTTTAAGAGCTTTTGATCACCTTCTGTTAACACATCGAACTCACATCAACATACTCGACTATATTCAAACTTCAAATGTTCCCAGATCTTAAATCCCGAGTATTCCTCGATTCTTGATTCTTCCAAACAATCTCCGATGAATGCAGTCAGTCGGACTCATTCAATTTCGAAAACGTTGATTCGGTCAATGCGATCGTCAATGTGACCTATCCCTTTGTATGCGACGAGTAAAAAATTAGAGTTTGATATGATTGCCTCGTCCTTTGTATCCTTTGAAATTGTTGTTCTAATACAGCTTATCAGTTGGTCACGTAGTTACTCAATCGACGATTCGAAATTCGGTTTGAGTTGAGAAGCTCGTTTGCTTGTTGTAGTCTACGCAAAGGTACGTACTTCTTTAAGGCGATAGGAATTGCAAGTACATCCATAAAAGAATGTCCAAGTTTGAATTAATAACATTAATAACAAAGAACTATTTTGGGGTCTGGGTCTTAAAAACAAATAAGCTTTTTTTTCATATTGTTTTGTAGATTGATAATATTTAAATACAAGTTTATTCAGAATTATTCGGAAACGAATAAACTGTATTCGTTTAAGGACACAAGCCCTTCAAAAGGAAATTACAATGGATCATGAATATCTCCGCCAAAATGTATGCAACAGAAACATCAAATACGTTTCAGAAAAAATATATTTCTAAGAATTCGGCATTTTTTTTAGGGATTTTTTTCAGTTTTTAAACACGAATACCGTCAAAACTAAGCCGATTAGACCCCCCCCCACCCATACTGTTTTTTCTTCGTTTAATTAAGCTGTATCATTCAATCGAGGGACCGCAAGTATCGGAATCATGCCAACATTTTCCTTAATGATTCCTTTCTTAAATATAGTTTCTAAATAACTCGTTTAATATTGTCGTCTGTCTCGTTTGATTAAGCTTAAGTTTGATTTCTACCCTTGTCAATTGTTTCCTTAAGTATCATAAATGTGTTGTTAAAGTGATCGTTAATTATAATTTGTTTATCAAATTGTGTAATAATGTTATGATTACTTGTGTTAGTAATTTTTAATTCTTCTTCTATGTTTCGTCTGTCGGCCATCCTCCCGTACAACCATTTCATTTCGGTGTCTATAATATTTATAAGACCCCTTTTGTTTTTGTGGGGAATGGTTGTTTGCACGTTTTACTTAAGTGATTCTATTTGGTTTACGAGAAAGTATTTTTCCTCTTCAAATTGTAAATATGATAAGTTGTCTTCTAGTTTCTGTATGATTTCAGATTCAGATGGGTCAATCATATGTAAAACTATGTTGTAAGATTTTGTTATGAGTACGCTTCCTAATTTTATTGCTGCAAATCCATTGTTCGCACTAACGTGTTCTATCCTCAACGTTGCTTGGGCTGTCGCTAGTGTCAAGAGAATTATTAGTATTTACCATACGACCTAAAAATGTTGTAAGGGCGTTTAATATTGGATGTATGTATGTTAGAAAGTCTTAATTTCCTATATTCCCTTATTCCTATATTCCCTTATTCCATATTCCCCTATGTCTAAGTGCTTTGTAATTCTTAAAGTATCCTGTTTCTCTATTTTCCTCATACTCATCTCTGTTTTTATTTCGCTCTAAAATAGTTTTCTCTCTCTTTGAATGGATATTTTCTTTTACTATTTTTTTAATCTACCTTACCTTCCTGTTATAACATTGGCTTACACTTTATTGTGGAATGAATAGAGTTATTATACCATATACATATCATACATATACACATTTATACATCTTTTCAAGTATTGTAAGTTGCGTATTCCTCAATGAAATTGTTCTAATTTTTTCGCCTATAGTGCTATGGAATCGTTCGATGTCCGAATTATGAGTGTAACTATTAGGTTTCGTAAAGTGCGTTTCAACATTTTCTTCACTTAGGACATCTTTTACATTTGTATTACGGAATTCGTTGTCAAAATTTATCAGTCTGAGTCTTATTTTTTCTTTGATTGTTATTCTGTTTTTGTTTTCTAAATGGAATATAATTGCATGTTTTGAAAATTTGTCTATAAACGTTATGAAATTGTTTTTACTATTTGTATAAATAATATGTCTAAATGAATTATCTCATTTATGTCATTTGGTGTTTCAGTAATTTTGAACTGTGTTTTAATGGGTTTTCTGTCGTATTTAGCTTTTGTAAAAATTTCGCAATTCTTTACATATTTCTGAATAAGTCCTTGAGGTTTTTGAAATATATAACCTTTTCAAGTCCTTCGTAATTTTCGATTATACCTGCATGTCCTGTTTCATACTTATCGTATTTCGCTATTTGCTTAAAGGTTTCATCTTCGTCTTTCATATCCCTCGCTTTATATGCACATTTGAAAAATTGTATATTTTTATTATTATTATAGAGTTCAATATGCTTCTGTTGAACAGTATTATATTCGTGCTCTGAAAGTTCTGAAAAAATTTCTATCCTTCCATTAATTTTAATAAATCTTCTGAATATGTCACCAAGTTTATTCTGATTTATATCTTGTGAGCTTATATGTATTCTTCTTTTATTATTTATTATTTCTATCTCCCTAGTTTTATTATTAAAAAGTATCAACTGTGTGTAAAACCTGTAAAACCATATAATGTCTAAAATACTTAACTGCCCAAACTATTGCTAATAATTCTTTTTCGGTAGCGGGATAGTTTCTTTCGTGCTGGTTAAGAGACCGACTAGAAAGTACTTGAGAAAGTACTGCTCCAATAGCAAAGTCACAAGCGTCACTTATTAATTAGATTTTTTTTCAAAATTTTGGTATTTCAGTACGAGAGGGTCCGTAAGTATGAACTTGATTTTCTCGAAAGCGTTATATAATCTGGGTCTTTCGTATTGATTTTTGCATTCCTTTTTCAAATATTTCGTTAAAGGTTGGGCTATTTTTACATACTCCTTGATAAACTTTCTATAATAGCCTGTTATTCCTCATTATAATTTTATTTGTTTTTGGGTTTCTGGCAATTTTAGATTTTGTATTGCTTTAATTTAAGACATGTTTCGTTTAACACCATTTGTTTTCAACATACATATGTCCAACAAATTCTGTTTCTCGGGCAAAAAAGTTTCACCTATCCGGTTGGATTTTTTAAATTATGTTTTCTAAGTACGTCAAATATCTTTTGAACATTGTTTGTGTGTTCTTCAAAACTCGTACTAAAGATTAGAATGTCGTCCATGTATATGACACAAACTTTGTTTATGAAATTTCGCAAAATCGGGTTTATTAATCGTTGAAAGGTTGAGGGTGCGTTTTTGAGTTCGAAAGACATTCTTACAAACTCATAATGACCCGATGGTGTGGAAAATGTCCTTTTTTTCTATTACATTTCTTGACCAAAATCTGGTCAAAGCCTTTTGCTAGATCTGTGCTAGTGAAATATTGCGATCTTCCTAACTTTTTCAATATTGTGTCAATATTTGGAATAGGAAACTAATCGTCAATGATTGTTTCATTAAGTTTTCTTCTAGACTGTGAGTATACGATACTGTTTTATTCCAGAGCTATCTACCTTCTTAGGCAAGTTATAAGGTGAGTTGCTCTCTTGTATTATTCGCTGATGCAACATATCCTTTATTTGTCTATTTATTTCTTTTTCGTAAATTTGGGGATATCTTTGGATTTTAGAGAATACTGGTCGTTCTGTTGAAGTAATTATCTCGTGTTCAATCTCGTTTGTACTGGTTAATTGCTGCCCTTTTTTATAGAATCGCCCTTCTTTATAATAAATCGCGGTTTTTGTTTAAAAGTTATCTTAGGCGTTCTGATTTTTCAGACTACAGATCTTTTCTAATGAGAACTTCTGTTAAATCTTTTGATTTCTCTAGTGAATAAACATCATCATATGAAAATGTAGATGAATCGCAGAAAGGTATTTTCTTATTATTTATTTGGAGACAATTCTCTTGGAGATTCATAACTGCTTGTAATGGAGCTAATAAGTTTTGTACGATTATTCCATAAAAATCTTTATATTTGAAGTTGGTCAATTTCCAAATCATGAATGCCTTTTCATCGAATACATTTGGTAGAGTACATTTATTTTTTAATGAATTTCTTTTGAAAGCTATGAGTTGATTATTATTTAGTAGCGATTTCTTTTGAAAGATTTGAGTTGATTATTATTTAGTAGCGTTGTCGAAGATCCTATATCTATCAAACAACGAATCTTTTCTTTAGATATATTGAGATCTACTATGGGTCAATCTTTTCTCGACATACCAAATGAAAATTTACCTTCTCAACGTTATCTACGCTCATGGCATCAGGATTAACATTTCTATTTGATTAGATTTTGATATTCCCTGGTTCCTATACTGACCTGAGTTATTATTATTCCTAACTTGTCTGTTATTATCATTATTATTTCTATAATGTTGTCTACTTGTGCTTAGTCTAGTATCCATGTTATAATTATTGAGTTATTGTTCTGTCTCCTATTATTATAATTGGTATTTACGTTCTGTCTATCTACACTTGGTTGTTCTCTATTACTCATATTGTGTCCACTATTCTGTCTCCTATTTTCATTATGTTGATATGACCTATTGTACTGTTATTATCCTTTATATTTCTTAATGATCCTAGCAGTTCTAATGTATGTAATGCTTCTCTGAGGCTATCAATTGGCCTACTAAGTAAAACACTTGCTAAATGTGGGTCTAAGCTATCGAGAAATGTTCTTAGAATCATTTTTTCGTTACTATTTTGACAAAATTCTATCGGTTTTTCCGCATCAGATTCATATTTGAAATTTAATTTATCTAAACTTATTTTAAGCTTATTGAAAATTCATTGTAGTTTCTTAAACCAATTGCTTGGTGATATAGAGAATGATAATTCTCCCTAACGCCATTGTTAAGTTTAAATCTTTATTTGAAACTGTGACTGGACAAGAATGAATAATGGAACAAATACAAGAGAATAATTCAATGGTAATATAACAGATAGAATAACTGACATACACGTTGGAAGCCTTGCCAAATATGTATTTTCAACAGCCATACTTCCTGATCAGCTCGTTCTTGATTTGTTCCCACGTTGGATTGTCTCCCAGAGTCCTTATGGTTTGTCAAACTGATCCTTATATTTTGTAAAAAATATCTTTGGAGAGGTGTTCCGTTGCAGCATGGAATAAACATTTCCACTTCTCTAATAAATGAAGGTAGAGAGTAGTCCTTTGTGTTTCCATGGAATTCCTTTATCCTGGCAGATTCTTTAAGAATTTGGTCCACAGGTAGGTAACTGTGGCTTTTCTCCTTTGGGGGTGTACGTATAGTAATCGGCGTTCGAAGCCGCTAATTTTTCTTTTAGAAATCTGAGTCCGTCCATTGTTAGGCAGTAAACGGTGTGTGTATGGGGAGTCTTATATTTTATGTAATAATTCTAACTTTCTAGGGCCAACTCACATAGGGCCTCTAGCTCATCCGTTCCCATGCCGAAGACGTTTATTGGTGGGCAACGGACCTTGGATTTCTGTTGTTGTTGCTGTGGCTCCTGTTGTTTCTGCGGCTGAATCTGCTGTCGTTTCTCCTGCTGTGGCTACTGTTGTTTCTGTTGATGTGTCTGCTGTTGCTGTTCCTTCTGTTTGTGTGGCTGTTGTTTCTGCGTCTGCTTCTGTTGTTGCTGGAATTTAAGCTTCTGTTGAGCTTTTTGAAGACGTAGTGCTGCCTTTGATGTCGTTCTTGGCTTTTTTGCTTTTGTTCGACATGTTGCTTCCGTTTTTGTTGCAGCTTCAATATCTCGCCTTGTTGCTCAATTTGCTTTGCTGCTTTTTCTGCAGCTTTCCTCGACGTGGATTGTTCGTATAAGAACTTGATGTGGGCGTCAAGCTTCGCCCTTTCGTCGTCGAGTGTCTTAAGCTTCGTCTCTTCCTCTCTTATTTGCTCCTCCTCATCATCGGCGTCCGATGTGGCGAGCACCTGGAAGGAGTTCTCGCTCCCCTTGTATGAAAATCGGCATTCGTGTCCGTTCCGATTCACATTTAAGGGCATCAATGTCGATTGCGACTGCAGCTGAAGCCGATTTTGTTGTTGCTCGGGTTACTGCTGTTTTTGTTGATGCATTTTTTTTGGTCGCGACCAACTTAACTTTGTGTGGGGCGACCGCTTCCTCCTCTGACGTCATTGCAGTCGTCCGACGCTTTGTGAGGCTGAGCTGTGGCTGCAGCCTCTTCTTTCTCTTTTTAACTCGGTAGTCCCGCTCGTGGGGTTAGCCACACGAATGCTACCGCCACTGGTTTGGTGGCCTGACGTCCCAGGCACCGGTATTTTGAAATCACCTGATTTAGTGAGCTCGGGTCGCTCGTCACTTTCCATTTTACTCTTCTTACTCGCACCTTGTGTTTCTAATCGATCATTTAACTAAAAAAAGAAAAATGTAATTTTTTTCCCTCCAGATTCGAACCTGGGATTGTCAGTTCAACTTCACTGGTGCTCTTTTTGTTTAAAAATGTATTTTTTATTGTGAGTTGCATTTGTCTTAAATCTAGATATAAAATACTTAAACAAGTTACTATAACTTTTATTTTAATTAAAACTATCTTACTGGCTCCATGCGAGCACTCTAAGTTAATCTATGAATTGTTTATAATTGCCTTTCAGCCTCTGTTTTTGTATGTATGTTCAAGTAAAGAACTAAACTATGTGCTACTTAATACTAAGAAAATGTTCAGTAAAAACTTAGCAATCTAATTAAATTATTTTTATCTTAACCTAACTAAACAAACTTCACCTAACTACAACTAATTTTTTTTTATTTTTTTTTTGTTTTTTTTTTTTATGAACTATATCTATACTACACTAACTAAATCTTAATCTAACTTATACTATATGTAAGTTGTCCGTAGGGGAACCAATTTCTGCTTCAGCTGACGGCAGCTGGGCCACCAGATGCGGCTCTAGCCACCAATAAAATTGCCTATTCTTTTCCCGATCTTTAATGTCGCGAATGGGGATGGATGTGCTGAAGCGGAGATCACCCGGTCTTACGCTTCGTACATTGCTCTCGTAGAGCGGACGCTTGTCCACCGTTCGTCTTACTGCGTGGTAGATAAGTGGACATCCCTCCGCCTCCTGGACCAAGCCAATGCGGTCCAGATACAAGAACGCTTCCGGTGGAATGAATCCACTTCGGCATGCGCTCTCCTGATATGCGTCCGGACAACCATACACCATGATTGGCTGTATTAGGGCCGTGTAGCAGATAATCTTCACTCTGGAATCAAGTTGGCTGCTATAAAACAGCCTACTTGCCATAGCCAAGGCTTTTCTGGCTTTTGCCAGACCCGTTGCTGCATGGATATTACCATACAGAAACTGGTCCAACATAATGCCCAAATATCGCACTACACTCCTCACAGCTAATGGCTGCCCCTGCGGGTCCAAAATACCGAACTAAAGCCAGTTTTTGCTCGTACCTCTTGAAGCCCTGCACAATGGAGTTCGGAACAGGATGGTTTCACACTTCTGGTAATTGATCTTCAACTTCCAGTCGTCGCAAAATCGCTGAATTTTCTCGAAGTCACGCTGCAAGAGGATATTAATGACCTCAATCTTCGGTGCCGTCCTGTACGCTATCAAATCGTCAGTGTACGCGATCAGGTACTGCATGGAGCCAATTAATTCACTAGTGAAAACAGTGAAAAGAATTGGTGAATTCACTGCACCCTGCTGGAGCCCATTTTTAATGTAAAGGACATTAGTGGAAACCTTGTTGCCACTCTTAACAGCAAACTTTTTACCTGTAACCATATTGTAGATCGTGTAAAGCAGTTCTTTGCTTATACCCAACCTCGTCAACACCAGACGGTGTCGAATGCCTTTTCCAAGTCAACAAAGCAGGCCCCGGTGCACTGGCATTTAATTTTTTTTCCATTGAATGTCCGAAACCAATTTTGAAGCGGCATGTACAGTATCATGCCCCACCCTAAAACCAAATTGGTTATTCGGTATTATTTTTTTGTCCGCAGTCCACTGCATCCGGACTCTATTCACAATCTTTTCAAAAACCTTGCTTATGCAAGGGAGGAGACTAATCGACCGAAGATTTTTCGGAAGCGAGGTATCTTTGTCCCTTTTGGGGATGGGTTGCATTACCGCCGTCTTCCAATGCTCTAGGTAATGTGCATTACTCAGAGCATTGTTGAACAGGATTGTGTATATCTCTACCGCCTCTTCGGGGAGATGACGCAACACAATATTCGGTATTCCGTCTATTCCGGTGGACTTTTTGTTCTCCAGAGTGTGAAAAATGTCTTTGAGATCCACCTTTGAAATGATTATGGCATTAGATCCATCTTGGGCGACGGCATTGGTTGCCTTATTTTCATCATTGAATCTGGTGAAACCATGATTCTCAGAACGCCATTGCTGTATTTCATTTCGAAGGTAGAAATGGTTAAGCAAGGCTCTGTTCTCCAAGTCGTGATTCGGCCTACGAGATTCGTTGACCATATACACTTCCTGGAAAACCGCTTCTATTGCTTCAACCTTCTCTTGGGCATCCTCAACAATGAAGAACTCATTGTCCAGCACGGCCCCATCCGGATCGATGCCAACTGAAGTCAGTATGTTTGCGTTGTCGGTTGTTCTGTCAAGTCGAACAGCCTCCAAGTCGTTATGATCCCTCCTTCGGAAGATTCGGTTGATTTGGGGAAACATACCCGGACAGTTCGAACGAACAGCCCGAATCTTGTCTCCCATTTGTATGAGTTACCTGCCAACCTCTTCGTTAGTTAAGTTTCTGTTCGAGGGTGATGTCATGTCATTCGAACGCAGATATCTGGATATGATTCTGGAAAAACGCGGCCAACGAGCCTTACAATAATTGTAAGGATACGCCTCTACAAATTCCTCCAGTTCCACCATCTCGTTCGGGATCCGAATAACAGCGGCAAGCCCACAGTGATCACTTTCGTACTCAACCGTTGTTAAGCAGTTCCTAATTTGTCTGTTTACGTTCCGTATCGTTAGTCGTCTGTCAATTAGCATCAGATCAAGATAAGACCCACTTCTGGGAAATTAAATGACGGCCTATAGGTTGCAAGCAAATTCAGCTTGAACTCAATAGAGTGCTGCGTCAACCACTCAAGGAGTGAATTCCCCCTGGGATTTGACACAGAATTACCCCATTCCTCATGCTTCGCGTTCAAATCACCGGAAATAACAAAGAAGTTATCCTAGGAGCATAAACGCAGTTTTCAAAAGACAGATTCGAGCATCTGGTGCATATGGTGCATAGACCGCTACCACGTACAACTTCCTTCCATCTTGGAGAGAAATGCACGCAACAGACGCTACCAGCACACGGAAGCCTCACTGCAATACACGATCTTATGGCGAATGCCTTTTTTAATGAAGAGAGCAATCCCACCCCCTTGTGTGGAGTGGGGGCGGTCCCTTCGAATAACGGAGTAATCTTTGTACGTGATTGTGTGCTTCCGGTTTAACTTAGTTTCGCTAACCATTAACACATCAGGCTTATGGGACTCCAACAGGTTAAGTAAAGCCAACCTTTTCTCGATCCCAACACGTGAATTTGCATTCACCGCCAGGATCGAAAAGTATACAACTGCTGGCGTATCCATTAAAACCGATACGCACCTGACCCAGCGGGTCTTGACGAAAGGACTCGGTCCATTCGCAGAAGATCTTTCTGGAACCGCTCCATTTAGGCCTTCATTGAGGCCATCATGGAGAACAATTCCGCGAAGCCCATATTCGGGGTCTCCACCGGTACTGGTGCCAGCAGTTGTACTGGTGCATTTAAAACACGACTTGTCCTCCACTTTCCTCTCTCCAAGGGGACAGCGCGCCGAGAGATGCATCTCTGCGCATTTGCTGCATCGCGGCTGCCTTTTGCAGTTTCCTGCAGCATGACCAAAAATTTGGCACCTTGCGCAGAGAAGCATCCGTTTTTCACTCCTCAATTTCTCCAGGAAATCATCTGAGAGTTGAGGACCTTTATTTTCCTCAAACTCTCGAGTTTGCTTCCTGGAGTTACCTGCAAGATGAAGAGAGGAAGCAGGCGTTCAGGCGTCATCCTTTATCGAACAGTGGAGAAGCGTCTTACGGCAAGAAACTCCACGTCCTCAACGTTCATTCGTTTGAGAGACTCCAGGATGCTCTCCGGCTTAGCCGAAACATCCAACCCCCTTAACAAAACGGTTTGCACCTTTTCTCCCTTTGGCGTAAAAGTGTAAAATTCTACACCAGCTACCGTCATCTGTTGCTTTACTTTTTTAAAACTTTCCACTGATAGGCAGTGAATAGTCTGCTTCTGAAAGCCTTTGTTTTTGATCTTAAAAGAATCCCCTACGGACAACTTACATACCTTGATTGTGTCGTTTGTGTCGTTTGTGTCCATGCCGCTTACGTTTATTGGCGGCAGTCTCTTCTTCATCTGCTGATTTCGGATGATCTTGTGTTGTTGCTGCTGCTGTTGTTGTTGCTGCTGTTGTTGTTGCTGTTGCTGTTGTTGTTGCTGTTGTTTTTGTTGTTGTTGTTGCTGTTTATGCTGCTTGGGCTTCTGAATCAGTTGCTGCTTGGGTTGTTGCAGCTGTTGTTGTGGCTGCTTTTCTTTTTCAACAGCTCCTGTTGCCGCTTTTCACTGGCTTGTTTTTTCCTGGCTTCCAGCTTTATCTGTAGGGCTTTTATGAAAGCTTCCAGCTTTTCCTTTTGCTTATTTTTTTCCGCCAGCTCACGTTCTTCAGCGTCCTGATCGTCGACCCTTGACGAGGCAAGGTTGGCCTTTACCACTATGCGATGCCTCATCGTTATTGTGGTTAATTTCTGAATCGTCACTCATTTTCATACGCCTCTTTACCAAATTTGGCTGAGGCTTCAACATTTTCCTTATCATTAAAATTTCAAAGTTTACTTTTCTTGAAATTTCTTCACCCTTAATTATCTGACTATCCTCGTCCATGACGAGAACACTCAACTTCACACACTTTTTGTCGCTATGCTTCCTCTGTCCGGGAATTTCGAGCCTAAAATTTTGTTCGCGGTCCCTTTTTCCGGGAAACGCCGATATTAAATTTCTTAAATTTTAACTAAACTAAACTAAAACTTAAGCCTATGTACAATGTACTTAACTCTAAACTTAAAACTACTTAACTATTTACAGTAAGCTTAAACTATGTCCGTAACATAATACGGACGCGTGCACCAGGGCGTATGTGTTATTTATTTGCTTTACATATACATATATCTAATACGCCGTGGTACACCTTTTTTTGAGTTTTGTTTTTTTTGTTTTTTTTGTGTTTTTTTTATTTTTTTTTTCCTTATTACAAATTTCCTAATCTAGCTCAACCTATATGAGTTGGCCCTATGGCTCAACCACCCCGTTTGTCTGTACTAAAAGTTAGCGGCATCAAACGCTGGTTCTGGTGTAACCAGAAATCGCTCTACTGAACCGCAGGACTTCCTCGTGGCTGCGAGCGACGTCCGGCTCGTATTGGAGTTGCCTTTCTACTGTTCGGCGTGCGACGTGGGAGATGATAGGGCAGCCTTCCCCATCTTGTATCAGGCCCTTAGCGTCCAAATAGAGGAAAGCTAAGGAATGTAGCCGTTTAGACGTACCCGTTCATGGTACATTTCATTTGGGTAGTAAGCCCCAAAGATCAGACTGTTGGTTGAAGCTATGTCTCGAGCAGTGTGACTTCGAATCAACTTAATAATAAAATTATCTATCCTTATAAGGTTTGCCTCGTTGTACAGAACCTCGTTGGGGTAGAATTTCTTGTAGTGGGATTCTGGTGTTCGATATAAGCGAAGACAGGCCCGAAGACACTGCCTCTCGAACACCCTCATCTTTTCCATCTGGGAAGGACTCACGTTGAACTCACGTTGAGGCCCTGGGTAGCGGGGTTCTGAAAAGGATAGTTACACACTTCTGGTAGTTGATTTTCAACTTCCAGTTATCGCAAAAACGTTGAATTGTATCGAAGTCGCGTTGCAACAAGACATTTATTACTTCTACCTTTGCACCTGATCTGTGCGCGATTAAATCATCGGCAAACGCTATTTTATTAGGCATAGAACCTATGAGATCGCTAGTGAATATACTGAACAAGATCGGCGAACCAACAGCCTCCGTTGCAACCCATTATTTATTTGGAATACTAATGTCGAAATTTCGTTGCCATTTTTCACAACAAACCTTCTTACCTGTGACCATGTCAAAGATCATTTATAGCAATGTTTTATTGATGCCGAGACTGACCAACTTAAGGAAGAGAACTTCTAACCATACGGCGTCGAACGCCTTCTCCATGTCGACCAGGCTGGCGCCTGTACACTGGGTGTTGTTTCTATTTCACTGTATGTCGGAAACCAATTTAGACGCGGCATGAATGGTGTCATGCCCCGCCCTAAAGCCAAATTGATTTTCCGAAACCAGGATTCTCGGATCGGTATTGACTTATTTCGTTCTGAAGGTAGAAGTGGTTCAGCAAGGCCCTGTTCTCCAGGTCGTGGTTCGGACTACGAGTCTCGTTCACCGTGTACACTTTCTGGAAAACAGCACCAATTTCATTAACCTTCTCCCGAGGATCCTCCACTACGAAGAAGTCTTTGTCAAGCACAGCCCCATCTGAATCGATGCCAACTGACGTAAGTAGGTTGGCGTTATCTGTTGTTGGCATTGAATGGCATTTAATTTTTGGCATTTAATTTTTTTTCCATTGAATGTCCGAAACCAATTTTGACGCGGCATGTACAGTATCATGCCCCACCCTAAAACCAAATTGGTTATTCGGTATTATTTTTTTGTCCGCAGTCCACTGCATCAGGACTCTATTCACAATCTTTTCAAAAACCTTGCTTATGCAAGGGAGGAGACTAATCGACCGAAGATTTTTCGGAAGCGAGGTATCTTTGTCCCTTTTGGGGATGGGTTGCATTACCGCCGTCTTCCAATGCTCTAGGTAATGTGCATTACTCAGAGCATTGTTGAACAGGATTGTGTATATCTCTACCGCCTCTTCGGGGAGATGACGCAACACAATATTCGGTATTCCGTCTATTCCGGTGGTCTTTTTGTTCTTCAGAGTGTGAAAAATGTCTTTGAGATCCACCTTTGAAATGATTATGGCATTAGATCCATCTAGGGCGACGGCATTAATTGCCTTATTTTCATCATTGAATCTGGTGAAATCATGATTCTCAGAACGCCATTGCTGTATTTCATTTCGAAGGTAGAAATGGTTAAGCAAGGCTCTGTTCTCCAAGTCGTGATTCGGCCTACGAGATTCGTTGACCATATACACTTCCTGGAAAACCGCTTCTATTGCTTCAACCTTCTCTTGGGCGTCCTCAACAATGAAGAACTCATTGTCCAGCACGGCCCCATCCGGATCGATGCCAACTGAAGTCAGTATGTTTGCGTTGTCGGTTGTTCTGTCAAGTCGAACAGCCTCCAAGTCGTTATGATCCCTCCTTCGGAAGATTCGGTTGATTTGGGGAAACATACCCGGACAGTTCGAACGAACAGCCCGAATCTTGTCTCCCATTTGTATGAGTTACCTGCCAACCTCTTCGTTAGTTAAGTTTCTGTTCGAGGGTGATGTCATGTCATTCGAACGCAGATATCTGGATATGATTCTGGAAAAACGCGGCCAACGAGCCTTACAATAATTGTAAGGATACGCCTCTACAAATTCCTCCAGTTCCACCATCTCGTTCGGGATCCGAATAACAGCGGCAAGCCCACAGTGATCACTTTCGTACTCAACCGTTGTTAAGCAGTTCCTAATTTGTCTGTTTACGTTCCGTATCGTTAGTCGTCTGTCAATTAGCATCAGATCAAGATAAGACCCACTTCTGGGAAATTAAATGACGGCCTATAGGTTGCAAGCAAATTCAGCTTGAACTCAATAGAGTGCTGCGTCAACCACTCAAGGAGTGAATTCCCCCTGGGATTTGACACAGAATTACCCCATTCCTCATGCTTCGCGTTCAAATCACCGGAAATAACAAAGAAGTTATCCTAGGAGCATAAACGCAGTTTTCAAAAGACAGATTCGAGCATCTGGTGCATATGGTGCATAGACCGCTACCACGTACAACTTCCTTCCATCTTGGAGAGAAATGCACGCAACAGACGCTACCAGCACACGGAAGCCTCACTGCAATACACGATCTTATGGCGAATGCCTTTTTTAATGAAGAGAGCAATCCCACCCCCTTGTGTGGAGTGGGGGCGGTCCCTTCGAATAACGGAGTAATCTTTGTACGTGATTGTGTGCTTCCGGTTTAACTTAGTTTCGCTAACCATTAACACATCAGGCTTATGGGACTCCAACAGGTTAAGTAAAGCCAACCTTTTCTCGATCCCAACACGTGAATTTGCATTCACCGCCAGGATCGAAAAGTATACAACTGCTGGCGTATCCATTAAAACCGATACGCACCTGACCCAGCGGGTCTTGACGAAAGGACTCGGTCCATTCGCAGAAGATCTTTCTGGAACCGCTCCAAGACAAATGGAAACGTTGTCAAGAAGCTATCAAAGAGGCCACCACTGATGTGCTGGGTTTCACGCCACCACCTAAGAGGAACCCATGGTTTGACGACGAGTGCAGGCAGGCGCATGCAGCCAAACAGGAAGCTTACAAGGCAACGCTGCATCGAACGACGAGAGCTGTTTGTGAGCTCTACAAACAGAGAAGAAGGGAAGAGAAACGGCTTCTCAGAAGAAAAAAGAAAGAGCACGAGAAGCGCGCGGTCGAGGAAATGGAGAGGTGCTATGGCAGGAATGACGTCCGAAATTTTTACCGCAAGGTAAAACAGTTATCTGGCGGTTACAAGCCTCGGACTGAAGCCTGCCGGGACCAAAATGGACAACCGGTGGTAGAGTCGCAGTCGGTGCTGAAAATCTGGAAGGATCATTTCTGCAGACTCCTAAACGGCGATGACGACACAAATCCCGCTGTTAGGCAGAATGTTCCACTCAATTTGGACGACGATGGACAATAATTCCTTCCCCCCGACCTCGACGAGGTCAAGATAGCAATATCGAGACTGAAGTCGAACAAAGCTGCTGGCGCGGACGGACTATCCGCAGAGCTGTTCAAAGCGGCTGGGGATGAGCTGGTTGGGTGCATGCACCAGCTCATCTGTGAGATATGGTCGGAGGAAAGTATGCACGACTAATGCAATCTCAGCATCGTATGTCCGGTCCATAAGACTGCGCCAACTACCGAGGGATCAGTCTCCTTAACATCGCATATAAGATTTTCTCTGCAGTATTGTGTGAGCGCCTGAAACCGTTCGTCAACAACCTGATAGGTCCTTATCAGTGTGGTTTCAGGCCAAGAAAGTCAACAATCGACCAGATCTTCACACTGCGGCAAATCCTGGAGAAGTCCCAAGAAGTACAAATCGACACCCACCATCTATTCGTCGATTTCAAGGCCGCGTATGACAGCGTGCATAGAGACGAGCTATACAGTGGAATATCTAGTTTTGGCATCCCTACCAAACCCGTCAGATTGTGTAGGATGACGATGGAGAACTCTCGCTGCTCCGTCAAGGTCGGTAGCGAACTCACCGAGACCTTCGATGTCAAAAAAGGATTTAGACAAGGCGGCGCGCTGTCATGCGACTTCTTTAACATCATTCTTGTGGGGATCGTGCGTAACTCACACGTACATCAGAGGCACGATCTTTCACAAGTCCGTTCAACTGATATCTTATGCGGATGACATTAAAGTGATCGGCCGAACTCAGCGAGCCGTCAATGAGGCGTTTGCTAGCATCGAAGCTGAGGCGGCTAAAGTGGGACTGGTGGAAAACGAGGGCAAAACGTATAAAAAGTATATGCTGTCATCAAAGAAGGACACAGAACATCGACGTCTCGGACAGAGCGTCACTATGGGCAGCAGACGTTTCGAGGTAGTCAAGGACTTCGTCTATCTCGGCTCCGCGGTGAATAGGGACAACATCAGTACCGAAATCAAGCGCAGAATCACTTTTGCCAATCGCTGTTTCTTTGGGCTTAAGAGGCAATTAAGTAATAAAGCCCTCTCCCGAACGACCAAAGTGACTTTGTACAACACCTTGATCATCCCAGTCCTGCTTTACGGCGCAGAAACCTGGACGCTACTAAAAGCGGATGAGGAAGCCCTTGGTCTCATCGAGAGAAAAGTTCTGCGTGCAATTTTTGGTCCTGTTTGCATTGATGGCATCTGGAGGAGAAGATTCAACCACGAACTGTATGGGCTGTACGGCGGCATAAGCCTAGTCAAGCGTCTACGGATACAACGCTTTAGGTGGCTAGGCCATGTAGAGCGGATGGACAACACTGCTCCGGCCCGAAGAATCTTCGAATCCGAACCACAGGGACAACGCAACAGAGGACATCCTAGATTGAGATGGCGCACACAAGTGGAAAAGGACCTCAACCAACTTGGAGAGCGCAACTGGAAGCAGCTGGCAAGAGATCGTGCTAGCTGGAGAGGCATGTTGGTTGAGGCCCATGTCCACCCCGGACTGTAGCGCCATCCGAAGAACAAACCTCAATTCCTAACCATTCTCTGACTGTCTTTGAAAACTGTCTGCCAATTGTGATTGCCATCTGTTATCTCGTTCTTCTATTTTTCGCTAGTTTAACGATTTTGAGAGGATTTCATACCCAAACCCCAAAATTAGAGAGCCAATCACTGCTTGTACGTGTTGCCTAACAAAACTCTGATATCTTCTAAAACTATACACTTATCCGCGTAGCCAAAAACCATTCCGTGTTCGCTGCAAATATTTCCTAATCTTGTACGTATACATTTAAAATAGCAATTTCTCGCAAGATACAGCTCTCGTGAGAGGCAAGAATTTCTACAAGCGGTGTCCGAACTAGCAATGCTGTACTTTACGTATATCACTTCAATCAAACGGCAACAACGCTTAGTTTGGTTTTAATGTGCTCAGAATGTTTTGTTCCTTTATTTAAAACCAAGTATGTATTCAAGTTGATTAAAATGTTATATTTCTGAAAACATGATTTATTACATACAAACATTCTTTTGTTTACTTTCTTCCGAATGAATACTCGATTTTATGACAAAATTCAAATCAGTCAGGACGTCTTGAGTCTTGCATTTTAATAAAATTGAAACATAAATTACAACCCTAAAATTATTGGTATATTTGCATAGCCATTTTATTTGATTACAAACTCGCGTTCTAGGTCAAAAGATTGTGTTTCGAAACAATTACGCTGTAAGATGGCAAGGTAATAATATGTTCCATAAAAACGAGTCAATCAAATTTTCAACACTTTGAAATAAAAAATCACGGTTTGAATATTTTAGAAAAAAAAACAAAAAAGAGGAACTTATCGTTTATCTACGGTAATATATTAGCAAGATATACATATGTATGCATAGTGTTACACAATCCTAGGATTAATTTTATACTTGAATATTTTAATTATCATCACTGCGACTAACGTACGATGCAAAATACATATTCATTCTTAACTGTATATATTGAATTACAGAAAATATGATTTTGTCTCTGACGTTAGTGCCAATTTGTTTGTTTCATTCGTTAAGTCACATTAAAAAGGTTTAAGTTTATCAAATTAAAAATAAACTTGGCTACTTGTAACTGTAATTTTGATGAAGCAGAACAATTATTTATTGCAAATACACTTGAATCTTTGAGAAAACAATTTTATATTCTGTACTGTGGATTTTTTTTATTTTTTCTGTTGTATTTTCACACTTTCTCTTTGTTTTACTTATCCATTTCAATTGTTTCTATTAATTTCTGTTGTTATTTATTTTTTTATTCTTTCGTATATTTATTATTTATGAAAAATAAATGATGTTAATAAAATGTGGCGGATGGCTAATCAATAAAGCTTTGTTCCACACAAGCTTTCACTCTTTTCTCATACTCGCGACGATTCTCTTTATAAAGTTGAGCAGCTGTTGAGTTAGCTGGTGAATTTGGATTTGGATCACTCAATAAGGACTGCAAATATACAAAACAAATAACAGTACAATTGCAATTCCATATACCATAACTTTATACCTGTATAGATGTAAGAATAGCTGATACATCATATGTAGGACTCCATCTGTTTTGCAATATGTCCAAACAAATTCCTCCGTCAGCATATACATTTGGATGAAATACTTTCGATACAAATCTTACTGTCGGAGGCTTATTTGGATACTCTTCAGTAAATTCTATTGTTAATTTAAATGTTCCATCCTCAAAAGGAGTGTCGTGTGGACCAAAAATCACAGCATTCCAGATCATTATGTTGTTATCTGTTGGCGCTCCAGAAACTCCGGTTGGTGGATCTTCTTGAAGTCTAAAGGAAATATATTAAAACTTTAAGACTTAAATTTTTTCTTTTATAATATTATTGTATAATTATATTATATTATATATAATTATATTATATTATATATAATAAATGTTAACATTTATAAGGAGTCGATAATACAATTAAAAGAGGTAACAGCGGAAAAACCACCTGCCAGTTTTACTGCAGAGGAATCGAAATTTGTTTGACACTAGTTATTGGCGAATTTTAATGATGAGTAGAGTGGTACTCGATTCTGGCAACAACTTGAGACATTTTTCATTCCACCTTTAAAACCGGTTCAATGAATTATTAGTACACCTAATTCTGTTTTTACACGGTTTAAATATTACACGGTTTGAAAATAAAAAAATTTAAATTTTTTTACACGATTTTATTTCATTTAGCACAATTAAAAATTGTTTGTGCCTAAATTTTTTTTTTGTCAAATTTAATTTTTGCGAAGTATGAATTTAATGGAATTCCCTTTTTGCGCGTACAAGGAAAATTACTGGTCCAAGCAAATGTAAATAGCATAAATTTAGGGGAATTCCCTTTTTGTGCACACAAGCAAATTTACTGATCAAAGCAATTGAAATGTGTTAATATTATCAATGCAATGTGTTTGGTATTATTGGCAATTTTGTTTATTAAGATAAAAGGTAAGCCAAAAAAATAGTTTATATTTATTTAATTTAAATTTATTTATTTAATATTTAAAATAAATTTTTATTTTCTAATTTTGTTAAATATTTTATGTATCCCTAAAAGAAAATGTCAAATACAAAACAAAAACGTAAAGCAATTTCTTTGGAAACCATAATTGAAATTTTAGATCGCCTTCGAAATGGTGAAGGCTCAACATATCTTGGCAAAATGTTCGGTTTAAATGAAGCCATAAAAACTATTAAAAGTTAAATTGCAATTAGGCAATCGGTGATTTCTGGATCGAAGCTATTTATTATGTCTTCATCATACACTAGAGATCCTGCCAATGAAAAAATGGAAAAAGCACTCATAATATGGCTTGAAAACAATGCACAAAAAGAAATTCCCGTAGACGGATACAATATCAAACAGCAAGCATTAAGATTTTATAAAACGATAAAAGACGAACAACCGTCTACATCCACGCAATCAATTCCTGAGAAGAGCTACTTATTATCTGCAAGCACCGGTTGGTTAACGAGATTTCTCCAAAGGTATGCGCTTCATAACATTAAAATTAAGGGCGAGATTGCTCCTGGAGATCAGAAAGCCGTCAAAGAATTTCCACATAAACTTAAAAAAATAATAGCCGATGGTGCATACAGTTCAGATCAGGGTTTTAATGCCGACGAAACTGGTCTTTTTTGGAAAAAAAAAATGTCAAGAAGTACATATGTGGACAAATCGCAAGAAAGTGCATTTTTATTTTGCAATAACGCTTCTGGAGATCGGATGTTAAAGCCCCTGCTTATCAATCGTGTACTTAAGCCTCGAGCAATGGAAGGTGTCGATTTTGATACATTGCCGGTTAATTGGATGGCCAATAAAAAAGTATGGGTGACAACTAAAGTTTTCACCGAATAAAAGTTGTCATACATTTAGTTTATATTATTAGTTTTAGTTTAGTTTAAAAGACATTTTTTTTTATTTTTTATCTAATAGTATATTGAAACTAGGTACAAAACGAGAACGACTGAAATGAAACCTTATAACTACTTACTGGCTCTATGCGGGCGCTCTAAGCTAAACTATTGATATATTTATTTTTGCCTTTCGGCGTCAAGTTCATATTATTTTTAAGATTAGAGTGTATATCTTTTTTATCTTTAATAACTATGCTTGCAAAAATACACATTATATATGGATTTAATAAAATAAACATAAATGCTTGTTCTTAAAAAATCCTTGTTTTTCACTAATTTTAATAGGTTTTAGAGATTAGAAACCAATCACCTATTTTTGCATCCGATCAATGTCTTTTTTTACACGGTTTTTTCTGGAACCTGTTGTCGCCGTGGCGCGGTGGTAAGTGCATCGACTGCGGCGCAGAAAGTCTGGGTTCGATTCCCGGACGGGACACCTAGCATTTTTTTCACGGCACCACCTCTTTCGAGTTGCTGACAACACTCAAAGAGTATTTATTGTCTATGGAAAGCTTCTCAAATCTCGCCGTTCGGAATCGGCAAAAAACTGTAGGTCCCTTCTACTCGTGAAGAACAATAGCATGCACAACACGAGTTAGTGCGTCGACCCACACGCAGAAGATCTAGGTTCGATTTCCGGACGGGACACCTCGCATTTATCACGGCACCACCTTTTTCGAGTTGCTAGCAACACTCAAAGAGTATCAAAATCTCGCCTTTCGGAGTCGGAAAAAACTGTAGGTCCCTTCTACTCGTGAGAGAATAGTAGAATGGACAACACGAGTAGTTGTTGTAGAAGCTAGGCCCTGATCCCTGGTGAGCTGTAGTGCCACTCAATTATTATTGTTGTTATCAACTAGAGCGATGGTTATAGTCAAGACGCAGTTGCCATATCTCAGGAGGAAATTTAAGACAGAACGCCAAACGTGGCGTAGTGGGTAAGTGCGTCGACCCACACGCAGAAGTTAACCTTTCTCGAGTTGATGACAACACTCAAAGAGTACCAATAATCAATGAAAAAAACTTCCCAAATCTCGCCGTTTGGAATCGAACTCTCGTGAATGAACAATAGCACGCACAACACGAGTTGTTGTTGTAGAAGCTACGCAAAAGCAAATTCAGCAATTTTGGAACGAACTTTGCTGCCACATGCTTCGTGGTCAAAATTTCCAAAATGGAATGAACCAAGCGATATACCGACATTTATAGCAACTTGTCTAATAGTGATTCGACGATTCTCCATAGCAACTTTCTTCACATTCTCAACACAACCTCGATCAGGGCAAGTGTCATCATTCACAACTTCTCGGTCTTCTTTAAAAAGCTTGTACCACTTGTAATTTTTTTTATTTAGAGTACACTCACTGTATGCCGCTGTTAACATTTCCAGTGTTTTTAAGCACTTAATTCCATTTTTCACATAAAATTAAATGCAAATTCCATTTTTTTTATCCATTTTTATCAACATGAAAAAATCGCGGAACACGCAAGACATGTCTAACTTTTATGCCTCTCACAAACAAAATAAATATACTAATGGCTGAAACTGTAATCATAAGTTCGTGACGAATGTACCAACAGAACAAAATAAAAAAATCGATAATTGAGTGTATTTACATAGGCCGCGAAAATTGAAAATCCGCCTTATTTTTTAGCAGACCTCGTACTTTCGTCAGCCACGAACAACTATAAACTTTATTTATAAGGACCAACGTTTTCAACACGCAGTTTAACGTCCTTCAAGCCAAAAATCATGTTTCTTGCCGATTATTGCCTAATATCGCAATATTATGCCATTTAGGACATGTGAGTCCGACATCGATTTTAAGACTCCTGAATAAAACACTCTTGCCAATCGCTGTTTCTTTGGGCTTAAGAGGCAATTGAGTAATAAAGCCCTCTCCCGAACGACCAAAGTGACTTTGTACAACACCGCGTTGCGTTGATGGCATCTGGAGGAGAAGATTCAACCACGAACTGTATGGGCTGTACGGCGGCATAAACCTAGTCAAGCGTCTACGGATACAACGCTTAAGGTGCTAGGCCATGTAGAGCGGATGGACAACACTGCTCCGGCCCGAAGAGTCTTCGAATCCGAACTACAGGGACAACACAACAGAAGACGTCCTAGACTGAGATGGCGCACATAAGTGGAAAAGGACCTCAACCAACTTGGAGTTCGCAACCAACTTGGAGTTTCAAATTTTTTATCCAATTCCAATACGTGTCATTCTAATGGCCCCACCGAAAATCATACAAATTATTCCGCGCATATATTAAACCTGATTTCTAAAAAACGGAAAAAACAAATATGCTTACTCGAAGTTAAAAAAATATACTGCTCTCTTAAGCTTTTCAAGGAAGTGTAAGTTACATTTTGAATAGAACAAAGTCAACAATTGTGATATCTTTGATGAAAAAAATTTAGTTGTTTCTGATTCGAAAAGTATTTTTTGTCGATACATTTTTTACAAATATGACTTGAGTTTCTTTATATTGTTTAAATATGATCCGCATTTGAATCGTCTCAGCGTAATATTTATATTCCATATTTTTTCCAATGTTCAATGGCTGAGCTATTTGAACTTTTTTTTAACACTGAGTTCCCCAAGTGGACTGGCCCATTCGTCTTCAGTCCAGGGTGTGACAAAATGTTGAATGAGTTTTGGAGAGCTGATAACGTGATAGTATAAAGAGCGTCGGGAGAGAGTCAGTTTAAACGGCAAGAGTTAATGATTTTAATGTCAGCTGGTGTTAAAATCTTCGTGGAATAAAATTGTATAAAGAACCGCGGTCCAGTTGGCAAACTTGTTTGATAAGCTTAACATTTCAGTGGCATGGTACCCATAGCTTGACGGGAGTCTTAAAATACCCTTAACTTATTTAGAAGCGATGAAAAGAAACCACGTTGGTAGGAAATTTAGAAGTTTTGAAAAAAAAATATCCAAGTAAGACACTTTTTTAGTGGTAGCAAAAAAATTTATTTCGATAATTCTGGATTGTTTTTCTTTGGTTCTGTTTAAAGAATATTCAGTTTTGTTAATTTTGATTTGCATTTTATTCAATTAAATATGTATGTGCAACATACCTGGGCCGTACACAACCTATTTCGAGTGTATGGCGAACAGTCAAAGATATCTTCACGAATTTCGTCGCCGGTGGTAATAAATTCATTATTTTAGGCCTGCGGTCAAAAAACATTGTAAGCGTGGGTTTAAACTGAATATTGGGGTACTAGATAGCGACTCAAACAATTACTCCAAGCTTAAGAGCCTCGAAATGTTTCGGCTTTTATCAGGTCAACAATTTAACGTTTAAAATATGGTCAATGCGTCTTAATGAAAACAGTACAATGTAAAATTGGTTTTACACAATGACTTTCTTAACCACTTATAAGTATAATTAAACTTTCACCGGAATATTTGTTGTTAAGTTATTCGCCTAGATTATGTTGCAAGTCTATCGGGCCTCAGAAAAACATGAAAGAAGTCCCTGAATTCCTCACAAAATATACAATATAGTTGAAGCCAATTGCAATATTTTAAATGCATCTTTTTGTTGACATATTAACACCTATTAACATAATGTAATGTATTTAAATTACAGTGCACAATATTGAGGATTATGTCACGTTTACATAAACGAAACCATTGTAATATTTAAGTGATAGTATTTATATAAGTACATATGCAGGTGAGTGTACAATTCAAAACAAAAACAGATTCAAATTAAAAATAATATCCCATAATCTGATGAACATGTGTACCTATATACATATATACGTATATATTTTATATATTTTAAAAGTTCTTGACATTAAACCAGCGCTGTAAATTGACATACCCACGTACATGTGTACGTATGTGCTCACATCAAAATATATACACAATTTCTATACATACCTATGGATATAACAATCAACGAATTCTCGTTCTTTTTCAGTGCATACATGCAGACTAGACTGAATGTAAGACGAAGGAATTTTTATATGAGAAAATACACAAACCAAGGTGGACTTTTGCGATATGTTCATTGGTTCGTCAAGTACAATTGAATTCAAAGCCGTGTTTTATTATAACACATTTTGGCTGGTGTTATCTTATTCCATTGGTTAAATATAAAAATGTTTAATATAAAACAAAACACACGTACACCAGAGTTTACTTCAAAATAATGGTCGAGAAAAGTTTAAAGACATTTCACTCATTAGTTTGAAGCAGTTTTCTTAGCACAATGGAAACAGTTGTCTACATCTAATTAGTATTTCTTCAAGGAAACTTCGCGAACGAAGTATGATACATAGTACCTAAAAAGGAATAGGATTTACTCATTATTCAATTTTTTTACCTTTTGAAGTCTCTCATTAGACGTCTGCGAGCGGGTGTGGACATTTTTGGATATGATTAATACGAATTTTTACTCGGACAAACTTTTCACTAAACTCCGTAATGAAATATTTTTTTTAATGTTGTCCGTCAAAGCGTGAAAAGGACAGTATGTAAGTGAAATAAGCAAACGTTAGACTTGGAGCACTTAGTTATCTCTTCTCCACCAACGAGAGTTAAGCTCGTTGCATAACTTGACATCCCACTCTCTCAACCACAGATATTTTGTTATTGATTTATGATCAGGGTTGCCACATCCATATAATAGATGTGAAACTATAGCATTATAATTATTTTATTCTAATAAGGCAATCGCCGATATGCACTAATTTCCATATTATTATTTTGATTTTTTTATAAGCGCATTTAATATATACATTGGCTTTTTTTGATTTCTTGAAAGATTCAATCTTTCATTGCGAGAAAATTTGTGGAATGTATTTATACAATGACCAATAACATATATTATTTATGGCATATGCAACCATTTCCTTAGGTCCGTTATTAATGAATGATATTGATCATTGATTTCAGTTGAGGATCTTACATGTGGAACTGTTTGAGTACTTTTATTTTCCACTATTCCTAGTACAAATACATTACAATTGTTTTCCTTAGTGAAATATTATTTGAAAATTGCAAGAAATCATGCATGGATGAACGAAGAAGGAGATACACAGCTTCACAGCTGATCGATCAGCTGATTTCCCCTACATATTACAAACGTTTGACAGTTATTGACGAATTGTGGTGGATTTAGCTTTATTTCTGAAAGTTATTTACGAACCATCGAACATTTTTTCATGTTACCCACACTTGTTTACGTTTCCCCTCCAAAATTTGCAACATGTCGACCATTTCCTGAATTTTTGCCCACAATAGTGTCAAACATTCGTAAATTGCCCACGTATTTCCTGTATTCGTCAACCATTATGAGATTTTATTCGGAGTAGGTTCGTAAGTAACCAAATAAATTTTCCTTGAAATTAGTGTCATCTAAACTTTAATTAATTAATATATAAAGATTTTAAATTATTATTAAATAGATATTCAGTATTATATTATACATCTAATGGCTTGTGAAATATGTACAAAAAGGAAAGGATGCATATTTGCAATTTCAAAGTTGAGCATAAGAAGGAATTTTGTATTTTTTTTTTGCGGTTTTCGTTTCTACCGATATTTTGAATTACATATTCTACTAAGGAGAATTTTATTATTAGCACCTTATTTAATTACAGAAATTGATTTGATTCTATACCACTACATTACATTTATTAAAATGTATATAGTAATGCCAATGTGTAACTAATTACAACCTAAAACAACGATGTAAAATTTATATTTATTTGTATATCACATGACTTATAAAAACAGAAATGAATGTACGCTTAAAGACATTTACGCATGTTTGGAATTTCATGTTCTTGTTTTGTATGTTATTGATTTCATTTTTATTAATATTTCGACTTGGTAGTATTATAAGGCTAAAGCTATACATAACGAAAAGACGAATCTACATCGATTCTTATAAAATCAATAATTTAGTGGAATTCAATATTTTTCTAATCACATCTACAGTATGACGAACACAATTATTAAATAACATATTTATACTTAAAGTAATAGAGCGATTTTTGATAAATTTTCATTGTATTCATTTTATAAGGGAAGCATTGTAATATTGTATGTATAAAATTATGTATGCAATTTAAATTTATAATTTAGCAACAAGGTCTTTTGATATGTTAATAAATTCAAAATTATTTACACACATATAATATGTTAAAACATTTCTTAAAAGTATGCCTTAAGTGCAACTGCTGCGTTACTGGTGCACCTTCTGAACACGCACTCCCTCCGCCATGTTCTTGAATTTTTTGGTGGTGAGAAATATTGCCGGTATTTTAAATTCACTTTAAATTTTTAATCAGTTCAACTGTGTAAAATGTCCTTAAACAACAAAAGATAACAAAAAAAATTATGTTTCCACATTCCGCAGAATTTATCACAGGAATCAGCATTCTATGACATTAAATGAAATTGGCAAAAAATAACGACTTATTTTCATATTAAAACCCACCCACAATAGTTTGAGCGGGAAGGTAATCGGCAGATTGAGTAGCTCACACGTATTCTCATTTCGGAGAGAAACCCTGTCTGTGAATTTGGCTCTCCGATCAGCTGTTGAAGAAGGGGAAATGTTATAAAAAACGCTGTCAAATTTTCCCCAAGGGCGGGAGACGAAGAAGCTGTGTATCTCCTTCCTTGTTCATCCATGAAATCATGTAACCAATCACCCACACATACAGAATACGTTTGACGACACTTGCGACAGTGTGGCCTGATGTTTCTGGTAGTTCGCACACCAATTTATAGGTGTAGCACACCGTGTGAGTTATATGACGAGATTTAAATGTTTTGTTCCGGGGTTCGTTCAAGTGTTAAATTAGTAGAATTAAATTAGTAGATAAGATCACACAGTATTTAATAGATCGTCGTTGGGTAATGTGTGCGGATAATGGACAAATCACAACGGCGCGCTCGCGCGGTAGGGCTTTGACAGGCTTTGGTATGCTTTTTATCGATATAACATATCAAGTTTTTGGGTATTTTTGTAGGATCGCAACTTTATATTGTAGAGGCAATCACGCTCTTTCACTGCTGCAATTAAATTTTACTCGAAACTGGACATGTCCTAAAACATATTTTACACACAAAAAATGTATTTATTTGCTATTAAATAACTAATAAATTATTATTATTATTTAATGGCACTACAGCCCACAGGGGACCAGGGCCTAGCTTCTACAACAACTACTCGTGTTGTGCGTGCTACTGTTCTCTCACGAGTAAAAGGGACCTACAGTTTTTTGCCGACTCCGAACGGAGAGATTTGAGAAGCTCTTCATAGACAATTGATACTGAGTGTTGTCAGCAACTCGAAAGACGTGGTGCCGTGAAAAATGCTAGGTGTCCCGTACGGGAATCAAACCCAGACTTTCTGTGCGGCGGTTGACGCACTTACCACTACGCCACGGCGACCACATTTTAAAACAATAATGCATGTTTGAAAATCCAGCAATACAGAGGGATTTCTTTTCATCTGGTATTCCGAGTAATGTGTATTTAAATCAAAATAAAGATTATTGTAATTCTGGTGTTACTTATTCGACAATATGTAAGTAATAGAAAATTAAATTTTTAGTTATAATTTCGATCACTCATTATAAAAAGTGTAATACTGAAAAATATGAGGAAACCTAACCTAAAACGTCGGTCATAGTTGTCCAGGCAATCGTTTTAAAGAATAAAAATTAAATGAAGATAATTTGAAATAAAATTTTTATCCAGCTAAATACAAGCCTTCACCTTGTAAAACATATGATTCGATTATGAATATGGAATCTCAATATAAAAGTCGTCAGGAATATAAGAATATAAGTTCAAGAATATAAGTTCAATCACATTAACTATTTTTTAAATAATATACTATTTAAAGTGTCGATGACACTAAAATCATAAATAATCTCTGTAGTTATTTACGAACGCAATCTGTTGAATATATATCAAAATGGCTGTGTGGAATTTACGAATGTTTGACACTATTGAGGGCAGACATTCCCGAATTGGACGCCATGTTTTTTTTTGGACTGGAAACGTAAAGAAGTGTTAGTAAAGAGAAAATGTTCGATGCTACGTAAATAACTTCCGGAAAATTAGGTTATATTCATTACAATTCGTAAATAACACTCAAACGGTTGATTGAAGAAGGGGAAATCAGCTGTTTAATCAGCTGTTCAGTCGACCATCTCCTTCCTTATTGGTTTCTGTTTGAAATACCGTCTTTATTTCTCACCACCAAAAGTTCAAGAACATGACGGAGGGAGTCGTATTCAGAAGGTGCACCAACTTTTCTCTAAAAAGAAATTCCGAACATGCGTATCTGTCTTTAGTTGTACATTAATTTCTCTATTTTATAAGTCATCGGATATTCAAATAAATTTCGGCTTTCCATCTTTGTTTTAGATTATAATTAGTTACACAAAACTATTTGCATTACTAAATACATTCCAGTTTAATAAAATTCCTGAATTCGTATTTATTCATGTTATGTATTTTAGAATATCAGTAGAAACGAAAACCGCCTCTGAGTATTAATTTTTATCTAATGCTCAACTTTGAAATTGCAAATATGCGCTTGGTTTGTCACCTAAAGCACTTAATTTCCGAAAAGATAAGATATCTGTTAAGGGAAAGTTGCTCATAACCAGAAACCAATGAGGAGGAGATAGTCGACTGAATAGCTGAGTAAAAGACTGTTTACCCCTAGACCAATCAAAAGTTTGACGGTTATTTACGAACTATGGTCAATAGCGTTTATTTTTGACAACTTTTTTCGGGACATGGAACATTTTCTCATTTTAATCACATTTTCTCATCTCTACGTGTCCTTTCTAAAAAAGACAATATGGTGGCGAAATTGTTATTTTGATAGTATTTATATTTCTCACGACTTCAAACATATGTGAAAAAAATTATTAACACCCGCTCGAAAGTTGAGTATTACGAAGGGGTATCTTTTCAGCCAGTATTCCGAGTTACGCCTTTAATAATCAAAATAGAGATAATCTTAATTTTGGTGTAACTTATTCCACAATATATATTAATAGAATATGTAAATTTTATTGTTCTAATTCCTATCACTCACGTTATATTATGTTACAATAATCAAATAACATAAGGAAACCTAACCTCATTCAAGTTCTTTAGGTAACCATTATTTAAGAATAGAAAGTAAATGACGATAATTTTAAAAGGATTTCTATCTATCAAAAATAAACCTTTGGCTTGCGAAATTTCTGATTCGGTTATGGACATGGAACCTTAATAAGACATAATAGCATGAATTAATGAAATATTCCCTCCAGCTTTTTTTTGGTTTACTAAAACGGGAGTATGGTCGCCGTGGCGTAGTGGGTAAGTGCGTCGACCCACACGCTAAAGGGGTAGGTTCGACTCCGAACGGGACACTTTGCATTTTTTCACGGCACCACAGTTTAAAGTTGCTGAAAACACTCAAAGAGTATCAAGCTGTTATAAAAGGCCAGTTAAGTTCTTCGAGAAAGGGCTCTATTACTCAACTGTGATGATACGCTAATACGATATGATAATAATCGTATTCGCTAATATGATAAGTGATGGTACGCTCTCTGTCCGAGATGAATAGGTTGTGCGTATCGATCATTCATTCATTCATTTTTTATTTATTATTTCATTTGTTAACATAGTTATGTTATCTGAAAAGCCAAAATGACTTATCTGCAGAAGACTGATTACAATTATATATATTAAGATAAGTTAAGTTTTAACGTTACTTTCCAATCTTGGTTCTCGTAAGTGGTAGCTCCATTTGAAGTTTTAGTCGACGATACTTGTATGTTGACACATTATGAATATATTTTTTGCATCCATCACACTCTTTTAGATATTTACTCCCATTTCTGTGTAAACATTCTCAGTCGTGCAATTTAATTTTAATTTTAGTTTTTAGGATATGTGTTGGACGAATATGCATTACCTTTGTCTTCGAGCGTTAATAACTAGTCCATAGTCGTAACACCAAGCTGTGATACTATTGATTTCTATTTGTAATAAGCTTGCAGCTTCATGTACGTTCCTATGGCTAATTACAATTGCTGTGTCTTCCGCGTAGGCGTATCCCGTACCATATTTCAGCACTGACATCAGATCATTGGCGTAGATAATGAATAGGAGAGGGCCCAGTTTTGATCCCTGAGGGATACCATACAAGACATCCTCATCTTCGCTTAAAAATTCACCAATCCTTACTTTAAATTTTCGGCCTCTCAAGTAAGCCTTGGGTCATTTCCAGGATCTGCCATAGCGTGAAGATTTGGTCGATGGTGGAGTTGTCTGGCCTGAAACCACATTGATAAGGACCTATCCGTTTGTTGACGAACAGTTTCAGATGTTCACGCAATACTACAGAGAAGATCTTGTATGCGATGGTGAGGAGAGTGATCCCTCGATAGCTAGCGCAGTCGAATCTGCTTTCTTGTGGACCGGAAAAACGCGGCTAGGATTCCACTCATCGGGCATATTTTCTTGCAACCAAATCTTACAAATGAGCTGGTGCATGCGCCCAACCGGATCAGCTGACAGCTGACTCAAACATGGATTAAACAAAAACCACAATGCCCTTGTACTCTTCATCGATTTTAGTAAGGCTTTTGACACTCTGGAGCCTGATAAATTGATGAATAGTCTGTACAAATATGGCCTTAGAGGACTTATTTAACAGACAGAATGATTAAAGTGAAAGTGTCTGACATAGCAAGCCCTGAAAAAAGAATCAACTATGGAGTACAACAAGGCTCGAAACTGGGACGCATCTTATTCATTCTTTTTACAAATGAACTATGCCTATGCGGATTATATAGCAATCGTGGTGAAGCACCGAGACCTGCAAGAGATTGATGCAGTATCAAAATGGTGCCACGATAATGGGCTTATTATAAATGCTGCAAAAACTAAAGTGATGCTCATCAATCTAATAAAACCGCACCAATCCATATTTACCCCAAAAATGACTTTTATCCACTTTCCGCCACCAATAACGAAGTCGAAGTAGTCTCCTGACTTAAGAATCTTGGAGTTGTAGGCATTTTTTTGTAGACTACTGTAAGTGTTCACGTATAACACATACTTAAGATTATCAGAAGCAAATATTAACCAAAAGTAAGAAACTATTATCATATCGTATTATGCTCACACTATCTCATTTCTTTTACATACCGCTTCATATGAAAGTATAAATACAAGCTGTCGTGTCTATTTTCCTTCTTCTTAATAATGTTACTTACGACAGTAACATATCTCCTCTCAAGTTGTTTCAATTGACTCGCTCGCCTATCCTACAAAATTCAAAAGTGAGAGACCGTTTGACTTTATCTGGGTTCAAAGTATCTTTGAGTGTTTTAAAAATGTCAGAATTGTTTAAACAATTTGTTGATAAAGCGACGGTACCCATCCTAAAAAATTGTATGCGATCGCTGGGTTTGAAAACTAATGGAACTGAAGAAAGAAAACTACGGGTCGAGGAAGCAGTTGAATTCTATACGGGCGAGAATCTGAGAAAACTCGCACAGGATTTTATGGCCGATCCTCCAACTCAACGATCGAACCAAGTTCATTTTCGAAAAGAGACTCCTTGGAGAATAAACGAGTAATACACCCACCAATGTGTCATATGCCAAAAAAGAACTCACGTGTTTTAAATGTGGTGTTCTTGGGCACATAGCCAAAAATTGCTCCAGCAATAAACCAGTTTTGATTGTCAGTGAAAGCAACAACAACAATGTAACAATGTAAACAATATCCATGCAGAAAACATCAATAACGTGTCTAAGAGTAGTACCGGTCGCATCAAGCCAAAGTGTAGCCCAATTTCTAATGACTTTGAAAAATAAATTTCCTACATATTCACCGATGGACACTCCCAATGTGCATGTACTTTGACGTCGCCCTTGGACTCAGGGAGTCCGATAAACTTTGTGGAAGAAAAGTTCCTGCCGCAGACTACGATTTCACCATTTAATAAAGACAGTCATACATACTGTGGAGTAAACAACAGCCCGCTTCAAGTGCTGGGAGTGTCAATTCACGTATAATTTTTGATAACAATAAAACTAATTTATGTTTACTTGTAGTGAAAAATCAGTCAATGAGTTTTTCAATCGTTTTGGGGGGAAATTTCATCGACAGGATTGGCATGGTTTTAAAGAAAGCAGACAAGACTGATGAAAAACAAGATCGTATTTTGCCAGTGACAAGTAGCAACAGGTGTACTAGTTCTTCAAGTTCATTATTGCCGTCATCAAGTAGTTCTCCAAAGACGCTTGCAAATGGAAAGGATTTGTCTTTATCATCTTTAATTCAGTGTCGCAGGTCGCAAGTTTATTATGTTAGTACGTCTTGTGAAGAAACTTTGTTTATAGAACAAATTTTGAACATTAATGTTTATGAAAACAACGATTTCGATAAAAAAGTAAATTCAAACATACCAATAAATATTCAAGAAAGTGCGAAAAGAATAGTCAAACCAGCCTTTTGTGAATCTGTTAGAAAAAATATTCCTGTAGAGAGTCAGTTCAAAATGAAGACAGTGTTGTGTAAGGATGCTCCAATCCCCTACCTTTAATCGAGGATAACATGGACCGGTTAAAAGAAAAGAAATATTACACCACGTCTGTTTTTGAGCGTTATATAAAGCACATATTTCTTCTTCTTCTTCTTCGGATGGCGCTACAGTCCGGGGTGGACTTGGGCCTCAACCAACATGCCTCTCCAGCTAGCACGATCTCTTGCCAGCTGCTTCCAGTTGCGCACTCCAAGTTGGTTGAGGTCCTTTTCCACTTGTGTGCGCCATCTCAATCTAGGACGTCCTCTGTTGCGTTGTCCCTGTGGTTCGGATTCGAAGACTCTTCGGGCCGGAGCAGTGTTGTCCATCCGCTCTACATGGCCTCGCCACCTTAAGCGTTGTATCCGTAGACGCTTGACTAGGTTCATGCCGCCGTACAGCCCATACAGTTCGTGGTTGAATCTTCTCCTCCAGATGCCATCAACGCAAACAGGACCAAAAATCGCACGCAGAACTTTTCTCTCGAACAGACCAAGGGCTTCCTCATCCGCTTTTAGTAACGTCCAGGTTTCTGCGCCGTAAAGCAGGACAGGGATGATCAAGGTGTTGTACAAAGTTACTTTGGTCGTTCGGGAGAGGGCTTTATTACTCAATTGCCTCTTAAGCCCAAAGAAACAGCGATTGGCAAGAGTGATTCTGCGCTTGATTTCGGTACTGATGTTATTGTCCCTATTCACCGCGGAGCCGAGATAGACGAAGTCCTTAACTACCTCGAAGTGTCTGCTGCCCATAGTGACGCTCTGTCCGAGACGTCGATGTTCTGCGTCCTTCTTCGATGACAGCATATACTTAGTTTTGCCCTCGTTTACCACCAGTCCCACTTTAGCCGCTTCCGCTTCGATGCTAGCAAACGCCTCATTGACGGCTCGCTGAGTTCGGCCGATCACGTCAATGTCATCCGCATAAGCTAGCAATTGAACGGACTTGTGGAAGATCGTGCCTCTGGTGTTGACGTGTGAGTTACGCACGATCCCCTCAAGAATGATGTTAAAGAAGTCGCATGACAGCGCGTCGCCTTGTCTAAATCCTTTTTTGACATCGAAGGTCTCGGTGAGTTCGCTACCGACCTTGACGGAGCAGCGAGAGTTCTCCATCGTCATACTACACAATCTGACGAGTTTGGTAGGGATGCCAAAACTAGACATGGCACTGTATAGCTCGTCTCTATGCACGCTGTCATACGCGGCCTTGAAATCGACAAATAGATGGTGGGTGTCGATTTGTACTTCTTGGGACTTCTCCAGGATTTGCCGCAGTGTGAAGATCTGGTCGATTGTTGACTTTCTTGGCCTGAAACCACACTGATAAGGACCTATCAGGTTGTTGACGAACGGTTTCAGGCGCTCACACAATACGGCAGAGAGAATCTTATATGCGATATTAAGGAGACTGATCCCTCGATAGTTGGCGCAGTCGAAGGGGTCTCCTTTCTTGTGGACCGGACATACGATGCTGAGATTCCACTCGTCGGGCATGCTTTCCTCCGACCATATCTCACAGATGAGCTGGTGCATGCACCCAACCAGCTCATCCCCAGCCGCTTTGAACAGCTCTGCGGATAGTCCATCCGCGCCAGCAGCTTTGTTCGACTTCAGTCTCGATATTGCTATCTTGACCTCGTCGAGGTCGGGGGGACGGAATTCTTGTCCATCGTCGTCCAAATTGAGTGGAACATTCTGCCTAACAGCGGGATTTGTGTCGTCATCGCCGTTTAGGAGTCTGCAGAAATGATCCTTCCAGATTCTCAGCACCGACTGCGACTCTACCACCAGTTGTCCATTTTGGTCCCGGCAGGCTTCAGTCCGAGGTTTGTAACCGCCAGATAACTGTTTTACCTTGCGGTAAAAATTTCGGACGTCATTCCTGCCATAGCACCTCTCCATTTCCTCGACCGCGCGCTTCTCGTGCTCTTTCTTTTTTCTTCTGAGAAGCCGGTTCTCTTCCCTTCTTCTCTGTTTGTAGAGCTCACAAACAGCTCTCGTCGTTCGATGCAGCGTTGCCTTGTAAGCTTCCTGTTTGGCTGCATGCGCCTGCCTGCACTCGTCGTCAAACCATGGGTTCCTCTTAGGTGGTGGCATGAAACCCAGCACATCAGTGGCGGCCTCTTTGATGGCTTCTTGACAACGTTTCCATTTGTCTTCTATTGTTTGTGCAGGCAGCGTCGAACTTTGAGACAGTTTCAGGGAGAATCGATCGGTAAAGGCTCTAGCGATCGGCTGCGATTGTAGCTTTCCGACGTCAAACCGTTTTGGCCTGTCTCGACTCCGTTGCTCCCTCGATATCCGGGTTCTTACCTTGGCTACAACAAGGAAATGATCCGAGTCGATGTTTGCACCTCGGAAGGTTCGGACATCGAGAATACTGGAGGAGTGTCTGACGTCGATCGCAACATGATCAATCTGATTGACGGTTGATTGATCAGGTGATCGCCAGGTCCCTTTATGAATGTTGAGGTGTGGGAACCGCGTGCTGGCCACAGAGAGATTTCGCCCCGAGGCGAAGTCAACTAGCCTGAGTCCGTTTCCGGAGGTGTTGGCGTGCAGGCTGTGTCTTCCGATGACTTTAGCAAAGACTTCTTCTCTTCCCAGCTGAGCGTTGAAATCTCCTAGAACGATCTTGGTGTCGTAGCTGGGACAGCGATCGTATGTCCTTTCTAGGAGGTGATAGAAGTCTTCTTTACTGCTGTCATCTTTTTCCTCTGTCGGGGCGTGGGCGCATATGAGGCTTATATTCCCGAATTTAGCCTTGATGCGGATTGTTATGAGGCGTTCGCTTACGTGTTGGAAGCTTAAGACTTTTTGCCTAAGTCTGCCTCGAACAACAAAACCGCATCCAAATAAGCGTTTCCCTCTCTCCCTGTAGCAGTCGCCGTGGTATATGTCGCAGTTTCTCACTCTTCTCTTGCCCGGCCCATCCCACCGCATTTCCTGGATTGCGGTAATGTCTGCTTTATAGCAGTCCAGGGCCTCCGCAAGTTCATCGGCTGCACGTGGTCTGTTTAGGGACCTCACATTCCACGTGCAGATCCGTAAATCATTGTCCTTTGTTCGTTTGCGGGGGTCGTCAACATTGTATCCATCCGTATCCGAGGCGTTCGGTCGTTTCGTAACTGTAGATTTTGCAATGTGGTCGGGCAGTTACCCCGACGCACACCCCCAACCTGGAGGACCGGGCCCTTTTTTATACCTCTTGGGCGGAGGTCGCACTTATAGGTTTAGCAAGTTGAGTTCGGATGAACAACAACCAGTACCCGGTGGCTACCAACGTGGAGGTACTATAAGCACAGTTGATGTGTGGGAAACAGTTACAACAGCTGGGCATCGCCAGGTTGATACCAATCAGTGCCTACCCTGTTCCCACAACACCCAGCCACCAAAGCACATATTTAGTCAATTGATATTGCAATCGAAGATCTTGACTTATTTAGATGACCTTCTTATAGCGACGGTAACTTAAGAAAAATACTTAGATATTCTTAAGGAAGTAATTAGTATCGTCATTTACAAAGGCTTAAACCTTCGATTGGACAAGTTTGTTTTTTTCATCCGGTGTTTTATTTCTCGAAGCGAGCTAGTGAAGCTGAAAGTAAATTCCATAGCTATGAACTTGAGACCTTATCCATAGTTTATGCATTGGGCGGTTTTGTATATATTTGCTAGGTATTCCATTTAAGATCTTGACGGATTGTCCTGACGCTTAACAAAAAAAAAAAAAAAAACATTGAATCTGCGAATATCAAGATGGGCTTTGGAGTTACAATCCTATGATTATTCAGTTGAGCACAGGAAAAGCGATCGGATGTCACACATTGATTTTTTAAGTCGATCTTTCAACATTTTGTATATGGACGACGAATCGTTTGAATTTGTTCTAATCGCCACACAAAAACATGATCCAAAGATAGTTGTAATTGCGGAAGGGTTGAGTACTTCTGAAAGTCCACACTATGAAATTTAAAGTTAAAGACAAGATTGTTTTTTACGTCCCATTTAACATGGAAGAGTTGGTTGTTAGAACTCATCATGAGTCACCTTGTCATCTGGGTGTTGACAAATGCTTTGAACATTTATCCGGGACTTACTGGTTTCCAAACATGAAGGACACGATTAGACGAGTTATTAAAGGCTGTCTAAAATGCATCTTTTTTTCAGCGGACTCTGGTATATCAGAAGGAATCTTACACCCAATTCCAAAAGGAAAGATCCCATTCGATACGCTTTATGTCGACCATCTAGGCCCTTTTCCGTCATCTCATTGCAACAAACAGCACATTTTAGTGGTGGTAAATGGTTTCACCAAATTTTTCAAGCTGTATCCAACTAAAACTACTTCGAGTAAGGAAGCTATAGAATGTTTGAAAACCTATTTCCCAAATTACTCTAGACCTAACCGAATAGTTTCCGACCGTGGATCTTGTTACACGTCAAAGGAGTTTGCAGAGTTTTTAAAAGACAACAACATACAGCATGTCAAGATAGCAACACACTCACCGCAATCTAATGGTCAAGTTAAGTGGCTGAATAGAGTGATAACACCAATGCTTGCAAAACAATGAGAGTCGTTTACCACAAGTAATTGGGACAAAAACTTAATAAAGATTGAGTTTGCTATAAACAACAGTGTGAATCGTAGCACAGGTTTTACACCCAGTAGTTTGCTATTTGGTAGGGATCAAAAGAAAAAATTCTGCGACAAGGTGAAAGAGTTTTTAGCGACCAACTTTGATTTTGAAGAAGTTAGTTTAGATAAAATTAGGGAAGAAGCACAGGAAAAAAATGAGAAAGAGCAATTGAAGATTAAAAGGTATTATTACAGCCGTCATAAGAATCCTAATGCTTATAAACCAGGAGACTATGTCATGATCAAAAACGTAGACACAACTCCAGGCGTAGGCAAAAAACTTTTGCCTAAGTTTCGTGGGCCATACGAGGTAAAAAAAATTCTTGAGGAATGACAGGTAATTTATATGTGACATTGACGGATTACAATTAACAAGATTGCCATACAAAGGTGTATGTTCTCCGGACAATATGAGGTTAAATGCGATGCCAGAAGCTAATTTAAAGAAAGCGACAAAGGAATGAAAAATACTTATAGAACTGACGACAACAACTACATTTGAATAACGATCACCTGAAGGAAAAGCTGCTTAATTTAAAAAATATATGTTTGCTTGTACCTGCCAAAATGTTGATGGATATTGCTTTATCTATCTTAACTTTATTTGTTTTATATTTGAAAGATATTCGAATTTAAATTTTTTAATTTCAAAAATTAAAATTCAGTAAGAATGATAAACTGTTTTTCAATGTAATAGTTATAAAAATTTTCATATGTATCAACAATCATTTGTAATATTTAAAATATCAACTAAATGTTTATCTTTGAAGTTTCAATTAGAAATTACTTTTAACTTAAAAAGATTATTGTAAAATATGTCTATTGAATAGCATTCTAACAAATATGAACTATACAAAATGTAATGTACATATATAAAAAAGTTTTATGAAAATTTTGTATAGAAATATATTGTAATCGGGCCGATTATGCGGGCAGAATGGCCGAGTTTTAGGCATTTTTCTGTACACTACAGTAAGTTTTCTCATATAACACATATTTAAGATTGTCAGAAGCAAATACTTACCGGAAGTAAGAAACTATTATCATATCGTATGATGCTCACACTGTGGTCGCCGTGGCGCAGTGGTAAGTGCATCGACTGCGGCGCAGAAAGTCTGGGTTCGATCCCCGGACGGGACACCTAGCATTTTTTCGAGTTGCTGACAACACTCAAAGAGTATTAATTGTCTATGGAAAGCTTCTCAAAATTCGCCGTTCGGAATCGGCAAAAAACTGTATGTCCCTTCTACTCGTGAAGAACAATAGCATGCACAACACGAGTAGTTGTTGTAGAAGCTAGGCCCTGGTCCGTTATGGGCTGTAGTGCCACTCAATTATTATTATTATTAATTATGATGCTCACACTATCCCATTTCTTTTAAATAGGCATACCGTTTCATATGAAAGTATAAATACAACCAAAATAGACATGATATTTTCCTTCTTCTCAATAAACTGTTGTTAGTAACACATCTCCTCTCAAGTTGTTACATTTGACTTGGTCGCCTATCCTACAGAGTAACTGTTCAGTAACCTACGTTTCTGATGGACGAACATGATAACATCACCTTATTTTGAATTCCTCTTTTATCATATATTTTCTATGTTCTCTTGTAACATGCTTTCTCATTCTATGTTTTCTCATTATGTTAACTGCTCTTTCTCATCACTCATGTTAATCTTATGTATGAACCAGTTCTGTTAATGATCATATTAATTCTCGAATGTAATAATCTTTAACTACAATATGTAACTAAGGTGAACATCATAAAATCAAAACGTGGTCACGTGAAGGGATGTTTGACTCGCGCGGTATCATTTGCGGAAAGTGTGAACGATCGAGTTTCTTCAGAATTACTGGAAATAAGATTAGAAAAACTTCAAGAAGATTGGAAAGAGTTTAGTGCATTACAAAATCAACTTTAAGAAATTTCGGGTGAATCTGATTGCGAGGATTCAGAATTCAGAAAAAAAAAAAAAAAAAAAAAAGAGAGATCTTAAGTATATTTAAGTTAGAATAGGATATATTAAGATAGATTAATTAATTAAGATATTTTTGTAGAAAAATTCCCTAGATAGCTAAGTTTTTAAAAAAAATTTCTTAGTTTTATAAAATAAATAATACTTTTTATTAATTGAAAGAAAAATAATTAGCAATGACGCCGAAAGGCAAAAATAAATATATCGATAGTTTAGCTTAGAGCGCCCGTATAGAGCCAGTAAGTATTTATAAGATTTCATTTTAGTCGTACCTAGGTTAAGCGTTTTGTACCTAGTTTTAAAATTCTATCAGATAAAAAATAAAAAAATGCATTTTAAACTAAACTAAAAATTCAGAATTAGAATTTTCTGAATACGAATCTAAGTATTTGTTAGCGCTGTCCACCATGAAAAAGGTTATTCACGATAGGAGAAAAACTGAAGCGCGTTCGACTAACGGAGTCAGCGACAATAAGTTGATTAATCAGCAAGACTTAATTAATAATCTCAACTCAATCCAATCTACTTCGATTTCTCTTCCTAAAATTGATATCGCACCCTTCTCCGGGGACTACAAGGAATAGGCAAGTTTTAGAGATATATTTCAGGGTACTATCGATACAAAATGTAATTTGTCTACAACGCAAAAATTCAGATATCTTAAATCGTTTTTACGCGGTGAAGCAGCCAGTCTAATTCGGCACATAGCAGTTACAGACGCGAACTATTTAGATGCTTGGGATCGTTTAGAAAGGAGATATGACCGCGCTAATTTATGAGACCATTCGTGGTTTAAATGCTATAGGTGCTACAAAACGCGACTCTTGGATAATTTATCTTTTGCTTCAAAAACTCGATCCTGATACACAACAAGCGTGGGCAGAAGAAATAGGACCAAGGAGTGGCGCAACTGTGGATGAATTGGTATCGTTTTTACAATTACGGTGTGACGCCTTAGAATCTTGCCAAGCCCTTTCGCGTTTAAGTTCATCTCGAAGAAACCCTAAGACTAATCTAAATTAAAATGTCCGAAATGCAAATCAGACCATACTTTAAATAAATGTTCTCAATTCCTTTCATTTGATACAAAAACGCGTCGTGAATTTGTTAAACAACATTCTCTTTGCTTTAATTGTTTGCGGTCTGGACATTCTACAATCCAGTGTCGGTCTAACTTTCGTTGCAAAACGTGCAATTGGCGACATCATTCGCTTGTTCATATACATTAATCGTCGTCGTCATCGGCAAACCCTACAAATACCATCGTTCAAAAAACTTTCGTCGATCGAACATCCAATGCAGCATCCTCAAACCCTCTAACAGCAACACAACCCCCACTCTCGCTTTGCTCATCTATACAAGCTAAAGGCCAAAACCATTTCGCTCTACTCAATCGCTATTGCCCACAGCCATCGTTAACGCTATAGATAGTCAAGGAAATCCACAAAACATGCGGTTGTTGTTAGATTGTGGATCACAGGTATCATTTATTACTGAAAGTACCGTTCAACGTTTGAATCTATGTACATTCTAGTGTATCTCAACTTTTTGGGCTAATTAAACAAGAATTTTATATATTAGGATGCAGAAATCTGGTTCGAAATGTTGTGAATAAATGTGTTATTTGCATTCGTCATAGACAGCGTTAATCAAAGCAACTGATGGGAAATTTGCCAAGAGAACGTATTCGGTATTCGCGACCGTTTAGTATTGTTGGGTGTGATTATGCCTTTGACACTTCGGTTACGGCGAGGAAAAAATCCTACATTCAGTAAATGCTATATAGCACTGTTCATATGCTTTGTAACAAAGGGCATTTAGAACTCGTCGGTGATCTCTCAACGAACGCATTTTTGTCGGCTTTAGATCGTTTCGTAGCTCGTCGCGGTAAACCAAATGAAATTTGGAGCGACAATGGCACCAATTTCCATGGAGCAAAGAAATCGAAATCCCGAAGAGTCTTCGAATCCGAGCCACAGGGACAACGCAACAGAGGACGTCCTAGATTGAGATGGCGCACACAAGTGGAAAAGGACCTCAACCAACTTGGAGTGCGCAACTGGAGGCAGCTGGCAAGAGATCGTACTAGCTGGAGAGGCATGTTGGTTGAGGCCCAGGTCCACCCCGGACTGTAGCGCCATCCGAAGAAGAAGAAGAAATCGCTTGATGAAATGTATGCTCGTCTTCTGAATCAACAACATCGGAACATCGTCGCAGATTTCAGCAGATAACATCTCATGGAAATTTATCCCTCCATCCGCACCTCACTTTGGCGGACTATGAGAGGCAGGTGTTAAATCTGTTAAGACCCATCTAAAACGAGTTATTGGAAACCACATTCTAACATACGATGATTTTTATACACGTTTAACAAAAATTGAGACATTGCTGAGTTCTCGTCCCACGTGGCCAACATGCGACAGTGAACCCACTGCGTTGACACCTGCCCATTTTATGATCGGTCAACCGTATACAGCAGTTCCCATACCTGAAACAGAACATACTAATTCACCTAAATCCCATTGGCATCTTTTACAGATTCTCATGCAAGGGTTCTGGAAGAAATGGCACCAGGAATACTTGTCATCAGCCAGATATCAAGTTAGATGACATCGTGCTCCTAAAGGAATCCAACTTGCCTCCATCAAAATGGCTTCTTGGGCGCGTCATTAAGATTCATCCCAGTGATAGCAAGGTTCGTGTTATCACCGTAAGGACGAAATTTTAGGAATACGTACGACCAATTGTGCAGATTGTACCTGTTTCTGTATCTGAAAGACCGGAGTCTTTCAGGGGGGGCTGAATGTTCAGTAACCTGCGTTTCTGATGGACGAACATGATAACATCACCTTATTTTGAATTCCTCTTTTATCATATATTTTCTATGTTCTCTTGTAACATGCTTTCTCATTCTATGTTTTCTCATTATGTTAACTGCTCTTTCTCATCACTCATGTTAATATTATGTATGAACCAGTTCCGTTAATGATCATATTAATTCTCGAATGTAATAATCTTTAACTACAATATGTAACTAAAGCTAAGCTCTCAATTTCAAGGGTACAATTTTTGCTCATGCCATTTCCTAGAAGCGTGGCTCGGCCTATTTGCCGGTGACCATCAATCAGTTCAGACGTTCGCAGTAATAAATTCAATTATTGTACAGTTTTACTTGCTCGTGTATTGTATCATTTACTTCCAATCCTTAACAGTAACAATAGACAACAACTTTTTATGGCGCGATGAAAAGATACTCAACTACTGAAGTGCATAAACAAGTGTATTTTTCGAGGGTATGGCATAGGGCATGAGCTTATGCACACGATGCAACCCCGTTGATCGCACTCAACATGGCGAGCTGCCAAAGCTATCCTCGACAGTGCTAGAAGATAAAGAACTGCGACATCTACTACAGCGACTGCTACAGGGGGAGAAGGCAGTGCTTATTCGGATGAGGATTTGTTGTTTGAGGCAAACTTAGGCAAAAAGTCATTCTTAATGATTTAAGAATCTGTTTAATTCAGAATATGCTTCACCTATTGTTTTCGTCGAGAAGAAAAATAAGGAGCTTAGGCTATGCGTAGACTTTTGGGAGCTTAACAAAATAACTCTTCGCGATAACTATCCCCTGCCCTTAATCGAGGATAACATAGAACGGTTAAAAGATAAGAAATATTACACCACGTTGGATTTAGAAAACGGTTTTTACCATGTGCCGCTCGAGGAAGAGTCAATGAAATTCACGTCGTTCATTACACCGATTGGACAGTATGAATTTACCAAAATGCCGTTTGGGCTTAAGAGCGCTCTGTCTGTTTTCGAGCGTTATATAAAGCACATATTTGGTAAATTGATATTGCAATCGAAGATCTTGACTAATTTAGATGACGATCTTATAACTTAGATATTCTTAAAGAAGTAATTAGTATCATCATTAACAAAGGCTAAAACCTTCGATTGGACGAGTTTGTTTTTTTACAAAGTGAGATCACGTATTTGGGCTATAAAATAAACGCAGCCGGTATTAGTCCGAATGAGGTTAATCTTTCGGCTATTAAGAACTTTCCGCTACCTACTTCAACTAAGGACATCCATAGCTTCCTTGGACTTTGCTCCTACTTTAGGCAGTTTATACACCAATTTTCTAACATCGCAAAGCCTCTGTATGATTTATTGAGGAAAGACACTCCGTTCACATTTGGTCTTAAGGAAATAGAAGTCTTTAATTTGTTGAAAACCAAATTGATTTCAGCACATGTTCTATCAATTTATAGCCCTTATAATCCAACAGAACTCCACTGCGATGCCAGCTCGCATGGATTTGGTGCGCAATGCCAAATTTCATCCGGTGTTTTATTTCTCGAAGCGAGCTAGTGAAGCTGAAAGTAAATTTCATAGCTATGAACTTGAGACCTTATCCATAGTCTATGCATTGGGGCGGTTTTGTATATATTTGCTAGGTATTCCATTTAAGATCGTGACGGATTGCCAAACTCTTGTCCTGACGCTTAACAAAAAAAAAAAAAAACATTGAATCTGCGAATATCAAGATGGGCTTTGGAGTTACAATCCTACGATTATTCAGTTGAGCACAGGAAAAGCGATCGGATGTCACACATTGATTCTTTAAGTCGATCTTTCAACATTTTGTATATGGACGAAGAATCGTTTGAATTTGTTCTAATCGCCGCACAAAAACATGATCCAAAGCTATTTGCAATTGCGGAAGGGTTGAGTACTTCCGAAAGTCCACACTATGAAATGGTTGATGGACTAATTTTACCCTTATAGTTAAAGACAAGATTGTTTTTTACGTCCCATGTAACATGGAAGAGTAGGTTGTTAGAACTCATCATGAGTCACCTTGTCATCTGGGTGTCGACAAATGCTTTGAACATTTATCCGGGACTTACTGGTTTCCAAACATAAAGGACACGATTAGACGAGTTATTAAAGGCTGTCTAAAATGCATCTTTTTTCACCGGACTCTGGTAAATCAGAAGGAATCTTACACCCAATTCCAAAAGGAAAGATCCCATTCGATACGCTTCATGTCGACCATCTAGGCCCTTTTCCTTCATCTCATTGCAACAAACAGCACATTTTAGTGGTGGTAAATGGTTTCACCAAATTTTTCAAGCTGTATCCAACTAAAACTACTTCGAGTAAGGAAGCTATAGAATGTTTGAAAACCTATTTCCTAAATTACTCTATCTAATCTTGTTACACGTCAAAGGAGTTTGCAGAGTTTTTAAAAGACAACAACATACAGCATGTCAAGATAGCAACATACTCACCGCAATCTAATAGTCAAGTTGAGCGGCTGAATAGAGTGATAACACCAATGCTTGCAAAACAATGCGAGTCGTTTACCACAAGTAATTGGGACAAAAACTTAATAAAGGTTGAGTTTGCTATAATGTTTTTTTTTTTTTTTTTTTTGCATTTTATTCGTATATTACATAACACTTAAATTCGAGACAAAATATGCTTAAAACTAGTTTTCAGGACTTCATTTACTTAATATAAAATAATCCTACTGGCCCTTTGCAGGCTCTCTAAGATAGACTTAGTTTAAATTTGCTTTTCAGCGCCATTATTTTTTATACATATATGAAAATTAATTCCTTGCTTAACGACTACATTATTAAGAAAACATAATAAAAAACTTAACAACTTAACGTTTTTACTAAAAGTAACTTATATCTAAAACTACAGCTAAAAAGGAAACTAAACTAAACTAAAAACTAGAACTAAAACTTAGACTATACTACTACTAACTTAAGCTACGTACGTACATGTGCATGTATACCATCATATAATTCATCAATATATGTTCGTGCATACATGCACATGTGCGTCTATTTACAACTATATATGTGTGTATAATCTAATATACACAACACATATATTAATCTTTTTTTGTGTTTTTTTTGTATTTTTTAATTTTTTTTTTTGTATTTTTGTATATTTTTCGTATTTTTTTTTTTTTACCTTAAAACCTAACCCTAACCTAAAACCTAATACTAAGAATATATAAGAATATATAAGCCGGCCAAAGATTGCAGCTGGTATTTGGTCCGTTGCAAAACAGTAGCCGACTGCCCCCCGTTGGTTTCCCTACCCAGTGTTTAGAGGGTTCGACGAGGGAGTTTTATTCGCTTTGTAGCCACCAGAACACTTTATGCTGCTTCGCAGCATCTAGTACATCCCATCTCGATACCGCTGTACTGAAGCGGAGGAAATTGTCCTCAGCTCGTCGGTCAACGGAACGGTCGTAGTTGAGTCGCCCATCCACAGCAGAACGGGCGAAATGAAAGATGAGCGGTACCGCTTTCTTGTCTTGAAACAGACCTAGCTTGTCAAAATAGACAAATGCTTCTGGGGGAACGAAACCATTATAGCGCACCCTTTCATGGTATTGTATATTGGGATAGTAAGCTCCAGAAATAAGATTGTTATTGGAGTCCATTGCTCTTGCAGTGTGTCTCCGAATCAGCTTCAGGATGAAATTATCCACTCTGATAATTTTCGCCCTATTGTATAAGACTTCATTAGAGTAGAATTTCTTGTACTCGGACCAAGGAGTTCGGTAAAGTTGAAGACAGGCCCGAAAGCAAGCCCTCTCGAACAACCGCATCCTTTCCATCAGACTAGCTCCCACATTAAACCACACGGGACAGCCATAGGTAAGCATTGGCCTGATTAGGGCCATGTAGCAGATTACCTTCACCCTCGCGTCGAGTTGGCTGTTGTAAAACAGTCTCTTAGTAAGGGCAAAGGCGCCTCGAGCCCTGGCCAGAGCAGCATCTATATGTTTATTAAAATACAGATACTGATCTAACCAGATCCCAAGGTATCTGACCACAGTCCTCTACGCCAGTGGCTCCCCGTGTTGTCCAATGATAGCGAGCTTACGCCAATTCTTCTTTGTGTCTGCCGAAGCCTTATGCAACGGCGTCCTGAACAGGATGGTTTCCGACTTCTCGAAATTAATTTTTAATTTCCAGCTGTCGCAATCTCGTCTGAAGGATTCAAAGTCACTCTGCAAGAGAGTGGTAATCTCCTCAATCTTTGGGGCTGATCTGTACACTATCAAGTCATCTGCGTACGCAATTGCATTATGAAGAGAACTTAAAACATCGCTCAAGTAATTGTTAAGCAGGATTGGCGAGTTAACGGCACCCTGTTGGAGACCATTTTTAACATGGAAGATACCCGCAGAGGTTACGTTGCCGTATTTGACTACGAACCGTCTGCCAGTAAGCATACTAAACAGTAGGTACAATAGCGATTTATGCATGCCGAGCCGACTGAGCTTGTAAAAAAGTCCTTCAAACCAAACGGTGTCGAAGGCCTTCTCCAGATCAATCAGCACCGCACCAGTGCACTGTTTCTTGCACTTATGCCATTGGATATCAGATACTAGTTTCGACGCGGCATGTATGGTATCATGCCCCGCCTTGAAACCGAACTGGTTATCCGGTATGATATTTTTGTCCTCTACGCAGTCAAGCAGAGCTCTATTAACCACCTTTTCGAAAACCTTGCTGATATTTGGAAGAAGACTAATCGACCGAAGGTTGCACGGATCAGACGAATCTTTTCCTCTTTTGGATATGGGGTGCACTATCGCTGTCTTCCAATGTTCCGGATAATGAGCATTATTCAGAGCATTGTTAAACAGGACCGTGTACATCCTTACCACTTCTTGAGGGAGATGTCTCAGCACAATGTTTGAGATCCCATCAATTCCCACAGACTTTTTCTTCTTCAATGATTCGAAGATCGCTTGAAGCTCAGTAACTGTTATGAACGGGGGATGAACCCCTTCAAAGGCGATGACATTATCTGGCATGTTATCGTCACTGAACACGACGAAGCCAGTGTTCTCAGATCGCCACTGTTGCAGATCATAGCGAAGACGGGAGTTTTCGGCTAGAACACGACTTTCCAGGATGTGATTAGGGCGAATGCTTTCATTCACCTTGTACACCTCCTGAAAAGTCGCACCAAGTACTTCCACTTTTTCTTGCGGGTCTTCGATCACGAAAAGATTATCGTCTAGAATGGCGTTGTCTGGATTAACACCTGCTGTTGTCAGTATTCGTTCATTGTCTGTTGTTCTAGGAAATTTAAGACACGGAAGATCGCTTTGCCTATTGCTCCTGAAGAACTTGTTAATTTGTGGAAACATGCTCGGGTCGTTAGACTTCACAGCCCGAACCTTGTCGTTCCAGTACGAATTTACAGAAAATCTGTAATTCTGCGCAATTAAGGTTTGAATGTTTTTGATAAGCGCCTTCAGTGTCCTAATCTCCTCATTTTGTCGGTCTGTAAAGCGCCTATATAAGGTTTTCAACCTTGATAGGAGTCTGCTTTTACGTACGTGTAGTGCGTCAATTGTCGCATTGCGGTAGCAGTTCTCAATTTCTGTTTGTCGGTACTTTGGTAGTGTGCGGTCCATTGTTTGTTTAATTAAGTCGTCCAGTTGTATCAGATACATGTCAATCTCCTCATTAGACAAGTTTCTGTTGGATGGTATGTGAAGAACGTTTGAGGAGATTGTTCTTAACATTTGCTATAATGGTGAATCGTAGCACAGGTTTTACACACAGTAGTTTGCTATTTGGAAGGGGTCAAAAGAAAAAATTCTGCGACAAGGTGAAAGAGTTTTTAGCGACCAACTTTGATTTTGAAGAAGTTAGTTTAGATAAAATTAGGGAAGAAGCACAGGACAAAATTGAGAAAGGGCAATTGAAGATTAAAATGTATTACTACAGCCGTCATAAGAATCCTAATGCTTATAAACCAGGGGACTATGTCATGATCAAAAACGTAGACACAACTCCAGGCGTAGGCAAAAAACTTCTGCCTAAGTTTCGTGGGCCATACGAGGTAAAAAAATTCTTGAGGAATGACAGGTATATTATAGGTGACATTGACGGATTGCAATTGACAAGATTGCCATACAAATGTGTATGTTCTCCGAACAATATGAGTTTAAATGCGATGCCAGAAGCTAATTTAAAGAATGGTGAAAGCGACAAAGGAATGAAAAATACTTATAGAACTGACGACAACAATCACATTTGAATAACGATCACCTGAAGGAAAAGCTGCTTTATTTAAAAAATATATGTTTGTTTGTACCTGCCAACATGTTGATGGATATTGCTTTCAATGTTTGTAGTGATATCATTAATAATATATCTTAACTTTATTTGTTTTGAAAGATATTCGAATTTTTTTTTTATCAACAATCATTTGTAATATTAAAAATATCAACTAAATGTTTTTCTTTAAAGTTTCAATAAGAAATTACTTTTAGCCTAAGAAGATTATTGTAAAATTTGTCTATTGAATAGCATTCTAACAAATATGAACTATACAAAATGTAATGTACATTTTGACCGATTATGCGGTCAGAATGGCCGAGTTGTAGGCATTTTTCTGTACACTACTGTAAGTTTTCTCATATAACACATACTTAAGATTGTCAGAAGCAAATACTAACCGAAAGTAAGAAACTATTATCATATCGTATGATGCTCACACTATCTCATTTCTTTTAAATAGGCATACCGTTTCATATGAAAGTATAAATACAACCAAAATAGACATGATATTTTCCTTCTTCTCAATAAACTGTCGTTAGTAACACATCTCCTCTCAAGTTGTTTCATTTGACTCGCTCGCCTATCCTACAGAGTAACAATAGACAACAACTTTTTATGGCACGATCACATAAATTCCTTGCGTCTTCAGCTCAAAAGTGGTATGTTTGCTATGGTTTACCTGAAAAGATACTCAACTACTGAAGTGCATAAACAAGTGTATTTTTCGAGGGCATGAGCAACCCCGTTGATTGCACTCAACATGGCGAGCTGCCAAAGCTATCCTCGACAGTGCTCCGTAATTTTAAGTTTTGCACGTGGAATAAGAGGTCCCTTAACAGACCACGTGCAACCGATCAACTTGCGGAGGCCCTTGACTGCTACAAAGAAGTGCGATAGGATGGCCAGGCAAAAAGAAGATAAAGAACTGCGACATCTACTACAGCGACTGCTACAGGGGGAGAAGGGAGTTCTTATTCGGATGCAGATTTGTTGTTTGAGGCAAACTTAGGCAAAAAGTCATAAGCTATGATCCCGTAAGCGAACGCCTCATGACTATCCGCATTAAGACTGAATTCGGGAACATCAGCTTGATTTGCGCTCACGCCTCGACAAAGGAGAAGGATGACAACAGCAAGGATGAGTTCTAAGATCTACTAGAAAGAACATACGATCGATGCCTCAGTTACGACACCAAGATCTTTTTAAAGATTTCAACGCTCAGCTTGGAAAAGAGTCGATCTTTGCTGGCTTCATCAGGAAACACAGCCTGCATGGCACCACACCCAAAACGGACACAGGCTGTTGGACATCGCCGCGGGGTGGAACCCCTGTGTGAGTAGTACGTGGTTCCCACATCCCAACTTCCATAAAGGAACCTAGCGATCCCCTGATCAATTAACAGTCAACCAAATTGATCACGTTGCCATCGACGTCAGACACTTCTCTACTATTATCGTTGCCCGAACATTAGGAGGCGGATCATCACCTTGTTGTAACCAAGGTAAGAACCCGGATTTCGACAGAGCAACGGAGTCAAGATAGGCCAAAATTTTTTGACGTCGGAAAGCTACAATCGCAACAGATCGCTGGGATCTTTGCCCACCGAGTCAACCTGAAACTCTCCCAATGTTCGACGCTGCCTGCACTGACAACAGAAGAAGAATGGAAACGTTGTCAAGAAGCCATCAAAGAAGCTGCCGCTGATGTGCTGAGTTTCACGCCACTACCCACTACTACAAGACAAAGCTGCATCGAACAATTAAAGCCGTTCGAGAGCTCTACGAACAGAAAAGAAGGGAAGAGAACCGGCTTCTCAAAAGGAAAAAGAGAGAGGTGTTATGGCAGGAATGAAGTTCGAAAGTTTTACCGAAAGTTGAAACAGCTATCCGATGTATATAGGGTTCAGATCGAAGCCTGCCGGGACCAAAACGGAGACCTAGTAGTAGATTCGCAGTCGATGCTGAGAATCTGGAAAGATAATTTCTGCAGATTTTTAAATACCGATAAATACCGATAACGGCCCAAATTCCGATGTTAGGCAGATTGTTCCTCCCAATTTGGACGATGATAGGCGCGAATTCCGTCCCCCTGACTTAGACGATTATAGCAATATCGAGACTGTCTCCCTAAAATCGCGGACAAGATCCTCTCTGCCGTATTGTGTGAACGCGTGAAACTGTTCGTCAACAACCTGATAGGCCCTTATCAGTGTGGTTTCAGGCCAGAGAAGTCCACCATCGACCAAATCTTCACACTACGGCAGATCCTGGAAACGACCCAAGAAGTGCAAATCGACACTTGAGTAGTTTTATTACCGGGTAATCGACAAAACCCTACTATAATCCATTTTTTCTTAAGTATTTGATGATGAGAGGTGGTTTTAGAGAATGTATTTTTTTAACTGCATTTCTTTAACGCGCCAAGATCCTTGGCTCGATTCCCGTCCTAAACACCTTAAATTTTTCCAGGCATCACCTCTTTCGAGTTGGTTTCAATACTTTCTATGAAAACTTTCTCAAATATTGCTGTTCGAAATCAGCAAAAAACTATAGGTCCCCTCTACTCATGAGTGAAAAGTAGCATGCACAACGTGTAGTTGCTGACGAAGCTAGGCCCTGACCTCTTGTGTACTGTAGTGCCACTCAATACTTATTACTATTGTTGTTTTCAGCAATAACACCTGCAGTGACTCCAATAAGTGTTCATTCATATGGTAAGGAAAATAATTGTACAAAAAAAAAAACTGGTATAGTTACTTTTATTCTGTGTTTATTATTGAGTACAATTTAACAAGAGAAAATAACGATACCAGAAATATAAAGAAAATACACTACAACAATACTCACAAGATTACAATTTAAACATCCAAAAATTATTCGCTCACATTCACAATAACTTAGTTCTAGTCTGTTCATATTTATTTCTAATAATGTGAGCTAGTCGGTTTGAAATGTAGTCAACTAGGTCTTGAGTTACACCAGATGAAATTTTATCCAATTTAGTCATCAAAGCGGCTTTGAAATCAACCAAATATCATGATTCCTTACAAAGGTCGATTTTTTAGCTATTATCTTTTTGGCAACACTGGTTTAAGCAGCTGACGCACGTTTCGTGTTTTGTTTCACAGTCAAACATCTTCAGTTTTGTCTATAATTTAACCATGAATCGTCTTACAAGCGAACAACGCTTGCAAATTATTGAATTTTATTATCAAAATGCATGCTCTGTTAAGAAAGTTCATCGCGAGCTTCTTCCATGGGTACGTAAATAAGCAGAATTGTCGATTTTGGAGTGAATATCAGTCAGAAGCAGTGCAAGAGTTACCAATGCATCCAGAAAAAGTCACAGTTTGGTGCGGTTTATGGGCTGGTGGCATCATTGGACCGTACTTCATCAGGGATGATAGGATGATGCGAATCGTAACGTAACTGTGAATGATGAGCGCTACCGTGAGATGATATCCAACTTTTTTTTTTACCCAAAATGCAAGAGCTTGACTTGCATGACATAGGGTTTTAACAAGACGGTGACACATGCCACACACCACTCCAAATATGGACTTAATGAAAGGCGAGTTCAGTGAACATTTTATTTCACTTTAGGTACCGGTCAACTGGCCGCCTAGATCGTGCGATTTAACGCCTTTAAACTATTTGTTGTGGGACTATGTTAAAGCTCATGTCTATACAGACAAGCTCGCTTCAATTGACGGATTGAGAGACAACACTGAAGCATTTATTCGTGAGATACGGGCCGAAATGTTGGAAAGAGTATGCCAAAATTGGATTAAGCGGATGGGCCATTTGAGGCGCAGTCAAGGTCAACATTTGTATGAAATAATCTTAAAACATTAAATTATATGGACCGTACTATCGATTCAAATAAAGATTTCATGCATTTTTCTGAATTTTATGTGTTGTTTTTTTGAAAAACTTAAAAAATCATCCTTCATTTTGTTCCAAAATATTCCATATGTTTTCGATTGGATTGTTGCCTGGTAATTGAGGTGGCGTCTGAATCCATTTTGGCGTGTTATAAATAAGCCACATTTTAGTATTCGAGGCTGTATGTTTGGGATCGTTATCCTGACTAAACACGAAATCCGACCCAAGACCCACTTAATTTGCTTTGAGTGAAAGGTTTGTCTTTAGTATATTGATGTACAGTTTGTGGTTCATTATACCACTAACAAGCACAGAGCCACCCCCTTAATTTCTTGTATTTATTTTAGTTTTTTTCTTTCTATATACCAGACATCGAAGTTAATTTCTTCGTCGCGACGGGTTTTAAAAAAATTAAACCGCACAAGCTTTAGCTTGGGCCCCACGGGTTTTGTAAATGAAACGACTAGGGTTTTACACGTTATAATTTTATTATTCGACCTTCTGGTCTCGCGCTCCAAATCACTCTGTCTGAACAATATTAATTTTCCTAACTCCTAAGCTTTCCTTAATCGATCAAGGTCTTTCCATTCCCACGCTCGTTCGCTCACGTCCGAGTATGCATCGCCAAAAGTGCAAGCAATGCGTCTGGCTAAATGCTAGGATCGTCATGTTACATCCGCTGCAGGTGCGGTCGTGGGAATGGATTCGCACATGCGTGGTCGACTGTGTTCACTGCCCTCCTTTTAAATATCTGCGTCCCGCAGATCAATTGCTGAACATATAGAACAATTTGACCTCTCATTCCGTGACTGGGCAACTGGTATTTGGCCTTCAGCAGCAGTGGGTATGCGTTTCCTTAAAGAAGGGAAACGGAGTTCCGGAATCTTGACCTGTCCAAATATTTTCCTCCATTGTAAGTACGCGATGAATATAATGAAGATAATCGTGGCAATTACTGAAATTATTGAGAGATTAAATCGTTCTTTCAAAGACTTAATGTGCTCAATATTTTTAATGCTGATGTGATGTATGAAGTCGAAGTCAGGGATGGTCCTTTTGCTGATCACGTTGGCTAGAACGGGAGGAAGAGGCTGAAAATCACTAGTCCTTCTACTGGAATATGTACGCTCCCTGATGTGTACTGTGTCGTTATTCAACTGGATTATGTAAGTACCTTCTAAGGGAATAGAATAGTTTTTATTTAAGACAGTACCATTAAAATTGGTTAGGAAGATTGTGTCTTCTCCTATTAATTCAACAACTTCTTTGGTTGTACTTTAGAGGTTGCATTTCGTTGTTCTGATGCGGCAAGGTCAGTTCCGATTAAGCTTCGCGTTATGATTCCTATTGCTGAGAGCGAAATTCAAGGGTTGATGGTCAGTATATATCCTTATCTTTTTCGCTCCGTAAAGATAATTCCTCAAGTTATCAAGTGCCCACACAATCGCAAGCATCTCCTACTGATTCGTTGGATAGTTTTCTTCTGTGCGATTCAATGATCAAGAGATGTAAGCTACTGGCCTTTCTTTTCCGTGCTCGCCCTGAGATAGAACAGCTCCAATAGCATAGTCGGATGCGTCCGTTGTTAGGTTGAAAACTTGTTCGAAATTCGGGAAGGCCAAAACGTCAGCCGAATTAATAATTCCTTCAAGTTCTCAAACGCCTTTATTGCCTCTTCGTCAAGCGTAATTGGGACACTCATTGATTGAGATGCCTTTACCTGGGCAAATGCACCCCTAGTAATATTTGTCAGTGGTTTTGCCACTTTCGCATAGTCGCGAGTAAACCTTTTCTAGTAGGAAGTAAGACCAAGGAAGCTTTTAAGTTCTTTTAAATTTTTCGGAGGAATGATTTTTTCTACCGCCCTCACCTTCTTAGGATCAGAAAGGACTCCTTGAGAAGTCACTTAATATCCAAGAAATTCTACGCTGGTGTCCATGAAGTCTGTTTTGCAATATTCAGTTTTAGTCCAGCCTCTTCCAGCTTAGAGGAAGTTTTTATGTCTCTGAAGTGATCTTCTTCGGTGGTGCTGAAGATGATAATGTCGTCGATGCATACGTAGCAAATTTTGCCAATTAACTCTTTCAGTACATCATCTATCATCCTTTACAAAATTGCTGGTGCATTCTTCAATCCGAAATGGAGTTTTAGCTATTCATACTTCCCGTTCATAGTTGAGAATGCTGTTTTAGGGATATCACTCTCCTTCTGCTGACGTTAATTCGATTGTCGTGAAGTACTTTGCGTTCCCTATGCTAGAAAGAGTGCCGCTGATGCCCGGTATTGGATAAGTATCGGGGATTGTTACAGCGTTTAGACTCTTGAAGTCAATGACCAGTCTGTATTGCTTCTCCCCATTAGGTTTCGGTTTTTTTGACACCATCCGTACCGGGGAATTGTATGGGCTTTTCGATGGTCGAATGATGTTTGCTTTAAGCAATTCCTTTATTTGACGGTCAAATTCTTCCCTCATACAGACAGGGTAGGGGTAGCTTTTTGTATATATAGGTTCGTCCGTATTGGTACGAATTTCGGCCTTCACGTTGCTCTTCACTTGTTATGAACAGGACCAAAGAGTTTCTTAAACTGCTTGCAAAGGACGTTTAGTTTGATTTCGTTGTTTCAGATATTTTTTCGCTTGTAATAATTTGATTCACAGAGTCTGACGGCTGGTTTTTCAATTTAATAATTTTGTTATAATTAATGGTCAATATGTTCTTTTCCCTATCAATCATCGCCTTAAGGTCTTTTAAAGTATCATCGCCAATAATACCATTGAAGGTCTGCAACCCGGGGAGTTCGAAAAAAGTTATATCTAAATCACAAACATAAAATCTGAAAGAACTTCCCTCTTTCTTTTTATTCAACCTTAATTTTTCCACCAGGACTACTAGCATAAAAAGTGGTTTGAACGGGTTGGAGACGTGACACCAGTCCTGGCTTGATAAAATTTTTGTTTGCGCCGGTGTCCACTAAAAAATTCAAGCAATCTCCATCCCGTGTCACGTATTCTGTGTATGGTACGCTGGAATCGAGGCGCCCACCATACAATTTTCTTCTGGAGGCACTTCATGTTGAGAATCATTTATTTCAGCACTGTCGTCTACATCACCGCTTCCTGTCGAAGCGATGTGAAAAATTCTCTGCTGTTTACTTGGGTAATTATCCGACCTCTGGTCCCGTTTAAAGGGGTTGTTAGGGCGGTTCATATAATATCCACCTCCATCTTAATTGGTGGTTTTGGGCCAAGTGATCTTGGTGGTGCGTAATTTCGGCGATACTCTGTTTCTCGCAAAAGGAACCGCCGTACGGGAGGGATGTTGCTGAGTGCGAAATTATAGCTAACCGGGGATGATACCATGTTTGGTGCCCTAATGTGAACAGAGTGATTACGAAAATTTAGGTTTTGCATCTCAAAGCACGCAGAATATGCCTCCGGTAAAGTTCTAGGCCTTTGGATTACCAAAAGCTTAGAAAGATCTCCACTCAAACCGCGCACGAAGACATCTAAAGCTCGATTTCTATATAACTCTATGAGGGCACTTCTTGTGTCATCTGCCCTAATTATACTCACAATTAGGGAGAATTGATGATTCACGGTGGCGTAGAAGTCATCGACGCGTGAGTTTCCCTGTTGCAACTGACTAAGTTGGTGTTCAAGGGTACAAATATCTCTTTTATCATATCTCCTTTATCAGTGGAGCGACAAAACTCGCTTTATTGCCGACCAACTATTATCAAAGATACTAGATACTATAATACTAGTGCAGAATCTGCCTTCCCCCTAATTTTTTGGCGAATGTGCTGGAGAATAGCGCGATAAATAGGTTTTGTTCGGACTATTTCATAGTCCTTCAAAATTGTTTCCACGCTATGAACCCAGGAAACGTAGTGAACCGGGTTACCGTCAAAGGTTTATAATTCCTTTACGGCGTCGGGGAGTTTGGAAATATCTTTTAACTCCTGTTCACTAGTGGGTCCGCGTAACTCTTCTGCATACTGTGTAATAGGGATGCTGGGTTGACCTGACTGTTCAAGGAACTCAATTCGATTAGAAATAACCCCTAGTCGAGATTGTAAGGATTGAACGACTTCCCCTGGATTGGATTGTTCTATTCGTCCTAAGCGACCCTCTATTCCTTTGCTCCCGTCAATTGCGTCGCCATGTTTTTTAGCTCTTCCATTATATCAGTGGGTCTGTATATAGTATATCGCAAGGGGAACAACCGAGCAGTAAACTTCACTGCTTTTACTTTACAATATTTTTTATACATTTTATGTTTTTCAAGGCTACGTCATTATGTAATGATTATTTTACATACTTTTATGAGGTTTGTAATATATTTCTTCTTCTACGTTTATGTGTATATATTTATACATTATAATGTTATTATTCGACCTTCTGGTCTCGCGTTCCAAATCACTCTGTCTGAACAATATTAATTTTCCTAACATCCGTTGATCGACCATTCGTTGGCTCACCGAGCATGCATCGCCAAAAGTGCAAGCGATACGTCTGGCTTAATGCGAGGATCGTCATGTTACATCCGCTGCAGGTGCGATCGTGGGAATGGATTCACACATGCGTTGTCGACTGTGTTATCTGAATCACAAATGTTATATTTACTTTCGTCCGTCAATATAAATTTATTCCATATCTCTTTTGGTGCGTTCTTATGTTCGTTTGCAAACATAAGTCGCTTTGTGTATTGATGGTGCTTATAATATATATATATTAATATGAAAAAAAGTCGTTATTTTTTGTCAATTTCATTTAATGTCATGGAATGCTGATTCCTGTGATAAATTCTGCTGAATGTGGAAACATAATTTTTTTTTATTATCATTTGTTGTTTTAAGACATTTTACACAGTTAAACTGATTAAAAATTTAAAGTGTATTTAAAATACCGGCAATATTTCTCACCACCAAAAAATTCAAGAACATGGCGGTGGGAGTGCGTGTTCAGAAGGTGCACCAGTAAGGCAGCAGTTGCACTTAAGGCATACTTTTAAGAAATGTTTTAACATATTATATGTGTGTAAATAATTTTGAATTTATTAACATATCAATAGACCTTGTTGTTAAATTATAAATTAAAATTGCATACATAATTTTATGCATACAATATTACAATGTTTCCCTTATAAATGAATACAAAACGCTACTACAGACTTATGTTTGAAATAAAAAATTATCATGAATCGCTCTATTACTTTGAGTATACATATGTTATTTAATAATTGTGTTCGTCATACTGTAGATGTGATTAGAAAAATATTGAATTCCACTATATTATTGATTTTATGAGAATCGATGTAGATACGTCTTTTCGTTAGTTATAGCTTTAGCTTTATAATACTGATAATTATAATAATTGAGTGGCACTACAGCCCATAACGGACCAGGGCCTAGCTTCGACAACAACTACTCGTGTTGTGCATGCTAGTGTTCTTCACGAGTAGAAGGGACCTACAGTTTTTTGCCGATTCCCAACGGCGAGATTTGAGAAGCTTTCCATAGACAATTAATACTCTTTGAGTGTTGTCAGCAACTCGAAAGAGGTGGTGCCGTGAAAAAATGCTAGGTGTCCCGTCCGGGAATCGAACCCAGACTTTCTGCGCCGCAGTCGATGCACTTACCACTGCGCCACGGCGACCACAGCCAAGTCGAAATATTAATAAAAATTAAATCAATAATATACAAAACAAGAACATGAAATTCCGAACATGCGTAGATGTCTTAAATCGTACATTCATTTCTGTTTTCATAAGTCATCGGATATACAAATGTATATAAATTTTACATCGTTGCTTTAGGTTGTAATTAGTTACACAAACTATTGGCATTACTATATACATTTTAATAAATGTAATGTAGTGGTATAGAATCAAAGAGAGCAATTTATTTTTTATTATTTATAGCCCATTATTAAAAAAGAGTTTGTACCGTCCACACGGTGTGTTGTTTTTCTAAGGCTCATCAGAATCCCTACAGTAAAATACTGAATTCACCTTTATTTCTGTAATTAAATAAGGTGCTAATAATAAAATTCTTCTTAGTAGTATATGTAATTCAAAATATCGGTAGAAACGAAAACCGCATAAAAAATAGAAAATTCCTTCTTATGCTGAACTTTGAAATTGCAAATATGCATCCTTTCCTTTTTTGTACATATTTCACAAGCCATTGGATATATAATATAATACTGAATATCTATTTAATAATAATTTAAAATCTATTTATTTTAACTATTTAAGGTTTTGATGACACTAATTTCAAGGAAAACTTTATATGGTTACATACGAACCTACTCCGAATGAAATATCATAATGGTTGACGAATACAGGATATACGTGGGCAATTTACAAATATTTGACACTATTGTGGGCAAAAATTCAGGAAATGGTCGACATGTTGCGATTTTTGGAGGGGAAACGTAAACAAGTGTGGGTAACATGAAAAAATGTTTAATGGTTCGTAAATAACTTTCAGAAATAAACCTAAATCCACCACAATTCGTCAATAACTGTCAAACGTTTGTTGTAAATAAGAGAAATCAGCTGATCGATCAGCTGTGAAGCTGTGCATCTCCTTTTTCATTCATCCCTGATATACAATATAAACGTACTAAGAGTTGCCATCTTAGCTTTTACTTATACGAATGTATCAAATAAAAAACTATGTACATTTGTACTTGTATAAAGGGTGTTTTTTGAAGATGTATAGAAAGATTTTTTTGTATCGATAATTTTCTGGCAGTATAATTAAAATATGCTTACAATACACACAGCAGACCAAACGCCATTATCCCAACACGTCAACTTTTGCTTGTTTTTTATTATTTCTTCAATTTTGAAGTAATGTCTTAATTCTAGGATAATACTTAAAACTAGGTTCCTTGATTTAAAAAAAGTTATGAAATCTCATTTACTGACCCTTAACATGCGCTTTTAGCTTATCTATATTTATTCTAGCTCCAAAGTGTCTTTGGGCATCATAATTTTGTTATAACATAATTTATTATTCCAAGAAAATTACAAAAACAAGAACTCGGTCGTATGTTCTGTTACGTAACTGGAAACATCAGTAAAAACGCAAATCGATTAGGGAATACTAAATATGCTCACATCTCATCTCATCCCATCTTCTTTACCTACATTTTCCACTAAAGCGGTGGCGGGGAACGATTGATCCTCCGCCATCGACTCTAACTCATCGGAAGCTATTCTCAAGCGCAGCCATGCGAGTTTATGGACTTGATCCAAGCAGCTCGCCCTGGCTTGATCGAATTGCATCAAAGGCACGCCCCCGAAGTCGTAATGGGGGACATCCGTACCACGTGACCAAACCAACGAAATAAAGCCCTTTCCGCAAGAAGCAGTAGCTGATCAACATTGAGTTCCCCCTGAACAGTTTCGTTTCTCAGTCGTTCCCGGCGAGTATCTTTCACAACGGCAAGTAAAAATCTCGTCTCTGCAGCCTGTATTCGCGATCTTACTCTTTCGGTCGTTACCCAAATATCATGACCATAGGTTGGAAGAGTTCGACCTAAAGCTTAGCTTTAAAATTACAAATGTGCGTATTGTTTCTTTGTGAATATTTCTCAAGCCTTTGGAAATATTTATAATTGCGATCAGGATATGCATTTATTAGAATTACCTCTGTAGGCGCTTATTTAAAATTGCTGAGTATTTTTTTTTAGTGCAACTGTATCCCACCAATGGTTGTAAACTTTTTCTAAAAAAAAAAAGTAACTTTTAGCAATTAACCTGTATTTACCACAAGTCGTACATAAATAATTGTCAATCTTTTGATGATTACAGAGAAAATGAGCTAATTGATCATCAAGAGCTGTGCGTCTCCTTCCTCATTCATCCCTGGGCAGCACCATCATCAGAAGAAACGTATCAACTGATGTAGCACCCTCTATTATATAATCCAAACACGTTAACTATAATGACACTTATTCGAAAAAGAAATAAAAGCTATGGCGGCGTGATCGCATAGAGGAAACTGAGTGCAAGTTGTATATCTCCAACTGAATCACATGTGCAAAATCACATTTAATTCCCCGAAAAATATAATAGATATAACTGTATTCCTTTTAATCCCTCTTTTAATTTAAGGGTTTAACACACAGATGGTCTTTTTTACTGTTTTATTCCATCATTGAAATACTAATATTTGATCGATGTGAACACTGTGAGAAGGCATGTTGAATCATGAAATTACCAAAATCCCCCAAGGCAGACAGCGACTGAAACCTAACATAAGTCATACAATCATAAATTGAAGAATAATAAAAGTTTAATTTGTTGAATTAGATGGTTTTGTGTGTTTCATACAATAGCCTCCACAGTATTACTTCCAGAAGAATATAGTTTTCTTAACAGCCAGTTGATTTCGATAATATGTCTAATGGCAAGTTGGAAAATATTATAATATATATATATTGTAACAATGTTTTTTAGAAATTAATGTGCATCATCAAGTCGGATTGATGTTGATACTAGAGAAATAGGACAAGGAAAAACGTCATGTTTTGGTTGGATAAAATTTCAAGAACTTTGTAAGTACGGAAACAATATTGGATTCTAAAATGCGAAAAGTGAAAATTAGTGTGTTTAAACAAACCTATTGCTGAACTTCTGAACTGATATAGGAACATTGAACACTTAAATGAATACATATATAATTAAAGTCAAAAGCCATATTGTAAAGATATTGGACTATTTGTTGAACTTGGCAACCCTGTTTTCAAACTGAACGAAAGATTTCTGCGAATGACAGTTTCTCGAATCAAAATAAATTAATAAGATAATTCTAAACATTACTGAAAGTTGACACATTGGAATTCATTTGTTTACTTTTATTGTTAAAGAATAGAATATTTAATATACTTTATTGCAAAGGTATGGTAACGTTAAAGTAAATAGCTAAGCAAACCTGTAACTATACTTTATCAACATTTTCATTTTATAAATGCTATTTACGATAATATTTGTTCCAGAATTATACATAGGGCGTGACTCTATGACAACATGCGTATTTAAGTTAATTAATTTTATACTTTTCAGATGGTTGTTCTAAAATCGTGTTGGTCACCAATTATTTGGACAGACAATGTTCGGTCTGGAAGTTATGCCGTAGCAGTATACACTGCAGCATTATCCGTAGTATTTATAACCTTAGTAAGTTATTATTAAGTTATTATTGTAATAAATATTCAGTACAACATTGCGTTTTATAGATAAGTTACATGCTGGCGGGGGGAGAATCTTCTCAATTATATTCCCCGCTCTTTGAAACGGATATTCGATCATCAATGCCAATAATTGGTGGCGTTTTTATATGTTACTTCATAATGCTAATTATAGGATCATATTTAATATACATAGGAATAAAAATTAAGTAAGTTTTTGCTTTAATTTGTAAATAAGACTAATAGGTTAACATTTTCCACAGCACTCGGGGGTGGTTATTACCTTGGTTATTCTTGAGCGGACTTGGAATTATTTTCCAGTTTGTATTTAGCCTCTGGCTTATTGGTGGATATTATATATATGTAAGTAACAGCGTGTTACTTCTGTATTTATATATTCTGTATTTAATATTTTTGTGTTACAAATTTCAGCTTGAGCAAACTTTCTCCGCTTTGCTTAATTTTGTGTGGATGTCTTATAACGTAAGAAGAAATTAAAGTTAAAATTAAAAATGATTAAAAATATATTATGTTTCAGATATATTGTTGGCTTTGTGTTTTTTCCCAGTACCAGATATTCCTTCAGTATCAAAACCCGAACATTGAACTGCTAATGCCTTAAGGTCACATGGGTCCTAAAAGCCAAACCTATTCCGTCCTAGCATAGTTATGATATATGATCATAAATGTGGTTTAAATCTTTTACAAATATAAATATATATTAACTTACATATGTATATAAATAATTTATACTAAAAATGCTCTGCATTGTACAGGTTTTTCCCGAACAAGATAATACGACCAATATTGTTTTTGAACCTTACTTTTAACTCTGTAATTAGAACTTAAGAGTACTATTGAAACAGTTAGTACACCTGTGTAATTCAAAATCAAGTCATATTTTGTGTCACTTGTGGACTTGATTCTAAGTTTTTATCGGTAAATACTAACAAATTCTCAATTTATTTTTAGAGTATATATTATTTTTGCTTATAACCGTAGTGCAACGAGTGTTATATTGTTATCTGCATTTTTATTTTGGTATTTCATTGTAAACGAACGAACTGCGAATTTTCGGTTTCTGGTACTAAAGCAATACATACATTAATCCCCAGTTACAATTTTTAATTTAAGATTGAACAGGCATTAGGTAAGCTGCTTTTTCACTTTATCGTTAAAATGCATGAATAATCAAAGCTGATATTTTTATATTCTTTCTATGAGAAAACATTCACCCCTATTTCGGCAGTCATCTTAGTTTGGTGACTAGTGTCATTTTAATAGTCATCTCATTTTTTCATCGGTATTCCGAAACTAAAATGACTTGTGGAGTATGTTCCACAACAAAAGCTGACTGTCAAATGCAAAAAGTCATAATGCTTACAATTTGCTTATATTTTGAATTCTGCAATAAAATAACTTTTAAATAATCTTTAAGTGTTTTATTTGAAAATATGGACAGCATAGCTCTGCTTGTAAATATAGAGAACGCAATTGCAGAAGAAGAACTTTAATAAACTTGAGGAAAAGCATCAGAGCTGGTTGTTTTGGGATCCGGTAGATCTCACTGATCTCAACAACGTTTCAGTTGGTGTGCGGCAATTTCCCTAATCCGTAAAAAGCATATCCTCAACTTGGAAGGTAGACTGCTTTGATGTATGAACCAGACCTGATGTAGACATGTCACTCATAGTCATTAAAGAATTCATAAAATGACACTAGTCATTTTACTCCTGTCAGCTCCTGTGGAACGCATTTACCACTCGACATGTGTCCTCTTTTGGTATTCCCGTAGTCACTAAACGACAGGAAAAGTGACAAAAACAGTCGATTTGAAAACAGTACACGATGATGACAAAGAAGTCGTTATTAAGAAAACAAATGGATTTAAAAATTATTTTATTGAAGAATTCAAAATATAAACAAATTGTAAGCATATGACATTTTGCATATGACAGTCAGCTTTTGTTGTGGAACATATTCCACAAGTTATTTTAGTTTCGGAATACCGATAAAAATATGAGATGACTTTCAAAATGACACTGGTCAACAAAATGAGATGACTGCCGGAATAGGGGTGATTATAATACTTGTGTATTCATCACATGTGAATATTTGAGTATTACGATACCAAAGCATCATATGCGTTTTCTCTCATTGAATAATCACTAATACTTTGACAATCTGATTCTCTTGAAGTATCAGGTATACTTTTTTCTCATTCATATGGATATCGGTATGCGTAAAAGGTTAAGTTATTCAAGTAATTTAAGGGATATTGCATAGAATTTCTGACGTCACGATTGAGTAAAGTAGTTTCGTGAACCCAAGGCGGCAAGTGAATTCACATGAATTTGAGAAGAGAAAAAGTATGAAATTAAAAGAGGTATAAGTTATATGAATCTCTTGAGTATGAATTACATTTATGAGGTATTTTACGATATCAATCAGGAAATTCACGGTTATATCCAATTCTTGAATTCTGTCACTCTTGCAGCTAGTGAATATTGTGGAGCATAGTATTACATGAAGGATTTTGACAGTGTAAAAAAATCAAAAATATAATTATGAATCGCACGCGAATGCGTGAACTTTGGAACTATGTAGTTCAAAATTGATTCTGCAGAAAAAAACAGCACAGTGCAATATTTGTCCTTCAAAATTAAGTTTTAAAGAAACTGTTACAAATCTGAGCAAGCATTTAAAAAATAAGCATTTATTTACCGTGCAGCCCACTGAATCTGTTTTGTCACTATCGCGATCTTACATTCAACAGAATTCATTAGAAAACAGCAATACCGATGTCCCTTGTCCTTTTTCGCAACCCAACATTTCATTACCTACAGTAGAACTCTTTAATCAACAACCATGTACATCTAAAAGTCTTTTTCAACCATCCTTGCTCTGGTATACCAATCAAAAGAAAATGTCTACCTTTTTCAACAGTTGAAGACGTAAGTTTTAAGAAATTTGTTTCTACATAAGCCCTGCATACCAGCTTCCAAGTCGAAATCATATTAGCAATGCTATGTTGAATGCAGAATATCAAAAGTGTGAAAGCGAAGTAAGGAAACGTTTTACTGATGTCAAAGCGGCTTGTCTGACGATAGATAGCTGGACATCCCGTGCGCAAGAGGGCTACTTTGCGGTAATTGCTCACTACACCGATAATAATCTTGATTCTCAATCAATTCTCTTGCAATGTTGAGTTCTTGAGGGACCATACACTGCTTTTAATATAAGCCAGGATCTACAGGGAATTATATGTCATTGGCAGTTAGAGAAAAAAAAAAACGTTTGGTGGTGGCAGATAATGATGCTAATGTACAAAATTCAATTAAAGAGTTTTGGTTGCTTTGCACACACTATTAATTTAGTCGCAAAAAATGCATTGGCATTACCAGAAGTGGAAATATTTTTATCCAAATTGAGGAATATTGTCAGCCATTTAAGAGAAGTTGTTGAAATATCAAATACAATCAAATGTGGCTCACCCGAAACGATTAATCATCGATGTGTCCACGAGATGGAGCTCAACACACGACATGTTTGAAAGAACTATATTACTGAAGGAAGCCCTCCCAAGTACCATGTCTATCCTTGAGAGTAACAGTAGTGCTTCACTTCCAAGTATTAGTTCAGAGGAGTGGACATTATGCAAAGATCTTTGCATTGTGCTAAAGCCTCTTAAAGAGGTTACAGAACAAATAACTGGCGAGCGCTATTTAACGGGTAGACTTATAATTTTATTCAACAAGGTTTTGATAAATATCAACATAAAATACCTCAGGACGGAACACTCCATCATATCGCTAAGGAAATAGGCCACCGAATAAAAGAAGGGATTTTAAGAAGACTAAAAAAAATTAAACATAGCAGCACTTTCGGCGTTTGCACTTTTCTAGATCCGCGACTTAAAATACACTTTTTTATGGAGCAATCAGCAGCAGAAAATCTCAAAAAAAAAGGTAATTGACCTTGCTGTTGCTGAAATATATAACGAGTTAGCAGCAGGCGCACGGACTCAAGAAAGATCATCAAATGTAGTGGTTCACGCGGATGTTTATAAGCAAGGCTCCAGTAACATATCTATTTGGGATGATGTCGATAACATTATAAACACAGTCCATCCCGTGCAAACATCAAGTACAGTAGCAGTTGCAGAGGTGCAGAGGTATTTGAATGATGAAATTATGCCAAGACAGTCCGACCCTAATGAATGGTTGGTGAAAGTTTTCCAACAACATTGTTGCATCATTGCCACCTCAGTTCCATGTGAGCGTATATTTTCCAAGTCAGGAGAATTTGAGTGAGGGAGACGGGGACGTTGACTATCTCCCTTACTTAGAGATTTCTGCTAAAAAATTCCACTACGAAATAATGGCCGACATTGGATAAATTGTATCATTAAGGCAGTATTTTCATCAGTTAGGCTATAATGTTAAAACTTTATAATAAATTTTAAAACAAAAATACGACACGAATGTATATTGAACACAATAACTAGACAAATAGTATTTTGGAATTCCCAAATAATTACTGAACTCCTATCACTATATTTCACTATTCTAAGACTCGTATTCTAAAAACTAATATCTTTCACTTATTGTTGTTAACAACTATTAAGTTTGGTATAGCAATCTCTATATTTTGATACCTTTTTTTTTAAAGAATACTAAGAAAGTAACTAACATTTGTAACTATGAGCTTTTTCCGAAACAGTTCAGTCTTTTTATTGAGTTGTTATATATATTATTTATATTACAAAATTATATATTATAATTGTCACGCATAGGTGAAATATGCTGGAGGGACTAATTTATTAATTCGTGCTATTATTTTATATTGAGATTCCATATTCATAATTGAATCATATGTTTTTCAAGGTGAAGGCTTGTATTTAGCTGGATAAAAATTTTGTTTCAAATTATCTTCATTTAATTTTTATTCTTTAAAACGATTGCCTGGACAACTATCACCGACGTATTAGGTTAGGTTTCCTTGTTAGTTTTTCAGTATTACACTTTTCATAATGAGTGATCGAAATTATAACTACAAATTTAATTTCCTATAACTTACATATTGCCGAATAAGTAACACCAGAATTCAAATAATCTTTATTTTGATTTAAATACACTTAACTCGGAATACCAGATGAAAAGAAATCCCTCCGTACTGCTCGATTTTCAAACATGCATTGCTGTTTTAATTTTGTATATATTTCTAAAGTCATCAGGAATATAAGTTCTAGCACTATTACTAATTCTTAAGTAACATACTATTTAAAGTGTCGGCGACACTAAAATCATAAACAATTTCCTGTAGTTATTTACGAACGCAATCTCTTCAATATATAACAAAATGGCTGACGAATTCACGAATTGTGGGCAATTTACGATTGTTTGACACTATTGAGGGCAAACATTAACGAATTAGCGGCCAGTTGCTTTTTTGGAGTACACTTGTGTAAACAAGTGTGACTAAAATGAGAAAATGTTCGATGCTCCGTAAATGATTTCCGGAAAATTTGGGCTATATCCACCACAATTAGTAAATAACACTCAAACGGTTGATGGACGAAGGGGAAATCAGTTTGTTTAATCAGCTGTTCAGACGACCATCTCCTTCCTTATTGGTTTCTGGTATTAACAGATCACTACTTGGTATGTTTATCAAGATTCTGTTCGTTTTACATATACATACATATAGTGCTAGATATAAAGGGTGATATTTAGCTATTCACCCCTATCATTGAATGCGGCGGGAGAATGTAAAAATTCCACGATTTGCTATCATTGAAAACGCAAGTGAACAAAAGTCGGTAAAGAAGTGCAAAAAAATAGCTATCATTGAATCCGCGGTCGATTCGCCGTCCATACATGACATTTCTCATCCGCAACACGTTTGATGTGTATCCGCCAGCAAAATGATGAAAATTAAGAAGTGAGTAATAATCACAAATTTGCATATATTAAGTGATACTTTAATAAAATAGGCAAACATATCGTCTGCAATTTCGAATGTTGGTCGACTTAATGAAGAAAAATCCGGATATAGCAAACAAATTTAACAAAGAAAGATCCAGAAACCCTCCAAAAGTTCTGGCTTAATCTGCAGCAAGAGCTAAATAGTTTGGGGCCCCCTACAAAAGAAATATCTAATTGGAAAAAGGTAAATTTAAAGAAATAGATTTTTACTTTAGGTTTGGTCGGACCACAAGTCTTCCCTCCGGAAGAAACAGTGCCCAAAACAAGAGAGAATTGAAGGCAACAGGTGGAGGAGAAAACAGGGAAGTTCTTTTCATTCCCTTGAAAGAGGAGGTCATTCAGTTGGTTTGCTTGAAGGATTGTGTCGATGGTTTGCCACAGACAAGATGCTTTGGTGTTCCTTTGTTGAACGTGCCTTCCACCTCCAGAGAGGCATTCATGGAAGTTGATATCAATGAATCTGCTGATTTCTCAGTAAAAGAAAAAGAAAATAATGTCAACAATTCAAATATCCTGAAGCCTAGTACGACAAAGGATACACCACGGAAAGCACACTAGAGACCAGCGCAACTTTTAGAAAAGCAGGTTGAAGTGCAAGAAAAGCTTTATGAAAGTGTGTCAACAGCGCTGCAAACTGTCCAGAAGCAGAGCGAGGAAACCAACACCTGCTTGCCCAAAATTTGTCGGACCATTGATCGGCTGAAATTTTTTGATCTCCATTGTCATATAGCGATTTAAAATAAAAGAAAGCATCGCTGTTGCCCCAAATAGAAGAGTCATGACTAGCTCCAGGGTACCTGGCATCAATGTTTCTAAATCTCTGCTTGTGATCACATATCTGAAAGAAAGATTGATGAACAAGGAAAGTAATAAGCATTAAATAGCATTAAATTACTATCATGGTGTTCAGGCTGTAAAATCCTTTTCTATTGTAGAAGAGGTGAGCATTTTCACCTGCAGGTTTGGCAAGTTTTTATCTGTGCCGTCAATGCACATAACTACTCCCTGTATTCTCGACTTTTCGTAAAAAACCGCTTAGCCTCACGCTTTTCTTCTTGGGACAACGCTAACGTAATCCACTTTGGGCACAGATTTTCTTCCAGAATATTAAAGGCATCCGAGAGGACACGAGAAATAGTTGATTGAGCCATTCCTACATTAAAATCCTCTCCAGTGCCATTTTGGTATCCACCCTCTGTTAAAAATCTCAGGCATGCTGCTAATTTTACCTCAGGGGTCAGTGATGACGATCTGATAACAGGTGGTAATTATGCCTTCAACACGTCCAATATGTCTGTCGATTACAGAAATCCGTATAGGAAAGACGTTCATCGACTTAAGTGCGTGGTTGCCTAGACAACCAAATAAACAAACAAAAAATATTTGAAAAAGAAATTCGAAAATTATCAAAATTGAAGTAAATTGAAAAAACAAATCAATTTAAATCAAGAAAAAATTTTGAAATGGATGAAGAGCTGCTTTCGAGTGACAACTCGCAAAGCAGCAAAGATATGAGCAAGAAAAGAAGAAAAACAGTAAAGGCACAGGCGCAGTTTAAGAGACGGCTGCGTAATATGGATTCTTTTAAGAAAACGGAGAACAACGACGTTGTGACGTACAGCGGAAATACTTTCGCAAAACTCGCTTCGTCTAATGAAATTGCTGCCACTGAAAAAGAGCTGGAAGAGAAAATTAAACAAAAAAAGGAGATGGAGGAGTTCATTAAAGCCCTCCAGCAAAAGCTCGAAACCAAACGGGCTCACAATCAGCAACAACAAAAACAGCAGCAAGAACAACAGCAGTAATAGACACAGCAGCAGCAGAAAAAACAACAGCAAGAACAAAAGGAGCAGCAACAATAACAGAAGCAGCAACAACAACAACAGCCGCAGCAACAACAACAACAAAAACAACAGCAGCAACAGAAACCTAAACGGAACCAAAGGGTGCCGCCGATAAACATCAGCGGCATGGAGACCATACAAGTATGTGAGTTGTCTGTGGGGGACGAATTTTTTATAAAAAACAAAGGAAGTGAGAAGCAGGCTGTCCACTGCTTAACAGAGGGCAGCTTTAAAAAAGTTAAAAATTCGTTGACGACAGCTGGGGTGGAGTTTACCACCTTCACTCACTGTGGCGAACTGCAACAAGCAGCCTCCTTGGGGCAAACGCGCAGAGAGGCATCTGTCTGCCTAGTGTCCCCTTGGAGAGGGGGGAATTGAGGACAGAGCGCGCTTAAAGTGCGTGCACTGTGGTGCAGGTGGACATCCCTCAAGCTACAGGGGCTGTCCAAAGGTCAAGCAACTCCATAGAGAGTTGCTTAAGAAAAACCGAAACAAAAAAACAAAAGTGGCGGATTCAAGGCCGATGCCGAGAATTCCAGCTACAACTGTTACGCCGGTGGTTTCCTACGCCAATACGGTGTCAGGTAGGCGATCGGCACAACAGACATTGCCGGCAGTAACGTCGGCACCAGTATGGGAATTCCCGAATTGTTCAATCTTGTGTCGACAATGATGGCCAAGATTGAGCAATTTCCACACCGCTTCACACAAGCGGGCGGGGACGCTCTCTTCATTAAAAAAGGCTTACGCCATAAAGTCGTGTATTGCGGTGAGGTGCGAACCTTCGGTGTACTGGAGGCTTCGGTTGCGTGCATTTCTCTCCAAGGTGGAAGGAAACTGTACGTAGTCGCGGTCTATGCATCAGACGCTTTACAGATCCAGACGACCCGGAAATACGGTCGCTCAAGTCGCAGTTGAAGAACATCCAGAAGTTGGAATGTTTCCTCAAATCAACCGAATATTCCGAAGGAGGGGTCATAACGACTTAGAGGCTGTTCGACTTGACAGGACAACCGACAATAAAAACATACTGACTTCGGTTGGCATAGATCCGGATGAGGCTGTGCTTGACAATGAGTTCTTCATTGTTGAGGATGCCCAAGAGAAGGTAGAGGCAATAGGAGCTGTTTTTCAGAAAGTGTACACGGTCAACGACTCTCGTGGGCCGAACCACGACCTGGAGAACAGAGCCCTGCTGAACCACTTCCACCTTAGAAATGAAATACAGCAGTGGCGTTCTGAGAATCCTGGTTTTACCAGTTTCAATGACGAAAATCAGGCAACCAATGCCGTCGCCCAAGATGGCTCCAATGCCATCCTCATTTCGTAGGAGGAACTCAAAGACATCTTAAACGGTTTGAAGAACATAAACGGTTTGAAGAACATAAATACCAAAAATAGTGTTGCGTCATCTCCCTGACGAGGCTGTAGAAATATACACAATCCTGTTTAACAATGCACTGAGTAATACACATTACCCAGCGCACTGGAATACGGCGGTAGTGCAACTTCAAAAGGACAAAGATTCCTCGCTTCCGAAAAATCTTCGGTCGGCCTCCTCCCCTGCATAAGCAAGGTTTTCGAAAAGATTTTCAACAGGGTCCTGATCCAGTGGACTGAGGACAACAAAATTATACCGAACAACCAGTTTGGATTTAGGGCGAGGCATGATACTGTACATGCCGCGTCAAAACTGGTTTCGGACATTCAGTGGAACAACCACAAAACACAGTGCACCGGAGGCTCGTTGGCTTGAAAAAGGCATTCGACACCGTATGGTTAGAAGGCCTCTTCCTTAAGTTGACGTTGATGTGTATAAGCAAACCGCTGCTTTTCACCATCTATAACATGGTAACGGGTAGGAGTTTTGTTGTCAAAAGTGGCAAAAAAGTTTCCACCAACGTTTTCAAATAAAAAATGGACTCCAAAGATAGAAGTCATTAACACGCTCCTGCAACGTGACTTCGAAAAAGTCCAGCAATTTTGCGACGACTGGAAGTTGAAAATCAACCTCCAGAAGTGTGAAACAATCCTCTTCCGGACTCCGTTATACAGGGCCTCAAGAGATACGAAAAAGAATTGGCGCAAGTTCGGCATATTGGACCCACGGGGTCAGCCACTAGCCCTGAAGAGTGTAGTGCGATATCTTGGCATTATGTTGGATCAGTATCTGTATGGAGGTATCCATATAGATACAGCTCTGACGAAAGCTAAGAAAGGCTTCGCTATGGCAAGGGGGTTGTTTTACAGCAGCAACTTAACGCCAAAGTGAAGCGAATCTGCTACACGGCCCTCATTCGGCCAATCATTATGGCTGCCCGGTGTGGTTCAATGTGAGTTCTTCCCAAAGGGAAAAGATGAGGGTTTTAGAGAGACAATTTCTTCGCGCATGTCTCAAGAAGTACAGAACCCCATAATCTGACTACAAGAAGTTCTATTCTAATGATGTCTTGTATAACGAAACAAACGTAAATAGGGTTGATAATTTTATTATTAAGCTGATTCAGAGGCATGTTGCACGAGCCATAACACTGTTGTACAACGCCAATGTCGCAAGAGTTAGTCGGGATGCTCTCCGGTTAAGCACATACATCTCCATTCGTGATAGGATGGACACGGATAAGGACCGGGGGTTCTACTGGTAGTTAGAGCCACACCAGGAACCCCAGCTGTAGTCAGCCTGGTAGGCTAGGGTTGGTCCCCCACGGCCAACTCACATTTAGTATAAGTTAGGTTAAGTTAGTTATTAATATTAAATGTAAAAACTGTACATAATAAAAAAAAAGTTAGTCGTGAGTATATTTAAGTTAGAATGGGATATATTGAGGTAGATTAAAATATTTTTGTAGAAAATTCAATAGAAAGCTAAGTTTAAAAAAAAAAAAAATTCTTAGTTTTAAAATAATAAATAATAGTTTTTATTAATTTAAACAAAAATAATTAGCAATGACGCCTGAAGGCAAAAATAAATATATCAATAGTTTAGCTTAGAGCGCCCGCATAAAGCCAGTAAGTAGTTATAAGATTTCATTTCTGTCGTACCTAGGTTAAGCGTTTTGTACCTAGTTTTAAAATACTGTTAGATAAAAATTAAAAATAAAAATGCCTTTTAAACCAAAAAAGAAAAAAAAAACGTCCAATATGTATTGAAAACCAGATTCATTCAGTCTTAACTGTTTATTAACTATACCTATAATTAAGAATATTAACTTAAAGTTTTGTAAGGAAATTGTTCTTAACTTACTGAGCATCGGGTAGCGAAAAGATATCACTTGCCAAGCCCCTAATTTTTTGGCGGATATGTCGACAATTAATTTGGTCTTCCTCCAAATCCACAAAAAATACTATTGTGTCCATAACTTTTGATTTATTTTGCTTTCTTTTGAATTCAAACAATTTTTCTTTCACAAAAATTCTACACTGACAGAACACAGCTGATATTAAAGAAGGTTGGTAACGAGGTTCAATTGACCGATAATGTTTTGCACCCGCCGGATTCAATGATAGGGTTTTGCTGCGGAAGTGAAGTTATGCGGATTGGACGAAGTCCCGCCGCGGTCGATCCGCAGGATTCAATGATAGGCATGTACATATACATATCTACCAAAAACCATTAAGGAAGGAGGAGATGGTCGACTGAACAGCTGATTAAACAGCTGATTTCCCCTTCGTCCATCAACCGTTTGAGTGTTATTTACTAATTGTGGTGGATATAGCCCTAATTTTCCGGAAGTTATTTACGAAGCATCGAACATTTCCTCATTTAATCACACTTGTTTACGTTTCCCCTCCAAAAAAGCAACATGGCGGCTAATTCGTGAACGTTTGCCCTCAATACTGTCAAACATTCGTAAATTGCCCACAATTCGTGAATTCGTCAGCCATTTTGTTATATGTTGAAGAGATTGCGTTCGTAAATAACTACAGGAAATTGTTTATGATTTTAGTGTCGTCCACACTTTAAATAGTATGTTATTTAAGAAATTGTTAATATGATAGAACTAATATTCCTAATGATTTGTATGTAAAAAATTAATGCAGCAATTCATGTTTGAATATCGAGCAGTACGAAGAGATTTCTTTTCATCTGGTATTCCGAGTAAAGTGTATTTAAAGCAAAATAAAGATGATTGTAATTCTAGTGTGACTTATTCGGCAATATGTAAGTAGTAGAAAATGAAATTTGTAGTTATAATTTCGATCACTCATTATGAAAAGTGTAATACTGAAAACAATAAGGAAACCTAACCTAATACATCGGTGATAGTTGTCCAGGCAATCGTTTGAAAGAATAAAAATTAAATGAAGATAAATTGAAACAACATTTTTATCCAGCTAAATACAAGCCTTCACCTTGAAAAACATATGATTCGATTATGAATAAGGAATCTCAATATAAAATAATAACACGAATTGATGAATTAGTCCCTCCAGCATATTTCACTAAAACTTCACGTTGGTTAATCTAACTAAAATTGCCTATGAGTGACAATTATAATATATAATTTTGTAATATAAATAATGTACATATAACAACTCAATAAAAAGACTGAACTGTTTCGGAAATAGCGCATAGTTACAAATGTGAGTTGCTTTCTTAGTATTCTTTAAAAAAAAAAGTATCAAAATATGGGGATTGCTATACCAATCATAATAATTGTTAACAACAATAAGTGAAATATATTAGTTTTTAGAATATGAGTCTTTGAATAGTAAGATATAGTGATAGGAGTTTAGTAATTATTTGGGAATTCCAAAATACTATTTAGAATTAGCTGTTCAAGGAGGGGAAATGTTATAAAAAAAAAGTTGTCAAATTTTCCCCAAGGGCGGGAGACGAGGGAGTCGACTGCCTCCTTATTGGTCTCTGATATCTATTTCATCCACCTTCATTTCTGCATAACCGCCTTCCGTAGTGATTTTTTCAATTATCAGAGCCGTTAAGGTTACAGTTATTACTATCCAGAACAGGAATATTTCGACCTGTGAATTCAAATGGACGTTTTATATTATTTTCATGTATATTAGCGATACTGTATATTCTAAATTTCTGCTCTTCTTTGTGACGAAGAGATTTGCAATTTTTTATATATCCCGAACTTCTTGTTTCTACATAATCTTCGCGGAATTTGTTTCTTTTTTCTATTGCTTGTAGTGCATATTAATGTATAGTATTACTGCGTTTCGTGGTCGCCGTGGCGGTTCGTGGTCGCCGTGGCGCAGTGGTAAGTGCATCGACTGCGGCGCAGAAAGTCTGGGTTCGATTCCCGGCGGGGCACCTAGCATTTTTTCACGGCACCACCTCTTTCGAGTTTCTGACAACACTCAAAGAGTATTAATTGTCTATGGAAAGCTTCTCAAAATTCGCCGTTCGGAATCGGCAAAAAACTGTAGGTCCCTTCTACTCGTGAAGAACAATAGCATGCACAACACGAGTAGTTGTTGTAGAAGCTAGGCCCTGGTCCGTTATGGGCTGTAGTGCCACTCAATTATTATTATTTATTACTGCGCTTAGGATCTGTGTTTTAATGGGCTTTTTTTCTTCAAGATTTAAAGCTCTAATTTTTTCGGTTAGTGTGTTGTTTAACCTTTCTACATCGGAATTTCCGGTGTGATTATTTGATTTTGTAATATGGAATTCTATATTCTCCTTTTTACAAAATGCTAGTACATTATTCGATTTAAATCTGTTATCAAAAATTAATTTCCCTACTTTGCCCTTAATTGTGATATATTGTTTTAATTTTTCCACTATTGTTCGACTATTTCTGTGTTCTAAGAAAAATGTTGCAGCAAATTTTTAAAACTTGTGGCCATCTCACTGTGAATAGCAGACAACCTGTCATCACCTTACTGTCAAAAAACTACCGAAGCATAGATGGCGCTGTTATCATCTAACGTTTTTCTTTTTTATTTTGAAGACGCGTAGTTAGTTGGACGCTCAGAACAAAACACCTTTGCAAAACCAATTACATTTATTAAATATTTTGTTTGATATTAGAAATCTTTGTTTTATTGGCAACCAAACGCCAAAGTGGTGACCCCGAAAAATGAAATACTTTGTTTGGAAAATGAAATTCAGTGCGGTTACGGCAAAGTTCTTACGGTTTTTCGAAAAAGACAATAAAAGACACTCAAAGTGCTAACGCTGACAATGCAGTCCAAACGCCAGCCAACACACAAAGTTCAACGGGAACAAACCAAACCCCGGAGATTGCAGCTCTCACGAATTTGAAAATTCCACCGTTCTGGAGAAATAATCCAACTCTTTGGTTCATACAGATCGAAGCGCAATTTCGAGTCCATCGGGTTTCTTCGGACAACAGCCGCTTCGACTCCATCATCGCATCGTTGGACCCGGAAATCCTAATGAAGTGTCCGATCTGGTTCAAAAGCCACCATCAACAAATAAGTACACTATATTTAAGACTCAGTTGATTTCAAGGTTCACAGAGTCCAAGGAACATCAACTTAACAGACTGATGACGTCGTTAGAGCTCGGCGATAAACGTTCGTCCAGCCTTTTAAGAGAAATGAGGAGACTGGCGGGGGAGAATGTACCCGATGACATGCTGTCCACAATTTAGATGTCAAGGATGCCTAGTCACCTTTCTGCCAGTCTCAACATTGATCTAAATGCACTGACCGAAATTGCGGACAAAATAATAGACAACACGGCGTCATCGAGTAACGTAACGGCGTAACACGGCGAAGCTTGGAACTGCAAACAACCCTGTAAATTCTCCACAAAAAACGATTAAACCTGTTGTTCTCTAAGGCGGCTAACAAGAGTACGCATCAAATCATTCCGGAATGCCGTCTTTACATCTTCGACAGGGAAACCAACACCAAATTCTTGCTTGCCTCCGGTTCTACAAAAAGAGTCTTACCTCACCCAAGTGACTGTAAGAACAATAGAGGAGAGTTGACCCTTCTTGCTGCAAAGAATTCTCCTATTTTCACATATGGCCAAAAAACACTCACACTCAACCTTGGTCTTCGGCGTGCAATTGCTTGGTCGTTCATCATTGCTGACGTCAAAATTGCAATAATTGGTTCAGATCTGCTCACACACTATGGATTGGTAATCGACTAGAAAGCCAGACGGGTCATCGACAAGAAGACTTCCATGACCTCACATCGAGACTCTTGAGCATTAGTGGTTGTAACTCATACACAAATCTCGTCACTGGATTCTTGCTGGCCAAGAAAAAAGAACCTCTTGTCAAGTCCCAATCCATCAACGTGCAGCACTGCATCATCACCAGCGGTCAACCAGTCGCAGAACGACCTCGCCGACTAGCAGGCGACAAACTTCAACACGCCAAGGCTGACTTTAAAGAGTTCCAAAAGAAGGGATTTTGTCGGCCATCTAGCAGTCCTTGGGCAAGTCCTATTCATCTGGTCGCAAAAAAACTGGTGGATGGAGATGCTGTGGCGACTATCGGCGTCTTAACGCCATCACGCAACCCGATAGTTATTCAATTCCTCACATCATGGATTTTACTGAGCAGCTACTCCACAAAAGTTTTTTCCGAATCATCGTTCTCGACAAGGCGTGCTACCAGATCCCGATGAAACCGGAGGACATCGAAAAGACCGCAGTCACTACAAGTTTTGGGCTTTTTGAATTCGTCGTGATGCCATTCGGTCTGAAGAATGCTACTTAGACTTTCCAAAGACACATGGACATGGTGTTGCGTCTTCTGCTATATAGACGACATCCTTATAGCATTAAATACGGATGAAATGCATCGTCTACACGTTCGACAAGTTCTACAGCGCCTCCACGAACATGGACTCATCATCAACATCCAGAAATGCATCTTTGGGAAGTCTGAAGTCACTTTCCTTGGACACAAAATTAACGAAGACGGCTGCAGACCACCTGAAACCAGAGTTGAGGTTATCGCTAACTTCCCTAAACCATCAACTATCACGGAACTTCGTCGTTTTCTAGGAGTGGTAAATTACTACCGGCGTTAAATTCCCCAGCGTGCTCACATCCAAGCACCCTTGAATGGATTCATCACCGACGCAAAATGACAAACGACCCTCTGGCAGAAGAAGCCTTCCAAGCCTGTAAGGACAGCATTAAAGGTGCAACTTTATTGCCACATCGACCCAAAAGCTGCACTGGTTCTGACAACGGATGCATCGGACATCGCTGTTGGTGCCAAGTTGGAACAGGTATGTGACAACGAGTTCCAACCAATCGGTTTGTTTTCTGCCAAGCTCTCAAGTGCTCAAAGTCGTTATAGCACGTAGGATCGAGAGTTGTTGGCCATTTATCTGGCGATCCGCTTCTTCAAACACATACTAGACGGTCGCCACTTCGTCGTGTATAAAGACCACAAGCCACTCGTGTATGCGTTCCAGCAGAAATCAGACAAGGCACCACAGCGACGTTTAAGACAACTGGACTACATCTCCCAATACACTACCAACATCAAGTACCTTAAAGGAGAGCAGAATTCGGTAGCAGATGCTCTGTCGCGATTAAACCAACTGTACTTACCGGATAAGTTCGACACACGAGATTATGAATAAGGAATCTCAATATAAAATAATAACACGAATTGATGAATTAGTCCCTCCAGCATATTTCACTAAAACTTCACGTTGGTTAATCTAACTAAAATTGCCTATGAGTGACAATTATAATATATAATTTTGTAATATAAATAATGTACATATAACAACTCAATAAAAAGACTGAACTGTTTCGGAAATAGCGCATAGTTACAAATGTGAGTTGCTTTCTTAGTATTCTTTAAAAAAAAAAGTATCAAAATATGGGGATTGCTATACCAATCATAATAATTGTTAACAACAATAAGTGAAATATATTAGTTTTTAGAATATGAGTCTTTGAATAGTAAGATATAGTGATAGGAGTTTAGTAATTATTTGGGAATTCCAAAATACTATTTAGAATTAGCTGTTCAAGGAGGGGAAATGTTATAAAAAAAAAGTTGTCAAATTTTCCCCAAGGGCGGGAGACGAGGGAGTCGACTGCCTCCTTATTGGTCTCTGATATCTATTTCATCCACCTTCATTTCTGCATAACCGCCTTCCGTAGTGATTTTTTCAATTATCAGAGCCGTTAAGGTTACAGTTATTACTATCCAGAACAGGAATATTTCGACCTGTGAATTCAAATGGACGTTTTATATTATTTTCATGTATATTAGCGATACTGTATATTCTAAATTTCTGCTCTTCTTTGTGACGAAGAGATTTGCAATTTTTTATATATCCCGAACTTCTTGTTTCTACATAATCTTCGCGGAATTTGTTTCTTTTTTCTATTGCTTGTAGTGCATATTAATGTATAGTATTACTGCGTTTCGTGGTCGCCGTGGCGGTTCGTGGTCGCCGTGGCGCAGTGGTAAGTGCATCGACTGCGGCGCAGAAAGTCTGGGTTCGATTCCCGGCGGGGCACCTAGCATTTTTTCACGGCACCACCTCTTTCGAGTTTCTGACAACACTCAAAGAGTATTAATTGTCTATGGAAAGCTTCTCAAAATTCGCCGTTCGGAATCGGCAAAAAACTGTAGGTCCCTTCTACTCGTGAAGAACAATAGCATGCACAACACGAGTAGTTGTTGTAGAAGCTAGGCCCTGGTCCGTTATGGGCTGTAGTGCCACTCAATTATTATTATTTATTACTGCGCTTAGGATCTGTGTTTTAATGGGCTTTTTTTCTTCAAGATTTAAAGCTCTAATTTTTTCGGTTAGTGTGTTGTTTAACCTTTCTACATCGGAATTTCCGGTGTGATTATTTGGTTTTGTAATATGGAATTCTATATTCTCCTTTTTACAAAATGCTAGTACATTATTCGATTTAAATCTGTTATCAAAAATTAATTTCCCTACTTTGCCCTTAATTGTGATATATTGTTTTAATTTTTCCACTATTGTTCGACTATTTCTGTGTTCTAAGAAAAATGTTGCAGCAAATTTTTAAAACTTGTGGCCATCTCACTGTGAATAGCAGACAACCTGTCATCACCTTACTGTCAAAAAACTACCGAAGCATAGATGGCGCTGTTATCATCTAACGTTTTTCTTTTTTATTTTGAAGACGCGTAGTTAGTTGGACGCTCAGAACAAAACACCTTTGCAAAACCAATCACATTTATTAAATATTTTGTTTGATATTAGAAATCTTTGTTTTATTGGCAACCAAACGCCAAAGTGGTGACCCCGAAAAATGAAATACTTTGTTTGGAAAATGAAATTCAGTGCGGTTACGGCAAAGTTCTTACGGTTTTTCGAAAAAGACAATAAAAGACACTCAAAGTGCTAACGCTGACAATGCAGTCCAAACACCAGCCAACACACAAAGTTCAACGGGAACAAACCAAACCCCGGAGATTGCAGCTCTCACGAATTTGAAAATTCCACCGTTCTGGAGAAATAATCCAACTCTTTGGTTCATACAGATCGAAGCGCAATTTCGAGTCCATCGGGTTTCTTCGGACAACAGCCGCTTCGACTCCATCATCGCATCGTTGGACCCGGAAATCCTAATGAAGTGTCCGATCTGGTTCAAAAGCCACCATCAACAAATAAGTACACTATATTTAAGACTCAGTTGATTTCAAGGTTCACAGAGTCCAAGGAACATCAACTTAACAGACTGATGACGTCGTTAGAGCTCGGCGATAAACGTTCGTCCAGCCTTTTAAGAGAAATGAGGAGACTGGCGGGGGAGAATGTACCCGATGACATGCTGTCCACAATTTAGATGTCAAGGATGCCTAGTCACCTTTCTGCCAGTCTCAACATTGATCTAAATGCACTGACCGAAATTGCGGACAAAATAATAGACAACACGGCGTCATCGAGTAACGTAACGGCGTAACACGGCGAAGCTTGGAACTGCAAACAACCCTGTAAATTCTCCACAAAAAACGATTAAACCTGTTGTTCTCTAAGGCGGCTAACAAGAGTACGCATCAAATCATTCCGGAATGCCGTCTTTACATCTTCGACAGAGAAACCAACACCAAATTCTTGCTTGACTCCGGTTCTACAAAAAGAGTCTTACCTCACCCAAGTGACTGGAAGAACAATAGAGGAGAGTTGACCCTTCTTGCTGCAAAGAATTCTCCTATTTTCACATATGGCCAAAAAACACTCACACTCAACCTTGGTCTTCGGCGTGCAATTGCTTGGTCGTTCATCATTGCTGACGTCAAAATTGCAATAATTGGTTCAGATCTGCTCACACACTATGGATTGGTAATCGACTAGAAAGCCAGACGGGTCATCGACAAGAAGACTTCCATGACCTCACATCGAGACTCTTGAGCATTAGTGGTTGTAACTCATACACAAATCTCGTCACTGGATTCTTGCTGGCCAAGAAAAAAGAACCTCTTGTCAAGTCCCAATCCATCAACGTGCAGCACTGCATCATCACCAGCGGTCAACCAGTCGCAGAACGACCTCGCCGACTAGCAGGCGACAAACTTCAACACGCCAAGGCTGACTTTAAAGAGTTCCAAAAGAAGGGATTTTGTCGGCCATCTAGCAGTCCTTGGGCAAGTCCTATTCATCTGGTCGCAAAGAAAACTGGTGGATGGAGATGCTGTGGCGACTATCGGCGTCTTAACGCCATCACGCAACCCGATAGTTATTCAATTCCTCACATCATGGATTTTACTGAGCAGCTACTCCACAAAAGTTTTTTCCGAATCATCGTTCTCGACAAGGCGTGCTACCAGATCCCGATGAAACCGGAGGACATCGAAAAGACCGCAGTCACTACAAGTTTTGGGCTTTTTGAATTCGTCGTGATGCCATTCGGTCTGAAGAATGCTACTTAGACTTTCCAAAGACACATGGACATGGTGTTGCGTGGACTGGACTTCGTCTTCTGCTATATAAACGACATCCTTATAGCATTAAATACGGATGAAATGCATCGTCTACACGTTCGACAAGTTCTACAGCGCCTCCACGAACATGGACTCATCATCAACATCCAGAAATGCATCTTTGGGAAGTCTGAAGTCACTTTCCTTGGACACAAAATTAACGAAGACGGCTGCAGACCACCTGAAACCAGAGTTGAGGTTATCGCTAACTACCCTAAACCATCAACTATCACGGAACTTCGTCGTTTTCTAGGAGTGGTAAATTACTACCGGCGTTACATTCCCCAGCGTGCTCACATCCAAGCACCCTTGAATGGATTCATCACCGACGCCAAGCAAAATGACAAACGACCCTCTGGCAGAAGAAGCCTTCCAAGCCTGTAAGGACAGCATTAAAGGTGCAACTTTATTGCCACATCGACCCAAAAGCTGCACTGGTTCTGACAACGGATGCATCGGACATCGCTGTTGGTGCCAAGTTGGAACAGGTATGTGACAACGAGTTCCAACCAATCGGTTTGTTTTCTGCCAAGCTCTCAAGTGCTCAAAGTCGTTATAGCACGTAGGATCGAGAGTTGTTGGCCATTTATCTGGCGATCCGCTTCTTCAAACACATACTAGACGGTCGCCACTTCGTCGTGTATAAAGACCACAAGCCACTCGAGTATGCGTTCCAGCAGAAATCAGACAAGGCACCACAGCGACGTTTAAGACAACTGGACTACATCTCCCAATACACTACCAACATCAAGTACCTTAAAGGAGAGCAGAATTCGGTAGCAGATGCTCTGTCGCGATTAAACCAACTGTACTTACCGGATAAGTTCGACACACGAGAACTTCACTTGTCCCAACTCCTGGATGATGAGCTACACACAATATTAAAGGAAAATGATTCATCACTTGCTTTAAAAAAACTCAGCATCGAACCAGGAGTGAAGATCTACTGCAGCATCTCGGGCAACACAGTTCGCCCATACGTGCCAGCATCTTTGCGGCGAAAGGCCTTCGAATCCATCCATGGTCTTTCTCATCCCAGCGGACGAGCAACCAGCCGTCAACTACGTGAAAAGTATGTATGACCCAACATCAGGAAAGACGCATTGGAGTGGTCACGCAACTGCGTACAATGTCAACGCTCAAAGGTACACCAGCACACCAAGATCCAGCCGGACTCAATTGTGGTTCCTGAACACCGTTTTCAGCACGTTCACATCGACTTGATCGTCCTTCCTCTCTGCAAAGGTAACAGGTACTGTCTAACAATGATTGATCGTTTCAGCAGATGGCCAGAAGCAGTTCCTCTTCAAGACATGCAACCAGATACAGTAGCTGTAGCTTTTTATACGCACTGGGTCGCTCGATTTGGTTCACCGACAACACTGACTACGGATCCAGGTACCCAGTTTGAATCTGCGCTTTTCAATGCACTTACCAATCTATTAGGAACGGTAAGAATCCACACATCGCCTTACCACCCGGCTTCCAATGGACTTATCGAACGTTGGCATCGCACTTTAAAAGCTGCTCTCATGTGCCATGAAAAAACCAACTGGGTTGACGCTCTTCCAACAGTGCTATTGGGAATTCGAACAACATACAAAGAAGACACCAACGCAGAAATGCTGTACGGGACAAACCTGAGAGTTCCTGGTGAGTTTTTCGTCGACAACAACACAGTTCCGAATCCGCATATGTTTGCTGAAAAACATGGAGAGGTTCAGTCATCGGCCGACCTTCCAACCGTTCAGACTCCAGAGTAGGCTTTTGTGTTTTTATTTTTTTTTCCTCTCCCTCCCTAACCGGCTATTTTTTTTTTCTTTCCATACATCATCAATTATAATCATATAGATATGTGCATTACGATTTTAATACTGTCGTAGGATGGCTCCTAAGCTAACCCGGTTTGGGAACCGGTACGAACTCCTTGACTTATGTGCATTTTCCGAAACCCCCGACCCTCCCCCTCCGCCTATAAAAAAATATAAATCATCCAATATCGTGTTTAGTGAATTCCCTTCCCTGCCAACCAAATCCATATTTAAAAATCCCCGCTTTGTTCATATAATATCCAAATATGAATCCAAGCCCCTAACCTCAATCAGTGTATTTATCCTAAAAAAATTTAGTGATTCCATCAGCACCCAATATGAAAAAATCTCCCAATTACGCGATGGTTCCATCCTTATACTAACAAAAGACCAAATTATTGCTAATAAGTTTATTAATTCGAAAGTTTTTGATGGTGTTTGCCCTGTAAATATTAAACTTGCATTGAAATAGGTTGGTACAAAACCAAAATATCGGAATATATCGCAAATCTAATGCGAAGGAATAACATGTACCCGCATTGAATGTGCAAACTGCTCAGGTCCTCACCCCACAACATCTAAAAACTGCCCAAGGTACCTCCAAAGCAAAGAAGTTCTTGAAATAAAAACAAAAAACAAATGTACCCTAGCAGAAGCAAGACGCATACAAAGTGATCGAAGCCAAACTCAATCAATTCCCTCATCTGGTCTATATTCCGAAAACCTAAGGCAACCCACAAGTAACTCCGCTAGACCCCCTACCTCTTCCTCCTCCCTCAAATCTTTCAACGACAATGCTCAACTCCATTCTTCTACTCCTAACGTTTCCCCATTGCAAAATAATAATCAGAGACCAATAAGGAGACAGTCGACTCCCTCGTCTCCCACCCGTGGGGAAAATTTGACAGCGTTATATTTATATTTTATAACATTTCCCCTCCTTGAACAGCTGATTCGAGGCAGTTTCACAGTCAGAGTTTTTTTCTCTTGACTGACAATACGTGTGAGCTGCGTAATCGGCTGATTAGTTTCCCGCGCAAACTGCTAATGTGAGTGAGGGAGACGGGGACGTTGACTGTCTCCCTTACTCAGCGATTTTTGCTAAAAATTACACCACGAAATAATGGCCGACATTGGCGTTCATAAATTGTATCATTAAGGCAGTATTTTCATCAGTTAGGCTATAATGGTAAAACTTTATAATAAATTTTGAAACAAAAATACGAAACGAATTTATATTGAACACAATAAGTAGACAAATTCCCAGATAATTACTAAACTCCTATCACTATTTTTCACTATTCTAAGACTCGTATTCTAAAAACTAATATTCTTTCACTTATTGTTGTTAGCAACTATTATATTTGGTATAGCAATCTCTATATTTTGATACTTGTTTTTTAAAGAATACTAATAAAGTAACTAAAATTTGTAAGTATGCGCTTTTTAAGAAACAGTTCAGTATTTTTATTGAGTTGTTATATATATTATTTATATTACAAAATTATATATTATAATTGTGACTTATAGGCGTTTTTTGTTAGATTAACCAACGTGAAGTTTTAGTGAAATATGCTGGAGGGACTAATTTATTAATTCGTGCTATTATTTTATATTGAGATTTCATATTCATAATCGAATCATGTTTTTCAGAGTGAAGGCTTGTATTTAGCTGGATAACATTTTTGTTTCAAATTATCTTCATTTAATTTTTATTCTTTAAAACGATTGCCTGGACAACTATCACCGACGTATTAGGTTAGGTTTCCTCATATTTTTCAGTATTACACTTTTTATAATGAGTGATCGAAATTATAACTACAAATTTAATTTCCTATTACTTACATATTGCCGAATAAGTAACACCAGAATTACAATAATCTTTTTTTTTGATTTAAATACACCTAACTCGGAATACCAGATGAAAATAAATTCCTCCGTACTGCTCGATTTTCAAACATGCATTGCTGTTTTAATTATGTATATATTTCTAAAGTCATCAGGAATATAAGTTCTAGCACTATTACTAATTCTTAAGTAACATACTATTTAAAGTGTCGGCGACACTAAAATCATAAACAATTTCCTGTAGTTATTTACGAACGCAATCTCTTCAATATATAACAAAATGGCTGACGAATTCACGACTTATGGGCAATTTACGAATGTTTGACACTATTGAGGGCAAACGTTCACGAATTAGCGGCCATGTTGTTTTTTTGGAAAGGAAACATAAACAAGTGTGAGTTAAATGAGAAAATGTTCGATGCTCCGTAAATAAGTTCCGGAAAATTAGGGCTTATCCTCCACAATTCGTAAATAACACTCAAACGGTAGAAGGACGAAGGGGAAATCAGCTGTTTAATCAGCTGTTCAGTCGACCATCTCCTTCCTTATTGGTGTCTGATAATAATGCTAATCAAAATCAGGGATGAACGAAGAAGGAGATACACAGCTTCACACTTGATCGATCAGCTGATTTCCCCTATATCAATCAAATGTTTGACAGTTATTGACGAATTGTGGTGGATTTAGGTTTATTTCTGAAAGCTATTCACGAACCATCGAACATTTTTTCATGTTACCCACACTTGTTTACGTTTCCCCTCCAAAATTTGCAACATGTCATTTCCCACGTATTTCCTGTATTCGGCAACCATTATGAAATATCATTCGGAGTAGGTTCGTATGTAACCAAATAAAATTTTCCTTGAAATTAGTGTCATCATGTCATGTCATGTTAAAATAAATAGATTTAAAATTATTATTAAATAGATATTCAGTATTATATTATAAATCCAATGGCTTGTAAAATATGTTCAAAAAAGGAAGGGACGCATATTTGCAATTTCAAAGTTAAGCATAAGAAGGAATTTTGTATTTTTTAAGCGGTTTTCGTGTCTACCGATATTCTAAATTACATATACTACTAAGAAGAATTTTATTATTAGCACCTTATTTAATTACAGAAATAAAAACGAATTCAGTATTGTACTGTAAGGATTCTGATGAGCCTTAAAAAAACAACACACGTCCACACGGTACAAATTCTTCTTTAATAATAATAAAAATAAATAAAAATAAATTACTCTTTTTGTTTCCATTCAACTATATTACTAAATTAAAATGTATTTAATTAACTATCGTTTCCCTATATATTCCACTTCAGCAAACATTTGTAGCCAGTGACCTTGATACCATTATTAGTAATATTTCAACACCAATCATACTAACAGATGATTTTAATTCCTGGAGCCCTTCTTGGGGATCTTTATGGGGTAATAGCCGCGGTATGATGGTCGAAAACTTCATTGCCAACAATTACCTCTCAATTTTAAATGACGGTCGCCCTACCCACTTTTCTACTCAGAGTACATTTCCCAATTTTAACCAGCTTATCTTTAGGCAATAACCTCAAACTTCCAAAACCTCAACCCAAATACCTGACAGATTTAGCCAAGTGGGAGTTATTCCAGGCCGAGATCTCAAATCAAATTTCAAATAGACCCACTTTTATTGAAGTAAACAGGGAAGCCGCTTCTATTACGAAATCAATCCGTTACGCAGCCAATCTTGGTATTCCTCAAACAACACTAAGGCCCCATAATAAAACCGTCCCTTGGTGGAATCCAGTGATTAGCAACCTAAGACAAAAGAAACAAACAGCATTCAAGGCTTTTAGAATGTCTCCTTCAGATACAAACCTTGTAAATTATCGTAAAGCTAAAGCTGAATTTCAAAGAGCTGTAAAATTAGAAAAGATTATGGGCTTTAAAAAATTTACTTCCGAAATCAATCATAACTGACCACCTAAAAATATGTGGAGTGATATAAAATATCTCACAGGTGAATACTTCCCAACACAATAAAAGTCATAAAAACCGAGTCATCCAATTTAACCAATCCAATTGAAATTAACACATACTTTGCTGAGACTTGGGAAAAATCCCATGCATGCGTAAATTTTTCCATGGGACAGATCCACTTTCGCACTCGTACAGTTGCAAGAGTCCTCAAAGATCTTAACATGCACAAATCCGCTGGCCCGGATGGTATACCCCCTGTTCTTCTGAAGAGGTGTTCTTCAACGCTGGCAAAACCACTGCGTAAGCTTTTCCATCTATCCTACTCTTTAGGGCTCTTTCCGAGTAAGTGGAAAACAGCATTTGTCCAGCCCGTCCCTAAAAAAGGGGAATCTTCGTCACCCACCTCCTACCGACCCATAGCACTTACATCCCTTCTTTCCAAGGTCATGGAAACGCTGATAAATCGTCAGCTTGTGAAATATCTTGAATCCCGGAAGCTTCTTAATGACCGGCAGTACGGCTTCCGCAGCAACAGGTCCACTGGTGATCTGATGGCATATCTCACCGAAAAGTGGAACCAATCTTTGCACAATGTTGGAGAAAGCAAGATCGTTGCGCTTGATATTTCAAAAGCATTTGACAGAGTCTGGCATCAGGCTCTCTTGTCGAAAATGCGTGCTTATGGAATCGATAAGTCTCTTCTTCAATGGATTAGAAATTACCTTTCGAACCCTTCAATACAAGTCGTGCTGGATGGGTTCAAGTCTGATATCCACCATATTAATGCTGGTGCTCCCCAGGGCTCCGTTCTGTCTCCGACACTCTTTCTCATTTTCATAAATGATCTCTTGTCTGCTACTTCTAATCCTATTCACTCCTTCGCTGATGACAGTACCCTCAGCTTCTCATATTCGTTCCTTGGCTCACGTCCCTGTACTTCGGCCGTAGACTTGGAACGGCGGCGTATGTCAAGCACATTAAATTCCGATCTTGACAGCATAATCGCTTGCGGTACAAGAAATAGAGTGGAATTTAATGCTTCCAAAACTCAGTGCTGTCAACTGTCACTCAAGCGTTCCCAAAATAACCAGCTGTTATCCATGGACGGCACCTGCGTTGTTGAAACCGAAAAACTTTCCATCCTCGGTATGCGTATCAACTCAACACTTAGTTGGAACGATCACATACATGAGGTCGCCAAAAACGCTGCGAAATGTCTAGGTTTCCTAAAACGATGCAAAAAATACTTTACCCCCTCTGATCTGGCTACAATTTACAAGGCCTACATCCGTCCTAAGCTCGAGTATAACGCCCCTATCTGGTCTGGTGCTCCCAATACCTCCCTACACCTACTGGATAGAATCCAAAAGCGAGCGATAAAACTTATAGGAGACAACAATATTGCGAAGTCGATTGACTCGTTAGAACACCGACGTAATGTCGCGTCTCTGTCACTGTTTTATCGCTATTTCAACAAGAAATGCTCAAACGAATTAGCCAGCTGCATTCCTCCCTTTCAAGAATTCACCCGCAATACACGCCTCGCAAGGAATGCTCATCAGTTCACCCTTAAGCCCACCTTCGGACGTACAGTTAAGTATAGAGACTCGTTCTTCAGCCGCACCACACGAATATGAAATGCTCTTCCCTGCTCAATATTCCCCTCTCATTACAATCTACAGACATTTAAAACCAATGTGCACCGGTACCTCCTCTCCCTCTCTTCCTCTATACCTTCGGCCCGTGCTGTGACTTAAATCCGGTCACTTAAGGGTAGTCGTAACCCCTTTAGTGCGCGCCAATTATAAAAAAAAAAAAAAAAAAAATGCAGATAGTAATTTTCATTCAACTTACTTACAGCTAAAATACTATTATTTAACAGCGCCGAATTTACATTACACCCTCTCACCTTCAGCTGTTTTAATAGAATCTCCTACAACACTTCTAGAGCTTGAAAGCTATCTGTGTTCTTCTTCTTCTTCTTATGGTGCTACAGTCCGGGGTGGACCTGGGCCTCAACCAACATGCCTTTCCAGCCAGCACGATCTTTCTTCTCCTCCAGATGCCATCAACGCAAGCAGGACCAAAAATCGCACGCAGAACTTTTCTCTCGGCATCCTCATCCGCTTTTAGTAGTGTCCAAGTTTCCGCGCCATAAAGTAGGACTGGGATGATGAAGGTGTTATATAAAGCAAGCTTAGTCTTTCCAGAGAGGGCCTTATTACTCAATTGCCTCTTGAGCCCAAAGAAACAGCGATTGGCAAGAGTGATTCTGCGTTTGATTTCGGTACTGGTGTTATTGTCCCTGTTTACTGCGGAGCCGAGGTAGACGAAGTCCCTAACTACCTCGAAGTTTCTGCTGCCTAGTATGACGCTCTGTCCGAGACGCCGATGTTGTGTGTCCTTCCTTGATGACAGCATGTACTTCGTTTTGCCCTCATTTACCACCAGACCCATTTTAGCCGCTTCCGCTTCAATGCCAGCAAACGCGTCATTGACGGCTCGCTGTGTTCGTCCAATCACGTCAATGTCGTCGGCGTAAGCTAGCAATTGAGCTGACTTTTGGAAGATCGTGCCTCTGGTGTTGACCTGTGAGTTACGCACGATCTTTTCAAGGATGATGTTAAAAAAGTCACATGACAGTGCATCGCCTTGTCTAAAATCTTTTTTGACATTGAAGGTCTCGGTGAGTTCGTTCCCGACCTTGACGGAGCAGCGAGAGTTCTCCATCGTCATCCTACACAATCTGAAGAGTTTGGTAGGAATGCCAAAACTAGATATGGCACTGTATAGCTCGTCTCTATGCACACTGTCATTTGCGGCCTTGAAATCGACGAATAGGTGGTGAGTGTCGATTTGCATTTCTTGGGTCTTTTCCAGGATCTGCCGTAGTGTGAAGATTTGGTCGATGGTGGACTTCCCTGGCCTGAAACCACACTGATAAGGACCAATCAGGTTGTTGACAAACGGTTTCAGGCGTTCACACAATACGGCAGAGAGGATCTTGTATGCGATGTTAAGGAGACTTATCCCTCGATAGTTGGCGCAGTCGAAGGGGTCTCCTTTCTTGTGGACCGGACAGACGACGCTGAGATTCCACTCATCGGGCATGTTTCCCTCCGACCATATCTTACAGATGAGCTGGTGCATGCGCCCAACCAGGTCATCCCCAGCTGCTTTAAACAGTTCTGCGGACAGTCCATCCGCTCCAGCAGCTTTATTTGACTTCAGTCTCGATATTGCTATCTTGACCTCGTCTAAGTCGGGGGGACGGAATTCTTGTCTATTATCGTTCAAATTAAGTGGAACATTCTGCCTAACAGCGGGAGTTGGGCCGTCATCGCCGTTTAAGAGTCTGCAGAAATGATCTTTCCAGATTCTCAGAATCGATTGCGACTCTACTACGAGGTTTCCGTTTTGGTCCTGACAGGCTTCGGTCCGAACCCTGTATCCACCGGATAGCTTTCGGACTTCATTCCTGCCATAACACCTCTCCATCTCTTCGACTGCGAGCTTCTCATGCTCTCTCTCTTTTTCCTTCTGAGAAGCCGGTTCTCTTCCCTACTTTTCTGTTCGTAGAGCTCACGAACAGCTCTCATTGTCCGATGCAGCGTTGCCTGGTAGGCCTCCTGTTTGGCTGCATGTGCCTGCCTGCACTCGTTGTCAAACCATGGGTTCCTTCTAGGTGGTGGCTTGAAACCCAGCACATCAGTGGCAGCTTCTTTGATGGCTTTTTGACAACGTTTCCATTCTTCTTCTATTGTCAGTGCAGGCAACTTTGGTAGAGTTTCAGGGAGACTCGGTCGGCAAAGATCCCAGCGACCTGTTGCGATTGTAGCTTTCCGACGTCAAACCGTTTCGGCCTATCTCGACTCCGTTGTTCTCTCGATATCCGGGTTCTTACCTTGGCTACAACAAGGTGATGATCCGAGTCGATGTTAGCGCCTCGGAATGTTCGGACATCGAGAATGTTGGAGGAGTGTCTGACGTCGATCGCAACGTGATCAATCTGGTTGACGGTTGATTGATCAGGGGATCGCCAGGTTCTTTTATGGATGTTGAGATGTGGGAACCGCGTACTGCTCACAGAGAGGTTCCGCCCCGCGGCGAAGTCCAACAGCCTGAGTCCGTTTCCGGAGGTCGTGTCGTGCAGGCTGTGTTTCCCGATGACGCCAGCAAAGATGTACCCAGCTGAGCATTGAAATCTCCTAGAACGATCTTGGTGTCATAGCTGGGGCATCGATCGCATGTTATTTCTAGGAGATCATAGAACTCATACTTGCTGTTATCATCCTTCTCTTCTGTCGGGGCGTGAGCGCATATCAGGCTGATGTTCCCGAATTTAGCTTTAATGCGGATTGTCATGAGGTGTTCGCTTACGGGATAGTAGCTTATGACTTTTTGCCTAAGTCTGCCTCGAACAACAAATCCGCATCCGAATAGGCGCTGCCTTCTCTCCCTGTAACAGTCGCTGTAGTAGATGTCGCAGTTCCTCATCTTCTTTCTGCCCGGCCCATCCCACCGCACTTCCTGGATGGCGGTGATATGTGCTTTGTAGCAGTCAAGGGCCTCCGCAAGTTGTTCGGCTGCACGTGGTCTGTTAAGGGACCTCACATTCCACGTGCAGAACCGAAAGTCGTTGTCCTTTGTACGTTTGCTGGGGTCGTCAACATTGGATCCGTCCATATCCGAGGCATGTTCTTGTTGCTGAACTCGGTTATTTTTGTGTGGTGAGGGAGTTAGCGGTGGCTGGGTGTTGTGGGAACAGGGTAGGCACTGATTGGTATCAACCTGGCGATGCCCAGCTGTTGTAACTGTTTCCCACACATCAACTGTGCTTATAGTACCTCCACGTCGGTAGCCACCGGATACTGGTTGTTGTTCATCCGAACTCAACTTGCTAAACCTATAAGTGCGACCTCCGCCCAAGAGGTATAAAAAAGGGTCCGGTCCTCCAGGTTGGGGGTGTGCGTCGGGGTAACTGCCCGGCCACTTTCAAAAATTCCCAGTTACGAACCAACCGAATGCCTCGGATACGGATGGATACACTGTTGACGACCCCCGCAAACGAACAAAGGACAATGATTTACGGATCTGCACGTGGAATGTGAGGTCCCTAAACAGACCACGTGCAGCCGATGAACTTGCGGAGGCCCTGGACTGCTATAAAGCAGACATTACAGCAATCCAGGAAATGCGGTGGGATGGGCCGGGCAAGAGAAGAGTGAGAAACTGCGACATATACCACGGCGACTGCTACAGGGAGAGAGGGAAACGCTTATTTGGATGCGGTTTTGTTGTTCGAGGCAGACTTAGGCAAAAAGTCTTAAGCTTCCAACACGTAAGCGAACGCCTCATAACAATCCGCATCAAGGCTAAATTCGGGAATATAAGCCTCATATGCGCCCACGCCCCGACGGAGGAAAAAGATGACAGCAGTAAAGAAGACTTCTATCACCTCCTAGAAAGGACATACGATCGTTGTCCCAGCTATGACACCAAGATCGTTCTAGGAGATTTCAACGCTCAGCTGGGAAGAGAAGAAGTCTTTGCTAAAGTAATCGGAAGACACAGCCTTCACGTCAACACCTCCGGAAACGGACTCAGGCTAGTTGACTTCGCCTCGGGGCGAAATCTCTCTGTGGCCAGCACGCGGTTCCCACACCTCAACATTCATAAAGGGACCTGGCGATCACCTGATCAATCAACCGTCAACCAGATTGATCATGTTGCGATCGACGTCAGACACTCCTCCAGTATTCTCGATGTCCTTCCGAGGTGCAAACATCGACTCGGATCATTTCCTTGGTGTAGCCAAGGTAAGAACCCGGATATCGAGGGAGCAACGGAGTCGAGACAGGCCAAAACGGTTTGACGTCGGAAAGCTACAATCGCAGCCGATCGCTAGAGCCTTTACCGATCGATTCTCCCTGAAACTGTCTCAAAGTTCGACGCTGCCTGCACAAACAATAGAAGACAAATGGAAACGTTGTCAAGAAGCCATCAAAGAGGCCGCCACTGATGTGCTGGGTTTCATGCCACCACCTAAGAGGAACCCATGGTTTGACGACGAGTGCAGGCAGGCGCATGCAGCCAAACAGGAAGCTTACAAGGCAACGCTGCATCGAACGACGAGAGCTGTTTGTGAGCTCTACAAACAGAGAAGAAGGGAAGAGAACCGGCTTCTCAGAAGAAAAAAGAAAGAGCACGAGAAGCGCGCGGTCGAGGAAATGGAGAGGTGCTATGGCAGGAATGACGTCCGAAATTTTTACCGCAAGGTAAAACAGTTATCTGGCGGTTACAAGCCTCGGACTGAAGCCTGCCGGGACCAAAATGGACAACTGGTGGTAGAGTCGCAGTCGGTGCTGAAAATCTGGAAGGATCATTTCTGCAGACTCCTAAACGGCGATGACGACACAAATCCCGCTGTTAGGCAGAATGTTCCACTCAATTTGGACGACGATGGACAAGAATTCCGTCCCCCCGACCTCGACGAGGTCAAGATAGCAATATCGAGACTGAAGTCGAACAAAGCTGCTGGCGCGGACGGACTATCCGCAGAGCTGTTCAAAGCGGCTGGGGATGAGCTGGTTGGGTGCATGCACCAGCTCATCTGTGAGATATGGTCGGAGGAAAGCATGCCCGACGAGTGGAATCTCAGCATCGTATGTCCGGTCCACAAGAAAGGAAACCCCTTCGACTGCGCCAACTATCGAGGGATCAGTCTCCTTAATATCGCATATAAGATTCTCTCTGCCGTATTGTGTGAGCGCCTGAAACCGTTCGTCGAAAACCTGATAGGTCCTTATCAGTGTGGTTTCAGGCCAGGGAAGTCCACAATCGACCAGATCTTCACACTGCGGCAAATCCTGGAGAAGTCCCAAGAAGTACAAATCGACACCCACCATCTATTTGTCGATTTCAAGGCCGCGTATGACAGCGTGCATAGAGACGAGCTATACAGTGCCATGTCTAGTTTCAGCATTCCTACCAAACTCGTCAGATTATGTAGGATGACGATGGAGAACTCTCGCTGCTCCGTCAAGGTCGGTAGCGAACTCACCGAGACCTTCGATGTCAAAAAAGGATTTAGACAAGGCGACGCGCTGTCATGCGACTTCTTTTACATCATTCTTGAGGGGATCGTGCGTAACTCACACGTCAACACCAGAGGCACGATCTTCCACAAGTCCGTTCAACTGCTAGTTTACGCGGATGACATTGACGTGATCGGCCGAACTCAGCGAGCCGTCAATTAGGCGTTTGCTAGCATCGAAGCAGAAGCGGCTAAAGTGGGACTGGTGGTAAACGAGGGCAAAACTAAGTATATGCTGTCATCGAAGAAGGACACACAACATCGACGTCTCGGACAGAGCGTCACTATGGGCAGCAGACATTTCGAGGTAGTTAAGGACTTCGTCTATCTCGGCTCCGCGGTGAATAGGGACAATAACATCAGTACCGAAATCAAGCGCAGAATCACTCTTGCCAATCGCTGTTTCTTTGGGCTTAAGAGGCAATTGAGTAATAAAGCCCTCTCCCGAACGACCAAAGTAACTTTGTACAACACCTTGATCATCCCAGTCCTGCTTTACGGCGCAGAAACCTGGACGTTACTAAAAGCGGATGAGTAAGCCCTTGGTCTGTTCGAGAGAAAAGTTCTGCGTGCGATTTTTGGTCCTGTTTGCGTTGATGGCATCTGGAGGAGAAGATTCAACCACGAACTGTATGGGCTGTACGGCGGCATGAACCTAGTCAAGCGTCTACGGATACAACGCTTAAGGTGGCTAGGCCATGTAGAGCGGATGGACAGCACTGCTCCAGCCCGAAGAGTCTTCGAATCCGAACCACAGGGACAACGCAACAGAGGACGTCCTAGATTGAGATGGCGCACACAAGTGGAAAAGGACCTCAACCAACTTGGAGAGCGCAACTGGAAGCAGCTGGCAAGAGATCGTGCTAGCTGGAGAGGCATGTTGGTTGAGGCCCAGGTCCACCCCGGACTGTAGCGCCATCCGAAGAAGAGGAAGAAGAGGGAGTTAGCCTCACGCACAACCTACAGACTGGTAGGCCAATCGCTGCATACATTGGTTCACCACACAACGGATGCTGTGATGGCTATCCAGGGGGCGCCACGGGGAGGCTGTATGTCAACTTGACCTATGCACGGACGAAGATAGCCTTGGCAGCTCGCCATGTTAAGCGCGATCAAGGACATTGCCTCGTGTGCATAGGCCCATGCCCCCCGTCTGCCGGTGTTCCGCAAAAGGAAAAACCCCCGGTTTCGACAGAATCTCCTACGAAATGCTTAAAAAATGCCCGTCGTGTCTTATGTCCAAACTACTTTCTCTTTACAACATTTTTGACAAAGGTTTTATCCCCCAAACATGGAAGGTTGCAACCGTAATTCCTATAGTAAAACCAAACAGAGATCGCTCAAACATAACAGGATACCGCCACATATCGCTTCTTTCCTCCACCTGCAAGATTTTAGAAAAAATTATTTCCAAACGAATTTTTTGGTTTATTGAAAGAAACAATCTAATTGATAAAAATCAACTTGCTTTTAAAAAGGGGAGGAGCACCATGGACCATGGAAAAAAAAATTCTTCAATACTGTCAATCGATTTTGCTGAAGCTTTCAATAGAATTGGCCCTCATGTTATTCTAAAACAACTAATTGAATGGAAAGTGAGACCCAAAATCTTAAACTATGTTAAGGCTTTCCTCACCAATCGTCAATTCCGTATAAGAACTAACAACATTTATTCCTCCACCCATTGTCTAAAAAATGGTATCCCACAAGGATCACCATTATCAGTTATTCTTTATATCATTGCTTTCAATGAGTTAAATAAAATAGTTTTAAACTTTCCAGTTATTAACCATGTATTAATGCTGATGATCTTATATTGTTCTCAAAATGTAAAAATCTTAGTTTTTTTAGCGTAAATTTTTTCAGAAATACTTGTAAACTTATCCGACTGTATCTAAATCCGGTTCTAAAATATCCACCTCTAAATGTGAACTCTTACATACCTGTAAAAAAATAATTGTGCAAAATGTATAGATAATGTAAGCCTTAATAATATACCTATTAAAAATGTAAACCATTCCAAAATACTAGGATTAATCTTCGATTCTAACCATAGCTTTAAGTATCATTGTAATAATGACTACCAGAGTTAACTGAATTAAATTCTTGAACTCGAAAAAGAGTAATTGCGATATAAATACTTTAATTACTGTTCTTCGATCCATTACACTTTCTAAGATTGACTACGGCCTTCCAATTTATGGTAAATGCTTTAAATCTTCCTTGCAACTTTTATCAACACCCTACCATGCAGCCATCAGAATGTGTCTTGGAGCTTTTCGTACAACGCCCATAAGAAACATCTTTGTTGAAGCTGGACTTCCTAACTTAACTGACAGAATTGAATACCTCACCTGGCAAATATTACTAAAGATTAATTCTCCATTCCGAACACCAATTCAAGATGACGCTTTCAAAATTATAAAAGGTTATAAATTACCTAAATACACCTCAGCCCTGCAAACAGCAATCACAGCCACCGTAGACCTAGACATTCCTATTATCACTCGTCTACTTGCAACCATCCGCCTTGGACACTTTCATACGAATCCTTTGTCCCACTTTTAACACATCTCCATAAAACCAACATTACTATGGAAACATGTAAAAGCATATTCCTAGAAGCAAAGGATAACCTAAAAAAACATAGTTGGCAACTTCTCTTCTGCGATGCATCGAAAACTAAGGACGGAACTGCATTTGCAGTTGTTGATGAATATGGCTCTATAATACTCGTAAGTAAAGGTCTTTTAAAACCCACATTGTCTACTTTTAGCCCAGAAGCTTTTGCTTTTAAGGCAATCCAAGCGGCAAAAAATAAAAAGACCATTATATTTACTGATAGCTTATCAACAATCAATGCAGTTAAAAATATCAACAATTACTCCGCCATTGCTCTTGAAATCCGTGACAAACTAATTGCTAAAAGGAAAAACCTAAGAATTGGCTGGGTCCCAATGAATGTGCTGATTTAGAAGCTAAGAAAGCCTTCAAAGAGCCGCTTTTCGAATTCTACTATTTCAACAATAAGGACTTCAAAAAACATACCAATGCTTTAATATTTAAAAAATCCAAGAATGAATGGTCTAATTATCAACACCAATGGGTCACACTCGGTTAACCCATGTACATATTATCACCAAGCAACAGGCAGCTCCCTGCAATTTTTGTGAACAAAGACCGCCATTCACTTATCCACACATGCTGCAATGCGACCACATCAAAAGAACCTTCAGTACTATCACCGACCAATCGTTTCAACATCTTTTATCAAGTATTTCAGAAAATAACATTAGATTAGTTCACTCAGTTCTACTAAGATTAAACTTAGATTGATCTATTTAAAATATGCATATATCTCAATTAGCGCAAAATCCTGGTAGTTAGCGCTTTACTGTTGTTATTGTTAATATAATTTATTTATATCCTCAATAAAATTATAATAATAATAATAAAAAACATCGAGAGGTTATGCGAAGATTTCGTTCAACACCTACAGCAAACCATTCCGCAAATAAAACATTCGTACCACCAGACCTCTACAAGTGCAGCCATGTGTTCCTTCGATGCGATGCAGTCAAGAAGCCACTGGAACAACCATACACCGGCCCGCATCCCGTACTTCACCGCTTCAATAAACGTCTATTTGAATTTCACGCAGATGGACGGAAATTGAATGTTTCTATAAACCGCCTAAAACCAGCATATCTTCAATCTGATTTTCAACTTAATCAACCTCCAAACCAAATAATTTCGAAGAAGACAGTAAGATTTGTCATTCCAGCCTAACATTCCAATTTCAACCATTTAATGCACACATCCTAAAATACAAGATTAAATAATGAAAATAATTCCATCACACAATCAACAATAAACAACAGATAAACAAACAACCAGACGTTCAAATTTTGACAGGATAAATAATTTTTTCTACTGCGACTTCGTCACTAGAGGGAAAGTCCTGTGGCCATCTCACTGTGAATAGCAGACAACCTGTCATCACCTTACTGTCAAAAAATTACCGAAGCATAGATGACGCTGTTATCACCTTACGTTTTTCTTTTTTCTTTTGAACGGACGCTCAGAACAAAACACCTTTGCAAAACCAATCACAATTAATAAATATTTTGTTTGATATTAGAAATCTTTGTTTTATTGGCAACCAAACGCCAGAAACTTATCTATGAAAACTATGAATGAATATTTACTGTTGACATAAACGTCAACATGGACTTGTGGCGACTTGGCCACACAACCAAATGCAGACTTCCACACACAGATGGCATCGAAGTCGAGACAAAGAAGTTCCCGAGCTACTTTTGAACTTCACGACGACTTGTGTGAACAATGACCATTGTTCAAGTAGCAGTTATTCGTTGTCTTCTTATTTAAAGCGTAGAAGTGTAAGGAACTATTTTGGAGCTAAAAATAAAGTTAACATTTTTATAACGTTGTTTGAAACTTGTGTTTTAATTTAAATCTCGCAACCCAAAAAGCCAAAGTGGTGACCCCGACGCAAGTTTTTTTTTAAAATAACCAGAAATCTACGTTGTGATGACCAATCAAGAAGACACACTCGACATGGATGCAGCTCCATCAACTCCTTCTCAGGCGAGTCCACTACACGGGATTGAAACCAGTCAACTGAGGGAAATTGCAGCATTGAGAAACCTGAAGATTCCACCCTTCTGGAAGATAAATCCTGCTCTTTGGTTCGCGCAGATCGAGGCACAATTCCATAACAACCGTATTACATCAGACAACAGTCGATTCAACGCAATAGTCGCTGCCCTGGATCCAGAAATTTTGAACGAGGTGTCCGATCTTATCCAAAAACCACCATTACAAGATAAGTACGCATCCTTTAAAACACACTTAATTGCTAGGTTCACAGAATCAAAAGAACGACAGCTCAATAGGCTGATGACTTCACTCGAACTTGGGGATAAACGCCCGTCGAGCCTTCTACGTGAAATGCGCAGATTAGCGGGACAGAATGTATCCGACGAAATGCTATCCACAATTTGGATGGCAAGAATGCCAAATAACATTCGTGCAATTCTGTCCGCTAGTCACAACGTTGATCTTACTTCTCTGTCAGAAATCGCCGACAAAATACTGGACAACACAACAACGAATTCTGTTTTTGCGGCTGAAGTCAGCGATGAAAAACTGAGCAGCATCGACTTCAACAGGAGACTCACAGCTCTCGAATCTTCAATGTCCATTCTGACAGCTGAAGTAAAAAAATTATCAGCAAATCAATTTCAAAGCAGGAATCGCACCAAGTCACGTAACCGATCCATTTCGAGGCGGGCCAACTCTCCAACAACATTGTGCTACTTCCACCAAAAGTTCGGGGGAAAAGCAATTAATTGCAAGAAACCATGTGCATATAGCTCAAAAAACTAGCAAGTCTGTTGTTACCTGAGGCGGTTAACAACAGTTCGAAATCAAATACTGCACATTTTGAATGCCGCCTCTACGTTTATGACAAAAACACAAACCAAAAATTCTTGTTAGATTCCGGTTCGACTATATGTGTTTTACCTCGTCCTAACAACTGCCAAAACAAAAGAGGAGAAACAACACTTCTCGCGGCGAATAACTCTCCAATCTACACATATGGACACAAGACACTTACCCTTGATCTCGGTCTTAGACGGGCAATAACATGGCCATTCATTATTGCCGACGTAAAAACAGCAATCATCGGTGCAGACCTACTCGCGCACTACGGACTTCTAATCGATTTGAAGTCAAAACGCATTGTCGACAAGACAACGTCTCTAAGCGTGCCAGGAATAGTTCACTCCACTGGAATTACCAGACTGCTTTCCGTATTTGGACCTGAACCATATATCAGTCTGGTAAACGAATTCCTTCTTGGTAACAGAGACAATACAGCCGTCAAATCGAAGACCAACAGTGTGCAACACTGCATCGTGACAACGGGTCAACCAATTGCTGAACGTCCACGAAGACTTTCCGGAGATAAGCTGAAACAAGCAAAAAAAGATTTCGACGAGTTTTTGCGGAAGGGTTATTGTCGCGCTTCTAACAGTCCATGGGCCAGTCCGATCCACTTGGTTGAAAAAAAGACTGGCGGTTGGAGATGTTGTGGCGACTACCGTCGTTTAAACGCTCTGACAAAACCGGACAGGTATCCGATACCGCACATCATGAACTTCACTGAAAACCTGCACAATAAAACGCATTTTTCAATCTTGGACCTCGACAAGGCATATTACCAGATTCCTATGGCACCAGAGGATATCGAAAAGACTGCCGTAACAACTCCCTTTGGTTTGTTTGAGTTTGTAGTCATGCCATTTGGACTTAAAAATGCAACTCAAACATTCCAAAGGTACATGGACATGGTTCTCCGTGGTTTGGAATTCGTCTATTGTTATATTGACGACATATTCATTGCTTCAAATTCAGAAGAAGAACATCTTCAACACGTCAAGTTGGTACTACAGCGCCTTCAAGAACACAACTTAATCCTGAATTTGAAGAAGTGCACATTCGGAAAGTCCGAAGTAACGTTCCTCGGGCACAAAATAGACAAATCGGGTTGCAGACCACCGGAGGATAGAGTTGATGTAATTGCCAACTATCCGAAACCAGCTACCATCTTGGAACTACGCCGTTTTCTTGGAATAACAAATTACTACAGGAGATATATACCACACTGTGCACACATTCAAGCACCTCTGAATGATCTCATTAAGGATTCCAAGAAAAATGACAAGCGCCCTGTTCCATGGACACTTTCGGCTGAAACAGCTTTCGAAAACTGCAAGAACAGCATCAAGCGAGCAACACTGTTGTCGCACATCAAGCCAAATGCACCACTTGTCTTAACCACTGATGCATCGGATACTGCAGTTGGTGCCAAGTTAGAACAACAAGAATCTGGACAAGGTAAGCCGATTGGACTTTATTCTTGCAAATTGTCAAAAGCCCAAAGTCGATACAGCACTTACGACCGTGAACTACTGGCGATCTATCTGGCCATACAGTACTTCAAACATCTGCTAGATGGTCGACATTTTATAGTTCAAACAGATCACAAGCCATTGGTATATGCATTTCAACAACGCTCCGATAAAGCTCCTCAACGTCGCTTGAGACAACTAGATTTTATATCTCAGTTTACCACAGATATACGATATCTCCCTGGTGAAAGCAATCTGGTAGCCGACGCACTTTCTCGGATCAATGCTATATCAATGCCCTCACAGTTTGATCAACGTGAACTTCATCTATCCCAGCTATTAGATGAAGAACTGCAAGACATCCTGAAGGAAGGGAATTCACTCAATTTATCAAAAATTACTTTAGAACCTGGTATTAAAATTTACTGCGATGTTTCAGACAACTCTATTCGGCCGTACATACCATCTTCATTACGCCGAAAAGCATTCGAGTCAGTGCACAACCTTGCACATCCAAGCGGAAGGACAACCAGTCGACAACTCAGGCAAAAGTACGTTTGGCCAAACATCAGAAGGGATGCACTAAACTGGTCACGAACTTGCATCCAATGCCAGCGTTCGAAGGTAAATAAACACACACATTCAATGGTAAATTCAATTCCTGTTCCAGAACAACGATTCCATCATGTGCACATCGACATAATAGTTTTACCACTCTGTCAAGGATATAGATATTGCCTCACAATAATAGACCGGTTCAGCAGATGGCCAGAAGCCATACCCCTACGGGATATAACTGCAGAAACTGTGGCGAACGCATTTTACACACACTGGGTTTCACGTTTCGGTTCTCCTGTGCAAATAACAACGGATCAAGGGACACAGTTCGAGTCCGCATTATTCACTGCACTCACCAACTTATTGGGGACTATACGTATTCGAACATCACCATACCATCCAGCTTCAAATGGACTAATTGAACGTTGGCACCGTTCATTAAAAGCTGCACTTATGTGCCACGAACAAACTCGCTGGGTTGATGCTCTCCCAACAGTTTTACTGGGATTGAGAACGGCATACAAAGATGACATCAAAGCTTCAGCAGCAGAGATGGTGTATGGAAAAAATATCCGAGTCCCTGGTGAATTCTTCACACAGGAACAAAACATATCCAACCCTCAAATTTTCGTTGAGAGACATCGGGAAATGATGAGAAAGCTTGGACCAACAGGAACATCCAATCATTCCAGCAAAAAATTGTTTGTTTCACCAAGTCTTCTCACATGCACTCATGTTTTTCTACGATGTGACTCCGTAAAGAAACCTCTGCAACAGCCATACACCGGACCACATCCTATAATAAAAAGAATAACCAGCCAACTATTCACAATCAACGCAGATGGAAAATTAACAAACGTATCCATAGACCGACTCAAACCGGCATACATCCACTCCGAAACAATAGATGCAATAGTTGAAAAACAATTTATTAATTCAACCAATTTTTCTTCCTTAGCAAACAATTTGAAATCAAAAACAGATACCCACAAACAGCTGAGAAAAGTACATTTTGACGTTTGAGTCAACCGCGACTTCGTCACTAGAGGGGGAGTACTGTGGCGACTTGGCCACACAACCAAATGCAGACTTCCACACACAGATGGCATCGAAGTCGAGACAAAGAAGTTCCCGAGCTACTTTTGAACTTCACGACGACTTGTGTGAACAATGACCATTGTTCAAGTAGCAGTTATTCGTTGTCTTCTTATTTAAAGCGTAGAAGTGTAAGGAACTATTTTGGAGCTAAAAATAAAGTTAACATTTTTATAACGTTGTTTGAAACTTGTGTTTTAATTTAAATCTGGCAACTCAAAAAGCCAAAGACTACTTCATTGATAGTTGAATGAGTTTCTGTCAGAATAAATTTTTTTTCTTATTTGGAAGACGAACAAGTCTCGCAGTTGTTAATTAGCTGGTGTATTGTTACTCTAAGATTGGGATGGTAAACTTTTCTCTCGTATGTTGGTATTATTCCAGAATGTCCTACCTCATTTTTATGGAATAATGCAATTTGTTTCTTCAAAACTTTTTCGTCTTCTATGTCTATAGCCAGGTAACTACATTTTACAAATTTGAAAAGTTTCCGGTTAGGAAATCTTTCAATAATTTTATGTTGGAGTTGGTTATAGTCACCATCATCTAAATAAGACAAAATTCCTGCTTTACCTTCAATATTTCAATATTTCAATAATTTTATGTTGGAGTTAATTATAGTAACCATCATCCAAATAAGACAAAATTCCTGCTTTACCTTTTTTCAAATGTCTTCCTAATATGTCACTGACTTTATCATCGGATAAATCTTTTTGGTCAATGTATATTCGAACATTTTTGAATACTTTTTCAAACTCTTGCTTTTTATATTCTAAAAATATGATTTGCGTTTTGAATCTGTTAACGATGGTACCTAATATGGGAATGTGATCTTCTAAATTTTGTTCTTGTGAATGAACCGTCTGTGCATCTATTCTATTCGGTATATTTTTGTTTTACTTCCGAATTATTATTTTTAAGTGTTTCGCTTAACACTTCGTTCAGAACACTTATTTCTGAGTCCTCTTTCTCTTTATTTTGTTCATTTCCATTAATTGCATTGATTTCCCTACTTTCGACATTTATTCGACTTAAGAAATCTGCAATAACATTATCCTTTCCCTTAATATAGTCTATTTAATTGTTATATTCTTCTAATTGTAGAAGCCAGCTCTGAAGTCGAGGATTAATATCTTTTCCAGAATATGTGGAATGCAGCCACTTAATGGGTTTAATATCCGTTTGTAATTCGAACCCTTTTCCGAATAAATACGGTCGAAGACATCTAACTCCCCAAACTATAGCCAGCAACTCTTTGTCAATCGTTGAGTAATTTTGCTCATGATTATTTAAGGTTCTGGAGGCATATGGAAGGTGACCCTTCTGAATCAAAACTACGCCAATTGTAATTTTTTTTCGAAAAATCAAGGTACCTAAGGATTGGATGGTTGGTTATTACTCGTTTTAATTTGTCAAAATCAGCGATAAAGTCTGAATCATTTGTATTAACACAGGCACTTTCTTTCAGGAATTTTGTTAATGGATGGGCGATTGTTGCATAGTTCTTTATAAATTTTCGATAGTATCCCGTTACGCCTAGTTTATTTGTTTTTGGTTTTGGGAAGCCTAAATTTGTGAATTACTTTCGCAGGATTTGGTCGTACACCTTCGGGTGTCAAAATATGACCCAAATATTCCGTTTCTTTAGAAAGGAAACTGCATTTATCAACTTGTATTTTTAATTGTGCTTCTCTTAACCTATTGAATATTTTTCCGATGCTCTTGATATGTTCCTCTAAGGACGTATTAAAAATTAGAATATCGTCTAAATAGACGACATAAATTTGATTGATGAATTCGCTGAGGATAGAATTAATTAACCGTTGGAAGGTTGCCGGGGTGTTTCTGAGCCCGAAAGGCATCATTATGAATTCATAATCTCCATTTGGGGTAGAAAGAGTTGTTTTCTTTTCATCTTTTCGCTTTACAGGGATCTGGTAAAAACATTTTGCCAAATCCAAAATCGTAAAATATGGGGCTTTCCCCAGTTTGTCCAATATTTTTCCATATTGGGAATTGGGAATTTATCGTCTATCGTTACTTCATTAAGTTTTCGATAGTTGATAACTATTCTCCACTTTTGCTTTCCAGAATCATCCGATTTCTTTGGAACAATCCAAAGAGGGGAATTGTTCGGAGAACAGCTTTCTCATATGATTTCCTGTGAAAGCATACATGTTTTAGAAAAGATAGGACTACTGTTGGTGGTTCTAATTTCGTGTTCTACTTCATTCGAACAGGTTAATATGTCACCTTCTTGGAAAAAATGTTTTTGGTATTCTTGTAAAAGTTTGGTAATTAATATTTTTTAATTAATTTAGTTTTTCTTTGCTTGTTTCTAAATTGTTGATTTGATTTATTTCATATGGATAATTGTCTTCGAAAAAGATTTTGTTTCCTTTTACTAATAACTGCCTTTTACCTGTATCTATTTTTGCTTCCAAAGGTCTTAGTATGTTCTGGTCAATAATTCCATCACATTTCTTACTATTAAATGCGAGTACTTTCCATGCTACTGTTCCTCTGCTTAAAAATTATTTTGGAAGTGGGGTGACAACTTTGTGATCGATTGTATTAGTACCATTAATTGTACTGTAGAATATAGGATCTTTAAGTTCCATTTCGGGAAAACTTAAAAGGAATTTGGGTTTTATAATACTTGTTTCTCGATTCCCGGAGGGACACCTAGCATTTTTTTCACGGCACCACCTCTTTCGAGTTGCTGACAACACTCAAAGAGTATTAATTGTCTATGGAAAGCTTCTCAAATCTCGCCGTTCGGAATCGGCAAAAAACTGTAGGTCCCTTCTACTCGTGAAGAACAATAGCATGCACAACACGAGTAGTTGTTGTAGAAGCTAGGCCTTGGTCCGCTATGGGCTGTAGAGCCACTCAATTATTATTATTATTATTATTATTATTATTATTATTATTAATACTTGTTTCTGACCCAGTGTCAATCAAGCATTTAATTTTTTGTTCACCAATAGTTAAAATAACTATCGGTAGTTTCGTGTATGAAGCTGTTTTGTAAAATTTCGATTTTCCCTAATGTTTCCTATTTCCATTGGTTCACCGTTGTGTACGAAATTCCGTCTAGATCTCGTAAACCCAAAACCAGAGTCATTGTCCTGATTACGGTATCTGCCCGAATTATGTGAATAATTGTTAGTTCTCACATGATTACTTTCTTGATTCTGTTCTTGTTCATTATTTGTACTTCTACGACTAAAGCTATTGTCGGAATTTTTTCTTAAATTTAATTGATTACTCTTGTTGTTGGCTAAATTCTGCACGGTCCCTGATTTATTCTTGTTGTTTTATCTGTACTTATTGTGTCTAAAATTGTTCCTTTTACGGTGAAAAATATCAATTGTTCTTTCATCATCTAATAACTTTAAGTCTATGAGCGAATAATTTTTGTCTACATTTCCACTGACTAAATTGTCTAACTTTGTTTTTACAATGCCTACAAGATATGTACCATTGTCTTCTGGCGTGTATATAACAGGTCTATTGGCTTCGTCTTCGAAACTATATAATTCATTTAGTTCATAATTTACAGATCTTATCTTATCAAATAGTTCCCTTAATGTTACTACCTTAATGTCGCGGCATTCATTTAGTGAAGTGTAGTTTAAGTTCCGTTTGAGCTGCTTCCCAAGTCAGATCATCTCCAAGTCGTTGAACACAGCGTTTAGTTTCCCCCTGGATTTTTTCATTTAGTACAATGCTGATGGTGTACTTTTTAAGTTTTTCACTGTTGCACAGTTCTATTGCATTATTAACTGATTTTATGAATTCCATTAGCTTGAAATCATTTTTGCCGTTAAATGGCTTCATCTTGAGGAAATGATTGAGGGCTTGTTCCGGCGGCAATTGGAAGATGTTATTTCTTCCATCATCATTTGGACATTGTTGCTGTTCTCGTTCCATTGGTTGCCGCAAATGTTGGTTGAGCTGGATTTCTAACTGAGCAATTTGATCATGTTTTTCTTGTATTGCCTGCATCAAAATTGCTAGATCCTGTTTTTTTAACATTTTTGAACAGTTCGTTTTTTCACTTTCACAATCACTGTTCAAATTTCGGTTCGAATCAAATATTTTCAAACATTTTATTATATGGACCGTACTATCCTACCTAGTGGCAACGCATGCGAGTGCTTGATTCAAATAAAAATTTCATGCATTTTTCTGAATTTTATGTATTTTTTTTTTTAAACTTTCCTATAGCTTTTAAAAAATCACCCTTTAATTGCTGCTTTTGCTAAGATAGAGTTATGGCCAAATAATAAGTGCTGCTTTTTACGAATATTAATTTTGTTTCGATTGTGTTTAAGGTGTCTTAGGTGGATAAATTAAATAACAAGAAAAACTGTTTATTTTCCCTGCACGATTAAACAGGTATGTGGTATCGATTTTAAATATTTCCCTCTTGCGAGACGTGTCACTGCTATTTAACAATTATTTGTAATTTTGTATAATTATGTGTTACGTATATAACCATTAATTTTGAGAATGTACAAGTGAGGCTATACACTACTTTTTTCTATATATGACATTTTACACAAGCGGACTTCAGCCATGCATCTTTTGCGATACTACAAGTGTAGAATATCCCAAATTAAATCTTCATAAACGGCAAGTTCACTGCGGGGGAGTTCATTCTATCTTCATCGCAGGTATAAACTGGGTCTAGCTTAGGTCTTATAGGAACCTCTTCACAGCATGATGCCCTGTGAAGAGGTTAAAGTGTATTCAAATCGAGTTAATATTTAACAAAAAAAAAAAATCTATTCCCTTCAAAAACCTGGTTTCACTTTTAATAGTTTAAATTAAATTCAGTTTAAAGAATGTAGGAGAACCACGGCTGGTACTGATCGTTATCCAGTCACTTTTTGAATTTGCTTCTGTAAGCTCTGACATTGAATGGTTCTCTTTTCGAACATGCTGGTTACATGATAATGTGTTGAACCAGTGACCACTTTGATACTTGATACTTTCAATGTAACCGTTTTCCCCTGTACCGTAAGTTTCCTTCTAGCATCAATGAGTTTTTGATTCTTAACTATTTTATCTACAAGAAGATCGTAGTATGCTGAGAAATCTTCGCCAAAGATAGGTTTGGAAACATCAGCCACAACGAATCTCCTACTAAAATTATGACGCAATCCAAATTGAGCGTTAGTGTAGTTGTCCCATAAGTCACGATTATTGTTCCGTTTGCTGCAGTCAGTTTGTATTTGGATTTTTGTCCACGCTCTTAAAGATATGAATAAGTCAACTCCGGTGTCGATGAGAAATTGAATTTAAGTATCACGATCAGTAACAAAAATGCGGTGGGAGGTTGTATGACATTCGCTAACCACCGCCTGTGATGAATGCCTTAGTTGTTTTCCTGATGAAACGTGCATGGATGTTTGCATTTCTTCGCCATCTTTGCAAACCCCGTAGATACCAACAGGGACCTCCTGATTTTGAACGTGATCGTGATTGAGAACTCCCTCGAGAATGAGATCTTCTGCGCTGATTGTGGATCTTCTGCCACTCCTGATGAATGGTTTCAATCTCTTGACGAAAGGTTTTTGCTAGCAACGGTTGAACCTTTTGCATATTACTTGGAAGACACGCTAGCCAGTCTATTCTGGAACAGTCGTTGTTGTTCGACGTCCAGACGTTGGATTTAAAAATAGAAAATTCAACGCTTAGTAACAAAAAGATAATGATGAATCTTAATCCTAAAAATTAAGTGGATATCAATTCTAACTAACGTTAAGAAAGTGGACGCCGTGGCGAAGTGGGTAACTGCGTCGACCCACACGCAGAAGGTCTAGGTTCGATTACCGGAAGGACACCTCCCATTTTTTCACGGCACTACCTCTTTTGAGTTGCTGATAATACTCAAAGAGTATCAATTGTCTATGAAAAGCTCCTCAACTCTCGCCGTTCGGAGTCGGCAAAAAACTGTAGGTCTATTCTACTCGTGAGAAAACAGTAGCACGCACAACACGAGTAGTTGTTGTAAAAACTACGTAAAGTCCCTTGTAGGCTGTAGCGCCACTCAATTATTATTATTAATAAACGTAAAGAAAACTCACTTACAATTAAAAAGAACGCCCAACAATGAAAGCCAACAACTTTTAAACGTTTAATCCAAAAAACCAAACAACCACCGTCCAAAGTCTCCAATTCATCTCTTCAAACTGACAGTTCAGAAATTAGGGAGGGTTCATAAAGTAGAATTGATGGTAATCTTTGTTAGTCTGCGTGTACATGGGTGTTCAAATCGCTGACATCTCGGGACCCGTCTGAAATTACGATGGAAGACTCCAAGTCCAAAACATAACAGTTGACCAATTCCACGCCTCAGCTTGATTCCACTGCTTGCCTGTACATCCGCGCACCGTACATCACCATCTAAACCAGGGTAGATCTTAACTACATGCCTGAGCTGACATAAGGAACGACTCTCATTGGGTGTCATCAAAATAACTATCTGCCCAAGTTGTTCCATAAGATGTTGTGACCGACGGCTTTTTGCTTAATGCACCCCTTTCGCTAAAAATTCCTGCTGCGGCTGTATCCCTACCGTCTTCTCTAAAAAGCATGGTATTTGAGGTGAGCGGCTTCGGTTCATCAGGATCTACAGGTGCATGCGTGAATGGACATCGGTTGATGTGTGTGATTTCGAAGAACATCTTCACGTGGAATGGTGCCTCCTAAAATAGAAGAAATACTTCGTTTAATCGACTTTACAAGGCGAATATACACTATAGATATTACTGCGCGGTTAATAATGAATCGTGAAAGCGCCCTATAATATTGATTTATGCTCATATTGTCCAAAAGTTCGATTTGTACAGCTCTGAATATGAGACAAGTAAAAATCATTCCGTATCTTTTCACCGTGCTTCTTCCATATTTTACTTAAAGAGGCACAAAACAGTTCACCCTCTGCATCACTCTTCTAGCTCTCTTCGAAATTGTTGTTTCTACTCCTATGTGATACTGAACAAACAAGTCAACTAGCTTGTGATTCTTGGAAAGAATAGCAGGATTTCTCGCAGCATAAGAGTTATTGCTTTCTGGACCCGGCTACTTAAACGGATTCATTTTATATACATGAAAGTATTTTCCTAGGTCTCTTAAGAATTATATTCCTAACACGCAGGAGCAAAGCAATGACTTGGCAGAGGACGACGAAAAATATCTTCACTCACCAGCTCTTTAGTAATTTTCCTGAAGATACTGTCCATTCTTTAAACCTCTTACTCACGAAGGCAGGTCGCTTAACCCACTTGCTCTCTGAATTTTCAACTGCAGAATTCTTCTACTTTGTCGCATCATCAGCTACATTATCATTTGTCCTAACATGGTTCCACTGATAGGGAGAAGAAGATTCCCAGATCTCACTTACTCCCGCAGCTCCGAAGGTAGGCAATTTTAAGGTCGAAGAGTTGATCCCTGAAAGTAAAGTCATTGAGTCAGAGAGGAACCTTGTTTCATCCAATCGGATTGTAACAGGCTTCTTTACTGTAACACCCCCAGAACTATTGGAGCAACTTTAGGCCTTGCCATAACCAATGAGATGCCCACTTGATCCTTATTCTCTAAGCGTAGATTTCCAAGTTTTTTCTTAATTTTCTTGGAGGAAAAAGAATATAATTAGTTTTAAGCGATGAATTAAAGAAGTTATAAGAGGCCGAAAGGCATAAAAAAAACCTAGATTAGCTTAGATTACTCGTGATGAATCAGTAAGTTAGAATTAAGATCACTAGATTATATTGGAAGGCTAGTTTTAAGTATTTTTGTCTAGCAATTAAGGAATTAAGTTTTTGAAATAAAAATGCATTGAAATCAAATCAAAATCTCAAAGCGTAGATAAGCGACGGCAGCAAAGGCTGGTTCAGATGCACCCACGAATATTACCACGTTCATTCGACCTTCATCCCTTCAGATTCCCAATAAACGATAACCATTGATGCCTTATTTCAGTCGGTACTGGGTCATCAGCCGTACTGGATCATCCCAATCTATACCCTCTCGCCAAACCTCCAACTTCAGAATTTGGCGTTTACAAATAGTAGACAACATCGTCATGAGATCTTCATTCTTTGCAATCCTCTATGTGAATTCATCAGAATGCGGTAGCGAAAACATTCCTGAAATCTTTGACACTTGACAGATCCTTCAATCCTTCGATCTACGCTTACTAATTTGGAGTTAATATATCGCACTGGTAATTGCTGAAGCATCTCTTTGCTATTATATTGGATTCCCCGCGAGGTTAAAGTTCATTGAGTCACAAAAATTGATTGCGTCTTTGGATACACGTGCAGCCTCCTCTACAGAATTGGGACTGTTGAAGTAGTTGTCGACATATGTCGACAATACCTCAAAATAACTTTGTGAATGCATTCAGTTCGTCATCTATGCTTATGAAGCGTAGCTCTAAGGATAACGTGACACTGGTACACATACTTTGAGAAATTTCGAGTGGAAATGAAAACGTTTTCAGACCAAATGCCCTTAGAAGTCTCGTAGTAATGCGATTGTACCAAACACTACACTCGAACTACTACCAAAACTACGATGGAAGGAGGAACAACAGGACCTAAATAAAGCTTAACATAATATAGAACTCGCAAAATTAAGAGAGGATGCTATACTACCATGTATGGAGAACTTAACAATGGTATTCAGAAAAGCCGCCCCATTTAATCCACCTCCTAAGTCAAGCAAAAAAGGAGCAAGCAAAAGTGGTTTGACAAGGAATGTAGGCAGGCTAGGGATATATCTTTTGCCTTTCTCAGGCTATTGAGAGAGAGAAACCGGCAGTAACTCTTTTAAGCTTCTGTATTCAGAGGCAAATAAACAATTTAAATACACTTCTGGAAGGCAGCCAAAGTTATAAATGGAAAAAGAAATGAAATCGCCCCTGTCCTTCAAGCTGAATAGCTGAAGCAACACTTCGAAACCCTTCTCAATGCAGAGCAAGTTTCACCACCTTTCCATTATGCAGACCCTATGTATGTGGATGAGATTTAAGATGCTGATGTTACAGAAGCAGAGGTTAAAAGAGTTATTGAGAACTCCAGGAAGAATAAGGGCCTTGGAACAGACCGGATTTCCTTCGAATTTCACAAAACCTGAACACCGGAATTCATTTCAGCCGTTACTCAGGCGTTTAATAGAATATTTGAAACTGCTAATGTTCCACAATGTTTCAAGAATTCGATAATTTACCCCTTACACAAAAAAGGAAACATCAATGATCCAAGTTATCGAGGAATATCGTTTTTGAACACATCGGCTAAACTGTTCGCTGGTGTACCATATAATAGAATCATTCAATGGGTAGAAAACAAGAAGATCTTACATAAATTCCAGGCGGGTTTTCGGCAAAACTATTCAACTATAGACCAAATATTTGTCCTCGTATGTATAGTCGAAATCTATAAGACAAATCATAAGAAGCTATACGCCTTTCTCGTTGCCTTTGATTCCATAGCGCGTGAAACACTTCTTTATAAACTTAGCAGGTATGGAATCTCATCCAAAGTGCTTAAAGTATTGAGAGCCATGTACCGAAACAACGTAGCCTGTGTTTGGGATGGAAACAACAGGTCGGGTGGGGTGAAGATGTTGGAGGGGGAATCGAGATAAACCAAGTCAAGATACCAGCTCCTTTGTTTGCAGACAACATTGTTTTCCTTGCGGAGTCGGTAAGCCCAAAGCAGTTAATGATTAAAAGGCTCGATACTTACTGCAAAACCTCGAATCTCACTGTCAACTTATCGAAGTCTAAGATGATGATATTCAAAGAAGGTGGAGGTAGATACTCCCAGTGTGAAAAATGGAAGTTTCAGGGTGAGCTTATAGAAATTGTGAGGGAATATAAGTACCTAGGCGTCTTGATCACGCCTAATCTGAATATGAATAAACATCTGCGACATATACTAGCTGAAGCGAAATGAGCACTTTGTTCCGTTTGACTTTGTTGCACCAACGATAAAAACATCAGTCACTGCTCGAAACAGAAAATATTTCGCGCTACCGCAGTATCCATCCTTTTTTATGCGACGTAGGTATGGGGATATTCTTCATTCGAAGCAGTCGAAAAATTTCTTCGCTACTTCATCAAATGAGTTCTCAAACTACCAAGTGTTTCGCCCAATTACATGTTGCATCTGGAAACTGGAATAGCTTCCCTATTTTTGAAACCCTTAAACTGCATTTCGACTATGTTGTCAGAGTCATGGGGATGAGTCAAGAAAGGCTGCCTAAGGTAGTGCTTTCCGAAATGCTGCTCAATGTAGGGAAATGTGTTCAAGAATGGGACAATGTAGCAGTACAATGCAATTGTGGATGAAGCTCGTTCTTCGCAATATGAAATACTACAGCAAATTGAACTACAATCTTCGGGCCCAATCATATGTCATGGCTAACTGCAACGGACGAGAGGACATATACCATTTCATCGCAATATGCCCCATTCTTAAGGAATTCCGGTGCATATTCTTTGGAGCGCAGGTACTTTCACTAGAAGAAGTAATAGGTATCTTAAACGGTGAGCGAGGCTGGGACCTACTGCACAAATTCTCTATGAACGCACTTTGTTATAGAAAAAGTATTAAGCTTTTAATACAAATAAGAAAGTATTATATTTTAAATGTCATTCTGGTAAGCCGATTCATATAGACTAAGAATAACCTTTTGTTAATGCATTATTTTCTTTTGTGAAATAAACAGTCAACTAAACTAACTAACTAACTATGTGCGCTTTAATTATTCTTTAATCTTCTTCTCCATTCAGAGATCTTACGTCAGCCGCAAGCCCTTTTACCTTGCCTGCCAAAAGGTGTAGTTTGGTATCACTCTTGTAAACTGGATGATGTAATTAGGTCTGATGTTAAATCATGAATAATTACCATAATAATAATAATAATTGAGGCCCACAACGGACCAGGGCCTAGCTTCTACAACAACTACTCATGTTGTGCGTGCTACTGTTCTCTCACGAGCAGAAGGGACCTACAGTTTTTTGCCGATTCCGTACGGCGAGATTTGTGGAAGCCTTTTTATGTCAGCAACTCGAAAGAGGAGGTGCCGTGAAAAAATGCTAGGTGTCCTGTCGGAATCGAACCCAGACTTTCTGCGCGGCGGTCGACGCACTTACCACTACGCCACGGCGACCATTATAACGTCTACCATAAATAATGTCTAGCAAGCTTAACGTACATTATATTCTTAGGTTAGGTTAAGTTATTTTAAGGTAGATTAAGTTAGTTTTAAAAATAAAATTGAGATCTTTTAGCCAAGTTTTTTTTTTTAAATTTTCTTGGTCGATAATGTAAGTTTAAGATTTAGGTAAGCAATAAATAAATTCAGGCGCCGAAAGGCAGAAAAAAAAAAAAAAAATAATGTCTAGCATAAATTACTGGAAGCGAGTCAATAATTGCCTCCGCATCAACGAAGTATTATAATCTATCTTCAACAATTTGATAAACTTCACCTGTTTATGCCTTACGTAAACGGCCAACGTTTTTCTTTCCACTAAATCTTCCCTCCTCGGTGGTAGAACGAAACACCTCCTCAAAATATGATCATTTCCTTCTATCCTCTATGGAGAACGTGTGTAAGTCCTGGATGTTATTCCTATTGAGAATAGTGAGAAAACCTTCCTAATCCCTTTTCTGAAGCTTCGGTTCGTTGAGCTGTGGAGAAGAAATTGCAGGTGTCGATTGCTTGGGAAAACTATTATTTTAGCAACTGCAGCTTGTTTGCCAAACTGACTGAAGAGACATTTTTTGATATCCTCGTTTTTAATTCTTCAATTTTTTAAGCGCTCCTGTTGCTGCCTCAATCAAAAAATCTTCTTTAGCACTTATAATAGTCTATTTTTCATCCTCGCCTAGGCTGTACTCCACCATCCAAAAAGCCCATCCCTTCAAACTGACAGTACAGAAATTAGGACAAGTTCATAGAGTATTATTGTTGGCAATCATTACTGGGCTGCGTTTATATTTGTTTATTTTATGTTCAAATCGCTGATAGTCGTGCCTGCAAGGCTTCCAAGTTGAAGAGGAAACTGCGATGGCTTCCTGTAGCCCATTTCTTCACGTTTTAGCAAACGTCAGGTAATTTTCTCTTCCAAAGCGAAAGGTAGTTCCAACACACCTGCAACGTAACTGAATTTTGTGGAATCAGTCGTTATCATGGCACAAGCAAAACTTTCTTCCACCAGGGCAAACAAAAGTTCAGGATCCGCTGCAATAAATAAATGATAGGCGCACTGCTACGTGGTTCACTGCGGCAGTGGAATCAGATTGATGTTCATTTCTTAGCTGCTCCCACTCGCTCGCCATCACGTCGGAGTCACCACTACAGTGTATATTAATATTAATATTAATATTAATATTAATATTAATATTAATATTAATATTAATATTAATATTAATATTAATATTAATATTAATATTAATATTAATATTAATATTAATATTAATATTAATATTAATATTAATATTAATATTAATATTAATATATTCAATATATTCAGGTTAATATATAACAAAAATAAATTTGTATTCCCTTTGAAACGTGGTTACACTTTTAATAATTTTAGATAATTTTAAATTAAATTCAGTTTACAGAATGTAGGAAAACCACGTGTGGTCTTGATGGCTGTTTATTATCCAGTCACTTTTTTAATTTGCTTCTTTAAGCTCTGAAATTATTAAGTTCTCTTTTCGAACATACTGGAGAACAAACATGCCTCTCCTGCCAATACGTAATTTCGACAGCTGCCGCCATTTCCATTGCGCACTCCAAGTTGGTTGAGGTTCTTCTCCACTTATGTGCACCACCTTAGTTAAGACCGTCCCCTGTTACGTTGTCCCAATGGCTCGGATCGAAGAATTTTCGGGCCAGAGCAATGGCCTAGCCATCTTAAGCGTTGTATTCGAATACGCTTGACTAGCGCATGTCGCTTTACAGCCATTAACGAAAACAGGACCAAAAATTGCACGCAAAACTTTTCTCTCGAGCGTCCAGGTTTCCGCGCCATAGAGTAGCACTGGGATAATCAAGGTATTATATAAAGCAAGCTTAGTCCTTTGAGAGAGGGCTTTATTACTCAATTGCCAATTGCAAGAGTGGTTCTGCGTTTGATTTCGGTATTGGGGTATTGTCTCTGTTTACTGCGGAACCGAGGTAGACGAAGTCCTTGACTACCTCGAAGTTTCTGCTGCCTAGTGTGACGCTCTGCCCGAGATGTCTGTGTTGTGCGTCCTTCTGTGATAACACCATGTACGAGTACTTCGTTTTGCCCTTATTAACCACCAGACCCATTTTAGCCGCTTCTGCTTCGATGCCAGCAAACGCGTCATAGACGGCTCGCTGTGTTCGTCCAATCACGTCAACGTCGTCGGCTGAACTGAAGGTAGCAATTGAACTGACTTTTGGACGATCCTGCCTCTGGTTGGTTGTGAGTTACGCACGATCTTCTCAAGGATAATGTTAAAAAAGTCACAGTGCGTCGCCTTGTCTAAAACCTTTTTTGACATTGAAGGTCTCGGTGAGTTCGTTTCTGACCTTGACGGAGCAGCGAGAGTTCTCCATCGTCATCCTACACTATCGGACGAGTTTGGTAGGAATGCCAAAACTGGACATGACACTGTATAGCTCGTTTCTATGCACACTGTCATATACGACCTTGAAATCGACGAATAGGTGGTGAGTGTCGATGTGCACTTCTTGGGTCTTTTCCAGAATCTGCCGTAGTGTGAAGGTTTGGTCGATGATGGACTTCCCTGGCCTGAAACCATACTGATAAGGACCTATCAAGTTACTGACGAACGGTTGCAGGCGTTCACACAATACGGTAGAGAGGATCTTTTACGCTATGTTAGGGAGACAGTCTCGATATTGCTATCATGACATCGTCTAAGTCGGGGGGACGGAATTCTTGCCTATCATCGTCCATATTGAGAGGAACATTCTGCCTAACAGCGGGATTTGGGCCGTCATCGCCGTTTAAGAGTCTGCAGAAATGATCTTTCCAGATTCTCAGAATCGATTGCGACTCTACTACTAGGTCTCCGTTTTGGTCCCGGCAGGCTTCGGTCTGAACCATATATACATCGGATAGCTGTTTCACCTTTCGGTAAAACTTTCGAACTTCATTCCTGCCATAACACCTCTCTCTTTTTCCTTCTGAGAAGCCGATTCTCTTCCCTTCATTTCTGTTCTCGTTGTCCGATATAGCGTTGGCCGATAGGCCTCCTGTTTAGCTGGATGTGCCTGCCTGCACTCGTCCTCAAACCATGTGTTCCTTCTGGGCAGTGGCGTGAAACCCAGCACAGCAGCTTTTTTGATGGCTTCTTGACAACGTTTCCATTCTTCTTCTATTGTCAGTGCAGCCAGCGTCGAACTCTCGACTCCGTTGCTCTCTCGAAATCCAGGTTCTTACCTTGGTTACAACAAGGTGATGATCCGTCTCGGAATGTTCGGACATCGATAATATTAGAGGAGTGTCTGACGTGGATCGCAACGTGGGGGCGTACAAAAATCTCTTGCTGCGCTATCGGTATAAACCAGCTGTGTAAGTGTTAAGCGACATGTGGACGAAAATACTGGTATATACAAGCATTTAAAACATTACTGCTGCAAAGCCTGTATAGAAATGTTTCGTCATACCGAAGTCGTTATTAACTATGTGACATGGATGCCCTCGCTGACACGATAAATATTATTTTGCTTGGGAAGAAATAATTCAGGCTTTCCTGAAAGGCCCGTAATGACTGCAAAACGTTGAGCAGACGTGTGGAATTCTCTTATGGCAAAGAGTTCTAGCAAAAAAAAAATATTAAAAGGTCCCAAGGGTAGTAAACATTTCTGGTCATCTGTGAAATTCAGCGTCATCTGCGATCCTTTTCCATTGACTCCATTGACTCAAAGGCATAAGCCCCTCTACCGACCCGAAGTTCCTCCTCAACAAGCTGCGCCTAGTTGAGAGCGAAGAGGTCCATTTCGAAGGTGTTAAGCCTTTCATCACTGCAGCAACGAAGGCGAACAATAAGGCACTTCCCTTCTTCTTAATGCATGTATGTTATGACAACAAAATCTAAAACCTGCGTTTCGCAGGTGGTCTGAGTGTAAAATGGGAAAAATTTAATAAGACGGACCACGTTCTTCATTGTGCGAGGCTGGGGCACGTCGTGGGGCACGTCGTCGAGGATAAGGCGCTCCTTTAATGTGTATTCTGCGGAGGAAATATAAACCTATTTAGGGTGTCCACGAATCAAAGAACTCCGTCACCGGATAAAAGATGCAAGGATAAACAAAGTGGTAGAAGCCAGGCCAATAGCCCGAGCTGTGGCTACCACTGTTATGGCACCACCTCTTTCGAGTTGCTGACATGAAAAGTTTCTCAAGTCTCGCCGTTCGGAGTCGGCAAAAAACTGTAAACTTCTACTCATAAGAGAAAAGTAGTACGCACAACACGAGCAGTTGTTGTAGAAGCTAGGCCCTAGTCCCTTGTGGGCTTTAGTGCCACTCAATTATTATTAGTGAACGTAAATTCGCCAGTAGATGCTCTCAAACTTATTGCAAACTCACAATCCCGAAGTGCTGATGGCTAGCGAAACTAAGGTAAACCAGCGGCGCACTCTCGGGTACAACAATTACCATATAATCAGAAGAGACCGACACATTTATCATAAGGTTGTATATGGCAATGTCGTACGTATATTTAGTGTGCTAGAAGCATACGTCGCACGTATCTCTCTCTAAGGTGGAAAAAGGCGGAACATTCTGCTAGTAAATAAAATCTTCCGTAGGAGAGATCATAATGAAATTCAGTGCGTTCGACTTGACAGAACAAAAGACAACGCGAACCTACTTTCGTCAGTTGCCATCGATCTAGATGGAGCTTTTCTTGACAACGACTTCTTCGTAGTGGAAGCTCCCCAGGAGAAGGTGAATGCAATTGGTGCGGTTTTCTAGAAAGTATACACGGTCAACGAGGCTCGTAGTCCGAACCACGACCTGGAGAACAGAGTCTTGCTAAACCACTTCTACCATCGGTACGAAATAAGTAAATGACGATCCGAGAATCCTGGTTTTGCCGGATTCAGTGACGATTTTCTGGCAAATAATACTGTCGCCGATGATGGAAATCCTTATTTCGAAAGATGAATTCCAGGGTATCTTTAACTCACTAAAAGAAGAAGTCAGTGGAAATTGATGAGATACCAAACATTGTTCTGCGTCATCTACCCTCTGAGGCGTTTGATGTATACACAACCCTGTATAATAACGCGTTGAGTAATGCATATTACCCGAAGCATTGGAAAACAGCTGTGGTACAGCCCATTCCATCCCGACAAATCTCCGGTCTATAAGTCTTTTTCCGTGCATAAGAGGGTGTACGAGAAGATAGCCATTAGAGCTATGAAAGAATAAGTTGAGGAAAAACAAATAATACCGTAAAATCAATTTGACTTCAGGGCGGGGCACGACACCATTCATGCCTAAATTGGTTTCGGGCATACAATGGGGTAGACACAAGACACAGTGCACAGACGTCTGCCTGATTCATATGGAAAAGGCGTTCGACGCCATTTGGTTAAAAGGTCTCTTCCTTAAATTAATCAGGCTCGGCATAAATAAAAAATTGCTATATATGATCTATGACATGGTCACAGGTAGGAAGTTTGTTGCGAAAAATGGCAACAAAATTTTGACTACTGTGTTCCAAAGAAAACATGGGTTGCAACAAGGCGCTGTTGGTTCGCCGATCTTGTTCACTATTTTCACTAGTGATCTCATAGGTTCTATGCCTAATATAACAGCATTTGCCAATGATCTAATCGCGTACAGATCAGGTCCGAAGGTTGATGTAATAAATGTCTTTCTGCAACGCGACTTTGAAACAATTCAACGATTTTGCGACGACTGAAGGTTGAAAATCAACTACCAGAAGTGTGAAACCATCCTTTTCAGAACCCCGCTATCCAAATACTGACCCAATTCTAAACACAGAAATAAACAACACATTTCAAGGAGAATTCAGGACATAGCCTTAATATATCAACTAAAATCACAAGTAGATAGAAAAATATTATTATTATTATAACATTATTAAAGATTCCTTACGACAAAGTAGGCAGTAATAAGTTTGTGACTTTTATTCTCATGAATAAAGTATTATTCTTATGAACTGTTCGCCGTGGCCTGGTGGTAAGTGCGTCGACCGCCGCGCAGAAAGTCTAGATTCGATTCCCGGACGCGACTCGCTGACTCGCTGACAACACTCAAAGAGTATTAATTGTCTATGAAAAGCTTCTGAAATCTGGCCGTTCAGAGTCGGCAAAAAACTGTAGGTCTCTTCTATTCGCGAGAAAACAGTAGCATGCACAACACGAGTAGCTAGGAAGCTAGGCCTTGGTTTCGTTGTGGGCTGTAGTGCCACTGAATTATTATTATTATTCTTATGAACATTTCATGTTTATACTAATTGTTGCTGTCGAAATACACAATTTACTACATACACTTATCTCTAACAGAAAACATTCACACACTAATGAACACTTATTATTGGTTTATTTTTTCTACTGTTCTGTTCCGAAAAATAACTGTCTTGTATTATATGTCACGTTGGGCTAGTTGATTCGAACGAATGGTTTGTGCTTAAAGCGCTTCTCGCTAAATAAATATATTATATGAAGTTACTCTTAAAAAGTGTGTTTAATATAATCCTTGCGCCGCAACATTCTTTAAAAACAACGTTTGCGCGTAATTTTTGACTTTGCAAATTCTATTCGAAGAAAGTGCTAAGGAAGTATTGCATTATGTCTGAAGAGAAAGAATCGTATAAACAGAATCATTGCAAGAGGTGCCGAAAAGTGGATACTGATCGCATGGTACAATGTAATACATGTGATAAGTGATATCACTTATCGTGTCACAAAGCCAACGGTTTTTTTTTCCAGACCACCAGTACACATGTAGACACCGACGCCACCGATCGCTACAGATCCAAACACAACGTCATTCCCCCTCTTAACAACAATTCCGAAACAAATAAAGCACTTTCCTTCACAAAAGGATCTGCAACTTAAAATGCTTGAGGAACAACGACGCCTTGAACAGGAGTTCATTGAAAGATAATACCAAGTCCTCTCACAGTTGAGCGATGGGCAAACGCATCACGTATCTGTGAACAACACGTCACCACAGTGGAACTCATTTAGTGGACCGTCCCCAACTCAGCTAACGGCTAAACAAGCCATACCCAAAGATTTGCAGCACTTTCGTGGAGACCCAGAAGAAGGGCCGTTGTTCATTAACAGTTTCGAGACAAGTACTGCCGTAGCTGGATTTTCAAATGCGGAGAACTTGATACGGCTGCAGGCAGGCACCACCCAGAAAAAACTGGAATCAATCATAGAACTCGCGCTGTGTGTGAAAATTATATGCTCAACCATGGAGTCATGGGGGGCATGGGCCTATGCACACGAGGCAATGTCCTTGATCGCGCTCAACATGGCGAGCTGCCAAGACTATCCTCGTCCGTGCATAGGTCAAGTTGACATACAGCCTCCCCGTGGCGCCCCCGGATAGCCATCACAGCATCCGTTGTGTGGTGAACCAATGTATGCAGCGACTGGCCTACCAGTCTGTAGGTTGTGCGTGAGGCTAACCCCCTCACCACACAAAAATAACCGAGTTCAGCAACAACAACTTGCCTCGGATATGGACGGATCCAATGTTGACGACCCCGGCAAACGTACAAAGGACAACGATTTTCGGTTCTGCACGTGGAATGTGAGGTCCCTTAACAGACCATGTGCAGCCGAACAACTTGCGGAGGCCCTTGACTGCTACAAAGCAGATATCACCGCCATCCAGGAAGTGCGACGGGATGGGCCGGGCAGAAAGAAGATGAAGAACTGCGACATATACTACAGCGACTGCTACAGGGAGAGAAGGCAGCGCCTATTCGGATGCGGATTTGTTGTTCGAGGCAGACTTAGGCAAAAAGTCATAAGCTACGATCCCGTAAGCGAACACCTCATGACAATCCGCATTAAGGCTAAATTCGGGAACATCAGCCTGATATGCGCTCACGCCCCGACAGAAGAGAAGGATGACAACAGCACGGATGAGTTCTATGATCTCCTAGAAGGAACATACGATCGATGCCCCAGCTATGACACCAAGATCGTTCTAGGAGATTTCAATGGTCAGCTGGGGAAAGAGGACATCTTTGCTGGCGTCATCGGGAAACACACCCTGCACGACACGACTTCCGGAAACGGACTCAGGCTGCTGGACTTCGCCGCGGGGCGAAACCTCTCTGTGAGCAGTACGCGGTTCCCACATCGCAACATCCATAAAGGAACCTGGCGATCCCCTGATCAATCAACCGTCAACCGGATTGATCACGTTGCGATCGACGTCAGACACTCCTCCAGCATTCTCAATGTCCGAACATTCCGAGGCGCTAACATCGACTCGGATCATCACCTTGTTGTAGCCAAGGTAAGAACCCGGATATCGAGAGAACAACGGAGTCGAGATAGGCCGAAACGGTTTGACGTCGGAAAGCTACAATCGCCACAGGTCGCTGGGATCTTTGCCGACCAAATCTCCCTGAAACTCTCCCAAAGTTCGACGCTGCCTGCACTAACAATAGAAGAAGAATGGAAACGTTGTCAAAAAGCCATCAAAGAAGCTGCCACTGATGTGCTGGGTTTCACGCCACCACCTAGAAGGAACCCATGGTTTGACAACGAGTGCAGGCAGGCACATGCAGCCAAACAGGAGGCCTACAAGGCAACGCTGCATCGGACAACGAGAGCTGTTCGTGAGCTCTACGAACAGAAAAGAAGGGAAGAGAACCGGCTTCTCAGAAGGAAAAAGAGAGAGCATGAGAAGCGCGCGGTCGAAGAGATGGAGAGATGTTATGGCAGGAATGAAGTCCGAAAGTTTTACCGAAAGGTGAAACACCTATCCGGTGAATACAGGGTTCGGACCGAAGCCTGCCGGGACCAAAACGGAAACCTCGTAGTAGAGTCGCAATCGATTCTGAGAATCTGGAAAGATCATTTCTGCAGACTCTTAAACGGCGATGACGGCCCAAATCCCGCTGTTAGGCAGAATGTTCCACTTAATTTGGACGATGATAGACAAGAATTCCGTCCCCCCGACTTAGACGAGGTCAAGATAGCAATATCGAGACTAAAGTCAAATAAAGCTGCTGGAGCGGATGGACTGTCCGCAGAACTGTTTAAAGCAGCTGGGGATGACCTGGTTGGGCGCATGCACCAGCTCATCTGTAAGATATGGTCGGAGGAAAGCATGCCCGATGAGTGCCATCTCAGCGTCGTCTGTCCGGTCCACAAGAAAGGAGACCCCTTCGACTACGCCAACTATCGAGGGATAAGTCTCCTTAACATCGCATACAAGATCCTTTCTGCCGTACTGTGTGAACGCCTGAAACCGTTTGTCAACAACCTGATTGGTCCTTATCAGTGTGGTTTCAGGCCAGGGAAGTCCACCATCGACCAAATCTTCACACTACGGCAGATCCTGGAAAAGACCCAAGAAATGCAAATCGACACTCACCACCTATTCGTCGATTTCAAGGCCGCATATGACAGTGTGCATAGAGACGAGCTATACTGTGCAATGTGTAGTTTTGACATTCCTAACCAAACTCGTCAGATTGTGTAGGATGACGATGGAGAACTCTCGCTGCTCCGTCAAGGTCGGGAACGAACTCACCGAGACCTTCAATGTCAAAAAAGGTTTTAGACAAGGCGACGCACTGTCATGTGACTTTTTTAACATCATCCTTGAGAAGATCGTGCGTAACTCACAGGTCAACACCAAAGGTACGATCTTTCAAAAGTCAGCTCAATTGCTAGCTTACGCCAACGACATTGACGTGATTGGTCGAACACAGCGAGCCGTCAATGATGCGTTTGCTGGCATTGAAGCGGAAGCGGCTAAAATGGGTCTGGTGGTAAATGAGGGCAAAACGAAGTACATGCTGTCAGCAAGGAAGGACACACAACATCGGCGTCTCGGACAGAGCGTCACACTAGGCAGCAGAAACTTCGAGGTAGTTAAGAACTTCGTCTACCTCGGCTCCGCAGTAAACAGGGACAATAACACCAGTACCGAAATCAAACGCAGAATCACTCTTGCCAATCGCTGTTTCTTTGGGCTCAAGAGGCAATTGAGTAATAAGGCCCTCTCTGGAAAGACTAAGCTTGCTTTATATAACACCTTCATCATCCCAGTCCTACTTTATGGCGCGGAAACTTGGACACTACTAAAAGCGGATGAGGATGCCGAGAGGAAAGTTCTGCGCGCGATTTTTGGTCCTGCTTGCGTTGATGGCATCTGGAGGAGAAGATTCAACCACGAACTGTATGGGCTGTACAGCGGCATGAGCCTAGTCAAGCGTCTACGGATACAACGCTTTAGATGGCTAGGCCATGTAGAGCGTATGGACACCACTACTCCGGCCCGAAAGTGCGCAACTGGCGGCAGCTGGCGAAAGATCGTGCTGGCTGGAGAGGCATGTTGGTTGAGGCCCAGGTCCACCCCGGACTGTAGCGCCATAAGAAGAAGAAGAACCATGGAGTCATGCAAAATGGAAGCACACTTAAACATCCCCATCTTGGTAAAAGAACTGGTGGATAAATTATCTAGCCAATACAAACTAAACTGGGCCATGCATATGAAGGATGAAAAGATTCCAATAGTAAAAGTCTTTAGTAATTGGATATTCCAAATAGCCCAAGCAGCAAGTACTGTCGTTGCTTTGGGTGTGACAGTAGCAACCACAAAGTGACAGCATGTAGCGTGTTTAAAAATCTTTCATTGGATAAAAAGTGGAATTTAGTGAAAGTTCACAATTTGTGCCGTCAATGTTTGAACAAACACCGTCATAAATGTTTCGTAAACAATGTCTGTGGATTTGATTGATTTCAAGCCAAGCATCATAAATTATTGCATAAGTTTCAGACTGAAAAGGTAACATCGTCGCCGAAACAACATAACATCAAAATGCAAGACGCCAGCTGTGGATCCATAAATTCGCACTCCACCAAAAAATCGTAACCAAAATCCACTTCTAAGAATCTTACCTGTACGACTCCAGAAAGATAGTGGATATATAGACACGTTCGCCTTTCAAAGAGCCATTTTGTTTAAAATGGACTGAAAACACTACACGTACAGAGGATTCATCGGTAAAGGCGTCCATAAATATTTTCCATATTTTTACTTTATGAACGCCTGAAACCGTTTGTCAACAACCTGATTGGTCCTTATCAGTGTGGTTTCAGGCCAGGGAAGTCCACCATCGACCAAATCTTCACACTACGGCAGATCCTGGAAAAGACCCAAGAAATGCAAATCGACACTCACCACCTATTCGTCGATTTCAAGGCCGCATATGACAGTGTGCATAGAGACGAGCTATACTGTGCAATGTCTAGTTTTGACATTCCTAACCAAACTCGTCAGATTGTGTAGGATGACGATGGAGAACTCTCGCTGCTCCGTCAAGGTCGGGAACGAACTCACCGAGACCTTCAATGTCAAAAAAGGTCTTAGACAAGGCGACGCACTGTCATGTGACTTTTTTAACATCATCCTTGAGAAGATCGTGCGTAACTCACAGGTCAACACCAGAGGTACGATCTTTCAAAAGTCAGCTCAATTGCTAGCTTACGCCGACGACATTGACGTGATTGGTCGAACACAGCGAGCCGTCAATGATGCGTTTGCTGGCATTGAAGCGGAAGCGGCTAAAATGGGTCTGGTGGTAAATGAGGGCAAAACGAAGTACATGCTGTCAGCAAGGAAGGACACACAACATCGGCGTCTCGGACAGAGCGTCACACTAGGCAGCAGAAACTTCGAGGTAGTTAAGAACTTCGTCTACCTCGGCTCCGCAGTAAACAGGGACAATAACACCAGTACCGAAATCAAACGCAGAATCACTCTTGCCAATCGCTGTTTCTTTGGGCTCAAGAGGCAATTGAGTAATAAGGCCCTCTCTGGAAAGACTAAGCTTGCTTTATATAACACCTTCATCATCCCAGTCCTACTTTATGGCGCGGAAACTTGGACACTACTAAAAGCGGATGAGGATGCCGAGAGAAAAGTTCTGCGCGCGATTTTTGGTCCTGCTTGCGTTGATGGCATCTGGAGGAGAAGATTCAACCACGAACTGTATGGGCTGTACAGCGGCATGAGCCTAGTCAAGCGTCTACGGATACAACGCTTTAGATGGCTAGGCCATGTAGAGCGTATGGACACCACTACTCCGGCCCGAAAGTGCGCAACTGGCGGCAGCTGGCGAAAGATCGTGCTGGCTGGAGAGGCATGTTGGTTGAGGCCCAGGTCCACCCCGGACTGTAGCGCCATAAGAAGAAGAAGAACCATGGAGTCATGCAAAATGGAAGCACACTTAAACATCCCCATCTTGGTAAAAGAACTGGTGGATAAATTATCTAGCCAATACAAACTAAACTGGGCCATGCATATGAAGGATGAAAAGATTCCAATAGTAAAAGTCTTTAGTAATTGGATATTCCAAATAGCCCAAGCAGCAAGTACTGTCGTTGCTTTGGGTGTGACAGTAGCAACCACAAAGTGACAGCATGTAGCGTGTTTAAAAATCTTTCATTGGATAAAAAGTGGAATTTAGTGAAAGTTCACAATTTGTGCCGTCAATGTTTGAACAAACACCGTCATAAATGTTTCGTAAACAATGTCTGTGGATTTGATTGATTTCAAGCCAAGCATCATAAATTATTGCATAAGTTTCAGACTGAAAAGGTAACATCGTCGCCGAAACAACATAACATCAAAATGCAAGACGCCAGCTGTGGATCCATAAATTCGCACTCCACCAAAAAATCGTAACCAAAATCCACTTCTAAGAATCTTACCTGTACGACTCCAGAAAGATAGTGGATACATAGACACGTTCGCCTTTCAAAGAGCCATTTTGTTTAAAATGGACTGAAAACACTACGCGTACAGAGGATTCATCGGTAAAGGCGTCCATAAATATTTTCCATATTTTTACTTTATGGAGTGCATACGGTGGAAGGCTTAAATTTACCTACTCAGTCACTGGATATGGAGGCCATGACTCTTTTGTATCCCTACCTGTCAGGTTTTCCAATTAAATCCTATTTCAACATAAAACATGGTGCGGAAATTGGAGGCTTGCTGTTCCCCTAAAACTTCGCGAAGATTCATGGAATCAACCAATAGCAACAAAGACGTGCTTAGGCTGGACAATCCAAGGTCCAAATGACTGCCACGGACAAGGTGATCGGCTCAACATTCATCAATGCGACTGCAAAAGACGGTACAAAGAGTTACATCAGATGGTGAAGGAAGAATTTAATTTAGAGGAGTGCTCAAAAAAGTCATTAGTTTCCGCGGAGGACCACCATTCTATAGAAATTTTGAAGTCCACATGCCAAAAGAAAGATGGCCGCTACAAAGCGGGTCTTCTTTGGAAGCAAAACCAGTACCAGCTACCTGAAAGCTACGAAAACGCACTTAAACGTCTGAAGTTCTTCAAAACAATTTGCTACAAAAGGGTTACGCGAAGAAATCGACGAAATTAAGAAAACCACTGATTCTGTGTGGTACTTACCAACATTCATAACAACAAACCCTAACAAACCCGAAAAAATCCGAATAGTATGGGATGTGGCTGCAAAATCCAACGGAGTTTGTCTCAACGATCTTATACATTCTGGACCTGACCTGTTAAAACCCTTAGTCAACATATTGCGGGAAAGGTGGCAATTTGTGGGGATATATCAGAAATGTTTTTGCACGCCCAGAGGTTTCTATGGTGGAATAAGGATGATGACGACAACAATCCAAGTGTTTACGTAATGAAAGCTCTCACCTTTGGGATATGCTGTGCACCATGTATAGCGCACTATGGTCGGAATCACAATGCCGAGTCGTTTAAAAATTAATATCCCATACAGCAGTACCATTACGTGGATGACGTAATTGATAGTGCTGATGATGAACACCAAGCGATCGAGTTGGCAACGCAACACCTAAAGACCTCGACGCCACAAAGAAGGTTCTAGGTATGTATTGGGATCCTAATAACGATTTTTTCGTCTACGTTTTCAGATTCGCCAGGCTTCGGTGGAATGTATTTACTAACGGTACCCCCACGTAGCGAGAACTACTTAAGGTGTTGATGTTTATCTTCGACCCTCTGGGGTTTCTTTTTTGCTTCACGACTGAGCTCAAAAATACTTTTACAAGAGGTCTGGCGATCTGAAGTCGATTGGGATACCCACCTGAGCGGTCAGTATTGGAAAAAATACACTGTCTGCAAATACCTCATTGTTACGCTCCTCATTTTAATGAAGCTTGTGAAGTTGAATTACATACATTCGTCGATGCCCGTGAGGACGCATATGCTGCGGTCTGCTATCTTCGAGTAGTGCATAAAGGAGAGTGTACTATAACAATGGTAGCTGTAAAATCAAAAGTTGCTCCGTTGAAACCAATGTCTATATTTAGGCTGGAGCTTCAAGCAGCAGTTGTGGGCGTTAGGCATGCTAATAAAATAAGTAATAACCGCCGACTGAATATTACATCAAAGGATTCAAAAACTACAATGGCTACGAATGGATCTAAAGAAGTTTCAGCAGTTTGTCACGCATCGTGTCGGAGAAATATTGGAAAGCAGTAACTTTACGCAATGACAGTGGGTGTCTTCAAAATCAAACCCCGCAGATCTGGCAACAAAAGTACCATAAAGACGCGATGCTTCAATGTGGCTTACGGGACCCAAGTTTCTTTATGACAAAGAGAATTGGCCGAGCTGTACAGATATGGGCGAATGCAACAATAATGAAATGCGACACCACGTACTACTTACTGAAAAAATCACAGAAAGCGGTATCGGTTAGCTTCTAACTATTCTGCTGTCTAAAGAAGGGTAAGACCAGTAAACTACAAACTTTGAATATCATTCTAGATGACAAAGGCTTATTAAGGGCCACGAGCCGAACATCACATCTTAATTCTCAGAATGCAATAATACTGCCTTCCAAGCATCATGTGACTCTTCTGTTAGTTCGCTACACACACAAAAGATTTCACCATATATCGCATGAGACTGTCATCAATAACATCAAAAGTCAGTACTATATACCTAAATTACGAGTTCGAAGATCATGTCAGTACTGTAAAAATGCATCCGCCCTCCAGTAATACCACAAATGTCTACACTGCCTCCAGCAAGACTTGGAAGCTTTGAGCAACCATTTACATATCCGGGCCATTGTATGTCACTGTGGGTAGGAGAAAGGAGAAAAGATGGGGCGCCTTACTGTACGCGCGGTGCATATTGAAATTGCCTACAGTCTCGACACTAGTTTTTGTGTTATGAGTATCAACAATTTTATGGCACGAAGAGGTACTCCAAGTGAGATTTTCACTGATAATAGCACCAATTTTACCGCGGCAGCAAAAATATTTGGAATTGAACAAGCAAAACTCAGTTTTGAAGGCGCTTCTAAAAAATTCGATGGCATAAAGTGGAAATTCAATCCACCTGCAGCTCCTCACATGGGTGGGGCATGGGAGAGACTAGTTCGATCTGTGAAAACCGCATTGCATCACATATGTCCTCATACAAAATTCAATGACGAGACCTTGAAAAGCGCCATGATAGAAGTTGAATTTATAATCAATTCTCGACCACTAACATTTGTTTCTCTAAAAACATGTGACGATGAGGCACTTACTCCAAGTCACCTGCTATTAGGTTCTCCAAGAGGCTACAAACCAATAAGCAGCGAGGTTACTGACTTATGTCTATGCTGGCAACAAACCCAACGATTTTCGGATCAATTCTGGCGACGATGGATGATGGAGTACCTGCCAACACTGACTAAAAGAAGCAAATTACACCAAAAAGCACCACCTTTGCAAGTTGGAGACATTGTAATCATCGTCGATGAAAACCTGCCTAGACATTGTTGGCCGAAAGGAAAAATCATTCGCACTATAAAGGCGAAGGACGGACAAGTACGCCAAGTCACGGTCCAAACTCAAAATGGGATATTCAAAAGACCATCTGTTAAGATAGCCAAACTATATGTCGGTAATAATAAAGGGTAATCTCGACCCGTGGACTCAATTACGAGGGGGAGGATGTTGTCGCCGAAATACACAATTTACTACACACACTCATATCTAGCAGAAAACATTCACACACTAATGAACACTTATGTATTGGTTTATTTTTTCTACTATCACGCATTTATTCATTTCCTCTCTCTCTCCTTTTGATACCGAAAAATAACTGTCCTGTATTATATGTCACGTAGGGCTAGTAGATTCGAACGAATGGTTTGTGTTCAAGATTTGGTCAATCGGTATTCAGGCACGGAACAATACATGTTGTTTTTAAAGCGCTTCTCGCTAAATAAATATATTATATGAAGTTGCTCTTAAAAAGTGTGTTTAATATAATCGGTGCACCGCAACACTAATATAAATATGTGTGTATGAATTGCTATTGTGCAACAAGGTATCGGGATGACGATTTGAATTTCGAAAATACAGGAGTATCGTTTTGGAATAAAACAAATTTTGCATCTAATATATGCATATCTATGTGTACATGTGTTCATGTATAACAAATATTCATTGGCATTTTTTCTACTTATATTTTGTTAATTATAAAGTTAGACTTCAATTCATAGGCAGCAAAGCGAAATCCCAAAACATACATATACATTTTAGTAAATTCCTGTCAATGGTATGTGTATTTATTTGCTTATTTATAAATATACAGATACAAGCTTGAGCAGATAAAATTATCCGATCAAGTCTGACAAACATTGCGATTAATTTTATTTCTTTTCAAGTAAGCCACTTCACCCTCATCACCCTCAATATATACATCCTTTTAAAATAATCGTTTTTCACACCAATTTGCCCCTTCCTCAGTCTCCCCTCAACGAACCACCTACAAATAAGCTGTATTGTAGATTGTTGTACTTAAATACAAGTTAAATTGTACATCACATATATAAAGTATTCGGAAACGAATAGTCTGTATTTGTTTAAAATACATGTAGTTCTTTATTACGCGCATAACCTAATCATAAATTTGGTAATATTTCATGCATACAATAATATAAATTAATTCTATTAAATTGTAAACATAAAGGTCGTAGTACAGGATGCAACGTGTTTCGTATAATCTTTGTAAGGACACAAACCCTTCTAAAGGCAATTACAATGGATCATGAATCTCTGCCAAAATGTAATCAACAGAAACATAAAAAAAGTTTCAAGAAAATTATATTTTTAAGAATTCGGCGTTTTTGTTGGTTGGACTTTTTTCAGGCAACTTCTATACGAGCCGGATGCCTCTCGCAGCCACAAGGACCTCCTACGGTTCTCAAACTACCTTCAGGAGAGAAGTGGAGAAGTATTGGATATAACTATATAATATAATGTCCAAAAAACCAATCAGTGTCTTAACATCCTTTATTCATGCTGTTAATAGGAATATAGTAATATAAGCACAGAACATATGAACAAATAGGAGTTAGAAAGCATATTAGGTATAATAAGAATAAAAAGCTGACTCACACTAATGTGAAAAAGCATCAAAGAATGTGAAGGCACAAAGGACCAGTGTTGCATTTGTATTAAAAATGGGATCGCAAAGTGATCGAAAGTTGTTCTGAGTTAATGCAGGCAATGTTGTCATGTCCTCTCAAATTAGAAGATATCATGAAGAAGTCGATATTAGAGTTAGAACAGGGAAGACACCATACACATATCAATATTAAGAATGTGATTTTGTATCCACATTTCTAAGTTAGTTCCGTTGCTGTTATATTGGGAGTAACGTCAAAGAGGATGAAATGAGTTGAGGTCTCCACTGATGATAAAATATGGATTCGCAAGAACCGCTACGCTTTCTCCTTGTAGTAAGGTGACTAATATTCGAAATTACATAAAATTGTAATTGATTATCTCGTAGACAAGTTGTGCTCAGTGAGGTAAATGATGCACGGTTCCTAAACGTTTACTCTTCGGGAGTGGGTTTAGTTTGGCGAACAATTTTAATTTGTGTGTTGTTTGTTTAGTGGAGTGGGTTTAGTTTGGCGAAAAATGTTAATTCCTGTGTTGTTTGTTTGTTGCTTATTTGCCGATTTGGCAATACACTGAGAAGAGGTTATGAAGAAAATAAGGGATTGACATAGTAAAATAAACGAAGAACAAATACACCACAATGAATAGAGAGTCGTTAGAGACAGGTTCAAAATGTCAATTTTCAAATATCCCAGTTTCCAAAAGCGGTACAACATTCTCAGTTTCCCTAGTTTCAAATAAATAAACAGAATTACTATTGCGAATCCTACAATTTTAAGATAAATAACTTAAATGATGTTTTTTTAGAAACGTCCGTGTGAAGCCGGTCTTTAGAGAAAGAACCAATTAAAGTTGTGAGAAAAAAAATTTTGCTTTCTCATAAGTCAGGGGATATGTTTTGGTTTCCGGGAGCTTTATCTACGAATTAAAAATCGATAAGACTGGAAATTCAAATAAGAAATTTAGTTGATATTGTCTGTACCATGAGTGCCAATAAAAATTCTAAAATCAAAGCACATGGTTTAGTGGGTAATGAAAACAGTAAAATAATAACTCATTGTATTTAAACTAATTTTACCCACTCTCTCAAAGTTGAACCTTATAATAAATTAGACAAATAAAAAAACAAAGTGCAAAGGCTACCAACAATTAATGATTTATATTTGATAGTTAATTTGGTTAGTTAATTTTGTTATGAAGAAATTGTTTAATGGTATTAAAACAATTTCTTCAGTTCATATTTTTCGTAAAATGAATAGAGGCATCTGTATTTCATTAAAAATATAAATTTCAAAAGGATTAAGGTTATTGAAATCAGTTTTCTTAAACAAGTAAATGTTATTTTAATAGACAGTTTGAATTTTAGACCGTGTGTGTTATTCTCATTTTGCACTGTTCATTAATGAACCACGAGAAATGCTTTGAAAATACCTACATTAATTTGTTCTCAGTAACCGTAATACATGTTATAGTTTGGGACTGTCTAAGAACCTATTGGTGGGCAACATTACTTTTAGCACTGAATACCTTTTATTTTTCATGGCACCATCTTTTTCGAGTTGCTCAAAGATTACTAATTGTCTATGAAAAGGTTCCTCAATTAACATCAAGAATCGAATGTTGACTTGATAATTTCGTCTCTCAGAAATGTTTTCAGTTCCACCAACATCTAATTGTGCAGTACACTCAAGAATTACGTTACGGCTTAGATTGTCAAACTTCAAATCAGAATTAAAGTATTCATATAAACTGAAAAATATTTGTATAAATAAGCACAGAAACAGTAAATGGGGAGCTCTACTAGTTGATATGGATGCGCTAAGCCCTATTGGAATCTCATTGAAATTATTAAAAAATAAACAGAAACACGATAAGACATGTACACAAACAACTTTTCAATAAAAAAGATCGGTTTATTACTTATGGACTCTGAATCAGATTTCGATTAAGTGTAGCACAGTGTTAAAGATGGGGAACTTTGAATTTTTTAATTACTTGAAAGATCTTATAAAAGATTTCTGCAATGGTCTAAGCGCATCATATTTTTTGCTGGTGTACCAAAAGGATCAGTACTTTCGCCCATACTTTTTAATATTTATCAAGCTGACATTACAAGTATCTCTAATTATCACTATTTTCGAAGATAGCTATGCCTTTAATTATTACCACCAGCATCTTTAATTTTACCGCTCAAATATACAAGATACCTTTGAAATTGTAAAAAAATTTACCAGGTCAGATAAAGTAATCTATTCAGGAATAACACTTGGCAACAAAATATCTTTCTACAAAATCCTAGTTTGTAAGATATCTCTTAGATAAACTTATATTATAATCTTATCTTACTTTCCAACATTTTCAAGTTATTATTTTTCTTTCGTGGTGGCGTATTGGGTAAGTGCGTCCAACGGCACCCTGAAGGTCCAGGTTCGATTCCCGGTCTGTCTTTTAAGTTGCTGACTAGTCTCAAATAGTACTAATTGTGTATGAAAAGGTTCTCAACTCTCGCCGTTCTTAGTCGACAAAAAAATTTTAGGTCCCTTCTACTCGTAAAAGAACAGTATCACACACAACACGAGAAGTTGTTGTAAAGGGTGATTTTTTAAAAGCTATAGGATAGTTTACAAAAAAAAAACACATAAGTTCAGAAAAATGCATGAAATCTTTATTTGAATCGATAGTACGGTCCATATAATTTAATGTTTGAAGATTATTTCATGCAAATGTTGACCTTGACTGCACCTCAAATGGTCCATCCGCTTAGTCCAATTTTGATATACTCTTTCCAACATTTCGGCCGGTATCTCACGAATAAATGTTTTTATGTTGTCTTTCAATGCGTCAATTGAAGCGCGCTTGCCTGTATAGACATGAGCTTTAATATAGCCCCACAAAAAAATATTCTAACGATCCAGGCGGCCAATAGACAGGTCCCGAACGTGAAATAAAATGTTCACCGAACTCGCCTCTCAATAAGTCGTTCCAATGATGCCACCAGCCCATAAACCGCATCAAACTGTGACTTTTTCTGGATGCATTGGTAGCTCTTGCAATGCTTCTCGCATATATTTACTTCAAAATCTGCTTATTTACGTACCCATTGAGCCAAAAATGAACTCACCATAAAATGGAAGAAGCGCGCGATGAACGTTCTTAACAGAGCACGCATTTTGATAATAAAATTCAATAGCTCAAAATCACCTTTTAGAAGCTTGGCCTTGGTCCCCTGTGGGCTGTAGTGCCACTTAATCATTATTGTCATAAATTATCAGTATTTTTAGCACTAATTTATAAAGACTAAACAATTTAATTTAAAATTGTAATTTCAACTATACAAATAAATTAAAACTTCTAAAGAATGAAGTTCAAAGCGATTTAGTGCAACAGTTCTCTTGGTTTAAATTTTCAATTTAAGTTCGTTCGTTGGTTTGCTAAAAAATTTGAAAAAATTAACATTATTTTTTATTTATTATTTTTAAATCAACACAAAGGAACATACCCGATCATTACCACTTTTTCAAATAGATATTGTCATGTTGCTAGATATGTACTTCTCATCGAATATGTTCTTGGGATCCTTGAAGTATACATTTATTTTTATCATACTGGTTTATATGTATATATGCACATTGACGCCTTAAGACCCTCCAATGAAATTTCAGAACAAAGTGCTATTAACAAACCTTCAAATTAATTTCAAAACAAAATTGAAATTAATATAATGTATGTTATGGTATAATAATAATTATAATCGAGTGGCACTACAGCCCACTCAACCAGGACCTAGTTTCTGCATCAACTTCTTGTCACAAACTTGTGACATAACAATAGCAATAGTAGAAAGGACCTGCAGTTTTTTCCCGAACAGCGAGATTTAAGATTTATAGAAAACTAGTACTCTTTGAAAGTTGTCAGCTGTCGAAAAAGATGGTGTCGTGAAAAACACGACAAGTTCAAATCGGGAATCGAAACTGGTACCTTCGGCGTAACGCTACGGCATATATTATAATATTATATAATATATATATAATAATGTCAACTTGAAGTACACGAATGACACTCCCAATTATTTCCCAAAATTAAATGTTCATGTATTTGAACATATCTGAACATATCTGCACGTATCTGAAATTTCATAAAATAAACGCTTGATAAGTTCAGTTATAAAGAGTTATAAAGAGAGAGACAGACAAGACGGACGGATGGAAGGCAAAAGCAAAATAATAAAGCTTCCGTTCATGGAAAACGAAACCTTAATAAGAATTGGCAAACTAAATGTATTTTGGGTACAGGTATTATTTTCAATAAAAGTTGGTATACCTGCAAATCAGTTTTATTTTGAGATATGAATTTGGTTAAAACATTATAATCTTCTACAAAGTGTTATATTACTCTTATTAATATCGAAACTGTAAATTATTTTTGAGTTAGTCAAACTTTGAATCATTTACAAATCACAATCCTTATTTCAATGTATAAGGAAAGTTTTAAGTGTAAGCACAAGAAGCGAACCTTTCAGGAATATGCGAACATTTTTTGTTATACAGTATGGCATCAGATTTTGAAGCTCTGTTTACATAAATGTGTTTATAAATATATACTAATTGTTCGAGATCTTTTGGCACCACTGGCATAATTGTTTCGCTGTCAATCCATTCTTCCAATGATTGACTATATCTGTACTACTCTCATAGATCAGTGGAACTGAGCCGTTATTATTGAAACATATAAAGGAGCAGACTTCTATTACTCGTATTCCTCTCTTTTTTTCTTATCATTGTTCCTTGGCTTTGTTTGCTTAATACTAATTCCATTTAGATTAGACTAAAATGCATTTTTATTAATTCATTCAAGTTTACTTACATGCTAGACAAAAATACTTAATACTAGCTTACACATACAATCTGCAGATCTTAATTCTAACTTACTGACTCTTTACGAGTGCTCTAAGCTAATCTAGGATTTTTTATTTATTACGCCTTGCGGCCTCTTATATTTTGCAAATTTAAAATTTAACTAATTAAATTTTTTTTGGTTTATAATTCCTCCAAGAAAATTTGGAAAAACTTGGAATTCCTGGTTTTATTTCTTCTTAACCTAACTTAAAATAAATCAAAAATCTACCTACCACCTAAAACTTATAACTATATACAATTAAATACTAATTCCATTCTTTGTTCTGGGTGTACAAGTGTGGCATTTTTGGTTATTAAGGGTTGAATTTTGGATCAACGCATTTTTATTTAAACAACCCCTATTTTCTTGCACATTTTTGGTGCCTCCTGTGAGGACATAACTCACACGGAATAGTTCGAATTTGGCTACATACTGACATATGTACATACGTACATAAAACAAGTTGGCATAGCATTCGTGTTTTTTCTCATAAATAAATTAATTAAAAAGTGAATATATTCAGTGAATATCAGAGAGGGGATGAGATTTGGATACTACAGTCGTAAGTGAATTAGATTGCCTTACTGATTCAACGTTAAACTATGGTGATCGAGAGCATCCACCAATGGCAGACTTAAACAGGCGTCTAACGCAAGTACCGCAATCAAGCGGATCGCCGAGAAGGTTATTAACGAAGGTTTTGCTGATGAAATATTTGGCCTGCAGCAAGAGATGGCTTTCTTGCAAGCACATTTCGATCGTTTTGCGAAGGCACTTGATGCACTCATTGCTGTAGCACAGCCATCAGAGATAAAAAAAAACACGTATCATTGTGGGATGAGATTAAGGCGCAGTTCAATCGAGCAATGGCGAAACTAAACCGTATGGTTTTTTTGGCACAATTCAACCAGGCGGATAATATCGAGTTTCCAGCGTCAAGCCGATCCACTGCAATGGGTTTAAAGCTGGATCTATTGTTAGTTCCAAGGTTTGATGGCACCCTACAAAACTGGCTGGTTTTTAAGGATGCATTCGAGGCGTCAGTGCACAAGCAAGAGTTTCCTGAGTCGTACAAAAACTGGGGAAATTAAGTGAAGCGGTTCAGGGTGATGCAATGCACTAGTTGGAGGCATGTATGCCGGTGGCTACGAAGCGGTCTGAGAGGCGTTGAAAAGCCATTACGACAGCCCAAAACAGTTTGCAGAAATTCATGTTTCGAGATTCATTGGCATCATACCGCAAACATTTGAATTCTCGACAACACTACTACACATAGTTGACACAGTTAGGGAGTCTTTCCGTGCCCTTACGGTTATGGCACTACCTGTAGAAACTTGGGATGCATTGGCTGTACCCATTGTGACATCGAAGCTTCGAGCAGCTACGCAACAGGCATGTGGTATGAGTCGAGTTTCCAATGAGATACCTAAACTCGACGAACTACTTGTCTTTATAGAGAGACGTGCTCATACATTCACATCGGATATATTGTGGTGGAATACGGTGGAGAATAGGAATACTAATCAACATGGTTCATAGAAGGATGTATGTACACACACTCACAAAAGTATACATACGGCATGAATTTCCAATATTTTTCTTAAAAGAAACGCAAAGCTTGAAATATTTTCCACTAATATTATTTATTCACATTAAAAAATAATAATAAAACAAAGTAAAACATAATTCATAACAAAACTTAAGAATAATACTTTGTTTTTCATTTTTTAACACTTTGGAGCTCTCACAAAAGTATACATACGATTTTGATAAAAACTAAGAATATAAGAAAAGTTAGACTATATATAAAAAGTATGGCCTCCTTTGGCTTTAATAACTGCAGATAAACGGAAAGGCATGGAAAACGCGAACTTATGAGTAATTTCTGGGCTTATATTATACCATTCCTCAGTCAGAACTGATTTTAGCATTAAAATTTATGTTACTCGCCTATTCCGAACTTGTTGTTTTAAATGATCTCATAAGTGTTTTATGGCATTTAGGTCAGGAGATTGTGGTGGATGTTCCAGTTTATTTTTGATATTATAGAGCACCCATTCCCTTACTAAACCGGATGAGTGCTTAGGATCATTATCTTTTAATAGTACATCTTTGCCCGTTAATTGTAGTTTTTCAACGCTCGGAAGCTAACTATCTTTCAAAATGTCTATGTACATATGCTTATCCATTATTCCATTTATTAACCTTAAAACACCAACACCACTTGCTGCCATTGCTCCCCATACCAAGACAGATTCACCTCCATGTTTTACGGAAGGAACAACATTTTTGGGTTCAAGCTCGGTATTCTTTTTTCTCCACACTTTAACGCGGCCATCACCACTAAAAATGTCAAATTTGCATTCGTCGGTGAAAATGACTCGTTCCTTAAACGAAGGGGCTGTAAGATGGACGTTATGATATTTCTGGGCATATGCTAATCGTTTTGCTTTGTTTACCTCCCCTAGGGACGGCTTTTTTCTTGCCACTCTGCAACGGAGATCCCCTCTTTCAAACAACGACGAACCGTTTCTGCTCTACCAGATATTCCGTATTCATTTCCGATATCTTTTGTAAGTTTAACAGCGCTCTGCTTCGAATTTTCAATCATAGATCAAACAAGTTGCATCTGCATTCTTTTATCCAGTTTCCGGGGACGTCCTGAGCGTGGCTTACTTTCAAAAGTACCGGTGTTGTTGAAATTTCTTACTATTGTCTGGACCGATGACTTCGGTAAATTTAAAGATTCCCCAATTTCCGCATATGATTTTTCATCATTTTTATATTTTAAAACGATCTTTCGAATTTCCAATGTTATTTCCTTTGACTTAGGCAATATTTTGTGAAGTTTAAAAAATACTGTCTTCTCTGGTACAGAAATGCGTATTGAATGCACGGCACCAAAAAATTTAAATAGCTCATAACAAAAACAATGGAAAATCTAATATTTTTTGGGAGTATGTATACTTTTGTGAGAGCTCCAAAGTGTTAAAAAATGAAAAACAATGTATTATTCTTAAGTTTTGTTATGAATTATGTTTTACTTTGTTTTATTATTATTTTTGAATGTGAATAAATAATATTAGTGGAAGATATTTCAAGTTCTGATTTTCTTTTAAGAAAAATATTGAAAATTCATGCCGTATGTATACTTTTGTGAGTGTGTGTAGCTGCTCAGAGCCGTACACCACGTTTGCCCAAGACAAATTTGGCGGCGACTGCTCCTGGCAACTGTGAATTTTGCAACGAAAGGACTCACAGGATTAGTCGATGTCCTAAATTGTTGACTTTATCAGTGGCTGAATGTTTCCAGAGCTTTAAGGGATTAAATGTATGCTTCAACTGCTTTAGGCCAGGTCATGCAACTAAGGCTTGTGGATCTACCAATTGCCGTCAATGCAACGGGACACCCTTCTTTGTCGAAATTCTTCATCAGGCGCAGTGGCGGAAATTGCATTGACATCGACCTCAGCATCATTAACCCAGGCTTCTACATCGCCCCAGGCACCTCGAAACTACATGTCCGCACCCGTCAAGACGTTGGCAGTCTTCAGTGACACTTTGGTTCTTTTGGCAATGGCGTATGGACAAATAACCGAAGGCTTTGGCGAAAGGCAACAGTGCTGGTTACCTTGCGATCACAGGTCAGTTTTATGACTTCAAGATTTTTCAATGGCTTGTCTCTTCGCAGGAATAAATGTGAACTACGGGTAGAAGGCGTCGGGAGCTATGTCACGACACACACAGGTGGACGTGCTGTTATTCAGTTATCGTCCAATGTAGACCCGTCGTTTGACATGAAGCTTGATGTGCATCTTATGGAGTCCATCATCTCACCTACACCCGCGACTAATATTCTAGATAACTGTTAGCAAGATTTGCGTTACCTGGAGCTGGCGGATCTTACTTTCGGCAAAAGGACGAATTGATGCATTGTTTGGTGCCGATGTATGGGGCACATCATCGAATCAAGTATTGTACGAGGTAGTGTTGGAGAACCATTTGCCCATCAACCAAATTAGGCTGGGTAGTATTCGGTGCCGCAACTACTAACTCCAGTGCTACATCCAGAGTAATATCCCGTTCACAAAGGCAAAGCTGAGCATAGACTTAACGATCTCTTAGGCAAACTCTTCGATTTTGAGAACACCAGTCTCCCTAGTTTCAAATAAATAAACAGAATGACTATTGCGAATCCTACAATTTTAAGATAAATAACTTAAATGATGTTTTTTTAGAAACGTCCGTGTGAAGCCGGTCTTTAGAGAAAGAACCAATTAAAGTTGTGAGAAAAAAATTTTGCTTTCTCATAAGTCAGGGGATATGGTTTGGTTTCCAGCTTTGTCTACGAATTAAAAATCGATAAGACTGGAAATTCAAATAAGAAATTTAATTGATATTGTCTGTACCATGAGTGCCAATAAAAATTCTAAAATCAAAGCACATGGTTTAGTGGGTAATGAAAACAGTAAAATAATAACTCATTGTATTTAAACTAATTTTACCCACTCTCTCAAAGTTGAACCTTATAATAAATTAGACAAATAAAAAAACAAAGTGCAACGGCTACCAACAATTAATGATTTATATTTGATAGTTAATTTGGTTAGTTAATTTTGTTATGAAGAAATTGTTTAATGGTATTAAAACAATTTCTTCAGTTCATATTTTTCGTAAAACGAATAGAGGCATCTGTATTTCATTAAAAATATAAATTTCAAAAGGATTAAGGTTATTGAAATCAGTTTTTTTAAACAAGTAAATGTTATTTTAATAGACAGTTTGAATTTTAGACCGTGTGTGTTATTCTCATTTTGCACTGTTCATTAATGAACCACGAGAAATGCTTTGAAAATACCTACATTAATTTGTTCTCAGTAACCGTAATACATGTTATAGTTTGGGACTGTCTAAGAACCTATTGGTGGGCAACATTACTTTTAGCACTGAATACCTTTTATTTTTCATGGCACCATCTTTTTCGAGTTGCTCAAAGATTACTAATTGTCTATGAAAAGGTTCCTCAATTAACATCAAGAATCGAATGTTGACTTGATAATTTCGTCTCTCAGAAATGTTTTCAGTTCCACCAACATCTAATTGTGCAGTACACTCAAGAATTACGTTACGGCTTAGATTGTCAAACTTCAAATCAGAATTAAAGTATTCATATAAACTGAAAAATATTTGTATAAATAAGCACAGAAACATTTAATGGGGAGCTCTACTAGTTGATATGGATGCGCTAAGCCCTATTGGAATCTCATTGAAATTATTAAAAAATAAACAGAAACACGATAAGACATGTACACAAACAACTTTTCAATAAAAAAGATCGGTTTATTACTTATGGACTCTGAATCAGATTTCGATTAAGTATAGCACAGTGTTAAAGATGGGGAACTTTGAATTTTTTAATTACTTGAAAGATCTTATAAAAGATTTCTGCAATGGTCTAAGCGCATCATATTTTTTGCTGGTGTACCAAAAGGATCAGTACTTTCGCCCATACTTTTTAATATTTATCAAGCTGACATTACAAGTATCTCTAATTATCACTATTTTCGAAGATAGCTATGCCTTTAATTATTACCACCAGCATCTTTAATTTTACCGCTCAAATATACAAGATACCTTTGAAATTGTAAAAAAATTTACCAGGTCAGATAAAGTAATCTATTCAGGAATAACACTTAGCAACAAAATATCTTTCTACAAAATCCTAGTTTGTAAGATATCTCTTAGATAAACTTATATTATACATATGTATATAAATATATAAATAATCTTATCTTACTTTCCAACATTTTCAAGTTATTATTTTTCTTTCGTGGTGGCGTATTGGGTAAGTGCGTCCAACGGCACCCTGAAGGTCCAGGTTCGATTCCCGGTCTGTCTTTTAAGTTGCTGACTAGTCTCAAATAGTACTAATTGTGTATGAAAAGGTTCTCAACTCTCGCCGTTCTTAGTCGACAAAAAAATTTTAGGTCCCTTCTACTCGTAAAAGAACAGTATCACACACAACACGAGTAGTTGTTGTAAAGGGTGATTTTTTAAAAGCTATAGGATAGTTTACAAAAAAAAAACACATAAGTTCAGAAAAATGCATGAAATCTTTATTTGAATCGATAGTACGGTCCATATAATTTAATGTTTGAAGATTATTTCATGCAAATGTTGACCTTGACTGCACCTCAAATGGTCCATCCGCTTAGTCCAATTTTGATATACTCTTTCCAACATTTCGGCCGGTATCTCACGAATAAATGTTTTTATGTTGTCTTTCAATGCGTCAATTGAAGCGCGCTTGCCTGTATAGACATGAGCTTTAATATAGCCCCACAAAAAAATATTCTAACGATCCAGGCGGCCAATAGACAGGTCCCGAACGTGAAATAAAATGTTCACCGAACTCGCCTCTCAATAAGTCGTTCCAATGATGCCACCAGCCCATAAACCGCATCAAACTGTGACTTTTTCTGGATGCATTGGTAGCTCTTGCAATGCTTCTCGCATATATTTACTTCAAAATCTGCTTATTTACGTACCCATTGAGCCAAAAATGAACTCACCATAAAATGGAAGAAGCGCGCGATGAACGTTCTTAACAGAGCACGCATTTTGATAATAAAATTCAATAGCTCAAAATCACCTTTTAGAAGCTTGGCCTTGGTCCCCTGTGGGCTGTAGTGCCACTTAATCATTATTGTCATAAATTATCAGTATTTTTAGCACTAATTTATAAAGACTAAACAATTTAATTTAAAATTGTAATTTCAACTATACAAATAAATTAAAACTTCTAAAGAATGAAGTTCAAAGCGATTTAGTGCAACAGTTCTCTTGGTTTAAATTTTCAATTTAAGTTCGTTCGTTGGTTTGCTAAAAAATTTGAAAAAATTAACATTATTTTTTATTTATTATTTTTAAATCAACACAAAGGAACATACCCGATCATTACCACTTTTTCAAATAGATATTGTCATGTTGCTAGATATGTACTTCTCATCGAATATGTTCTTGGGATCCTTGAAGTATACATTTATTTTTATCATACTGGTTTATATGTATATATGCACATTGACGCCTTAAGACCCTCCAATGAAATTTCAGAACAAAGTGCTATTAACAAACCTTCAAATTAATTTCAAAACAAAATTGAAATTAATATAATGTATGTTATGGTATAATAATAATTATAATCGAGTGGCACTACAGCCCACTCAACCAGGACCTAGTTTCTGCATCAACTTCTTGTCACAAACTTGTGACATAACAATAGCAATAGTAGAAAGGACCTGCAGTTTTTTCCCGAACAGCGAGATTTAAGATTTATAGAAAACTAGTACTCTTTGAAAGTTGTCAGCTGTCGAAAAAGATGGTGTCGTGAAAAACACGACAAGTTCAAATCGGGAATCGAAACTGGTACCTTCGGCGTAACGCTACGGCATATATTATAATATTATATAATATATATATAATAATGTCAACTTGAAGTACACGAATGACACTCCCAATTATTTCCCAAAATTAAATGTTCATGTATTTGAACATATCTGAACATATCTGCACGTATCTGAAATTTTATAAAATAAACGCTTGATAAGTTCAGTTATAAAGAGTTATAAAGAGAGAGACAGACAAGACGGACGGATGGAAGGCAAAAGCAAAATTATAAAGCTTCCGTTCATGGAAAACGAAACCTTAATAAGAATTGGCAAACTAAATGTATTTTGGGTACAGGTATTATTTTCAATAAAAGTTGGTATACCTGCAAATCAGTTTTATTTTGAGATATGAATTTGGTTAAAACATTATAATCTTCTACAAAGTGTTATATTACTCTTATTAATATCGAAACTGTAAATTATTTTTGAGTTAGTCAAACTTTGAATCATTTACAAATCACAATCCTTATTTCAATGTATAAGGAAAGTTTTAAGTGTAAGCACAAGAAGCGAACCTTTCAGGAATATGCGAACATTTTTTGTTATACAGTATGGCATCAGATTTTGAAGCTCTGTTTACATAAATGTGTTTATAAATATATACTAATTGTTCGAGATCTTTTGGCACCACTGGCATAATTGTTTCGCTGTCAATCCATTCTTCCAATGATTGACTATATCTGTACTACTCTCATAGATCAGTGGAACTGAGCCGTTATTATTGAAACATATAAAGGAGCAGACTTCTATTACTCGTATTCCTCTCTTTTTTTCTTATCATTGTTCCTTGGCTTTGTTTGCTTAATACTAATTCCATTTAGATTAGATTAAAATGCATTTTTATTAATTCATTCAAGTTTACTTACATGCTAGACAAAAATACTTAATACTAGCTTACACATACAATCTGCAGATCTTAATTCTAACTTACTGACTCTTTACGAGTGCTCTAAGCTAATCTAGGATTTTTTATTTATTACGCCTTGCGGCCTCTTATATTTTGCAAATTTAAAATTTAACTAATTAAATTTTTTTTGGTTTATAATTCCTCCAAGAAAATTTGGAAAAACTTGGAATTCCTGGTTTTATTTCTTCTTAACCTAACTTAAAATAAATCAAAAATCTACCTACCACCTAAAACTTATAACTATATACAATTAAATACTAATTCCATTCTTTGTTCTGGGTGTACAAGTGTGGCATTTTTGGTTATTAAGGGTTGAATTTTGGATCAACGCATTTTTATTTAAACAACCCCTATTTTCTTGCACATTTTTGGTGCCTCCTGTGAGGACATAACTCACACGGAATAGTTCGAATTTGGCTACATACTGACATATGTACATACGTACATAAAACAAGTTGGCATAGCATTCGTGTTTTTTCTCATAAATAAATTAATTAAAAAGTGAATATATTCAGTGAATATCAGAGAGGGGATGAGATTTGGATACTACAGTCGTAAGTGAATTAGATTGCCTTACTGATTCAACGTTAAACTATGGTGATCGAGAGCATCCACCAATGGCAGACTTAAACAGGCGTCTAACGCAAGTACCGCAATCAAGCGGATCGCCGAAGAGGTTATTAACGAAGGTTTTGCTGATGAAATATTTGGCCTGCAGCAAGAGATGGCTTTCTTGCAAGCACATTTCGATCGTTTTGCGAAGGCACTTGATGCACTCATTGCTGTAGCACAGCCATCAGAGATAAAAAAAACACGTATCATTGTGGGATGAGATTAAGGCGCAGTTCAATCGAGCAATGGCGAAACTAAACCGTATGGTTTTTTTGGCACAATTCAACCAGGCGGATAATATCGAGTTTCCAGCGTCAAGCCGATCCACTGCAATGGGTTTAAAGCTGGATCTATTGTTAGTTCCAAGGTTTGATGGCACCCTACAAAACTGGCTGGTTTTTAAGGATGCATTCGAGGCGTCAGTGCACAAGCAAGAGTTTCCTGAGTCGTACAAAAACTGGGGAAATTAAGTGAAGCGGTTCAGGGTGATGCATTGCACTAGTTGGAGGCATGTATGCCGGTGGCTACGAAGCGGTCTGAGAGGCGTTGAAAAGCCGTTACTTGGGATGCATTGGCTGTACCCATTGTGACATCGAAGCTTCGAGCAGCTACGCAACAGGCATGTGGTATGAGTCGAGTTTCCAATGAGATACCTAAACTCGAAGAACTACTTGTCTTTATAGAGAGACGTGCTCATACATTCACATCGGATATATTGTGGTGGAATACGGTGGAGAATAGGAATACTAATCAACATGGTTCATAGAAGGATATATGTAGCTGCTCAGAGCCGTACACCACGTTTGCCCAAGACAAATTTGGCGGCGACTGCTCCTGGCAACTGTGAATTTTGCAACGAAAGGACTCACAGGATTAGTCGATGTCATAAATTGTTGACTTTATCAGTGGCTGAATGTTTCCAGAGCTTTAAGGGATTAAATGTATGCTTCAACTGCTTGAGGCCAGGTCATGCAACTAAGGCTTGTGGATCTACCAATTGCCGTCAATGCAACGGGACACCCTTCTTTGTCGAAATTCTTCATCAGGCGCAGTGGCGGAAATTGCATTGACATCGACCTCAGCATCATCAACCCAGGCTTCTACATCGCCCCAGGCACCTCGAAACTACATGTCCGCACCCGTCAAGACGTTGGCAGTCTTCAGTGACACTTTGGTTCTTTTGGCAATGGCGTATGGACAAATAACCGAAGGCTTTGGCGAAAGGCAACAGTGCTGGTTACCTTGCGATCACAGGTCAGTTTTATGACTTCAAGATTTTTCAATGGCTTGTCTCTTCGCAGGAATAAATGTGAACTACGGGTAGAAGGGGTCCGGAGCTATGTCACGACACACACAGGTGGACGTGCTGTTATTCAGTTATCGTCCAATGTAGACCCGTCGTTTGACATGAAGCTTGATGTGCATCTTATGGAGTCCATCATCTCACCTACACCCGCGACTAATATTCTAGATAACTGTTAGCAAGATTTGCGTAACCTGGAGCTGGCGGATCTTACTTTCGGCAAAAGGACGAATTGATGCATTGTTTGGTGCCGATGTATGGGGCACATCATCGAATCAAGTATTGTACGAGGTAGTGTTGGAGAACCATTTGCCCATCAACCAAATTAGGCTGGGTAGTATTCGGTGCCGCAACTACTAACTCCAGTGCTACATCCAGAGTAATATCCCGTTCACAAAGGCAAAGCTGAGCATAGACTTAACGATCTCTTAGGCAAACTCTTCGATTTTGAGAACTTGGAAGAATCATCAACTATCACCATAGATTCTGATCTCTGTGAGAAAATATTCATGGCTTCTCACGCTCGTAAACAGATGGCGGTTACAAAGTTCGGATTTCATTCAAGCCTGATGCCTTTGCACTTGGCAATTCTCACAATATTGCATTACGGCAATTCTACCAACTGGAACGAAAATTGGCTTCGAATCCTGGCTTACGCGATAAATATGTGGCTTGAGGGACTACATAGACATGCGGCCTATTTTGGAACAACTTGGCGACCCATCACACTCTGCTGCAGGTTTGGGTATGAAGCTTTTGACAGAAGCAATTTCATCATAAATTATTGTATCGTACTGTACAATTTTTTGAGAAATCAGTTCGTTTCGTTTACTGGTTACTTGTTCTTTTCCCTTCTGAAAGTACCACGTAAATTTGTTCTTTTTACTTGTTTTATGTTTGTTTGTAATACGTTAATTAATAAATATTAATTTAAAACATAAAAACTTTAGTTAGTGCTTTATTACACTTTGTATGTGCGAGATATTTATTCCCACATAATTGGTGACCCCGACGTGATCGGACAAACGCAAAATACAATAAAAAGATTCCACGGAATATTTCGTAGCTTCATTGTGATTCGTTATTAATCCGAAACATTTGCGATGGAATCCAAAAATACCACGCCACTGCCTGAAGAAAAAGCTACACCATCCAAGCCATTAAAACATCGATAGTTTGGAGCATCTCACCGTCCCATCCTTCTGGATAAAGGAACCACATCAGAGAGGAACAAGCAGTTGGGCGACCAGAAACGTTCATTCCTATTAGCAGGAATAGAGACTCTGAATCAGGGTAAATTAGACGATAGGTTAGTCCGAACTTTGTGGCTTGACCATCTACCACAACAACTTCAAGTATCACTAGCCCCAGGTGATTGCTCCGTTAGCAGATCGAGTTCGGGATATTTATCGAGCGTCTGATAATAAACTGGTGGCGATTTTGGGCTCAACAACATCATTTGCAGCTTTAGAGCAGAGAGTCGATGAACTATCTTCGCAAGTGCAGCAGTTTCTGAAGGAAATACGAAAATCACGTACTCGGTCCTTTTAACGTTCCCGTTCACAACACCGTTCCCACCATGCGAATTCACAACTATTCCGGAAAACTTATAATACCACCTGCGCAAACGGCGATCGCTGGTGGCTCTGAAGGGCCTCGCCGACTGTTTTTAATCGACAAAATATCTGGACAACGTTTTCTCACTTACACCAGAGCCGACATATCAACCACACCACCAACACGTAGCGAAAAAACCCGTATATCGAACCTAAAATTGTATGTCGCCAACGGAACACAAATATCAACTTTCGGACAAAAAGCTCTAACACTAAATTTAGGACTTCGACGTCCTGTCCGATGGAGTTTTCGAATTGCGGATGTCCCTTATGGCATAATCGGAGTTGACTTGTTGCATCATTACTAACTGGTCGTAGACGTTAAGAAACGGCGCGCCTCAGATGGCCATGCTGGTACTAAAATGAATTGTACTCTCGGTTCTGCAGCATTAATTGATATCTCCAACGTTTCAAAACATAACATCGTGCATCATATTGAAACGACAGGACCACCAGTATACGAGAGAGCAAGACGATTATCACCTGAACTACTACGGATAGCCAAGGAGGAGTTCGATTATATGCTCCAGCAAGGATATTGCCAATCATCTAGCAGTCCTTGGGCCAGTCCTTTGCACATGGTGTGCAAGGAGTCAGGCTATTGGAGACCTTGTGGAGACTACCGCCGACTTAATGCTCAGACCATTCCCGACGTCACATCTGTGATTTGCAAGTTTTACGCAACGACAGTTGAATATCTCTACCGAAGGGGTCTCAACTATTGCCAGAGAGAGTGCAAGCAATTATCTCATTTAAGAGACCCGAAACTCTCGAACAACTGCGGCAGTTCTTGGGTATGATAAACTTTTATAGACGTCATATCAAAGATGCAGCGAACATCCAAGCGTCTGGGAACCGTTGGGATATTACTCCAAGAAAGTATCTCCGGCTGAAATGAGCTGTTTACGCTAGAGAACTGTTTGCGATTTATAGTGCCATAAAGTTCTTTCGACCATGGAATGAAGGTTACAACTTTATTGTCCGAACTGACCACAAGCCTATAATCCATATGTTTAAACAAAAATCAAAAGCATCACCGCGAAAACTTCATCATCTCAATTTTATCAGTCAATACACCACCAATACCGTTTCTGTGAAGGGAAAAGACAACATCGTGGCTGATACCTTTTCACGAGTTAGAGCGCCCGCATAGAGCCAGTAAGTAGTTATAAGATTTCATTTTTGTCATACCTAGGTTAAGCGTTTTATACCTAGTTTTAAAATACCATTAGATAAATAATAAAAATATTCCTTTTAAACTAAAACTAAACCTTTTCACGAGTAGATGCAGCTTCAATCAGCTTCGAGATGACGATGCTATAAATCTCATAGACCTTGCAGCCAATGAAGAAATTCAAAAACTCTTACAAATGCAATTCGACATCCCTGAAAATACAACAACTGCTTACCATCCAGCCGCAAACGGAATGGTAGAACGGTGGCAACGTATTTTAATAGCCGCCATTCGCTACCACGAAAGTAACCGATGGACTGAAAAACTTCCAGTAGTAATCCTTGGTTTTCGATCCTGTTACAAGGAAGATTTAAAAGGATCTGTTGCAGAATACATTTACGGCGCAACAATACGTATACCGGGTGAGTTTTTCTCACATGAAGACCCTCCATCCAAACCTAACATCTTTCTTGAAGAGTTTTGTGTGCACATGCGAAATCTTAAGCAAGTTCCTGCTAAACATCACTGCAACATATACATGTACATATTTTTACGACATGATGCTCCAAAACAGGGATTAGATCAGCCATACTCCGGTCCTCACAAAATAATTGATAGGATAAACGGCCGACTTTTCGCTGTTGATATCAATGGCAAAACAACCAACGTCAGTGTCATGAGACTGAAACCCGCGTACCAGTAGCAGATGAAATTTCTCCGTAAATATCTTTATATCCAGCTAATCTGCGCACATATCCAGGACCACGAAGGAAAGTAAAATTTGCAGACTGAAATTTGTTTACAAGCGAAGGGGGGTAGTTTGGGTATGAAGCTTTTGACAGAAGCAATTTCATCATAAATTATTGTATCGTACTGTACAACTTTTTGAGATATCCGTTCGTTTCTTTTTTTCAAAAGATACTGGTTACTTGTTCTTTGTCCCTTTTGGAAGTACCACGTAAATTTGTTCTTTTTACTTGTTTTGTGTTTGTTTGTAATGCGTTAATTAATAAATATTAATTTAAAACATAAAAGCTTTAATTAGTGTTTTGTTACATTTATGTATGTGTGAAATATTTATCCCCACACAGGAACTATTAGTAAATATAGTCTTTCGATTTCGACGGTTTGCAATTGCTCTATCCGCAGATGTTCAGAACAAGTTTCGGTCGGTCGATATCGACGAATCAAATTTTTTTAATTTAAATTTGATTTTATTAAATTCAGTTCTTAAAACTAGCTTAACAATTCAATTTCTTACATCTAACTTACTGGCCCCGTGCGGGTGCTCTAAGTTAACCTAATCAAAACAAGAGTTACTTAACTGCCTTTCGGCCTCTGTGCTATTTTTTTAAACTTATATTTAACTTCAAATTAACTTATGCTACAAAAAACTTAGCTCCATTTCCATTTTTCCTTTACATACTACTATAAACTATGTCCGTTCGCAGTCCGGACGCGTGCACTAGGGCCTAGTACTTATTTATATGCTTTACATATATGGTGTATACGCCGTGGTGCACCGCAAGTGGACCCTTCTTGGCTATTCGTACAATACATCAGTGCGCCTTGGAAAACTGAAGCAAATTACCAAGTGACAGCCGGGCAGCAGAGGCAAAACAAAATATATTGCGGAACTTCTATGCGGGCGATCAAATGATGAAGATGACTTCAATCAGCTCAGAACTTCAGCTGACACATATCATATCAACTTGCAACTAGCGGATACGACTGTTCTTTGATTGCATTGGGACACTCAAATTGACGAGTTGTTCTACAAGATTGACCTGGGAGCTGTTTCGTTATCTCCGACGAAATGTCAAGTGGTTAGTGATATTGCAACGCCCTATAATCCGATTGGTATGCTGGCACCTGTTATTATTGCCGCTAAGGTTTTTATTTAACGACTTTGGAAGGCTGGTTTGGCATGGGATGCACCGACATCGTGCTAACATGGATATTGCGATGCAAGCGCGAAGGCATATACAACTGTCATTTATATCATCGTCAAACATAGACATGGTCAGCAGCGTTCGAGGCCATTACATCAAAGACGAAGGTTGCACCATCGAAGGCTGTTACTATTCCACGTTTGGAACTAAGTGCTGCACATCTTCTCACGACAACAATGGCCAACATCAGGCAAACCCTAGAGCTCATAGATGTCCCATTCAGTACGTGGAGCGACTCCAGCATAATGCTCAATTGGCTTCGCAAGTCACCAACTCAACTTCAACCATATGTGGCAAATCGGATCAGCTTCATCCAGAAAAACTCCGAAGTAACCAACTGTTGACACACATCGTCTTTGGTGGCAAGGCCGCACCTTACCAATGAGCGGATCGATACTGATAACGTTTCGCTTATTAAAGATGAGATAGCTGCGATGGTTAAGGAACTCAAACCGGTTAAGGCAAAGTTAACATGCACAGGCGAAACACAAACCATTGAAACAACATACACACGTGGCCACTATGTGCTTAATGGAGCGCTTTTCAAGAATTGGAAAATTACTTCGCATCACAGCATCACAATCCAAATACAGGTAGCAATCTTTCATCAGTGCAGACGAATTGCAGGAAGCTTTACGCTGGCATATCCTGGCAGAACAACATCGTTACTTTGGGCCCGAGATCGTCCAACTGCCAAAGGACAACAATGTGACTACATCAAGTAAAATTGCTGATCTCGCTCCGTATCTCCACGTAGAAACGATGCGGGCGGCTGGACGACTGCATAATTTCAGGCTTGAAGAACACCGTCGACATATCATTATCCTTCCCAAGGAAAGCATCTTGGCATGACTCATTGTAGTGGAAGCTCATCAAGGTTTTTCACTCATGCTGCGAAAGATCCGAGAAAAGTCCTGGATACTCCATGTACGTACCCTTGCTAAACAATGTATTAATTTATGCACTATTTGCAGCAGCACAAAATGGCTATACAACGAATGGTTACATTACCTCGTCCTCGAGTTTTGGCATCGCCACCGTTCTCAACGGCTGGTGTAGATTACTGTGGACCATTCAATATACGCATTGGCTCAAAAACTGTGGTACCGTGAAAAAGACATATGTTGCTATCTTTGTCTATATGACTTCAAAGGCAGTTCACATTAAATTGGCAAAGGACTTATCAGCTGAGGCTTTCATCAATGTATGCACTCGCTTTGTAAATCGCAGAGGCCTATGCTACCTGTACAGCGATAATGGGACTGCATTCGTTGGCGCTAATCGGATTAGAACTAGATTTGAAGGAATGGCACAATGCATACACGCTGCAACACTTGGCTAACAAGGGAACACAATGGCACTTTATTCCCCCCAGTGCACCTCATCATGGCGGCCTTTGGGAAACGGGTGTTAAGGCTGCGAAACGGCATCTACTTCGAGTCATCGGGACACAATCGATCTACTACGACCAACTACACACCCTACTCGTTCACGTTGAAGCTTGCTTAAGCTCCCGTCCATTGGTGGCTTTACACGACGATATCGATGATCGCATGGCACTCACACTAGCAGACTTCCTCATCGGACGTTCGATTATTGCTGTCCCAGATGTACCAGTACAAGACGTACCAGCAAAACGGCTCAGCTATTGGCGACAACTAAGGCAAATGCAACAACATTTCTGGAGGCGATGGCAGGATGAATATTTGTCTACACTTCAGCGGCGATCGAAATAACACAAATCACACAACGAGATCCAGATAGGCGATGTCGGCATCCTCAAGAACGAGAACCCTTGGTCGAATAACCTGGCTACATTCAGCCAAAGATAGTCTCATTAGAGTTGTCACGGTCAAGCATTCTCGTGGTGAATATACCCAACCAGTTCAGAAGTTGTGTAGACTCTTTGATAGTTCTGAACGTACCCCTCCAGCCGGATGTTCGAGATACTTTGGCACCACTGGCATAATTGTTTCGCTGTCATTCCATTCTTCCTATGATTGACTATATCTGTACTAGTCTCATAGATCAGTGGAACTGACCCGATTTTTTTTAAACCTCTCTTCTTTTCTTATCATTGTTCCTTGGCTTTGTTTGCTTAAAAGTCATTCTCTTCTTTGTTCTGAGTGTACAAGTGTGGCATTTTTGGTTATTAAAGGTTGAGTTTTGGATCAACGCATTTTTATTTAAACACCCCGTATTTTCTTGTACACTAATCATGAGATATACGGTACCTCACAAAATTGAGCATACACACACAGCTTAAACATATTTTTTTATCTTGTTCGCCTTACAAAAAGTAGTTACTTAATAAAACTTAAATGCAGTTCGAATTGACATATTTCAATTGCTAAAAACCAGAAACAAATATATGAAAATTAAAAAAAAACTTGCTATTTCTTAGCAAAATAAAAAAAGACACTTCAGCAGCACAGCATACACTTAAAGTAAATTCGAGTTACGACTAAAACAAAATCAGTTACAAATAAAATTTCAGTAACGCGTGGCACCTCCTTCAGCATCTATGACAGCTTGTAACCGCCGTGGCATGGATTTTACCAGTTTTTCAGTAAAAGATGGCTGAATCCCTTCCCAAGCTGCCTGAATTTTAGCTTTTAGCTCGTGCTTAATGGAGCAGGTACTTTCTTTAACTCGCACTTTTATTGTCTGTGAATTTGGCATATACTATTGTTTAAGATATGTATTGCATTAAAAAAAAAACAAAAAAGTGGTCGGCCTTAAAACAGCGCGAATATGAAATATGAAGGGTGTATGCTCAATTTTGTGTGGTACTGTATGTACAATGGAAATAATTATTTTGATAGAATGCCAATGTAAACAGGTATAGGGAGAACAAATATTCAGCCATATCGTGAATAATTTTCCCCGGGAGTTTTTTCCCATTTCCGAAAACGTCGAAGAATTCGAACATGGGAAAAAAATTCCCGGGGAAAGAACAGCTATCGTGAATAATTTTCCGAGGGAGATTTGCCGGTTATTTCCCAAGAATTATTCCGTTGAAACTTTTCTAGGGAATTTGATGTGAATTCATAGAAACATGTAAGATTTTTGTTCGTTTTTAAATATTTTGTTTCTATATACGTTATACATTTTAACAGGTCAAGCACAACGAATTCAAAACAATTGGAAATAATAATATGTGAAATAGAACAATATCCTGACATTGCAACTGGATTTACCAAAAGAAGTAAGGAAGATGTAAAAGATGACTTGTCTTCTTGTCAAAAGCAGCATAGTGGAGACAGTTTTGGGGAGAGAGAGGAAAGCATAGCACCGGTTTCATTGCAGACTCTTCAGCGACAGCAAGAAACTCAAAGTACGGAAGAAGATGAAATGGAAGGGCTTCAAATGATGAGCATGTTCAACCGAACAAAAGTTTGAGTTTTAAGGAACTCACAAGTAATTCGGTTGGTAAGACGTTTTCAAAAAGCCAACAAAATCTGCATTTGATCATCGCAAACCTCAATGCAAAAAATTTAATCAAACTCTTAGTATACTAGAATCAAAAACCAGTGTACAAGTAAAACATTTAAACAATAGAAATCCTTTCTATTAAAGTACAAGTGCTTATTATCCGGTGGAGCAATTATTCGAACGTGCGTACCATTAATGCATCCTAATACACCTGGTATTTTGTAGTTTTCAAAAAAATTTAATTTGTTGTTTCTTTTGTCTTCTTCCGACATCTGCATTTAAATCCAAATAGGACAGAGCTAAGTTTCGAATATATTTAAAACGGTTGATAGTGTTTCCGAAAGGTGGCTGGGTGATGTGGGTACAGGGTAGGCACTGATTGGTATCAACCTGGCGATGCCCAGCTGTTGTAACTGTTTCCCACACATCAACTGTGCTTATAGTACCTCCACGTTGGTAGTCACCGGTTACTGGTTGTCCTTCATCCGAACTCAAGTTGCTACACCTATAAGTGCGAACTCCGCCCAAGAGGTATAAAAAAGGGCCTGGTCCACCAGGTTGGGGGTGTGCGTCGGGGTAACTGCCCGGCCACATTAAAAAAAATATTAGTTACGGAACAACACACTGTTGACGACCTTCGCAAACGTAGGAAGGACAATGTTTTACGAATCTGCATGTGGAATGTGAGGTCCCTAAACAGACCACGTGCAGCCGATGAACTTGCGGAGACCCTAGACTGCTATAAAGCAGACATTACCGCAATTCAGAAAATGCGGTGGGATGGGCCGGGCAAGTGAGAAACTGGAAAGAGAAGGAAACACTTATTTGGATGCGGTTTTGTTGTTCGAGGCAGACTTAGGCAAAAAGTCTTAAGCTTCCAATACATAAGCGAACGCCACATAGCAATCCGCATCAAGGCTAAATTCGGGAATATAAGCCTCATATGCGCCCACGCCCCGAAAGAGGGAAAAGATGACAGCAGTAAAGAAGACTTCTATCACCTCCTAGAAAGGACATACGATCGATGCCCCAGCTATGACACCAAGATCGTTCTAGGAGATTTCAACGCTTAGCTGGGAAGAGAAAAAGTCTTTGCTAAAGTCATCGGAAGACCCAGCCTGCACGCCAATACCTCCGGAAACGGACTCAGGATAGTTGACTTCGCCTCGGGGGGAAGTCTCTCTGTGGCCAGCACGCGGTTCCCACACCTCAACATTCATAAAGGGACCTGGCGAATACCTGATCAATCAACCGTCAACCAGATTGATCATGTTGCGATCGACGTCAGACACTCCTCCAGTATTCTCGATGTTTGAACCTTCCGAGGTGCAAACATCGACTCGGATCATTTCCTTGTTGTAGAAAAGGTAAGAACCCGGATATCGAGAGAGAAACGGAGTCGAGACAGGCCAAAACTGTTTGACGTCGGAAAGCTACAATCGCAACCGATCGCTAGAGCCTTTACCGATCGATTCTCCGTGAAACTGTCTCAAAGTTCGATGCTACCTGCACAAACAATAGAAGACAAATGGAAACGTTGTCAAGAAGCCATCAGAGAGACCGCCACCGATGTGCTGGGTTTCACGCCACCATCTAAGAGGAACGCATGGTTTGACGACGAGTGCAGGCAGGCGCATGCAGCCAAACAGGAAGCATACAAGGCAACGCTGCATCGACCGACGAGAGCTGTTTGTGAGCTCTACAAACAGAGAAGGAGGGAAGAGAACCGGCTTCTCAGAAGAAAAAAGAAAGACAGTCGTTCACAGACCTCCGCGGAGTACGCACGTGTTTCGGCTTCGCAAATAATTAGAACAGTGTTTTGTATATAGTGTAAAGACAGTGACTTCTAAATCGATTGGTGGCTCAGGCAGTAGAGCAAGAGTGCAGTGACTTGTGAGTCGCGGGTTCGAATCCCAGCGAAAATTAAAAAAAAAAAAAATTTTTTTTGTTGTCTAAGTGTGAGAGTAAGAGCAATGGAGAGTGATGAGCGTCCCGAGCTCAGTAGATCGGGTGACTTTAAAACACCGGTGGCCCGGACGTCAGGCCACCTAACCAGCGATGGTAGTATCCGCGTGGCTAGTCCCACGAGCCTGACTACGGAGGGGAAGAAGAGGAGAAAGAGGCTGCAACCGCAGCCGAATTTCACGAAGCGGAGGACGACGACGATGACGTCGGACGAAGAGGCGGTCGCACCGAACAAAGGCGGGTCGGTGGCGACCAAAACAACACCGCAAAAAAAATCAGCAACAGCAAAAGCATTTACGAAGCTGGCTGGAGTAATAGACATTGATGCCCTGCAATGTGAATCTGAGGGCAACGAATGTCGATTCTCCTACCGAGGGAGCGACAATTCGTTCAAGGTGCTCGCCACATCGGACGCTGACGATGAGGAGGAGGAAATCAGGGAGGAGGAAATAAGGCTCAGGAAACTTGATGAGGAAAGGGCAAAACTAGACGCCCACATCAAGTTCCTCTATGAGCAGTCCACAGCCAGAAAGGCTGCTGAGAAAGCAGCCAAACAAAAGGAACAGCTGAGCGAAATTTTGAAGCTGCAGCAAAAAAGACAAAAGCAACAGGAGAAGGAAAACCTGAAAAAACCTCAACCTTCCACATCTAAGGCAGCGCAACGGGTGCAGACAAAAGAACAACAGCAGCAAAAGCAGACACGGCCTGTCCTATTAAAAGCAGCACAACAAACGGAGCAAAAGCAGCAGCAGCAACAGCAACAGAAGCATCAACAGCCACAACAGCAGAGACACCAGCAGCCGAGACAACAGCAGCCACAGCAACAGCAGCAGAAACTCAAGATACGCTGTCCCCCAATCAACGTCTTTGGCATGGGGACTGATGAACTGGAGACCCTTTGTGAGTTGGCCCTAGATAATAAGACCTATTAAATTAAATATAAGTCACCCCAAACACACACCGTCCATTGCCTAACAATGGATGGGTTTAGATTTTTGAAAGAGAAGTTAGCGGCATCGAACGCTGACTTCTACACGTATACCCCCAGAGGAGAAAGGCCACAGACCTTGCTCCTCAAAGGCATTAATCCCTCGACTGAACCGAAGGTCCTCCTCAACAAGCTGCGCCAAGTTGAGGGCGACGAGGTCCAGTTCGTAGGAGTTAAGCCTTTCACAACTGCGGCAGCGAAGGCGAAGAATAAGGCACTTCCCTTCTTCTTAATACAGGTATCCCATGACACCAAAATCGACAACCTACGAAAAATCCGTTTCGTAGGTGGTCTCAGTGTTAAATGGGAAAAATTAAATAAGACTGACCACGTACTTCAATGTGCGAGGTGCAGAAGGCTGGGGCACGTCGCGGAGAACTGCAATATGGAGTTCCGCTGCGCACGATGCACTTTCAGCCACAATAAAGGGGAATGCCCTTTAGGCACGGATTAAGTCGAGGATAAGGCGCTCCTCAAATGTGTACTCTGCGGAGGAAATGGACACCCTGCAACCTATTTGGGGTGTCCACGAATCAAAGAACTCCGGCAGAGAGTAAAAGAGGTTAGGAACGAGAAAAAGGTAGCAGCCAAGCCATTGGCCCGTGCTGTAGCTACTGCTGTTACGCCGGCTATCTCCTACGCCCAAATGGTGTCAGGCAGGGAACCGGCACAACGGACAGTGCCGAAGGTTGCCCCGGCTCCAATGGCCAGGCAACCCGAGGCAGAGCCCTCCATAAGGGACGTAATGTCCTCCATCCAGTCGATGCAAGCGCAGATGATTGCCTTGCAGAAACAGATGGTCGAATTACAGACCAGCTTCCTTGCACAGACGGCTAGAGTAGATTTCCTCTTCTCTAAGCTGCCTGTGAACCAACGCTCGCAGATATAATGGGCTCACGCGAGGTAAGAACCCTTAAGATCCTAGCAGTGAATGTTAATTCGCTGATTAGGATTGAACGAAAATTAACGCTCTCAAACTTGTTGCAAACCCACAATCCTGACGTGCTGATGGCTAGCGAAACTAAGCTAAACCAGACGCGCATTCTCAGGTACAAAAATTACCACATAATTAGAAGAGACCGACCCCAATCCACTCGAGGTGGCGGGGTCGCTCTCTTGATTAAAAAGAACATTTTTCATAAGGTCGTTTATAGCAATGTGGTACGTAGATTTAGTGTGCTCGAAGCATCCATCGCACGCATCTCTCTCCAAGGTGGAAAGAAGCTGTTTGTGATCGCTGCTTATGCATCAGAGCCTCAAAACCCTAACTTTCTTTCGGAGCTCGAGGCTCTCTTCACTAGCCTGCGCTTAAACTCGGAAGAAAATTACTATATCCTAGCCGGAGATTTGAACGCCAAACACGGTGAATGGGGTAATAATGTTCCAAATGAGAGAGGAAACGCTCTCTTAGAGTGGATGGAACAGAACAATATCGAGTTCAGGTTAGATTTGCTTGCAACCGATAGACCATCCTTTCCTCGGAGTGGGTCCTATCTGGATGTGATGCTAATCGACAGACGACTGACGATACTTAATGTGGAGCGACGCACGAGGAACTGTTTAACTACGGTCGAGTATGACAGTGATCACTCTGGTCTCGCCGCGGTAATACAGCTCCCGAACGAGCTGGAGGAACTAGAGGAATACGTCCAAACGCATCCTTATAATTACAATAAGGTGCGCTGGCCACGTTTTTCTAGAGCCTTATCCAGAGAAATAAGTTCGAGTGTGATCAATCCTCCTACAAACAGAAACCTTACGAACGAAGAGGTTGACAGGTACCTCACACAAATGGACGAGGTCATTAAATGTACAATGGACAGGACGATTCCGAAGGTGTCACAAACCGACTATGGCGACATCTATCGGAACTCTGAAATCGACGCACTTCACGTGCAAAAAAGTAGACTCCTGTCAAGGCTAAAACTCTTGTACAGGCGGTTTACAGATCCACAGAGTACAGAGATTCGCTCTCTGAAGTCACAGATCAAAGTACTCCAACAGTTAATAAAACCAAATTACAGCCTAGCTGTAAGCTTGCATTGGGGCAACAAGATTCGGGCTGTAAGATCCAACAACCCGAGCATGTTCCCGCGAGTAAATCAAATCTTCCGGAGGAGAGATCATAATGACATTCAGTGCGTTCGACTTGACAGAACAACAGACAACGCGAACTTACTTACGTCAGTTGGCATCGATCCAGATGGGGCAGTGCTTGACAACGACTTCTTCGTAGTGGAAGATCCCCAGGAGAAGGTTAATGCAATTGGTGCTGTTTTCCAGAAAGTGTACACGGTCAACGAGACTCGTAGTCCGAACCACGATCTGGAGAACAGAGCCTTGCTGAACCATTTCTATCTTCGGAACGAAATAAGTCAATGGCGATCCGAGAATCCTGGTCTTACCAGATTCAGTGACGATCTTCTGGCAAATAATGCCGTCGCCGACGATGGAAACAACTCTATCCTTATTTCGAAAGATGAACTCCAGGGTATCTTCAACTCACTGAAAAATAAGAAGTCAGTGGGAATTGATGGGATACCAAATATTGTTCTGCGCCATCTACCCTCTGAGGCGGTGGATGTATACACAACACTGTTTAACAATGCGTTGAGTAATGCATATTACCCGAAGCATTGGAAAACAGCTGTGGTACAGCCAATTCCGAAACGGGACAAAGATACTTCCACCCCGACGAATCTCCGGTCTATAAGTCTTCTTCCGTGCATAAGCAAGGTATTCGAGAAGATATTCATTAGAGCCCTGAAAGAATGGGTTGAGGAAAAACAAATAATACCGGAAAACCAATTTGGTTTCAGGGCGGGGCATGACACCATTCATGCCGCGTCTAAATTGGTTTCCGACATACAGTGGAATAGAAACAAGACCCAGTGTACAGGCGCCTGCCTGATCGACATGGAGAAGGCATTCGACACCGTATGGTTAGAAGGTCTCTTCCTCAAGTTGGTCAGGCTCGGCATCAATAAAACATTGCTATATATGATCTATGACATGGTCACAGGTAGGAAGTTTGTTGTGAAAAATGGCAACCAAATTTCGACTACTGTGTTCCATATAAAAAATGGGCTGCAACAAGGAGCTGTTGGTTCTCCGATCTTATTCAGTATATTCACTAGCGATCTCATAGGTTCTATGCCTAACATCATAGCGTTTGCCGATGATCTAATCGCGTACAGATCAGGTCCGAAGGTAGAGGTAATAAATGTCTTGTTGCAACGCGACTTCGATACAATTCAACGATTTTGCGACGACTGGAAGTTGAAAATCAACTACCAGAAGTGTGAAACTATCCTTTTTAGAACCCCGTTGTCCAGGGCCTCAAGGGACACGAAAATGAACTGGCGCAAGTTCTGCATATTCGACCCACAAGGACAGCCATTAGCTGTAAAAAGTGTAGTCAGATATCTAGGCATCTGGTTGGACCAGTATCTGTATGGTGGTATCCACATAGATACAGCTCTGACCAGGGCTAAGAAGGCCTTCGCTATGGCAAGAGGACTGTTTTACAGCAGTCAACTTGACACCAGAGTGAAGGTCATCTGCTACATGGCCCTCATCCGGCCAATTATGGTGTATGGTTGTCCTGTGTGGTTCAACGTGAGTCCTTCCCAGATGGAAAAGATGAGGGTGAAAAGTCGAGAGGCAGTGTCTTCGGGCCTGCCTCCGTTTATATCGAACACCAGAATCCCAGTCCAAGAAATTCTACCCCAACGAGGTTCTGTACAACGAGGCAAACCTTATAAGGATAGATAATTTTATTATCAAGTTGATACGAAGTCACACTGCTCGAGGCATGGCTTCAACCAACAGTCTGATCTTTGGGGCTTACTACCCAAATGAAATGTACCATGAACGGGTACGTCTTAACGGCTTCATTCCGCCTGAAGCTTTCCTCTATTTGGACGCTAAAGGCCTGATACAAGATGGGGAAGGCTGCCCTATCATCTTCCATGTCGCACGCCGAACAGTCGAGAGGCAACTCCAATACGAGCCGGACGTTGCTCGCAGCCATGAGGAACTCCTACGGTTCAGTAGAGCGATTTCTGCCCGCGACAGAGCAGTTTTTGCCAAAGAACGGCTTTTTTACTGGTGGTTACACCAGAACCAGCGTTCGATGCCCGCGACAGAGCAGTTTCTGCCAAAGAACGGCTTTTTTACTGGTGGTTACACCAGAACCAGCGTTCGATGCCGCTAACTTCTCAAACAAATAGACGGGGTAGTTGAGTCATAGGGCCAACTTACATAGGTTAAGGTAGTTTTTAAGCATTTTATTTAAAAAAAAACAAAAAAAAACAAAAAAACAAAAAAAAAAAAAACAAAAAACAAAAAAAAAATAATAATTAAAAAAAAATACAAAAAAATTAAAAAATATAAAAACACAAAAAAACAACAAAAAATAAAAATGAAAAAAAGGTGCATCACGGTGTATTAGATATATATGTAAGGCATATAAATAACATATACGCCCTGGTGCACGCGTCCGTATAGCTTTACGGACATAGTTAAGTTTAGTGTATATAATTAAGTAGAGTTAAGTTTTAGGCTAATTTACCTGTTTATAGTTAAGTTTAACTTTAGTTTTAGGTAGAATAGGGTTATTATTAAGCTGTTTTATTTTTTATTTTTAAGTTAGGTTAAGAAAAAACAAATATAACCAAGTTTTCCAAGTTTTTAAGAATTTTCTTGCATGAATTAAAAAAAATGTAATTACTTTTAAGCAATAAATTTAAAAAATACAAGAGGCCGAAAGGCATAAATAAAAAACCATAGATTAGCTTAGAGTACTCGTGAAGAGTCAGTAAGTTAGATTTAAGATCAAGCTAGTTTTAAGTATTTTTGTCTAGTATATAAGTAAAAGAAGAGTGAAAAATAAAAATGCATTCAAATTCAATTCAGAAAAAAGAAAGAGCACGAGAAGCGCGCGGTCGCGGAAATGGAGAGGTGTTATGGCAGGAATGACGTCCGAAATTTTTACCGCAAGATAAAACAGTTTTCCGGCGGTTACAAACCTCGGACTGAAGCCTGCCGGGACCAAAATGGGCAATTGGTGGTAGAGTCGCAGCCGGTGCTGGGAATCTGGAAGGATCATTTCTGCAGACTTCTAAACGGCGATGACGACACAAATCCCGCTGTTAGGCAGAATGTTCCACTCAATTTGGACGACGATGGACAAGAATTCCGTCTCCCCGACTTCGACGAGGTCAAGATAGCGATATCGAGACTGAAGTCGAACAAAGGTGCTGGCGCGGACGGACTATCTACAGAGCTGTTCAAAGCGGCTGGGGATGAGCTGGTTGGGTGCATTTGGTTGGATTTTACTTATGCCGACGTACGTCCGATTTATTTGATCGAGCAAGAGCTAAGTACATTACGGCAAGGAAATCTAACCGTTTTGGAATATTATGAAGAAGTTGAAAGAAAATTAACATTATTAACGAACAAAACCAATATGCCATATGAGCCTAAGTTAGCTAGCTCCTTTAACGAAAAGTACAGGATGGACGCTCTTAGAGTCTTCATATCTGGATTAAAAAAATCGTTAAGTGATGTTCTTTTTTCGGCTCGTCCATCTGATATGCCTACGGCTTTAGCATTAGCGCAAGAAATAGAATCCAATCACGAAAGGTATTTGTTCGCTTCAAGTTATGCAAAAAAATCGGATGAAAAATTTCAAAGATTTGATAGCAAGCAAGATAAAAATAACGTTACTCATAAAGACAACTATTTGTATAGAGATCAAATAAAACGTAAAAATCCGTATTATTTCAAAAAACAATTTGTTGACAATCGCATTCAGACGCAGCCTAGTAGTTCTAGAGCTGCTAGCGGCCTCGAAAAAATGGATGTGGATCCGTCGTCATCACGCTTACGACAATTTAATAATTCCCAACGTAGCAATGAGACGTATGATTAAAGACAGGAATATTTTCATAAAAGGCCTAACAGTTCCCAAAGATTGTCTGGACAACGTCGTCAAAGACTAAACCATCTTTTGCAAGAAGTTCCTCCACAAAGAGACAATAATGACTATGAGGCTTTGGCTGAACATGAAGCAAATGAGGTAGAAACTGAAGAATATGATATTGAGCAGGTTAATTTTTTAGGGAAAGCTCCCAACTACCGTTTATACAACGAACAGTAGGAGGGAGATTAATAAAACTACTAATTAATACCGGGGCCTCCAAAAATTATATTAAGCCATTAAAAGAAATAACAAGTTTTATGCCTTTTGACACACCTTTTTTAATTGAATCAATTCACGGTTTTAACGACATAAGATTCAAATGTTTTATAAACGTTTTCGGAAAAACGGCAGCGTTTTTTATACTACCCAGACTGTCAACCTTTGATGGAATAATAGGTCTCGATCTATTAACACAAGTTAATGCCACCATTTGCTTGAAAAGAAATGTAATATGCTTTGATTCGGGAGAGGAAAACATTATATTTCATAAATATGACAATGTAAATTTCATGAAAGTAGAAGATATAGAGATTCCTCATTTTGTAAGAACTGATTTCAAAAAAATGATAAATAAAAGAAATACGGCATTTGCAGATCCTAACGAATCGCTGCCATTAAATACAAATATTATCGCCACTATTCGTACTGTGGACAATGATCCCATCTATTCAAAGCTGTATCCATATCCGATGGGAGTAACCGATTTCGTCAATAATGAAGTTAAAGATCTCCTAAAGAATGGTATCATCAGACCGTCGAGATCTCCTTATAATAACCCCATCTGGGTGGCTGATAAAAAAGGCACTGATGAATTAGGCAACAAAAAAAAGCGATTAGTTATAGACTTTCGGAAGCTGAACAAAAAAACCGTTCCCGACAAATATCCAATTCCAAATGTTACAGTAATTTTATCAAACTTGCATAAAGCAAAATACTTTACAACCCTTGACTTAAAGTCGGGATTCCACCAAATTGAACTCGCTGAACGAGACAGGAAAAAGACAGCTTTCTCCATTAATGGCGGAAAGTACGAATTCTGTCGATTGCCCTTTGGTTTAAAAAATGCACCTAGTATTTTTCAGAGGGCAATAGATGATGTTCTTCGCGAACAAATAGGAAAAATATGCTACGTTTACGTTGACGACGTTATCATATTCTCTGAAACCGAAGAGGATCACGTCAAACACATTGACTTGGTTTTAAAGAAGTTATATGAGGCTAACATGAGAGTCTCACGAGAAAAATCAAACTTTTTTAAGACAAGCGTAGAATATCCCGGATTTATTGTATCGAGGGAAGGTATAAAAACAAGTCCCGACAAAGTTAAGGCAATTCAAAACTATATCGAGCCATCCACTTTGTTCGCGGTTAGATCGTTTCTAGGTCTAGCCAGCTATTATAGATGTTTTATAAAAGATTTTGCATCAATAGCTAGTCCATTAACCGATTTACTAAAAGGTGAAAATGGAAAAATTAGTGCAAATCAGTCAAAGAAGATTGATATTAAATTGAGTGACAAAGAACGTGAAGCTTTCAATAAGCTAAAAGACATATTAGTGTCGGAGGATGTTACGTTGTTATACCCGGACTTTACTAAGCCCTTCGATTTAACAACAGATGCCTCAGTTCTGTCCCAAAATGGGAAACCAATAACCATGATTTCTAGAACACTTAAAGGCACGGAGCGTGACCTTGCAACCAACGAAAGAGAACTCTTGGCTATAGTGTGGTCGTTAAAAAACCTTCGCAATTACCTCTACGGTGTAAAAACGCTTAACATTTTCACAGACCACCAGCCCTTAACATATGCCGTTTCAGACCGAAACCCGAATGCTAAAATAAAACGCTGGAAGGCTTTTATCGACGAGCACAATGCTAATATTTTTTATAAACCAGGCAAAGAAAATCATGTTGCTGATGCACTGTCACGACAAAATATTCACGCCTTAGAAGAAAAATCATTTTCTGATGCTGCTACAATTCATAGCGAACAATCTTTAACTTATACTATTGAGAAAACGGACAAGCCATTAAATTGCTTTAGAAACCAAATAATTATAGAAGAAGCAACAGTTGCTTCAACTCGAACTTTCATAATTTTTGGAAGAAAAACAAGGCATTTTATATATTTTTCGAATATGAGCACACTGATAGACATGCTTAAAGATGTAATTAAAATAGATGTAGTAAACGCAATTTTTTGTGAATTGCCGGTTTTAGCCTTCATCCAACACAAATTGGTGGAAATATTTCCAGCAACTAAAATTCGATATAGTAATAAATTCGTGTTAGATGTGTCGGACCCAAATGAACAAAAAGAAATTATAGTTGCAGAACATAACCGGGCTCATCGAGCAGCTCAGGAAAATGTGAAACAAATTTTATGTGATTACTTCTTTCCGAAAATGAGAAAGCTGACAAACGAGGTAATGACAAATTGTAAAATATGTTCAAAATCTAAATATGATCGACACCCAAAAAAACAATTGATTGGCAAATCACCAATTCCCACATATGCCGGAGATTTGCTTCACATTGACATATTCTCCACAGACAAAAAATATTTCTTAACTTGCATAGACAAGTTTTCTAAATTTGCAATAGTAACCCCAATACAATCCCGTAAAATCACGGACATAAAATTCCCAATCCTCGAGATAATGAATATCTTCCCTAAAACAAAACAAATTTTTTGTGACAATGAAACATCTTTTTAGTCTGAAACAATTAAATCAATGCTACTAAATCATTTTAACGTTTCCATAGTAAACGCTCCACCATTGCATAGTACATCTAATGGACAGGTGGAGAGATTTCACAGCACGTTACTAGAAATTGCAAGATGCCTCAAATTGGAAAGAAAAATTGACGACACAATTGAATTAATATTACTAGCAACTGAAGAATATAACAAGACAGTCCATTCCGTTACCAATCAAAAACCAATTGATATAATTCATACGTCTTCGTCAGATCTTAGAGAGGAAATACAAAATTAAATTCAAAGGCCACAGGAATTGCAATTGGAAAGGGAAAATGAAACTAGACAAAATAGAATTTTTAATGTTGGAGATAAGGTTTTAGTAAAGATCAACAGAAGACTGGGTAATAAACTTACACCTTTGTATGTTGAGGAAGAAGTAGAGGCAGACCTAGGAACAACCGTTTTAATTAAAGGGAGGGTGGTCCATAAGGACAACCTAAGATAGATCTTTATTTCTTATATTTTATTCTCGATTATTACATTGAAAAATAAATTTTTCAGGTTACGTCTATTCTTAATGATGACAGCAGTAACGGCTAAATTAAAGGGCTACTCAAATTCCAACTATATACCAATAGCAGATGGGGATGCTATTCTTTGGCAAGTCCATGGATTCTTAAGTCACATAACGAATTTAACGGCTTACAAGGAAATTGTTAACGAATCAAGGAAAATAACTGGTCAATTTCCGCTGTCTCATATGCGAAATATTTTCGAAATAGACATAAGGCACTTAGGAACTCTCCTTAGTAATATAAGTATTCACCATAGAAATGCCAGGAGTCTAAACTTTTTGGGACGGGTTTGAAAATTATAGTCGGTATCCCTGATTTTGACGACTTTGAGCGTGTTAAATTTAATCAGGCATATTGATTCAAATAATAGGCAGGCAATAATAAATACAGAGTCCCAAGAACAAATAAACAAATTAACAGATACCGTAAATAGCATTTTGGCAAATTCAATAAAGGAACATATTGACACAAATCATCTCTACGAAGTGTTATTAGCTAGAAATAGAATTCTCATATCCGAAATTCAAGATATAATGCTTATAACACTTGCAAAACTTCAAATTATAAATCCAGTAATTCTAGATGATGAAGATCTAAAAGTAATAATCAATGAGCAATTTACTAACGTTAGCGTAACTGAATTAATGGAAATATCTAGTGTTAAGGTTTTAGAAAATAAAAATGTACTACATTTCATTATTAAGTATCCTAGGCCTAAGTTAGTCTGTAAGAGTGTTATCATCTACCCCGTTGCACATAATGGAAATATTCCATATCTTAACGGCAATGATGTGGTTGCAGAATGTGGAAGACAAGTGCAGGCGGTTGAAGACTGTATTCCAACAACAACGTTAACATTCTGTAAGGAAACACTAAGCAGAACGTGCGCTCAATGGGACGTATTTGTTAACTTTTGATGACGTAATCTGGGTCAACGGATCTAAATTTGTCAATCGTAATAAAATCCAGAGAAAACGGCCAGAAAGCGCAGTATCTGTACTACTCAATGTGACTGGTCATAAAGAAATATTGAGTTTATCGTTTTTTTACAAAATGAATATCCAAAATTTACGCTATATTGGTGATATGGAGACCAAGCTTGTGACTCATCTAATAATAGCTTGCTGTGTAACCATAATATTGATTGCTGTCTGTTATACCATCATCCAACTTAAACAACGCCCAAAAGAACGATGTCGAAAGCTTGACCTTCAGAATGTAATCAACGCATTGAAGAAGCCCGAGGACGTCTTTCATTTAGGTGAGGGAGGAGTTACCACGATCTGCTGAATCGATAAACGAAGTTCATCGCCGTCATCGCCGCGGTCATCGCTCGTCGCCAATTTCCGTTGACACAGCTGCTTCGGTCATCGAAGTATTTTGCACAGTGCCTGACACCGACGGCGAGCGGAAGGAGTGCGATATCTTGATTACATGGCAAGATACATTGCATGGTCGGGGGTAGTTTAATTTTAAGTTAGTTCGTAAGGAACTCTCAAATAAAGAAGTTGTACTTTAATTGATTGTGTTGTATCTTAATTTGTATACTCGTAGAAGTAATATTTATTCTCAGTTGTATTTACAATTGGCATGATGGGTGGTAGTCATTAAAGCAGTGTACAAGTGTTAACAGTATCTAAATAAAAATGCATTCAAACATTTCTTATGGCTAGATGTGAAAATATTTTCAATTAAATATTGACATCAAATGTTTTCTTTTAACTTAAGATACATTTATGTATGTATGTATATTTTCGGATTTAGTTGTTCAATACAAAAGACGCATTTCTTGACTGGAACATCAATGTAGACACTCTTTTTCTCTTAAATTTGTGCTACAATAGTAAATTTTATAACTAAATTTTCTAGTTCTCCATTTCTTTCACTTTCCAACGCTTCTTGTGTACAAAGTTGTGCTTACGAAAATCAGGAGAATGGAGAATACGAAATGTATGTGTTTTTGTTGCTATCGGCATGTTGTTTCTCTTTGAAAGACCAATCACTTGAAGAAGCTAAAAAGTAGCACTGGTACAAAAGTAGCGCTGCGGTAACGCTGTGTGCTCCATTCGAGATCGTGTTCGTGTTGATTTTGTTTCTTTTTTCTTTTTCGTTTGTTGTAGGTATATCTTTCACCGAAGAGGGGGTATCATTGTGACATTTCGAGGCGTAAGCATTCTACATTTACGACATAGTGAATGTGTAGTTTGTTGTGTATGCGAATCAGCCTTCATACGTGCAGTGATATTCATCTGAAACTATCGTATCTAATTCTTAATCGATCTCTCACAAAGCGGCTGAAATAATTGTTGCGATCAAAAGTATTGTTGTGAACTTAGATTTTTAATTTTTTTCGTGAACCTAAATAGAAATAATACTGCAATATCTGAAGCGTATATATATATTTATATTTATATATATATATAATCTCCTGTTAGTACATGTAAAAGATTATATTTTTTCACGACTGAGTCCTCATTGTGCTTGACTTGTGTGTAAAAAGATAGAGATGTATCGCATATAGCTACACATCCAGAAAAAAAATAAGAATTTTGTTAGCAACCTGTGAAATGAAGTGCAAAAAATATTCGCTCTGCTTTTATACATAAATGTGTGTATTAATCGCGCTGTTTTAAATGTCATTAATTTGGTTATGTGGTCTATTATGATTTGGCTGAACTTTGCGAATAGGCAAATAATCTGTCAAGTGGTTAAATTGTGGGCATAATTCTGCGAAAGTGTTAAAAGAAAATTTAAAATCTGAGAGGATTGTGTTTTCTCTTTACATGAAGAGAGAAAGAAGAGAAATGAACCTGCCTCTATTACCCCAATAGATCGTTTAATATTACATTTATTCTTTATTGATCTAAACACATAAAAATGTTAGTCGGCAATGATCGAATATATGTGATTTGAGGAAATGTGGAAAATGTGAAGAAAACAGGTGAATAAAATTTCTATACAAAATGTGTGTACATTTGCCCACGAACACTTTCAGCATTTTCTCTTCCATACACTTATTTGAATAAAAATTATTTTATGTACATTTATGTACAAATATCCATATGCATTTATTCCGGTACTTGCGGTTTATATATGTCCAAAAACTAAACTTAAGTAGACAGACTGGTTAATATATTCTTAAGTTTGCAATAAGTTCAATTATATTTTAAAGTATGATAATATTCAAATAAACCGGGTAGTGCATACTTATTTTCATTCTTTGGTAAGTAATTCTCTATCACGTGATCTACGTTTGAAGTTACTCACTCATATATGTATGTATGTAAGTATGTACGTATAATATTTCTTTCATGATAATAAACCTCAATTAATACAATGAAATCTTCTGTATGAATAGACATCATTTAAAATTGTATGTATGTAGTATTAGAATCCAACCACAATTGGGGTAGAAAACTAATTCGCAAATTTTGTACCTCTACCACACAAAAAGGGGGTAGAGGTATTATTATTTTGAACTGTTTCCAATTTATATTAAAATTTCTCACGATATTGAAATTTTTTTCATTTGGGATCTACATTTTGAAATGTATAGCCCAAAACTGTTATTTTTTTGGCTCAAATTGTTTGAAGAAGTTGATATTTGAAATTTTGGCAACAAAACAAGGTAATTTAAATTTTGAATTCAATTTCTGAATTATAATATACATATATATGCTTTTACGTACAAGTATGATTTTTAAAACAAACGGGTTTTCAAAGTGTCTCGAACGTAATAAACTTCATTTCTTTGATTAGTATTCGGAAGTCATAGTGTTACTGGTCAACACCATGACTATGACGCGTATCTCAAACACTAATGAATATTTTTAGTTAAGAGTCAATGAAAACAGAACAAACTTAAAAATCAAATATTAATTTCTAAAGATATTCAAGCGAAAAAAGTGAATCAAAACTTCCCAGTGTCTTTTGCCCACATAAGAATGTATTTGTGACATATTCACACCTTTGTTTATAAATGTAGGGTGTATATATTAATCTAAATTAAGAATGTGAATTTTGGTATATCCAATGCAGTAAAGAAGAAACATTTCCAATCACTTTCTAAGTAGCAAACATAACACCTATAAACTTACAGATAAATTTCTTTTTGTCTTAAACCTAAGATTTGTGAGACAATAACGTAATTCGTTTTGTTTACTGCAAACCCTCATTTAACACCATTAATAAAAGAGTACTACTTTTACTGTATGTATATAACATGGCAAATAAATTCAGATCATATAAGACAGCAACCTTTGAGGTTGTATATTCAGCCCACTAATACTCTCCATAGTAAGTATTGATATTGAGAATCATCTACCAGGAGGGGTAATTGCGTGGTACCACAGCAATAATCAATGAACAAGATCAAGGAAAATTTTGTGATTTTCGGGATTTTGTGACTAACGAAATTAAAGATAGTGATATTTAGATTGATTATTTAACGTCCGTAATTGGGCGACGAATTAATTTTATTACTCAAACTCAAGATAGTAAATACAGGAATAAACTTAATACGGTCTATGAAGTATATAGCTATATGAACATATAGACACAGGAATAAACTTAATACGGTTACCAGAACATCGTTGATCCGGTATCAAAATTTAAAATTGTTACTTATGTGGGTTCTAGCTGTCTATGAAGTATAGAGCTATATGAAGATATAGAAGCTATTGAAAGATATATAGAATCTATCGTACCACAGATGTAAAATAAAAGATAAACAATTTTAACGATACCGCGGATTACATATGTACTTAGAGTTATGCGTAGACCAGAGAGCAACTTACACAAGCAAATCCTTCTTACTTCACTCTGTTCCGATTCTCGCAATCTCTTGCGTTAGACTTTGACATTGTCGTAAATGTCTTTTAGGCAACTAATTTATATATGTATCTAGGGACGACGAAAAAAACTTCCTCTTTGTTTAACCTAAGTTCAACTTAAACTTAAGCCAATCTTCAAGCTATTTACACATTGAAGTTATTTTTTGTTTCACAGGATTAAACTATTTTAAACCCATCTTATAATTTGTGAAGTAAATTTAGCATTGAAATTTTTATGTTTTTATGTTGTAGTGTCTCGGACAACAATGAAGGGTGATTTTTTAGCTATTTTCTTTTTGTCAACACTGGTTTAAACAGCTTACGCACGTTTCGTGTTTTGTTTCACTGTCAAACTGTCAGTTTGGTCTATAATTTAACCATGAATCGTCTAACAAACGAACAACGCTTGCAAATTATTGAATTTTATTATCAAAATGCATGCTCTGTTAAGAAAGTTCATCGCGCGCTTCTTTCATTTTATGGTCAGTTCAGTTTTGGCTCAATGGGTACGTAAATAAGCAGAATTGTCAATTTTTGAGTGAATATCAGCCAGAAGCATTGCAAGAGCTACCAATGCATACAGAAAAAGTTACAGTTTGGTGCGTACAGGTACAGGCTGGTGGCATCATTGGACCGCACTTCTTCAAAGATGATGCGAATCGTAACTTAACTGTGAATGGTGAGCGCAACCGTGAGATGATATCCAACTATTTTTGCCCAAAATGCAAGAGATTGACTTGCATGACATGTGGTTTCAACAAGATGGTGTTACATGCCACACAGCTCGTGCAACAATGGACTTATTGAGAGACGAGTTCGGTGAACTTTTTATACCATGTTCGGGACCGGTCAATTGGCCGCCTAGATCGTGCGATTTAACGCCTTTAGACTATTTTTTGTGGATCTATCTTAAAGCGCATGTCTATACAGACAAGCAAGCTTCAATTGACGCATTTGAAGACAACATTAAAGCATGTATTCGTGAGATACCGGCCGAAATGTTGGAAAGAGTATGTCAAAATTGGACTAACCGGATGAACCATTTGAGGCACAGTCAAGGTAAAAATTTGCATGAGATAATCTTCAAACATTAAATTATATGGACCGTACTATCGATTCAAATAAAGATTTCATGCATATTTCTGAATTTTATTTGTCTTTTTAAAAACTTTCCTATAGCTTTTAAAAAATCACCCTTCATAAAGGCGGCTTTAATGCGATGCTATACAGTTGCGATCAAAATAATAGCAGTGGAGTATTAAACAACCAAATTCTGGTAATGATCTGATTACTATTCTAATATACTCTATCCTCTACTACCAATGTAGACTGCGTTCTATTACTAAAATATCAGTACAATATATTCCATGCATATTATCCCTGGAGATATAACGGGTGTTTTCCAGACGTCATCTTATGAAATTATGGTGTTTATTTAGTCATTTGTTTGGCGTTCAAAATTTCCATATTTGCTTGATTTTTCGTAATTTACTTATGTTATCTTTGAGTTTTTGAGGTAAGCAAGCAATTTTGCTTAAATTTTCGATCCTATAAATTCATTTTCGCTGCAGAATGGGACGCGCAAGAAACTGCACTAAAGAAGAGCGATCTCTTATTCGAAAGCTACTTGGTGATGGCAAAACATACAAAGAAATTGAAAAAATCATTGACTGTTCCGCAAAAATGATTTCTTATGCCAAACAATATGAAGAAAAGCCCGAAACTCGGGGTCGAAAAAGAGCTCTACCTCAAAGATAAACGTATTGTCCTATATTCCATGAATAATCCTAGTATTCCAACTACAGAGATAAAAAAAGAATTTGATTTGGCAGTTAGTATAATAACTGTAAGAAGGGTACTAATAGAGAACAATTTACATGCTCGCAGTCTAAAAAGACTTGAGTTTGCTAAATTCCATACTGACTGGCCCATCGAAAAATGGAGAAATGTTCTATGAACAAAAGAGCAAAATTGTTTTGTATGGCTGCTCTGAATCCCGTTAATATGTAAGATGCCCACCAAATACTGAGTACAATCCTAGATACACGACAAAAACATTAAAACATGGAGGACCCAGTATTATGATTTTGGCATGCTTTTCGTACTACGGCGTAGGCCCAATATTTTGGATAAAAGGGACAATGGATCGGCATTTATACGTTGACATCCTAGAGAATACCATGCTTCCTTGTGCATTCTCAGCACAAGGAGTTGTGTAGTTGCAGCACCAACTGCCCTGCAATGGGTGTTTCAACAGGACAACGACGGACAAACACACCAGCAAAAAAGCGACAAATTATTTTAAAGCGAACAAGATTGAAGTCATGAGTTGGGCAGCTCAATATCCTGACATCAATCCAATTGAAAACTTATGGGCGGATGTCAAAAAAGCGGTTTTCGCGGCAAAACCATGCAATAACAACCAATTATGGGCAATAGTAGAAGAATCATGAAAAAAAAAACAAAAAAATACCGCTGGAGAGGTGCCAGTCCTTTACAACAAATGATTGAATCCATTTATATTTCTACTATAAGAATATTATTACATTATGTTATTGGATTTATGTTTCTGATATTGTTTTATGATGAATTACTTGCACTGCTATTATTTTGATTCCTCACATACAACTGAAAATTTGCATTTTTGTGTTTGTTTTTTTTTTCCTTAGTGAATATGTTGTCGTTTTTTGGGTATTATTTTTAAGTCAATGTTAAACTATTATTAGTTTATTGCTGTAAGCTAAAATAAAAAGTATAACTTTGCAAAATATAGACTTTTTTGATTCGGTATTACCACTGATATTATTTTGAGCGCAGCTTCCTTTTTCTAATTTTTTATTATATTTATCAATAATAATAACAAATAAATCAATTGAAAATTTAAACAGTTAAAAGTTAAGAAAACTTTCCAATGCTTTCTGTGAATTATTTACAATGGTATTTTTTTTTTTCATAAATTTCCCGCGCGGACTTGACTTGACTTGACGGACTTTTTTAAACTCGTATGTAGGTATGCTAGAAAAGTAGAAAAAAAATGGCAAAGGAAACACAGAAAGAAATAATAACTCATTATACAAAATAGTCGCACGAGAAAATACACAAAATGTGAAGAAGGAACTTTTTTAAGGAGATCTAATGAATTCGCGGAATCGAAAGAGCCAAATTGTAACTAGTCCGCTTAGCTTTGTTTCGAATATGATACTTATTTATATTCTTATAAATTTAATTCATATTATAAATAGCTTACAAATAGCCATTAAGAAAGAGTAGAGCATTAACGTTACATCGAAAAAAATATCTTTACCACCAAAGGTTCATATTTGTAATTGTATTTTTTTCTTAGTTATAAGTGAACTAAAATTGAAGAAAAGAAAAAGAAAAACAAACTAAAAAAATAATAAAGATTGTCTTGGAAATTTGGTCTCAGTAATGCAGCAACAAATAAAAAACAAGTTTTATAATTCAATATAACTTAAGCTTAAACATTTAATCCTGACTGATTGACTTGTGCTACACATGGAGCATGAGAGGGTTAAACTCTTCTTCCTCTTCCACCCAGCTCTCTTGAATATACATATGTATAGTCATTAGCTTTATTTCGTGGTTCCTTAGATGCTGTTGCCAACGAACCTAAAAAAATATTGAAAAAAAAAAAAACAAAAAAACTTCACTTTCCGAAACAATAACAAAAGATGTCCCATCCGTTGTTGTCACGACTACCAACTTAAACAGCAAAAAACGGAAATGAAGAGGGTGCAACATTACCACACAAAGGCTACAACTCCTAGTTATCAATGTAATTATTTTTATTTAAACAATTACATTGACTCCTGATGGTTGATACAAATGTTAAAAATGCAGGTGTTTACTAGTGTTCCACGTCCTGTAAATAACCAACCCAAAAGCAGTTTGTGTTTTGTTAATATTATTAAAATTATCCTAGCATTGATGAAAAATAGTTTCACACGCAAATTGGTTTGCTTTTATTTCGGCGGCAAATATGTGCATTGAAAATGGTTATTCTCTGCAACAAAGGCAATATTGGTAGCCCTATATAAAACTGATTTTCTGTTTTATTACACGGGGCTGGAAGCTCTTGTTATGCAGAGATCTACCCTGGATTGATAGGAACTCCTTAAGCCGAAATAATATCCTGAAGAACGGACTTCTCCTTTGCCCGGACTCAATTTTTTATTTGAGAAAGGAAAACATACAAATATAACAAAACATCGTTTAAGGAGACCAAACTGATTTTTTGTGAATGCCTGTTTAACATCACATTAATCAAATGCGGGAAAGTTGCCCGGGCATTGGTTAAGCCCAAAGGCACAATAATTTTAACTCTTATATCACATTGCCAATGGAGAAAGCCGTCTTCTCCTAGTCCTTATCGCCCCCCTTCACTTTCAAGTGATCCGAATAAAGGTGTAAAGTGGAAAACCAGTACGATCCACCTAGTGCTTTCAGAGTTAGAATAATCCAATCCGTGGAAGATTTACAGATTTCTTTCAGAGTATAATATCAGATATTTGAAGCGGTTTCCTTTCCAGTCCTACTGTATGGGGCACATGTTTGGGAATTAAAGAAGCATGATAGTTTGGAAAAATGAAGAAAACATTTTTTTAAATGGGTATTATTATTATTAGCCGCAAAACACCCCAAATGTTATGCTTATTATGCTGTTGGGATTGGTCTGGATTCATAATTTATGAATCCTTTCAGCTTTATTTCGATAGCATATTGAAAGTGTTACCAGTAGTGAAGTTAACAACTAACGGCTAATTATATTTACGTTTATAATTAGCTACTACTAATTAGCTAAATGTATGTGGTCGCCGTGGCGTAGTGGTAAGTGCGTCGATCGCCGCGCAGAAAGTCTGGGTTCAATTCCCGGACGGAGCACCTCGCATTTTTTCACGACACCACCTCTTTCGAGTTGCTAACAACACTCAAAGAGTATCAATTGCCTTTGAAAAGCTTCTCAAATCTGGCCGTTCGGAGTCGGCAAAAAACTGTAGGTCAATTCTACTAGTGAGAGAACAGTAGCACGCACAGCACGAGTAGTTGTTGTAGAAGCTAGGCCCTGGTCCCTTGTGGGCTGTAGTGCCACTCAATTATTATTATTAATAATTAGTTAATACTTTGGGTTGAAGATTGGCAAATTCTGGCGAAATCTAGCGGATACACACTCAGTTTAAATGCAGAAAACAGATACAATTAAAAAAATTAATGAAGTTGTATGAGAGAATGCATACGGGAAATATAATAATATACAACACTGAACCACAACCTTTGCGACAATAACTACTTCAGTGATAACTACTCTTATGAAACAAAATACACAATTTTTTCAGCAGCAATTATAAGCCTCAATTTCATACCACTTCGAGCCAGTATACGCGAGAGAGAGAGGCCGCGTTTCATAACCTAAAAATTTGGGAGGGTCTGAAATGCTGGGAGCTTAAATCAGTTACTATCGGCTAATATCTTACAGAACTCCTGAAAACGAATTTTCTTCCAACACCACAACCGTTTATAAAGGCAACAAATTTGTAACAATCAAATATTTAATCCCTGGTTGATGGACTAAATATTTCTCTGTCATGAGAATTAATTGCTTTTAATTTTATCTGCGGGTAATGTGTTAAGTTTGTTATAAATCAGTAGAGGTAAAACTGGTTGTAATTTTTTTTTCATGTATATACACTATACAATTTGTGGTCGCCGTGGAGTCTAGGTCTAGGTTCGACACCCGGACAGGACACCTCACATATTTCCACAGTACCTCTCGAGCTGCTGACAATACTCAAAGAGTATCAATTGTCTATGAAAAAGTCGTTTGGAGTCGGCCAAAAACTGTAGGTCCCTTCTACTCGTGAGAGAATAGTAGCACGCGTGTTACGTTAGTACACATACCTCAAAACACATAGATATAAGATACTAAGTCAGCTAAGTTAATGTGCAATTGACTTAAATTAATGCAGCAACGAGTGTCATGAGCTAACTCGGTAAATATGTAAGTAGAATTCAGTAGGTCATAGACATTAATTCAGGGTAGGTTAAGAATATTTTGATAAATAAAAATCAGTCTGAAGACCACACTCAAACGTATTTGATTAAATACATAACTGGCGCAGTCGACGGAAGTATAATTCCAAAGAATTATACTGAACCTTAATTTTGAAAGTTGCAAGCAGCCTATAAATACTTCCAAAGAATTTGTATTTTTAAAGAAAAAGAAAAGAAAGATTTCAAGTTTAACCTAAATAGTGAAGAAGTGGCTTAGTGTTTATTGTGCTACAGTTTCATGAATTCAAACACATAAGTGAAAATTGAGACACTTGAGCAACTTAGACAAACGTGAATAACGTGTCCCAATATTTTCCATGTCCCCTGATAAGGTCCTCGAACAATTCCGATGCCTTAAGCCTTTTGAAGGGAACGAAAATTACAGTTTGTCGTCGTTTATCCGTTCAGTGGAATTGGCTAAAAAGCTTTGTGGAGAAGACAGACATCTGTACCAATACGATCTGGAAATTGTGGTGAACGAAAAAATACAAGGAGAAGCAGCGAAATGCATCAGGCAACTGGTTGGAGGCAACATCGATTGGGAGGAAATAAAAGACATGCTGAGACAACATTTCAGACCATCGAAAACGTACGCCGAAGTTAACAATTACTGCAGAAATGTTAAGGTTAGTAATCTAAGAGAATTATTCTCAGTATTTAAGGAAGCTAGTTTTACGATTAGTGAAATATATGACTTTGATACAAATAAGCCTGATATATGTATATAGACCGGATAGAGTAGATTCCGATTTCAAAGAACTACTGTTAGAAAAAACAGATTGTTGTGTATGAGCTCACTTCGACCTGAACAGCAATTTAATAGATATCTAGAATAAATATTCCAATTCAAAATTACTAGACGATAAGAGAACTATTGATAAGCAGCATAGAAAACAATGGAACTTTAAATCCAATTCCGCGAATAACTTACAAAGTCGCTTACCCCATAGAAACAACAATCCTAAATATAACCCTAACAAAATATATCAACATTCAAATCCACACCCTAATAGAAACATGTACTCTAATCCAAATAGACAAGATTCAACTTCTGGCCTTGTCAACAAACATTTTCAAATACAGCCTCAAAACAGAAACTAGCGCTATTTAAGTTGACAATAGGTAACCAGAAAATTAGATGTCTAATTGACACTGGGTCATCAACCAGCTTAATAAAACCAAATTTTTACCAATCACAAAAGAGAAATTCTTACTAAACCTTGGTACGGTACTTGACATTGAGCGGTTTCGGTGAAATAACAATGAAAATGATTTCGCCTGCCCCTAACGAATTTCGCTCACAAAAAGAAATAATTTGGAATATTGTCGATTTCGATAGTAGAAATTATGACTCTATTATACGGCTGAACATACTAACTCTTTTCAAAATAAACGTCTATTTAAGTAGGGGTTATACTGAAGTTAACGAAGAAAAACTATATCTTAGCACCAGCTTCCCTTTTGAGCCATATAAAATTTGCTCCTTTGAAACCTACCAAGACACAATTTCTTGATTACATTGATCTCAATCACTTGAAGGGCGAAGAAAAATTATTCATCATAGATATTTAAAAAAAAAATTCAAGAATATCTTTTACAAAGAAGGGGATACTCTGACATTTACCCATGACATAATGCATGATATCATAACTTATGCAAACAAACCTATTTTTTCCAAAATATATCGGTACCCCAAAGTACACGAGGAAGAAATCGAAAGGCAAATAAACGAAATGCTCGAGCAGGGAATTGTGACCGAAAGCAATTCTACATATAATAGCCCTCTTTGGGTCGTACCAAACAAAAAAGACCAAAGTGGTAACCAGAAATGGCGAATCGTAGTTGACTACCGGCAACTAAACGAGGTGACTTCTTCTTTTTCTTCAGATGACGCTTCAGTCCAGGGTGGACCTGGGCCTCAACCAGCATGCCTCTCCAGCTAGAACGATTTTGTGCCAGCTGCTTCCAATTGCGCACTCCAAGTTGGTTGAGGTCCTTTTCCACTTGTGTGCGCCATCTCAGTCTAAGACGCCCTCTGTTGCGTTGTCTCTGTGGTTTGGATTCGAAGACTCTTCGGGCCGGAGCAGTGTTGTCCATCCGCTCTACATGGCCTAGCCACCTTAAGCATTGTATCCGTAGACGCTTGACTAGGCTCATGCCGCCGTGCAGCCCGTACAGTTCGTGGTTGAATCTTCTCCTCCAGATGCCATCAACGCCAACAGGACCAAAAATCGCACGCAGAACTTTTCTCTCAAAGACACCAAGGGCTTCCTCATCCGCTTTTAGTAGCGTCCAGGTTTCTGCGCCGTAAAGCAGGAAAGGGATGATCAAGGTGTTGCACAAAGTCACTTTGGTCGTTCGGGAGAGGCCTTTATTACTCAATTGCCTCTTAAGCCCAATGGACCAGCGATTGGCAAGAGTGATTCTGCGCTTGATTTCGGTACTGATATTGTTGTCCCTATTCACGGCGGAGCCGAGGTAGACGAAGTCCTTGACTACCCCGAAACGTCTGCTGCCAATAGTGACGCTCTGTCCGAGACGTCGATGTTCTGCGTCCTTCGTTGATGACAGCATATACTTTGTTTTGCCCTCGTTTACCACCAGTCCCACTTTAGCCGCTTCCGCTTCGATGCTAGCAAACGCCTCATTGACGGCTCGCTGACTTCTGCCGATCACGTCAATGTCATCCGCATAAGCAAACAGTTGAACGGACTTATGGAAGATCGTGCCTCTGATGTTGACGTGTGAGTTACGCACGATCCCCTCAAGAATGATGTTAAAGAAGTCGCATGACAGCGCGTCGCCTTGTCTAAATCCTTTTTTGACATCGAAGGTCTCGGTGAGTTCGCTACCGACCTTGACGGAGCAGCGAGAGTGCTCCATCGTCATCCTACACAATCTGACGAGTTTGGTAGAGATGCCAAAACTAGACATAGCACTGTATAGCTCTTCTCTATGCACGCTGTCATACGCGGTTTTGAAACCGACAAATAGATGTTGGGTGGCGATTTGTACTTCTTGGGACTTCTCCAGGATTTTTCCTGTTGTTGACAAACGGTTTCAGGTGCTCACACTATACGGCAGAGAAAATCTTATACGCGATGTTAAGGAGACTTATCCCTCGGTAGTTGGCGCAGTCGAAGGGGTCTCCTTTCTTGCGGACCGGGCATACGATGCTGAGATTCCATTCGTCGAGGTGAATGCAAGTGATAAATTCCCAATACTTAATATTGATACAATTTTAGATAAATTGGGAAAGTCACAGTATTTTACTACATTGGATTTGGCGAAAGGTTTCCATCAAATCTTAGTTAAACCTGAGGAAAGGAAAAAGACAGCGTTCTCAACACCTTTTGGTCAATTGGAATATGTTAGAACGCCATTTGGATTTAAAAATGCGCCTTCAACATTTCAAAAACTTATGAACGCAATTCTGAAAAAGTACATTAACAAAATTTGGACGACATTTTAATCTTTAGCACTTCCCTTCAGGAACATCTCACTAATTTCAAATTAATTCTTCAGGCTCTGCAAGAAGCTGAAGGTGTCAAGCCAAACCCAGATAAAATACGTATAATTCGTATTAAGCTCCCTACAACCCAAAAACAAATTAAATCATTTTTAGGCTTAAGAGGGTACTATAGAAAATTCATTAAAGATCACGCAAAGGTTGCTTACCCCATGGTAAGCTACTTGAAACAGGGCTCAAAAGTCAACATTAATGATCCAACTATATATATATAGGCCTTCAAAAAATAAAAAGAAATTATCCTATACCTTAACCGATGCAAATAATTCCGCATTGGGGGCAGCAATAATTCAGGACGGGCATCCCATTTCGTTCGCTTTTGGTACACTCAACGATCACGAAAAACATTACTCCACTATTGAAAAGGAATTGCTCGCAATAGTATGGACAGTTAAATACCTTTGACCATACCTTTTTGGGAGAGACATAAATCCGAGACTCCAACGCTGGATCATTCAACTAGGAGAATATGACGCAAAAATAGATTATATTAAAGGTAAAGAAAATAAATTAGCGGATTTTTTGAGCAGAATCAATACTACAAACGAAATCAACTTACTTGAGCAAACCAGTAACAATCAAATCCCTACACTGCAAACGATTGTGAACCATTTTAAGACTCAGCTTATAATATATATTCGGCAATAAACGAATTTTCATACAAAAAACAGACATACATACCTAACAATGTTGGCGATATAGTCCGAATACATATCAGTACAGGAAAAGTAGGAGTTTATCCAGAATTAAAAGATTCTCTTTACTACCAGGTGCAACAAAAATTGCTAGATCTATTTCCTGTTAATTCTATGATTAAATTCGTAAAATGGCGTTATTTTGCATAAGATATTTCAAATGATAAAGAAGTCATAAAGCAGATTTTCCTTCACCACAAAAATGAAACTGGCCATTTTGGAATCACTGCCAATTATGAGGGGCTAAAGCACAAAATTTTCTTCCCAGATCTTAGAAATCGAATTAATAAGGTTGTTAACAATTGTGATATTTGTACTGGTGCGAAATACGACAGGAGGCCTATTAAGAAAAAGTACAAATTGACCGAAACGCCAACCAATATAAATGAAGTCGTTCATGTAGACATTATGTCAATTCCAGACACTCATTTATTAATTTCAGAGATAAATTCCCAAAACATGCGGTAAGCCTTTATTTAGAAGATAGAAATAGTAGAACATTGATAGGAAAAATACGTTTATATATCTCTAACAAGGGAAAAATTAAGAAAATTATATGCGACAATGAATTCAATAACGTAAAATTAAGGGAATTTTTCAGAGAAGAAAACATTGAAGATCATTTTGTGAAACCAAATAGCCATACTGGCAATGCAGAAGCGGAACGCTTGAACAATACCCTTACAGAACGAATACGGGTTTTGAACTTAGAATTAATAAAACCAAAAGAAACGCAATAACAAAGCGCAATAAAAAAAGAGAAGAATACGTCGAAAATCGACAGCAAGGATTTGTTAAGAACTATGTTAGTGTTAGGCATAAAGAACAGCCAAAGTTTAGGAAATATTCCTTAAGTAATATACATGAGTCCAATATAAATGAAATGTGCAGGTGATGCTGTTTTGCCTAATCCTGCTAGCAATTGCTCCAATGACGTCTCAAATTCTAAGAACTGCGCAAATTGATTAAAACGTAGGATTTGCCTAAAACAAATAACACCTTTCAATCTGTTAATAAGATTACTCTTGAGGATATTATTTTGAAACAAGAGGAAAACATCAAAGTCATTGACGAGTTAAGGTTTCATAAAACTATACATTACAGTTTCCTTAGTAGTATGTTTATTGTTATAATAACAGAGAAGAAAAGTGTTATAATAACAATAAACATACTACTAATAACTGCGTTACTAATAATTGAGTTAATGAAAATGTTGATGAAATTCCTAATATTGATGTATGTAAGGTCACATAATAAGAAAAACAGGAACACCGACTTACTCAAAAACGTATCTCATCAACAGCTTTTATTTAACAGAGAGTGTTAACAACATCGATCAGCCTTTTTATAACATGTGTATAACATTGGTATAACAGAATAATCATATGACATGAGAACATATACATAATTGAGTGCATACATAATAAAGAGAATGAGTCATTGAGAGACAAGTGTCAAAATTATAGCAAATTAATAAGAGAATTGCATTGTGTATATATGCGTATGTAGATGGGTGCAGGGTGACACGATATTTTAAGTTTTTTTTTATATTTTTATCTTAATTGAACCCTTACAGCTCGGTCATCCTGACCTTCAAATCGCCCTCGATTTTCGTCCATATGCACATACACTTACAATTTAATAGTTTGTATTTTAGAGACTTAATGAGAACAAAAGTAATACGATAAGTAAACAATACTTTGACAATTCAAAATTAACTCTTATTACGAACAGCTTTAAAGATATCTTAAGAGCTTGGTACATTAAAATATCGATGTGTACAAGAAGTTTAAGAGGCATACGGCTTCATGTTTTCAGGGGATGCAATCCCTTCATATGCGATCCTTGAAATCTGCATGTTTTCCAAATCTTTTATCACATACCGATCATTCGGAAGGATTTTTATAATTTCGAATGGAACTTTGTACTTCGGAATAAGCTTCTTATTCAGACCAGGAGTATTCACAACATTTTTTATCATAACATGATCACCGACTTGATACGAATAAGGTTTCTTGTGACGTTTATCGAAATACTCTTTGTTGACATTTTGACTACGGACAATGTTTTCATTTGCTTTTTCTCTAATTGCCTCTAAATTTCTTTCCTCTCCTTCCATTACATTCTCTTCGATGTACTCGCGTATGTTGTCATTTATTTCTCCTTTCTGCATAATGCCAAAGACTAAAACACTAGGACAGAATCCTGTACTCTTATTTTCTGTGTTATTTAAAGCAAATTCTACCTTTGTCAAATGTTTCGCCCATTCATTTGGATCAATCTCGCTTTCTTTTGCTAACATTGGTGTTAAGATTCTGTTAATCCTTTCTACTTGGCCATTCGATTGAGGCGAACCTGTTGCCACTTTAATGTGTTGTATATTAGCGCCAGAGCAGAAATTTGTGAATTCTTCAGAGGTGAAACAACTTCCTCTATCTGATATAATGCGAGTGGGCTTACTGTATGCAGCAAAATATGCTTCGAGACATTTAAGTACTTCCTTAGTGCTTGTACTTTTTAAGGCATACAATTTGGAGAACTTGGAAAATCCGTCGACAATAAGAAATATGTGCTTTTTTTGATTTCGCGCTGAAACTGGTAAAGGACCGTAATGGTCGATGTGGATGGTTTCAAACGGCTTAGTACCTTTTGGAATGCAATGTAAAACCCCTTCCTTTTTTCCTACCGGTGGTGAAAAGTGAATACATTTCAAACAGCTATGTATATAATTATTAATTTTTAGTTTCATTTGGGGAAACCAATATGTTTTTCGTAAGTGATTATAGCACTTATCAACGCCAGCATGACACAAGGAATCATGGTGTGTTTGAATTACGTTCCTTTCCATCTGTGATGGCACATAGAAAAACACTTTTTGGTTGATTTTACGATAGACCAATCCGTTAATTAATTCATATGAAGCACTTTCCATCTCCTCTAACATTTTAACTATCCGTCCTTTTGTTGTGAAGCTGCAAGTGCGTGTTCAAAAGTTTCTGACTCCACTACTAAGATATTATGACACCTGCTGAGAGCATCAACATGTGTCATTTTTTTACAATCTCTATGCTCTATAGAGTAATCAAAATCTTGGAGTTCTAAGGCCCAGCGCGAGATTCTTGGATTAAGTAACTTTTTATTGAGGGTAAGAGTGAGAGATTTGCAATCAGTTACGATTTTAAATTTGATACCTGTTAAATAAATTCGAAATCTTCTCAGTGCATAAATTATAGCCAATGTCTCTAGTTCATATGAATGATATTTGGTCTCAGGGACAGAAGCACGTTTCGAGAAAAAGAATATTGGATGAAAGAGTTTATCATCCTGACGTTGGAGTAAAACAGCACCGAAACCTAGGCTGCTAGCATCACAGTGCAGCTCGGTCTCAGCGTGTGGACTATATATGCTTAACAAGGGCGCATTCAATAATTTTTGTTTTAAGTCTTCAAATACTATGAGCTCTTTTTTGCCGAATGTAAATTGTGCATACTTCTTTATAAGGTCGTATAATGGTTTTGAATGAATGGAAAAATCTTTAATAAGACGTCGAAAATAAGAACACAAGCCTAAAAATGAGTGTAACCCTTTAACGTTTGAAGGGATAGGGAATTCCTTCACGGTCTGTAGTCCACCTGCATTTGGTCGTATACCATCTGCTGAAACTTCGTAACCTAAATAGGTTAGTTTAGTTTAGTTTAAAAGGCATTTTTTTTATTGTTTATCTAATAGTATCTTAAAACTAGGTATAAAACGCTTAACCTAGGTACGACAGAATCGAAATCTTATAACTACTTACTGGCTCTATGCGGGCGCTCTAAGCTAAACTATTAATATATTTGTTTTTGCCTTTCGGCTTCAATGCTAGTTATTTTTTTTTAAATTAATAAAAACTATTATTTATTTTTTTAAAACTAAGAAAACGTTTTTTTTAAAAACTTAGCTATCTATGGAATTTTCTACAAAAAAAATCTTAATCTACCTTAATATATCCTATTCTAACTTAAATATACTTACGACTAACCTTTTTTATTTTTTTTTTTTTTTGTTATTATGTGTAGTTTTTATATTTATTCTTAATTACTAACTTAACCTAACTTATACTAAATGTGAGTTGGCCGTGGGGGACCAACCCTAACCTACCAGGCTGACGACAGCTGGGGTTCCTGGTGTGGCTCTAACCACCAGTAGAACCCCCGGTCCTTATTCGTGTCCATCCTATCACGGATGGAGATGGATGTGCTGAACCGGAGAGCATCCCGACTAACGACGTTGGCATCGTACAACAGTCGCCTGTCCACTGTCCTTCTCACCACGTGGTAGATAAGGGGACATGCCTCCGCATCCTGGATCAGTCCAATGCGGTCAAGATACAAGAACGCTTCCGGTGGAATAAAACCCCTTCGGCGAGCGTTCTCGTGGTACTCGTCATTTGGGTAGTAGGCCCCAAATATGAGATCATTCTCAGAGGTCATGGCTCGTGCAACATGCCTCCGAATCAGTTTAATAATAAAATTATCAACCCTATTCACGTTTGCTTCGTTATACAAGACCTCATTAGGATAGAACTTCTTGTAGTCAGATTCCGGGGTTCTGTACTTCTTGAGACATGCGCGAAGACATTGTCTCTCGAATACCCTCATCTTTTCCATTTGGGAAGGACTCACATTGAACCACACAGGACAACCATGCACCATGATTGGCCGGATGAGGGCCGTGTAACAGATTCGCTTCACTTTGGCGTTAAGTTGGCTGCTGTAAAACAACCCCCTTGCCATAGCGAAGCCTTTCTTGGCTTTCGTCAGAGCTGTATCAATATGGATACCTCCATACAGATACTGATCCAACATAATGCCAAGATATCGCACTACACTCTTCAGGGCTAGTGGCTGACCCCGTGGGTCCAATACGCCGAACTTGCGCCAATTCTTTTTCGTATCTCTTGAGGCCCTGTATAACGGAGTCCGGAAGAGGATTGTTTCACACTTGTGGAGGTTGATTTTCAACTTCCAGTCGTCGCAAAATTGCTGGACTTTTTCGAAGTCACGTTGCAAGAGCGTGTTAATGACTTCTATCTTTGGTGCCGTCCGGTATGCAACCCAATCGTCGGCGAATGCAATCAAGTTGTGCATGGAGCCAATCAGTTCGCTGGTGAAAATACTAAAAAGGATTGGTGAGTTCACTGCACCCTGTTGGAGCCCATTTTTTATTTGGAAAACGTTGGTGGAAACTTTGTTGCCACTTTTGACAACAAAACTCCTACCCGTTACCATGTTATAGATCGTGTAAAGCAGCGGTTTGCTTATACCCATCCTCGTCAACTTAAGAAAGAGGCCTTCCAACCATACGGTGTCGAATGCCTTTTCCAAGTCAACGAGACAGGCCCCGGTGCACTGTGTTTTGTGGTTGTTCCACTGAATGTCCGAAACCAGTTTTGACGCGGCATGTACAGTATCATGCCTCGCCCTAAATCCAAACTGGTTGTTCGGTATAATTTTATTGTCCTCAGTCCACTGGATCAGGACCCTGTTAACAATCTTTTCGAAAACCTTGCTTATGCAGGTTAGGAGGCTTATCGACCGAAGATTTTTCGGAAGCGAGGAATCTTTGTCCTTTTTGGGGAGAGGTTGCACTACCGCCGTCTTCCAATGCGCTGGGTAATGTGTATTACTCAGTGCATTGTTAAACAGGATTGTGTATATCTCTATCGCCTCGTCAGGGAGATGACGTAACACTATATTTGGTATCCCGTCGATGCCAGTCGACTTTTTGTTCTTCAAACCGTTGAAGATGTCTTTGAGTTCCTCCTTCGAAATGAGGATGGCATTGGAGCCATCTTGGGCGACAGCATTGGTTGCCTGATTTTCGTCATTGAAACTGGTAAAACCAGGATTCTCAGAACACCACTGCTGTATTTCATTTCTAAGGTGGAAGTGGTTCAGCATGGCTCTGTTCTCCAGGTCGTGGTTCGGCCGACGAGAGTCGTTGACCGTGTACACTTTCTGAAAAACAGCTCCTATTGCCTCTACCTTCTCTTGGGCATCCTCAACAATGAAGAACTCATTGTCAAGCACAGCCTCATCCGGATCTATGCCAACCGAAGTTAGTAGGTTTTCATTGTCGGTTGTCCTGTCAAGTCGAACAGCCTCTAAGTCGTTATGACCCCTCCTTCGGAAGATTCGGTTGATTTGGGGAAACATACCCGGACCGTTAGAACGTACGGCTCGAATCCTATCTCCCCAATACGAATTGACAGCAATTCTATAGTTCATCCGAATCAACTTCTGGATGTTCTTCAACTGCGACTTGAGCGATCGTATTTCCGGGTCGTCTGGGTCTGTAAAGCGTCTGTATAGAGTCTTCAGTCTCGACAGCAGTCTGCTTTTTTGCACGTGCAGTGCGTCGATGGTATCATTACGATAAATGTCGCCATCTGTCGTAGGTGATACCTTAGGAAGCGTCCTGTCCATGGTTCGTTGAATTGTGTTGTCGACTTGTATGAGGTACCTGTCAACCTCTTCGTTCGTCAGGTTTCTGTCCGAAGGTGGTGTTATCTCGCTCGAACGTAGTTCCCTGGATAGGACCCTAGAGAAACGCGGCCAACGAGCCCTTCGATAATCGAAAGGGTGCGTCTCGGCGAATTCTTCAAGCTCCACCAGCTCGTTCGGGAATTGAATAACCGCGGCAAGACCACAGTGGTCACTGTCGTACTCCACCGTTGTCATACAATTCCTAGTGCGAGAGTCTACGTCTCGTAACGTCAGTCGTCTATCTATTAGCAGGAGATCCAAATAAGACCCGCTTCTGGGAAACGACGGTCTATCGGTTGCAAGCAAATTCAGCTTGAACTCAATAGAGTGCCGCGTCATCCACTCAAAGAGTGAATTTCCCCTCGGATTTGGAACAGAATTGCCCCATTCCACATGCCTCGCGTTCAAATCTCCGGCGATGGCAAAATAATTCTCCTCCGAGCAAAGCCGAAGCTTTCGGAAGAGAGTCTCGAGCTCTGAGATGAAATTTGCAGACTGAGGTGCATCTGATGCATAGACCGCAACTACGTACAGTTTCCTTCTACCTTGGAGAGAAATGCACGCAATCGAAGCCTCCAGTACACCGAAGGTTCGCACCTCACCGCAATACACGACTTTATGGCGTAAGCCTTTTTTAATGAAGAGAGCGACCCCGCCCGCTTGTGTGGAACGGGGGCGGTCTCTTCTAATGACTGTGTAGTCTTTGTACCTGAGTACGTGCTTCCGGTTTAGCTTGGTTTCGCTAACCATCAACACATCAGGCTTATGGGACTCCAAAAGGTGAAGCAAAGTCAATCTTCTCTCGATCCTGACGAGTGAATTTACATTCACCGCCAGGATCGAGAGGTCTCCAGCAGCTGGGGTATCCATTTTTATGGATACGTACTCGACCCACCGGGTCTTGACGAAAGGACTCGCTCCATTCGCACCAAACGATCTTCAAATCGCTCAATCTTGGCCATAATTGTCGACACAAGATTGAACAATTCGGGAATTCCCATATTTGGGGCCCCTACTGGTGCCGACGTTACTGCCGGCAATGTCTGTTGTGCCGATCGCCTACCTGACACCATATTGGCGTAGGAAACCACCGGCGTAACAGTTGTGGCTGGAATTCTCGGCACTGGCCTTGAATCCGCCACTTTTGTTGTTTTTTTTAGGTCTTTCTTAAGCAACTCTCTATGGAGTTGCTTGACCTTTGGACAGCCCCTGTAGCTTGAGGGATGTCCACCTGCACCACAATGCACGCACTTTAAGCGCGCCCTGTCCTCAACTCTCCCCTCTCCAAGGGGACACTGCGCAGACAGATGCCTCTCTGCGCATTTGCCACAACGAGGCTGCTTGTTGCAGTTCGCCGCCGCATGGCCAAAGGTCTGACACCTTGCGCAGAGAAGCATCTGTTTCGTCCTCCTGAGCCTCTCCCAGGAGACCTCCTGTTTGTTGAGGAGCTTAATGCTCCTCAGACATTCAAGTTTGCTCCCCGGAGTGACCTGGACCAGGAAAAGGGGAAGCATGTGCACAGGCGGCGTTCTGGAGCGGACAGTGGAGAAGCGACGAACCGCCACAAACTCCACGCCCTCTACCTTCAGTTTTTGAAGAGCCTTCAAGACGCTCTCCGGCTCAGTTGAAGCAGTTAAGCCCTTGAGAAGGATCGTTTGGACTTTCTCGCTTTTTAGGGTGAAAGTGGTAAACTCCACCCCAGCTGTCGTCAACGAATTTTTAACTTTTTTAAAGCTGTCCTCTGTTAAGCAGTGGACAGCTTGCTTCTCACTTCCTTTGTTTTTAATAAAAAATCTATCCCCCACAGACAACTCACATACCTGAATGGTGTCTGCGGTTTCCATGCCGTTGATGCTTATCGGCGGCACTCTTTGTTTCCGATTAGTTTTTTGTTGTTTTTGCTGCTGCTGTTTCTCCGATTGCTGCTGTTTCTGCTGCTGCTGGTATTTCTGGTGCTGCTGTTGTTGTTGCTGCTGTTGTTGTTGTTGTTGCTGCTTCTGCTGTTGTTGCTGCTGCTGTTGTTCTTGCTGTTGTTTTTTCTGCTGCTGCTGTGTCTGTAACTGATGTTGTTCTTGCTGCTGCTTTTGTTGTTGTTGATTGTGAGCCCGTTTTGTTTCGAGCTTTTGCTGGAGGGCTTTAATAAACTCCTCCAGCTAATTTTTTTGTTGAATTTTTTCTTTCAGCTCTTTTTCAGCTGCAGCAATTTCGTTAGACGAAGCGAGTTTTGCAAAAGTATTCCCACTTCCGCTGTACGTCACAACGTCGTTGTTCTCCGTTTTTTTAAGAGACTCCATATTACGCAGCCGTCTCTTAAACTGCGCCTGCGGCTTCATTTTTTTTCTTCTCTTCTTGCTTATGTCTTTGCTGCTTTCCGAGTTGTCACTCGAAAGCAGCTCTTCATCCATTTCAAAATAGTTTTTTTATTTAAATTGATTGTTTTTTTTTTTTTTTCAATTTGCTTGAATTTTGATTATTTTCAATTTTTTTCCAAATATTTTTTTGTTTGTTTGTTTGGTTGTCTAGGCAACCACGCACTTAAGTCGATGTACGTCTTTCCTGTACGGATTATTGTAATCGACTGACCTAAATAGGTTATTTTCTCATGCATGAACATGCATTTGTCAAACCGCAATTCCAAATTATTCGCTCTGACTGTATCTAAAACATCTTTTAAGATCTCTAAATGTTCGGCAATTGTCTGTGACGCTACCAGTAAATCATCAATATAGACCAAAAGTTTTCCGGAATTAATAAGATGTTTGAATATGGTGCAAATGTAACGCTGGAATACAGCCGGTGCATTTTTTAGTCCGAATGGCATACGCAAATATTCAAATTGACCTAATGGGGTCACGAAGGACGTGTACTTAACTGAATCAGGCGACATTTTTACGTGGTGGAAGCCACTCTTTAAATCAAGCAACGAAAAATATCTCTTACCGCGGAGTCTATCTAAATGGTCTTCGATAAGTGGAAGCGGAAAATTATCCTTCACTGTCAACTTATTTAATTCCCTATAATCTATACACAGTCGCATCTCGCCATTCTTTTTTCTCGCTAAGACAACTGGCGACGTATAAAGTGAATTACTTTCGCGAATGATTTTGTTTTTAATGAGATCGTCTAATAAATTTTGCAATTCTAATTTGTGCACATGCGGTAAACGTCTTGGAGTGCAATTGAAAACCTTATTCGCGTCTGTCAGCGAAATTTTCATTTCAAAGTTACAATCTTCATATGGAACTTTATTCGTCGAAATACTCCCGAGAATAAGCGCTTTTAGTTTTTCCTTTTCATCAAATCTCAAATGATCATTAATTTGCAAAGAATATTTAGAATCGCGATCATTGTTCGTATCGATATTTAAAATTCCAAGTACATCATCGTCTAATACATTTTCACTATAAACATTTTGTTTTGATTTCACATTATTTAATTGCAATTTAATATTATTTTTTCTTAAAAAATCTCGTCCTAAAACAACTACATTTTGCATTGTACCATTACTATAGGTACATGCAAACATAAATTGGTAACATCACTATTAAACTGAATTTTACAAAATACCTTTCCAAGTATAACTAATTGGCTGCTATTAATGCCCATAAATTGTTGAGATGAGGATCCAATTGGTGTCATCAGATAGGGCGGCACGTACTTCTCTTGGATGAAGCTGATGGGACTTCCGGTGTCGATGATCGTCATTGCATCCATAGATGACGAAACTGAAGTGCTGCTTGTAAAGTTGTACTTGAAGATGCCATGAAAGTTGTCCAAGAATGGTGCATGTGGTTCCTCTGGTGTATTGTCGTTGTGAAGAACCAATACAGATGATGTTTGTGGGCATTCTTTCACAATATGCCCCTTCTGGCCACAGCGGAAACAAGAACCTTTTTCTCGTCGTGGCTTGGGACAGTTGCTAGCTAGATGACCTTCTTCGCTACAGTTGTAGCATTTAGTTTTTGCAATACGTTGTTGAGGTACACTTTTAGAGACAGGAAAGTTCTTAGGGTGACCCGACGTCGATGGTTGATACTCTGACTTCATCTTCTCGTACTTTCTTAAGGTAAGCTTGAGCTCACTTATGCTGTTGGCTGTAAGCAATATTTGTTTGTTAAATATTGAATCAGGAATACCTTTGACAATATAATTAATTATATCCTGTTCATCCAGATCGGCTAAAGAGGCAATCTCCTGCATGGCGAGAACATACTGCTGGAAGTTCTCCTCCTTGCGTTTCTTCCGATTCCGCAATGTATTGTGCACGTCCATTGCTGTGGTGTGCTGGTGGAATTCAGCCAGCAAAGCTGCTTTCAGCTCACTCCATGACCGACATTTTGATGACCGCAGGAACAATTTGGCTGTACCCGTAAGCAATCGTTGCGCATAGATGAAGATTTTTGAATCCTCCAACTTGTATAGCTTAACAGAATCTTCGAACGATCGGACCCACCTCCTAACAGGAAAGTTGTCGTCACCAGAAAATTTGGGCAGGGACTCTTCAATGTCCCTGAATGAACACTGCCATGATAATGTCTGCACGAGATGGTTCAACTCCATTAATCTTCTTTGTAGTGAAGCGATTTCTTCCTTCCTCGTTACTAGCTCCCTTAACTGCTCCAGTTGCTGTGACGTTGACCGATTCTCTTCTTCTAAGTCTTCAATGTTCCCCTCTGAGTTGACTGCGTCGAGAATGTGAGTTGGAAAAAGTTCCTCTATCCGACCATCGTCTAATTTTTCGAGCGCTTCCTCCAGCCTTATTCTTAAAGTGGACTTTATTCCACTTGTAGCCAAGTCCATTTCAGCCAACTTGTCCTTGAGTTGCTGTACAGTTGCCGTTTGGATAAAACTCACAGCGCGATTATTCATTTTTGCTTTACTTGCAACAGTTTCACAAAATTATGCGGAAAATTCTTCAATAAAATTCAGCACACGTAACATAAAATTCCATAAATTAACATAAATGTTCTCAAGTTCGCAGACAAATTAACCACGTTTTTAAAATTTAGCAAGTGTACAGTCGACTGGGTACAGTAATGCCACTTCTGATAGTTGTAAGGTCACATAATAAGAAAAACAGGAACACCGACTTACTCGAGAACGTATCTCATCAACAGCTTTTATTTAACAGAGAGTGTTAACAACATCGATCAGCCTGTGTATATACATGTGTATACATGTGTATAACATTGGTATAACAGAATAATCATATGACATGAGAACATATACATAATTGAGTGCATACATAATAAAGAGAATGAGTCATTGAGAGACAAGTGTCAAAATTATAGCAAATTAATAAGAGAATTGCATTGTGTATATATGCGTATGTAGATGGGTGCAGGGTGACACGATATTTTCAGTTTTTTTTTATATTTTTATCTTAATTGAACCCTTACATGTATTAAAAGAAAAATATGGTTTGAAAGGCTGTTCAGTAAGTTAAGCCATTACCAAAGTAAATACAAACTAATTATTGAGATTCGGGAGTATCTCAAGCTAGCGGGGGTTACGTTAGTACCCTTACCTCAAAACACTTAGATATAAGATTCGAAGTCAGCATTAATGTGCAATTGACTTCCGTTAATGCAGCAAGTGTCATGAACTTCGTTTTGCCGATATGATAACAAAGTCAAGAAACTCATTAAGCTGACTCGGTAGATATGTAAGTAGAATTAAGTAGGTCATAGACATTAATGAAGGATAGGTTAAGAATATTTTGAAAAATAAAAATCAGTCTTAAGACCTCACTCAAACGTATTTGATTAAATACATAACTCGCGCGACAAGAAGTTCTGGTAGAAGCTAGGCCCTTATCCGTTGTGGGCTGTAGTGCCACTCAATTATTATTATTAGGTGAGTTTTATGACTACTTCGTGCAATAAAGGCACGAGATAATATAATATCTGCATTTTCAATCCTCTATTATTAATTTCTTGTAGAATTTCCAATTAAGCTAAATATGTATATCATCTCGGACACCTGAAGCTCAAAGTTAGACCGTGGTTGCTTCTTTCTTAGGATTTATAATTTTGATAATTATAGATAGATATTGTAGTTTTGGCAGCAGCAGTAGTTTTTTTCCTGGGTTACCCCGAAGGACGTGAACTTAGATCCACACATACATACAGAGAGCGTCAAATTACCTGTAAAAATCAAACTGTAATCAATTGTAGAGCACGACGTACCTATTATAAAGCTTCAATATAGCTCATAGAACGACCGTTTACTACAGACGTCCAATCGATTCACACTCGAGTTGAAATAATGGATGCGCTCCTCCATTATTTCAAAGAACACACTTAAATTTCAGAAATTATGCCGTTTAGAAGCCACTGCTTCGTTGAGCAGAAGACACATGTAACGTAACACGATCGTAAGACATCTGGGCTTAAAACAGAAAATAATGTGGGAGGAATCAAGATGATGTTTTTGGCTGAAAAGCAGACAGGTATGGTCCAATCCTGTTGCATGACAGCACCAGTGGAGATTTCAAATTCTTCCGCACGCGTCGTACTTCCTGATCGTCGTTATTTACAAGCCTTATCAAAAGCTCTCTTATTGTTAAGATGTAAAGACGTTAAGATGTCTGGGCACGTCCATGGAGAAGACAGCAGTACACATCAAAGTCCAATTTTTCACAAAGATTGTGACCCATGCCGTTTTTCAAGATACCCACTGTCAGAAATGTCTAGCGTTGCCCCAATCGTCGATTTCCCAATGCAACATCGTATTTTTTTGCTTTATCATTCGCGATTGACTCCTGGACTAAACATTTCCTAACACGGTTAGTTCCTAAAGAAGCTAGGCAATATTGCTGTTGCTACTATAATAGATTATCTTAGGTTTTGAACTTTAAAACTTAAAAAAAAAACTTTAGAACTTTAAAAAAAAAAAAACATTGGTTCTTCTTCGTATTCTTGAGTTACAGTCCCCTTTTTAAATTATATCTTCTTTTTTCATATGACGCCACAGTTCGGGGTGGACCTCGCCCTCAACCAAGTGACACCATCTTAAGACAAGTGCCTGCAATTTCGCACTCCAAATTGGTTGAGGTCTTCCTTCACTTGTGTGAGCCATCGCGTCCGTAAACATCCAGCACTTTGTGAGATTGTCCTCAAGACCAGAATGAGGGAAAACAGAATATTACCGTCGATATTAACCGTTATCGCTCTATGTTAAGGAACTATGTGCTTTCTGAAAATCAAGCACATTTCTTAGGTATATAAAGCGTAAGACAATGGACTTGTTGTAAAATCATTTTGATAAACACTTTATTTAACGTTTTGTTACGTTGTTACAAATGTTAACGTTTTGTAAATTGGTCGTCTAGCACGTGCGATACTCTGATCTTCAGAAATAAACTAGCTAAGATTGATATTTTGGAAGGTAACACTACTCGTGATATTCGCGAGTCTCTCTACTATTCAATCGTCTTCTGGGCTACTGTATACTCGCCTGATATCTTTAATAACGATCAATAAAATGTACATAGAAGAAGACTAATCTCTGCCACCGGTTAAGCTACATAGTGCAAATGTTTATTTAATTTTATTTCATTTTAATAGAGCAGTAGTAAGTTTTAATTAATTCATCTAGTCCACAGTTGTAAGTCGATAGTAAGTTCTAATTATGTATATGTACGTATCTACGCCGTTTTATTGTTTATTACACACATTAAAAAATTTGCCTATTAATCCTTGTAAACATAAAGAAAAAAACTTGTTTCATTTTCATCTAAACTCTGAGCTAACTTGGTCAAGTCATCAACGGATGCGACATGGCGTTGTATTGCTCATTTCTATGCGCGCTCTCATACCCAGCCTTGAAATCAACGAATAGGCGGTGAGTATCGATTTGCATCTTTTGGGACAGTTTGAAGATTTGGTTAATGGTGTAATTCTTCGGTCTAAAACTGCACTGAAAGGCATCTATGAGGTTATTGACAGATGGTTTCCCGAGCTCAGACAAAACGGCAGATATATTTTACTTAATTTATTGTTTTATTTCTTGACGCAAAGAAGTTTATTTGCAAACTTTAAATATGCCTACAAAACGGTAACCATATACATATACCATATTTAGTTGACAATTCTTGGGTTTTTTCTTGATTGTACTTTGGACTTGGAATATTACTTGGAAGATTAAAACATTTCTCTCAGAGTAAAATAAAATATATTTGAAGTGGTTTCAGCAGATAAGTCTTGCTGTATGGGGATTAAAAAAACATGAAAGTCTGCAAAAAATTAAATAGCTTCAAAGCACCCCCAAAGGTTATGCTTCTAGTTTAGATTGGTCTAGCTTCACTATTTAGGAATCCTATAATCTTTGTTTCGATAACATATTTAAAGTGCGGCTCTTGAACCAGGAAAAGTAAAGTGACAATAACTACTTTAGTGATAAGTACTCAAATGAAACAATGTATGTACGCAATTTTTAAGGCAAAATGATCAATTAGTAGTCTCGATTTCATACCACACCGAGGCGGTATACCAGTTTATTTGCCTTTGTGTAATTTACGCGAGAGAAGGAGGACACGTGCTGCTGGGAGCTTTGATCAGTTTCCATCGGTTAATATTTTACAGATCTCCTGAAAATGAATTTTCTCCCAAACTACCACCATTTACAAACGCAACAAATTGGTTATATTTATAAACATCTCGAGATTTATAAACATAAACGCTCACCAATTTTTTTGTCATTAACTATATTTGTTTATTTCCCTCTAACGCTTTAACACCTCCATTAGATAAAATAAATGCTTAAGTAAATATTTCTTATTCCATTCCTAGTAATCTACTAGTTTTCGTTAAGATAGGGTTATCTACTTGTTTTTTATCTCTGCTATTCTAGCCACTGCATTAATGTACCACAAAATGTTGTGCGTAAAGGAGTTCATACGATTTTTAACGATTTCTTAAGGGGTCAAACAATTTTAACAACCCACAGAGGGATGAAACAGAGTTTAAAAATCGCTGTACAATTCACGTGTACATATGTATTTATGGAAAACATACATTTACAACGATATTTTTGCATCCATAATAAATATAATTTGTTATAAACTAAAAGCTATAAAATATTTTAATTTTCAACAATGGTCGAATTCTACTTAGCATACAATATTGATCTGGTTATAATATATAAAGCGTTTATTCATTCAAAGCTTGAACATAACTCTCCTTTCTGGTTTGGAGCTCACAAGAGCTTCCTGCATCTGCTGGATAAAATTCAATAGCTATAACATTGACGTAATGTTGCGCCTCTATCACTCTTTTATCGCTTTTTCAACAAGAAGTGCTCAAATAAATTAGCCAGATGTATTCCTTTCTTTCAAAAATGTACCTGCAATACACGCCTCACTGGGACTGTCCACTCGTTCACCCTTAAGCTTATCATATTTAATCATCGCTACATCTCCTATGTTATTCATAAAAAGCAAACAAAATATAAAAGCAACCATAAAACACTTCAAAAATTTTTTTTAATAAAATTAGGAAAACAAACTACAAATTATTTCCTTTAAATAAATAAAAATTAAGAAATATGTGATTATTTAAAAGGCAATGAAATATATGAGACATAATGCGTAATTTTCCATTGTATGAAATGACCGGTGGTACCGGTGCATATTGGTTTTAGCCTGTGGATTGTAATGAGGGGGAAAAGTTGAGCTGGGAAGAGCATTCCATATTCGTATAATGCGGCTGAAGAACGTGAAGTATCTAAACTTAACTGTACGTCCGAAGGTGGGCTTAAGGGTGAACGAGTGCGCATTCCTAGCGAGGCGAGGATTGTGGGTAAATTCTTGAAGGGGAGGAATGCAACTGGCTAATTTATTAGGGCACTGTTTGTTATAATAGCGATAAGATAGTTATAAAGGCGCACGTTCTAGATGTTCTAGCGCTCGCTGTTGAATTTTATCTAGTGGGTGCAGTGCGGTCATTGGAGCTCTAGACCAGATAGGAGCGTTATACTCAAGTTTTGGGCGGATGTAAGGTTAATATATATTGTTGCAAGATCAAAAGGAGTGAAATATTTCTTGCATCGCTTTAAGAAACTTAGTCATTTCGCAGTTAATACACATACCGAGGATGTAAAGTCGTTCGGTTTCGGCAATGCTAGAGCCATGGATAATGGCTAGTTATTTTGGGAACGCTTGAGTAACAGTAGACAGCACTGCGTCTTCGAAGCATTAAATTCCACTCTATTCTTCTTACCCAAATCTATTATGCCGTCAAGATAGGAATTTAATGAGATTAAAATACGCTGCCGTTCCAAATCTATGGCCGAAAAGGAGGCTCAAGACGCAAGGAACGAATATGAAAAGCTGAGGGTACTGTCATCAGCGAAGGAGTGGATTGGATTTGAAGCGACAGACAGGAGATCATTTATAAAAATGAGGAATAGTGTCGGAAACAAAACGAAGCCCTGGGGAAAACAAGCATTAATATGATGAATATCAGACTTAAACCCATCCAATACGAAACCGTTCGAAAGGTAATTTCTAATCCATTGAAAAAGAGATTCGTTGACAACATAAGCACACATTTTCGACAAGAGAGCCTGATGTCAGACTCTGTCAAATGCCTTTAATATATCAAGCGCGACAATCTTGCTTTCGCTTACATTCTGCATAGATTGGCTCCATTTTTCGGTGACATATGCCATCAAATATCAAGTGAACCTGTTGCTGCGGTAGCCATACTGCCGGTCATTAAGAAACTTACGTGTTTCAACATATTTCTTAAGCTGACGGTTTATCAGCGTTTCCATGATAGCAGGGACGTAAGCGCTATGGGTCGGTAGGAGGTGGGTGATGATGGTTCCATCTTTTTAGGGACGGGCTGGATAAATGCCCTAGAGAGTAGGATAGATGGAAAAGCTGATGCAGTGGGTTTGCCAGCGTAGAAGAACACCTGTTCAGAAGGACAGCGGGTATACCATCCGGGTCAGCGGATTTGTGCATATTTAGATCTTTAAGTTCTCTTGCAACTGTACGAGTGCGAAGTGGAGACAGAGCACAATCTGGTAGCGCTGAGCTGGCTGCAAAATGTGCAGCTAGCAGATTTGCTTTGTCTAAAGAGCTGACAGCTGGAATGTCATTCTAAATAAGTGTTGAAATAAATAAATCCATAAAAAAATGCTTAGGCCGCTCCAGTTGGCTTTTCCATAGAGGCATACTGTTCGTTCAGGGATTTGTTCTCTAACTGATAGAGGCAAGTACGGAAAATTGGCTGATACGACACAGTGGTTCGATGAGCTTAGAGGCTACAGTACGTCAATTGAATATTTCTTAGGGTGTGACGTGAGAAACAGGTCCAAGGTGTTGGCAGTATGATCTGCAATGTCAGGTATTCCTGTTGGCTCATTTGCAAGCTCGGTTAAGTTATTAACCTTAGTAAAAATTTAACATACCTTCCTTCGGGTGTTGTCTGGCCTGAATGTTAAAGCCAGTAGAATTGTGTACATTGAAATCGCCCGCAATAACGATTTCAGTGCGAGGATACAAGTATACAATTCATGTAATGGAATCGGACAGCGCATCAAATTCATTGTAAGTTGAATTGCGGTCCAGGTTTGGGCTTCTATAGGGTGATTTTTTAAAGGATATAGGAAAGTTCTTAAAAAAAACACATGAAATTCAGAAAAACGCATGAAATCTTTATTTAAATCGATAGCACGGTCAATATAATTTAATGTTTCATGATTATGGGCTTACAAAAAATAGTCTAAAGTCGGCAAATTGCACCATCTAGACGGCCAATAGATCGGTCCTGAACGTGAAATAAAATGTTTACCAAACTCGCCTCTCAATAAGTCCATTGTTGCGCGTGCTGTGTGGCATGTGTCACGGTCTTGTTAAAACCACATGTCATCAAGCTCTTACATTTTGGGTAAAAAAAAGTTGGATATCATCTCACGGTAGCGCTCATCATTCACAGTTACGTTATGATTCGTATCATCTTTGAAGAAGTACGGTCCAATGATGGCACCAGCCCATAAATCGCACCAAACTATGACTTTTTCTGGATGGATTGGTAGCTCTTGCAATGCTCCTGGCTGATATTCACTCCAAAATCTACAATTCTGTTTATTTACGTACACATTGAGCCAAAACTGAACTGACCATAAAATGAAAGAAGCGCGCGATGAAATTTCTTAACAGAGCATGCATTTTGATAATATTTATTTGCAAGCTTTGTTGTAAGACGATTCATGGTTAAGTTATAAACCAAACTGAAGATGTTTGACAGTGAAACAAAACACGAAACGTGCGTCAGCTGTTAAAACCAGTGTGGCCATAACGATAAATAAAGCAGAAGTGGATTAAATGCTTACGGACGAGGAGTAAGCACGAAATTAAATTCTGGATTGGAACAGTGGCCGTATTAAGGTTGAAGTTGGTAAGCAACTCTACTACGCATGTAAATAGCGAGACCGCGGTGTAGGAAAAACAACGGCACTAAGCTATATTCCGGAAGGTTCAAATCTGACAAGTCGATATTCTCACCCACCTGTGTTTCACTTAGCGCCAAGAGAGCTTGTTTATAGCGGGAAAGATGAACGTACACAGCGAAGAGATTTGCTCTAAGCCCACGTATGTTGCTCAAATCAACCCGGAATCGCCCTCGCATACCAGTTTCAGACTACCAGTAAACCAACTCCGTTTATGCAGTTGGTAAAGCAGAATCATGAAGCGTAAATTTATGCATACAGCTTTGCAACACACCACTGCACTGCACTGCACAACACTTTTTTTAATTATGTTGATGTTTTTTTTGTTTTTTTTTTTCTTTACGTGGTCTCCGTGTCGTAGTGGTAAGTGCGTCAATCGCCGCGCAGAAAGTCTGGGTGCGATTCCCGGACGGGACACCTAGCATTTTTTCACGGTACCACCTCTTTCGAGTTGCTGACAACACTCAAAAAAAGCTTCTCCGCCGTTCGGAGTCGGCAAAAAACGAGGTCCCTTCTATTCGTGAGAGAACAGTAACACGCACAACACGGGTAGTTGTTGTGGCAGCTTGGCCCTGGCCCGTTGTGGGCTGTAGTGCTACTCAATTATATTTTTTTTGTTTATTAAATTTTTGTATGTACCCGGCGCGAGCGATTTTTTTCAGATTTTATTATGCAACACAGTAAAAGAATTTAAACAATCCATTGAAGTTTGGAGAAACTTTGTTTGTTTGTTGTATTTTATTGTCCCAATAATTTGCAATTTACATGTATTTTTGCATATAGTATGGCGCCATATCCTATGGGCCCACCAACTTCTTCACGAAGTTATGTCTTTAATGCTGGTTAAGAACCTTGAAGCGGTAGAAAAGAGTCCATGTAAGACGTCAGTTGGACTTATAGATATTTGTCATGTTATAAGTCTGTTTAACAATTTATTTTAAAACAATACAATCTGCGAAGCCGAGACGCTTTTCTGCAGAGGGTTATTCATAAGAAATCAATAATTAGTTGTGAGTAACTTTTTTCTTGGGAACGCGTATTCATTACATAGTTAAAGGTTTACATTGTTTAGTAACAAATATTTTTTTTTTATCTCACGCTTTCTGGTGTGTATCGGGAGAGTAACTACACCAATACATTCATATATCAATATATTCTCCGCAGTTATCTGTCATAGAAGTTTGATGATACCTATGCAAGCCGTACCAGTGGGGGCACCAGACAATGATCGATTGTTGTACTGGAACCTCTGTTCAATATTCTTGTATTTGATTGAACAACATTTTTTAATCCCTTACCGCTTATCATTTCGAGATATTTCGCAGCGTACATACATATATTGATAGTTGTTCATATTTATGCTAATTATTAATAGGCTAGGATTTTTTTTTCACAGAATTTTTTTGACGTGGTTGCCGTGGCGTAGTGTTTAAGTGCGTCGACCCACACGCGGAAGGTCTAGGTACGATTCCCGGACGGGACATATCGCATTTTTTCACGGCACAATCTCTTTTGAGTTGCTGACAACACTCAAAGTCTACTCTTTGTCTATGAAAAGCTTGGTTCCTTGTGGGCTGTAGTGCCACTCAATTATTATTGCTTGATGTTCTAATTCTTCTAAACTCATTTATTTTTGGTGGCCTATAAAACGCTAAAAGACTGATACTTGCTTGTATTTGTATGTTTTCATAATGAGTTGTTTAGTGGTATATTTTTTCTTACCGAATTTCTCTTCTAAAAAATATAGCAACTCCAACGCCACTTCCAATTGGTAGAATTCATTTTTTTCATCATAAATATTTGTTTTCGCGAGTATTACGAGTTTTATATATTATTTAAACAACATACAAAATTATTCCAAGGTTTTTTAGTTTTTTAGTTCATGTGCAGACCCAAACATTCCAAGCTTATAATATCATTTATATGTCTATCGGCACACACTACTGCTCGTCTGTTAGGTTTTGTGAATACTCAGTGAACATTATCAATATCCGTGTCTCTTATTTCAGAACCAATGGCTTTTGCAACTTCATTGACCACATCCAAGAGTTTATCTTCTTTTTTTTTATTAACTGGAATATTTGTTATTTCAATGTTGTTCTTTATTGCATGTTTGAAATGATCGCGTCATTATGTTTATGTCCTTAGTGTGTTAATTTGTCCCGTGAGTGCATGTAGGAGTTTATTGGTTTTTGATACTGTCTCTTTCACGTCATCGTACCCCTTGGACAAGAATTCTACTGATCGCAGATGTTCTTTCAGCGTTTCTTTTATTTCAGTGTTATCTTTTCTGGCATCTGCGCTGACGACTTCAGTAGATATTTTGTGCTCGTTTTCATCGGGCTGTATGTCTATTGGAGCTTGGTCATTTGAGGTTGCAGGACGTGTGCGGCAATATTGACATCTCCAGGACTTTCTCTGCTCGTTAGACATTCCCTTAAAAGTTCTAGCCGAAATGGTGCTGCAGCCAAAATGCAATTTCCTGGTGCAAGCAAAGCAATTGATACAATCGCCTTCGTTGATAATGTCTTCCTAAAAGTTCAAACACCCCATCATACGTGTATATTTAAATATATGCATTTTTAGAAACTATTTAAATGCAAGCTCTTTTTGCGAGGGTAATAGAAAGCATTACATTTTGGATCTCTGTTATTATATTTCGGGCCTGCAAAATTTCACACAAATGATCGGTGTCAACTTCATTTTTTTTTTCTTTCTCATGTATTTTGTTGACTGTATCCGTGAGTAAATTGATCTGTTCTCGTGCTTTTGTATTAGTTAATACCTGTCTGTTGTTTGACTTCACCAGCTGGGCTTCTGTTCCTTTAATTCGAAACAAATCGTCAGCGTCAGGTGTGCCGGCAATAACCTTCAGAGCTGAGCCCAAGAAATCTAAACTTCTAACTAATCTATGGTGAAGATAACATTGTTTTTACAGGCCTGATGTTAGCTTCGAGTATTTTTCGCAATGGGGATTGGGGCAACTTGAATGTTATTTCTATAGTTTCCTCCGTCATGCGCGTGAATTCAGTTAGGTTGGTAGAATGCCTAAGGTAATTGAATTCGTCCCATATTATGGCGTCACCGTCCAGTCGATTACAGAAATCCGTACAGGAAAGACGTTCATCGACTTAAGTGCGAGGTTGCAAAAAATATTTGAAAAAAAAAAAAAATTGTCAAAATTGAAGAAGCGTCTACTTCCCCTTTTCTTGGTGCAGTTGACACCAGAAAGCAAACTAGAGAGTTTGAGGAGGGTAAGGCTTCTCAATTACAAACATTTGGACACGCAGCAGGAAACTGCAATAGGCAGCCTCGCTGCAGTAAATGCGCAGAGATGCATCTGTCAGCGGGCTGCCCTTTGGGAGAGGGGAAGGTAGAAAACAAATCGCGCTTAAAATGTGTGTATTGCGGGGAAAAGGGACATCCCTCTAGCTATCGACAATGCCCAGAGATAAAGGATATACAAAAGAAGGGTATGTTAAAAAAAGCAAAACTGGCGGATTCGAGGCCAATACCGAGAATACCAACCACTTCTATTACGTAGGTTGTTTCATACGCCCAGATGGCGTCTTGTAGACAACCGGCACAACAGACAGTGCCAAAAGCGACAGCGGTACCTATGCAGGTTCCGAATATGGGCTTTGCTCAATTGTTTTCCATGATGGCTTCACTGAAGGCACAGATGAAGCAATTCCAAAAGGATCTTTCCCGATTGGAACGGATCCTTTTTAATGGATGATGATGTTTTAATGGTAAGCGAAACTAAGCTAAACCGAAAGCACACAATCATGTATTCAGCTATTCGAAGGGACCGCCCCCACTCCACACAAGGGGGTGGGGTCGCTCTCTTCATTAAAAAAGGCATTCGCCATAAGATTGTGTATTGCAGTGAGGTGCGAAATTTCGGTGTGCTGGAAGCGTCTGTTGCGTGCATTTCTCTCCAAGGTGGAAAGAAATTTTACGTAGTGGCGGTCTACGCACCAGATGCACCTCGTTCCACAAACTTCATTTCAGAGCTCGAATCTCTCTTTCGAGAACTCCGTTTATGCTCAGAGAATAACTTTTTTGTTGTCGCTGGCGTCAATTCTGTGTCAAATCCAAGGGGGAATTCACTCCTTGAGTGGTTAACGCAGCACTCTGTTGAGTTCAAGCTGAATTTGCTTGCAACCGATAGGCCGTCATTTCCCAACCGATAGGCCGTTATTTCACAGAAGTGGGTCCTATCTTGATCTGATGCTAATTGACAGACGACTAATAATACGGAACGCAAACAGACAAATTAGGAACTACTTAACAACGGTTGAGTATGACAGTGATCACTGTAGGCTTGCCGCTGTTATTCGGTTCCCGAACGAAATGGTAAAACTGGAGGAATTTGTGGAGGCGTACCCTTACAATTATGGTAAGACCCGTTGCCCGCGTTTTTCCAGAATCCTATCCTCCTATCCTATCCAGAGAATTGCGTTCGAATGACATGACATCACCCTCGAACTGAAACCTAACTAACGAAGAGGTTGACAGGTACCTCATACAAATGGACACTACAATAAAACGTACAATGGACAAAGCGATTCCTAAAGTGTTACCGATCACAGATGGTGACATCTATGGGAACGATACCATCGACGCGCTGCACGTGCAAAAAAACAGATTGCTAACGAGAATCAAGACACTTTACAGACGATTTTCAGACAGAGACAACCGGGAACTGAGGTCGCTCAGGTCGCAGATGAAAAACCTCCAGAGTTTGATTCCGATGAATTACAGAATTGCTATCAATTCCTATTGGGAAGATTCGGGCTATTCGTTCGAACTGTCCGGGTATGTTTCCCCACATTAACCAAATCTTCTGAAGAAGGGGTCATAACGACTTGGAGGCTGTTCGACTTGTCAGAACAACCGACAACGCAAACATACTGACTTCAGTTGGCATCGATCCGGATGGGGCCGTGCTGGAAGTATGTAGGTCATCTTTTCGAAAAGATTATGAATAGAGTCCTGATGCAGGGACTGAGGACAGTTTGGATATAGGGCGAGGCATGATACTGTACATGCCGCGTCAAAATTGGTGTCGGACATTTAATGGAACACAGTGCACCGGGGCTTGCCTTGTTGACTTGGAAGGGGGCATTCGACACCGTCTGGTCAGAAGGCCTCTTCCTTAAGTTGACGAGTTGGGTATAATCAAAGGTATAAGCAAAGAACTGCTCTACACGATCTACAATATGGTCACAAGATTAATTGTTAAGAGTGGCAACAAGGTTGTCGTTTACATAAAAAATGGGCTTCAGCTGGGTGCAGTGAATTCACCAATTCTTTTCACTATTTTCACAAGTGAATTGATTGGCTCCATGCAGCATATGATCGCGTTCGCTGACGACTTGGTCGTGTATAGAACAGCGCGAGTTATTGATGTCATTAACATATTTTTGCAACGTGACTTCGAAAAGATCCAGCGATTTTGCGACGACTGGAAGTTAAAAATTAACAACCAGAAGTGTGAAACCATCCTTTTCCGGACTCCGTTATGCAGAGCCTGACGAAAGCCAAGAAAGCCTTCGCTATGGCAAGTAGGCCGTTATACAGCAGTCAACTTAAGCATTATGGCTATACAGCAGTCAACTTAACTCCAACGAGAACTTTGTAAGGACAGTAAGTCCAGGTGACCTCCGGTTCAGTACATCCATCCCTGTTCGCGATAGAACGGAAAGTAGTATGGATCGAGGTATTTATTGGTGGCTACAACCTCATCAAACTCCAGTTGTCGTTAGCTTCTCCGGCCAACGTTGTTGGTCCCCGACGGTCAGCTTAAATGTAGGTTAATTTAGAATAGGCTAGATTGTAACAATAAAATAAAACAAAAAATAAAAAAAATATTAGTGTTAAGTTAGTGTTAGATAGTTAGGTAGGTTAGTTAGAATAGTCGTAGATTAAGATATATATAAATTAATTTTTTAAATAATAGATTGGATTGCTAAGTTTTTTCTGTAAAAATTTTCTTAGTTTTAAAAATATCTACAAATAGTGCATACAATACTGCAAATATAAAATACAAAAGACAACGCCGAAAGGCACTAGTAATAAATGTTTAGATTAACTTAGAGCGCCCGTATAGGGCCAGTAAGATAGTTTTAATAATAGTTTAGAAATCTTTAGGTATTTTTACTTCTAGATTTAAGGAATTAGAAAAAATTAACAATAAAAAAATACATTTGGAAATGAAAAAAAAAATGGCGTCACCGTCTAATATCGGTATATAATTTGAGTGAGAACAGTCTGTTAGTTTTGCCGCCGTTAATCGTGACGCGAAAAGAAGTGCGAAGTAAAACCTAAAATAATACAAGATAATCAGCGGGACTTACGATTAGACTTAGATTTGTTTTTTAAAAGATATTTAATTGTTGGTTTTTACCGAAAGTTGTCCTTGTGGACCACCCTCCCCTTAACAAGAATCGTTGGGCCTAGATCTGCCTCTATTTTTTTCTCTTCACACAGAGGAGTCAACTTGTTCCCAAGTCTTCTGTTTGTTTTTACAAGTACTTTTTCTCCTACGTCAAACACTCTGTTCGGCCTGGCAAGATTGGTGAAATTTACATTATCGCAGATATGGTACTGCAAGTCTTCTAGTCTCGTCACAGTACCGTAATTTATTTTGTTAGCTTCTAGTTCTATGGTTACGCCTACCTGTGTGAGCAGGTTAAATCTAACGATTCCATCAAACAATGTTAAGGAGTGTAACAAAAAGAAAGGGGATATTATCCCAAAAATGTTACTTAAACATTTATGGAGCCATGTATACTCACAGTAAACGGGGAATCGACCGACATTATCCACTTTAGTTCCTTTACGGGCTTCACATAGTTGTTTACCGCTCCCGTATCGATAAAGTATGTTAGTGATCTCCCAGTGAATTTCCGTTCAATAAACGGTAGCCGAGAGCGTTCCCTTCAAAAATTTCCGGAGTCACTTTCATAATCTCCCACAATTTCCGAGTCTAACTCCGCGACAGCATCTCTGGCTATGTCGTCGTAGTTTCCGCTTTAAGCAGGAGCTTGTTGGCTTAGGTTATTGACCCTTTGCCGTCTTTGATCCATCAAACGCTTTGAGGAATTCTTCCTCTTGTTCCCCTGAGGGTGTCTACTGCGGGTGCTCAAATCGTGGGGTGGTTGTTGAAACCTCGCCAAAGAAGAACCAACTTCCATAGGCTCAGGACCGCGGTCCTGGGTTTCCCTGCCGTTCGATCGCTGTTTAAGTGACACTGACTGTGAGTCCCTTTGGGCTTTATAATAGTGCGGGTTTCTTCCCTATACTCGCTGTTTTGAATGACGCGCTTGCGACTTTTGAACAATGGACCTCTGAGTTTTGTCCTCAATGCTCTTAGCATAATTTGCTGTGAACGTGCATCGACCATTACTCGCCTCCGCCTCCTGAACTAACGCCAGAGCGCTTGGCAGATCTTTTGGCATTTATTTAAAAAAATTTTTACATTAACGAGATAGTTTTTCTCGTTTACTTGCTATTTATTAGCACTGTTCTTAAACTTTGAGTCAGGAATTTGGACAACAATTGGGGGCGACAAACCGAAGTAGCATCGGTTTCCAAGGGTGGTTCTACGTCGGATCTCAACTGTGATGTCATTTGTGAAGTTAACGTTTGCCCCGAAGTGGATAAACTCCTTTACTAACTCAAAAATATAGTCGTCGATTCTTACATTTTGTCGTAGGTGTTGTGTGACGGAACGTTTCTTAGTCGACAGCATATACTTTGTTTTCCCCTCGTTGATCTTAAGCTCGCTTCGCCTCTTCTTCAGCTGCCGCAAAAGTCTCGGCACGTTGGGATCGCGCGACGATATCGATGTCGTCCGCATTTCCCAACAGCTGGACTGTTTTGTAGAAGATAGTGCCTTCCGTGTTTACCTTGGCTCGCCGCACTATCTTCTCCAGTACCAAACTGAAGAAGCGCATCTCCTTGCCGAAATCCGGTGCAGGTTTCAAACGGCTCAGATGTCCTCGAGCCGAACTGCACGGTGCATCGCGTATTTAATAGGGTGGTGCAACATAACCGGATCAATTTTCCCGGGATCCCGAATTCGGCCATCGCCTCGAAAAGTTCGTTGCGATGAATGCTGTCGTATGCGGCTTTGAAATCGATAAACAGATGGTGCGTATCGATTTGAAACTCGCTGGTCTTCTCCAGGATTTGCCTTAGTGGGAAGATTTGGTCTATAGTTCTGCCGGAAACCGCACTGGTGCGTGCCGATTAGTGCGGTGCAAAACGGCTTTAGACGCTCACAGTACGCTGCATAGCATCTTGTAGGCGACTTTGAGCAGGGATATACCTCTGTAGTTGTTGCACGAGGTAGGATCGCCTTTTTTGTGAATGGGGTATATGGAGCTGATATTTCAGTCGTCGGACATGCTTTCGTCTTCCCATATTCGGCAGATGATCTGGTGCATGCTCCATACCAGAACATTGCCATCAGCCTTGAAGAGCTCCGATGGTAAGCCATCTGAACCTGCGGCTTTGTTGTTCTTCAGGCTTTTAACAGCTGTGCCGACTTCCTCAAAGCTAGGTGGAAAGACTATTTCATCGACTGGAATTGGGATTTTCTGATTCCCTACCACTCTTACCTGGACAGGTCCGGTAAGCAGCTGTTGAAAGTGCTGCTTGAACACATCCACTATTCCCTGCGGGTCGGTAACTAGACTACCCTCGCAATTTCGAAGAGCCTGGGTGCCTTTCCTAAAGCCTGAAGCCAGGCTTTTGGCTTTTTTATAAAAGGCTCGTATTTTATGTTTGTCCCTAGACTCTTCGATATCCAGTCCTGCTTTATGGAGCTGAAAGCTGGACGATAAGCAAATCTGCAGAGCTTATTCTTAGCTTAGCTTGCCTTAGAAAGAAAAATTCTACTTCGGATATATGGTCCCGTCTGCGAGGAAGGTGAATGGAGGAGAAGACATAACCAGCGTGCCCAAGACCGTCAGCGATGGAAGGCAGCAATTGTACAGGCTCTGACCCTTCATGGGTCGCCGGCCTGATAAGTAAGTAAGTAAGTGTTCTTAAACTTCACATCACTTTTTATTTTGGGTTCAGTTATAGTATTGGGCGCCAATTAACAGATACAACACTAGTACATACAGAAGCAACAAATTATTATATTTTTACGACTCAAAGGTCGGAAAATTTATTACCGACTTCTTCGGCTTCTTACTTAAATCTAAATTACAAAATATATCTTACAAACTAAAACCTATCAGATACTCAGCGAAAAGCGCTGAGCATGTGTCAGGTGCAAGCAATCGGTAACGACGTCTCACGCTGGTTACCTGACCCACGTGAGATACACTATACGTTTTATCACCAGACGCCTACATTGCTATTTATGCTCCCAGACGAAATTCGAGAGTTACATGTTAACTTACACGTATACATACTTGTAAGTTTCGTAGGTGGATTAGGTAACTTTCACTGTAAAATTACTTACAAAAATCATCTTCAAATAAATAGACACTACATAAAGGCATAGTTGGGAAGCATTACCAAAACACATGAGTTCCGATGGCACAATATGTTTTCGTTTCAAAAAATGACGAATGACCCTTAAGTTATGTGTGGCACACTCTCTGAAACACCTAAAATTATGAAGCTTTTCTTGTGAGATATCAGATGTAAATGCATTTGACATAAAAATTAGTGCATGAATATAAAGTTATGAATGATAGTTTTGGATGGCTTGGTAACATACATATATGTATGTATATGAAGCAGAAGCAGAAGCTGTTCCTATCTGTTTCCTATCCTCCCTTACGTTTAGGTTCGCTTAAAAACTTTTTGTTTTCAAGATCTGTTTGAGCTATGGGGCGTCGAAGTTAGAAAATACACCTCTCTTCTGGGATTCTGCTTTCTCGTGAAGCACCCCGGTATAGCAATCGCAATATTTGTTACATGGTTTATACTTTCTACGTAAAGAAAACTTGTATGTAAAAAGATAACAATTTAAAATAATGTATGAAAGATAACAATTTAATTGAATGTAAAAAGATAACAAATTAATCAAATGCAGAAACACTACATGCCCCTGTTACAAGATTTATGAATGTAGCTCTCGGGATCCTAGAGTGCTGTAAAGCATACATTATCACTATTCGGAATGTGAAATGGAAAACAATTAGTACTACAATATATTTTAGAATGACGTTTATAAGCCTCTTTCGCGGATAGACGCTTTTTGACAATATTGTAGGAGTTGTCCTACTAACCATCAATGAAAACGAAAGCATGGCAGCAGCAACGTGAAAAGCAATTGAAACAACAAAAACATAAGCAGCAGCAGGGAAATTTTATATTTTCATTCCCAAAGGAGAAAAGTATTGTTCTTTTGTAGTAAAAGGTTTGATTTCTCTAATGAACTGGACGATGTTAGGTGCATTGCGACTAACTGAGGTTTCTAAGTGTAAACGCTTTTCCATTATTTTGTCCAGGAAAAAAGAGAGTACATCCGCGATTCTGCTGGTCGTTGGAAAAACAGAGGACAGATCACTGTTGAAGTGCATTAAGCAAGTGCATTAGAAACAACTGCTCGATTACCGGTGATTTGAACGAGAAGTATGTGGAATCAGTCGGGTTTGTACTCTTAAACGAGCCAGTCATGTTATCCCTCTCGTTTAAGTCAAATTCGTATTTGTAATTACATAAAAGTTGCCAAGCGCGCTTTTAACACGTTAGAGGATTCTTTATCCTCAATTAATAAATATACGAGAACGAACACTCCTAAAACGTCGCGGAGTGAAAATTCCTTAAGCCTTCTGGATTGTCATCCTGACACAAACAATGAGGACAATATGTCCTCGAGTGTTACTTAGTTTCCTGATAAAATAATTTACCATCCCGCCCATTAAAATTCTCCACAAACCCAGTGACTACGTGCACCAAGTGCTTAAAGAACTAATTAATGACTACTACTTAAAAAAGAATTTCGATGGGAATGAAACTATTCTGTGAATCAATAGGTTCATACCATGCAGTGTGCTGTGACTTAAAATCAAAAAAGTGCCAATTTTTCACTCACGACCTTAAAACCGAAAGGCCGTTTAAAGTTACTCTTTTCGGTTTAGATGAAATTTCTCCAAATTCTCTTAAAAAATAACTTATTTCTCTAGGTCTTAAGTGTAATGACATTAAAATGATAAAAAAAATTCATCAAAAATTCGTAGATTACATATATGTATATTGTTTGTTTCGAAAATGGATCCGTTTGTTTGATTGATTTGAAGAAAAATGTGAAAACTTTATTTCGCACACAAGCGAGGTGGGAATTTCCCCGCCGCCTTAAAAATAAATTAACTCAGTGTCATAAGTGCCAAATGTTTGGACACGGGGAAAAACATTACAACGTAAAAACATGCTGTGGAAATTGCGCGGGTAATCACCAAACAAACACATACACTTCCACCGCCATCTCAAAGTGTGCAAATTGCGGAGGTAAACACAAATCTACTGATCTCTCTTGCGAAAGCCGCGGGAAATGTTTGCATATAAGGGAGAATTCTTCAATAAAAGTAAATCATCCTCATGTTTTGACTCGCGCATCATCACATCAAGCCCAACAACCTGTCAAGAATTTTAATTTCAGCAGTATGAGTGACTTTACTTCACTGCCAAAGACGCGACACCAACAAATGACATCTCAGCCCACAAAAGCACGCAGCCATTCCTCAAAGCTCTTCACCGGCTGAAAGTTCTTTGTTCTCCCAAGAAGAACTTACTTCCCTCACAATGGAAATGATCACCAAGCTTGGACAATCAGCCTTATTCTGACATTAGAACGATTCGAATAATATTTCGAATGTATCGTTCGAGTGAATTTTTCGTATTCTGACATTCGAATGAAAAGTATTCATTATCGAATGAACACTTCAATGAATTTGACATTTACCATATCAGCTGTTCGAAATTTCATACAAAATTGGAATAAAATCGTAACCACAGAAAATACAATACAATTGATAATGAAAACAATTGCGATTGCGACCTACATACGTTAATAAAGTCATGATACAATTCATAAAATTTAAAGATGCAACAAAATATCTCTACTTACATGTTTAGCGAAGGTAAACGAAGGGAAAATAACGAACGAAAGAAAAATGACGTTTCATTTGAATCATTCGAATGTGAGAATAGCCTGAAAAGTGAACTTTCGAATGATAGAGTGAACTTTCGAATCATTCGAATATCAGAATACAATCTGTTCGAATTCGATTAACTTTCGAAGGATTATTCGAACCGTTGGAATGTCAAAATAAGGCTGTAAATCTAAATTTGAGCAATTTAATGTAATAGCACAGCTTGCGAGCAAATATATATATTCCAATGTCAAGTAATACTCAGAATAAATTATGCTCTTATGTTGGATTGCAAGAGGTATTCGCAACAAATGCATAATAATAATAATAATTGAGTGGCACTACAGCCCACAACGGGCCAGGGCCTAGCTTCTACAACAACTACTCGTGTTGTGCATGCTACTGTTCTTCACGAGTAGAAGGGACCTACAGTTTTTTGCCGATTCCGAACGGCGAGCTGAGAAGCTTTCCATAGACAATTAATACTCTTTGAGTGTTGTCAGCAACTCGAAAGAGGTGGTGCCGTGAAAAAATGCTAGGTGTCCCGCCGGGAATCGAACCCAGACTTTTCTGCGCCGCGGTCGATGCACTTACCACTACGCCACGGCGACCACGCAACAAATGCATGGAATTCTTAAATTTCATTTCAAATATAAATGTTGACATATGTTTGTTATGTGAAACTAGGCTCAGTAACAAAGTAAAATTTTCATGTCGTGCATATGACTGTTTGTTATAGGCTTGATCGAATTAGTAATATTGGTGGAGGAGTTGCCATCTTAGATAAAAAAAAAGTATTTTTCACTCCTTATTTGTTGGAAGGAATACTTCCGTCATAGAAAATATCGCTTAAAGTCAACTTGAAAATGACTTTAAATTAAAACTCTTTACTGTTCACTTCCCTAGAGGATCATCGAATGCTTTTAAAGCACAATGTTTGAAAAACGATCTAAGGCGATTTATTAGTGTAGATAATTTTGTCATTGGAGGCGACTTAAATTGCAGGCATCGTTTTTGGGGCTGTGCAAGAGCTAACTCATGGGGTAATGTTTTAGAAAATCTATTAGCTTCACACAAATTCACTATTCTCTACTTACCTTATCCAACCTACAGCAACAACACTAGACTTTTTTCTTACTAACAGTCCTAATGTACTAACTGCACCCGTTGTCATCAATGCGTTAAGCTCTGATCACCTGCCAGTTACCTGTGATATATCTTCTAGTCCAATAACTCATAATGTGCAATACTTAGATTTTAGCAAAGCTAATTGGAAAATATTTCGTAATCACCTCTCGTCTGTTCGATTCTAAATCGTGCAACTAATTTAGAATCGATTGTCAACTGCGAACAAATTGACAATTCAATTAGTTTTTTTTGAGTCCAAATTAAAGAAAGCGTACAGGCTGCAGTCCCAAAGAAGTCAGTAAGCACTAGATCTGTCACTCTTCCGCGTTCAATCTTAAACTTAATTGAAAACAGAAACTTTTTCAGATGGAAATGGCAAAGGTACCGTTTGTATAACGATTTTCTAAATATGAATTCTCTAACTCATCTTATTCGTATAAAAATTGTTGAGTTTAAGAACAACAATTGGAACAGAAAACTTAGCACACTCGATACCAACTCCAAGCTATTTTGGAGTATTAGTAAGTTAACTAGAAAAAGACACAATCATCCCAAGTTTGGTTGCTGACAACTCAATAGTCACAGACATTGAAGGCAAAGCGGGGCTTTAACATGGTTTCAAGAATGCAGTCTGAAGTAGATACCGAAATATCATCTTTTAACTAGAGTTCACTATTTCCACCGGAAGAGCCACATATGACGACGTTGAATTCGTCATCTCATTACTTAAATTAAAAAAAATCGCCCGGTCTTGATGGCATAAATATTTAATTATCAGAAATCTCCCCTTAAGTGCAATAAAGTTCCTCCAGTTAATTTATAATGCTTGTTTCAAACTAAACTATTTTCCCAAAAAATGGAAAACTGCAAAAGTTATTGCTATACCTAAGTTTAGAAAGGATCCTAGCGATCCACACAGCTATAATATAAAGAATATATTAAGTAAAGTTAATATTGTCATAAAAATGTTTATATCCCTTAATAAATCGGAACTCAATGCTTAATCGGAAAAACAAATTGATACTGTTGAAGGCCGTTTTTCAAGCAATAATTACCTACTGCTCTCCAGTGTGGGGAAAACACATATCAAAAAGCTTCAGATTGCTCAGAACAAAATTCTTAAAATGATGCATGAGCAAGCTGGTATACTTAAAGAGGCCAGAAGAATTGAAATTCTTAATGAGAAATTTGTTTCGAAATGTCGAATTATTGAAAACTCACTTGCTACTGAGCTTACACCACTTTAATTTTTTTATTAATCTTTTGTTAACATACTTCGTTATTTGTTAAATCATTTATTTACTTATTTATTTATTTATATATATCTTTTTATTTATTTATTTATTTATTTATACAATATTTATTTATATATTTATTTAGTTGTTTATAGGTTTATTTATTTATTTTTACTAATTTATTTACTTATTTATTTAGTCAACTACCTATTAATTTTACATTAGTTGTGTTTTACATATTTATTATTACTTCAAACTATATATTGTCTTCTTTAATTCTGTACACTTTATGTTGTGTGAAAATGCCCTGCTCTATTAATTTTTTTTCTGGTTATTGTCATATAGAGGTTTTTGCTCATAGGTTTTCCTCTCACACTCTATCCATGTACAAATAAAAATTTCATGTCATAATTAAGTGATTTCATTCAGTAGTAAAATTGTAAATTATCATATCTCTGTGCAAGGTAAAAATATAAATTAAATAAAGTATAAAGTATGTGGAATTGGATATTCGCGACAGAATCGGTGTTCAGAGTATTGGCGAGTTCAAGCTGAATGTGCTTGCACCGATAAACCATCATATTTTAGAAGTGGGTCCAATCTGGGTATGTTGCTACTCGACACATGACAGACCTTATTTGACGTAGACAGTCAAATTATGACCTGCTTATCGCTGTTGATACTTACCGAAGATCAGCTATTTAATCAGTAGGCGAAACTATTGCAGAAATAACTTTTCTAGGATATATCCAACCGCGGGTGCGATCATAAGTTTGGTTTCATTGTTAACCATAGAATTACTTTGGAAAGAGAGATAATACTCAAGCGTATTTCTAGCCGTACCGCAGGCCTTTATATTATATATTTATTATATATTATGTTATATAATATATAATAAATAGTTTGAATAGTTTAAAAGTACAGAAAAGCTGAAAGACTAAAATATTAAAGAGTGATTTTAAGAGTTTAAATTGAGTATTTAAAATTTTTGCTTTTTACCTATTATTATTTCTGTCTAAGCTTACTTTTCAACATAGTAATGCTAACTTGATACCAGTTGTCGCCACTTTAAAGAAAAGCAGTGAAGTAAACACCAGCTCCAGTAGGAAAAATCCAAATTTACTATTTTTCATAAAATTCTGTCATCTTTTCTTTTACTTATTTTTAATATCACGGTAATTTAGATACATTTTAAACGCATTTTAAACATATTGTGAACACAGCCTTTAACTATTAAAAGTTATGTGTTTGTTGGTTATGCCATAAAGAAATAACAATACTTATCTTAGCTTACCTCGTGTTGTCTTGGTGGAAGAGACATTTTTCTTTGCAAATGGGAACTAGTATTCTACATTTGGTCATTGTAGAACCCTATTTCATATAGATCACGCCTTCTGAATCTTAGAAAAAAATAGCTGTCAGCTTTATCACTGATTTTCCTTTTTTGGAGCACGTTGGCAAGTAAAAAACAAATCGATCTCGATACCTGTCTTAAAGAACTGTACTAAACTATAACCTGGTGTGGCTTTTACAGCTATTTTCGAGCGGCCTCAATTTCGTTATTGTATGGACACTATCTCTTGTGTATTCGGCAATTTTACACGTCGCGAATTACATACATACCGGTCATTTCCCAACACTTCATAAATTACATACGCTGCCCACCCAAAGTAACAACTCGCTCGAATTCAAATAAAGTACCTAAATTTTTAAGAATCAACCTCATTACGTTTCCTTACTCTTGTTGTAGCCCAGTAGCCCGACTGTTCTCAAATGAGGGGCTAGGGTAGAGGGTACCTACAGTTTTTTGCCGACTCCGAACGGCGGGATTTGAGAAGCTTTTCATAGACAATTAGCACTCTTTGAGTGTTGTCAGCAACTCGAAAGAAGTGGTGCCATGAAAAAATGCGAGATTTCGCGTGTGAGTCAACGCACTTACCCACTAGGTCACGGCGACCCCAGCGGTTTATTTAATAACATCAATAACACGACTTAAAGAAGAACCGCTAAATTGGCTTAACATTCTACGTTTCTATTGCATTTCTTATGAATGTTAAATGATTTTCAGCTGACACGGTACAGACTACGGAATTATAAGTGTCACATTACAGATATGTATATTGTATTCAATACTTGCAAACGTACTCTTGCTACTAAAATGCACACCAGAATTCTTCCAGACTCGTCTGTGAGTTGTGGTCAGAGAGAGAGAGAGCAAACCAAATAAGTGGAATCTCAAATAAGTTAATGCCGTATACATCACGTTCAAATGCTTTGAAACCGCTTCTTAGTAATCTAATAGGCTGTAGAAGATGCAGGAAAGTAAATAATGGTGCACCTTTTAAGCTTTTCCTTTAACTTCATTGTTTGTTTTTCTTTTCAAAAAATATGGGCTTTTTACAGATTTAGCATCAATCAATGGCGTGTTTTGCAGTGAGAAAAAGAAAATATACTATGAAACGAGCTTCGCCAGGTTTCCTATGAATGTATTTGGATTATATTTACATATATATATGTAAATACCTAGGCCGGATTTACTTACTTAATATTATATATAAAGTGGACATCCAATTAATTAATTTACAAAGTCATTCTCTGTACTAAGCGTGTTCGTTGCATTGTTTTTTTAAATATCTATTTATTAAAATGTTTATATTCATACATTTTGGATTTTATGAATATATATACAGATAACGTGTTAACTCCAATATTATATTATTCCACAGTAAATATTATATAAAATGACTTAATTAATGCATATCCGAAAGTATTTTTTAGCTAGTCTCTTAAAATGAAATTAAAATGTATGTATGTAGTGAACAATATCGCTGAGTATTATTCCTACAATGGTAGCAGAGTATGAAGAAAAAAAAAATAATGGTCCTTTGCGACAATTATGTGTATAATTCATACTAACAGTTCACCCCACTTTGCTTTTTCATTATATTATCGAAATCATAACTAGAAAAATTAATCCCACAGATGCAATGTTACCGAGAGTAGAAGCACAATTCTTCAAGATAAGATAATGGAAATTAAGAACATGTTTTTTGTTTTTAAAATTAATTTTTTTATATTTTTTTTTACTAGACATCTACTATTCAAGTTTAATATGACTGTTAAAAATGCTTTTCATATATATGTTTTTTTATATTTTTTCCTTAGCTTATGACTTGGATCACATTAATTTGTGTAAAACGCACTCTTTGAATGTAAATACTTGTGTTTCATTACTGAGGAGATCAAAATGTCAGAAAACGTTGGTCACTTTTCACACAAAAAAAAATTACATAAAAGTGCCAAGGAAGCTAAGGCCGCCGGTGAAGCCCTTACGTCGAATGCACAGGTCCAAGAAGCTTTTACTTCGTCAATACACAAACATGAACCCATATGTAGAGCTGCGCAAACTCAAGCGGAACAAAAGTGCTACAAAGATGAGGGCCATTTGAATGGAGAGGAAAGCTACTCACCCATTCATTCACCACCGTCTACGTCGCCACTAAAATCTACATCATTTCCATCACTGCATAGGAACTCTGAATACACAAATAGAAAATTTTGTGGAAGTGAAATAAATTTGGATTCAGTCAGCCAAGAATCGTGTTCGCGACGTGAGTTCAATGATTCTTTTTTGCCAATAAACGCCGTGGAAATCCATTCAGCTGCAACTGCCTGCGAGTTTTCCTCAACATTATCATCTTCATCCCCTCTGCCCCTGTCATCTTCTTCACCCTCCATTTGTTGTTATACGATAGCAAGCCGTAGCAAAGCTATATCAAAACTTTTAAGTCGAAGTTATAACAGTCATTCGAACAGTAATAATAATCATAAACAAAAACGCTCCCGTTCTTTAATTGCGCACAGTTTTATTTCAAATAACTCGTGTCCTTCCATAGTTATTGAAAAAAGTCGAACATCAGAAATTCCAAATTCATTAAGACCAAACATTTCTGCGCCTCCAGTACCTCCAAAACCGTCCAAGGGAGAAAAGAAAAATAACAATAAGAGCAAAAATCAAGACAAGCCGTATATTGAAAATCAGGAAAACGATTTTACTGATCAGTCGTACTATGATCCCGCAAGTTTTCGACGGAAACTCCAAAGATTTGAAAAACAGAATACACTAATTGGGAAATCTAAGAATAATGTGACGAGCGCAAGCGACAAAGACGAAGATGATCAAGGTGACGAACGATGTGAGATTTTAAGTTGCTTTCCCACTGGCAATAGCACAAATTCAGATGAGAGTGTAAGTGACATTAGTTGTGTTGGTAGTATTAAGTCTGTATCTGTAGGTGGGGGAAAAGACTGCGGCGTTGTATACACCGAAATCAGAAGGAGTAATAATAGCATCAATAACATTAACAACAAGTTCGATACGATTGAGCGAGAGAACGGTTCCCTGCAAAATAATCGTGAATGTCGCGTGGATTATAAACGAAAATGTTCGAGAGGAAATTGTAGAAAAACACTTCGTTACGATAATTTTGGTCGCTTAAAAAGTGTAGAAAATAACGTACCAAGTGAAAATCCATCAGTCAATGATATAAAGTTGAGTCGTGTTATCGAGCAGCCTTTACTTAGGTCCAGCCCCGACGTAACTTTACAAAGTGCCGTAATAATTCGCAAACTTACTCCCAAATTGAGCAAGAAATTGAGTTTTAGTGTGGGTATTACTTCTCGACGGTGCGCAAGTGATGATAGTCTTATACTGAGATGTTTGCCATATTCACCAATACAAAATCCATATGATCAAGAAAATAACTATCTTTCTCGTAATTACTCCCAAAATACATCCGACAACCAAATAAACAACAATTCTTCTTTCTCTGGTATAGTTTCCGTCTCTTCCCCCAGTGTGACAGATATCGAAAATAAAATAAAATCCAGTACAGATTTAAATCATCGACAAGAATCAGAATGCGGAAGAGATAAAAAAATATTTAAATCACTAAGCGATACAAATAAAGCAAATCGGTTTTATGAGTTGATTGCTGACCATGGAAATCTAAATTCTATTTTTCACAGCACATCTGTCACAGATATACAAAATTGCATTTTGAGTGAGTTAGATATAAATAGTTCAAGATGTCTCGGCAGTAAAAAAAATTTGACCACTAAATGCGGCGAAAGAAAAGATTTCGATGAATGTGATTGTTGTCCATTTAATAATGAGTGTATGTTAGAGAGATTTTTAAATATTAAAATTGCTTCTTGTAATGATTTCTCACACGCCGCCTCGAGATTTGAAAATTTATGTAGAACTAATAACAGCAGTGATATCACTAATTTTCCTGATAAAACGGATAACTTGTCAGGAAATTCGTCGTCTTCATCGCCTGCACAAAATTTTGCATCACCAATAGTTCGAGGACCACTTGTTTTAAAACGAATACCAACTATTGAATCTCTTGGATACGTATCACGTAATAATGAACCAGCTTTCTTTTCCAAGGAGGTAAGAACAGTTCTCTTTTTATTTGTATCTATGTATGTATTTACATACGTTAATGTTTTTGAAATATATTTATAAATATTTTCTGTTTCTATGTATATGTATATTTATTTATATATGTATAGACATTGAAAATACGTGGGTTGGGATAGAATTTGAATATACTTTCTCGAATGCATGTATTTAGTATGATATATATTATATACCTACATTTAAATGGTATAAACCAATGAATTACATTTGTATTTCTGTAAACTAAAAACACACATATTGCTCTGATAAACATGTCTATATAATATTGTACTAGATACATACATATTTTTGGAATTGGTAAACACAAAAAATGAGTTTCACTAGTTCACATTAATACAAATATATTTTTAAATTTTGGAGTTAAAAAAAATCAACAAAGTATACATGCAAACATTTCCGTATATTTTGTTATACCGAGCTGCATAAATTGATATCCATATACATAAATACCATATTGACAGGCGTGAATGTTTTGTTAATAGTTTATTGCATACGAGTTCATAAATTCAACTTGCTTTTGCGATTTTTTTATTTTTGAAATAGAAAATAAAACATCAAATTCGACTTCAAATTTCAAAGATGCCCGTTCTTTTCTGAATGTATTTTTATTATAGTGCAAAAAAAACTTCGAGGAACAGGATGTGAAAAGTCGGACATGTCATGTGCTACAATCTAATATAAATACGTATGCATGTATACGATGGGAGTGTTTTCAAAGTTTTACTAAGAAAAGGTGATAATCATTCTTCCGATGTTTCTTAAATACAACAATACAGCCATTATTTGACATCTTTAAGCATTTGATATAAACTTATTTTTAATGGCATATTACGCGAAACACGTTACAGGTTGTAACACACTCAAAGCTTAAAAAAAGCTTTGATAAGACAGTTTTTGAAAATTCTACTTGAATTCAACGTTGGTTTAAGAGAATAAAACTGCATTATTATATGCGTACATATGTATATATGTATGGATATATATATATGTATGTCGCATACTGGGATAGCATATGTAAGGAATAACTTGCATTATCCACATTTTTTTACTACCATTAAGACGGAATGTTAACATGTCTTTAAAATGAATATGATATGTAGCCTCATGAAGTATGTACTTGTCTTATCATCCGTTATGGCAGAAGGTCTATTTTGGCAGTCACTTATAAAAACCAAACAAAGGTGTTGGATTATTTGTTATATACAGTACAAGCCTTCCGTTTCCAAATTACATATTATCGCTAATATGCTCTTTTTTCATTTAAGACTTCGAATTCTGCAATTCTTACTCTTCTAAGCACCAACTTTGAATTGATATCGAGCGACGAATGATGGTGTATGTTTCTGAAAGGACGATTATTATAAGACACATTTTCATCACCATGAATGAATTGTTATTAATTATTGTTAGAGCTATGTTTTCCTAGGTAGCTTCCGGTGTTGTAGACCAAATGTCCATATTAAAGACCTCTCGCTTTCCATCTCATTTTCTTTTGCATAGCAATATTTGGTCAATTAACCAAGAACTATTTTTTATATTTTCTTTTAAATGTGGTTGTCAGCATGTAGCAGCAGCAGCAGGAAAGTGCGTCGAATCAGCCGAGTAAGATTCTAGGTCTGAACATCTCACATTTTTTCACGACATTACCTCTCTCGAGTGGCTGACAACACCCCAAGAGTACTAATTGTCTTTGAAAAGTTTCTCAAATTTTAAAAAAGCTAGCCGTATTCATTAAGAATCACAAAAGCTAGGCCGTCTGATTCAACTGCAACCACTAACAACTGCCACTTTTTTCTACTCTACGCTCAATCGCGGGCAGGGACTGAGCGGACCGACCGAACCGGAGACTGTCTTGACATCGCCGTCGTATAGAAGTCGCTCATTCGTATTTTATTTCGCCGCAAGCACTCCATTGAGTGGTCTCGTGATAAGCATCATTCGGGTAATATGCACCAAATATTACTCCATTCTTACAAAATCCTTTAGGTAGTTTAAAGTATGTAAATACCTTATAGGCCTCCGTATGAATACATGCTGTAGTTACGTATTAATTACGTAAATATCTTTTATACATTTATTAAGTTTTTTAAAAGCGTAATCAGTTGAACATACATGTGGTATGACAATTTTAGAGATGTAGAATGTAATGATAATATTATATATTTATATATTCAATGGTCAATATTATAATGTTAATAATTATTTTTGTACAATTTCCAACAATAAAGCGAATAAAACGTGTCCTAATTGCTATTTACACGAACGCATTTTTTGCCTCTTTGTGTTGTTCTTGCTTTACCTACACAGCTAATTGATATTTTCCAGTTACTTACTTATAAGTTTTGAAAATACTTAGTTACTCTTAACATTTCGATTAATCTTATTGTTTTGATTATTTACTTCAAATGTTTTTAGAATAATTCATAAATAATAAATTAACTTTATATGAAGTATTTTTTTTTTTTTCACTTGTAAACTACACTGACTACTGCGGGTTCTGTTGATGAACACAACTTGTGATAGCACCCGTTGATCTTCCTACATACATACATGTATGTACATACTTGATCGGATGTACGGCGCATTCCTACAAATTTTGTCAAACTCGTAGTTATATTTTGTACTTTTTTAGGCGAATAGTTATTAAATATTCGTATATATAATGTTATTGTTACTATGTAACAGTGATGATGCGCCTCTTGCCCTTTCCGATAGGTGGTAGATACGCGTGAAAACTACAATTGTTATTTTTTTTATTAAATAGGTTTTGCAAACCAAACATTCTATTATCTTATATATAATAATGTCAAGCGTTTTTCTTATTACAGAGGACCACGCTATGGCCAGGATTCATCTTTTTTTGGTTTCGAAGTCTAAATCCTTGCCCTAGAATGTTCTGAAAATCAGTTAACGGTCTTCTGTTTCAAGGCGAAACCGCTCCGAGACCATGTAATGAGGAGTCCTATGTGTGATTCCTATGTATATTTTTTAAAACCAAATCTATCTGTTTTTTTTTGTCTGTCCCGTTCCGCAAGTTATATTAGGGTCAAGGTGGCCTTACTTCTTTGTTTTTTTTTGTTTGGTCAGTCCTTTCGCAAGAAATTCCCTCACAGTGTATCAAAGATGAGTTTGATGCCTTAGCATCGGTGGAAACCGAGGCATTTGATTTTGAACATGTTATTTTTTTTAGGGAAAAACTCTTACTTATTTTTTTTTTGGGAAAAAATTCCCAACTTCCTTCATCCAACGAATAGTAGAAGGAAGGGTAAGAATTGAAATTAACAGCTGGGGCAAGGGAAGATATATTCAACCATAAAGGGTGTCGTAAAATAAATTCAGTAGTTTTTTATTACCAAGTCTGTCAACCATTGAAGAGATAATTCCTCTCGTCTATTAACACAGGTAAGTGCCCACAATTGCTCAAAGGAACATAAATGCACAAATTTTACAAAGGTAGAAGATATAGAATTGCCGCAAATACGATGATGTGAATTGACATCCATTTGAAAGCCATCATGGTTAAATAATTTGTTCGTTGTAGTATGGGTTTTTGACCTGCTTATTTATTTTACCTCTTTGGAAATTATTATTATTATGATTGATTATTATTATTATTATTACTATAATTAAAATTATTTTATTACTTTAATTAAAATAATTTATCAATTACTTAGTCTTATGTACTATACCTAATTAATACGATTTCCTCTGCTTATATTTTTTTAAACTAAATATAAATTCTCTTAGGGCGTTCATTCTGTACTTTTCGTTAAAAGAGTTAGCCAATTCGTTGTCATATATATTGGTGTTGTTTGTAAGTAATAATAATAATTGAGTGGCTCTACAGCCCACAAGGGACCAGGGCCTAGCTTGCAACTACTCGTGTTATGCGTGCTACTCTCTCACAAGTAGAAGGGACCTACAGTTTTTTGCCGACTCCGAACGGCGAGATTTGAGAAGCTTTCCATAGACAATTAATACTCTTTGAGTGTTTGTCAGCAACTCGAAAGAGGTGGTGCCGTGAAGAAATGCTAGGTGTCACGTCCGGGAATCGAACCCAGACTTTCTGCTCCGCGGTCGATGCACTTACTACTACGCCACGGCGACCACCGTAATGCCATACATTACCAAGGCAAAAAAGAACTGCACTTGCCCCGCACATTTAAATATTTGACAAATCAATTAACTTTTAGAAGAACGTTTTATTTGAGCTGGCGAAAGATCGTGCTGGCTGGAGAGGTATGTCGGTTGAGGCACAGGCCCCGGACTGTAGCGCCACAAGAAGAAGAAGAAGAAGTAAATTTGAAGCTTTTAGGTCTGAATGCCGTCGATTTGTGTGACGCAAAACTAACACAGTTGTAGAAATTTAAAAATATTAGCCCACCATGATACGTGATGGTGGTAATATCTAAAGGGAGCAAGGGGGGTCTATGTTATGAAGAATCTGGTCTTTGTAGAAGCTGTGATGACTAAGCACATGAATCTACTGCCACTTTCAGAAAATTTAAAGGGAAACACAATTAAAACGGGATTGCAAGACCATTTCTTATGATTTTAGAATAACGACCACAAACATTCATCCAGTTAGTAAGAAATTGGCTATCATAAGATGCGAAATATGTATTGCACCATCCACCACAATTGATGGCCTAAGCCCCATCGAACTATAAAGGCATAATTTAGAAAAGAAACCAGTAAAAAATCAAGTAACTAGTAAAAGCTACCATAAGGAACGAATTTTTTTAGTTTAGTTTAAAAGGCATTTTTTTATTATTTATCTAATAGTATTTTAAAACTAGGTACAAAACGCTTAACCTAGGTACGACAGAAATGAAATCTTATAACTACTTACTGGCTCTATGCGACCGCTCTAAGCTAAACTATTGATATATTTGTTTTTGCCTTTCGGCGTCATTGCTAGTTATTTTTGATAAGGAACGAATTGTCCAGTAAGCCGTTAACATTATTTTATGTAACATATTAACCAACACAATGAATAAATTTCACTTAAATTCTTTCAATGAGCATTATTCGTAGCATCAACAAATGCATTTTTTGATAGTGTCTGCAGCTATCCGTTTTTTTTTTTTGATTTTGTTCCACTGGTCCGTCCGAAGCTTTAAAGTTTTAAACAGGTTAATTTTTCAAAGTGTACTCTAATCTAGCGGCCGCTTCAATTTCTGAGTTCCTTACAGACCTTGAAATTAAGTTACTCCCGTGCATGTGTTGTATCCTATTTCCTTAAGTGGTGGCCCCGGGAATGGAGGTTGAGGACGATATCGAAGATTTTGCAGATTATTTAGATAACTTCGTTGACAGAAGTAGCTGTGTCGACATGTATGGTTGCTGACGATGGTAGCAATAACCGCGATGACGGCGATAAAGGCCTAGAAATTGTGTTTACTAACTTATGTTCATTGATCACTCTACCCAGAACAGAGGCAGAAAAAACAGCTAGCACCTAGGGGACATTTGGCATTAGACATGAAAGGAGGCCATCTGCAGAAAAAAAGGTGCCTCCAGAAAAAAATTGTGCCCAAGTACAGTTATCTGTGCACAACTACATACATATACCTACATACCAGTAACTTGGATTTCTACCCTAGTACTCAATGCGATACATCATCAGTCAATTTTCCGTTTAACTATGACACGATATATTGGGTGTAAGTATAGTCTGATCAAGGCGTAGCTTCTTCAGCAACTACATGTGTTTCTACGTGCTACTCTCTTTGTAACATAAGTGAAGGGAATCTTAAGTTTGTTTCCGATTCAGAACGGTGCATTTTTTGTAGCTTTTTATAGCACCTCGAAGGGGACGGCGCTGTGACAAAAAACGGGAAAGGTTCAGTCCCTAAATTTATCCTGTTACCTTCAGCGTATGATTCAACGCATACAATGCTATATTTAGTATCGGCATTTCGACCAAACCTGTTAGATTTTTTATTAAGACGACAGAAAACTCTTCCTGCTCTAACTTCAATAACAATCTCATCAAGTTTTTCGAAAGAGGACGTTGTCTTGTAACATTTTTAATATAATAAAGCGTGTGAAAGTACAAAATGCACAATTTTTTAAAAATGCACCTTAAGTATAAACTTCATAAAAGAAGTACACCATCGACGTCTCGGACAGAACGTTTCAATGGGCAGCTAGATCTTTAAAGTAGTTAAGCAGATAAGGATCTCAACCAACTTCTAAAAAATCTGAAACTGAAATGGTTACCGAAGGAGAAAACGTGGGCTATCGCAAATCTTGAATTGTTTGAGAAAAAAGGCAGTTTATCTGATATAAAATATAATATAATAATTAATACTTGAGTGGCACTATAACCCACAACGGACCAGAGCCTAGCTTCTACAACAACTACTCGTGTTGTGCTTGCTACTGTTCTCTCACGAGTAGAAGGGACCTACAGTTTTTTGCCGACTCCGAACGGCGAGATTTGAGAAGCCTTTCATAGACAATTGATACTCTTTGAGTGTTGTCAGCAACTCGAAAGAGGTGGTGCCGCGAAGAATGTGAGGTGTCCCGGCCGGAAATCGAACCCAGACTTTCTGTGCGGCGGTCGACGCACTTACCACTACGCCACGGCGACCACAATATAATATCTTTAACCTAAAAATTGCAAAAGGTTTTTCAAGCCATGAAAAAGATATAATCTTAATGGTATCGACTTTATGAGTGCATGCAAAAGCATCAGGTGAAAGGATACAACAATGGAACGTGACGGAAGAGGGATCATGGTTTGGTGCTGTTTTACTCATTGGCACACCCGTCCATTAGTTAGAATCGAAGATGAAGGAGAAACGATGATTATTCGTCCTTTCGTCATACCAATGTGATTTTCATAACGACAGCTGAAGATCTCGTACACGGCAGCTAAAAAGCATTTAGCAAAAATCAAACAAAGTTGGATACAAAATTTCAGTTGCTGCAATGGATGCAATAGATCTAAACCCAATCTAAAATTAATAGCTATTGTCAGAATGAGTTTGAGCACATACCACGATCCACCACATACTATGGATGAATCTTGGGATAGATTAAAAAGAAAATGCCGGAACAGTTAAGTAAGTTCTGGCCACAATACACAACATGGCTTCATGTTGTCGCTAGCGATGACACCCGTATAACGTCTTTAGGTCTTTGGGACATCCGGCAGATCTTAGACGATGTACCTATCGCTGCCGAGAACTTATCACTACATATGGCCCTTTATATCGTGGATCCAGCTTATGTGATGTCCCGGTTGTGATGATACATAATCAATAACTACGAGATCAGAATACGTCCGCAGTTTTTTATGTTTTTCGTCGAACCTCTGCTTCCATTTCAGCTTCTTCTTAGCTATGTTATCGAGAACCATTTGTTTCATATGATTCACATCGCAAATTTCCCCAGAATCCTCTTGAACTGCTTGAATCATACGATTTGTTGTCACATCTCGTGGATTGTAATTGAATACCAATTGGTTAGGACTAAATCTTGTAGTGGAATTCGCTTGTGAGTTCAAATTCCGTTATAATAAAGGTAAAGCAACGTCCCAATCCTTATGGTTTTGAAATGAACATCTGAGAGACTCCAGTTGGCTCTTGGACACCTTACTGCTATCCGTCATAACATCGAAGGGCTCTGAGTACAGTGTATTTACTGAAGGCACAGACGACTACGAGAATATAGCTGCCTTGCCTCGCTTGCTTCTTTTGAAGGGACCCAAGTGATCTATGTGTAGACATCGGAATGGAATAGGCAGCACCTCACTGATATACATTTGCCATTGGCGAGGCCGACAATTTCTCCAGTGATCGTAGCAAGTCGTTGCATGATTAGAAATTCATTGCAAGCAGCGTACGTGTGAGTGAGATGTCGCTTATACCACCGACAATATACGAAATTAAAGATGGTTCATCTAACTTACCGCGCCGTTCAAGGTTTAACATAGTGAAATAGTATTCCTTCATTGACTCGTGCGCTCTGCGCCTCCGTTTTGTCAGTTCTCGGTGCACCTCAGCTATATTAACGAAGCTTGGAAAATCCGTTAATAGAGCCCTCGTGAATTGAAACCACGTTTGAAATACTGGCTGTGCGTCTGCACATTCTTTAGCTACACCCCTGAGTTTGTGTTCCACTGCAAGCAATACCGCTTCTTCGCTCCAAGAGTATACCTGCTGCATCTGCTCTTTTTTGCCGATGAATTGGAGTGATGCAATGGTTCCTTTGAATGGATCGAAATCTGGAAGTACGCCGACGATTTCCTCAATTCGCTTTGATTGATGCCATTGTCCGATGTTGTCGTTTACATTCTGAATAGACGTCTTTTGTTTGACGAAATGGAGACTAACGAAGCTGATGATGACATCGGTCCTTCTTCCTGGTCGTCATATACTCCATCGCCTGATAAGTTGGCGGATTGTTCTGTTGTTGGCTCAGCTGCTAATTCTCGCTCCTGTTGAAATGCCGTTGCTTGCACACACACGTTGTACATTCACTACTTCACTTCGCTCAAAGTTAGCAGTTTCGCAGCAATATCTCGCAAGCCATCCATCTTCCTCTGGACGTCTACCAGTTCTTCTTCGTCAAATTCGTCGTTGCTGACTTCATCGAAACCGTAGGCTTCAATCAACTGTGCCACTTTTGCAGCTTTATTTCCAGCTACTTGCAAGTTCTGAGATTTTAGCAAGTAATTCAACTGCGACACTTTCAGCGTATTTAATTTTGGCATGATGTGTTCTCTTTGGCTGTCCGATCACTACTCGCATCCTTTCGTTATTTTCCTCTTACCTACTCCGTTGACGTTATCACGTCCTTGTATCCTTCCGGTCGATCGTATCCCTGAATTATCAACCGGGATGGTTTAGGTATATTCGTTTGCTCGTGTATTCGTGTGCACGTGTCCTTTATCTATTTTTTCCCTGCAAAAACAATACATAGCGCCTTTGTGTTGCGTCGCCGTCTTCTTTTTCTTCTTGTGGCGCTACAGCCCGGGGTGAACCTGGGACTCAACCAACATGCCTCTCCAGCCAGCACGATCTTTCGCCAGTTGCGCACTCCAAGTTGGTTGAGGTCCTTCTCCACTTGTGTGCGCCACCTTATCCTGGGCCGTATTCTGTTGCGTTGTCCCAATAGCTCAGATTCGAAGACTTTTCGGGCCGGAGCAGTGGTGTCCATACGCCCTACATGGCCTAGCCATCTAAAGCGTTGTATCCGTAGACGCTTGACTAGGCTCGTAAACGCTTGACAGGACCAAAAATCGCACGCAGAACTTTTCTCTCGAAGAGACCAAGGGCATCCTCATCCGCTTTTAATAGTGTCCAAGTTTCCGCGCCATAAAGTAGGACTGCGATGATCAAGGTGTTATATAAAGCAAGCTTAGTCTTTCGAGAGAGGGCCTTATTACTCAATTGTTTCTTGAGCCCAAAGAAACAGCGATTGGCAAGAGTGATTCTGCGTTTGATTTCGGTACTGGTGTTATTGTCCCTGTTTAGGTAGACGAAGTCCTTGATTACCTCGAAGTTTCTGCTGCCTAGTGTGACGCTGATGTTGTGTGTCCTTCCTTGATGACAGCATGTACTTCGTTGCCTCATTTACTACCAGACCCATTTTAGCCGCTTCCGCTTCCATGTCAGCAAACGCTTCATTGACGGCTCGCTGTGTTCGACCAATCACGCCAATGTCGTCGGCGTAAGCTAGCAATTGAGCTGACTTTTGGAAGATCGTGCCTCTGGTTGACCTGTGAGTTACGCACGATCTTCTCAAGGATGATGTTGAAGAAGTCACATGACAGTGCGTCGCCTTGTCTAAAACCTTTTTTGAAATTGACGGTCTCGGTGAGTTAGTTCCCGACCTTGACGGAGCAGCGACAGTTCTCCATCGTCATCCTACACAATGTGACGAGTTTGGTAGGAATGCCAAAACTAGACTTGGCACTATATAGCTCGTCTCTATGCACACTGTCATATGCGGCCTTGAAATCGACGAATAGGTGGTGAGTGTTGATTAGCATTTCTTGGGTCTTTTCCAGGATCTGTCGTAGTGTAAAGATTTGGTCGATGGTTGACTTCTCTGGCCTGAAACCACACTGATAAGGACCAATCAGGTTGTTGACAAACGCTTTCAGGCGTTTCGCATACAGAAAGGATCTTATATGCGATGTTAAGGAGACTTATCCCTCGATAGTTAGCGCAGCGAAGGGGTCTCCTTTCTTGTGGACCGGACAGACGACACTGAGATTCCACTCATCGGGCATGCTTTCCTCCAACCATATCTTATAGATGAGCTGGTGCATGCGCCCAACCAGCTGCTTCAAACAGTTCTGCGGATAGTCCATCCGCTCCAGCAGCTTTATTCGACTTCAGTCTCGATATTGCTATCTTGACCTCGTCTAAGTCGGGGGGAAGGAATTCTTGACTATCATCGTCCAAATTAAGTGGAACATTATGCCTTACAGCGGGATTTGGGCTGTCATCGCCACTTAAAAGTCTGCAGAAAGATTCTCAGCATCGATTGCGACTCAACTACAAGGTTTCCATTTTGGTCCCGGCAGGCTTCGATCCGAACCCTATATCCAGCGAATAGCTGTTTCACCTTTCGGTAAAACTTTCGGACTTTATTCCTGCCATAACACCTCTCCGTTGGCGGCCTGTTCTGTTGTTGGCTCAGCTGCTTATTCTCGCTCCTGTTGAAATGTCGCTGCTTGCACACACACGTTGTACATTCACTATTTCACTTCGCTCAAAGTTAGCAATTAATACGCTGACAGATTTTGCCAAACTCGCAACAATGTCTCGCAAGTCATCCATCTTCCTCTGGACGTCTACCAGTCCTTTTTCGTCAAATTCGTCGTTGCTGACTTCATCGAAACCGTAGGCTTCAATCAACTTTGCCAATTTTGCAGCTTTATTTCCAGCTACTTGCAAGTTCTGAGATTTTAGCAAGTAATTCAACTGCGACACTTTCAGCGTATTTAATTTTGGCATGATGTGTTCTCTTTGGCTGTCCGATCACTACTCGCATCCGTTCGTTATTTTCCTTTTACCTACTCCGTTGACGTTATCACGTCCTTGTACCCTTCCGGTCGATCGTATCCCTGAATTATCAACCGGGATGGTTTAGGTATACTCGTTTGCTCGTGTATTCGTGTGCACGTGTCCTTTATCTAGTTTTTCCCTGCAAAAACAATACGCAGCGCCTTTGTGTTGCGTCGCCGTCTTCTCTTTCTTCTTGTGGCGCTACAGTCCGGGGTGAACCTGGGACTCAACCAACATGCCTCTCCAGCCAGCACGATCTTTCGCCAGTTGCGCACTCCAAGTTGGTTGAGGTCCTTCTCCACTTGTGTGCGCCACCTTATCCTGGGCCGTCTTCTGTTGCGTTGTCCCAATGGCTCAGATTCGAAGACTTTTCGGGCCGGAGCAGTGGTGTCCATACGCCCTACATGGCCTAGCCATCAAAAGCGTTGTATCCGTAGACGCTTGACAGGACCAAAAATCGCACGCAGAACTTTTCTCTCGAAGAGACCAAGGGCATCCTCATCCGCTTTTAATAGTGTCCAAGTTTCCGCGCCATAAAGTAGGACTGCGATGATCAAGGTGTTATATAAAGCAAGCTTAGTCTTTCGAGAGAGGGCCTTATTACTCAATTGTTTCTTGAGCCCAAAGAAACAGCGATTTGCAAGAGTGATTCTGCGTTTGATTTCGGTACTGGTGTTATTGTCCCTGTTTACTGCGGAGCGGAGGTAGACGAAGTCCTTGACTACCTCGAAGTTTCTGCTGCTTAGTATGACACTCTGTCCGGGACGCCGATGTTGTGTGTCCTTCCTTAATGACAGCATGTACCATTTACTACCAGACCCATTTTAGCCGCTTCCGCTTCAATGCCAGCAAACGCTTCATTGACTTCATTGACATGACCTGTGAGTTACGCACGATCTTCTCAAGGATGATGTTAAAGAAGTCACATGACAGTGCGTCGCCTTGTCTAAAACCTTTTTTGAAATTGACGGTCTCGGTCATCGTCATCCTACACAATCTGACGAGTTTGGTAGGAATGCCAAAACTAGACTTGGCACTATACAGCTCGTCTCTATGCACACTGTCATATGCGGCCTTGAAATCGACGTATAGGTGGTGAATGTTGATTTGCATTTCTTGGGTCTTTTCCAGGATCTGCCGTAGTGTAAAGATTTGGTCGATGGTTGACTTCTCTGGCCTGAAACCACACTGATAAGGACCAATCAGGTTGTTGACAAACGCTTTCAGGCGTTTCGCATACAGAAAGGATCTTATATGCGATGTTAAGGAGACTTATCCCTCGATAGTTAGCGCAGCGAAGGGGTCTCCTTTCTTGTGGACCGGACAGACGACACTGAGATTCCACTCATCGGGCATGCTTTCCTCCAACCATATCTTATAGATGAGCTGGTGCATGCGCCCAACCAGCTGCTTTAAACAGTTCTGCGGAGAGTCCATCCGCTCCAGCAGCTTTATTCGACTTCAGTCTCGATATTGCTATCTTGACCTCGTCTAAGTTGGGGGGAAGGAATTCTTGACTATCATCGTCCAAATAAAGTGGAACATTATGCCTTACAGCGGGATTTGGACTGTCATCGCCGCTTAAAAGTCTGCAGAAATGATCTTTCCAGATTCTCAGCATCGATTGCGACTCTACTACATGGTTTCCATTTTGGTCCCGGCAGGCTTTGATCCGAACACTATATCCAGCGGATAGCTGCTTCACCTTTCGGTAAAACTTTCGGACTTTATTCCTGCCATAACACCACTCCATCACTTCGATCGCGGGCTTCTCATGCTCTCTCTCTTTTTCCTTCTGAGAAGCCGATTCTCTTCCCTTCTTTTCTGTTCGTAGAGCTCACGAACAGCACTCGTTGTCCAATGCAGTGTTGCCTGGTAGGCCTCCTGTTTAGCTGTATGTGCCTCCCTGCACTCGTCGTCAAACCATGGGTTCCTTCTAGGTGGTGGTATGGTGGCGCCCCGCGGCGAAGTCCAACAGCCTGAGTCCGTTTCCGAAGGTCGTGTCGTGCAGGCTGTGTTTCCCGATGACGCCAGCAAAGATGTCCTCTTTTCCCAGGTGAGCATTGAAATCTCCTAGAACGATCTTGGTGTCATAGCTGGGGCATCGATCGTATGTTCTTTCTAGGAGATCATAGAACTCATCCTTGCTGTTGTCATCCTTCTCTTCTGTCGGGGCGTGAGCGCATATCAGGCTGATGTTCCCGAATTTAGCCTTAATGCATTGTCATGAGGCGTTCGCTTACGGGATCGTAGCTTATGACTTTGTGACCATGGTTTCATGTTGTCGCTAGCGATGACACCCGTATAACGTCTTCAGGTTTTTGGGACATCCGGCAGATCTTAGACGATGTACCTATCGTTGCCGAGAACTTATCACTACATATGGCCCTTTATATCGTGGATTTAGCTTATGTGATGTCCCGGTTGTGATGATACATAATCAATAACTACGAGATCAGAATACGTCCGCAGTTTCTTATGTTTTTCATCGAACCCCTGCTTCCATTTCTGCTTCTTCTTAGCTATGTTATCGAGAGCCATTTGTTTCATATGATTCACATCGCAAATTTCCCCAGAATCCTCTTGAACTGCTTGAATCATACAATTTGTTGTCACATCTCGTGGATTGTAATTGAATACCAATTGGTTAGGACTAAATCTTGTAGTGGAATTCGCTTGTGAGTTCAAATTCCGTTATAATAAAGGTAAAGCAACGTCCCAATCCTTATCGTTTTGAAATGAACATCTGAGAGACTACAGTTGGCTCTTGGACACCTTACTGCTATCCGGCATAACATCGAAGGGCTCTGAGTACAGTGTATTTACTGAAGGCACAGACGACTACGAGAATATAGCTGTTGCCTCGCTTGCTTCTTTTGAAGGGACCCAAGTGATCTATGTGTAGACATCGGAATGGAATAGGCAGCACCTTGCTGATATACATTTGCCATTGGCGAGGCCGACAATTTCTCCAGTGATCGTAGCAAGTCGTTGCATGATTGGAAATTCATTGCAAGCAGCGTACGTGTGAGTGAGATGTCGCTTATACCACCGACAATATACGAAATTAAAGATGGTTCATCTAACTTACCGCGCCGTCCAAGGTTTAACATAATGTAATAGTATTCTTTCATTGACTCGTGCGCTCTGCGCCTCCATTTTGTCAGCTCTCGGTGCACCTCAGCTATATTAACGAAGCTTGGAAAATCCGTTAATAGAGCCCTCGTGAATTGAAACCACGTTTGAAATACTGGCTGTGCGTCTGCACATTCTTTAGCTACACCCCTGAGTTTGTGTTGCACTGCAAGCAATACCGCTTCTTCGCTCCAAGAGTATACCTGCTGCATCTGCTCTTTTTTGTCGATGAATTGGAGTGATGCAATGGTTCCTTTGAATGGATCGAAATCTGGAAGTACACCGACGATGTCCTCAATTCGCTTTGATTGATGCCATTGTCCGATGTTGTCGTTTACATTCTGAATAGACGTCTTTTGTTTGACGAAATGGAGACTAACGAAGCTGATGATGACATCTGTCCATCTTCCTGGTCGTCATATACTCCATCGCCTGATAAGTTGGCGGCCTGTTCTGTTGTTGGCTCAGCTGCTAATTCTCGCTCCTGTTGAAATGTCTCTGCTCGCACACACACGTTGTACATTCACTACTTCACTTCGCTCAAAGTTAGCAGTTTCGCAGCAATGTCTCGCAAGTCACCCATCTTCCTCTGGACGTCTACCAGTTCTTCTTCGTCAAATTCGTCGTTGCTGACTTCATCGAAACCGTAGGCTTCAATCAACTTTGCCAATTTTGCAGCTTTATTTCCAGCTACTTGCAAGTTCTGAGATTTTAGCAAGTAATTCAACTGCGACACTTTCAGCGTATTTAATTTGCCATGATGTGTTCTCTTTGGCTGTCCGACCACTACTCGCATCCGTTCGTTATTTTCCTTTTACCTACTCCGTTGATGTTATCACGTCCTTGTACCCTTCCGGTCGATCGTATCCCTGAATTATCAACCGGGATGGTTTAGGTATACTCGTTTGCTCGTGTATTCGTATACACTTGTCCTTTATCTATTTTTTCCCTGCAAAAACAATACGCAGCGCCTTTGTGTTGCGTCGCCGTCTTCTTTTTCTTCTTGTGGCGCTACAGTCCGGGGTGAACCTGGGACTCAACCAACATGCCTCTCCAGCCAGCACGATCTTTCGCCAGCTGCCGCCAGTTGCGCACTCCAAGTTGGTTGAGGTCCTTCTCCACTTGTGTGCGCCACCCTATCCTGGGCCGTCTTCTGTTGCGTTGTCCCAAAAGCTCAGATTCGAAGACTTTTCGGGCAGGAGTAGTGGTGTCCATACGCCCTACATGGAATAGCCATCTAAAGCGTTGTATCCGTAGACGCTTGACTAGGCTCGTAGACGCTTGACAGGACCAAAAATCGCACGCAGAACTTTTCTCTCCAAGGGCATCCTCATCCGCTTTTAATAGTGTCCAAGTTTCCGCGCCATAAAGTAGGACTGGGATGATCAAGGTGTTATATAAAGCAAGCTTAGTCTTTCGATAGAGGGCCTTATTACTCAATTGCTTCTTGAGCCCAAAGAAACAGCGATTGGCAAGAGTGATTCTGCGTTCGATTTCGGTACTGGTGTTATTGTCCCTGTTTAGGTAGACGAAGTCCTTGATTACCTCGAAGTTTCTGCTGCCTAGTGTGACGCTCTATCCGAGGCGCCGATGTTGTATGTCCTTCCTTGATGACAGCATGTACTTCGTTGCCTCATTTACTACCAGACCCATTTTAGCCGCTTCCGCTTAAATGCCAGCAAACGCTTCATTGACGGCTCGCTGTGTTCGACCAATCATGTCAATGTCGCCGGCGTAAGCTAGCAATTGAGCCGGTTCTCTTCCCTTCTTTTCTGTTCGTAGAGCTCACGAACAGCACTCGTTGTCCAATGCAGCGTTGCCTGGTAGGCCTCCTGTTTAGCTGCATGTGCCTCCCTGCACTCGTCGTCAAACCATGGGTTCCTTCTAGGTGGTGGCATGGTGGCGCCCCGCGGCGAAGTCCAACAGCCTGAGTCCGTTTCCGGAGGTCGTGTCGTGCAGGCTGTGTTTCCCGATGACGCCAGCAAAGATGTCCTCTTTTCCCAGGTGAGCATTGAAATCTCCTAGAACGATCTTGGTGTCATAGCTGGGGCATCGATCGTATGTTCTTTCTAGGAGATTATAGAACTCATCCTTGCTGTTGTCATCCTTCTCTTCTGTCGGGGCGTGAGCGCATATCAGGCTGATGTTCCCGAATTTAGCCTTAATGCATTGTCATGAGGCATTCGCTTACGGGATCGTAGCTTATGACTTTGTGACCATGGTTTCATGTTGTCGCTAGCGATGACACCCGTATAACGTCTTCAGGTTTTTGGGACATCCGGCAGATCTTAGACGATGTACCTATCGTTGCCGAGAACTTATCACTACATATGGCCCTTTATATCGTGGATTTAGCTTATGTGATGTCCCGGTTGTGATGATACATAATCAATAACTACGAGATCAGAATACGTCCGCAGTTTCTTATGTTTTTCATCGAACCCCTGCTTCCATTTCTGCTTCTTCTTAGCTATGTTATCGAGAGCCATTTGTTTCATATGATTCACATCGCAAATTTCCCCAGAATCCTCTTGAACTGCTTGAATCATACGATTTGTTGTCACATCTCGTGGATTGTAATTGAATACCAATTGGTTAGGACTAAATCTTGTAGTGGAATTCGCTTGTGAGTTCAAATTCCGTTATAATAAAGGTAAAGCAACGTCCCAATCCTTATCGTTTTGAAATGAACATCTGAGAGACTACAGTTGGCTCTTGGACACCTTACTCCTATCCGGCATAACATCGAAGGGCTCTGAGTACAGTGTATTTACTGAAGGCACAGACGACTACGAGAATATAGCTGTTGCCTCGCTTGCTTCTTTTGAAGGGACCCAAGTGATCTATGTGTAGACATCGGAATGGAATAGGCAGCACCTTGCTGATATACATTTGCCATTGGCGAGGCCGACAGTTTCTGCAGTGATCGTAGCAAGTCGTTGCATGATTGGAAATTCATTGCAAGCAGCGTACGTGTGAGTGAGATGTCGCTTATACCACCGACAATATACGAAATTAAAGATGGTTCATCAAGCTTAACGCGCCGTCCAAGGTTTAACATAATTTAATAGTATTCCTTCATTGACTCGTGCGCTCTGCGCCTCCGTTTTATCAGCTCTCGGTGCACCTCAGTTATATTAACGAATCTTGGAAAATCCGTTAATAGAGCCCTCGTGAATTGAAACCACGTTTGAAATACTGGCTGTGCGTCTGCACATTCTTTAGCTACACCCCTGAGTTTGTGTTGCACTGCAAGCAATACCGCTTCTTCGCTCCAAGAGTATACCTGCTGCATCTGCTCTTTTTTGTCGATGAATTGGAGTGATGCAATGGTTCCTTTGAATGGATCGAAATCTGGAAGTACGCCGACGATGTCCTCAATTCGCTTTGATTGATGCCATTGTCCGATGTTGTCGTTTACATTCTGAAAAGACGTCTTTTGTTTGACGAAATGGAGACTAACGAAGCTGATGATGACATCGGTCCATCTTCCTGGTCGTCATATACTCCATCGCCTGATAAGTTGGCGGCCTGTTCTGTTGTTGGCTCAGCTGCTAATTCTCGCTCCTGTTGAAATGTCGCTGCTTGCACACACACGTTGTACATTCACTACTTCACTTCGCTCAAAGTTAGCAGTTTCGCAGCAATGTCTCGCAAGTCACCCATCTTCCTCTGGACGTCTACCAGTTCTTCTTCGTCAAATTCGTCGTTGCTGACTTCATCGAAACCGTAGGCTTCAATCAACTTTGCCACTTTTGCAGCTTTATTTCCAGCTACTTGCAAGTTCTGAGATTTTAGCAAGTAATTCAACTGCGACACTTTCAGCGTATTTAATTTGGCATGATGTGTTCTCTTTGGCTGTCCGATCACTACTCGCATCCGTTCGTTATTTTCCTTTTACCTACTCCGTTGATGTTATCACGTCCTTGTACCCTTCCGGTCGATCGTATCCCTGAATTATCAACCGGGATGGTTTAGGTATACTCGTTTGCTCGTGTATTCGTGTGCACGTGTCCTTAATCTATTTTTTCCCTGCAAAAACAATACGCAGCGCCTTTGTGTTGCGTCGCCGTCTTCTTTTTCTTCTTGTGGCGCTACAGTCCGGGGTGAACCTGGGACCACATGCCTCTCCAGCCAGCACGATCTTTCGCCAGCTGCCGCCAGTTGCGCACTCCAAGTTGGTTGAGGTCCTTCTCCACTTGTGTGCGCCACCTTATCCTGGGCCGTCTTCTGTTGCGTTGTCCCAATAGCTCAGATTCGAAGACTTTTCGGGCAGGAGTAGTGGTGTCCATACGCTCTACATGGACAAGCCATCTAAAGCGTTGTATCCGTAGACGCTTGACTAGGCTCGTAGACGCTTGACAGGACCAAAAATCGCACGCAGAGCTTTTCTCTGCAAGGGCATCCTCATCCGCTTTTAATAGTGTCCAAGTTTCCGCGCCATAAAGTAGGACTGGGATGATCAAGGTGTTATATAAAGCAAGCTTAGTCTTTCGATAGAGGGCCTTATTACTCAATTGCTTCTTGAGCCCAAAGAAACAGCGATTGGCAAGAGTGATTCTGCGTTCGATTTCGGTACTGGTGTTATTGTCCCTGTTTAGGTAGACGAAGTCCTTGATTACCTCGAAGTTTCTGCTGCCTAGTGTGACGCTCTATCCGAGGCGCCGATGTTGTATGTCCTTCCTTGATGACAGCATGTACTTCGTTGCCTCATTTACTTCCAGACCCATTTTAGCCGCTTCCGCTTCAATGCCAGCAAACGCTTCATTGACGGCTCGCTGTGTTCGTCCAATCACGTCAATGTCGTCGGCGTAAGCTAGCAATTGAGCTGACTTTTGGAAGATCGTGCCTCTGGTGTTGACCTGTGAGTTACGCACGATCTTCTCAAGGATGATGTTAAAGAAGTCACATGACAGTACGTCGCCTTGTCTAAAACCTTTTTTGAAATTGACGGTCTCGGTCATCGTCATCCTACACAATCTGACGAGTTTAGTAGGAATGCCAAAACTAGACTTGGCACTGTATAGCTCGTCTCTATGCACACTGTCATATGCGGCCTTGAAATCGACGAATAGGTGGTGAGTGTTGATTTGCATTTCTTGGGTCTTTTCCAGGATCTGCCGTAGTGTGAAGATTTGGTGGATGGTTGACTTCCCTGGCCTAAAACCACATTGATAAGGACCAATCAGGTTGTTGACAAACGGTTTCAGGCGTTTCGCATACAGAAAGGATCTTGTATGCGATGTTAAGGAGACTTATCCCTCGATAGTTAGCGCAGCGAAGGGGTTTCCTTTCTTGTGGACCGGACAGACGACACTGAGATTCCACTCATCGGGCATGTTTTCCTCCAACCATATCTTATAGATGAGCTGGTGCATGCGCCCAACCAGCTGCTTTAAACAGTTCTGCGGAGAGTCCATCCGCTCCAGCAGTTTTATTCGACTTCAGTCTCGATATTGCTATCTTGACCTCGTCTAAGTCGGGGGGAAGAAATTCTTGACTATCATCGTCCAAATTAAGTGGGACATTATGCCTTACAGCATGATTTGGGCTGTCATCGCCGCTTAAAAGTCTGCAGAAATGATCTTTCCAGATTCTCAGCATCGATTGCGACTCTACTACAAGGTTTCCATTTTGGTTTCGATCCGAACCCTATATCCACCGGATAGCTGTTTCACCTTTCGGTAAAACTTTCGGACTTCATTCCTGCCATAACACCTCTCGCGCCGCGGCGAAGTCCAACAGCCTGAGTCCGTTTCCAGAGGTCGTGTTGTGCAGGCTGTGTTTCCCGATGACGCCAGCAAAGATGTACTCTTTTCCCAGGTGAGCATTGAAATCTCCTAGAACAATCTTGGTGTCATAGCTGGGGCATCGATCGTATGTTCTTTCTAGGAGATCATAGAACTCATCCTTGCCGTTTGTCATCCTTCTCTTCTGTCGGGGCGTAAGCGCATATCAGGCTGATGTTCCCGAATTTAGCCTTAATGCATTGTCATGAGTCGTTCGCTTACGGGATCGTCTAAGTCTGCCTAGAACAACAAATCCGCATCCGAATAGGCGCTGCCTTCTCTCCCTGTAACAGTCGCTGTAGTATATGTCGCATTTCTTCATCTTCTTTCTGCCCGGCCCATCCCACCGCACTTCCTGGATGGCGGTGATATCTGCTTTGTTGCAGTCAAGGGCCTCCACAAGTTGTTCGGCTGCACGTGGTCTGTTAAGGGACCTCACATTCCACGTGTAGAACCGAAAACCGTTGTCTTTTGTACGTTTGCTGGGGTCGGCAACATTGGATCCGTCCATATCCGAGGCATGTTCTCATTTCTGAACTCGGTTATTTTTGTGTGGTGAGGGAGTTAGTCCCACGCACAACCTACAGACTGGTAGGCCAGTCGCTGCATACATTGGTTCACCACACAACGAATGCTGTGATGGCTATCCGGGGGCGCCACGGGGAGGCTGTATGTCAACTTGACCTATGCACGGACGAGGATAGCCTTGGCAGCTCGCCATGTAAAGCGCGATCAAGGACATTGCCTCATGTGCATAGGCCCATGCAACCGTTTTGCGTTTTGTTAATGAGGGTAAATAAATAGCGCCTTTGTGTCGCGTCGCCGTTTGCTTGCAACCGTTTTGGGTTTTCGTTTTTTTTTATTGGTATATCGCACTTCTGATTTGTCAAAGATAACCTTCGTGTAGTATTTTCTTTTTTATAAAAAAAGAGACAAACAAATCAAAATAAAACAAAACTAAACGGTTATGCGTCTGTTCCTGACGAGCGCTCAATCCCGACTCCCTGACACAGTAATTCACAAGAGCTATTCTTTGTTTAATCTCTGTACTGACGGTGTTTGACCTTTTTACTTGGGAACCGATTTAGGCGGAGTTTTTCACTACCTCGAAGTTCCGAAGCAGCGGCTGGTAGAATATTTTTTTTTTTTGTAAGGCATGATTCTCGGTCTTCGTGTTTTAAGTTTTGAGCCGAGTTGCCGAAGTAACAACGATTGCCAAGGCCGATTAAACGCCAGATCTCAACTAGAATTTCATTCGTAAAGATCACATTTTCCCCGATGTAGGTAGCCATAAATAGTAGCTGTATATATGTAGTAACGATTGGACACAGATAGTGAGCGGTCAACCTGTTCTTGCTCGAAAGCATATGAAAATTTCATCTTACCCTTATTAATTTCCCTGTTCTTCAATCGCCGTAAAAATGCAAGCACCACCGGTTAAAAATATGATGAATGCCCACCCGTTGTCAGAGGCAGCGTTGCCATTCATCAGTACAACGGAAGTCAAACGCACCGATTTAATGTAATCAGAAATTATTAAATCGGCTTCTGTGACGGAAATCGGTATCGACTGGAAGCGGTTATAATTTGGGAAGAATAATTGACAGCAAACTAACAATAGTTAAATGTGTTTTAATTTCTGAACGATCGTCTATTGTAGATGAGTAAAATTATATATTGTTAATTAAATTTGTAATAGTAAAAATTCTCGTTATTATTATTTTTATTATTATTATTATTATTATTATTATTATTATTATTATTATTATTATTATTATTATTATTATTATTATTATTATTATTATTATTATTGTTATTATTATTATTATTATTATTATTATTATTATTATTATTATTATTATTATTATTATTATTATTATTATTATTATTGGTATTATTATTATTATAATATGGAATAATAATGAATCTAAAGCTAACTTAAATCTACCGTTACGCGCCCAGTTCCGTCGTGGGGCTCAAGGTGACACCTCCCCTTACCGCTGGCTGGGAGTGCATTGTGTTCACTGCCCTCCCCCCGAAAATCTTGGTCCCGTAGATATTAATGTTGAGGGGAAACGCCAGTGTTTCCGGACATAGTAGTTGTAACTTGGGTATGCTTATCTTCTTGTTCATCTTGCATCACATGATTATGGCAAACGAAATTATAATTAAGAAGAGAGCAACGTCAGTCACTAATAATGATATCATCTTGTCAGTAAGAGTATTTAGTAACTTTACGTTACCTATGCTGATATTGTGCACGTACTCTATGTCGACTCGTGCTGATATTGTGCACGTACTCTATGTCGACTCTGGCAGTAATGTTCGTCAGTGCAGGCGGCAATGCTTGTAGTGACGTAGCAGTAAAACTTGTAAATGTCTTATTGTTGAGAGTGATCGTCTTCCATTTCCATTTGTGGTAAGTTCTCCATTAAAGTTGGTAACAAATACAGTATCATCTTTGATGAGTTCAACGATTTCTGCTCTATTTGATCGGAACGTGCAAGCCGCGTGTCCTCCTTTCAGCAGGCAAGGAATACAATCGCTTTCTTTTAATTTCTCAAGCGACTCTTTTTCACATACTGTCATACCGCCTATAGTGAGACCACTAGTTAACATGCCATTGGTTTCGTCGTGATTGACTATGACCTTATCATAGGGTAGGTCAACCTGTTTCCCATTTTTTATTGTCGACCTCGTTAGTAATACACTATACTCCGTTTCAACTACTAACTTTAGGCATTGACAGTACACACAGTAGTAAGGATCCATTCGTGTAGACAGAAGGTGTACCATACTGCAGAGCTTCCACTACATTCGCGTAAGGCAATGTATCAACTTCGCTAATGATTCTGTTAACTTCCTCCTGATCAAGAAGGTTGGTGTTTACTATTCCACTTCTAGCCATCTGACAGGCCCGCACAATCTCATTGATCTCTTCCTTGATAATAATAACTTTGTTGATGATATCTTGTTCAAGCTCGATCTGTTGAAACTATTTCGTTGTTTCTTCTTTCCATAACCCAGTTCATTGTTTGTGTTATCTTCTCTTTGACCTTATATTGTTGATTATTGTTGCTGATTAAATCATCCTCGTTTCGGAGGACCATGTCCCAATCTGCAGCATCCGGACTTCCTGCTTACCATTTCCAGGCGGATCCAATCCAATTGATTGATCTTGTTTTCCTCTGCACTTTCGCTCTTAAGGAGTTAAGGCGATTACAAAGTTGAGTCAGATGATGTTGTGCAACTGCTTCTCTATCTGGTGTTTGAACTCTTTCCTTCACTCCTTTGTTCATTTGCTCCCTCAGTTCTTCGAATTTATCAAGGCGAATGATGTGTATGAGTTTAAGATGTCCTTCGGCGATCCATCCTTTGCCTTCCTTAATTGACACTATTGGTGATTAGTATTCAAAAATATTAAGCCCTTGCACGGTTGTTGTTAGTAATAATCTGTGTAATAAATTTTAAAAGATACAAGATATATTTACATTTTCTGGGTACTTATGCCTTTATGACGGGTTCAATGCTATTTTTTAATGTTCGTTAAATTATTGGAATATAAGACCAAACTTAGTCATACTAAGTTAATTACAATTTACTTTACTTAATACCACGTACAGTACATTGAAATCTAAGTGCCAAGCTTAATGCTACATGCAAAATGTTACATTTAGCTGCTCCATTCGTGCTTTTCGCTTTAGCTATTTCAGTTGCGCTTTTTTTTGTTCTAGATTTATAAAGTGCTTAAGGTTTGCTTCTATAATACAATTGTTCCTTAAAATGTTTTTGTATGTGCAGAGTTGTGCTTTTAGTATGAGCACAGCTGCGCTTTATAAATGTTACGGTGCTAGTGCTTTGTCAATTTTATGTACATTCTGCTGATCTTTTATTTGTTTAATGCATATTACTAGTGCCTTGTTAATATTATGGGCATAGTAATGGCCTCTTTTACTTTGTGTTTTTCACTTAAGTTTTGTGGATACTTCGTCCTGTCGTCGTGACCACTGTTACCTTATTATTCTTGGCCGCGATTTCCTTTCTGTAAAATGGCATGTGCTTGCCCTGAATTCTTAAAAGATGTATAAATTATATCTCCTTTTTTGTACGTCTTAGGTATAATTTTTTTCTTGTTTTGTGTTGTTATATCTGTTAACCGATATATTCAGAAGTTCTCGCAATTTCAAGTCTTTATACTCAACCTTCAACCTGGTGGCTGGGTGATGTGGGAACAGGGTAGGCACTGATTGGTATCAACCTGGCAATGCCCAGCTGCTGTAACTGTTTCCCACACATCAACTGTGCTTATAGTACCTCCACGTTGGTAGCCACCGGGTACTGGTTGTTGTTCATCCGAAGGACAATGATTTACGGATCTGCACGTGGAATGTGAGGTCCCTAAACAGACCACGTGCAGCCGATGAACTTGCGGAGGCCCTGGACTGCTATAAAGCAGACATTACCGCAATCCAGGAAATGCGGTGGGATGGGCCGGGCAAGAGAAGAGTGAGAAACTGCGACATATACCACGGCGACTGCTACAGGGAGAGAGGGAAACGCTTATTTGGATGCGGTTTTGTTGTTCGAGGCAGACTTAGGCAAAAAGTCTTAAGCTTCCAGCACGTAAGCGAACGCCTCATAACAATCCGCATCAAGGCTAAATTCGGGAATATAAGCCTCATATGCGCCCACGCCCCGACAGAGGAAAAAGATGACAGCAGTAAAGAAGACTTCTATCACCTCCTAGAAAGGACTTACGATCGTTGCCCCAGCTACGACACCAAGATCGTTCTAGGAGATTTCAACGCTCAGCTGAGAAGAGAAGAAGTCTTTTCTAAAGTCATCGGAAGACACAGCCTGCACGCCAACACCTCCGGAAACGGACTCAGGCTAGTTGACTTCGCCTCGGGGCGAAATCTCTCTGTGGCCAGCACACAGTTCCCACACCTCAACATTCATAAAGGGACCTGGCGATCACCTGATCAATCAACCGTCAACCAGATTGATCATGTTGCGATCGACGTCAGACACTCCTCCAGTATTCTCGATGTCCGAACCTTCCGAGGTGCAAACATCGACTCGGATCATTTCCTTGTTGTAGCCAAGGTAAGAACCCGGATATCGAGAGAGCAACGGAGTCGAGACAGGCCAAAACGGTTTGACGTCGGAAAGCTACAATCGCAGCCGATCGCTAGAGCTTTTACCGATCGATTCTCCCTGAAACTGTCTCAAAGTTCGACGCTACCTGCACAAACAATAGAAAACAAATGGAAACGTTGTCAAGAAGCCATCAAAGAGGCCGCCACTGATGTGCTGGGTTTCAAGCCACCACCTAAGAGGAACCCATGGTTTGACGACGAGTGCAGGCAGGCGCATGCAGCCAAACAGGAAGCTTACAAGGCAACGCTGCATCGAACGACGAGAGCTGTTTTGGAGCTCTACAAACAGAGAAGAAGGGAATAGAACCGGCTTCTCAGAAGAAAAAAGAAAGAGCACGAGAAGCGCGCGGTCGAGAAAATGGAGAGGTGTTATGGCAGGAATGACGTCCGAAATTTTTACCGCAAGGTAAAACAGTTATCTGGCGGTTACAAGCCTCGGACTGAAGCCTGCCGGGACCAAAATGGACAACTGGTGGTAGAGTCGCAGTCGGTGCTGAAAATATGGAAGGATCATTTCTACAGACTCCTAAACGGCGATGACGACACAAATCCCGCTGTTAGGCAGAATGTTCCACTCAATTTGGACGACGATGGACAAGAATTCCGTCCCCCCGACCTCGACGAGGTCAAGATAGCAATATCGAGACTGAAGTCGAACAAAGCTGCTGGCGCGGACGGACTATCCGCAGAGCTGTTCAAAGCGGCTGGGGATGAGCTGGTTGGGTGCATGCACCAGCTCATCTGTGAGATATGGTCGGAGGAAAGCATGCCCGACGAGTGGAATCTCAGCATCGTATGTCCGGTCCACAAGTAAGGAGACCCCTTCGACTGCGCCAACTATCGAGGGATCAGTCTCCTTAATATCGCATATAAGATTCTCTCTGCCGTATTGTGTGAGCGCCTGAAACCGTTCATCAAAAACCTGATAGGTCCTTATCAGTGTGGTTTCAGGCCAGGGAAGTCCACAATCGACCAGATCTTCACACTGCGGCAAATCCTGAAGAAGTCCCAAGAAGTACAAATCGACACCCAACATCTATTTGTCGATTTCAAGGCCGCGTATGACAGCATGCATAGAGACGAGCTATACAGTGCCATGTCTAGTTTTGGCATCCCTACCAAACTCGTCAGATTGTGTAGGATGACGATGGAGAACTCTCGCTGCTCCGTCAAGGTCGGTAGCGAACTCACCGAGTCCTTCGATGTCAAAAAAGGATTTAGACAAGGCGACGCGCTGTCATGCGACTTCTTTAACATCATTCTTGAGGGGACCGTGCGTAACTCGCACGTCAACACCAGAGGCACGATCTTCCACAAGTCCGTTCAACTGCTAGCTTATGCGGATGACATTGACGTGATCGGCCGAACTCAGCGAGCCGTCAATGAGGCGTTTGCTAGCATCGAAGCGGAAGCGGCTAAAGTGGGATTGGTGGTAAACGAGGGCAAAACTAAGTATATGCTGTCATCGAAGAAGGACGCAGAACATCGACGTCTCGGACAGAGCGTCACTATGGGCAGCAGACATTTCGAGGTAGTTAAGGACTTCGTCTACCTCGGCTCCGCGGTGAATAGGGACAATAAAATCAGTACCGAAATCAAGCGCAGAATCACTCTTGCCAATCGCTGTTTCTTTGCGCTTAAGAGGCAATTGAGTAATAAAGCCCTCTCCCGAACGACCAAAGTAACTTTGTACAACACCTTGATCATCCCTGTCCTGCTTTACGGCGCAGAAACCTGGACGTTACTAAAAGCGGATGAAGAATCCCTTAGTCTGTTCGAGAGAAAAGTTCTGCGTGCGATTTTTGGTCCTGTTTGCGTTGATGGCATCTGGAGGAGAAGATTCAACCACGAACTGTATGGGCTGTACGGTGGCATGAACCTAGTCAAGCGTCTACGGATACAACGCTTAAGGTGGCTAGGCCATGTAGAGCGGATGGACAGCACTGCTCCGGCCCGAAGAGTCTTCGAATCCGAACCACAGGGACATCGCAACAGAGGACGTCCTAGATTGAGATGGCGCACACAAGTGGAAAAGGACCTCAACCAACTTGGAGTGCGCAACTGGAGGCAGCTGGCAAGAGATCGTGCTAGCTGGAGAGGCATGTTGGTTGAGGCCCAGGTCCACCCCGGACTGTAGCGCCATCCGAAGAAGAATACTCAACCTTCAGACATCGGTATATTTCCAGAATCGTCGAGTGGAACCGCTCCAGCTGCCCATTGACTGCGCTGCGGTTAACCAGAGTTCGACATATTTTTGTATCAAGCATCTATATGAAATTTACCATAATTGGGCTGAGGAAGCTTCTCTCCTTGTCTGTAACAATCATTTTCGGAACGGTAAAGTAATGAAGGACCTTTATCAACTTGTCTCTGAGATAAAGTGAGGATTTATTTTTAATATGGAAAATCTTGGCAAATTTTGAGAATTTATCCAAACAAGATATAAACTTTTCCCCTTGTATCTCTACAATATCCAAATGTAACATCTGACATGGGTATGACGGTATAGGAGTTGAATGTAGTTCCGGAGTCGCTGGATGACGATCATATTTGTTGGCAAGACACATATCACCAAAATCCCTTCATCCGAGGGAAGTAATACTTCTCAAGTAGTTGTTCCTTATTTTCTCGGGCATTCCTATGCGCTCGCCTGTGTTCTTGACTTATGAGGTTCCACACTCGATTCTCATTCGCAACACCTTCCACTATTCGTTGTGTTAGCCTGATTTTGTAGTTCACAAAATTTTTTAAATATACATTCCGAAGTAATGCAATGTAGCACTCAGGAATTTTGATGCCATTTATAACATTTGGTTTTAATTTTATCTTAAAGATTTCTATCAATGCAGGCTTATCCAGGTGCTCCACTGCAACATAGTGTCTAGAGCATCCGGGATGAGGTTCTTCATAGATAGTTAGTCCTTTCCTCAGAGATATGACTAATTGATTCCCAAAAACATTGGGAGGTGCCTGCACATACAAAATTAGGTCTGTTGGATCTTGGTCCGCGCTATGCATAGTATCCGTATCACTGCTAACAGGTTCCGTGAAGTTTCCACGGTCAGTGACTGTAGCTGTATCAGAATTAGCTGTTTCCGTCGAGGAACCATTATCGGAAGCTATGTCTGTTATGGAGTTATAAAGTAATGCATTTACTTGATATTCTGTTTCGGAATTCGCTGAAGCAGTCAAGTCTTGGTTATCGATTTTTAGCCTTGATAGAGCATCAGCTACGACATTAGATATACTCGGTCTATAAATCAATTCGAAGTAATACTCCTCTATTCTGGCCTTCCAGCGCTTCAACTTTGCATTATATTGCCGATAACCTAAGGCGAAGGTCAATGGCTGGTGATCGGTGAATATGCGAATTTTCTTCGCTCCTTACAGATAAGATCGCAGATTATCGAGTGCCCAAACTATCGCCAACATCTCCTTCTCGTTCGCTGCGTAATTTTCTTCCGTCTTGTTGAGTGAACGTGAGATGTAGGCAATCGGTTTGTCCCTACCTAATTCACCCTGAGATAAAACGGCTCCGATTGCCGTATTCGATGCGTCTGTAGTGAGATTGAATGGCATGGCAAATTCCGGAAACGAAAGTACCTCCGCTGAAGTCAAAAGTGTTTTCAGGTCATCGAAGGCTTTTAGTGCTTCCTAATTAAGCGTTATAGAGACCTTTTTAGACTGATTAGCTTTTAGCTGAGCGATTTCACCACGAGTAAGATTTGTAAGAGGTTAAGCGACCTTCGCGTAGTCCCGAATGAACTTCCTGTAATAAGATGTTAGTCCGAGGAAGGATTTGAGTTCTTTCAGATTGGTTGGAGCTTGTATTTTTTTTTTTGTGCAATTTTTGGTAATTTTAATTAATTTTCTTTTCTTACGGGCTAGACAAAATTACTTAAAGCTAGCTTAACTAAGTGAACAAGGTTCTTAGCATAACTTAATGACCGTGCGGGTACTCTAAGCTAATCTAATCTTAACTTTAACATGCCTTTCGGCGTCCGAGTTTTTTTTCGACTTAAATCTTAAAATTAACTTACATTGTATTATATTATAGACCAAGAAAACTTTTAAAAACTTGGCGATATGATCTTAGTTTTTTTTTTCTAAAACTAACTTAATATACCTTAAAATAACTTAGCCTAACCTAAGAGTAAAATCTAATTCTACCTTAAACTATGTCCGTAACACAATACGGACGCGTGCACCAGGGCGTATGCGTTATAATATACCTAACATATACATAACATATATTGACATATAGTGACATTACGCCGTGGTGCAACTTTGTTTTTGGTTTTGTCTTTATTTGTGTTGTTTTGTAATTTTTTTGTTATTTTGGAGCTTGTATTTTTCGGATAGCTTCCACCTTCTTCACATCGGGGCGTACACCCTCAGGTGTGATCACGTATCCAAGGAATTCCACCTCAGTGTCCATGAAGTGAGTCTTTTCTAGGTTAACTTTTAAGTTGGCTAAGCGTAAAGCTTCCAGGATAGTTTCAGGATTTTTCAGATGATTCTCCAGACTATCGCCAAAGACTATAATGTCGTCTTCACAGATATAGCATATCTTGCCTATGTGATGGAAACCTGATGTCAAGTCTAAGATCGTAAAGTACTGAGCCTTGCCAAGACTAGCAATGGTTGAATTGACATCGGGTAAAGAATATGCGTCGGAAATAGTTACACTGTTCAACCTTTTATAATCGATGACCACTTTATACTGCTTCTTACCGTTTGGTTTCGGTTTTTTCGGAACGACCCAAATCGGTGAGTTGTATGGACTCTTGGAGGGTCCGATAATACCTTCGTTCAAAAGCTTCGCTATTTCGTTATCAACTTCCTCTCTAAGACAAGGCGGATACGGGTAATTCTTCGTGTAGATAGGCTCATCCGTATTCGTTCTGATCACTGCTTGAACAGAAGAGTCAATCGCTTCGGTGATATTGATCGGTCCAAATACCGTCTCATATTTATTGATTAATGATTTCAGAGCTTGTTTAGCCTTATCAGGAAGTTTTTCGTTAAGGACCGCATTTACCTGTTTCGATATCTTTTCCTTCAGCGGTTGTCTTATATTAGGCTTTAATTTTAGTATCTTGGTTTTCCTGTCAATCACGGCCTCAAATTCCTTCAACATATCATCACCTATGATACCATCAAAGGATTTCAGTCCGGGTAGTACATAAAATTTGGTTGGGGTGTTATTACCCATTTTTTCGAAAAATCTTCCACTAACATATTCTGTTATGTGGACCTTGCCAGCTGGCGTTCGCACAGAAAAGGGTTTGTCTAATGGTATCGTGGGATGCTTATTGTTGGAGCTGATGAAATTTCTTGTTGGCCCCCGTGTCAACAAGGAATTCTAACACGGCTCCATTCCGCGTAACATATTCTATATATAGTACGCTGGATGGCCGTCCGTCATAAAATTCAGCTCTTCTCCTAAGGCTTCTTCTGCGACTTCTTCATAATTCCCGTCGCCTTCTTGCACCTCAGCGTGGAACATCCTCTGCTGTTTACTTGGGTAATTGGCTGATCTAGCTCCGCGTTTGAATGAATTTTAAGTTTGCGGTCGGTTTATATAATTGACCTGCCGAGTCTGGATACTCCTATCCACATCTATTTTTTCCAATGGCTTTAGACCAACCTTTGGACGAGCTGTATTTCCCTGTTGCGGAGGAGCCCAGGAGTAGTGCCTGAATCTTCCTGGGTGACTTTGGAAGTGTTTTTTTAGGAGGTAGATAAGGTTCTATCTCTGAACTCTTGAACGTTTGGTTGATTGGAGCCGTAACCAAATTTGGACCAGTTGATGAATGAATCGTTTTAGACCTGAAGCTTAAATTTTGTATTTCGAGGCATGTAGAATATGCCTCTGGAAAAGTCTTTGGCTTTTGGATGATTAACATCTTCGAAATGTCTCCGTTGAGGCCGCGAGCGAATACATCTAAAGTTCTGTTCCTGTATGTATCGACTAAAGCGGTTTCCTCAATATACGATTCCGTCTTCAGCTTGTTAACCATTAATGATAGTTGATGGTTAACGGCCGCGTAAAATTGGTCGATCTTAGAGTTCTTTTGGCTCATATGATTTAATTGGTGTTCAAGAGTTCTCATATACCGTTTGTCCGCGTAGTGCAGAGAAAGAACTCTTTTCATCTCAGGCCAGTCGCCATCGAAGATGTTATACGAAACCAGAGCTGAATTAGCCGATCTGCGAACCTTCCCACGAATGTGTTGAAGGATTGCCCGATATAAGGGTTTTTTCCCGAACTACTTCGAAGTCCTTAAGGATGGCCTCTACAGCATGTACCCAAGATACATACTGCGTAGGGTTACCATCGAACACTTCTAATTCCAAGGTTGCGCGATGGGAAGAACACTTACTCCGTTACTTGAATGCTCATGTTGAATCGGCCGATTCTCGACGGTCTTTAGTCGAGCTTCGAGATTTTTTATCTGCACGAGGATATTGTTGACTGCAATAGTCAATTCCGTAACCAAAGTCGCCAAGTCGCAAATTGTTCCATTGTAATTAATTAAACGTAAACGCTTACCTTATTGAAGAATCTTACTCAAGTGAATCAGAGTGGCACAATTCTTTTTTACAATATGATTTTTTTAGCACACCAAAAAGTTAGCACTCTTTATTTTTCACAATTTAGGATATATTTTTTCAATATGCTTTTTGAGCACAGTATAAATTTGCACACTTTTTTCTTTTAAGAATTCAGCACAAATTTGCTTAATCCTTTGGCTTTTTTCTTTTTAATTAAGCACACACTTTGACACAATTCTGCTTTACAAATATTCCTCACGTACAGGCTCGGTAACACCCTTTTTTCTTTTCTCTTCTTGTTGATTATCCGCAAGAAAAAGAAAACACAGAAATCGTCAAACCGAACCGAAAATCTTTGGGGCACTGGCCACGGAAGCTCCGGGTTCCTCCCTTTTGGATACCTACGTTGAGATTGTAGGCAACCTACTCGCGGCACGGGGGACTTCACCATTTATATAGTCGATCTCCGGGCATGTTCTCATGGGTATGCCGGAAACAATTGCATCCGAATTAGCG